>OX376312.1:14986759-16236759 GCA_947369225.1 Hofmannophila pseudospretella | reverse complement strand
CACCTGAAACAACAACATAACACTTTATTTTTATTGTCTAAGGAGAGCAGACGAGCAAACGAGCCACCTGATGGTAAGTGGTTGCCGTCGCCTGGTGTTCAATGCGCTGCTAACCTTGAGGACTGAGTGCCTCATGTGCTGGTAATTGCATTGGCTCTCTTTACCCTCTAACCGATCCACAGAAATGCAAACATTGCTGCTTTGTGACATCAGGATCTACCACCTGCTTTCTTCAAGACTTAGAAGTCAGTACCAGAGCCTGGTCGTTAGAAGCGCGTCGGACGCAGGTGGCCGCGCGGCCGGCCGCGGGCTGTAACGCGGAGGCGCGCACGCGCCATTCGCCACACCACTGATACTCCGCGCCGAAACCACCGCCCGATGGTTCGTCGTTCTGGTAACAAAGGAAAAAAAATATACCCTGACCAGGGACTAGAAAACGGGTGATAATTATACAAACTTGTATTAAATAGCATTTTGTCTTTTGTAAAACTAAGTTGTCCTCTGAATTACTAGATCGGCGACCAACTATGACTATCTAAAAAATACTATTTCAGCGACTAAACATTGTCAAAACAAGAAAGGTAGCATATAGGTGCACACTTCGCCTGCCTTTTATATCAAAATGTCACTTTATGGGGTTTGCTGGAAGAGATCTCTCTTAGAGATAAGTCACGCCCTTTGTGCTTCACATATTTTTGTCTAAGTTTGCAACATATTCTGTGTGTGTACAATAAAAAGTTAATAAAGATTTATAATTGATAATTTGCATTATAATCTTCGACCCAAGTCATCTCGTCGCTCATTCATTAAACAGGACGTTCGGTTTCTGTCGTCAAATAAAATTAAGGTCACTTGATTTATAATTCCCCCTATATAACCCTGTTAAGAGGGCGCTAGTTTTATAATCTGTGTTATGGAGTTATGAAAATAAATAGTGCCATTTAATTCCGCAATATGGCGAGGGTTTTTTAGTTACTGGTTAGGGGATAACTTATTTTTATATTACTAAAAGGGAGCAAAAGACAAAACACGACTTTTAAGGAAAATCACAAAATAAAAGGAAAAAGCTGCAGTTTTTTGTACTTAGCGCTACTTAAATGTAATCTGGGAACAAAGAGCTCAGTATTTTTAGTATTTTCACGAATATCGCTACGTGGAGTATACAGATCTATAAAAAGAGATTGAGAGTGCTCATAGATTTTAACATACAGAGCAGACGACCCCAACAGCGAGCATGCGTGAAACGTCGAATGACTGTAGAGGAAGCAAGAGAGGTGTGCCGAGACAGGGATTCGTGGCGCTCCAAGACATAGCGTTAAGTTATGTATATACGTAAAAATCGCATTAAAAAAAAACAATTTGTTATTTCACTTTGCTGCAGTTACTGTGCTTTATCACTATCAGTTACTTATCAAATTATCACCATTGTAGCGATATGCATGATATCTATAAATGCCTGCACAATTATTATTCTTTGATTGTGTATAGTGGACAACACATCAGGCTATAACCCTTTAGTACTTTTTATATTATTTTTTTATTTTTTTACAGAACGCGGTTAACTTTAAGACTAATAATGCAGAATTAACATGAATACCTATGTGATACATATTTACCACGAGTATTAAATGTTAATTGTAAGTACTGTTAATCAAGTGCTGGCTAAGTGACTAAGATTAATATGTGGTGGCGTGAGAGTTTGAGGGTGTGCTGTGTATGTGAGTATGTGTATGTGTGTGTGAAAGGGTGTGTAAATACCGACTGTTTAAATACCAATGCAGCATTATGGATTAAACACATATAATATTGTTATTGTTTTGTGACCAGAACAATAACAATCCTCAGTCTCAGCTCCATACATGCATGACAGGGTGAAAAACAGTTCCCATGTAATTTAGCTAGTCTGTCTAGTCTTTAGACAGCAAACACCGTGTTATAGTAAATCTAAATGTGTCTTTGCTACTCCAAAATATATCCACGTCCCTAAAGTGTCTAACTACTTTGTGGCTTTATTTCATTAATACGCCTTCGTCTGAATCATAACAAAAACTTATTGCATCAGTGTACCACAGAGTACAGCTTGATGTGTTTTTATTTGGACATTGCAGTTGGACCACAGGGAATTCCCAAACAGTATTTCATTTTTTCTTGCTAGTTGAAAAGTGGCAATGAAGGTCGAAATACATACGACACCGTTATTGATGTTAAAACTAAAACAAGGAAAACAGTGCAGTGAATATTACGAACGTGAAGCTGGTACGCTAGAAAAAAACACAAAAGAGTGTCTTGAAATTCCTAATCATCATTATCAGCAGCCCTGTCTAGTCTACTGCTGGACACAGGCTTCGCCCATTGAGCCCAGTCTTCGCCTCTTCTCATCCAGTCGCTGCCAGCCACCTTGCGCAGGTCGTCGCTCCATCTATCAGGAGTCCCACACAAAGCTTGCCTAATCGCGGTCTCCATTTCAGAATCCGTCTACCCCAACGGTTATATTCCAAAAATGAATATAAATAGTCTACCGAATGAAATTCTATCACTCATATTCAAAAACTTGGACGTAGAAGATATTTTGCTGTGCAGTAAAGTATGTCATCGATGGGAACAGACAGTTGCGGCTCTCGGCGACAAATTTTGGATGGAAAAAGTAAAAACGCAGTACAATGACATCTACAAAGAGGCTTACAGGAAAGCCAGACTGAAGTGGCGTGACTTGTACATGTCGCTTAGACTATGGTCCGAAGTCTCCAGCGCAGACGTTAAAGTGTACCGATTACCAACAACAAAAACAAATAAATTTGCGATTCTACAAAACGGCATCGTAGCTTACCCTCAAAAGAAGCATTGGAGAATAGAAATGCAGTGGTATAATTTTGACATAATTGCTCATTACGATTTAGCGAGTTCCAAAGAGACTCACAGAGAATATTTTGACTTCACTTTTACCAAATACGCGGAAAACGACAACTTCGTGGCTGTAGAACACTTTGATCCTGTACGTAAAAGATGTCTTACTATCATAGTAAAGTCGATCAACAAACGATTTACCGTTTACACTGATCAATTCGTGCAATGCCAACTGCTTGAGAATGAAATGTATTATCAAACTGGACACAACGTTTTGCGAGTTAAATTAAATGCAAGAGCAGATGATATTGTTGTGGACGATTTAGGTACTCCACATGTCCATAGAGGACGAATCCCGTCACTAGAAGAAGCCGTTAAAATAACAAATAATCAGACCAACTTCATTTTTGGTAGACAAATGTATTCTTTTATTGAGAAATTGGTACCGATCGGGCCAGTGAATACATATGGAGGCAATGATTTGGAAAGACTAAAGAAATATGGTTTCAAATGGTACACTTCTGATATCAGAAACAACTTATCATCCTTACGTAAGACCTATACAAAATTCCCTTTAAACAATTTGGATATATCATGTTCTTATATCTATGGCAAAATAGTCATTTTTGGTATCATGAATTACCGGGAAATCCAGGAACATACGATTCACATATACTATAATCCATATGATGATAACGGGCAGTTGGATATACACAATGCAGTTCCCGTTAAATCTATAGACTTGAAGCCTTATCAAATAGAAAGTAAATACAGAAGTGATAAAGAAATGACTCAGATCGATGTCATAGAAACTGTTAATGGCCATAGGCTTGTTCTTACTTATTGTAGAAGACTGTTTGTTATTGAACTCTCTCATTAATGGTGAGAAATCAGTAGAATGGAATGACAATTAATTTTATTTGTGCTGTATAACTAACTGTATTGACTTTTAATGGTAAGAAATTTAATTATTTTGGTTTTTTCTTTCGATAAATGTTTATGTTTTTAGGTTGCCTGGAAGAGATCGCTCTTAGCGATAAGGCCGCCTAAATTGTGCTTCACTATTTCCTTTTCTATCTCTTGTTTGTTGTTTTCTATTTGTGCAATAAAGTGTACATATTTTACTTTTTACTTTTACTTTATATGTCTGAAAAGGTAGGGTTCATTGAAACTAATACATAATGGCTTCGATTCCGGCCGCCAAGTCTAAACTAAATCTAAAGGGATTGGGTGCTTTTGGATCCATGGCTTCGCCTTCATCTAATCATAGCACATTGATAGATCTCATCTAAGACTACATCTTTCATTATGGGATGAACACCCTAACTAGTTTGGGATAGGAGCTAGAGACCAAAAATGTGTCCATACTGTCTGCTCTGACTATATTGATTTTGTTACACAAGCAACTAAATAAAACTCCTATTCCACACGACTTAGGAGGTTAATTCCTTAATAAAAGATGTAGTTCTTAGACGAAATCTATCAAATATAATTCAAATTGATTGATTAATCAATGAATGAATGAGACAGACAGTGCTGTCTCTATTTAGCACACTGCTTACCATGCCATAAAAGACCCGTATAACGGCTCCAAGCCCTTCTGTCATCATCAATTCATCACCTGTGTGATCTCATGATCTGTTTGCAGATGGATGGTGGAGAGTGTACAGAAAGATTTTATTCTATTGTGAGAGTATGTATGTGTTGGTGACCAAGATTAATTATCTGTGATTCGTTATGTTATGTATACTTATGAATTGATTTGAGCGTCGGTGGCGTCGTGGTTAGGACGTCAGACTCCCATGTAGGAGGTCCAGGTTCGAAACCATGCAATGCCATGTACCAATAAATTTTCTGTTTTTCGAAAGACTTGCGTACATTTACCAACTGCTCAGATGGTGAAGGAAAACATCGTGAGGAAACCTGCATTTTAATTCTGCCAAGAAAGTCATTCCATGTAATTAATTTCTTAGAATGATCACGACCCTCAGCAAAAAGAAGATGAATTGATTTGTATGATTGTAATTTAAGTTGAAATATTTTTTAATTCTATTATTTAAATTTGACATGTGTGTAACACATTGGATTATTATGTTATGTAATATGATGCATTTTTGGCTAAATAAATAAATAATAATAGGCACCCTGTTCTCACCTCTACATCAATGCTCCCTTCCTCAGAGCTGGTATCAGGTACATCATCGTCCATCTGCGCCCCAGTCCTCTTCAGACACCGTAGCGCGTGACGCTGTAACCTCGACATTGGCAGGGTTGTGTTGCAGACGGGACATTCCCCTTGTTGGGGCGGCGGGGTGCTTCGGCGGCGCGCCCGTAGCCGCCGTAGGCGGTTTGAGTGGACCCTCTGGGTGGGAGAAATAATTAACATTTAAATAAAATGTAATCTACTACTGAAGTTTACATAATGTAGGTCAAACTTTGGTCTTGTCAATAGTTTGGCTTTCCATCCAGATGGAAAGAGCTATGCTTCAGGAGGTGAAGATGGTTATGTGCGTGTTCAGAGTTTTGATCAATCTTACTGTGACTATAATTTTGATTACAATAGAGATTGAGCTGAATTTAATAAGATTTTGTAATAAAGTTTATCAGTATCAGATACCAATAAATAATATTTATTTTTAACAAACTGATTTTGTTAATTGTAAGGTAATTTATGTGGTATATTTACTTTAAAACAATACCATTTACTTTATTTATTTTAAAACATTGTTTAAAGTTTGTTTTAGACACTTTTATTCATTTAATTTAGATAGTTCTTATTTAGACTTTTGTACGCATGTATGAGGAACTGAAAAAGTTTCCGAAGGCGTGTGAAATCCACCAATCAGCACTGGGCCCGCTCGGTGGATCATGGCTTGTACCCCCTTGTGCAAGGGGAGGCCTGTGCCCCAACAGTGGGGACATTAATAGGCTGATGATGATGATGATCACTGATCGGAGTAGGTAGGGCTCTTTCGGGTCAATGTCCACAAAGGTTATATTAATATGGATATTATTTCGGGATCCCGTTTTAAGTTATCAAGCAAATTTGTAAATTACTTTTATAAACCTCGCCCTTACTCGGCGGATTACGATTTTTAAAAAACTGTGAACTTACGAAGAAGTTAATACACTACCATAGGTACACTAGCACCATGAATCTTAAAAAAAATATTTCGCCACCAATCTTAAATGTGTATCAAAACAAATATAACGTTAAAAATCTAAATAATATATTTATTCAATCCCGGAAATTCCGGGATTATTGGGCAGAAGAAAAAGAAGAGACTTATCCATATTATGACCGTATGTGGCAAGTACCAAAAACAGCCCTACCTACTCCGATCATAGATGATGATGCATACTGAGATGTGAACAAAACTTTAATAAATAAAGATCTTCACAAATTCAAAATATGAAAGTCTTCAGGATGATTAGATATTAAAAAGTGGAGAGTAGCCTACAAGTCCTAAATTCAACTAATTTTATTTATATTATTTAACACTTTAATGTACAAAAATAATACCCGAAGGATTTTCTGCCAGCTAACCAATAGGTCATTCAGGTTTTTTTTATTGTACGAGGAGAGCAGACAAGCAAACTAGTCACCTGATGGTAAATGGTCACTATGGCCCATAGAAATCACACCTCACTGTTATGTTATTAGAGTGTTTTAATCTGCAGATTCCAGAAGAAAGGACTATGAGAACTTAGACGGAGTGCATCATGTGCCAGTAATTACGCTGGCTCTCTTACCCTTCAAATTGAAAGTTTCATTGCTGCTTTACAGTAAAAATACAGACTAAAATGTGGCACTTCCTTATTAGGATTTTTATATTCCCAGTCAGGGTCACATAAAGCATACAAACCTGATACACATCACCTCCAGGACATCCTGAGACATCTATATCTTCTTCTTCGGGTAAATCTGTGCTGGTGCTTGATCCAGGTACTGCCAAGTTAGACCCTGAACCACTAGAGTTCACACTTAACTTCCTTTTTGAACCACCATTGGATATTTTTTGGAGTCTCTCTACTTCTAAACTTAGATGCGATTCTAGTTCCCCTTGTCTAATCGTACAACTACAAACTGGACAATTCGGTAATTCAGTAACTTTCTTTCTACTCCTAACACAGTTCAATATCACATTTTCATCGTACAGCTGCCCGAAACTGTTATTCGGATTATTATTTAACGAATTAGAACTCCCTTCCATGTTATTAAACATAAGTATGGGTAGCATTTCAAATTTTGTTTATGTTGACTCGTTTTATAAATCTGTGCCCATCGCGGTTTTGGTCACATAAAAACTTAAATAAACACTTCAGGATTGTAAATGGAAGTTCGATTGAGCTGAAGGAACTCTTCTTGCAGACATTTTTCGTGTAAATTGCGTAATTACAGCAATTAATACAATCAAAACAGTAAATAGGTAGATCGTTTACTTGAATTTTTTTAATTCGTCAATGATGACATTATTTTTTCTTTAACCGCTCCGCGTTTTGTTTCTGCATAAGTAGAACGGGATGGAAAATCAAAACGCAAGTATTGCGTTTTTGTCGCACGTTTAGCGATTTTGGATAGATCACGATTTCATCTCTGGATTTGGCTGATCTTGAAGGAAAGAACTTAGCTAATAGTCCTTCAAGACTCGTGCAGAAAAAGAAAATCATACTCTTTGAATAGAATAATGCGTACCTACATAATTATTCCATTTTGCTATATTTTTTTGTATGACCTTGCTCTAAAGACCAATAGATAGTCGACCACATGTCAACCTACCAAAAACGTCAAAATTTGAGAATCTGAAATGTATCTTATAAGGTTTTTTTTTTTTTTTTTCGTACTGATAATTGCTGTTGGTCCTAATGACCTTTACAGCTTCACCGGGTTTTTTGGGGCGAGCGCTAAATGCGCTCCAGCCTAGAGGAGGACTTAAAAAGTACTATAAGAAGCGACTGCCTAAGGGCACCCAGGTGGGTGCGGACCTCGGCTTAGGACGTCGCTGGGGACGGAGGGGTCGGGGAGAAGCGGCCTGGAATACGCCGATAGCGCGTGAAAGCGCCAGAAGCGGGTTGCCGCCCGCGCCGGCGCGGGCGGTATGAAGGTGCTGTGTGTGAACTACTATCGGGTGGCGGAGTGGCTTCCGCGATGGAGATCGTGATGGCGTCGTCGGGGTCGTCTAGGACGTGTCTAGGCCGACGTCGTCGACGGGATGTCGGTAAACCGTTAGTCGAATAAGCGGCGGCGCTTACTACTAGAGGGTTTGGGTGGTGGGGAGCTTGCTCGAAGAAGCGTCGAGACGCTAACTTCATGTATTGAGCGATCGTGGGGAGTTCCAAATCGTGATGGAGGTCTACGTTACGTAGGTACCATGGAGCACCGGTTGCTCTACGCATGAACCTATTTTGGATAACCTGAAGGCGGCGAATGTGGCAAGAGTGCGCGAATGTCACGCTTGCGTACGTGAGGATTGCACGGATGCAAGTTTTGTAAATTGTCAACTTATTTCTAAGTGACATTTTACTCCCCTTGCCTAGCATCGGGTGTAACCGGCCGAGAATGAATGCTGCGCGGTCGCGGACGCGTTTTATGTGTGGCTCGAAGGTCATACCTCTATCAAGGGTGACTCCTAGATATTTGACCTTTTTCTCCCAAGGGATAGGTCTGCCGAAAAGTGAGAGTTGCCCTATGTTATTCCGAACATGGGTGGTCGTATCAGGAGCACGACCCCTAGCGAAGAGAATGGCGGCGCTTTTGTCAGGGTTCACCTCGATTCTCCACTTCCGAAACCATTCGCCTAGGGCGGTGGCGGCGGATTGGAGAATCCGGGTGATACGAGCCCTGTTCCTATCAGAGGTGTAGAGAGCGGTGTCGTCCGCAAATAGCGCGAGTTCTACCTTTGGATGGCGAGGGATGTCGCTGGTATACAGCGAGAAGAGGAGTGGCGAGAGGACGGAGCCCTGGGGGACTCCGGCTCTGATTTGGCGAGGGGAGGAGAGCGATCCCTCGACGCGGTAGCGAAAGGTTCGATTCCTGAGGAAGTCCCGTAGTATGAGTAAGAGACGATCCGGCACCCCGATTTGGTATAACTTATATATCAAACCGTTGTGCCAGACTTTATCGAACGCTTTCGCCACGTCGAAGAATAGCGCCCCTGTGGGGATCGGCTTACGCGAATAATTGAGTCCCTCCAGTATGTGTTCCGTGATGCGGTGCACCTGCTGGACGCACGAGTGTCCGGGTCTGAAGCCAAACTGGACGTCAGGGATTGAACCTTTGGACTTGGCAATGTCATGGAGGCGATTATTGAGAAGTCGTTCGTAGACTTTCCCCATTGTCTTGAGGAGACTGATGGGGCGATAACTGGTGGGTTCGGAGCGCGGTTTACCTGGTTTGGGAATACCTATGACAACTGCTTCCTTCCAGGCGTCTGGAAAGGAGCAGTTGGCCATTGCGGTGTTGAAAATAGATGCCAATAGGCAAATCAGGGGAGCAGAGAGCAATTTGAGAACCTTGTTGGTAATTCCGTCTGAGCCGGGGGCTTTTTTCTGTTTAAGACCTTTGATAGCGGTATGAACCTCCTGAGCCGTAATCGGATCAAGCGGGGGATCGGACGGGGGCACCTGTGCCCTGGATTCGACTTCGCGGTCCACCATATCGAGGTGGGTTGGATCGACGGGTTCGCGGGAAGGGGAGCACTGGCTTTCCAGGCTGTCGGCAAGGCATTCGGCCTTTTCGATGTCGTCAAACGCGGGAGTTTGGTTCGGTCGGTTTAGTGGGGGCATCTCTGAGACAGTTTCTGATTTAAGAGCTCTCGCCAAGCGCCAGTAAGCCTGGTGGGATGGCGAGATCTCCGAAAGCAGATCGTCCCACCTACGGTTGCGGAGCTCGGCCATGCGATCCTTTACGTCCCTCTGTAAAGCGCGTAGCCGTCTCCTGTTGTCATCAGTCGGGTAATTGTCGTAAGCTCGAGTGGCGGCATTCTTTGCCGTCAACAGCTCCCTCATATCCTCAGGCAGCTCCCAGCGTCGATCATTCGACGCTGGAACCCGCCTGGAGGCGTCACTAATGACGTTACCGAGGTGACTGGTGAGGGCATTGACCGCCAGCACTGTGTCGTCTTTGGAGGTGAGAATGTCAGGAATCTGGTCCAGTAGGGGGGAACTAGGATTTTGGAGAGACTCCTCGAGCTTTTTCCAGTTCATTGCTGTCCTGGTGTCCGGCTCGGAGGAGTCGGGCGGACCTAAAAGCAGTTGTACTGGTCTGTGGTCGGAGTCAAGCTCATGTAGCGTCTCTATAGAACGAAACCGTAAGGAGACGTTCCTGAAGAGAGCCACGTCGAGTATGTCGGGTCGATGGTTGACGGTGTAGGGAAAGTGGGTCGGGGACATGGAGGAAAGTGGGTCGGGGACATGGTCTTATAAGGTTGAGATTTAAATGAACGTTTTTGACAGATGGTATACTACAGCTTGTGGTCGCCTTTACCATGAAAAAATAAAACTTGCTTCATCAAAAAACCAACGGCGCAGCGGATTAGCTTAGCTATCCAACGGGACAAAGCAGCCAGTCTCTTGGGTACAATGCCGGATGTGGGGACTTAACTCAATTTTTTTTTAGTGTTTTTTTCTTAGCCTTAGTTTTGTTTTAGCTTTAGTATTATTTATATTCACTAGAATAAAATCAGGAGCGTCGGTGGCACAGTGGCTAGAACACCGACCTCCCATGCGGTCCGGGTTCGAAACCGTACAGTACCAATGAGTTTTTCGTATTTTTCGAAGACTTACGTACATTTACCGACTGCTATAACGGTGAAGGAAAACATCGTCAGGAAACCTGCGCACTAAGATGACCACTGTGTAAAATGGGGTAGGTACAAAATATCCTCAAGGGTCGAAGTGCCGCTGGGATTATTCCCGGCCCCCTATCATAAGATAACAGGTTAGATAGAAAATAATACTAATAATTAAATATTAACAATCAATTTAAGCAGCCATTAAGCAATCTGTTGTCGCATCAATGCTATGTATGTCAGTGTTTTAAAATTATACATACAAACATTATTTTAATAGCCATCATAAGATAAGATAAGAATAAAATCATCTTTTGTAAAACATTAAATTAAAACCAACAGATGATTTTCTTTACATTCAGTCAAAGTTCGGTCGAAATTGAAATGTAAGGAATAATAATAAAACTAGGTAAAAATATGCAAAAATATATTCTTTCTACATACATAATTTTAATTATATTGGAATTTTGTATCACACATACTATATACAACATAAAGTATTATTCAAAGTACAGCTCTAGCTATACAGGTATACCTGTCTCTAATAGTGTCTATAGATTTATTTATTTTTAGCCTTGCATTAAGCAATTTAAAACAGTTTTAACTTTTTCAGCATCAAAATGTTGTGATGTAGACACATTTTAACACTCTTAGGAGTTATGACGGAAATTTCAACCGGTCTAGTCTCTGGCGAATTCTCATGGCCCGCCGCAGAATCACAGAGTGAAACTACACAACGAACCACTAACGAGAAGTTTATTTTAAGAGTTCAACACATTGTCCTGTTACTGAAGTTTGCTAGACAAAATTACACAGATTTTAGCTATCAAAATCACAAGAAAACAATTTTTGAGCAATAAAATAAACCCCATAGAACCTTCTCCAGCAACATTCCCGCCAAAACTCCTAGTGTCTATAGACCACTATACCGATTTTGATGTAACTTTTTGCACACAAATCTTATAAATTCTGCAAGGTGATATCTTCTTTCTCTACATCTTCTATGACCACATCTTGCGAAGCACTTTGAACCTTAGTCCTTCTGTTATTAGGAGGTAGTTTCAAATGCACGGTCCGCACGTGTAGTTTGAGTGAATTCGACTGGCTGAATGTTTTTGAGCAGAACTGGCAGGTGTATGGTTTGGCACCTGTGTGAACCTGCAATTAAAATAAGTCATGAAAAATACCAATTATAATATAAAAATACCAATTATAATATAAAAATACCAATTATAATATAAAAATACCAATTATAATATAAAAATACCAATTGCAGGTGGTGGTACCAGGAGATCGATTCCACTAAATACAACGTAACGAAATAAAATCTAAACTGCATCGTTATTACGTGTTTCGTATGCTACTATTCACTAACGATCCAATTTCAGTTAAGTTCCGATCGAGTGAACGATCGATCGAACAGTAACGTATTTGTGCATTCTAATAAAACGTTTAGTTTATACTGAATCGCAGTTGAACGGTAACAAAACGCTTCAACTGTCAAATATAACGATCGAACATAAGTTCCTCCCAAGGTACTTTTGCCCGATCGATAGTAAATCGAAATGTGGCAGTGGTAGAGTTATGCGTCAGCAGAACGCGATTTGGTGTCCAAATAAATTGGAACGAAAACTAAATTGAAAACGGATAGAAATAGAACTACAAACGTTGTAATTTGGGCGAATTGGGCCCCAGGTAAGATTGTGGTCAAAAGTGGATTTAATCCGAACATAAAAAGTGTTGTATGACTATGTAGAGTCAGCCTGGGGTGGTACCACCCTTTTACCCATTTCTGCCGCAAAGCAACAAAATCCTCAAGGCTACAAGCCCTCTATATTTTTTTATTGTCTATGGACAGCAGACGAGCAAACGGGCCACCTGGGTCTTATTTCAGGAAACAAGCAACCATTCTTGTAATTAAAAGTCTAAAATGGCAACATTGATGCGGTTTTGTTTGGGGATTTCTATGAATGTTGCCATCTTAGACATGTAATTACAGGGATTGTTGCTTGGTAATCTGATGATAAGTGGTCACCGTCGCCCATAGAATGTAATATTATAAGGTTTTCGATGCCCTGCTAACAGTTCAAGCTTTATAATACGATACTTTTGCAACGCTAATACTTACCCTATAGTGCCTGTTGAGAGCAGGTTTTTGACTGAATCGCTTCCCGCACGCGGCGCAGCAATATGGACGCTCTCCTGTTATGAAAATGTTAAGTAATTTATACATTTTTACATGGTGTATAAAGGATGTTTAATTACTGTCTAAATAGACAATTGAGCGTCGGTGGCACAGTGGCTACAACACCGGATTCCCATGTTAGGTCCGGGTTCGAAACCATGCAATGCCATGTACCAATGAGTATTTCGTATTTTTCGAATACTTGCGTACATTTACAGACTGCTCTAACGGTGAAGGAAAACATCGTGAGGAAACCTGCACACTGAGGTGACCAGTGTGTAAAATGGGGTAGGCACAAAAGATCCTCAAGAGTCGAAGTGCCGCTGGGTTATTCCCGATCCCTTATCATAAGATAAGATAAAGAAAATAGACAATTACTAGGTTGTCTCACTAGTGCGGGTTACCAAGATGTCGCTAGGAGTGTTATTTCGCAACACGAGCCGTAGGCGAAAGGGACACGTGAAATGAAATGTAATTTGTTCCCAAGAAATACGTAGTTTTCAGATGAAATTAAATGGAATTTCAAGTGTTCAGCATGGTCTTCCGCACGTGATATATACGATATTTTTTGTTTCACCTCCGAGGAAATAATAATATAAAAAATATATAATTTATAGCATAGCATATCCTCTCACGTCCATAATCCCCGAGGAGGTAGAGAGTTATTGACAATTATCATTTAATTAGTAATTCTTTTACTTAGGCATTTTGTAATTTTACAAGTAAATAATTCAACATTAGTAAAATATTACTTATGTTACCTAATTAAACCTAGGTCGGGGAAAAGAGGAGTAGGTCGTCCGGCAGCTAGATGGGCGGATGACATCACCAAAGTCACATCGAACACCTGCATGCGACTAGCACAGGATCGTATAGGGTGGCACAAGAGAGAGGAGGTTTATACCCTGCAGTGGGACGACATGGGCTGATGATGATGATGAATATTATTATTATTTTTGTTCTCTATCCTGGGTTCACGGGCCTTTGAAAGGCTTGCGTGGGGACATGGGTTTAACACGTAGAGGCCTTGTTAGAGTAATTACTTTATATATAACATTATTATTATTATTATACTAGTGTTTTTCTCCCATTATTGGGGTGAGTTTACCATACTGTCGCGAGCTTTTGACCAAACGACAGTATGAGTGAAAGACGAATTAGAAGTAGAGTTAATTAGAAGAAATAAAGTGAGTTGATCGGTGTGTGAGTGTTGATAATGAGTGAATGTGAGACGTTTATGTGTCCATGGACAGGAATTTTAAAACAATCCTGCAAGTGTTTAGAATGGCAGCTTTCTGAAGAAGAATGAAAGTAAGAGGGGTGTATTTGAAGTGTTTTCAGGCTGGTGTGTAAGGATTTGGGTATGACTCCTGTAGATGAAATTATGATGGGTACAGTTCTAATCCTGCAAGTGTTTAGAATGGCAGCTTTCTGAAGAAGAATGAAAGTAAGAGGGTGTATTTGAAGTGTTTTCAGGCTGGTGTGTAAGGATTTGGGTATGACTCCTGTAGATGAAATTATGATGGGTACAGTTCTAACAGTGTTTACCCGCCACTGGGTCTTCAGTTCTATAGAGAGGTCCGTATACTTTGCTATTTTTTCAGCGTGGGTGGTAGTGAGGTTGTGTGTGTCGAGGACGGCTATATCAATGAGATAAACAGTTCGGTTCTTTTTGTCATGGAGTGTGATGTCTGGTCTATTGTATTGTGTTTTATCTGTTATTATTATTATTATTTATTATTTTAATTACGTAATTAAATTATATATATTTTTAGTATCCCTTCTTTATTAAATTATTAATTTAATTTAATAATTTTAATTTACCGGTGTGTGTCCTCGTGTGTATCCTGAGCTGGTTGTTGTCTGAGAATCTCTTGGAGCATGTGTTGCACTGATAGGGTTTTTCTCCAGTATGGGTCCGTTGATGATATTTCAATGAAGCGTTCGACTGAAACATTAATAAGAAATGAATTATTTTATTAGGAGTTAATTAAAAGCCATAGTAAGAAGCCATTTCTTGTTCATCTATCCTAGTTTGGTTGGGGGCCAGGACCGATGTACCTGTTTTCCTTAAGAATTAATAAAAAAAAGTTTTAAGTAAATTAGAAAAAAGGGTATAAATAATAATATAAGGGCATAATACAAGGGTATTAATTAGTATACCTAGCATGAGAAATGCATAATAAATAAAATAAAATTAGTTTTTTAAAATTATATTCCCGTTCAGCCGTTAAAAATTAAAATAGCTCGCCAAACCATCGTCCACCTTCCAGAAACACATGCATACGTCCCTTGCGGGGTAGGTAGAGAGAACGGAGCGCCACGTATCTCTGTCTTGGCACGCCTCTATGAGACACGTCTAAGTTTACAGGTGGTAGATCCTGATGTGAAGAATGGTCTAGCTTGGTACATACCACCCTCTTATCTATTTCTGCCGTAAAACAGAAATGCTTGCGTTTTGTGGGGTAAGAGAGCCAGCGTAATTACCGGCACATGAGGCAATCCATTTTAGTCCTTATGGTTAGCAGCGTATCAAAATCCCTCTAATAATAATACAGTGAGGTTGAGATGTCTGGGCGACGGTGACCACTTACCGTCAGATGGCCCGTTTGCTCGTCTGTTCTCCTTATTTAATTTTTTTTAAAGTCACTACTTATACTGAATACCAGATTTCAAGTAGTGGTAGATCCTAATGTGAAGGATCGCCTGGGGTGGTACCACCCTCTTATCTATTTCTGCCGTGAAGCAGAAATGCTTGCATTTCTGTGTTTCGGTTTGAAGGGTAAGAGAGCCAGTTTAATTTCCGGCACGTGAGGCAATCCATCTTAGTCTTCAAGGTTAGCAGCGTATCAAAAACCCTCTAATAATAATACAGTGAGGTGACATGTCTATGGGTGACGGTGACCACTTACCATCAGATGGCCCGTTTGCTCGTCTGCTCTCCTAATTTTTTCCTTTTTCTTCATGTACTTTTGTTTGGACGTTTTCTTTATTACTGTAGGAATGCGGCTATTTCAATTAAATTAAGCCTCCATACCAAAATTAACAGGAAACAACTAACTTTAGTCTTGGACTTCACAGGTCCGTTTCCAGCCCCAGTTCGGTTCGCGGCAACCAATCACATGCGCTCTGTGATTGGCTGCAGCGAACCGAACCGTGATTGGAACCGGACCCGTGAAGTCCTAGCCTAATACTTACGGTACACTTCTTGCCGCAGACTTCGCATACGATATTCTTGTTATATTTCAGCCCCAGATGTATTCGTTTCACGTGCGCTTGGAGTTTGGAGCGATTCACGAAATGGGCCCCGCACTGCGACAAACAATATTCCATATAGTGATGCGACAATGGCATCGATTTCGAGGTAGCCAACAAATTTTGTGATAATCGCAAAATAAAACGTCTCGACAATCTAGTATACGAGTGAGGTTGATAGTTTCATTTAGGTTTAGCTTTAGATTTAGTGGCCACCCCGGAATCGAAGGCAATGACTCACACGATTGATCAAAAATGTTCCAATGGTATAAATCGCTACGGGGATCGCTCTGTATTATCTTTGATAGGCTTGCCAAGTGTTTTAGGGTTTCCTTTTTCCGAAAAAGTGATGGTAACTTTTACTCACTAAACTCATTACGTTCTTCAGATTATTAACACTTCACTTCCCACACTCACACACCCACTCACCCTACACTACAGATGCTCTCTTACATCATTACACACAACCTAACACACCCCCACCCATACTCACTCTTACCATTATCTTTACTAAATTCCTTTATGATTAAATTTTCCAAATTCCTTTTAGGTTAAGAATATAATTTGTAATTTGCTTGCACAGAAAGTGCGACGGAATCCCGACTTACAAGATACAGGTTTTCGACCTAGTTTGTAAGTCGGAGGTCCTTTTTTGTGTGCCCTGTAATAAGTAAATAAACTTTTACATTTCATTTTCAAGTGGTGTTGAGGCTCGATGGTCGGACGAAAGAGAATACTGGGCAACATGTGGATAAGGAAAATAACCAGTAGATCACAATGGAGGAACATGGGGGAGGCTTATGTTCAATATTGGACGCTCAGAGGCATAAAATTATGAAGTGGTTTTAGGTGGTGGACCTATGAATCGACCGTTCACTATTTCACTAGACTAGTTTAGTGACTAGGCTATTTCCCTGCGATCTAAGCGCGGAGTGATGGATGCCTTACATCAGCGTTGCCAACTCTACGTATTTTTTCGTAGATCTACGTATTTTAGGCCCTTCACGCGACTCTACGAACTTTAACCCCTGAATCTTCGTATTTTCCTAATCCTTACCTAATTAGTAAAAAACTTCGTCGTATACTCGTAGCCAGTAAATCATGAAACGAACGAGCATTTTGCCTTGAAAAAAGTAGAATGTCATATTGGCTTATGACGTTACGTTCCATAGGTACTTACGCGTCGTCGTCGGCTTTTCTCTTGTGAATGATAGAATGACTCGATCGAATATCGATGTCCGTCTCATTCTGTACAAATTGTGGGAAAAACGGATTTTTTTGCTGACCGGCTATTATGATCTGTGGTCGTGAATGAATGTGCTACATTTTTAACCTAAATTTAAGTTTCGCGGCCACCGCCGGAATTGACATCATAAGTTTTATGTTATTTTAAACCTTATAACACCTAAAAAAATAGTACGTAGATCTACGAACTTTTTCTAATATTTTTTTACATAATCTACGTAAATTTAAGCTCTTGTCTACGCCTTTTTATAAATCCGAATTGGCAACACTGCCTTACATACCTGTTCACAAGCCAGTTCCGCTAGAACCTCAGTGCTGGCAACTCTAGTCCGCGAGGTCTGAAGTGCGCGGGAGTGTGTTCGTAGGTGCGCGGTTAACGCCGCGTTGGATGGCAGGAGAGCGTCGCATATGCGGCACTGAGGGCTGGGGAAATTAAATTAGAATAAGTATATGATCCAAGAGCCTTTTCTACATGGCACAACATACCAAGTAACAAAAAGTAATTAAGAATAATAATAATAATGAACAGGATGAACCATCAGGTGAAATACCTTTAGGAAGTGAAGCTCACTGGGTTCTGGATCCGTGAGCTTCGCTCTCAACTGACCCCAGAAATGGGAGAAAACCTAACAGGTTAGATCGTCGATGGCACAGTGGTTAGGACACAGGACTCCATGCGGGAGGTCTGGGTTCGAAACCATGCAGTGCCATGTACCAATGAGTTTTTCGTATTTATGGAAGACTTACATACATTTACCGACTGCTCAACGGTGAAGGTAAACATCGTAAGGAAACCTGCACACTGATACGACCAGTGTGTAAAATGGGGTAGGCACAAAAGATCCTCTAGGGTCGAAGTACCGCTGGGTTATTCCCGGCCCCCTATCATAAGATAAGATTACAGGTTAGATAGAAAATAATAATAATAATTAAATATTAGCAGCCACTAAGCAATCTGTTGTCGCATAAATGCTATGTATGTCAGTCTTTTAAAATTATACATACAAACATTTTTTTAATAGCCTATAGACTGTCCCACTGCTGGGCAAAGGCCTCCCCCCTCCTTTCCATTTTTCCCTATCCTCGGCGTCCTTATACCATCCTTTTTGAAAGTGGTCGATATCGTCCTTCCACCTACGCCTGGGGCTGCCTCACGTCATGTTCCCCACCCAGAACATGATGTGATACTGATATATGAATATTAGTATTAGTAATACAATTAGTAACATCATTAGTAGTTAATAGATGTTTCGATTATGTAAGACATTCATGATCGCCCACCTGTAATAAATACTAACGATATATCTAGCACATGACTGGGTAGGCCCAATAATTATAATAAATACATATTTTTAAACTGGAATAATTAATACAGAGTATTAAAAAAACCATTACTATGATCCGCGTGCCGGCCACTTTTTGGTACAGCGCATCTCCCTCGCCATTCAGCGAGGGAACGCCGCGAGTATTCTGGGTACTTTCGGCCAGGGGGCACTTCGCGGGGGGCTGTTTGACTGAAGTTATATTGTATAATTTTTGTCTAGTTATAGTATGACATTTTACTAATTAGTTTTTTTATTATCATATTGTAATTAATTAAGTTGACATTATTTGTAATTTACGATATTATATATGGAAAATAAGTGATTATATTTGACATTACTAATTAACCATAATAAAATAAAATAAATTTCAATTAGAATACTGTAGAAAGCAGTAATTATCGTGAAAGATTACCTGTTCCCGTTAGCCAGCGTGTGTTTGACGGAGCTGAGTATGTGTCGAGTCCACGCGTCAAGTGACGCGAACTGTATGTTGCACTCGCCGCAGAAACGCTTCGAGGCGGGCTCAGAACTGGTGTCGGCACGCTGCAAATAGACGGTGTGTAAGGGTGACTGTCTGTGTTTAAGGACGACTATTTGTGTGTAGGGGTGACTATTTAATTTGTGTGTAAGAGTGACTATTTGGATGTAACAGTGACCGTTTGTGTGTGGTTTGGCCAAACTACACCTCGCACATATATACATACATACTTATACCGCACCGCATACGCAGCTGTTACACAAAATCAATTTTCTTTCCCTTTCTCTCCAATCCCAATGAACATGACGTCACAAGTTACAAAAAGCGAGATGTCCGAAAACCCGCTACCGCGCCGCATGCTGATATGCGTTGAAAATTCAAAATAAATTGTAAAACTTCGCTATCATTTCCAAAAAAGGATTAAAAATACTCTCGTGCACGATCTGAGTTGTGTTGTGTAAATCAACCAAAAAGTTAGGTGCCTATGGGTGGTGTGGCCGTGGACTGACCGTGTTCTCGAACCAGCGAAAATCGTCGAAGGAACTCAAAAATCTTATCCCAGGTACCTCCCTTCCAAAAAATACACACCAGTGTGTAAGAGTAACTATTTGTTTGTAAGGTCGACTATTTCGAGTCCTATGTCGAGTCCACGCGTCATGTGTCGCGAACTAAATGTTGCACTCGCCGCAGAAACGCTTCGACAGATATCGACTCGCTGGAAATTGACGATGTGTAAGGGTGACGGGTGTATGACGATGGTTATTTGTAGGGGGTGACTATTTGATTTGTGTGTAAAAATGACTATTAGGGTATAAGAGTGATTATTTGTGTGTAGAGTTATTGTAAGGGTAACTATTTTGTGTAAATATGACTACCTATTTGAATTGTGTAAGAGTGACTATTTGAATGTAAGCGTGACTATTCATCTGTAAGAATGTCAATAAATAAATAAAATAAAATAAATATTTATTCAGTTTATAATCTTAAGATCTAATACAATGCCGACTCCTCCTTTTAAAAGGAGGCAGGCAAGGAGACATCGCTCTTCCACCTTAACGTAACTAAACAAGACTACTGTCTTGTATACCTAAAAGCTCAAAATGTAAACAAAATGAAATAAAATTTGATACTGTAATGAGTATTTAAAGAGATTGAGATAACTATAAAGAGTGACATTTCATGTGAAAGTAACAATTTATGTCTAAGAGTGACTATTTGTGTATAAGGGTGACTATTCGCATTTAAGGGTGACCAATTATGTAATAGGGTACAATTACAGTCCGTGAGCTCTTAGAAAAAGATTCAGGAATCGGGTGAAATCAGTATATAATATGTCCTAAGACGTTTGCGTATAGCCCTTTCTAAAAACTCACGTACTGTAACCATGTGTGTAGTTAAGGGTGTATAAGCATACCTTCTCGTCCCGCTGATGCGTTTTACTCTTATGCATGAGTAGTCCGTGTCGCCCCACGAAACTTTCCCCGCACAAGTTGCATACGTGTTGCGTGGGGTGACGTTTACGCATGTGTGTTAGGTAGGACGTGGGTTTCCTGTGATATTGTACAGATATTAATTTTTATTACAGCGTCGTCGGTAGGGTCGCGGTTAGGACTTTGGGCTCCCATGCGGGAGGTCCGTGTTCGAAACCATGCACTACCATTTACTAATGAGTTTTTCGGATTTTTTCGAAACACTTACTTACATTTATCGAGTGTTCTAACGGTGAAGGAAAACATCGTGAGGAAACCTGCATGTCTAAGGAAAAAAATATCCGGAGGCTTGTGAAATACACAAATCAGAACTGGGCCCACTCGGTAGAACAGGGCCCGTACCCCCCTTGTCCCTTGTTGTTGCCTATGCCCCAACAGTGGGGACGTTAATAGGCTGATGAGATTAATGTTTATAACAACTAAGAACGGAGTTTAAATTGTATACCTAAAGTCTAAAATATAGGCTTCGATTTCGGGACGGCCGTCAAATCTAAGACTAAACTCCCACTCATAATAATAGTAAATTGTGTACTAGTAAGCGGGACGTCTCGTTTATCGTCATCGCTAAAGGCGGCCGCACCGGAATCGATGCCAATATAGTAAAATAAAAATTACAATTTAAAATAAACACGCATGGATAAGCTTGCATGCTCCATCTTGAAGTAACCCCTATTTTTCGAAGACTTACGTACATTTACCGGCTGAACTAACGTTGAAAGAAAACATCGTGAGGAAACCTGCACACTGAGATGACCAGTGTGTAAATGGGGTAGGCACAAAAGATCCGCAAGGGTCGAAGTGCCGCTGGGTTATTCCTGGCTCTATCATAATATAAGATAAGCCCTATTCAAGAAATATAAAAACTACAGCTACTACTCCACCAGCGTAATTAATAAGAAATATGAAAAAAAAATGAAAAATGGTAGGAATGCGGTCTCCTTCCCGCGTCCCGCCTCTGTTCCCGTGCATCCCCATCCCTAGCTACCTGAATCCTTAGTATACACCTATCCTTTGCAGTCATTTATGTAACGCAACTTTTAATACATTTTTGTTCACTATTGTCCATTGCCTCTAAGACCTATATATTTTATTTTCTTCAAACTTTTTTGCATACTGTACTTGGTCTGGAAGTGCGACGGATGACGTCACGTTTCTCATTTTCTGATTGGTGGAGACTACTCCACCATCCACTCGGCATATTGTATAAGACAATTTTTAGAATAATTATTTATCCAAACGCTTGAGGAATTGACTGTACTTAGCAATTAAAATCAGTGGGGATTTCTGGAATTTCCAAAAAAGTTGTTCAGTTTTCAACTTTTTTGGAAATTCCAGAAATCCCCACCAGTGGGGACTTCTTGGTGGGGATTACTGGATTAAACCCACTCGGCCACCTTCCTAATTGTAAAAGTTTACACTCTTTGGTTTCTTACCTGAATTTCTGTCCACACAACTTGCACTCGTACGTATAACCACTGTGCCACTTCTCATGTTCCCTGGCTTGATTCCTGAAAGTAAGTTTTGAATTAAACTTGAAGCTCGACATCTAACTTCAAAAGTTGTCTACTTTTTTATGGCGAGCAAACGGGCCCCGTTACCATCACGGGGCCCAGTGATCACTGTCGCCTAAAATGAAATGAATTTCCAGAAGCATTATAGATACAATACATTAGCAGTAATGTCTTCTAATACAATACAAATTAAATACCATATATACCTCACCTCACTTTAATGTTTCAATTTCAAAACTTCAGTTTTTAAGTAATTAAATATTTTTTGATGACGAAAAATCTAAAATAATCAGAACTTATAGTAGATATTGTATGTATTCCGGCAAAAATATAGTAGTTCTAAACATTTATGGTTTTTGAAAAAATAATTAAACTGACGAAAAATATTTATAACGGAACCCTCGATGCGCGAGTCCCACTCACACTTGACTGTTTTTTTATATTGAATACTCAGTGCCTTGTACCGTGTCGTGCCGGCCCTAAAGAATATTACCAACCCAACTCTTCCCGTGGGTGCCATACGAGGCGACTAAGGGTCTTAGTGGATACTATTCTACACCTAGTAGACAGCGATAGGCTCGCCACCTATCACGTTTGTCCACCAAATCTTACAGCGAAAAGTGGGAACTACCTATGATGAAGGTTGTTCCTCTGTCTACCTGGTGTATATGTGTACACACCTATGCGCCCGCGCGGGCTTCTCGCTCAGTTGTATTATACCTTACTTCAGTAATAAACCGGCTTTTGAACGGGAAAAAAACAGTGATTAAAAGAACTGCTTACCTACTCGGTTATGTCTAGGTTTATTATGTTTATGTCTGGGTCTGCACTACCCCCTCGGGGATTGTGGATGTGAGACTTATGCTATGAATACTCATTACAATATACTCACGCTGTATGCGATCTATGGTCGCACTTGTTACAAGCATACTGCCGTCCGTGCGAGGTCGCCGAATGGGTGCGAAGTTGTCGCGCGGTGCGATACCGCATGTGACATATTTCGCACTCGTAGGGGCCGCTTTTCTGTAAAACAATATTTATTTTTATGCTAATAATAATTTTATAATAATAAAATAGTTATTAGCCATTAAAATAACCCGCCCCTTGTCGTCCCCGGTGCAAAGGTGCCCGTGCAAGGTAACTCTCGCGGCGTTACCGCGCTGTATCGCTACGGCCAACCTTTGCACCAGGTACGACCCGGGGCGAGGGTCACAACCCCTCTCCCTGAGGCGACGGCCAATCTCTGTCACGAATTGTTTCGCCTCCTCCCCCAACAACCCGTTGTCTCCACCGCGAACGGGATGAACAGGTAGTTCTGTTGGAGAGCGGAGTACTTATCCCGTTTTTAATGGTTAGTTATTAATGTTACTTTAATTGGATGGATGGTTGGTTGGTAAGGTGGTCAGTTAAATATTTTTTTATACAATTTTTTACCTACCTAATGGCAACCCAAGTACAGCGACATGTTATACCTTTACGAGTAACTTTCAACAAAATTCCCGTAAAAGATGGTACCAAACCGCCACTGTGTGCGAATTGAAAATAATGCAACACATTTCTCACACAATGAAACTCAAATTAATATTTAAACAAAAATAGATCTTACGGCGAGAACGATGAAGTTCCCACTTTTGGGTTTTTCGTTTATATCTCGAAAACGGTCCGTTGTAAGGGAAAAAAATCCAATACCAAATGAAAGCTCATACAATTTTCTACAACTTTCATTCTATACACTTTTTAATTTGAAGACTCCAGTGGTTCTAGTTACTGATATAAGCCCCTTTAATTTCGAAATTTAAAATCAATATTTCTCCCTATCCCATGGGAATAATAAAAATTCCTGAATTTACTGTCTAGAGAATATGATTATCAATAAGTATACAGAATTTAAAGACTCCAGTGATTATAGTTACTGAGATATAGCCCCTTTAATTTCGAAATTTAAAATCAATATTTCTCCCTATCCCATGGGAATAATAAAAATTCCTGAATTTACTGTCTAGAGAATATGATTATCAATAAGTATACAGAATTTAAAGACTCCAGTGATTATAGTTACTGAGATATAGCCCCTTTAATTTCGAAATTTAAAATCAATATTTCTCCCTATCCCATGGGAATAATAAAAATTCCTGAATTTACTGTCTAGAGAATATGATTATCAATAAGTATACAAAATTTAAAGACTCCAGTGGTTATAGTTACTGAGATATAGTCATTATAAAATTGATAAAACATTTCGTTGGTAGTTTATTTTTTGGTGCGTGATTTAGTTGGTGGATCATTTCGTTTGATATTTGTTTAGTTAGTTGGTAAGTCTTTGACCTTCAGTTGTTATATTATTTATGTCTATAATTTAGTTGGTATGGTAGGACGTTCTCTAATTTAATTGTTAATCAGTCAGCCCCAGTCACCTCGTCGTGCCTCTCCCGGTGGTTGTGGTAGGCGCGCGTGTCCACGAACCCCCTGTAGCACAGCGTACACTTGAGGGGCGAGTTGAGGTAGTTGAGGGACGAGGCGCGCTGTGATAACTCTTGGAGCTGCTGCTGTTTGCTGAGGATGATCTCACGGGCGAAGTCTGCTGTGAAACCTGTCAAAAAACCAATACTCATTATAACCTACTTTTTCCTTTAAAATGTATTTACCCAAAGGTTGTCTGGAAGAGATCACTTTTAGCCATAAAACCGCCTATAATGTATCATGTTTCATGTACGTCCTATTTGTATCATAGTTTTGTGCAATAAAGAGTATTTTAGATTACTCATTCATTCAACGATACATTACTAATACTAGGTAAAATAAATATCAAAAGGTGGATTCGATCCAGCGACGCTTGCGCCAGTCTTTGAGCCATTGTCGATTCAAACAATGTTAGTTCTTCTTGTGCCATGCCTTCTTCTTGTGCCATGCACTGACCTTTCGACTGTCTCTTAGCGTGACAGTTATCACAATAATTATTACAATTTAACTCACCAGTCAAGAGCGTCGGCGGCCTAGTGGTTAGGACGCCGGATTCCCATGCGGGAGGGTCAGGGTTCGAAACCATGGAATGCCATGTACCAATGAGTTTTCGGATTTTTCGAAGACTTACGTAAGTCTTCGAAAATTACACCTATACCTACTGCTCTAACGGTAAACATCGATGGATCATGGCCCCTTGTGCAAGGGGAGGTCTGTGCCCCAACAGTAGGGACATTAATGCTGATGATGATGAACTCACCAGTTTCCGCTCTCCTCACACGTCGCTCCCCTCTCTTCCTAATTCCCACCCGTTTCGTTGCTCTCCTGTCCAACTGTTTCTTTAAGCTGATACTCTTCAGAGGTATGTTGTCATCGGAATCTGATTGGGAATGGTGGTCGGAGTGGTGGTTTGTGTCTGAATCTGAAATGCATTTATTATTAACGTATTAAGCCTGTTTGTGATTTTTTAGAGTTCCTTATCTAAATGGTAAAAGAAGAACCCTTATGGCGAGATGTACTGACGTCACGGATACAATATACACGGATTGTCACCAGTCAATCCGTGTATTTTTTCCTTCCGATTAATATTTGTATTGTCACTGCACTATCAAAAACGAACGCTGCGCGGGTCAGAATCAGATTTTTTAAATTGTAAGTTAGTACCTTAAAGTACATTTTTACAACGTCACTTTTTACTCTGCCACCGCTTCGGAAGGTGTTATAGCTGAAGGAAAAGAAGCGGCGCAAGAAACAATCAGCAGCACATCTTTTAAAATAAACATACTTAACAATATTTATGAATACAATTACCTATTAATATAATCATATACACGATGTGCAGAGCTGGAGCTGAATTTAGGACCAAGCCTCTTTATCATTTAAATAGTCATTTATTTAATAATAACCCTTTTTACATATGGGTCTAGCGCCTAAACTGAATAATTGTCTAGTAACAATAAAAAAGGCTAGATTGTTGGTAATATCCTCTATTTGAACAAATACTAAAACCTGACACTTCTGTAACAGTTTATAAGTTGTGAGCAGCAGAAAAGACAAACTTTTTATCACTCATTAAAATATAGCGAGGCCCGACTCGCACTTGACCAGTTTTTTTATAAAGAACCTTTACCATTTTCAATCTTCTGCTCTGGTACCTGTTCCTCAAACTTAATGGGCACTTCATCTTTAATGGCACAAGCGTCATTCACCACAGAACCCAGCTTTTCATCTATGGCTGTAATGTGTACAGTTGGTGATATGCTGAGACCTCCGGTAAGATTGTATACTTGACGATCTGGTAGCGTAATAGGTGTTTGGGTTAGCTGTAACAATAATTTGAATATGGTATGAGGAAATAATTGTAGCACATTCTGTATATAACTTCTAAGCAAAATGATATCGTTTGTAAATAGATTTATTCATGTAGCATGGTTAGTGACCAATCAATCAAATAATTTATTTCTCACCACAAAGTATCATTAACAAATCAAATAGATTGTGGGTAACTGATGCCCAAACTATATTGTATACCTCTATATTACAAGTATATGTCTTGATGACTGTGTGTGACGACCAACACTTTAATATGCCTTCCGAGGCATAGAGGGGCTCAGATTAAAATGTGTCAATAGTAACCACAGGGCACGGTCAGAACCAGGTGGTCACCACCTGTTTCTGACTTTCTGACCATGCTCACAAGTCCTAACTATGTAATAGTCTAAAAAAATGTCGTGATATAGCTAGTATATTAATTAAAGCTTGACAAGAAATATAAAAATCCTTGCGAAATTGCAGAAATAAATAAAACTATATTTTTTTTGTGATCTCCATAACACAGATTATGAAAGTACCAGTGGCACACTTTTCCTGGTCAGGGTATAAACAAAGGTTTATTACCAAAACACCATTCTGTAACAGTTGGTTGAGCAAAAGCTCAGCTTTAACAGCTTTTTCAATTAGCGTTTGGCATTTCCTTAGGTAGGAGCGGCATATGTAGCATATCAGCAACGGTTTTCCATCTTCTTGGGTCAGCTGAAAGGATAATAAATAATAACTATGGAGTATGATAACCACTATAACTTGACCTGTGCCTGACTATAGGTAAACCGCTTAACTGTGGTATCATCTGCGCGGCAAGAGGGGAACGGGGCGGGACGACAGAGAGAGAGCGTGTGGCAGGCGAGAAATGGGGCCTGCCACAAGCCCTCTGTCGTCCCGCCTCGCGCCACATTTAAGCGGTTTACCTATAGTAATAGATATTGATTAAAACTCAATGAATTTCTTAGCTTTTACTAAATAATGGATGATCATGATGTCAGCAATTCAGAATAGAGCTGGATCGTTTTTTTTTTACCTGGGAGTCCAACTTTATTAGGTAAGTTTGCTTACCGATATATTGATCAATTTCTCGAATATTTCTTGAAGTGGCGTATTAACGATTACATGTAAACGTACGTCGTCTGTTAGGCAGACTCTACACATAGCTAGGATAGACATTTTATAAAATAAAAGTTGTGAATACGTTGTGAATAGTAATCAATAAATACACATTGCAAATCGAATAAACCTAAAATAATATATACAACGATCCTTGTAAAGTTATAAAATAATTCTTAAGTGTTCACACTTATTGTAATTCATTGAATTTGTTTTAGTTCATATAAAATAATAATTTTAATAAAATACAAAATGAAAAAAATATCAAAAACAAACAATATGTTTTTTTTTATTATTCATGACCATGGATACAAGTTCTTTATAGAGTATTCATTCATTTATTCTTTCTTTAGTCGAAATCTTAAATAATGATTTTCTTCAATTGTTCATTAAAATGCTGGTGTGACACATTTTAATGCTATCTAGGAGACCGAACAAAGAAGAAGCGTACCGTACGCAGTATAACTCTTCAAAAACCAGTCAAGTACGGATCGGGCCAACATCTTAATTGACTTTATTTCACTGTACCACACATTGATTGATAACGTAATGTGAACGTTCTTCAAGCAAAAACTACAACTTTTACGGGAAAAACACCACTGTAAAATTTCCAAGACAAAACGAAACAAGTCGATGCGATCGGATCAAAAGAGCGGGAGAACCTCCAACAGAGCGTTCCGTTCGTTATTGTTGCCGTTTGGTAATCATGAAAATACCTGAATTCATTATTGAAATTCCCCAGTTTTACAGTTGAATTATTTGTTGGAAACGTAAATAGTTGTTGATATGATGTTTTTTTTTCGTGCTGTTCATAGCACGAAGTCATTCCC
This sequence comes from Hofmannophila pseudospretella, assembly GCA_947369225.1. Taxonomy (NCBI): domain Eukaryota; kingdom Metazoa; phylum Arthropoda; class Insecta; order Lepidoptera; family Oecophoridae; genus Hofmannophila; species Hofmannophila pseudospretella. Next base: position 16,208,409 of record OX376312.1, on the reverse strand, counting down.
CAAATAAAACCCGAAAGACATCTTAATTCCCCGAATTTAGAGAAAATTCCGCGAAACGGCATTACGGCAACACTGTGGTCATTCCGCTTCTGTGGGCTCAACAAGGATGGAACCCAGAGCCGTAAAACTAAATATTAAAAACAATCGACTTCTGTGACGTCACACATATTTAGAGGTGCGAAACCAGTATTTACCGAACCGGGGCTGGAACTGGACCCGTGAAGTCCGAGCCTCACATTTAAAGGAACTTACCAATTTAGAAAACCTCTTACTACATGTTTATTTCTCTTTCCATCCTAAACAAATTATAATGTTCTATCTCTGTCTAAAGGACTTTATTTGCATTTTTTAATTTACCTGTTGGAATTAGAAATATTTGGAATGTCAAGGGAAAAAGAGAATTGAGTGAGGAAGGATTCATAATGATTGGGATTTGAGATATTATGAGAGCGCTTTGGAAAACGAAGGAATATTTAGTTCCTTTGTCTTCAGAATTATAATTCAATTTGTAACTTCAGCGAAGGTACGTAATTTTATACATATTATTGCATGTGTTACGTAAATACGGCAAACATCTCTTTCGGTTTGTTGGCCCTATAATAGTTATAAAAAAATTAGGTAGGTATCTACCATTTATTTCTTTGTTAGAACCTATAAAAACTTAATACAACGAATTTGATTATTTCGTTACTTTGATTACTGATATTTCTTTAGTTTATTATTGAAATAATGCTTCTATGCTTTCTATGCCGGGTATTGTCGGCAAGAAAAACGTTTGTTTGACCACCTGTCAAAAAAATATCAATTTTCATATATTTTTAACTTGTGCCGGTTGTGCCGCCTAAGACGTTCTGCTGACCCTATTTGTCTTTTTTCAGATACCTACCAAAAATTGTCAGCAAAGTATTAAATATCATGGCAACAAATATTGAATCTCATCTAAAACAATTATGTAAGTTCAGATTGAGCTACTATTTTATCTAAATTACTATTAGAAACCAAACATGAAGATCTGAAACAAAGAATTTAATGAAGCAGATGCTATATTTAATTACTTTATCTGAAGTAAATTTGCCTATAAACAATGTTCGCAAATTTAGACTACGTTTGCGACTACTGTAGTCGAACTTTTACAAGGAAATATAACTTGCAAACTCACATTGAAAACTGCCATATAAATTCTTCATGTTCCTGTGATATTTGTGGCCAGGACTTTGGCAGTCCAGCAGGTTTGCAACAACACTACGGCAGAGGCCACAACCGGTATGGCCAGCCTTATCCAGAATGTGATATATGTGGCAGGATATTCACCAGAAAGCAAAATATAATGTCACATATGGTCACAGTACATTTGCAAGGGGTCGGGCCAGAAATCCGGTGTAAATACTGTTACAAAGTTTTTGCTAGTGAAAGGAATCTCAAAAGGCATATTAACCAACTACATAACCCAGATTTTGAATACCCTACGTGTGATGAATGTCACAAGGTGTTTAAAGGAAAGCATTCCTTAATAGTGCATATTCAAGCTGCACATAATACTGATAAAGGTATCATAAGATGCCACCTCTGTGAAAAAGTGTACACAAATAATAGGAATCTTAAGAGGCATATAGAAATGTATCATGGAGAAAAAGGCGAATTCAAATGTAACATATGCCCTAAAGTTTACACTTCTAACCAGAGTCTCAGGAGGCATTCTCGGACAACTCATATTACTGATAGTCAAGATGAATTCAAATGTGATTTCTGCTCTAAATTAATAATAGGAAGAGAGAATCTCGAAAGCCACATACAGTTTTATCACAGATCTGAACATTACAATTCTATTGATTACAATGATTCTATGAATTTTGATATTAAAATTAAATATGATTTTCCTTGTAAAAAGTGTGGAAGATGCTTTGCAGATGAGCCATCACTACGACAACACGTTAAAACGGATCATTCGTTTAAAACTTTCTATAATTACTGTAGAAATTCCCTTCTGAAGTCTTTAGGGAATACTACTATAGCAGATAAACATGAGAAACACAATATATTTTACAATTGTGAATACTGTCATAACGCTTTTGCTAATGTTTACGAACTGAAGGATCATATGAGGGTGAACCATGAAAGAGACTACTGTTTATCCACTTGCAATGTGTGTTTCAGTAAGTTTTACAGTAAAGAAACAATGATTGAACATAAAAAGATATGTCTACCACCACCAAACGTTAACTCTTGCAGTCACTGCGATAAGCTATTCACAGATATATCAAGTCTCGAGTTTCATACCAGAATTTTTCATCCTCAGGCTCAAATAGCCGATTCTAACATAACTTCGACCAATATAGACGATTCATCTGATGCTGGTTGCTACAAATGCATCCATTGCGACCGTGTGTACTACAGTGACAGGTCATTGAAGCATCATATAAAATTGAAACACACAACAGATGAGGAGATGGAATGTGAGATCTGTGGGAAAATATGCAGCAATAAGTATTATTTGGCATCCCATATTAAAATGGTGCACAACAACGATTCTTGGTCTAAATGCGATTATTGCGATAAGCAATTCAAATCTAAGAGAAATATTAGACGACACATTGAATATACTCATTTAGGAATGCAAAGATACAAGTGTATCGAATGTGAAACGCTTTTTAAAGAGAAGAGGAGTTTACGAAAGCATGTGAGGACAAAACATCCTCATTCAGCCTCCTTTCCTCAATGTCACTTTTGTTACAAGCGCTTTGAATCAGCAAAATCTTGTAAAATACACCTGAAACTCCTGCATTCCTTCAATATGAACACATACCCATGTGATTTATGCTCTGTCTCATTTAGTTCAAACGAAGCCCTGAATATACATTTGCAAACTAAGCATTTGGCTGAAGATGAAATATATAAATGCGAGGAATGTAATTTAGTCTTCAAAGGCCAAGAGAAATTTGACCAACACAATGAAATATGTCATGTGAACCTACTTCCTAATATAAAGCAAAAGGTGTTACCCCGTTGCATTATTTGTATGAAAGATTTCAGCACTAGGAAGACGCTAAAACGACACATTAAAAAGTTTCACGGTGACTTTGACGTAGAAGAACTAGCATCATTCGGATCTCGGACTAGAGTCTTTAACATCGAATGCGAAGACTGCCTCAAGAATTTCAACGATGACTTCTATTTCAATATATACCAGAAGCTAAAACATTTACGGGATTCCATCATATTCAAATGCGAAACTTGTTTGTCTTCCTATAACTCTCTCCAGTATTCTATCCAGCGTTACAAGATGACAAACATTGAGCTTTCCAAAACGAAGATGATTCTCAGCGAACTATGTACGGCAGAAATGAGTGATGATGACGCTTCGTTCTCCGACTTCGGTTTGTTGCACGAAATGATGGAGCCTGAGAGTACTACGGTTGATATAAAGCCGGAACTAGATGCTATGGACGAATTTTCGGAGAGTGATATTAAGACTGAGCCTATGTCCCCATAAGTTGTTTGTTAAGCAACTGCCTATGGATTACTTCCCCTCTACCATGGATTACTTCCCCTCTACCAGGAATGAGCGAAAATACTTATATCTGAAGACTAAGACAGTTATAATTAAGTACATTTGTAAGGATTAAGATAGACTAAGCTATTTAAGTCCATTACTCCCACAATAATTATCAGTGATCGGACTAGGTAGAGCTGTTTTTGGTACTTGCCACATACGGTCATAATATGGATAAGTATGCCCAATAATCCCGGGATTTCCGGGATTGAATAAATATATTATTTAGATTTTTAACGTTATATTTGTTTTGATACACATTTAAGATTGGTGGCGAAATAATTTTTTTAACCTATGGTAGTGTTTTAACTTCTTCGTAAGTTCACAATTTAAAAAAAAACGTAATCCGCCGAGTAAGGGCGAGGTTTATAAAAGTAATTTGCAACATTTGCTCGTTAACTTAAAACGGGATCCCGAAATCATATCCATATTAATATAACCTTTGAGGACATTGACCCGAAAGAGCTCTACCTACTCCGATCACTGATAATTATATATAGTAATTGTAATTTAAAGTCAAATGTTTTTTACAACTATAACTTGTAGGTATTGTTATTAAATTACCTTTGTTTATGCAAATACTAGAGCATCGGTGGCGATGGCGTCGTGGTTAGGACGTTGGACTCCCATGCCATCCCATCGGGTTCGAAACCGTGCAATGTAATGTACCAATGAATGTTCTGTCTTACATACATTTACCGACTGCTTTGACGGTGAAGGAAAACATCGTGAGGAAACCTGCACACTGAGATAACCAGTGTGTGAAATGGGGAAGGCAATGGCAAATCACCCAATTAAATCTGCCAAGAGAGTTGTTCTATGAACTTCTATGTGATTAATTTCTTAGAATTATCATGATCCTCAGCAATGAGGAATAGACTAAGAAGACGCAGCTAATGGCGCCAGTTTTAGGATGTCACTCGCTAAATAACCCTCACTCTTACTCAGTACACGTGTAGATTTGGTGGCTACCCCCAGAATTGACGCCAATATTTATTGTTTTACTGTTGCTTTGAATTTTTCTCAAGTTTCAACAATGTTTTGTTGACTGTACTTAGATATTAAATACAATAATGGCACAAACTATATTTTATCATATTTTCCCTCTGAATGTACATAGTACATAGAAAGCATTTGTATTAATATTTTATTACAATAGAGGTATTACAGATATTGTACAATTACAATTCCATCAATATGGAGAATGTTTTATTTGTATTGTGTAATATTTTAATCTCATGTATTTTTTCAGAAATAAACAGTAATTAGCTTATGTTAATATTTTATTTGATAAACATACAAAAATCTAGTGACTAAATATTGTTTCCACTATTATAAACCACTTTTGCAGGTAGTGTTCATATTTATTAGATTGTACTAATATTGATAAACCATAGCATTTGCTTAGATTTTTGATTTACTTATTTAGAACAAAGATTTTAAAATTTACCCAACGTATATTGCTCGCTAGAGCACTGCCAGATGGCGCATACGATGTGAGCATTTTACCATACATAAGATTTCATAGTTAGATGGGTCTAACTATGGGTAGTGAAAGTTCAGATAAGGATACTGAACACCCCTCTTTCGGAACTATAGGCGGTTTTTGTCACATCCAGTACGCTAGGCACCTGGCGCTAATGCAACTTCTGTGCCAGGAGAATATACTAACTACAAGAGTATATAATAAATACCTACCTAACTATTCAATTAAAGATTATAGCAGGAATAGGTGATAATTTCCTCCGGCCGAATGTTACCTGGAAGATATCACTCTTAGCGATAAGGCCGTGAATTATACCTTATGTGATTCCACAAGTGTCTGTGTAATAAATTAATAGTAATTGCATAAATAGTAAAGGAAAATCCGGGGTTGTCCTAGAGTGACAACGATTGACTGAAGAGGAAGCAAGAGAAGCGCGCCAAGACATATTCGTGGCGCTCTTCTCTTGTTTGGCCGATTATGAGGATTGTTTTTAACCCATCAAGGGTTAAGAACTTTAGATGCTGAAGGAATAGATAATCCTGCAATGTTTTACCACTAGAGGCGCCACTAGCACAATTAGATGTTTATATAATACACAGAGATATATTAGTCCAAATAGGGTTCCTCGAGCTCATAGTAGGTAAATCGCGGCCTCTGCCGTAAATTAAATTATGCTCGTAATTGGCGCTAAAACAACACTCAAATAGCGTGAATGATCGTTTTTCACAATTAGAAACACAAATACGCTAAAAAGTAATCCTTATAATATTATTTTTCGATAAAATTGATGAGAAAAATATGGCTGCGTGACTTCCATAATTTTCCCGACAATATTTTTTACAATATAGGACATATTACATCCTAAACGCATAGCGTTGCGTAGATGGAACTTAACAGAAAAGCAAAACAAAACGTTTTTTTGAAGATATCACAAATTTCTCGTTATTTGGGTTAATTTAATATAATTTCTCAAATCTATAGTAAAATTGAGATGATATCATGGAATCAAAATAGCAAACCTAAAAAATCTGATAAGACAGCGTGGCGCGAGTCTGAAGGATTTGGTGGAAATGAACGTATCTACAAGTTAATTGGCTACGTACCATTGTGCTAGTGGCGCCTCTAGTGGTAAAACGTTGCAGGATTATCTCCATTGGCGCGGTCCGCGCTTTTCTACCAGCGCGGCGCTTGATTGGTGGGTGCCTAATTGGTTGAAGTTGGCAGCATTGGGGCGAACTTGCGCGCCGGCCGCGCAACCTTTCTGTGGCAAAGGTATTAAACATTCAGCTTTAGAACTTTGTTAAGGGGAGGGTTGGTTCTCAGCATGCTAAGTCCGCATGGCGCAAGAAGACGGCTAATTTTTCACTTGACATATCGAGTACGGAAATTGCACAATGTTCACGTTAGTACAAGGTATCACGTCAGCACAATGGTACGTCATCAAACCGTATGATGACGTGCAATTTGCGTACTCGATATGCTTTTCTTCTTGTGCCATGGTTCTCAGTCTTAGATTATCTATACCTACTCAGTTTATATTTAAGGTACTCTATGGTTGGCACAGATTTAAAATAATAGATACGGTACGTATAGAATTAAAAGTAAGTTCCAAGTATCAAACATAAAACGCATTTCTTAAAAATTAAGAAATAGTCATAAATGGATGTACAAATGTGAAAACAGATTTAAAATTCGTTGAAAATTAAAATAACTACAGGCAATCTAAAATCAGAATGGTAGAAAGAAACGGCAATAAGTTTTATGACGTAACTGTTCTATAGAGCCATACAAGCAGGTACTGGCTGCATATAAAGAACTGTTTTGCTAGAAAGGGACAGCATCTGTCCAATACTAACTTTAACCATTAATATCTTTGATGTTAGTTGAGATATCGAAAACTAATTTTAGATTCTTCTTTAGTATGTCCATGTGAGTTAATTGATGCAATAATAACATATTAGGTTAATACCGTATTACGATAAATAGTAGGAAATGAAATAATACAGTAGTGTAACTTTAGCATTAATCTATTCAGCAAGTTTTTTGTTTTATTCTTGAAGTAATTACGCGCCCATGTTTTCAATCGTTTGTCTCGGCGCTGACTAGAGTTTCCACAGCATCACCACTGTCAGGCTGCAGTAAAAAAATATGTATATTAACACTAGACCATTTAAAGATTATATGAAATTACAAGTCAAATACACATTGCTAAGTCTCTTTGTATCTTGGACATAGCTGGAGTGAAGAAATACATAAAGTATAATGAACAGAGCACACAATCGGAAAACCTCTCAACCAGAAATCAAACCCGAAACCCTTGGAGTAGATGGATCTACCTAGGACTATCGACAAAGATTACACTTGGCTTTCAATTAATATCAACTTGATACAAGACTAGAATAGAATTCATTTATTCAACACTGCAGCACGGTGTTTTCCACCCACCTGCATATCGGCAACAGTCAAAGGAGGATCGTCTTCCCTGAGGACTGTTTCTCCATCAAGTTTCTTCAAATTGGGCAATCTCCGGGCTGCTTCAGCCCGCCATGCTTCCAATTCACATCCGTCGTAGAGTGGGTTGCCTACAAACAACAGGTCTTCGAGATGTGGTAACTCCTGAAATGGGTAGGTCTACAAATGAAGCATGCTTACTCGATTTAGCATTAACTAATGAGACTGAAAAAGTCTGGATACCCAACATCTCATCAATATCATCAACTTATTTCAATGCACTGCTTCTTATAGCCCTCATTTCCTATATTTCTTAAGAAACTTTCTTCAGTACACATTTTACCTGCAGCTTATTAAACTCACTCCACTCCTTGACAAGATTGTTACTCAAGTACAACACTTTCAGGTTTCTAAGGACGTTTATTCCCTTCAGTTTCTCAATCAAATTGTAAGAAACCCACAATTCTTCCAATGTATCGCTGACTGTCTCCTGAAAGGGGTTTGAAGATTTCACTATGGAGCCTGACCTAACGAACAGTCCGTCATTTTAAAAATTCTCCAAAATGGTGACTACGCTTAATTCCTAAATAAATTGATAGCTGATATCGATACAAATAAGAAATGTAATATTAAGAAATCCTATAAAGTGTCACGTTTCCAAGATATGTCATCAAATTTGTACAAACTTCAGATACAAGGTTGAATGACCAGCACAACTTTGCTAGCTTATATCTTAGAAATGTGACACTTTAGGAGATTTTGTCATATAACATTTCTTGTTTGTTTTGATAATAGCCATCGATTTGTATTATATAGTATTTATGCGTGGGCGCCATTTTGAAGAACTTTTAAATTACGGACAATTAGTCCAAAATCTTTATACCCCATTTAAAATATCTTATCATAATCTTACTTGGAAGCTATAAGGCAATAGGGTATCTGTTCTTTGTCATTGTAATTTTTTAATACAAATCAAATTTCGATTTCAAAATCACTTATTATCAGTTATCAGTAGTTATCACTCATAAAAGTGGTATGTACAGTCTGGCCAAAAAAGAGTAGAAATTAAATAATGGCAACACTTACTAAAATAGTATGTAAATGTCATTGTGATTTGACATCAATGTATGGAAAGTTGCCATTATTTAATTTCTATTCTTTTTGACCAGACTGTACATACAGATCTAAGTCTACCTTAAAGCATTGACTAGTAATAGTGGTTCTTAGTTCTTACCATCCCAGCAAATGATTTAATATAATTTCTCCCTATGGAAAGTACGCGGAGCTTCTTTAAACTATTCAAACCCGAAACTTTCTCTATCATGTTTGTTGAAAGACACAGTTTCCTGAAATAGATCAAAGATTTTTGAATTTGAATAAATAGTATTCAATTCAATATTTTTATTTCAGACAAAAGTTCATACAAAGAGAGTTAATATTATTACTTAACTGTGTTAGTATCAATATGACTAAACTAAGTAATGGCCAAGGCCTGATCCCGAAACACTGCACAATTTATACTCTGTCATTTATATTAACTTTAAATTAAACAACTTTTATTAAAAAATACACGGCATCAATATCTTGCCAGGGTTATTTTTATCAATTGCTTGATTTTGCTATTAGGATTTCTTTTATCATAACAATAAGTTAATGATAATAAAGTGTCTGTGTCGCAGCCCGATTTGTATAATCCGCCCTTTTACATAAAGGCTAGCCTTTATGCAAAACGGCGGCGTTTTGTATTACGGCTAAACAACGTTTAGTCCTTTTACATAAGGGCTGAACGTTATCACGCACGATTGTATAAACGTTTTACGTTCTACAATCCGGCGGGTTAACATTTAGCCCTTATGTATAAAGGCGTGATATGAGACGGCAGATTGTAGAATTTAGTTCCTATTTTTGCCGTTCGTGCCTCTGCTGAATCATAACAACAAAAATTGCGTCGAGTACAGACAGTGTTTCGACTTCAAAAATTGTTAAATAAAACTGTTAAAATGAGTGGAAGTGATTCCAATATAATTGGAAACTATGATTTAAAGGACACCTTCAATAAAAAAAATCTGAGTATTTTCAATTCAAGGGCTTGAAAAATCCGTGGTCCAAGCAACGCGTGTTAGAAGTTATATCACAAATCAAAAGCGGTAAGGTGACCATCGATTATGGTTTACGCCGGACAGCTGACGAATATGATTGGATTACCAAATACGGTATAATGCAAGTTTGCGGTGAAGATTATCTTATTTTGATAAAAGTCGCCCAATTAATTAATTAACATTTCACACCAATTTCACACCACCTACCATTTGTGTAATTTCATTGGAGGATTATTTCGGTGTGCTAGAAATAGTGCATAAAGAATGCGGACATGGCGGCCGTGAATTACAGCATTAGAGAGAGATTTTACAACAACAAAAAACTATTGAATATTATTGTTAGTACAATTTTATAATATAATTTTACCACTACTGCTCCTCAAATTACGCTAATAATAATTTAAATATTATTACAATATATTTAGAGAAATTTTTATTATGGTGAATAGATTACTTATATAATAAATATGTTTGTGATAAAAAAATATCTATTATTTCTTCAAACATGGTTACCCTACACTTAAAGATTAAATTCTACAATATTGCTGCATTTCAGCTATTTTACAAAACGTGGCCTAAACGTTGGCGGCCGTATTGTAGAACGTAACACGTTGCAAATCTAGCTAAAAGTCATTTAGTCTTAATACAAAACCGCGCCGTTTAGTAAAATGGCTAGCCTTTATGCAAAACGGCGGATTATAAAATTGGGCTGCGACATCTGCACTCTGGGTAGCACCTGCAGGCTTGCTGAGAGTCAAAACTGGGAAACACTTCCACAGAAAACTAGGTTGAAATATATATACTTAAGTCTTCAAAACTTTTTAATTATCTACATACATAACTTCACTCTATATTCTTTGCAGGATAGTCAGAGAGAATATTCTCTAAGGACAGAATGGAGCTCCACGAATCTGTCTTAGCTTAGCACGCCTTTCTTGCTTCCTCTACAAGTCTACCACGCGTGCTGGCCGTTTTTAATTAACTAGGTTTAGTAATATATTGATATCTTTGAAACTAAGAAATCTTACTCGCAATTCACTAAACAAGCCAAAGTGTTATCCATCTTCTCTATCGGTGGCCACTGAAAAGTTAAATTTACATCAGTGGCCGTGGCCGCTTGCAGCTCAGTTTTGTCCTCCCATCTCTTTATGGCCTCTTTTATTGTCGTAGCTTTCGCCATTATCTTCGGGTTTACCAGCAGTTTACAATATAAAACATTGGATTCAACTTGAAAACGTATATATTGATAAAATAACCGTTGTCATGCATGCCTTTAACAAATAGTTCACTCAATTATTTCTATATAAGTATGTGGTGAAATAGGTACTAGACTAAACCGTTAAATATATTCACCGAAAGCGCCACCTACAAAATATTAAAGCAACTGTACTATTGTTAGGAGAAAATTATAGACAGGATTCATTTATTTTTAAACTTGGACTGGGTTATGGGTAGCTAAATAAATAATTAATCATTCTATATGAAAATATTATAAAATGCTTTAATTAACTTTGTTTAACAATCCTCCTCCTAATAGCATTTGCATCCTAAGTAAGAGCTAGGTAGTAGGAGCGAGAATTTTGACATGTTTGTATGTTGATTTCTGTATACATACGCAGGTTACGTGTTTATCACACGAAATGGCGTCCTTTGTTCACTAAGCCACGCCTTGGTGATATTAAAATATTTTAGGAATATACTGCTTAATCAGCGTCTATTTTATTGTGTTTTAATAAATTGTTTGCATTAAAAGTGGTTGCATTCCCGGTTGTCATTTCGTTTGACATTTTTTTGGAAACTCAAATCTTTTTTATTTTTTTCTTTATTCGGCTTCTTTTTTTTAATTAAAAAAAACAAACGCCAATCTTTTGACGAAATACGGCTTTTGAGAGGTAAGATTATTGTTTTTCGCTTTATTTTCGCATTTATTCTAAGGAAATTTCGTGTTGATTCCTTTATCAAGTTTTTCTGTGGCGTGGTTTTATGATTTTGTGGAAATCGATTATGGATACTTCTTTTTTCTCAAGTCTGTTCAATCCACTGCCAAGGATTTTTTAAAAAGTAAATAATTTTTTTTCATTTAATTCCTTGCCGCTGTTTTCATTGCTTTTTGAATATATTTTTCTGTTTTGCGCCTTTTGTATTGTGTATTTCTCTAGGCTTACCTATAGCTTTGGATTATCTCCAAGGTTGTGCCAAAAGATGGTCTGTATTCTCATGTATTACCTTAGTTTTAGGTACAACACAACACAAGTATTTCGCCACCTTAATACCCGAGTAACTTTCATGGCGTAGTTTTGTTCATACCTGTTCTTTAGTACCTAACATTAATCCAGAGATTATTTTAACCTTACTTATTATGTACATACAATACACAGTAACATACCATAATTCCGTTCTATTTCATTTGAAACCAAAAGGTCTACCTCATTGACAAAATGCAATAAAATAGACTTTCGCTTCCCAGGTTCCTTACACCATGGCTGGACAACCAATGAGAGTTGTGAATGTCGTTCCACACGTAAAAATAAAGGTAAACAATTTTTACTGAAGTAATAACACAAATTCTAGGTACATTCAGACATAGAGCTACAGCACACTGCTAATTGTCTGACTCGATATGGTGTAAGTTACCAGACCAACTTAATTTTTAGGTGGAGCTGATCATGTTTATAGATTTTTGAAGTTGGTATGACTCTGTCTGTACATACTACTCAAAGAATTTGTAATTCACCCTATGTAAGAATGCTTGCTAGAGAAGTTTTATATGGAATATGTGTCTGCAAATTGGCGAACATCTTCCCATACATATATTGAGCATTGAAATGTCAAATGTATGGAATACATGCATTTGGCCAAACCCTTTGACTCACTGTCAGTGTCATCATTCTAGAGGGAGGGTGTTACTAGCCCGATTTCTGTGTTACTACCCATTTAACCATTTCTGCCTCGAAAAGCAGCATATAGACAATAAATAAAATAAAAATAGCCTTTATTCACTGCCAAATATAAATTAACTTATCAACTAGGTTTGACATAGGCCTCCTCCAAGTCCTTCCACTTTTCTCTATCACGGGCTGCTCCTCTCCATCCCTTAGGCAGGTTGTCCTCCCAGTGTCTCGCTGGTCGGCCTCTTTTACATTTCCGGTCTCGTGGGTACCTATAGACATACTATTATGGTACAAAACCTCTAACATGGCCTAACAACAGCATTAGGACTGACAGTGTTAGGCTGTCACCAATCTTAGTTCTGACCACAGACAATGTTGCTTAACCTGCATGGTCACTTTCAGACCACACTTGCAACTATGCTGTTATCATAGTAAAACAGAGAAGTAGGTCATCTTCATATTAACATATACCCATTTGAGTTTGAGTGTGTCATCATAAAATCTCATCTGATGAATCCAGGTGAGACCAGATTCGATTTTATGTAGTTGTTCATAGCGATGGTGTGTACAGACAAACCGAAGAAACACCTTTCTACTTCTCTCTATTACTATGCTATTATTCTTCTAAGTCATATTTCTCATCGTGATCATTCTAAGGAATTAATCACATAGAACGACTCTCGTGGCAGATTGAATGACTTACCAATGCCTACCCCATTTCAAACACTGGTTACCTCACGATGTTTTTCCTTCACCGTCAGATCAGTCGAAACACTCATTGGTACATGACATTGCATGGTTTCGAACTCGGACCTCACACGGGAGTCCGACGTCCTAGCTACGACGCCACCGACGCTCTCTATGCTAATATACCCATAAGTTTTACATTTGAATATTGTCAACAGAAAGAGTTGCCCGATGTCGATGATGAAGAATGCTTGTTTTGTCGTGTCTGTAACAAGAGTTTCTGTAATGAAACTGCTCTGCGCAACCACGCCCGTATGGAGCACTTCCATATCTATGCCACAGGAGACCCAAGCGCATGGACCCAGGAGCCTCCGGTATGTTCCACTTCTTCTAATTCGTATTCCTCATTGCTCAGGGTCGTGATTATTCTTAGGAATTAAATAAAAAAAGATCCTTTCTAAAAACTCATTTAACATTTTATAGCCACTGGTACAAGTGAAGACCGAGGTCATGGAAGACGATGAAAGTATCCAGCAGAGGACTGAGGAGCTGATCTCTGGCATGGGTCCCACCAGTCTCACTGCCCTGGCGTCCAAGGATGTCAGTTATATCATTATCAAGGTAAGGATTGATAAAAAACGTTTATTTGCTCATAACTCATGAAATATGATGCCGAGACAGATTCATGGCTTTTTAATTTTGTTGACTACTAAACCCGTATTTGACTCCGATGGTAAGCGACGATGAGGTCGATGATGGCGCATGCGGGTCTAATTAATGCCTATTCACTCTGGCCTTGATGATCCCAAGGTAGTGGGTTTCGGGAAATACAGACGCCAGTAGGCTGTTCCAATAACTTAGCCGTTCGCATAATGAACAATAAGTAAATCGCTTCGTATGAATAGATGGAATCCCTAACCACTTCTGGTAGTCTAAAAGTAGAATGGAGATACTGGAACAGCGTGAAGTTATGTATGTATAGCTCTGCACAATGTATAGGTATATGCACTTGCTTGTATTATAATATGTTAATTTCAAATTATTTCATAAATTAATGTACCTAATTTATTTCTAAATATGTGCTGCTAATTGTTTCTCGCGCCGCTTCTTTTCTTTCTGCATATTTTCTTTTAGGTACTTTTATTAAGGTACTTTTAAGGTACATTTATACTATTTGCAATTAAAAAAAAATCTTCAATCTTTTGAATCTTGTAAATAAACAAAAAAATGTTACGTTTCGTTGTAGGGAGGTGGCGAAGCGCGAAACAAGAAGCGTAAAGGTGACAAGGCGGATAGTGATAAACCGGATAAGGTTGCCATCTTGCGTAAGGAGAGGGAGACACGTGCGATCACGTAAGTTTCCTTGTTGGCAATAAGTTGATTACCAGTCATCATCATCATCATTATCAGCAGCCTACTCTAGTCCACTGCTGGACATAGGCCTCTCCCAGGGCGCGCCATTGAGCCCGATCTTCGGCTCTTCTCATCCAGTCGCTGCCAGCCACCTTGCGCTGATCGTCGCTCCATCTAGCAGGGACGCTCGTCCCACACTACGTTTGCCCAAACGCGGCCTCCACTCCAGAACTCGTCTACCCCAGCGGTTGTCGGTTCTGCGACAGATGTGACCGGCCCACTGCCACTTCAGCTTGCTAATCTTATGAGCTATGTCGATGACTCATAAGATGATTACCAGTGTCCTTCATGAAATGTACGATATTATAGTAACATTTATTTACAAGCAGTTTTTTTAGTTTTCGTTTGAAAGTAGCTAAATTACAATCCTTTATTTCTTTTGGCACTTTATTAAATATTTTCGGTGTCATCAAAATTGCCTAACAATGTTTTAAAACGCATAACACCTAGGTACATAATTAAAACATAATCCATATCTATCCTTATTGCCAATAAGGCTTTTTGGTTACAATAAAGATTATTCTTATTTACTTTTCGCAGCGGCCCGTTCGAGTGCCTCCAACCCTCAACCCTGGTAGCAGACGGGACGTGCCACCAGATATTCTTCTCATGCTGCGAGTACTCCGCCCACTTCCGAGACGAGCACACGCGGCGACGTAAGGGGTTGCGGTGTCAAGTGTGCGAGAAACCTATACTCGGTGCCGGGGAAGAGGCTCAGGCGCCCTACCCGTGTGAGGTGAGACACTGAGACATGTCTGTGAGGCGAAGCACTGAGACATGTCTGTGAGGTGAGACACTAAGACATGTCTGTGAGGTGAGACACTAGACCTATTGCTGCGAGTACTCCGCCCACTTCCGAGACGAGCACACGCGGAGACGCAAGGGGCTGCGGTGTCAAGTGTGCGAGAAGCCTGTATTCATAGCCGGGGAAGAGGCTCAGGCTCAGGCTCCGTGTGAGGTGAGACACAGACATGTCTGTGAGGTGAGACACAGACATGTCTGTAAGGTGAGACACAGAGACATCTGTGAGGTGAGACACAGATATGTCTGTGGGGTGAGTCACAGAGACATGTCTGTGAGGTGAGGCACAGGCATGTCTGTGAGGTGAGACACTGAGACACGTCTGTGAGGTGACCACACGCAGCGCCGCTAGACTCTATATATACATGCTTACCCACACCACATACTTATCGATGACTTCCCTCCCTCTCTGATTTGTCTATACATTTCCTTTTTTATTGCCAGGTGTGTGGTGCAGGCTACGAGACCAATAAGGAACTTTCAGCACACATGGCGACAGAACACGTGAAGCTGAAACCTTTCGAATGCAGCGTGTGCGGCAAACGGTTCACTCAACAGGTACTTACATTACATATTACATAACTATCATGTCCATAATCCCCGAGGGGGTCACCGCTTCGGTGGTAGAGTAAAATATAAAAACCCCCGCTATATTACGGAATGAAATAATAATAAAATGTAGTAAATAATAATAAAATGGCCATTTTAGGGTTTGTTTGTTTTTCACATCAAATTCCATAACACAGACTATAAAAGTACAGTAGCCCCCTATTGTCAGGGCTTTTATATGTCTGGTCAGAGTATAAACAAACACTTGGTTTCAAATTAATTTATGTTGTGACATAATTATTGTAGCATATTTCATTGTTTTCTGAATTACGTAAAGGTAAAAAAATTGTAGAATCAGACCAGAAATTTAAAAAACTCGTACATAGCAGGTGATCTTTTCATTTGATTCCAGACTGACGTCTAAAGATCAGATTGACAGAGTGCTCTTAGATTTTAAAATACAGAGCAGACGACCCCAACGGCGAGCATACGTGAAACGACGAATGACTGTAGAGGAAGCAAGAGAGGCGTGCCAACTTGGCACGCCTCTCTTGCTTGGCAAAGAGAACGGATCACCACGAATCCGTCTTGGCAGTGCCAAGTTCTCTTTGCCTACCCTGCAAGGGATATAGGGTGAAGTTATGAATGTGTGTTTCTATGATTTCAGGGAGGTGTTCAACAACACATGCGAATGCATACCGGAGACCGCCCATTCCCCTGTACATTCTGCCCGAAAGCTTTCACCCAGAAATCCGGCCTCGATCAACACTTACGAATCCACACCAAAGTGAAACCCTACCGCTGTGTCATCTGCTCAAAAACCTTCTGCCAATCCGTACACTTGAAACAACATATGAGAACCCATACCAACGTTTCACCGTTCCAATGTGGGATTTGCAACAAGCGGTTCAAACAAAGCAGTCACTTGAACTACCATTTGAAGAACCATAGCACAGCTTCAATGACTGACGAACAAAAACTCGAATACAAGAATCTATTATCTATGATGCCAAAAGACAAAACTAATAATGATAATGCAAGTGTCAATAGAAATGAAAAGAGAAAGGATAATGTAGTGTATGTGCGGAAAAGGGACAAGAGATACGTATGTTTGATGAGGAAGGACAATATGGAATATGTTGAGGTGGAATTAGACGGGAATGAGGTGCAGCGGGAAGAGGTGGAAGAGGTGGAAGATGAACAGGAGGAAAGTACTTATGAAGAGGAGACCACTTATGAAGAGGTAAGAATACAATAGAAACTAAATTAAATTAGTATAATATTAAATAACCCCCGACCGATCGAGGGAGGGCGTGTTATAAGTTTGACACGTTTGTCTGTGGCCTTATAACTTGACAACCGATTATCGGATTTGGATCTGGGTTTTATTTTAATAGAGAATTTTGTCCAGGGTTCTTAGCCATGTCTGATAAAAATTGGATGAGTGGTTCCCAAGATTTTGGGGTATCTTTGATGTGAGATGGGATCTCTGGAACGGTTCTGCTGGCGGAGTTTTTTCGACCCTGTTTCTAATTTATTTAATTCTTTATTTTCCGGTCAGGTACCCTTGGTCGACGAGGAAGTGATACAAGAACAGATCCTGGCTGAACAGAGCATCCAGGAAGACCAAGTGGAAGACGGTGAAGACACCTATATCCTGAGCGATGCTGGCAATGAAGTTTGGAGTGTCAAACTTGTGGAGAATTAGGCTAGGCGGTCTTAGGTCCGATTTATTTTTTATTCTACTCATCATCATCAGCCTATCCCCACTGTTGAGCACAGACCTCCCCTTGCACAAAGGGGTACGGTGGATTTCACATACCTTCGGAAAAAATTTTTTTCCTCAAACATGCAGGTTTCCTCACAATGTTTTTCAATGGCTAAGGTCATGTCTGATAAAAATTGGATCAGTGGTTTCCAAGATATTGGAGTGTCTTTGATGTCTGATGTTTTGGACCATGGTGCCCTTCCCACATATGTAACCTTGAGGACATGATGGTGACCATGAAAAGTAAGGGGATCTCCACAATAGTAAGTCGGCGGTTTTTTAATTTTTAATGTACTCGTACGAGTTATTATTACGACTGTAGCAAGCGAGTATCACAATAGAAAATAAAATATGAATTTTACAATGGCTAATCAGATGCAGTGCATACTAATAGTTTATTTAGCATACTTGTAAATGATTTTTAGATTATAATATAGATTTTGTAGTTTGTATGTAGGCATGCTTTTAGGCTCAATTTACATGCCGCGGAATGGAATGGAAGGGAACCATCGCAACGTAATTGTACATAACATAATGAACTTTATGTCAATTGTGTAACATACAAACTAAATACGAGCCGTACTAAGTAGTGGTAGATCCTAATGTGAAGGATCGCCTGGGGTGGTACCACCCTCTTATCTATTTCTGCCGTGAAGCAGAAATGCTTGCATTTCTGTGTTTCGGTTTGAAGGGTAAGAGAGCCAGCGTAATTTCCGGCACATGAGGCAGTCCATCTTAGTCCTCAAGGTTAGCGCACCAAAAACCTTCTAATATTAATACAGCGAGGTGAGATGCCTATGGGCGACGGTGACCACTTACCATCAGGTGGCCCGTTTGCTCGTCTACTCTCCTTATGTAATAAAAAAAAGAAAAGTAGCTAGGGGAATTCTCGAGAATGCGCGAGGATTCCCCGGAAAACGCGCGACCCTTTTTTGGCTCGTATTTAGTTTGTATGTTACACAATTGACATAAAGTTCATTATGCTATGTACAATTACGTTGCGAAAATTCGCTTCCAATCCATTCCGCGGCAATGTATATTGAGCCTTAATATCGTGTTTTAGTTTTATTTACCTGTTAATTTATTAGTTAACAGCTGCAACTGTGAAATTTTATCTTAGTTCTAGACCTAAAATGACACCTGTCGTTTTCTTAGCGATAACGAAAGAGACAGACGAACTGAACTTAAATTTAAGTTTAGCAGCCATTCAGGAATCAACACCATTGATGGTGTTGTTACAATTGGTGTTCCTTCTATTCAGCTAATAATACAATAGTGGCCAACCTATTACCATAGTTGACCTTATGGTAGAAATTAGAGTTTTAAATTATAAGAAATTAGATTATGGTAAGGTACAGTGAAACTATATTTTACATATTAACATATTACACCATGTACCACACCGGTAACTGGCAATAAAGTATTTTGAATTTAGTAGGTAAAAATCACTGTTCCAACTCTCTATGTATACTCTGACCAGGAATTTTAAAAAACCTGTCAAGAGAGCGCCATTGGTACTTTTATAATCTGTGATAAGGAGTTCGCTATGAAAAAAATATCCATTAATATTCCGCAATATGGTGAGGGTTTTTCGTTCCTGGGTTTATATGTATATTTTTTTCCCAAATTGTCCAATTTTTTAGCTTGTCTAATGTCTATGGGCGACCATGACCACTTACCATCAGGTAGCTAGTTTGGTCGTCTGTCCTCCTTATTTTATTTAAAAAATATTCCTGGTCGGCGTATAAACGCATAGGGTATTTTTTGCCTTTGGGCTTCCCGTTGTAATTATAATAAATTCAAAGTCTATGGTAGACTTTTTTTATGTATATTTATTTAGCCTTGAGAACTAGACTAATTTTAAAACATGAGTTTAAATTAATTAAGTAATTATAACATGGACAATGGACATAATGCTTACTGTGAATGATGTATATAGGTATAATTTAATTTCTTTAATAAAGAAGTTTTATTGCGCAAAATTGTTTTATTTATGTATTTTTATCTAGAAAATAACTACTCTGTTATCCAAAACATAAGAGTGTTTTCATAAAATAAAATCGAGATCTCTCCCAGCTAAAGAGGTTTCGTCCCACCTATCGTGTGTGTGGTAATTTGCATAACAATAACTTAACAATAGATTCTGTCACGGATCCAGGACAAATACACTCAACGAATGACCACTTCCCAAAAATTCAAATCACAATGTCAAAATATACCAATCGACCAAAACGGAGCAGGACCACTTGTACCGTCGTCGGCCAGTACCATTGATGGTACAACTGGCACCGATTTGTCCCAGTTGTACCATGATAAATACAAGTGGGACGCCACCCGGGTTGGAATAATTAAAATCATAGGTAATGTGTATATAATGAATGACTAGTGGGACAAATCGGTGCCAGTTGTACCATCAATGGTACAAGTGGTCCCTAATGGCACTAGTGGGACAAAGCAGTCCCAGTTGCCAAATTGGTGCCAGTTGTACCATCAATGATACTGACCGATGGTACCAGTGGTCCGGAAGCACCAAAACCACTTTCGAGAGCGGAGAGGGTACGTCACCTTCGTTTAAGATAGGAAGAAGCCCAGAAAAATGCACCGGCTCGAACCAGGTTGACCAAGATGGTGAGCGTCGACGACGAAATTTGAATTCATGAAATAATAAAACCTTCAGGTAGTAGCCCCGACTTCTACCCCACTTATCCTATACACCTATTTTGACGTCTGTGGGCTCACTCGTCTAAAGTCCATTTGCTCAAATCGTCTCGATTCGCTCGTCATCGTTTGACTAACAATGGCGCGAGCGCGGGCAGCATTTTTAAAGTGTGAGACGATTTAAGCGAATGGACTTTTAAACAAACTTATCCTTAGACGTTCAACAATGGATTTTACTATATTACATTCATGATTCCGTACCAGTTGTACGAATGAGCGTGATATTTCTTTCGTTTAACGATTATCACTAAAGACGGCGACACGGAATCGTGCCATTACCATGACTCAAAAATGCATGCCCTCAAAGCCATAAAAATTCAATAAAAAAATAATGTCTATAACTCAGTGTTGCCACCTTATGAACATTGCCGCTAAATCTAGCGGATTTGTGTTTGATTATCTAAAACATGATCTATTTTACCTCGAGAAAATAATTTTGTCCTTAAAAATATATTTTGAAGGTTTTAGCAATATTTCGACTTATAGGCTGTTCGTTCTACGATGTTATGCCTGGCAGCCTGGTAGCTGTCAAAATTAAATAGTCGGTCCCTGTCTAACAGACGTAACTCAGTTTATCCATCTTTCAGGAGAGCGTTTTTAAAGGAAGGGTCACATATTGCAAAAGTTTGGGCTTTACAACAAGTTTAGTGCTGTGTGTAGTGCGAGCCTTATTAATAAGCAAGACATAAATAAAATAATTTAGTAAGTGTGACACTCGATGCCAGAACTGGCTCCCATACTTTACGAGTTATTAGATGTTTTCAATTATGATTTAAAATAATTAGAAGAGATAAGGAAGGAGGTCAAAATAAGCCGTTTTTGCAAGATGTTTTCACACATAAAGAAGTTTACAGCACAGCATCCCTGTGCATCTTTAATTTTCGGGTCATTCTTCGAGATTTGTAACAGCTGTCATTACCGATCCTCTGTATTATTGTTGTTTATAGTACAACTGTCCCCGTGAATAGTTTTCGTGTTTAATATAATTTAATGTCCTTTTGTAGTATTTTTTTCTAAATCATATGTCTCATTGATGAGGGTCGTGATCATTCTAAGGAATTAATCACATAGTACGACTCTCGTAGCAGATTTAATGGGGTGGTTCGCCATTGCCTTCCCCATTTCACACATTGGTTATCTCAATGTGCAGGTTTCCTCACGATGTTTAACTACAACGTAAGAGCAGTCGGTAAGTCCTTCGAAAAACACAAAAACTCATTGGTACATGACTTTGCATGGTAAGAATTCGGAAAACATGGGAGTCCAACGTCCTAGCCACGGGCCAAGATGCCACCGACGCTCAAACTACTTTTGTCCTATAAACATCAACCATTAATGACAGCAGATGTAACTCGGAAGAATGGTCGTTTCGCTGTTTTGCTATTCGTCATTAACTGTGAAACTCAAGTCATGAACTGCGTTGGGTGACGTACGCCTGTTTGTGCTAATATGACTTACGAACAAAATGATTTCAGTCCATTTGCACCGCGTAAAGCTTAGAGATGCAGATCTTTGCGTTTTCGTAAATATGGAATATGAAATTTTGAACACAATGGCGTACCTAACTAATTTTCGTTAAAATCTGAGTTACGCCTGTTAGTGATGGAGCCGACTAAATGAGACACTACAATGTAACTGCAGATTCAAAATAAATATTGAAAAATTGTTACGAAAACGGCCCAGCCTAAACGTGGACGTGGACGATAAAATCGTGGACGTCCACAATAATATCGTGGACGGTAACGGTTCGGTAATCATAAAAACACTCAATATCTGATGATTTAATTTTTGCTAAGGTGCCAACACTGCTACGCTTTCTTGACAATTTTTTTCGTTTTTTGGAACGTGAGCGAACGACATCTTTTTTCTTTTTAGAAAAAAAGAGCGCCGCCGCCCGCCATTTGTTTTACGGATACAAGGCTTTTGCGAGGTAAGAATAATATTTTCTCACATATTTAGGATCAAAATGGACAGTAAATTTTTTCACAACAACACCTACAGCGTAGGTGTGTTTCTAAGGTTAGAAAATCAATATTTGTAGTACTGAACACAATTTTTTTTGTCTGCATGTTGACTCCAATGCCAAAAACCAGACACCAAATTCATCAATACAAAAAATATTGTCGTTTCAATCCATCCGCTGTTTTGATTTTTATTTGTTTGGAATTTGTTTCGTTTCTTTACAAATCAACAGCTAATTAATAGAATATTTGCAATACCTATCAATTGTATAATAACTATACTTGCGTGGTTGCGTGGCTTGAGATGTCGTAACGTAACGTAAGGTATGGTTACTTTGTTTACAGTTTACATTAAAATACATTGAAAATAACGTTGGTATGAACAAAAATGGTTAAATATTTGTCTTACGTACTTAAGTAGCGACAAATGTTCCCTAATTATACTGAGACTACAATACCACTAAAACTAAGATAACCTCACTTTGGAGTGCGTTCCAAAACCAGTTGAAATTATTCCTGCTGACAGTTGTACATATTCCTTACGTTTGGTAATTTTCAGCTGTTAACGCGGTAATGGAAGACGGACAGTTGTCAACATGAATTATTTCAACTGGTTATGGAACAGTCTTGGATACATTTTGAATACAATATTTTTTTAGGACAATGGCCAGTAAAGTGAAATTTGTGAAAGAAACTGCTCAAGTGAAAATTAAGGTATGTACTGGTTTTATAAATAGGTGCCAGCACAGTTGACGTGTGTGAAGAAACAGAGTGAACCCATGCACTGTACTTTGGGTGTACATAGGGGGGCACGAAGAGAAGTCGAAGGAGTCTCTTTGTGTGGTTGTGCTAATGCAACCTAGCATATAACCTAATGTCCGAGTCGGTTGTTGTTGTTGTCGGTTGTTCGGTTGTAGTATGTCCACTAGGAAACAGTTCATTTTTTAACCGGCCTGCATTTTTCGTAACTCTTTTTACCTCGGTGCCCCCCTAGTGACACCCCAACCCATATCTAAGCTGAAGGTTCAAGAAATGTTACTCTGTTTTCTGCAAAAACTTGTTCTTTGTGAAACTTTAACTGGTTTTATATGCCCTTATTCTATTCTACAAAAATAATAATTTTGGTAACAGAAGGAGCCACCTGACGATGAAGAGGAAGCCAGTGTTAAGTGTCGTCTTTGTGACAAGGCCTTTGTCAGTGAGACTGCGCTCAACAACCATGCTAAGCTGCAGCACACTGACGCTTATATCAAGGGAGACCCTATCGTGTGGACTGAACAGCCCAAGGTATGTTGTATGGTGGAAGACACATCAAGCTAAGCTCTGTGGAAAACCCTGTCGCAATAGGTTTTTGTTATGATTCCTTGACATTTGTATGAATGTGTCAAATTAGTTAATGTGACAAAGTACTAAAGGTGCCTGATGTGTTGTTCCATGTAGATTCCTTTCCAGACTCGAAACTCAAACTCGAAATTTTTAAGAAAAGGACAGATGGCATTTCTGTCCTTTTCTTAACGATAGCTAAAGAGACAGACGGACTAAACGTAAAATTAAGTTTAGTGGTTACTAGCGTTTCGTTCCCGGGACCCGGGAATCGGGAATTCCCGGGAAATACGTCGTTCTCGAATTTGGGAATAATTTGAGATTTCCCGGGAATTCCCGGAATTTTTTATGCGATTTAATCATCTAAAACACCCCTAAATCGGGCGGGCCTCATAGAGTGCAACCAATAGAGCGGGCTTTCGCCCCCGCGTCTCGCTGCGCAGCTACCATAAAGGCTACAGGAGACCACCAATTGCAAATTGACACAATTTAAGGCAGCATACAGCATTTGTGGTCAAGCTATAGCAGCCCATCAATCTCTACAGCGTTATTCTTACAAAATTCAAACTCCATGTTATTTCTCTTTCTTAGGTAAAAGCAAGGCAGACCATAAAGATTGACCCTGCTATTGTGAAGATAAGGACTGAAGCACTGGTGTCTTCCATGGCTCCGACCAGTCTGACGGCATTGGCGCACAAAGATGTCGACTACATTATTATAAAGGTAAAAACAATGTGTAATTAGGAGAACATCAAAGTTACTGCAACGTTTGACGCGGTGGGTACCAGGATGGGTGACTGCTAGTGGCATATTTTTCAACTGAGCTCCTCCGTACCTCAGAGCGCACGTTGAGCAGTCGGTCCCGGTTGCTGTCGTTCGACCGACAGCTGTCGCTAAGCAAAGTTAGTGGCCTACGGGCGGCCTGAACAACTCTGACTATAGGTTGGTCACTAATCATACGATAAGTAAGCAAGCAAGTAGAATGTCCAATACACAAAATGTCCAGAATTCAGAATGCAAGGGAAAACCTTATACAACATACGTTAGTAAGTTGGTCATTTTGCGTATTGAACATTTAGTGTTTTGGAAAATTACTAAGGGACGTTTTGTGTATTGGATATTCTACGTTTAATTCAAAAAAATCTCAAATAGGGTATTTGACTATTTTTTGTTGCATTAATCAACTAACTTACATAGACATTCTGAAGATGCATCTGAAATTCGTTTTTCTATATCTCTGCTAACACCAGAGATAATTGGCAAAGTTAGTACCGGGGAGATACTCTATCCCTTTTTAGGATACAATATGTAGCTTGTATGTGTACGGTACGTCACAAATCGCTATTGCTATTTCTTTCTACCTTCTGATTTTTTATTACCTGTAACTATTTTCTTTTTCAACATTTTTTGTTTTTACATTTGACCATCACTTTGTCATTTTTTAAAGTTTATGATGTTCATTTAATCTTTGATACTTGTCAAATATTCTATAGTCATCTATACCAATATTATCTATACCAATATTATAAAGAGGAAAGGTTTGATTTTTTGTTTGTGTGTTTGAATTGAATAGGCTCCGAAATTACTGGACCGATTTGAAAAATTCTTTCACCGTTGGGAAGCTACACTATCCCCGGGTGACATAGGCTATATGACGCGAATGAAGTCGCGGGCAACAGCTAGTACCAAAATATAATATTGTTTCCTTTACAGGCACCAGATGCAGAGTGGAAAACTAAAAATGCAAATATTAAAATGGGTTCAGAGTGAGTATTTTTTATCTCTCTATCTGTATATTTTTTTCCATTAATGTTTAAGCGTGTATATACGAGGCAGTAAACCAAGTAACTTGCTGATTGTATGACCCTTCCAGGGCGCTACAACTCTTCTATGTAACAAATATCTTCGCTTTAGCGTTGATGTGTTCCAGCAATATTTATTGAAGAGCCAGTACTTACTAAGCCCGTGTTCTCCATCTTCGGCCACATCGTCACTTACCACCAGGGGCACCAGGTGTTTATAGAAGAGCCAATATTTAAAAAATATATTAGAGTCAATACTTACTAAGCCCGTGTGCTCCATCTTCGGCCTCATCGTCACTTACCACCAGGGGCACCAGGTCAAACGTAGAGTTAGTCGTAAATAATAATAAAAAATCTGGGCCCACAAAGCACCCTATTAAATCTGCCAATGCGGCCATGGCACGCTGCTACCGTTCTCAAAGCCGTACCTTGGCTGCCCACGATCCCGGTATTATATCCCTTTCGTTATAGTCTTCAAATGAGTTATAAATGTCATGGCACCCCATCTTACTAAAGGAAAATAAAAATTCGCAGTCAGAAGCACTAAAATAATACTGTTTACAGCCCGTGAGCTCTTACCCATTCGGGTATCGGCTAAAATCGGAATTCTGTCTCTGTCTGACTACCGTCTTTGTACATTCGCGTGTCACTATCAATCAATAACCGAAGTCTCAAGACCCGAAGCCCTTTCTAAAAACTCACGCACTGGACTTGAATAAATTGACAGTTGACAATTCTATTTTTCTATGTTTCTACGCGTAGGCTTCACCCAACACAGGCGGCGAGATCCACTTAAAAGACTATTACTGTGGTATTAGTCTTTTAACAGCAAAAAAATACTTGATAGAGTCTAGTCCTTTAACAGCAAAAAATACTTGATAGAGTCTAGTCCTTTAACAGCAAAAAATACTTGATAGATTCTAAGCCTAGCGACACACTATGTCGAAATTACGCGACGTAACTTCGGTTCGGTTACTACATTGTACTAACCGTAAAGAAGTTACGTCGCGTAATAAAAAAAACATTGCTAAAAAGCATTGCTTTATGACACACCTGACAGGAATTTCGTCGCCGAAAACTCATACAAAATGATTAGCCTTTGAACTTCGGCTATTTTCGGCATACTACAATATAAGTGTAGGGAAATCCCTACACTTATATTGTATCTTTTAATTTAAATAGAGAAAAAAAAATCTTATCTTACAGCGGCTTTCACGAATGCCTCGAACCATCTCTCGACCAGCCCGACGGCGTGTGTCACGAGACGTTTTCCACTTGCTGCGATTACTGGCAACACCACAGAGACGCGCACACCAACAAAAGACGACGCAGGCTATGCCGGTCCTGTCAGAAGGAGCTGCCGGAACCCGAGAAGAGACCTCGAGGGCCTGTGCCGCATTTGGTGAGACCACTGTATACTCTGGGACTGTAATTTAGAAATATAAATACATTTATTGCCTGTAATTTACACTGGGACTGTAACGTATCCAGGTGCTAATGTGTCCTGGGACTGTAATGTACCCTGGGACTACATTGTAGTAGGACCAGTGAGCCCTGGGACTTTTATATAGTATGGTACTAATGTATTAGGTCCACAGTGTATGTACCCTAGGACTAATATATTAGGACCACAGTGTACCCTGGGACTACAGGATCACAACGTACCTTGGGACTAATTTACCCTGGGAAGATATAGTATGTCATGATTTGAATGTCGCGCCAAATAATGCACCAAACGTGAGACATAAAACTAATATAATGTCGATGTTTGTATTACAGAAAGCGGCGAAAGAGAAGAAAACAAAAACAGATAGCAACGCAATGGAAGTTGAAATAGTGCCTCCGGCGTAAGTTACCTAGTAGCATTTTTATATTTACTACTAAATCCGCGTTTGACCTCAATATGGTCTAGTGGTAAGTGACGATGAGGATGAAGATGGAGCACACGGGCTTAGTAAGTACTGGCTCTTCTGGAACACAGAACACACGCTGCCGGAACACATCAACGATGAAGCGAACTTTACATTTACGAGGCGATTAATCCGAGTAACTTGCAGGTGGTAGGAACTTGGCTAACGACCACCACCCTTCGGTCGTTAGCCAAGTTGACCCTGAAAGGGTCCTACCATCAGCAAGTTACTCAGTCGCCTCGTACGACATGCTTAACCAGTGGCGGTCGGGATATTCTGGATCCTGAAATGTAAGGGTAAATACGTCGCATGCGGTGTGTGGCGCCACAGGATGTAGAATTCCTTAAATTTGTATAGGCGCTTTACACACTATTATTATTATCATTATTATTTTCAGGGGTCCATTCGAGTGTGTCCAACCATCGACCACCACGGCTGATGGTATCTGCCATCAGATGTTCTTCTCTTGCTGCGAATACTCCTTACACTATTTAGAACACACGCGCAGGCGCAAGGCTCTCCGGTGCCAGCTCTGTGAAAAGCCCCTGCTGGGGTCCGGATTGGAGACCCAGGACCCTTACCCGTGCGACGTGAGCATAGCATTATATATACAGGGTGGAAACGTTAAGTGTGTCCAGTCCATTATTTTGTTAATTTAAAAGATATTGCAAGACTTTTAAGTTTAAACTGATATAAGTTGAGGCCCTTTTCACAATAACAGCAGACCATCATACATGATTTCAATATGTTCACCTTTGACTACATAATTATTTTATTATAATTATAACTGTTTCGGTCATTGCTGTGTGTGAAATAAACGTATTACTTACTTACTTTTTTTTCTATATAGAATCTGCGTCGTTTATTGACAAAAAAATTAACACCATGTGTTTTCAGAATTTGTACTTTTGCGGCTCCCATATATTTACTATAGCACTCATTAGTAGGTAGGTATGTATAATTGTACAAGTATGATTATCAAACGCATTAATTAGAATTTAATGCACGCATTAACGCACTTCAAGATAAACATATTTAGCATTAAAAAATCCTTTTAAAAAATAATAATTAATGTGTGTGTTTAATGCATTCACTTTCTTTTTATCTTTACATCTAAGAGTTCTAAGGGTACGTTCCACAACCATTTTTGCTTTCTCCGACAATCTTTCTCGGATAAAGTGAACGTTAAGGAACCAGGTTTATGTGTAGTTCATGGAACGGCCACAAACTGATCATCGTGAATAAATCAAATGTCAACAGATACATAATTGTCACTCTGACAGTGACAGTAATTAACTCAGATTTCAGGGTAAAAACTTTCACCTGACACTTGAAATATGTACTCGATTGTCCGGTTCCGTAACACAACTTGAACTCTCAGATGAAAATCCACGTTGTGTTTCGGAACCGGGTAGAGTGATTATTGTCGGGTAAATAAACGTTATGGAACGCAACCTAAGTAGTCGATAAATCGTGCTATAGTAAATGTATGGGAGCCGCAAAAGTACAAATTCTGAACACATGGTGTTATTTTTTTTTGTCATTAAACGACGCAGATTCTATATCAGTTTAAAGTTTTGCAATATCTTTTTAATTAACGAAATTATGGACTGGACACACTTAACGTTTCCACCCTGTCCATAACCCCCGACGAGGGGTCGTATATGCTAATTAGTAATTACCAGTTGTCGACCGCATTTGGCGAACGTCAAATAGCATCACCTCCTATGGACAGCGCAAAAGCGCCCCCAGTTCCCGGCCGCCCCACTATTCCTGGTCACGGTGGCGGCCATGGTAGCGACGATCTGCGTAAGGTGGCTGGCAGCGACTGGATGAGAAGAGCCGAAGATCGGGCTCAATGGCGCACCCTGGGAGAGGCCTATGTCCAGCAGTGGACTAGAATAGGCTGCTGATGAAAATGTCACTAGGTTGTCAGCGAGCGAATGACGTCGGACGAGTTCGGCCAACGACCAAGTATATACAACGGAGGTCGGTGACCGTAGGTCGTTCACCGCAGGTCGGTCGCCGAAGCGGTCAACGACTATATGTAACTGCGCTTTAAGCTTTATTTCTTTGCCTCAAATAAATGATTTATTTACTTAAATGGTAATGTTTGTTCAGATTTGCGGCGAGGGCTTCCTCACCAACATGGAGCTGTCGGCTCACAAGAGCACAGCGCACGTCAAACTCAAGCCGTTCCAGTGCCAAGTGTGCCAGAAACGGTTCACGCAACAGGTATCCGTCATTGCACTGGCATATCGTGTATTTGTGGCGCCCGGGGCGAGGCCTGAATTCGCTTCCCATTTTCGCAATTCGGCTAAAAACCAAATCAATAAAAAATCTGTGATAATATGATGATATACCCACCCATGATGTACCTCGCACCCCGTTTTTCTTTAATATAGTTTTATTTTAAATTCACCATCACGCCGTGTAGTGCTATTTTAATTCATCATCTGCAATCACTTTCTACAACAAATAATGGCACAAGAAGACAGGCAAAACAGCTACGGATTGCTCATACTTACATTATTGTTACAAATTATGTTTTATTAAGCTTGCAGTCAAAACATTTATTTAATACAATATTTCGATGTACAGTCAACCACAGGTCAATAGGTTGACCTGTACATCAAAATATTTATATTTGGGTAGGCCCAAAGACTCTGAATTGTATCATAATGCGCAGGCATAAAGTTGATATTTAATCGAAGGTAGGTATACTATAGTTTGTTGTCGACTGTACAAATGCGCGAACATAATTAATTTTATCATTTAATAATTTAAAAATCATGGAATATGTACCTATATATTTTTATGGTAACCTTTGTGCCTTTGTCCTTTGTCTGGTATCCAATAATACCATTATTGGAAGTACTAAGTTGTTTGATGACGTACTCTTGTGCGGGAAACGTCATGCAATCCGTAATCGTTTTACCTTTCTTCTTGTGCCTTTCTAGCTTTACAACAAATATCTTTTTTTATCAGGGAGGTCTGGTTCAGCACTCGCGACTCCACACAGGAATCCGCCCATACGCCTGCACCTACTGCCCGAAGAAGTTCACCCAGAAATCCGGCCTCGACCAACACTTGAGAATCCATACGAATACTAAGCCTTACAAATGTGTGATTTGCTCCAAGGCTTTCATCCAAGCCATTCATTTACAACAGCATATAAGGATCCATACAAATGTGACCCCGTTCCAGTGTATTATTTGCGATAAGAGATTCAAACAGGGTGGGCAGTTGAATTGTCACGTGAAAACTCATAATACTGCAACGATGTCCCAAGAACAGAAGGTTAAATATAAGAATTTTCTACAATTGATTAGGAAAAACATTAAATATACGGACGAAAGTGAAAGTGCACAAGTGGAAAGTTATGCACAAGTGGACAGTGAAGAACTAGAGGAAAGTGAAGTTCAAGAAGAGATGGAGACTTATGTGATGGAGGGGGACGAAGAGGAATTTTGTGTTGAAGAGGTAAGAGTGAGACATAGTTTTTTGGCAAATTTCATAACAAAAGAGATTGGGTGAGTCCACAGAAATCGGACTAGTAACGCCCATAAGTTTGGATCGCTTTCAGTGCTCACGTCAACATTCTAGAGAAAGGCTCTACAAGTCCGATTCTTGTGGTGGTGGTGGTAGATGTTTACGTGTGTCGTCGATGGCGTACTGGCTAGGACGCCGGACTCCTGTGTGGGAGGTCCGGGTTCGAAACCATGGGTGTCATTTTTTTAACGAATCTTCAGTATTTGGGTTATATCTGTGCCAGATTATTTCCGAATAGACTCCATCCGGTATTATATTTTTTAATTAGTTACAAATAACTATCACACTGAGATCAATTTATATGAAATACATATTTTTGTACAAAATGTGCAATATTTTGATAAATTTTATCAATACAATGAGTGTTTTTCCGAAATTGGTTTCAATTTTGATAGTTATTTTTGAAAGTTATCTGCATCTATAGTGAAACCGCGTAACAGGCGGATCGCCCGCGACGTTGGAGGGGCGCGAAGCGGCACGACAGAGACACCTCCCGCACGTCGCATGCTCGCCCTCTGTCATCACGCCCCGCGGCCCTCTTACGTCGCCTGATCCGCCTGTTACGCGGTTTCAGTATAATTAAACTCTCCCTTTTGTAACTGTTTTATATTCACAGGTGCAGATGGACGAGACAGCTGAAATGATCCGCGAACAAATACTAGCCGAGCAGAGCATCACTCAAGTGGAAGCATAGGCTGTTTTTAAATAAGTCATTGTATACCATTTTATTTAAGGGACTCGTAGTCTAGTTGCGGGCGCAGTCGGTACCATTATTGACCGCTAGTGGGATTTTCATCTGAGCCCCTCCGTGCCTCGGAGAGCACGTTAAACAGTCGGCCCCAGCTGTTGTCGTTCGATAGCAGTCGTTAGGTCATATTTCTAAAGGCGGCCTGAACAACTTTGACAATAGGTTTGGTCACTAACCATACGATAAGCAAGCAAGTTAATCACTTGAGACAGACTGACATGACATCTGCGCAAGGTGCTTTTACCTATGTCTCTCCGATCACTTAATGAGGTATTAAAGCGCAACCAGGAATAGGGGGTGTTACTGGTACTTTTATAATCTGCGTTATGAAGATCGCTATGGAAAAAATGACGATGTCTTTATCATCAGATGAAATTATACAGTTATTTATTAAGTATTGCTAAGTTATATTTGTATATTTTTTAAATCTGGTTCTGTGAATCATAGGATAACCTAGATTTAGTCACAAATATCATATAAATATAAAATGAACTTTATTGAATTCTTTGGATTGCTGCTAAATCTACTATTTCTAGCGTAATGCCCGGTTTACATTATTCTAGTATCCATTCCAGTCCAGCGCTGGATTGCTACTGGAATAAAGTAGACCGCCAATCCAGTTACTGGACTGAATCTTCCACTGGATCCAATGCATTCCAGTGCCGGTTTACATTATTCCAGTAGTAATCCAGCTCTGGACTGGAATGGCTACTGGAATAATGTCAACCGGGCATAATATTAAAAATCCTTTACATCTATTACAATGTGTGAAATTATTTTTTTATTTTTTAGCTGTATATGTCAAAGTTATTAGTTATTATTTGAAAATTTTAGCTGTTTTTTTAATATAGCGAGTAACACGCCAGCGGTGCCAATATATATTTTAAAAAAATCTATTGCTTTTTAATATTTTCGCATAAAGTGTAATATTTCCTATTCTATCGAACAAGTCGGAAAATATTTCCCATTCTATAGAACAAGTCGGAAAATATTTCCCATTCTATAGAACAAGTCGGTAAATATTTCCCATTCTATAGAACAAGTCGGAAAATATTTCCCATTATATCGAACACGTCGGAAAATATTTCCCATTCTATAGAACAAGTCGGAAAATATTTCCCATTCTATAGAACAAGTCGGAAAATATTTCCCATTCTATAGAACAAGTCGGAAAATATTTCCCATTCTATAGAACAAGTGGGAAAATATTTCCCATTCTATAGAACAAGTGGGAAAATATTTCCCACTTGTTCTATTAGAGATCTAGTGGGAACTGAAGGTTGTAAACCCCGACCAGGCTTTTAAATAGAGCTGTAAAGAGGGTGTCACTGATACTTTTATACATACAATCTACGTTATGAGATCGCTATGAAAATTCCACAACATGTATTCAACTCTGGTCACACTTCACGATTCTACAGTCTGACTGGGCGATACCACACTATTTCTGCCGCAAAGCAGCCATGCAATGCTAGCATTGCTGTGTTCCGGTTCGAAGGGTAAGAAAGCCAGCCTAATTACCGGCACATGAGGCACTTGAAAACCCCTCTAGTAATGATATAGTGAGATGAGATGTCTATGAGCGATGGAGACTACTTACCGTTTGGTAGCCCGTTTGTTCTACTGCCCTCCTTATAAAAAAATTCTGAAGATTGCTATGGTAATAGGCGTAAAATAAAACCAGGCAATACAACAATGTAAAAATGTATTTGATATTTAATATAAACAATTTGTATATCGATTCAAAATATCAGTTTTTCTTTATTTTTGGTTATACTTAAGTATACACAATAATTTTTTTTACCATCTTTAGACATTCATACAACTAATCCATTGCTCTGCAGGACAGGGATAGCAAAGGTACCATTTTCTTTATAAAAAAAATCCCAGTAGTTCTGCCGACAGAACTACTCAACAGAACAGGTGGGAATAGACGATAATAACCATCTTAAATAATAGAAGTTTGGAAAAATGTGTCACGTAGGTAGGTACTCAAAATGTTGGCCAACAACTATTAAAATTAGAATATGAATTAAAAAATTCGTTCGTCTTAATTTCAAGAGTATATTCACCCTTCAAAATAAATGACGCATAAAAAATACATCGTGTATTTTCTTGCCTAAACAGTTTGTTACACATATTAAACCCTAGATCAGCCTTTCCCAAAGTGGGCGATAACGCCCCCTTGTGGGCGCTGCAGGCCTAAAGGGCGGTAAGAGACCCAGAAAAAAAAATGGGGGCGTTGTGTAGAGGCTTGGGGGGTGATTTGTAATTTCATTTAGCTAAGAGGCCTCTTAGACACCGACTGCATGAGCTCTCGAGTCTCAACTACAACTTGTGAACATCAACTAATATTAGTTAAGAGATTGCTCAAACTCGGTTCGCTATTTCTCTCCGCGTAGTTCATATATCTGTCCTGTTTAATTGAATATATGAAATAAAAATCATGTCAATCGGTCGCTTCGTTTCGAAATGAAAGTAGACACAAACAAACAAATAAAAAGGTAACAGACATACTATCACATTTTAATAGTTATTAGTACTCCTAGATAGGTAATTTTCGTGGGCGCTAAAAAATAATTTATTCTCAAAGTGGGCGGTAGACAAAATAAGTTTGGGAACCCCTGCCCTAGACCATTAACATGCACGAAAACAGTAAAAAAAATTTAACTCGAATGTCTACTTCAGATGCAGTGTGTAGAGCAAAATGCGTTGTTACCTGCATACTAAAACTAACAGCAAAAAATTACTAGAGCAACTCTAATAGAATAATCATTTCTCGTAATCTCTGTTCAAACTATTTCTTGTAAAGAAATAGCTATTATGAAATATACCAGGTCTTCACAGGTGAAAAGTGCTTTTTCAGGACCATTTTTCGCATCATTCCAAGGTGATTTCTTATAATTAGCTAGATGGAAAAGTGGTCTAGATAACTATACGAAAAGACTTGCAATGAAACTAAATAAATAGTTTAAAAAATAAAAAGACCTGTATTTTTCATAATAGGTAGCCATTTATTTGAAAGAAATCGAGTTTTTCTGAAAACCCTCGTCTCATCGACCTCTAATCATTAATATCATTAAAAACTAGAGCGGATATAGTAAAAAAAATGAATTAGGGATGACGCACTAAAGAGTAGCGATAGTTTTTCCTATTTTAGAGCAGCAGGGTAAAAGTACCAATGGTTACAAATAAATTTTAAACCCTGAATCTTTTCCTCACAGTATCACGTCCTACATTAGACATACTTCTATTAGACACAATATTTAAACCCGGCGAATGTATTTTTATAGCCGGCGAAGATTCCCTACCACCTCTAAACGACGGGTTTGTAAGGCCATAAAATGAAGGGATGTTATTTGAGGGGGTGTTGAGTAACACCCTGCTTCTTATGGGGGACTTTGAAGAGATGCTTAGAGGCTGTATATCGATATGCATTACTTCTGAGAGGCTTAGGTTTCGATATCTTCGACTTAACGGCCGGGAAGTGTACACCGAACGAGTTACTAGTTGAACTGGAAAGATAAATATACGTTAGTTTAGTAATGAAATAAAAAAAACCCTTTACATTTGACTTTACAGAATTGTTCCGCCAAACTGTACAATAATATACTAACAGTTTCTTGGCGGATCTATTATTTCCCTCAAAATGGATTGCTATTTGATAAGAAAAAAATGATATGAATGACAGATAATGAAAAAATATTTATTTACCCTTTACATTTACATTTGACTTTACAGAAATTGTTCCGCAAAACTATACTGTACTAACAGTATGTTGGCGGATTCATTATTTCTCTCAGAATAGATTGCTATTTGATAAGAAAAAAATGGTTGAAATTTGGGTTTGTGTTCAATGGCCTTGGTTCATAACGCATCATCGTAATAATTTCTAATTATTTACTATTTTCCCACTAGTTCTGTGCAACGTTTCAATTGGGAACTATTTTGGTGGGAATTTTTACCACTAGTTATCTGTGTAATGATTTAGGTGGGAATTATGTTCCCACTGGTTCTGTGGAGTTTTAAGTGGGAGTTATTTTCCCACCAGCTCTATACATTCTGAAACTACACACCTTTCCTCCTGCTTTTTGTGTTTGTTGGTGCTGTAGGTGGCTAGCTGCGGACTGCAGCCGTGTGGTCGCCGGTCTCAGCATTTGGGAATTAATTTCCCACTAGTTCAGTGTAACGTTTCAAGTGAGAACTATTGTATAAGTAATGATTTAGGTGGGAATTATATTCCCAAGTTGAAGTTTTAAGTGGGAACTATTTTTCCATTAGTTCTGTGATTATTTTCCAACTACCCACCCTTCCTCCTGCGTTCCAGTTTGTGTTTGTTGGGGCTGTAGGTGGCTAGCTGCCGCATAAGGGGCGCTACAAGCGGCTTGAGGAGCTGCGGCCGCGTAGTCGCCGGTCTCAGCGTGTCTCTGCAAAGGTTTAAGCCTAAAATACAATTAAAATGTCATAGGTTTTGTTTTATTTATTTATGAATAGGCTAAGGCTATCGTGCCACCTGATGGGTGATGGGGACTGATGGGGATTCATGGTAAGTGTACAGTGGAATACACATCAAGCTATACTCTGTGGAAAACTGACACAATAAGTTTTTGTTATGATTCCTTCACATTCGTCTGAATATGTCAAATGACTGTTTCTCAAAAAGTTGTAATGACAGACTACCTACTCTTTCATCAAATGTCTTCCATGAGTTCCATCTCCGGCCTCATCGTCATTTACCACCAGGTGAGATTGAGGTCAAACGCGGGTTTGTCTAAGATATTATAATTAGATTTACCTATTAACAGCGTTTCGTTTCTTCGGAAAAACTCCATATTTAAGATGAGGTGCCTCTACATTTGAATTTTGTTGAGTCGTACTGAAAAACAATAACGCTAAATTACTTAAAACAGACTTTCCATTGTGAAGATCCCTTTACTTTTTCTGGTCATCATCAGGTTTCAAGATTTCAGGTGTGGGAAGGACACCATGGTCCACTACCTAATTGTTATCGTTCCAGAGATCCCATCTGACATCGAACACTTCAAGTTCTTGGAAACCCCTGATACAATTTTTACTAGGCATGACAAAGAACATTCTCGGCGAAATTCTCTGTTTAATAAAATAATCCGCGTCCAAATCAGATCATCGTTTGTTAAGTTATGATGCTACAGACAGACAAAAAGACATAGCTACCTACATTTGAAAGTTATGTAACACTCGATCCGGGTTTAAAAATAAGAAGAATTATTCTTACGGGTAATCATATGGTATTGGAGATTTCTTCTTCTTTGTAAATTCTCTGTCGCCTTGTTCTATATTCGCCATTTGAGGATTTTGGTTGCGTCTGAAAGAAAATGTTTTAATTTACGACTAAAACCGTGAGTAAACCCGTACCGAACCCGTAAGTGAAGATGAGGTTGAAGATGGAGCACACGGGCTTAGTAAGTACTGGCTCTTCTATAAACACTGCCGGAACACATCAATGTTGAAGCGAAGATATTTGACGACAGACTTTACATAGAAGAGTCGCTAGCCAGGCGGACCCTGAAGGGGTCCTTCCACCATCAAGTTACTCGGGTTAGTCGCGTCGTACGACACGCTTGACTAGTCACTCAGGGAGCAACGGCAACCTTTTTTATTTTTTTATTCTAATATAAGAAGAGCAGACGAACAAACGGGCCGTCTGATGGTTACCGTCGCTCATAGACATCTCTCCTCATTATAATGTTTTCGTTACGCTGCTAACCCTCGAGGACCTCGTGTGCCGGTCATTACGCTGGCTCTCTTACCCTTCAAACCGAAACACAGCAACGCAAGCAGTGCTGCTTGGCTTCAGAAATAGTTAAAAGAGGGTGGTACCAACCCAGGCGACTCTACACATTCGGATCTACCACCTGGGGTGGTTGCCATTGCCTTCCTAATATCTCAGAGAATCATTAGAAGTATACCTACAGACAAAAAATGGAACTACATTTTCCCCAATCCCAAAATCTTCGACTCTCATGGAAAAAACCCATTCCCTATATGACCTCCACTTCCCCAAATCGACAGTGGCCATATAAATAAGCCCCTCCCTCCCAATGTTAGGACTGCACCTGTGCTTGATGAAGATATAATGATGATGATGACAGATACCTGGAAGAATTATTATTATTCGGCGCATGTTTCTTGGTTCCTGCACTCTGTTGCGTTTGCTCGTGGAATACCCGTCTAGTGGGACACGTTATACGATTCACATAATTGGTGGGTGGTGCTGGCTGGCTGCTGGAATAAAATCAAGGTCAATTCTCAACGGATTCGCTGGAAGAAATAGTATCGTAAACTAAGTGCGTAGGCATTTCACGAAGTACTGAAATAGTAAGACATGTAAACGTCGAATTCTACACTATGCATCTTAGATTTTAGCCACTACTTCATTATACAGATCACTATTTAGTTAGCTCATAATTTGTATATGTGACAGGGTAATAGCCGATTTAAGGGAAATAACCGAATCGTAGGGGATTTGGGGTTAATTAGTCGTCAGTAGTGACGGATAGTGGATTAAAACTGTATAATATGTAATGAAGCCAGTAGGTAGTATGTAGGAAAGAACCCCGGGGAACCCGCCCTCCCTTCATACCCTCCACCTTCTGCCAAAGGTGCTCCGGACCCTCAGAGCAACAGTTCTCCCTAGTCTTGGCCAAATCATTAGGGGATTCGACTATTTCCCTGAATTCGTCTATTTCCCTGCGACATATCTATAATATTAAGTGTAACTAATTACTCTTTTGAATTTGAAGTTAATTCCGAGTAAAAAATAAGATTAATAAATATTATACATAGGTTTAAAAAAGATTGATACCTGCCGCAAGGGGCTTGAAAGTGATCGTGCAATTAAACCACGTTGTGCGATATCAGAACCAGAATGGGTGACCACTGGTGGCACACATTCATCTGAGCCCCTCCGTGCCTCGGAGAGCACGTCAAGCAGTCGTTAGGCATGTCAGAGGTCTTACAACAACAACTCAAGACAATAGGTTGGCCACTATAGTTCTTTTCACATAGGAAGGCACATTGAACTTTTATAAAAAAATATATAATAATATGGATGCTCACTGATAGAAGAGTTGGAAGTCTTCCGATTGGTATCGGCTGAGTCACAGAGAGTACACAGAGAAAGACTTCCAACGTTCATCAGTTATGGGAATCCATATAGGTTTTTATAAAAGTTAGACGTAGGTACCTTCCTATGAAAAAGACTAACCATACGATAAACAAACAAACCTGATGCCGCGAGGAAGCGGCAATGGTTGTTTCTTGATTTTCTTAACGGTATTTCGCCTCGGTTCCTCGTTCCAGTCGGTGTAGGGTGCCGGGTAAGTTATTTGGCTGCCGAAATAATATTTTTAACTGTAGTTCTAATGTGTTATAGATAACATTTTGAATCCGAATCTTGAGCATGGGATTCCGGCGTCCTAGCCACTACGCCACCGACGTACTCATTCAAAAACCATCAAAATCGGTACAGCAGTTTTTGCTTACGTACGAATCAAAAAGACAGAGGTGGGAACCGTTAATCAAAAAATTAACGCCAGGGCGAGGCATTGAGCTCAGTAGCGCCACCAAACGAAAAAAAAATATAATTAATTAAGGCATTTAATAATGTCTAGTATTAAGGTTCCACGAATGACGAAGAAATTTTTAAAAATAGTTTTGTATTCTCATATTGAAACAATAAGACTATTTTTTAAAATTGCTTCTTACTTCGAACCTTAATACCAGACACTTTTTTAAAAAATGCCTTAATTAATTGATGATTTTTTTCGATTGGCGGTGTTTATGTGCGCAATGCCTCGTATGGAAGTTAACGCGCCGATACAGTAAATCCGCTAATCTGACTAGTAAACGTTAATCCGTTAACGTTATTTTTTGCTTAGTTATTTAACTGTATTATTATTGTAAGTATACTTTTTCTATCATATAGCATTATGGTGCACATCTGTTTTAATAACGAACAGGTAGTGCAAGTCGAACCAAGTTTAGTAACTAATGTGGTTATAATGGATAATAATGTGGATACAACTAAATTGATTAACTCGGAACCCTTTTCGATTATATTATGATTGTATTATACTTTGACCAGGTAAAAACACTCGCCATATTGCGGAATTATAAATAAGTATGTTACTATTAATAATAAATAATAAAAAGATTTATTCAGTAACAAAAAGGTACAAACATTTTTTTCTAATTGTGGATTTATATATATTTGAATAATACTTACAATGTTTCTTTGACCGTAGGTGGTCTAGGTTTCTTTGCCTTGGGATTTGTGCGTTGCATGTTTACTACCTTATTTACAATAGAAAAACTTTCAATTTTGAATCGAATTTTTTAAATACATTATGATTACATTACCGTAAATTTGAAAAAAACTCCAATGATTCAATTTTGATCAGTTGTCAAAGTTGTCATGGCAATTATTTTTTTAAATTTGCCGCGCATTTCCAATAGTGGCATTTTATCGTTGTCTCTTTTACTCATTCATAATGTTGCTGTTGTCTATCTCTGTCATTCTTCAAGGATAATGATAATGAATAATGGAACACTTGTACGATAATTTCAACGTATTTTTTTTTAATTAGATTTATAAAATTCTTATAAAGAAATAGGTGCATTTATAATACCTAACACTTAATTTTCACCTAATTATATGTTACTTATGCTAAAACATGTATTTTATAATTTATTTTATTACAATTTGTGTAAAAGTTGTGTCGAATAATTATTAAATATGCGTAGCTAGGAACGTTAACGACGTTGGCGCCATCTATCGGATTTTTTAAATTGTTTGGTGGCTAGTTATTTAAATTTTACCCAAAAAAGGGGTGAAATATGGGTTTTGAAATGGCACCGATTCTTGGTTGCTCCGGAATTTGAGTTCTGTTTAAAATAATCTTTATTTTCATACACATAATAAACCACAATCATTTTGAACTCCGTCCTCTGGGCGGCCATCGTCGTATGGACGGGCGGAGGACGGATGACTTTCCTGAAAATTATTTATTATGAAAAAATAATAAAAATAAGATACGTAGAATTAAAACATCGTTCATCAAACTGATGCTACTGAGTTTACTTTATAGCGCCATCTAGTGTCATAGCATATAAATGTTGTATAAAGTAAAACATTTTGAAAACTTCAAAAGTTCCGAAAGTTTTGGAAGAGGAAAGGAAAACTTCCTGACAATTTTCATATTTTCATCTATGAGATCAATGTGATTGGCAAGTTGCAATTTGATATGGGAAACACAGCAAATGTCATTTCTTGTCATAATATAAATAACCTGTCATTTGTCATCCAACTGTCATTGGGTGTGTGCGTCATCGGGTGAACGTGCTTTGCATTTTTTGCTGAATAAAAAATGTGTTTATCTTTAAAAATCGTTGAATACTAGTATAAAATGTGTGGATAAATGGTGAAATTGATGTTTGGTTGTTGACTATTCGCCCTACAGAAGATTAACAGGTAAACGTAGATGTTAGGTCATTGTTTGTTGATATTATGCTAAAATTAAAGTTTTTTGTCCATGTGTTGGTATCCGGGGTTGTGTAGAAGTCATTAGTGTGTGTGTAAACGTCAGATTTCCAAGAATTTTGCTTCGGGAATTTGTGGCGAAGTTGATCGCTCGATACAGGTAAATTGTGAGTGCTTTGACTTTACATTGGAGATACGAGAAAATAGAAACAAGCCGGCGGTAAATTCTGGTTGTACTTTTCAGTTTGAAGTTTAAAAAAGTGATTTTTATAGTGTATGGTTTTACCGCGGTATTAATTGAACGCAATTTCAATGGTTTGGCGTTCGTGAGAAAATTGCGGGCGTGCAATGGCATAGGTATCTAATTTTCTTTAACTGCATTATGATGAGAATTGTTCTTACTGTAATTTTACTATAAATTGCTTATTACACTTGACTGAATGAGTTAGTCGACTGATTCAGTCAAAAAGTGTAAGGTTGGGACTACACGACGACGGTTTCAACGACTGTTCGGTTTAGGTACCGCCACCGGCCGTATAGTCGACTGTATTCAAACTCATGTGTTGCACTCATGCCCCGAACAGTACAGTATTCAGTACAGTCGGTCTGCAATTTACACCATAAAAATAGAAGCCTGCCTAAATCCTCGACTAAATCGAATACTGAATTCAGTCAGGTGCAATAAGCCTATAAAAACTTATAGGTTTATTGCACCTAAAACCACAAAGTTTTGTCTCTCATATGAGAGACAAAACTTTTGGGATATACCCGATGGATTCAGAAACATTTTTTGGTGAGCCAGCAGTTACTGAAATCGGAATTGTGAAGGGGCTAGGTCAAGCCATACTAGATTCTCCCTTCGTTCTCTTCACCATAGTTTGATATGTACAGTGAACAACACATCAGGCTATACCATTTAGTTCTTTGTCATTTTAATTTATTTGACACATTCAAACAAATGTTAAGGAATCATAACGAAAACTTATTTTAACCTATGTTGATTCTCCCTTTATTAAATATTTATGTAAATATATCCAAATGTTCAATATAAAACTCTAACTCTATCATTTCTTGTGTTGTTTACATGTCTTCCTAATTGTATATCTATATTTATTTATTTATTTAAAATTCATTACAATTACATACAGCACTGAGCCAATTCGAAATTGTAGTCATAAAGTAAATCAAATGTCAAATTAGAAGTAAATTAGTAGCTAACAAAAAGAAACAATAATAAAATAACAAAACAAATTAAAATTACAAATTGAAAATATATACAAAATTAAATTAATTAAGAGAATTAAATCAAAAAATAGTTAACTAAATAATATCTAAAACGCACACTGCTGGCACAATTCCAAATAGGCTTTATTTAGAAATATGCCAACAGTGTCAGCGAATTTCTGTGTTGTCCTTGTCCATAAATGTTTGTGTTGTTTTGTTTTAGATGGTGCCGGTTAACTTTAAACTCTCAGCATAAAGAAATTTTAAACTCTCAGCATAAACAAAATTTAAACAAAAAAATGACCGGGCAATTCTCTTTTCGTGTTTCGTCTAATACGCGACATTGGAGGAATTATTGTGCCTGAAACACAATAAAGGCCTTTATAAAAAATAAAAAAATAAACCAAAACTTATTGCGTCAGGGTACCACAGAGTAGCTTGCTGTGTCTTCTACTATACAGTCTATCAAGCTATACTCTGTGAAACCCTATCACTATACGTTTTTGTTATGATTCCTTGATATTGTATGAATGTGTCAAATAGATGAAAGGGACAAAGTACTAGCTCTAGCCTGATTTGTATTGTCCACTGTACTTCACCCTTTGAGTAAGGATAACATACTGACTCTTAGAGCTTTTAAATTATATCTTATGTAAGTAGAAAGATAAGTAATCGATTTATTTATTTTGTTTGCAGTTATCTAAAGTCATACGATTACAATCTTTTCACCGGGAAAATACGGGTGAGCTAATTTTTTTATTTATGTCACTAATGCAACGAGAGCGTCGCTAACTCAGTGACTATGACTGGACTCCCATGCGGGAGGTACGGGTTCGAAACCATGCAATGTCATGTACCAATGAGTATTCGGTTTTTTCGAAAAACTATTGATATATATCAGTTTTTTCGTGTATGTGACAAATTAAAATTTCTCTTCCGTCACTGGGTAAACGTGTCATACGAGGTAGCACTGACCCGAGTAACTTGCTGGTGGTAGGCCTTCAGCGTTCGTCTGGATAGCGACCACCCTTCCCATATAAAGTTTGTCGTCAAATATCTTCGCATCGGCGTTGATGTGTTTTTTTTATTAAATAAGGAGAACAGACCAGCAAACAGGCTACTTTATAAGTGGTCACTGTGGTGATCTTAGACATCCCGCCTCACTATATTATTTTCTATGCGTTGCTAACCTTGAGGACTTATATGGAGAGCTTCACAAGCCAGTAATTACGCCAAAATACAAAATATATAAGAACCAAGTCATAACGGTCAATACTGAATTGGCGGAATTATAGTGCCTTAAAAAACAATACCAAAGGTCATTAAAAAGAACAATAGATAATGTAATGCAATGTACGACCCCAGGCGATCCTGCACATTCCAGAAGTTTCCATAACCTTCCATGATGTTTAGAACACTCCAGAATATTCGCGAAGCTTCCTTAACGTTAAGATGTTTGTTGTTCCAGAGTAAACATGTCGCTCTGGGCCAGAGCTCAGCAGCTGCCGTTGGAGAGCCTGCAGCAGGTGAGCTATTATTAGGTTTAAATATAAAGGATACTTTTCTCAAAGATCCAGAAATGTGATCCAGATACATTCAAAAATACCAGCCAGGAAGTTGCTTCTTGCTGGCGTCAAAGGCCGCGGGGCGGGGCCTACGCAGCGGACAGTAATGTAAAAAAGATGCGTTTACTGTCGCGTTAGCTGCAGGACACACTGTGAGAATATTGCTCATTTAACACGTTGAGTGCCAGTCCATATTGCGTTGTCATTCCATCAGTGCCACCATACAAACGTGAGCACCGCCGATGGTATCAAAATATCATTATTCATTGTATGGCATCGAGACTTCTTCTGGTCGTCAAATCGCATTAAAACATATCACAAAGTATTAAAGATGGCTAAATTTCATAATTTGACAATTTTGACCAGAATCTCGAGCCCCACCGGTGTAGCTCATGGCACCCAAGTAATTATGTACTGAGCCCCACCGGTGATGCTCATGGCACTCAAGGTGTTAATTTTTTTTAAATAGTTTAATAAAAATGTATATATATATATATAATTTTGGGAAATAAAAGCTTGTTTTATTTTGTTTTTGTTTTTAATGAATGTATTTTACAGGTGCGGGCTATCTACGGTGAACATTTTCCTATTGAGGTCCGCCACTGTCTCGCTGTGTGGATAGAGAGCAGAATATGGTAAGTTA
Organism: Hofmannophila pseudospretella; assembly: GCA_947369225.1. NCBI lineage: Eukaryota > Metazoa > Arthropoda > Insecta > Lepidoptera > Oecophoridae > Hofmannophila > Hofmannophila pseudospretella. Next base: position 16,163,748 of record OX376312.1, on the reverse strand, counting down.
TTATATTATGGCTTACCGATGGGTTGGTACCGACCACGTCCAACAATGCTTAATCTGCACGATCACGTTCAGGCCGTGCTCGTAACTAGGCTACGAGCTCCTCTTTTTTTAATACCTCCATTGCTCAGCAGGAACCAAGAGCCAGAAGAACAACAGCGCTACTTCGTGGAGGAGTTGGTGAAAGAGATCCAGACCAACGCCGACCTGATGCTGTCTCCGGACAACTTCATCACCAAAATGAAGCTGCTGGAAGCTGCTAAGACCTTCCACATGCAGTACAGGTAATACATTGTGGTGACGCACTACGATTTGTTCACTTAACTCACCAACAGATGTCGCTGTACAACGCGCTATCGAAGTTTTCAATGGACAAGTTCCAAACATCAACTGGTGGACCGGCATTGGTTCCCGGCCACCCAGCTGTACTAGGTAATAATTAGCTTTACAATAAGTTAGCTTAATTGAGCCGATCAGATATAAAAATTATCCCAAATTTATAATAAATATGTTGAAGCCTGGATAACAATGTATGTCCGTCTGTCACAGCCATGCTCCGCACGAACTCTACGCGTACATGCGTCGCTGCCTCGCGAGAGAGATGGAGGTGATCCAGGGCGCAGGCGCGCAGTACGCCGCGCAGCCCTACACTGAGCGCAAGTACAGCGAGGTAAGGAATAGTCAGTGCTGACGAAAATAGTCAGCGAGAGCAATAGTCAGTTTCAGTAAAAATAGTAAATTCTCGCAAAAGTAGTCAATTCTAGCAAAAGATAGTCAGTGCTGGAAAAATAGTCGATTCTTGTAAAAATAGTAAATTCTAGCAAAAGTCACTTTTGACTAAAATAGTTAATTCAGTTCTGGTAAATATTTAGGTCTGGTATAACTGTCAATAGTAGCAAAAATAGTCAGTTCTAGTAAGATGACAGCTCAACCGTATGATGACGTATCCTTGTGATGACGTGAACATCATGATATGCCTTTCTTGTGCAATGGTATAGTCTAGCAAAATCGACATTGCTGATGATGATTTTATAATCAGCGGTTTCAAGATATGCAAGATACTTTGAGCTAATGCTCACAGTATCCCAACATTGCTGATACCCAAAACAAATTCTTAGTCAAATAACTGGAACCGATGTCAAAAATTATAGTTATTAGCTGTATTGTCTATATAACTTTATTATTTGTGCAGCTGATAACGGGCCTCCAGAACGTACGTCAGAAAGTTAACATGGCAAGTGAAGAAATACGCAACCTCCAGGCCAATGTGGAGTCTTTCTCTCTGCAGTACCATGAGTGTTTGAAGAACAAGGGTAAGACTAATTTATTTAATTTTATTTATTTATTAGGTAAACACAACAGATTACAACCATAGAAATTACAGAAAAATCAATATAAAGTTATGAGCTAGGTCGTAACCCTTAACGTGTAAACACAGCATGGTTAGGAAGTAGAAAATTGATTATTGTACAAAATTAAGTTGGGAAAAAATACTATTGAATGTAATGACTAAAAAACCTATACCTATTTGAAAAATATAAATAACTAGCGGCCCGTCCCGGCTTCGCACGGGCATTAAACATTACATTTAGATTTGTTAAAATTAACACATTCATAATAATAATAATAATATAAGTTTATTTAGTGATCTTAACTCCCCTCCCGTACCCCTGCCCGAGTGACGCCCTACAACGCATAAGTAGCCGAATGGAGTTTATTTTTTCAAAGTTTTAAACTCGTGATATCTTTTGAATGGAATGTCAGAATCGAATAATTCAAAAAGTAATATAAAGGTATTGAAGCAGTCTTAAATAATAAATCATTTATTTTGATAAGGTACAAATAAAGAGCTTTTTGTAGCGGTGGTATTTTAATTTCTTTTTTTTTTTATAAAAAAAACGCTTATTGTGACATGACTATAATAGTTAGAGACACGCTGCCGCTGATTTTTTTGTTGATAATGGTGTGTTCTAAAAAAATGTTATATATCATTTTGTTCTATCATCAATAGTTTTCGCAGCGTACGCGATGTAAGGAAGTTTTTTGATATTTTTTTACACTTTATCGTAATTTAAGTAAGAATCCCCATTTTTTTTGAAAATGAAATATAGCCTATGTCACTCAGGAAAAATGTAGCTTTCCAACAGTCAAAGAATTATTCAAATCTGTTCAGTAGTTTCGGAGCCTATTCAATTCAAACAAACAAACAAAAAATCAAACCTTTCCTCTTTATAATATTGGTATAGATAAAGTAAAGACTATAAAGTAGGTTGTCGTTCTACTCGCCACTATACTTGACCAAATGTAAAGCGGCCATAAGACACATTTCATCTTTATCTGCAGGTCACATCAACTACCTCCAGCAGTCCAATCAGATGACCAATGAGCGACGTGAGCTCGAGGCGTGCCTGCGCGCGCAGATCGAAGATATGGAGAGGAAACTCAACACTCTGGTAAGCATAGATCACATGGATTGAGTCTAGTTGCGAGCACGGTCCGAAAGTGATCGTGCACGTTAAGCAACGCTGGGCGCGGTCGGTACCAGGATGGGTGCCTCGGAGAGCACGTTAGTCGGTCCCGGTTGTTGTCATTGCACAGTCAACCATGTCAATGCGGCGGCCTGAACAATTCTGACAGTAGGTTGGCCACTGACAATACGATAAGCAAGCAAGCATGGATTACAATTGTATTTTTTCTTGATCTATTCATCTAGCATAAATAAATCCACTAAGGTTGCGTTCCATAACGTTTATTTCATCAGCAGCCCACTCTAGTCTACTGCTGGACATAGGTCTCTCCCAGGGCGCGCCACGTTTATTTTCCCGACAATAATTACTCTACCCGGTTCCCAAACACAACGTGAATGTTTCATCTGACAGTTCAAGTTGTGTTATGGAACCGGGCAATCGAGGAATATTTGAACTGTCACGTAAAAATTTTTACCCTAGAGATATCAGAGTTAATTTTTACTCCTGTCAAAGTGACAGATAACTATGCGTTGACATTTGATTTATTCACGTTGACAAGTTTGTGGCCGTTCCATGACTCTTTTGTAAAACTAGGTATATACCTGGTTCCGAAACGTTCACTTTACCCGAGAATAATTGTTAGATAAAGCGAAAAGCGAATTGGAACGTAGCCTAAAACATAAATGTGAAAACAGGGGCTAAGTTCGGTATTACGTACAAGTGGTACTATAGGCTTTGGCGATTAAAGAATTGAGATCTAAATGGGTCCCAAGTTCAATTAACTTTTAAACTTATCTACAGGAATTAAATTGTTTTTAAAGAAATTACTTGCTTCAAACGAAATCTCTAAAGGTGCGGTTACATCTGGTCGTCAAAATATAGTAATTACCAGTCACCGGCTGCATTCGGTGAACGTCATCGTGTCACTAGGTTGTCTTCGAGCGAATGACGTCCGACAACTTCGGCCAACGACCAAGTGTAAACAACGGAGGTCGGTGACCGTAGAGTGCACCGCAGATCGGTCGCCGAAGCGGTCAACGACCATATGTAACTACAAGACTTAGCAAGTTTTCACACAAGGCTCTTGAATTCTTCTCTATAGTGACTCTTCTATCTCGAGAACTATTTGAGCTTTATATTTTTTTTATTATAATGTATTCAATAAAATAAATGTTTGTCCAGGTGGCCCAAATCAACCAATCGCAGATGGAGCTGGTTGATCATATGAAGGAGAACATCGCCAACTTGCGTCAGCTGCAGAGCCAGGTCTTGGACGAGGAGCTCATCAAGTGAGTTGGTTTATTGGGGTTCGTGGGGGTCTTAGGGTCATAACAGATCCACGAAACGTGGACCAAACGCAAGTCTACTGGTTAATATCCTTTGATCTTAGGGTCAAAACAGATTGGCCAATCGCAAGTCTACTGGAGTTCGTGAGAGTTATGCTATGCTATTTTAGGTATTGTGTAGTTCTTTGATAGGATTTATTCTGTGAAAGCCATAGAAGATAGGTTTTAAATAGATTAGAAAAAGTGTTCTTCAAGTAAAAAAACACCACTTTACAGGAAAACCACCACTGTAAAACAATTTGCAAGACACAGAACAAATTCGCGGGAAAAACTCCCATAGACTACACCATGCTACACCATTTATACATATTTCATTTTTTCGTTTATCAAGTATTTTGTTTGTATTTTGTATATGTGTGTAATAAAGATTATAACTACACTCTAGATTCAGTGTTGCCCCTAGGCCAGTCTGAAATATTACCATGTTTTAGTTCTTAACAGTTAATATAAATTTGAAACACAGATGGAAACGCGAGCAACAACTGAGCGGCAACGGAGTCCCGATGCAATCGAACCTGAACACGATTCAAGAGTGGTGCGAGTTGTTGGCCGACCTGATCTGGACGTCGCGCCAGCAGGTCAACAACGTGGCTCGCATCAACAGCAAGACTATGGTCGAGCTGCGTCAGCCACATCTTGTTGAGATGCTGGACGAAATGGGCAAGCAGGTCAGTGATCTCATTAACATTAGGTCAGCCCCCGAGTGATTCGTCATTCGGAGTCTACTAATATAGTCCACATATGTTCAGCCTTCGAGTGATCTATCATTTGTAGACACATATGTAGCTGTAGATCTGTCTAAGGTGTCTTAAAACATTGATAAGAGTATTCAAAACAGGTCTGTGACTTCAGTGATATAAGTCAGCCCTCGAATGATTCGTCATTCGAAGTCTACTAAAGGCTACAGGAGACGATCAATTGCGATTGATCAATTGGAGAGGATGGCGCAAAACAATAAAGCGAGTAAGCGCCTCTCGCTTATTGCGCCGTCTCTCTTTAATTGTCAGTTGCAATTGATCGTTTCGCGGACTTACAAATCTCAAGTCTTCAAGTGATTCGCTATTTGAAGACACACACACACACATACACATAGCTCTGTCTAAGGTGTCTTAAAGCAATGATTAGGTGAGTATTTACCGATTCATAAGTCATCCTAACGCGTCTCAAAGCACTGATACGGTGCGGTGATTGGTGCGAGCTGTTTTTGGCCGACTTATAGATTACACTCGTCTCGAGCTGTGACAGCTACATCTCGGCGAGATGTTGGACGAGATTGGCAGCAGGTCAGTGACCTCAGCTTTCAGTTTTACTAACAGATTTAGATCGGCCCACGATTGATTTATTATTCAAAGTCTACTAATATCCTAACAATTAATTTCTTCGAGTAATTCGTCATTTGAAGACCCATGCAAATGAAGTGCGTACTAACTGAGCGAAAAGCCTTGTCTTTTACTTACATACATACATTCAGACTATGTTCCTTGCGGGGTAGGCAGTGAGAACGGAGCGCCACGAATCTCTCCGTCGTGGCACGCCTCTCTTGCTTCCTCTACAGTCATTCGTCGTTTCACGCATGCTCGCCGTTGGGGTCGTCTGCTCTGTATATTAAAATCTAAGAGTACTCTGTCAATCTGGTCTTTAAAGGTCAGTCTAGGACGACCGCGGCTTCTCTTTCCACTCACTTTCTCTTCGGCATACCTGTTTCGTCTTTTACTTATTTGTTGAAAGAGACGAAGACAAAGTCTGACCATATTGATATGAAGTATGCGTTTGCCTGCAGGTGACCAGTCTACTGTCGACGCTGGTTACTTCGACCTTCGTGATCGAGAAGCAGCCGCCGCAGGTTATGAAGACTAACACACGGTGAGATATTACACTTTTTAAGGTTCCGTAGCCAACTAGGAACACGTATGGATCCGCAATAGCTGTCTGTCTGCATTCTGTTTGAAATGCATTTAATATAATAAATCTGAAAAAAAATCTGAACATAGCTGGTATGGTAGGTAGGTACTTTCAATGAAAGTTATAAGTTATAAACAAACATTACCAAAGTTACATCGTGAAATAGAACTTAACTGTTATAGTGTAGTTGATTTGAAACAAAAATGTATAAAAAAGACCTCAAAATATTTTTGTATTAGAACGTTTACGTAACCCTATCATGTGCATGTCTGACACACTCTCGGTAATTTTATAATGTTCATGTATTGACTACAAAAAATGTATAATACAGAATCTGCCTTCATACGTAAGGTGGATCATTGCTCCTATGCCAATTATCTCTGGTTCATAAAGAAATCTTTACAGTACACATTTGTTTATGAACCGAAATGCAAAGCATACTCAATTTTGTTAACCCTTTTTTTTAACTCCTTATTGTACACACACAGAATAATATGTTACAAACTTAGACAAAAATATGCACAAAGGACGTGACTTATCTCTACGAGAGATCACTTCCAACAAACCTTAACCTAATGTTTGTGGTCGCAGCTTCACGGCTACAGTCCGGCTGCTGGTGGGTGGTCAGCTTAACGTTTACATGACGCCGCCTCGAGTCAGCGTGAGTATACACTTTACATAAACACTCTATGCTTCTATAGTGGTGGATTTTTATCTACTAAAACCTTCTCGATGGCCGACCACATGCATATCGGAGGGCTCCAGGATCTGCAGTAGAATGCACCGGTGTCCCCCGTTTCCTTAGTACAGTCTGTTACTCTACTGCCTGACCCCTTTTTACTTTGACCATTATGTACTAAAAACCAGTAGTTTGATTATAAAAATTCTTTCACTAGTAGATAGATAACAGTTGACACTATTTACCAGTTAAGATTTTTTATAATCAAACTTGTAGTTTTTGAGAAAACAATAGTCAAAGTAGGGGGGGGGGGGGGGGGGGGGGTTTAGTAGTATCTAGTAAGAGCATGTGCAGCATTTAACCAGCTAAGCAATAACCCTACTATAGATCTCTTCAACAGTAGTCCTGATTCCGTTAAATCCTTTCTCATTAACAAATTTTCCTCTGCCTATCTGTAAATGTACATGGTTGCTAGATTAAGAGTTTTATTATTATATTTTTAATAACTGTGAAAGCTTATAAATGGCTATTGTTTTTATATATGTATATGTAACTTGTAAATAAGGCTGTAAGCTACCCAAATAAAATAAAATAAAAAAATAGAGTACCATACCTTACGTTGCTGCCTTACCCAGGGTCGTTCGCCGATAGACGTTCAAATGCCCCACTTTGATCATTTGCGACCATGATAACCAATTTTAGTCGCCTTGTATGACAGGCAAGGGCTACCGTAAACCCAAAGCAAAAAAAATAGTTTTAAGACTTGTTTTGTTTGGTTATAAAAATGGCATATAAAGGTATTTGTCTTCATGCAGACATCACTAGGTCATGTCATTTGTATAACAATAACACAATTGATATATTTATGAACTGGTTTATATCACAGTTATACAACTTACCGTTAATTACAAAACGTCGTTACGACAATTATATAACTAATTTGGCTAGTTTGGACTAAATATTTCGTCCGTGACTCCAGGGCTGTGATAAAATATACTTCTATCTATGTCATGCTTTATATACAGGTGGTGATAATATCAGAGCAGCAAGCCCAGCTACTCTTGAAAAGCGAGACCGCGGCCGGCAGGGGGAAGCAGCCGGTGGAATGTGGGGACATCCTCAATAACACGGGCACAATGGAGTACCAGCCGACCAGTCGCCAGCTCAGCGTCAGTTTCAGGTATCCTTGGATCCCTATCTCATCAGCTTCAGTTTGATGGCCTTAGTTTCGGTGCGAGCACGGTGGCAAAATGTTCGTGGAAGTTAAGCAACATCGGGCGTGGTCAGTATCAAGTTAAGTGACTGATGTTGGCTTATATATTATATATCAGTCACTTTATAGGCTTAGATATAAATCTTAGCATTTTCGTACATCGGAGAACATATTAAACCTAAACTCCCTTAGCGGCAAAATACCAATGCAGGGTGTTCCGGTTTGAAGGGTAGGAGACCAGCGTAATTACCAGCACATGAGGTACTCCATCTTAGTACCCAAGGTTAGCAGCGTATCGAAATTGCTCTAAAATATTTATAGTAATGTTGTAATAAATTGAATAATGACAACCTTTTTTACAATAGTATGATAATGATTAGGCCATAAATACTAGTTTAAGTTACAATAAATGGAAGTATGCGGTGTAAATGAGACACAAGTTGCAGGTAACATAATATCAACTTTGCTTCATACTTTCGTACGTGCCATCAGGAAGAACAGCCTAGGGTTCTGGATTATTTTTGCAAATAAATTACAAATTAAGATTAAAAATATTATTTACAGAAACATGCAGCTCCGTAAGATCAAGCGAGCCGAAAAGAAAGGCACCGAGAGTGTCATGGACGAGAAACTGACGCTGCTGTTTCAGTCGGAGTTCAATGTTGGCGGTGGTGAGCTGGTGTTCCAGGTTAGTTGTTAGTTTAGTATTTTGGGTGCTGAGTTAGTATTTTGGATGACGATACATTATTTTGTGTATCCAGTTGGTAATTTGTATGTGAAAATAGGATTTTTTGTATATTGATACGGTATTTTGTGTAAAATATACAGGCATTAAGTCAGTATTTTGTGACGTAAGTTAGTTATTATTACACAATTACGAAAACTTTATACCAAACAAAATTGTAATATTTTCCCTATGTGTACAGGTGTGGACCCTATCCCTGCCAGTTGTTGTGATCGTCCACGGGAACCAGGAGCCGCACGGTTGGGCCACCGTGACGTGGGACAACGCTTTCAGTCCCCCGGGCCGCGTGCCTTTCGCCGTGCCTGACAAGGTATGGCAGATGAACATTATTACGGGGTTGTAGATTGACCAAGTCATTTAAGATCATTCATATTGTAGATCCAAACCAAACTATACAGGTGGGTGGAACAACTAGGTACACTGACAAAATATCAGCCTATACCCTTTAGTTAGTACTTTGTCGTTTTAACTGTTTTAATTTGACACATTCATACGAATGACAAGGAATCATAAAAAAATATTGTGACAGGGTTCCACAGAGTATAGCTTGATGGTCGCGGGTCTTAGATGACTTGATCAGTCTACAATTGCTGCTTTGAGGCAGGAGTAGGTAAGAGGGTAGTACCAATCCACGCCATCCTACACATTGGGATCTACCACCTGTGAAATTGTAGTGAGAGTTTGATATTGAAAGTGTAATAATTATACTTTAAGTTAGTTTATTAACGTTGTCGGTTGTCAGGTGACCTGGGGCCAGCTCGCAGAGACTCTCCGCGTGAAGTTCTACTCGGCTACTGGAGGCGATTTGTCAGAGGAAAACCTCCGTTTCTTGGCCGAAAAAATATTCAGGTGACTGTTGTTTTGACTGGTATTTTAATTATCTGTTTCTATTTTGAATTTCATACATTGTTTCCTTCCTATTTCCCTACAAAATGTATGAGTAACTTTTTTGTGTGATTTTTGACTTTTATAGTAGGTACTTCTACCTCAATTGGTCCCATATAGTTTTTTCATCTTTATAAGAAACAGGATCGTTTGACACCATAAAAATAAAACGTGAAAACTTCCCTTTTTCTCGTTAACTACCATTTTTCTCAAAATGATTTGTAAATAACTCCACAAGTTAGGGAAGGTATCTTATGAACGTTTTTCTGTAGGTACAACGGTTCAGATAGCCGCCTTTACTGCCCGGTCTCAAATTTCCACACAGTATACATAACATAGTATTTTTTTTTGTATAAGACACGAGCAAACGGGCCACCTGATGGTAAGTGGTCACCGTTGCCCAATTGCCTATAGACTATAATGTTATTAGATGCACTGCTATTTTATTAGATGGCTTGAGGGCTTAGATAAAGTGGTTCATATGTCGGTAATTACGTATAAGAATTTGAGATTTTTTCTAAAACTCCTGGACGAATTTTAAAAATTCTGATTTTTTTTGTATGAAACCATGGACAATTCGCGAGTTAAGCCAGGGGTTAGCTCAAGCGGCTCTTAATGACACAAAATGACAGATGTTATTTTTTGTTGTTGCCATACGCGTAGTTTTTTCCCAACGCAGGCGGCGAGATCCACTTTACGGACTCTACTGTATAAAAATAGGACTGCCTAGTGCCTGTACAAAAATGTAAAAGATCTTTTTCTGGTTAGAACCAGTCTCCCGATCAACAACGTGGATTTAAACGCAATGGCTGTGAGCTGGCCTCAATTCTGCAAGGACGCGCTGCCCGAGAGGAACTTCACCTTCTGGGAGTGGTTCTACATGGTGGTGAAGGTCACTCGCGACTTTTTGCGCACGCTGTGGTGCGACGGGTCAGTAAAACAGTTTTGTAATTTATGATTTTTGGTGCTGACATAGTATTTAAAGTGACAACTTAGTATTTTTGGTGCTGACTATGTATTTTTGATGGCAAATTTACTAATTTGTTTGTCTGCTTGTCTGTGGCATAAAAGATCAGATAAAAGTAAGGGGATCTATACCAAAAAGTATTTTGGTTACCAAAATACTTTTTGGTATAGATCCCCTTACTTTTATCTGATCTTTTATGCCACAGACAAGCAGACAAACGCGTCAAACTTATAATGGGGAGTTATAAGTCGGTCAGGGGTTAAAAATGAATACAAATCGTGTACATTTAAATTATAATATCCTTTCTTCTCGCTACAGCCTAATAATGGGCTTCATCCAGAAGAAGCAAGCTGAGGACAGGCTCTCCAAGTGTCCGCCCGGCACATTCCTGCTGCGTTTCTCGGACTCCGAGCTTGGTGGGATAACAATCGCCTGGACAGGGGGTAAGTACTCTTTATTAAGCGAGGTCAGAAAGTGATTGTGGTTACCCCTAGGGTAAGCTCTTAACTAGCGCCACTCCCAAAAAAAAAATTATCATCATCAGTCCACTCTAGTCCACTGCTGGATACCGGCCTCTCCCAGGGCGCGCCATTGAGTCCGATCTTTGGCTCTTCTCATCCAGTCGCTGTTGAAAAAAATTCGTTTCTTCTAAATTAAGGCATTTATCAAAAAACTGGAGAGAAACCCCCGCTATATTGCGGAATTAAATGGCCCTTAGTCTTAAAAAAATATTTTTTTAAATACTAAGTGCCATTTAATTCCGCAATATGGCGGGGGTTTTTATTTTTCTAGTCAGGGTATACAAACTACACGACTAGAAGAAGAAAGGCTAGATTTTAATTTTTAATTTTTATTTTCCTACAGAGGGCAATGAAGTCTTCAGTCTGCAACCGTTCACATCTCGCGACTTGACGCTGCGCTCCCTAGCGGACAGAGTGCTGGATCTGATCCAATTGCAATTCCTCTACCCTAACATCCCGAAGAACGATGTCTTCTCCAAGTATTACACAAAGCCAGGTACGTTAGAAACAAGTGTTAGATCCTTTAGTCACACGTGTTACATCCCAGAAACAATATTACATCTGTTACAAACAAGTGTTACATCCATCAGTTACACAGTGTTACATCCGCCAGAAACAAGTGTTACATCTGTTATGAGTGTTACAACTTTCAGTTACTTGTGTTACATCGGCCAGAAACAAGTGTTGCACCAGTCAGAGACGTGATACACCCGTTGCGCTCCCTAAAAGCCATTTACTTCTCATCCACATTAAAATATATTACAATAACATGCAACAGGATCTACCACCAATGTGTGGTGGTGCCCTGTCCGCGTTGACGCAAAACCAAAATGTGTCTAAAAAGTGCCTTTTTCTGGCGCTGATGGTGCACAAGAAGTATGAATGCAGTGAAAATGCGGTTTCTGCATTAATTGTCGGGAGTAACCCTGGTTGGCCGAATACGCAACGAAGTGATACGTAGAATGGCTGATCTGAGGAAGCAAGAGAGGCATGCCAAGACAGAGATTTCTGGCGCTTCGTTCTCTCTGCCTACCCCGCAAAGGATACTGCGTGAAGTTATGTATGTATGTAATTTTTTTTCGTTGAACAGAGAACGAAGTACTAAAGAACGGGTACGTGAAACCAACTCTGGTGACCACACTGCCCTCGCATCTCATCTCGTCTCCAGTGTACAGCGCACATTCTCCGGATTCACACCGCAACACTCCCAGCGTGCAGAGCAGGTCAGTCTATTAATCAATCAATCAATGAACGTTTGTTTTCAGATAATGATCATAATTCCTGGAAGACGATTCTCGCATCGTTCGACATACAAAAGTCGAGCGCTACGAACGTGTTGTCACGCTCACACATGTAATGTGAGCGAATGAGATAGGACTAATGTCGAATTCGACATTCCACTACGAGAATCGCCTTTCTGCATGGCCGCAAAACTTAAAAGAGATTGAACGATCCCATACAAGCTTGTATCCAATTTTTGTTTTGTTTTCGGCTCCAGCCAAACCTAGTCAAATCAAAACAATCAAATCAATTATTTTTTATTGTAAGTAAGTAAGTACCTTAAAGTATTTGATAGATTGGAACATTCTAAGTCGTGTGGAACAGGAGTTTTTCCGAGTTGCTTGCGAATTAAAATCAATGGAATCAGAGCAGTTAGTATGGAGACATTTTTGGTCTCTATCTTCTATCGCACACGACTTCGGTGGTAGAGTAAAAAAGTGACGTTGTAAAAATGTACTTTAAGGTACTTACTTTCAATAAAAAATATATCTTAATTCTGAATGCACTATGTTTGGTTGGAGGCGAAATCGTGGGTCCAAATGCGCCCAATGTCTTTTAAATCCAGTCCGTTTGACTCTTTCGTTATCGTTAAGAAAAGGACAGAAGAATAACCTCGCGTCGCATAATGTTCAAAGACAGTGTCATTTTAGGTTTAAAGCTGTCAAATTATGTATTTTACTTTTCATCAATCAACTTACATGGACATCCTGAAGAAGGATCTAAAATTCGTTTTTCGATATCACAACTAACATCAGAGATATTGGGATGCTCTGTCCCTTGTTAGCAAAACAGTTCTCTATATGTAGCCAGTATCTGCTTGTATGGCGCTACTACACAGTGACGTCATGATGTAATATTGCCGTTTCATTGTATCGTCTTGTTTTTGTTTTAGCTATTTTATTTTTCAACGAATTTTAATTCTGTTTTCACATTTATGTCTATTTCTTAATGTTTTAAGAAATGCATTTAATAATTGTTACTTGGAAACTGGGAATGTTACGGAGGTGGTTTTACCGGAACCGGAGTCGAAACCGAAGGTTTTAAATTTGATTTATCGGAGTCGGAACCGGATTCGAACCGGAGTCGGAGGCGGAGGTAGAAGATGTTCAGAAGAAGTTCAAATTTTAAACCGTTTTTTTTTTAATTTTTACAGCTGAACTTACCAATATTTTTTATGGTGACGTTTGCGGCAATCAAACATATTCCTTTATATAGTCCTACACTATTTAATAAAATATTGATATTTGGATATGTTTGCTCACAAATCTTCGGTATAACCTCCGATTCAAAATTTTCGGAGCCGAAGTCGGAGTCGGAGTCGAAGCTCCGTAACATCCCTATTGGAAACTACCGAATTATAGTACATTATGATACAAGTGAGCGAAGTTGGTCATTTATTACACTCGAGCCTGGATTGCATCCCGAGCGGAAAGCTGGATGACATTACTATGTGATGTTGGGCGATTGGAGAGGAATGATACCACCCAGAGTCGAGTTAATAATGAATCTTTATTAGAAGCTTACGCCTATTATATGCCAACGTCTTACTATTAATATAAAGGTATTTATTTTGTTTTTAATTTCAATTTTCTTTTTTCGTAGGTACATGATTGAGTTTTAAAATATGCTTGAACGGAGTCCGTGATTATTTTCTATTAATTTTAGTTTTATATTTTTTGTTTAAGTTTATTTTTTATTCACTTTACGTTTAATAGTCACATCCTCCATTATATTATTTTGTCTCGTGTCTTTTTATATGTCGTTTTTGGTTAGCGTTGTATTATTTATAATAAGGGAGTGCGTCTGTTGTTTAAGGATTTTAAGGTGCATATGATTCGATTCTATAAAAGTAATTTTACACATTCATGTTGTAATCGGACAATATTTTCTTGAAATTATTACCATCCGGTCAACCGTGTTGTACTGTCGCCATTAAAAAATATATTACTATTTCTTTTATTGAAAGGTTTATTTATGCATTTGAATGTTTTCATAAAAATATTGAAAGTAGAAAACTTACTTACTCACTTACTCCGCTGGCGCAGCGACCCGAAGTGGATCTTGGCCTCCGATACCAAAGAGCGCAATCGCTCTCTCTCCTGCGCAGTCTCGAGCCAGTCAGGCGCCCGGAGCTCCCGCAGATCCTTCTCCACTTCATCGCGCCAGCGGTATCTGGGACGAAAGCGGCTCGACTCCGATGGCTCGGACACATCACTAGGATGGGGAAGGATCGGGCAGTTAAAGTAGAAAACTGATCATAATAAAAGTTGTAAAGCGTTATTTTTATATTGGCGACAGTACAACTGCATGATTGAACCACAGTACTATACAGGGTGTAACATTAAGAACGGTCAGTATGGGAAAGTCTGAAACTATAAGACATACGAAGATCTGTTCTTAGGAACCATGTCATCAATTTTAGTAACAAGAAAAACTGTATTCATACATTTAAAAAAAATCTGTACTCAGCCTGGGAATCGAACCCGGTTGTTTTGAAAAAAAATCCAACACTATTTCTATTTAGATATCGATTGTGTAGGTGTTAAGGAATAAATGTTAGTATGAAACGTGATGTTTAAAATTAATAAAACGCATTGTTTCCATATCTTTTAATTTATTTTAGTAGGTGTTCGAAATGACTACCATTTTGTAAAATACAACATTCAACTCGTTTAGGTAACGATCTTACTATTGAATGTTGTATCTTCAGGTGGTGAATTTGCGTTAAAATTGTCTCTATGGCTGCTGGTCTCTAGGTCTTCAATTGTGTTGTAGCTTGTTTTGTACACTTCATCCTTAACGTAATCGATATCTAAATAGAAATAGTGTTGGATTTTTTTTCAAAACAACCGGGTTCGATTCCCAGGCTGAGTACAGTTTTTTTTAAAATGTATGAATACAGTGTTTCTTGTTACTAAAATTGATGACATGGTTCCTAAGAACAGATCTTCGTATGTCTTATAGTTTCAGACTTTCCCATACTGACCGTTCTTAATGTTACAGCTTGTATACTGACGTAATTGAACGAATAGTATAAATATTCCAGTAAAATATTCCACAAGTACGATATTAATATGTAAATAAAACAATTTTCAACACACTTGCTCGTAAAGTGGCTCTTATTGCACCGCTTTTAGGTTCATAATGCAGCTTATAAAACACGCGTGCTTTTTGCTTTACATTACCGCACTAGTGCTTCTTACTTTACATTTTTTTTAATCTCAGCAAAGAGTTTTTATGTTTAAAAATATGTTTATGAAATTATTATTTTTCCTCGCAAATGTGTTGAAAAACGTCGTATGAAACGTGTGAGTATTGGTCATTACACTCTCGGCTCCATTACACCCTCGCCTTCGGGTCGGGAGTCTAGCCCCGAGTGTAATGGCCAACTTAGCTCACTTGTATCATTATGTACTATTCTATTATATATAGAAACTGATTCGTAACGTTGCACTTTAATCCTATGAACTTGAACATAATCGCTTAGATTTCTTTTATTTAAGACCTAGTATGTAGTTTGATGCAATTATTCGTGAAATTAATATTAGGAAATGACATTTAAAAAGTATTACATTATTTTTTAGCTGCGGTCCAACAATAATGCAACTGTAAGGTGCGAAGATATGTGAAATGACTATTGGAACTTTTGAAATTGGTGTGTGATTTTTTTTTTGTATGAAAAATATGACTGTATGTAAAAGTCTATGCTCAAATAGTCTCGCTTTTTGAAAATGCCGCCCGCGCTCGCGCCTTTGTTAGTCAAACGATGACTATGGTTGATCGTCTAATGTTAATAAATCAAGAATAGGTTTGTTTAAAAGTCCATTCGCTTAAATGGTCTCGCACTTTGCGAAAAGCGAGCGCGGGCGGCATTGTTAAAGAGCGAGACGATTTGAGCGAATGGACTTTACAGTCTGCCTCTAGCTAAAGTATACAATCTGTCAAAATTCTACAATTCAAATTTGAAATCAATGGCGAATGCAAAGGTTCATTTCAGATTGCAGAAAGACAGATGGTATGGTATACATTATCTAGAGGCCGACTGTACACACTATGATACAGGCTGATAAGTAAAACGACACCTATTTTGTTACGTACTGTATCTTCATAAAAAAGGAACTGAAAAAAAATTGAGTAAAATGGTAGTCGAAATAAATAATGAAGTTAATTCACTAAAGTCCTTTCGATATTAGTTGGTTTGGCACAGCTCAATACATAAAGTGTAAAAACGTTTACGACACATGATTAACGCTGAGCAAAGATCGCCCGGTACCGCGATACTCTAGTGAGACTCGATTATCGAACATACTCTGATAGAATTTACGGATCAACTTTTTTTATAGCAACAGGATTCCATGGTCTTCATGTTATTATCGGAACAATTTTTTTATTTATTTGCTTAATTCGTCATATAAATTGCTGAAACTGGTGTAGGAGCTGCTATAACAGCAGGTAACCAAGAACTAAAAGGAATTTGAGCTCTTTTTCTTATCGCAGCTAAAATAATTATTCCCTAAATAATTATTCCCTAATAATTATTCGCAGCTAAATTATTATTATTGGTCGATCGAATACGCAGTAGTGGCCTACAGTGTCCTATCGTGACAACTAATATCGGAAGGACTATATTTGAAAGTACTGATGTTAATATGAATTAAAAAAAGATCTCTTGACATTTTCTTCAAAAATGCAATGCTTTTGATTCACAAAAAACAGTATTAAAACGAAAATAAAAGTTAATTAAGATTTTTTACATGTAAGTATTTTTACACGTAAAATATTATCAGTATTTTCTCGTATTTAATATAAATTATTCTTAGGAAAACTGTTGACGACGTACTGCCAAAACCTCGTTAGATTTTAAAACTTTTCCTGATTTTAATTACTTATTCTTTTCCTATTTTAATTATAATTACATATTTTTTTATTTATTTTACTTTCTTGTTTATACTGTCTTTTTATCATCATTTATGAAAAATATCGAGGATTTGCCAATACTACGTCATTATTAGTGGTTAATATACAATATGGCGTCAATTCTCAATGTCATGCGTACGACGACATATCGAAATATCATTTTTAACTAGATGTGATTGAATTAACTAAATAAAAAAACTCGGATACGAATAAATCAGGGTTTAGACGAATTTAAATAACGATAATTAGCAAAAAGAATAGGAAAAACTACTCGGTTTTAGCTCCTTGTTAAAAACTACTCGGTTTTAGCTCCTTGTTAAAAACTACTCGGTTTTAGCTCCTTGTTAAAAACTACTCGGTTTTAGCTCCTTGTTAAAAACTACTCGGTTTTAGCTCCTTGTTAAAAACTACTCGGTTTTAGCTCCTTGTTAAAAATACTTGTTCCGTATTTGTGTCCACCCTGGAGCATAGAGGGTGCACAGCCTGGGATAGGCCGCGATTGGGGGGTGGGTTCGAGCAAACTCTGCGAATTTTGGTTCTTCCCTTTTTGATGTTGTTAGGCGACAGTTTTCCCTTCGATTTGCAGGGGGTTGTAATAACTTAGGGGTATGCTAGGTACTCACCTGACGAGGAGCAGGCTGGAACCACTGACACATAAAAATATAACTTTCGTGGAATTTGGGAGGGAAACGAATCGATTCAGGGGTAGGACCGATTAGGGGTGAAAATAGGGATCAAGGGGTGTGGATTTTTGGGTTAAGTCAATAGAAACACGAAAATTATAATTCGAGCTCGTGCTGTGTTGCTGATGCGAGAGGGAGGCGAAAAGCGAAAGTGTCAGTTGTATTTTTTTTAAACCTAATTAAGTAGCGGGGTTGCCACAAACATAAAATTTAACGGAAAGTAGGGGAGATACCAAACAATACTTTTTTTATAATTTGAATCTAATTCACAAAAAACATGTAATAACATCATTGTATGTGAAGTAGGAATAATAAAAGAGAAATGGATTCGAAGTTTTTTTAATAATTAATAATTGTAGAAGAGTCGCTTCTCTCGTTTGGCGTCAAAACGTCTGAACGATTAAGTATTCTTTTGTTTTGTGTTGAAATTCAATAGCAGTTTATGCAACTGTTACGTAATAACAGAAATTGTAACATGTGTATTAGTTTGTGATATGAGCG
Source organism: Hofmannophila pseudospretella (assembly GCA_947369225.1). Lineage (NCBI taxonomy): Eukaryota > Metazoa > Arthropoda > Insecta > Lepidoptera > Oecophoridae > Hofmannophila > Hofmannophila pseudospretella. Next base: position 16,145,643 of record OX376312.1, on the reverse strand, counting down.
TAGCCGAGTATAACTATAAATGGCACGCATGTTACAATGCCTAGTTACGTGAAGTTGCATACAATATTTTTTCTATGACCGTGAGTAAATAGCTAAATAATAATGAAAACTACTATAAGATTATAACTTTCTTCACGACTTTTAGGAATGATTTAGTTTGTTACTGTTTGTGGTTTCGTATTGTACATTACCAAATGGAAGTAGAAAAGGTATTTACGAACTCATAACATAAAATACTATAGTTTTTTATACATAAACGAAAGGTTTTATATCTATAGAAAGTTGGCTAGCAAAGTATTTTCTATGATATATTATGGTTATGTAGGTGTGTTGAGATTTTGATGACCAATTTTACATACTTGTTCAAATGGTAGATAGGAACGAGAGACCGGGAAAACTAAATTGATATTTGTGATCGGACAAAGTAAGAATAGTATTCCTTTTTTGCTTTATCAATTATTATTTTTGAGAATGAAAAAGGGACCGATGAAATGGAGGCTGCATTTTAGTTATAATAATATCTGGCAAATATTTTACACAGTCGTAAATATAATAGAATACAAGACTGTCATATTATAACTGGGCTCGAAATATGCCGAAAATAAATAAATTTGAAGCTAACTAAAAGATATTTTTTTAATTTCTAAACATTATAATATTGTTTAGGTTTTGGGGCTAGAAAATGCCAAAGTAGATATTTATGTAGTAAAATGAAATCTTAAAATAAAAACCACAATGAAAATACATTTTCAAACCAAACTTGAATTTAAAAAAAATACACAACGAATTAAAAATAGAACAGCTGTTTTTTTAAACAGATTAAAAAACATTGGGTCCACAATGCATTTGATTTCTAGAATCTTTAGATAGGATATTTGAACGATTTTAAATGTTAACATTATTCAATAGGATGTATATTTTACAATGTTTTAGAAAAACTGACCTGATATTCACCCAGTAGTGTCGATTTCTGCGTGATCGGTAACATTAACGTGAAACGTCTCACTCACTCCTACACAATCTAAGTATATGAGTAAGCGTGACAATTTTATTTAGGTTTAGCTTTAGATTTGACGGTTACGCCGGAATCGAGTTTCAAGCTGGATTTAAATATCAAGAAGTCAGTTTTTCGAAACATTCATCAAAGTTACAAGTTCCACTCGTGAGAATATCACTATGATTTTTTCCCCACAAAATAAGTATCTTCGGTGATCGATTTGTAATGGAACTAGTTTTTTAACGTACTTTTAAATGAATTTTGTGGAATCTTGGAATATTAAATATACCCTGATCAGGCAAATAAAAACACTGTCATGAGCACTGATCGGAGTAGGTAGGGCTCTTTCGGGTCAATGTCCTGTCCAATGTTAATATGGATATGATTTCGGGATCCCGTTTTAAGTTATCGAGCAAATGTTGTAAATTACTTTTATAAACCTCGCCCTGACTCGGCGGATTACGATTTTTTTAAAATTGTGAACTTACGAAGAAGTTAAAACACTACCATAGGTACACTAGCGCCATGAATCTTAAAAAAATACTTCGCCACCAATCTTAAATGTGTATCAAAACAAATATAACGTTAAAAATCTAAATAATATATTTATTCAATCCCGGAAATCCCGGGATTATTGGGCATACTTATCCATATTATGACCGTATGTGGCAAGTACCAAAAACAGCCCTACTCCGATCATAGGTCATGAGCCTTAATGGTATTTTATATAAGGCGAACGAACATAATATACCTGTACTTTAAAGTACAGCCAACTTAAAAAACTGATAGTTTGCCCGGTGAAGGTCTAACTGGAGAACAGACAAATCCCACGGAAAAAATAATTGAACGTTGAACATTAAGTTTCATTTATGGCGATGGTTTTTATATTTCTGGCAAATCTTTAGCCATTTATTTGCTTTTGTTCAACAATGGAATTTCTTGTAATTTAGGCGAATGTTTTCATAAAACCTTGTATAATAGTAAAATATAGGCTAAGATTGGCGTCAATTCTCGTCACTCGCTAAATTAAATAATCGCTAAAGCGCTTATTATACTTGACTGAATCCAGTCGACTAATTAGTCAACGATTTGCTTCTAGGTAGCTATTATCGTACTCAAAACGATGTAATGATATCAGGCGATAGCCTGCTAAACAGAGACAATGCTATCGCGTTGGTATAGCGCTGTCTCTGTTACTGAATACATTTACACTTGACTGAATTCAGTCTGAATTAAGTTTAGCTTTAGATTTGGCGGCCCGCAGGAATCGACGCCAATAACTTTTCTAAGAAATATTTTAGGTTTACGAGCTTTCTACGCACATTTCTCAAATTAAGTCACAAAATAGCCTCGCAGGTACTGTTTCGACTCTTCGAAATATTCACCGTGGGAGACGTAATAAAATTAAATTGTTATAAAGATTTAAGGTAAAAACTGACCAGTCTTTTCCAGAAGTGTGAAAAACAATACATTATTGCGAAGTAATAAAAATGTTAATAAGAAATCGAAAATTTAATAAGAAAAAAAATCCATTTTTTATTATTCCGAAGCTGTTTATTTTGGTGCTGTTTTATTTCTACAAAAACATTTTTTTTAATGCTAAATGTTTTTTTGATGGCCGGTGGACCAGAGCCCTCACTGAGTGGTAGCCAAGGTTGGGGAAAAGAGGAGTAGGTCGTCCAGCAGCCAGATGGGCGGATGACATCACCAAAGTCGCATCGAAGACCTGGATGCGACTAGCACAGGATCGTATAGGGTGGCACAAAAGAGGGGAGGCTTATACCCTGCAGTGGGACGACATGGGCTGATGATGATGATGATGAAATGTTTTTTTACACATTACCAATGGACAACTTCACAATGGTCCAGAGGTGGATTCGATCCGGCGACTCTTGCGCCGCAGCCTTGTGCCGCCTTTGAGCCATTGTCGCTTCATTCTGACTGAGACTGGTTTAAACAAACCAGTCTCAGTCAGAATGAAGCGACAATGGCTTACCTTTGAGCCGTTGTCGCTTCATTCTGACTGAGACTGGTTTAAACAAACCAGTCTCAGTCAGAATGAAGCGACAATGGCTTACCTTTGAGCCGTTGTCGCTTCATTCTGACTGAGACTGGTTTGTTTTTGCTTTGGTTGTGCTTTCCAAGTATTTGTTTGTATAATTCGGTGCTAAATTTTTGAGTTTTAAATACGTTTAAAACAAAATATGAATGACATTTAGATTGTTAAGTTTTAAGTCCAAATATTTATATCTCTATTAACTTTACAGAAATATATATGAAGCGAATACAAACATTTTTGGACGGTTATACATTCTAAATTTTTATATTATGGTATAGTTACATTATTATATATTTTCATTTTATATAATATAGTTTATGGCTGACGAATTTATGTAAGCATTCAACGGATGTGACTATTAATATCTGTTTAGAATAAATATTAATTAGTAAAATATCTCGTAAGTTGTAAGAAAAACGAAAAAAAAAAACGAATTTGCGCTCAAAATATGCTAAAACGCATACTTGTTGACGGTAAACTGTCAAAACCTCGTAATTTAATTATCTTCAAGAACATATTGTGATATAAAGTAATGAAATATTTGACCTATAATTAGCGATCGGAGTAGGTAGGGCTGTTTTTGGTACTTGGCAAGCTGTGGTCATGATATGGATACGGCTTTCTTATAAACCATATTTGGATAATCCCGGGATTTCCGGAATTGAAAAGAAGACTACTAAAGAAACCCGGATTTAGACATACTTGAAAGAAATGAAATAGACGACGAAATTCTATTGAATTATAAATTCGCTTCACTATGACGTCTACAGATGTCCATACTAACCTAGCACTAATCTAGCTTTTGAGGTCTTTGACCCCAAACAGCCCTACCTACACCGTTCAGTGGTTATAATACACATTGTTTAAGATGAAGCTATTTATTTTTACATGTTTACAAATAATAATATACAGTAATCCGCTTTACGCGAGGGAATACGTTCCAGAGAAATACAGAGAACGCGTTAAGCGAAATTCGCGTATATCGGGGTCTGCTTAAAAACAAAACATAAACATACTAAATCAATTTAATTTATTGCAAAATACTAGGTGATATATTTTGAGCGTTGGTTTTACGAAAATACATGTCCAAACTCTTTTACAAACATCGTGACCTATCTCTGTCATACCTGGAGAGCCAACATAAAGACGGCAAGTCGCAAAGGAAAACAATTTGTGGGGAATACCCCAGTCAGTGGTTGCAGAAATCGCGTAAACCGGGGCAATTTAGCGCGATATTTGGAATTCGCGTAAAGCGGGGGATTACTGTACACGTCAGTATTAAAAATACTATAATCGGAGTAAAAAAAATCATCCTTAAAATTGCAAATATGAAATTACGAGGTTTTGCCAGAACGTCATCGATTTCAATTAATTGATCTACAATAATTATACATGACAATGTTATTATGTGTTTTGGTATAGTTGTAATACAATTATTATATGTGAGAAATACTGATGTATTATTTACAAATAAAAAATTGTCTTTGGCTTACGTATAAAGGAACGAAATATTGATGTATTGACTTGACTATTTTCAGGGCGACTATAAAGTCAATTGGGAAGAAGTTTCATTTATTTGCAAATGTATTTTTGCAAATAAATCTTTGAATAAAAAAATATTAAGTAAATTAAGAAAAAGGTTGAATTTTTTCCGTAATTTTTTTTTATCAACCGTAAAAAAGTTAAATAAATTTATTTGACATATCCCACAAAAACCAATTGGTTTAGCTGTGAGAATGGTGATTGATATTACCATGCAAATGAGAATTACCTAGCGTGATCAGCCGGCCACCCGTCCCGATCGACCGCTAGCCGACCGATAGGTAAGGCAAGCACGAAACCGGACCTGGGTCGAGCTGTGCGTTTGCGCAAGCAGTAGTAAAGCGCAGAGTAGAGCTTGCACCAATCTTTATGGCGTATAAAATTATTGGCGGGGTGTAGAAGAGTGGTAGACGAGTTCTGGAGTGGAGACCGCGTTTGGGCAGACGTAGTGTGGGACGCCCCCCTGCTAGATGGAGCGACGATCTGCGCAAGGTGGCTGGCAGCGACTGGATGAGAAGAGCCGAAGATCGGGCTCAATGGCGCGCCCTGGGAGAGGCCTATGTCCAGCAGTGGACTAGAATAGGCTGCTGATGATGATGATGATGTAGAAGAGTGAGGGATAAGTACGGCCCGCCGCGCGGCATGCCCCGCTCGCTCTTCTACACTCCGTTAACACCTAAAACATATGCTGGAATGCGACTCGTGCCTAAATTCAGATACGCCATAAAGATTGACGCGCTCTCTACCTACGACCCATCCTGCTGGCTTCAAATAAAAAAATCAACCTTTTCTAATTGATTTACACACCCTGAGCATGGTTAAATGCTATTAATAAAAAAATTGTTTCTTTTTTTAATACAAAGACAATTTTTTTCATACAAAACCCGCTATCGTGAAAATGCAACACAGACGGTCGTACTTATCTTTTAATTTAAATTTTTTAATTGTATCCATAATATTGTTTAATTTCAAAGGCCGGGCACGTTAGATCCTGGTTATCTTACCTGACCAAAACATGGGTAGGTATTACCATACTCAAAACGACGAAATGACATCATACGATGTGGTGCTAAATATAATAGCGCTCTTTCTATTTAACACGCCATCGCATGATGTCATGTCGGTTTGAGTACTGTAATACCCCTACTGTTAGGTAAGAATGTCCTTTTTTTGTCTGTGCTGCCATTTTGGCGATCGCGCTCCGCAATAGACCATTTTTCAATATATTTTTTCTTAATCAACGACCGTCTTCTTTGTTAACGTGTTGCATTTTCTCTTTCTTTCCCGATTCCGGCGCCGCTGCCTCCAACATATCAACAAAACTGGGGTCCGCAATAACTTTGAACGACGTACAACATTCCGTGAAATGTCCACAATTTCTGGGATTTTGCTCAATGCGCTCTAAACCACCACCAATAACTGACAACAACACATCAAAACCGTCGAAAAATTTCAACAACAACACATTAAAATAATCTAAAACTCAACAACAACACTTAAATGAAACATCAATCGAATATTAAAACATCCCAAAACGACACTTCAATACTACTCCACTAACACACCAAAAACCCATCAACGACACTTCAAAAATCCGCCAACAACACATCAAAACCTCACCAACAAAACTTCAAAATCTCACTAACAACACTTCAAAAACCCAACAACAACACGTCGCACCTACCAACAACACATCACACTCGCCAACAATACTTGGAAAACAACAGCAGCTTCTACCCGGCCACTCCCGCGCAGACCGAAAGCAGTTTCATGGACAATGACGTGTTGATGGATCAACTGCGCAGTTACGCGGACGGGCTCGACGACTTCGATTTTTACAGCGGGGATATTAGTCAGTGAGGTGAGTGAAAATAATGACTTACCCGTTAGTAGTACTAACCCGTACCCGTTAGTAATACTAACGGGCTTTACTACTGAGGGGCTCGTAGTCTAGTTGCGAGCACGGTGCTCCAACGGTGAAGGAAAACATCGTGTGGAAACCTGCACACTGAGATAACCAGTGTGTGAATTGGGGAAGGCAATGGTATAAACATTCCATTAAATCTTACCAGGAAGCCTAAAGATATGTTCTATCATTTGTAATTTACTCGTAGATATATTACAGATTACGTATTATTTTACAGATTACGGCTACCAATTCAAGAAATTATATAAATTACTCGGTACCTAGTTGTAGTCTATAAATTCAGTCAATTTCAAACACTACGGCATAGAGAATATAAATATAGTATGTATATTAAAAATAATAAAGATATAAAAAATAATTTGTGCCATAGAAAAGTAGATATTTTTATCCAGTACCTTTTTTAGCTATATATAATTTTTAATATATCGGTGCCATTTTTTTTAATTCTTTGTTATAATTATGTTCATAAATTGACAATTTAGAATTTTTTTAAATACAAATTTACAATGAATTTATTTTATATTATAATTATGATTTAATTGTATTATTATCCGATTAACTTCAAGAAATTAGTGCCTATATAAGTTGTGACTTAGATATAAGCGTATATTAAAAAAAACAAAATTGAAACTTAAATAATACGTATAGTACGTATTTGTACCGAAGCCTTTAGTATTAATAACTGGGAAATATTTCTGTTATTGTTTCATTTGATAGGTCAAAAGTAGTTAGAGGGATTTCTATTTTATTTGTGATCTTAGTTTTTTTAATTCTTTTCTCTCTATATTTTTTATTTCTTTCTAAAGGTGTATTTAGGCAGTACCCGTGACGAAACTAGTGCCAATCCCGAAAAATAAAAACAATTTTTACTGAACTAAGACAATTGTATTAAAAAAGTGGATTTAAAATTGTTCCATGGATGAAGAAGAATTTTTTAATAATGTTTTAGTATCCTCAAAGTGACACAGTAAGAAGCAGAAAGCGAAAGCGCTAAAAGTAGCCACTTTTGACACATTCGCGTTCTACTTCATGTTTCAATATGAAGATACTAAAACATTCAAACATTCAGTGCGCATTGTAAGTGTTATCGCATACATATAACCCCGGCACCGGATCGCCGCCGCCTCGTCTCATCGCCTCGCCGTCAACCCGACGTAAGCACGTAAACCGGTGCGGCTCAACATCTCAGAAGTGTCGCCGCGGTTACGACTGGGCGACGGCTGCTTGACGGCTACCCGTCACTACAGGCGGTCTGCGCGCCATCCTCGTGCGCCGACGGCGAGACGTAAGCGCGGTGACTGCAAGTTGATCACGAACCGCATGCGGTTCACTAGCTTGTCCCGAGGCGAGGCGATGCCGTTACGACGGTGATTAGTGTACGTTGCAGTATAGAGTTTCATACAAAGAATACTGAACGGCTCGAGTTGAGACGACGCTGATCACGGGCCGGGGTGATAGGTGTGCGATAACCTTAATGCTCGGCTCCGTACTCAATACTGCAATGTTAGAAGTTGTATCATTACAAGTGTCCGCACTGTGATGCGCATCTCGACGTATTCACTAATGTAATGCTGCTAATGTATTACATTACACGCGAATGCTCCCCTGAGCTTCCTTTATGGCGAAAAGTGGGAACTTCCTGTGATCGGACGTGGTTCCTCTGTCTACCCCCTCGGGGGATTATGGACGATAGTTACGTTATACTTTATGTTAAAACATTCAAAAATTATTTTACCTCCGTAGAACAATTCTACTGTCCACTTTTATTTTTTTCGGGAGCCTTCGGGTTGAGGCTTAATAACTTTTAATTTATCAACTTTTAATCTAATACCTATGTAAGTATATTTCGTTCTTGGTATAAGTTTGTATCAGATTTTTTACGAAATAACAACTCAGTTATCAATACTAAATCAGTTTCTTACTTCTTTTAGATATACACAAAATTATATGTATAATCATTCATCCATTGCTTAATGCATTTATTTAGTTACCCGACTGTTCAAAAGAGGGTAGTTTATATATTATAGTACTACAGCAACTTCAAGCTGTCACCTATACTGTCAAAGTATCCGCGCCCCGTACCTGCCGCACTCCCACCCGCAGTGTTCAGTGCACAATCTACAGGACGAGGGAATTTCAGATTATTTTTAATCAAATCAGTTTATTTTGTTCTTATCGTTCTTCTTTTGAATTTGTGCCGTGTCGTGCCGGCCATAAAGACTAGCACCACCCCAACTCTTCTCGTGGGTGTCGTACGAGGCGACTCAGGGTCTTAGTGGATACTATTCTACACCTAGTAGACGGCGGTAGGCTCGCCACCTATCACGTTTGTTTACCAAATCTTACGTGAAAAGTGGGAACTAACTATGATGAAGGTGGTTCCTCTGTCTATCCCTTCGGGGATTACGGACGTGAGAGTTATGCTATGCTATCTATCCTAGTCTGTGTACCCCCTTCTTCACGTCCATAAGGACGTGAGAGTTATGTTATATAAATAAGTTTATTTCTTATTATTTACTTATGTCGTCACGTAATTATTCTAGCATATTTTATTGTTTTCTGATTTACGTCTGTGTTTTTACTCTGATTAATTGGAAATTAGAATTGAATAGAAAGTCTTTATTTACACAGACGTACATAATATGTAAACACATCGCGAGAATACATAAACAAAATCTTTGCTGCAATGTGATGCCAAACAGGTCTCCAAATCAGCATCGTCGTCGTCGTCGTTGGCCTTGTACATCTTGACAGATGATTTAAACAGCGTTGTGTCGGCATCTACGCTCATGGCTGAATAAGCCGATGCGAGAGCGGCAAGTTATGCCGCACGTGCAGCAGGTGAACTGCGAATTTGTTGGAGCAGGTGTTTCGAGGTGTCTGCCGGATAGCTCGTTTGTCAGCTAAACTATGGAACCACTCGATGTCATGTGAAGTGCGGCGCTCGATCACCAGGCGCCTCCATGCGTCTCTATCCACGGCGAGTTTCTCCCAGTGACTGGTATCAATCCCAAACGCAGCTAGCAAATCAGCATATGCTATAGTTATTATAACTAAAGTGCTATTTAGGTTAATTTAATTTGCAATAGATTATATTTTTAAAACTGTGACTCTTTGAAGTTGCTGGGTAGTACGGCCATAGAAACGGGCAGCTGTGTCAATATAAAAACAGTCAATTATACTTGCAAGTTAACAGAAATTGTGGAAGTAATTGAAAAAGACCTGTAATTGACCATTTATTGTTAGTTTGGTTTATATGTGGTCTTAAGTGCTGTTGGTTTTCCAATAAAATTAAAATAAAAAAATGCCTTTTCTGCAATAATGTGGTTAACATGACTCCATGCAGTCAGCTTGGGTAGGAACCACCCTTTTCCGATTTTTGCGTGTTTCCTATTAATGCATTGCTGTGTTCCGGTTTTAAGGGAAGATAGCTAGCGTAATTACCGGCACATGAGGCACTTGAAAAACCCTCTAGTAATGCTATAGTGAGTTGACGGTGGGTGACGGTGACCACTTACCATAAGGTGGTCTATTTGCTCGTCTGCTTATAAAAATATCAATTCTGTTTTATGCGTTTGTGTTAATAATAAAATTATTTAGAATTTAAGGTACATGTTAAAAAACGAATTTTAAAAATTATATTAATGTTGTGTGTGACAGCCTCGTAATTTTAAGCCCAGACGGAATGGAAGGGGTGTTTGCGTATGTGTTTATCTGTGGCATCATAACTCATAAACCGATGATCCGTTTTGTTCGCGGATTATTTAATAGAGAATTTTGTTGAGCGTTTCTTAGTCTGTCTGTCATGTCTGTTAAAATTGTATCAGGAGTTTCAAAGATCGTAAGTGTATTTGATGTCAGATGGGATCTCTGGAACGGTAACAGTTAGGAGGTTCGAGTTTGAGCTCAAATGTTTAGGACCATGGAGCCCTTCCCACATATGCAAGCTTGAGGACCTCATGATCAGGAAAAAGTAAGGGGTTGTCCACAATTGTAAATTGGGCGTTTCGTAAATTTTCAATGAAGGGCCTATACACACCGCGTATTTTATACGCGCAGACGACGAGCGTTTCAAGAACGCGCCTCGTCTGCGCGTTTACGGCGTCGTAGAACTAAAAAAAGCTGATTGTCTGCGTTTGTATCGATAAAAAAAACGCCAACAAGTGCGCATTTAAGGTGCGTTTGTTTCGATAGAAACACGCAGAGGCGCGATATAGACGCGTGTTACTTGCGCGTTTGTATCAATACAAACGTGGATCTACGTGTGCAAAGGTTTACTAGCTGTGTCTGAATCTCGTTGGAAGCGCGTATAAAAAACGCGATGTGCATAGGCTCTATGAGTTGTAATGTGAATAATATAGCGTGTTACAATATTCTTGTATAAATCACTTAATTTGTTAACCACGTGGCCTTAAAGCGATTTGTGACTTAAATGTGAAATCGATGTCTTAATATAATACATTGGGGTTGATTCTGAGTGTTCGCTAAAACTAAATGAAACTCTATTTTATTTTCCTATAGAAAACATGGATTATGTATAAACATTACCAAAGAGCGTCGGTGGCATAGTGGCTAGGACATCGGACTCCCTTGCAGGAGGTCCGGGTTCGAAACCATGCAGTGCCATGTACCAATGAGTTTTTCGTATTTATCGAAGACTTACGTACATTTACCGACTGCTCTAACGGTGAAGGAAAACATCGTGAGGAAACCTGCACACTGAGATGACCAGTGTGTAAAATGGGGTAGGCACAAAAGATCCTCAAGGGTCGAAGTGCCGCTGGGTTATTCCCGGTTCCCAATCATAAAGATAAGATAAAACATTACCAATATTCTTCCAACTAGGCTAAAATTGCCTTCTGGGTCTTAAACATAACAGAGATAGAAGATTGTTTAAGAGCATGGTGATGTTTTGTTTAGAGATGATTAATTATGTTTAGTGACACTCCGGAAGATCGATACCAGACAGATACCTCTAAAGTAACCAATCTTTTTCAGGGAGATTCTAGGGTGTTAAGTTATTAGACCTGCAAGATCGACATAGATCGGTGGTATTGATGAACATTTCAACCGTTCAACGTCGATCATTGTGAGCTATTACACCAAACCGATCTGCCATCGATTGAGCATCAAACCGACGTCGATCGTGCGATTGTCGATTGATCGATGAAAATATTCGGCGATCGTCGACAACTAGCACAAGGTTGATCAGCTGTTGTTCGGAGTGTTTTACAAGCCGCAATCATTGATCATCATAATAGCATCCTGAGCTATTACGCCTACGCGGCCGACGATAATTAAGGCATCGATCGTGCAGGTGAATAACACTCTTAGGATAACGTACCTATCTTTTGCAGGGCGAAGTTTTGTACACCTTTCCATTCCTTAGAACATTGCTTCACATGGAATATGTTGTTCTTGTTGTTGACGTGGCGGTCTTATAACTAAGAGCCATCTCCCAGTTTTCCTACTACCGCTGGCCGAAGTGATTTCTTTAATGCTTTTAAACTTACAATAAAAAACTTCGTTCTGTTATTAGTAAAAAAAGTTTATTTTCTAGGTAGATATTTAGTTTATGGACGGCTACTAATCTTTGATATACCTAATCTAAGCTAACAATATGTTTTGTGTAAAAATGTTCACGCTTTCTGCACGCACATACAGAAATGTCATTTATTATAATTATGTTAGTGATAATTATGCAATTTATGTAATATTTTAACATTATACAGGCGTAGAAACCTTGTAGAAACACCTAAACCTATGTTGTTCGTTCAATTTGTGATTAACAAATATGTACCTATTAGAAAATGTTGCGAACTAATTTAATTCGTAGTTTTCAATATAAAGCAAATTATAAGCATAGTTTAGATGCCTTTGATATTTCTGTTATATATACACTGACCAGGAATATATAAAACCCTCGCCATATTGCGGAATTACTTAAATGGTACTATTTTTTCATAGTGAACTCCATAACAGATTACATAACTACCAATGGCGCCCTCTTGACAGTGTTTTTATACTCCTGGTTAGGGTTTTTATATTAAGGGTGTCAACTCTATGATGGCCGCCAAATTCAGCGATAATTGCTAAATGAAACGTCCCGTTCACTCGTACACAATCTAGTGTATGTGTGAGCGTGACAATTTCATTTAGGTTTATCTTTAGATTTGGCGGCCACCCGGGAATCGAAATAACCCATAATTAGTGCCTTTTAGAGCAGCTTGCACGAACAGTTTTCTCTCGGGTTAACTCTAACCCGATGTCATTTTTGTATGAAAATCATAGACAATTCGCGAGTTAACTCAGGGTAAACTTTTCGCGCAAGCGGGCCTCTGTTTAAAATCGGAATAGGTATTTTGGCCATGGATCATGGTCCAACAGAATACCAGCGCTGTAGACATTTTTGTCTGCAGCAATAAGCTGAGTTGAGGCCCTTTTCACAACAACAGCAGACAATCAGACATGATTCCGATAATTTTACCTTGTGTGAAATAAACATTACTTACTTACACCTGTATATGGAATTTAAAACGTATGAATAGGCCTTACCATGTTATATGCGTTTACCTTCTAGATTATTAATTACTTGAATAAATATTATGACTGTTGGTGTCGTGTTTTCATTTCGTGCAAACTTTGCGAGACAAGCGCACGCGGCGGCGGGTCCTATAGAACATACCCCCCATTTTTACGCAACTGCCGAAGGAGAACTGCCTGTTTTTGAAGGTGATATGACTGTGCAGTCAGCCTGGAGTGGTACCACCCTTTTACCTATGGCACAAGAAATCAGGGAAAACATACGGATTGCATGACGTTTCGTGCACAAGGGTATATACGTCGTCAACCTAAAACCATTACTGAATGCTAGACAATTGCACAAAGTTTACCATAAAAATGTATTCCACGATTTTTACATTGTTAAAATAAATTTGAAGATTGACTTTTTACATTGTTCATGCATTTGCACATCGAAATATTGTATTAGATTCTTCTTCATTTCTGAGTCGTTTTTCTTCGTTGTTGAGGGGTCGTGGTCATTCTAAGGAATTAATCATCATTCAAAGAACAACTCTCGTGGCAGATTCAATGGGGTGATTTGCCATTGCCTTCCCCATTTCACACACTGGTTATCTCAGTGTGCAGGTTTCCTGACGATGTTTTCCTTCACCGTCAGAGCAGTCGGTAATTGTACCGTAAGTCTTTCGAAAAACTCATTTGTACATGGCATTGTCTGGTTTGAACTCGGACCGCATGGGAGTCCGACGGCCTAGCCACGACGCCACCGACGCTAAATTGTATTAGATTACATGCTTCATAAAACAATTTGTAGGTTAACCGAAATGTAAGAATCCTCGTGGTCATACTGCTGTTTGCACTGACCTGTAATATCTATTCTATAGACACAGAATAGATATTACCGGTCAGTGGCTGTTTGTCACTCTATTAATTCAGCCTGTATTTAATGAAAATTTAAATATATTCAAACTCTTTCCGACATTAGTTCACTTCTTCTTTTATTATTTCTATAAATACAATTAAATCTTAACTTGATTTGAGATTGTATTGTATTGATCATACATAACTATACATACAGGACAAGGCAAAAATAATGAACCGACTAAATATTTTACTGTCCAAGAGGAAATACACGGTAAAAATGGCAACCCGAGTGACGCGCCCTTGTGCGTGAAACGTCATGCAATCCGTAGCTGTTTTGCCTAAAGAACGAACCGTCTTCTTGAAATCCGCAATATTTGCTGTTTCGGTTTGAAGGGTAAGAGAGCCAGCGTCATTTCTTGAGACACTCCAAGTCCTCAAGGTTAGCAGCGCATCGAAACCATCTAATAACATTATTGAGGTGAGATGTCTATGGGCGACGGTGGCGATTACCATTTACCATCAGGTGGTGCGTTTGCTCGTCTGCTCTCCTTATACAATAAAAAGTAGAGGTAACATAAATAAAATAAGTATTTATGATTTTATCATACCATAATCATTTAATTCACTAAACATTTTATGTATGTAATTATTATTTTGTGATACTATAAACCTCTATCTAGCATACTATAACATGCGTCCTATTTTATCAAAATTTACACATAATATACAGCATATAACATTCGTTTTGTTATTATTAATATTTAATAATCCCAAAAATTCAAATATTTTCAATCAATTCACTGTATTTAACGTTTGACAAAATATCGAATATTTATGGATGACTGACAAAAAATCTAAAATGATGATATTTAAGATTTTATTTTATTTATAGGGAATTATAAATAATCACTAACATTTTGAATAATTTTACGTAATTTTTCAACTGTTGAAATCAAGAATTTTTAATTAAAAAATTCTATCATTTATTATATTAACAATAACAAAACTAATATTTAGGAATTACACCTAGGTTTTCATAATAACCACTAAAATCTAATAATTAGTCAAATTATTTTAAAATTCGGAGCAGCGATTTTTTACCTTTTTTTTCTTTAGGCACTTACGGAAATTATAAAGGATGCAATACCCTTTCGTTTTGGCAGTGACTTATTACTGTAATTACGTTTTATTTTACAAATTGTTGAACATAAATTACAGATCAACACAAAATCACTTTTACACACTCAAAGTAGAGTCCCAAAAGGTTGTCTGGTAGAGATCGCTTAGCGATGCTGTTTTTTTAAAATTTTACGGCTTGGAAACAGGTAAAACGTAGGCCATATATTGGTTTGTGTGTTGATCTAAAAATAATGCAGGGATATACTTCTAATTTCGATATTTAGCCATATTTTACGAGATTTTCGATTTCACAAGACGTAGGCTACGACAAATCTCAGTAACTTTTTGAACATTTTTACAAAAAGAAATCGCTTCATACAAATTGCACCGCTCGTAAAGTTAAGTTCTTCCAATGTGAGCCACCAAGTAAGCGAACAATGTTATTTGACCTGGAAATCTCCAATGGTTTAGCAGTAAATTGTATTTTTTTTCTGTAAAATGGCGTAAATCCAGTAGATATTTTTTGCCAAGTCAAGTAATACATATGTCAATTCATGTGATATTTTCAAATACAACCATGAACTATTAGCATGAAAATGGGAGGTTGGTAGACACATTTTAGCACTTCAAGGGAGTTTTAATGTCAATTTTGACCGAGCCATGAAGTTGCAGAATTCTCCGTGCCCATTTTAGAAATAAGAACAAACGTAACGAAGAGTATTTGAAGAGTTCCACATACAGTTCAATGCTCAATATATTAATTTCTTCATGTGGTTACATATAGATGTTACTTTTAGTTTCCGTACGCACCCTGTAAGGGAACTGAAATTTATAATTATAAAAGTAAAGTAAATTAAATAACAGTAAGTTCTAGGTAAATTATTATATCTTACTGCTTATATTCAAAGAACTCTTGCAAGTTATAATAATATTTGACGTAAAACGATTTTTCATTTTATATTTCTCGTATACTCCGAGGTATTCTATTATAAATTTTGATTGACATGTTGTATGTTCACTTTACTGAAACTTGTTAAACAAAAGTACCCCAAGAAAACCAATTTGCAAACAAATCAAATGAGCAACGCAACGTCCCTTGTAACTTTGCCGCCAAAACTCGTCTCGCTTCTTTTTAAGTATTGATTTTTACGCTCTGGGTTCGAGTCATAAGAATTAATGTTGCAACGATTACCGAATCGATTCTACCATTTACTAGCCTACGCCGTTTAGGTCACTTCTAACGAATAATTTACAGAGCTACATTTTTTTCTAATACGCTGAAACTCCGATTACTACTTTTGTGTTTGTGGTCAAAAATAAAAAATTTAAGATAGTTTTAAGAACTAATTTAAACATGAAAATGTGAAAGTCAATTAAAAAACTGTTTCATAATATTGAGAATATCCAAATATGCGGGTAACTATAAAATATAGAGACATATCATATGTAATTTTAAAATATTTTCGAAATAAACAGACCACAAAAAAAAACAGATTATATATAGTAAAGTAGTTTAAATAAAACTATTTGACTATGGTACCGTTACTTTACAATATCAACATGTAGTAATGACCAATTTATAATTGTGGTGTAAAAAATTGCATTTACCAATTTTTATATAAAATTAATTTTGGACATTATATTATAAAACTTCACATATTTCAAATTAAATAACATGTAGGTATTTTCCCTATAGTAAATTTTTCATAGTGGATAAAATTATACAAGATTTACCAAAACTCCTGTATTTAACCATAGAAATATCTAATTCTTGCAACTTTTTCAGTCAAAAATCTCAGACTGTCTTATTTTGAATTAGACATTTTGGCCCAACTTTTAATTTTATCCAATTTTACACGATCTATTATTAAATTATTTCAAGAAACAGTTTTGGTGGTTCCATTTTTATCAATAGGTATATTTAGTGATAACTTTATACAGAATAAAATATTATTAATTTTATTTTATAACTTTAAAACGAATAGGTTACTTAACTAAAATGAGCTCATAATAGTAGTAATAATATAATAAAAACCATGTGAATCTATAATAAAGCTAGAGATGTAAAGCCGGTATGGTAAATTATTTGAAGACGCGATGACGCGGTTCGCACAAGCGGTTGATTAAAAAAATTATAAATCGAGTAACACCCGTGTATTTTGACAAAGCGCGTCGCGAGGCGGGCGCGGTTAGGCGTTTTTATATAAATCGAGCCCAACGGTATTCTTTTAATATTTGACTTTATTTACAAAGAATCATACTTTCTTTCTATTTTAATCTATTTATTTCTAACCAATTTGTTATTTATAAAATATTTTGAAGCCTAAAATGCAAACCATACATAGCTTCATTACATCGATTTTAGCTTAAAAGGCTTCGAGAATTTATGAAGCTAAAAGTATAGCTTTAGTTATTGTGTGTCTATCCTTAAACTAAACGATACTGTCACGCTCACTCATATACTAGATTGTGTAAGAGTGAACGAACGGGACGTTTAGTTTAGCGACGAAAAGTTAGTAAAACGCGGGATTCCATGCCACCCTGTAAGTTACGATAGGTGTTCCATCTGTATTCCTCGCTTCTTTTAAAAATGGCCTCTACAGTTTGCAATTTGCCAATGTCACGTACAATAAAACACTCGAAAAGTCTAGGATTCATGGGTGAGTCGTATGGGTCTGGATGCCTAGGGCTTTGTATTCAGAGCCCAATGGAGGTTCTTGTAGAATTCCCACAATCTGTATTAATTCATTCACTCTTTACTTCACTGTCCTATAAATCGTTTAGTTAGTACGGATGATTTTTAAGTTAAATACACCAGTTTCACAGAAAAAGGACCGCATCAGTATTATCTAAAGATTTTGAAATTCACCCTATGTAGATTGCTGCTATGTATCTAGCTAGAAAAGTTTTTTTAAGGAAACCGCGTCTGCCAGTTGGCGCATACGCTATGAGTCTCTCCCCATACATTCAGTCGGCCATTGAAATCTTATTTGTATGAAACCTGTCAAAATTGTATGCACATTTGCATAAGCCTTTGGCTCGCTTGACAAAATCTAAATAGGTAGTTAGTAATATCATAGATTCACGCGTTTTTCATAATTTAAAATTAAAAAAAGATTAAACATAAATCAGAGTCTACCTTAAAACTTAAAACGAAATAATAACATCTTCACTTTTAGAACTAATATTAAAAAAAAACTAGAATAAAGAGAAATACAGGCTACCTGTTGAAAAACAAACAATTTTTTTCTACCGAAACGGTATTTTTTTCTCTTCCGGTGACCCTGGTCATTTTTTTAGAAAGAAAAAGATTTTTTTTTTGAAACGGCTTATTGTAGCTACCTACTTCAAACTTAGTACTAGTCTCATTTCCACGAGCGTTTTAATATGTCGCGCATTTTAAATGTAATTTCGAAGAGTCTCTACTAGGTTCATGTAAAAGAACCTTTGAAAATTTTAACTTAAATTTATTTTCAAACTTAATACCGCGTTTATAAAACGCTCGTGTGAAAAAATCCTAAAAAATACCCATTTAAAAACACTTATCGTGCATTTTTTTTTCATATACATTTTTTTAATTTATTATTTTATCGCTCATTCATATACACAACTTTTTTATTATTTATTACTAGATTAGGATAGTTTAGATGGACAGCCTTAATAAAAAAAACTAGGCTACTTCATAATTTCATTCAGTTTAGTACAAATTCACTCGTAACTCTATACCAAAATATAGGCTTCAATTCCGGGGTGGACGACAAAACTAAAGCTAAACCTAATGAAACTGTCAAGGTCACTGTCTGTATAACAGATTGTGTACGAGTGAGCTGGACGTTTCGTTTAACGATCATTGCTAAATTTGGTCACCCCAGAATCGATGCCATCATACTATAAGAAAAGAAGAAAGCGTGTGCAATAAATAATATTTGTATTTTATTGTATAATATTTGAAATAAAACTCCAAAACTATAGAAAAACAATTTCAAACTAATGGTCTAAATTTCTGCATGGCCGTAAGTTTTTCATTCTTTCGTTATCGGTAAGAAAGGGTCGGAAGAAGATGGTGATGACACCACCTAAAATGATTTAGGTTTACAGCTGTCATTTCAAATTAAGACAGCTCTATAGAAATTTAGATCTACATGCCGTCTAAAACTCTTAGCCGTCGATTAATTTGACAGCTCTAAACCTATGACACCTTGTCCTGTTCTTACCGATAACGAAAGAGAGACGAACTGACTTTAACTCTAAGTTTAGCGGCCATGTAGGAATTGAAACCATTATTTATATAGTTAAGAGGTAGGTCTATAATTTTAAAACTAAAGTGAAGAAGCAATGTAGAGTAGAAAATTAAAAGAAAGGTTTTTTAGCATAATACAAAAGTTCGTCCAAAACATATTTCAGGGGACTTTTTTTATATTTCAATAAAAAAAAAAATATTCCACATTCGAGTAGAGTGAATTGGTACTAAGGTGGTTTTTTTTCAACTAGAGATCGAAAATATCGAGCATTCTAAAAAATCATAATTTATCGTAATTTTTCAAATACTGAAACATAAAATAGTTGCCGATATTGAAATCCAAGAATCAACATACAAGAATCTAGTGACAACGATACAAATTCGAGTGCTAGCAACACTATCTCTAGTTGAAAAAAAAATTTTTTTTACCCTAAAATAATTTTTTTAATTAAAAATTAACATTACGACTTTTTATACACTAGTTTTTTAATATTTTTTTCATAATTTCCTCAGTTTAAAAAGAAAAATGCAACGTTTATATTTATGGGGAAATATCACATACTATCTTATTTAATTTTAATTATAACCAAACTATACACACTAAATTACGCAAAATAATAATAATTGCTGTACATTTTCAAACCATTTGGCCGTTACTATGATCATGTAAATGAAATTTTGAGAAAACGAAAAAAAAATACAATTTAGTAGGATTTTCTTTCCATTAGCAACACCGATAACTTTTTACATTAATTTTGTATCAAAATATCAGTATGTACAAACAACAAAAATTGTACCAGTAAACAAAAAATGTATTTGCACAAATCTGTCCAATTTTTAAAATTCTGGTATCGATTGCAGGGCGTTATTCGCTAAATTTAAACATCGTTAAACCAAACGTCCAATCTACGCAAGAATTGACACCAACAAAGTCCCCAAATAACATGACCATGGCACAAGAAGACGGCTCATTCTTTACCATGCAAAACAGTTACGGATTGCATGACGTTTCACGCACAAGGGTACGTCACTCAGGTTGCCATTTTTACCGAATTGCACATTCTTATATTACTGTTACAAATTGTTTTAATAAGTTCCCAAAAAATTATACTATATTTTGACGTGCAAATGCGTGAACATACTTTATTTAATCATTTTATTTAAAAATCATGGAACAGATTTTTATGGTAAACTTTGTGCAATTGTCTGGCATCCAATAATGGTAACACTCGGTTGATGACGTACCCTTGTGTGTGAAACGTCATGCAATCCGTAACTGTTTTGCCTTTCTCCTTGTGCCATGAATATGATCACAGTAACTTTAAAAGAAGTCACATCTTTTTGTACAACGATACACCAAGTGAATATCCGAATGACAGAGTACTATACTGGGTGTAACAAAACCCCCCTATAGCCCCGAAAGGGAGGTGTTCAGTATCCATAACGGAACAACTTTCACTATGGGGCCAACTCTGAAATCGCGAAAAAAATATCAGCTGTTTCATACATTTCGGTCGTGTAGGTATTGAGCTTTCGTATGGAACAGCTGATATTTTTTTGCTATTTTATTGTTGGGCCCATAGTGAAAGTTCAGATATAGATATTGAACACCCCTTTCAGGACTATAGGGGGTTTTTCTTACACCCAGTAAATGAGTGGGCATGATTTTCATTTATTTTCAGATTAAGCGCCATGCGAGAATCGATACAAAAGGCTGGTTTGCACTTGGTCAAGTGTTAAGCGAAGTGGGTACGTACAGTGATGACAGTAGTGTAAACCGGTGGACAGTGGCGAGTCAAGTTGGCTTGCAAGCTGTCTTGCGAGTGGATCCAAATATTGTTTAACTGGCTGTAGAGTAAAGTCACTAGCCAGGCACTCGCCACTGGCCACTATACTAGCTACTACCACACCCACTTCGCTAAATACTTGACCAAATGTAAACCAGCCATAATAAAATCGAACCGGCCCCAAAAAAACTCACAAAACAACATGATCACGATACCCAGTCTCAGTTTAAAACCTTCTTTGTACAACGATACATACGTGAAAAACGAAACTTACTTGGCTGAATTCTTCCTCTGAATGGGTTTGTCTGTTGGTCTGGTTGTTATTTTCTCTGGTTTTTTCTTGTCGAATTTTTCTGGTAGTTTGGTGGTGGGTGGTGCTTTCTCGGTGGTGAGAGGTATGGTGGGTTTCTTAGGTTTATTTGCTTTAGCGGCCGCCGCGTAGTTGATGGGTTTAGGGCCTGTTTGTATCGGTTCTTCTGCTGGCAATGGTTGTGGCTGTAAAGGAAAAAAATAAATTATAATATTATTTATTAGTTGCTGTGAAACTTGTACGAAATGTGGTGAACTAAGCAGAAAATACTGTAAAATACGTAGGGAATATGCAGAAACGTAGTTAAATATGAAGGAAATATGGTGAAAATTCAGTGAAATATACTTAGTGAAATTATAATAATGAAATTACTTACGTATTTTGTGTACTTTATCATAATTAAAGTAAAGAACTATTCTTACGTATTTTACCAATATATGTAAGTAATATACTGTCATACGCATAAAATGCGTAGGAAATATAGTAAAATAAGCAGAAAATATACAAGAAATAAAATGATATAAGTTAACACTAGTAAAATACTCAGGAGAAAGTGAAATTCGCAGAGAATACGTGTAAACGCAGGAAATATAGTAACAGTAGTATGATATAAAAACAACATAGAGAAATACACAAACATTAAGATAAAAAATAATAAAGGAATACAAGTACAATACACAAGAAACTGAACTTCGCAGGAAATAGTATTTCTAGGTTGTTTTGACTCTGTGCAGAGTCATCATGGGGTGGTACCACCCTTTTAGTATTTCTGCCGCAAAGCAGCAATGCTTGCATTTCTTCATTCCAGTTTGAAGTGTCAGCGAGTCAACGTAGTTACCGGCACATGAGGTATCTAAGTATCATCTAAGTCCTCAAGGTTAACAGCGCCTCGAAAACCATCTAATAACATTATAGCGAGGGGAGATGCCTATGGGTGACCACTTACCATCAGGTGGCCCGTTTGCTCGTCTGCTCTCCTTTTACAATAAATACTATATACATTAAAACTAGTAGGTAGGTGCCAAATATCTTCCTGTCGGCGTTGATGTGTTCCAGCAGTGTTTACTTTACAGAAGAGCCAGTACTTACTAAGCCCGTGTGCTCAATCTTCACTTACCACCAGATTGAGGTAAAACGCGGGTATAGCCATAACATAAAACGAACGACGAAACATAGAGAACGAATGACGAAACAGGTAATAGGTAAGTAATTCATATTTCGGGGTCACCCTAGACTGATTAATATACAGAGCAGACAACCCCAACGGTGAGCATGCGTGAAACGAAGAATGACTATAAGGGAAGCAAGAGAAGCGTGCCAAGACAGATTCGTGGCGCTTCATTATCTCTGTCTACCTCGCAAGGGACATAGCGTGAAATTATGTATATATATAAAAAAAAGGTAATTATGGTGAAACTAACCTTCACAACCTCTACCACAGTCTCTTCCCTCTCCTCCACTTTCACTTCACTTTTCACACTTTTCACTTCCTTCCTTCTCGGAGTCACTTTAGTGTCAGACTTCACCACTTGCGGCTTGATTTTTTTAGGATCCTGTTTGACCGTGGGAGCTTGTTTTTTAGGTTCCCTCTTCTCTTTGGGTCGGACTTTGTCGGGCTGTATGTCTGCTGCGCTCACTTCTGGAGGTTCCGGTTGTGTGGTGGGTTCTGTAGAGGCGAAAATTTTTTTATTTTGTATGGAAATATAAATACACAAATATGAGCATATTTTATTAATTTGTATTCATAGCCCCCAGACATTGCTTGCAGCTTTCTGCCTGTTGGGAAACTATGATCAGATTCCAAAGTTCTAAATATAGATTGGCACAGCAGTTATGAAGCATATTTTATTATTTTTCTCATTTACAGGCCACGATTCCTGCAAACTTAAATTTAAGTTTAGTTCCGTCTGTGTCTTTCATTATCGGTAAGAAAAGAAGGTGTTATTTTAAGTTTAGAGCTGTCAAATTAAGCCATGGTCGGAGGTGCAGGAAAAATTTACAACTATAACAGGAGTCTCATTCGTCTCATTGTAGGGGCATTCACAGGCCATTTTGGCACTAAGAGCCTCCTACACAAGATGAGATTGGCAGACAATCCTACCTGTAGAGCCTGTGGTGACACCATTGAGTCAATGGAACACTTGCTGTGCGAATATGACTCGTTGGCTGGAAAGCGTATGAGTCTTCTGGGGGTAGCCTATCCGAAACCAGAGGACTATAGGCTCCTTCCTGTAAGCTGTATAGCGCCCTTGAGGCAAAGCATCTTTAAGGAACAGGAAGGAGGCTAAGGTTAGGGGTGAGCACAAAAGATCCCTGAGGGTCGAAGTGCCGCTGGGGCACTGCCACTGGGCCACCTGGCCCCCTGTCATAAGATAAGATAAGCCACGGTCTACAATTTTAGTCGGCAAGTATTTGTATCCGATCTAAATTTCTATGGAGCTGTCACGATAACGAAAGAGAAACACTGACTGAACTTAAATTTAAGTTTAGCGGCCATGCAGTTATCGTGGCCACTGTTTTCCATGAACAGTTAGACAAAACAACCTCAAATCCCTGCCATAGAAAAGCTAGACCAGCGTTTTCCACCCTGCGGTCTTAGGAACATGTCCCAAGGGTCCGCAAAGTTCGGATAATTAGATTGGTACTTATCATAATAGTCTTTCTTTAACATTTTCTGTATGTTGTGTGAAATAAATAATTTACTTACTTACTCACCCCATGTGTCTATTCACAAGGACCATTTCAAACTTTATTAAAAAGTTCCATGGTAAAAACGCTGGCCTAGACTAATGAATAATTAAAACCACTAAATATTTTTTTTTTCAATGTTTATTCATTTCAGTGGTATTCGTCAGTGATGAGCGTCGTGATCATGCTATGGAAATAACCACATAGAACGACTTTACGAGTATCTTGGCAGATTTAATGCGGTGGTTTTCCATTGCCTTCCACATTTCACTGTTTCAGTCAGACTGAATTCAGTTAAATGTAATAAAACCCGATAATGAATACTGACTTAAATAAATAAGGGTGAAATATTTCCCGCGAGCAGGATTTGAACCTGCGGCCTTTCCGTTCAGTGGCAGTGCTCTAACCAACTGTTACGGCGGGGTGCGAGTATATAAAATTTAAAGGAAGGTATAAAAATATAAAAGTATAAAAATTAAATATGAAATTTATGGAACTGCTATATCAAGCAGGGGCTAGTTCAATGGTAAATGAAGAAAGAGGGAATTAAAGGGTATCAAGTTTGGGTTTTGGGAACAGTGCACGGGGACTCACATGATCCAGGTCCTGGTCAGCTCGATGGACTCTGCAGCTTCTGCGGCCGTCAAAAACAGTCCAGATCACAAAACACTTAGTGCCGGCACTGTATCACCAATCCCAGGCGGTAGTTCTGTTCATCACTCCGATGAATGCAAATGGCGGCGACCATGTGGTGGTCAAACAGCGGGAAAATTCAGCGGAATTATATATTCGTCTATGCGCGTCGGCGGATGCTTTTCGACTGCGTTGCTATGCATTTTTGACCGTTGTCAGTTTGTCAGAGCGACAATAGGCGTATATGCCCCGTGCGTGGGATGGAAAGGGACAGGGATATTTTTCCCTACAGCCTACTAAAATTAATTGCTATTCTTATTTATTAAAGATGGCGTTAACACCAACTGAGCTATTGCGACTAACCTTGCTGGCTTCAAATGAGTAAACCCTTTCTAAAAAAAATCACCCTTTTTCTAATTTATTTAAGTATACCTAGCATGAGAAAGCGTCGGTGGAGTCGTGGCTAGGACGTCGGACTCCAATGTCCGGCCCAGGTCCGGGTTCGAAACCATGCAATGCCATGTACGAATGAGTTTTTCGGCTTTTTTGGAAAAAATTACGTACATTTACGACGGTGAAGGATAACATCGTGAGGAAACCTACACACTAAGATGACCAGTGTGTGAAATGGGGAAGGCAATGGCAAACCACCCCATTAAATCTGTCACGAGAGTCGTTCTATGATGTGATTTATTAGAATGATCACAACCCTCAACCACGAGGAATACGACTTAGAAGCATGCATAATAAAAAAATTGGAATACTGACCTGTTTCTACTTTACTCTGTTCCGTGATGACCTCAGGTTTACTCTCTTCTGCACTCTCTGCGACTGGTTCTTCTATCTTCTGTGGTTCGTGTGCGGTGGCCTCTGGAGGGGACTCTTGTTTCTCTTCTAGAAGCAAAGAGAAAAACAGAGGTTCAAACATTGATTAAGAACATGGGTTATTTAGGGATTAGTAACTTCAAGATTGGTCAATGTTGGAGCGGTAATTTTGAGACTGGTCATTTTGTGACTGGTAATTTGGGATTGCTCATTTTGGTACTAGTAATTTTGAATTGCTAATTTTGGCTCTGGCTATTTGGACATTTGGGACAAGTCATTTTGGTAGTGGCTATGTCGGGACTGGTCATGTTGATACTGGCCGTTTTGGTACTGTTCAATTAAGAACGCTAACCTGTGGTCTGTACTGCGGGCGGCGCGGGCGCTGGCGCTGCGGTGTGAGGCGCGGACGCGGGGGGCCGCACCCTCGTTGGCACGAATTCGGCCGCCAGGGGGTTCAGTGTCGATCGCGATACAGTCTCTTCTAGGGATAGAGACGGGTTGCCGTTGCTTGTGCTGTGGACAACGGATTGGGGATGAAATGTGGGTGTACTGTGCTAACCAGTGGCCTGTAACTAAGCGAACCAGTGAGCATAGCTAAGCTAAAATAATTAAATTTATTTAATAATAATAAATACACCTTAAATACCGTATCAGTCGTAATTACCTTACAGTGTCAGTTAACCCCATCTTAAGGATACTAAGATCACGACGTGATACTAGGGATCAAGTCTTCATGTATAAAATTATAAGTAATAATATTGACAGTCCTTATCTTTTGGGTAAAATTGGTTTTTCGTGTCCTACCCGCAGTGTGCGTATACAGCGTCTTTTTCATATTCCGCCGTTAAAAACAAATTATGGAAGAAATGCTTTTATTCCGCGAACATGTGTCTCCTACAATAAACGATTTACCAGTGTTGACCTTTTCAACTGTTCTTTGGGACAGATAAAAAATAGTACTATGATGATTAGCAGTAACCTATCTCCAATATAATTTTGTTTATTTGTTATAATTTTGTTTATTTGTTTTAATAGCATTGTTTTATATCCCTCTACATTATTTTACATTTACTTCCTTTGCATATTTAATTTTCTATGTTTATATATAACTAGTGTGTACTTGTCTTGTCTACATGAACTGAAATATGTTATTTACGTTTATAATATTAGTGAACCCTTTTTGTTTCTGTGTAATTTTTTTGTTTATATGTATTTCTATCTATTTGTAAACTGTTTGTGTTCCTTAATAAATAAAATATAAAAAATATAAATATATAACCAGTGGTGACTAACTGTGCTAACCAGTGGTCTGTAACCAAACTAACTAGTGGGCATAACTGAGCTAACCAGTGGTAAATAACTGTGCTAACCAGTGGTCTGTGTGAACGAATGTGGCTGTAACTTTGAGAACCAGTAACTTGCATAACTACTCACGTGGGATAGTGGTGGTTGTGACCGTTGTGTGTGGGCCTCTGTCTCTGTTCTCTCTGTTCGTCCTCTAGCATCGCTTCTATGCACTGTTCCATTAGTGCTTCTTCTTCTAATTGTTGCATCACCTGCGAAAAAGGAAAGCATTGTGTGTTACGATCTGACCAAGGATTTCGAAGGTAGTCCACAGAACTCCTATACTATATTTTTATACTAGGGTTTCGTGGCACACCATTCTGTCCCTAATGGAAAGGGCAAAGTGAAATATAAAGTAATTAATGGTTTAAAAAGGGTCACATTATCACCCGAGTGTTAGGTCATAAATTCGCAACCCGAGGACTGTGATAAACGAAGTGCGAAACGTGGTCTTCGCGCACGTAATTCACACGATATTTTATGTAACACCAGTAAAAGAAAATAATAAATAATTTAGAAACAAAATCAAACAAATTAAAATCACTGCATGTGGCACTTAATATTTTTTTATCGATGCAGCAGCAGACGAGCCACCTGATGGTAAGGGGTAACCGTCGCCCATAGACATCTCGTCTCACTATTATGTTATGCGCTGCTAACCTTGAGAACTTAGATGGAGTATCTCATGCGCCGGTAATAACCCTGGCTCTGTTACCCTTCAATCGAAAATGCACTGCTGCTTTACGGCAGAAATAGGTAACAGGGTTCTACCACCCAGGTTGACTCTGCACAGATTCTATAAAAATGCATAGCATACAGATAACAGTTAAGAAAAAGGCCACTTCTCGAGCAGGTGTTACATAACACAATTATAAACTAAATATTTACCCTCGGGTGAGGTGCGTAGTAATGGTAGTAAAATGGATGGTAAAACACACTCATTTTAATTCACTTTTATGCTCACTCCACTTTCAATTTATAAAATTATACTGAAGGATACAAAAATATGTCCAGCCTTGTGTATGGCTAACTAGTTCGTTAATTAGTTGCAAATGTAATTAACAAACGATGTTTTTGGCTAATTATTTCAAATACCTTGTTGTGTTAATAAATAAAAATTGGTTGAAAGGAAAACAAAAGATGCAAGTATCATTATTCAGTCTTTCTTCATTCATTAGTAGTTTTATTATCATTGGAAAATAGAAGGGGTGTAATGTAGCAATGTTTACTTTTAGTTATTTTTTTATTTTTATTTTTTATTAAATAAGGAGAGCAGACGAGCAAACGGTCCACGTGATGGTAAGTGGTCACCGTCGCCCATAGACATCTCACCTCACTGTACTAATATTAGAGGGTTTTTGATGCGCTGCTAACCTTGAGGACTAAGATGGAATGCCTCATGTGCCGGAAATTACGCTGGCTCTCTTACCCTTCAAACCGTAACACAGAAATGCAAGCATTTCTGCTTCACGGCAGAAATAGATAAGAGGGTGGTACCACCCCAGGCGATCCTTCACTTTAGGATCTACCACTAGTTAATAAGATGTGGGGTCAAAGGGGTTACATTTTCTATTTAACAACTACTTACGACTATAGAAAAATTTCAAAAACTATACTACATTTTTAAAAGGAGTCTAAGAATGAAGATTTTTGAGTAGGTCAGTGAGGGGGTCAAGTCTAGCGATAACGATTTAGCAGGGGGTCAATGGAAAGCAAGTCTAAGGAGGTTCAATTATGCACTTGCTTGTCCATCAGCGTAGTCCGCAAAGTTGTCTGATGCCGCGCCGGGATCAGATATTTCCCACTAGGGCAATGGGACAGGGGGTCGAGTTTTCAACGAAGATTTTGAGGGGTCAAATAACACCCCTATTAATTCTACAAACAAGGATTTTTGTGAGGGTCAAAGGGTCAAGTCTCAAAAAGATGAGGATTTCCGAAGTCTTAGAATGAAGATTTTTGAGGTCATTGAGGGTCAAGTCTAAAACGTGGTCCACTAACGCACCTGCTTGTCGAACTCCTCCTCGTTCTCCATCCACATGTAGTCCGCGAAGTCGTCAGGCACCGCGCCGGGAGCGCCGCCACCCGCGGCCGTGGGTGGGTACGCGCCGGGAGGGTAGTACGCGCCCGCCATCACGTAGCCTGGTTACCATTACAATTATTTATTGTACGCATAAATACAATACAGGCATTGGAAAGATGAAATTTACCATAAAAATACGTTATTGTGCACCAGAGCTGTGCGACGAATCTGCCAACAGCGGTTTTTATTTTTTTCAATTAATTTATTACACAATTTTAGTGTTAATGTGAGGTGAGGGAAGGGGAAGTGGCTAAGCGCCCCTCAGAGGCCCTTACAAAAGGTTCGAAATTTCATAATTACTGGACTTCCGTTGTCCATCTCCGAAGCGCATCATCAGATCTTGACCAACTTCTTATGGGACCTTCCTGGAGGTATAACCCTACTATTTAAAAATAAGAATCATCAAAATCGGTTCACAAATGCCGGAGATATGCGGTAAAATACATCTATAACATACAGTCGAATAAAGTCTTCCTTATTCGTCATGTAAACTTTGTAATTAAAAAATCAGATTAACTACTGTTTTTCGCGCCGCTTCGCTTCGTTCGCTATGGTTTATCCGTGGGGTAGTGGGGTACATACCGGGTAGGTAAGTTCGTATGTGCACAGGCTACACTGGCGGCCGGTGTATGCCCGCATCTCCGCTGCCGATCACACCGCCTACACTACTGTCAATTATCCCTAGAGTGGGACTCATTCCGGGTAGGTGTGGTATAAACCGGGTAGGTGTGGTACATACCGGGTATGTGGGGTCGTATGTGCACAGGGTACACTGGTGGTCGGTGTATACCCGCGTCTCCGCTGCCGACCACGCCGCCCCCTACACCGCTGTCAATTATCACGCCGTTCGGCTGGAAGAGAAAAAAAATTGTATCATGTCATCAGCCTATTAACATCCCCACTATTGAGGCACCGGCTATGGGGGACCGACATGGGACGCCACCGACGCTCTTCCAAAAAACCAGAAAAAGATAACAATTGTTTCTGTGGCATCATAACAATCGATAAATCGATTTGAACACGGATATTTTTATTTAACATAATTTTTTTGAGTGTTCTAAGGATTTTGAAATTCATCCCTAAGTTTTATAAGGAAAATGCGTCTGTCAGGCGCGTGCGATGTGTGCTTTTTCCCATCAGGCACATGTATGAAAATATATGACCTATGGGTCAATTCCGTGGCTTGCTGTCAGTGCTCACGTCATTGTTCTAATAGGTAGTAGACCGATTTCTGTGGTTCTTATCCACATCTGATAAAAATTTAATCAGGTGTTTCCAAGATCTCAGATGGGATCTTTGGAACAAGGACCATGGTGCCTATCCCACATTCGGAATCTGGAGGTCCTGATGATGAACAGTGAAAAGTAAGGAGATATCCACAATGGTAACTCAGAGGTTTCTTAAAGTCTGAATTTAGAATTAAAAACTAGTCACGATGCTACATCCCATTTAGATTTACTTAAAAAAAATATACCAACCTGCCACTGTCCATTCTCCTCGTTGCCATAATAAGCACCGACGTTTGCAGAAGTCTCCGGAATTTTCATCCTTGCAACACTTTTTAATTTTAAAAACTATCCATAAAATAAAAACAATACTCTCTTATTTATAAACCACGCTTAACAATTAAAAATACTGATACGTAATCAAACTTTTTTGAGCTTAAAAAAATGAAACTTTTTTATTTTAATGAAAGGCGGTCACAATGTCTATGCTTTTTATATCTTTAGGCACTATTATATTAATATTTTCACTGTATTTTGTGTTTGGGCTGTCTATCTTCATTTCTGGTTTTCACGGCAGCTGTAAATAAAGAAAATCTAATTAAATTACAATTTATAATCTACTACATATTGTTACATATACAGAGCAGACGACCCCAACGGCGAGCATGCGTGAAACGACGAATGACTGTGGAGGAAGCAAGAGAGGCGTGCCTAGACAGAGATTCATAGCACTCCATTCTCTCTGCCTACCCCGCAAGGGATATAGCGTGAAGTTATGTATGTTTGTACTTATTGTTATCATGTCAACCAAGTTTAACTTGAAATAACTGGTTCAAGGGGAAAAAACCCCAGAATTCGTAGAAGTCGTGAGGAATTAATAAATAAATAAACCAATTATAATTAATAGTGGATCGTAAAGCTAGTGCTAAGATTGCGTCTGGATGAATAACCAATAACATCTCTTCTAAAGCTACAATAAAAGAAACCAATCTAAATGTGTAATATTTATTATAATATTAGTAGTATTGAACTTTTAATATTAATGTAAATAAATGTTTTGTCCTTGCTATAGATATTTATTTTTCAGCTATGACAGACAATAAGGTCATTAGATTTCAAGTACACATTGTAGTACTTAGCTCACAAATGACAAAAAACACATTAGGTGATCATGATTGATAAGATAAGCTAAATAAATAGGTACAGTCAGCCACAGGTCAACCTACCCAAAATGTTAGAAAGCTGAGCTCTTATTAGAAAGGGATTCGGATATGGGGTAAAATCGGTCTTTGTCTCTGTTTTACATTCGCGTATCGCCTCCTTTATGACCCGAATCCCTTTCTTAGGCCGCGGCGACGAAACAGCGGAGCGCAGAGCGGACAAATCAAACATATAGCGATGTATGGGGCTGGCCACGCAGACGCTTTCAGAGTGGCGTTTTGCTTGATTTTGAAGCGAACACTAAGCGGAGCGTACAGTGTACAAATCAAACATATGGTGCTGTATAGGGGTGGCCACGCTGACGCACTTGCGTGCAGCGCAGCGGAAAACTCGGCCGGAGACGTAGCGGGCGATGCCGCGGTTAAAAGGCAGGGATGCAACATTGATATTTGTCATTTTACTTTGGCCATGAATATAAACGTGGTTGTATTTTTTGTAATATGTAATCGAATACTTTCATCGCCATCATGGTATCCATAAAATTCATAATCTCCTTTTGCTCCTGAAGAATAATAGTGTTGAAAATTGTTAAATTCTTCGTGTTCAGTGTAAATCTAGGCTTACTACTCACAGTAAATAAGTCAATTTAAAAAAAGCGTTTTCTTCATGTAATATATTTACGCAATCCATGCTTTTGTCTTATGTTTCAAAACGACTGTTCAAATATGTGGAAACTGTTGGGCTACGAGGATGTGCTACGCTCCTCTGTACCGTGGCCACAAAAAACGCCCTACGCTCCGCTTTGGGCTCCTCTGAACGCTCCATTGTTTCGTGTCCGAGGCCTAAGAGCTCACTGACTGTACCACATTGTGCACAAATATTATTGAGATTTAATCAAAGGTTTTCGATAGATAGTACACTTTAGCGATGACTGTACCTACCTACATAGGAATTTTAAGTGTCAAATTGTGTAGCCAAGGCTTAGAGCGAAATTAGGAAAAAAAAAAGGTAACTCTAAATTGAAAATCCCCAACTAACAAATTTGAAGGTAGCAAGATGTGCAGTGTCACCTGGGAAAGTACCCTCATTTTACCTATTTCTACCACAAAGCAGCAATGCTTGCAATACTGTGTTTCAGTTTGTAGGGTAAGAGAGCCAGCATAATTACCAGCACAGGTGTACCAGCAGGCATAAAGGACTACTTACGCGTCTAAATGCGCAAACAGGTGCCCAAAAACCTTACCTAACCAGCACCAGAGGCAGTCTAGTCCTCAAGGTTAGTAGCGCATCGAAAACTCTCTTGCAATATTTTAGTGAATGTCTATATGCGCCGTGCGCACGACACACACAGAGGAGGCCCTAAGTTGTTTTGCAAAACTCTATGCAGTTCAATGTTCTAGATAATGACAACTCATTAGGAAGGGATATTATTACAATAATATAATTAGCATCAACACATTAACAAATTGCATACTTGCACCTAACATGGGTATAAATAGTATGCTATGTTCCAACAATGTGACATAGACACATCAGCATTATACTGCCTGTCTATAAATACATAATGATAATAGAGTAACTGCATTATCATCAGGGACCAAAAGCAGTTACCTGAATCTATTTTGAAACATACAAAACTTCAAACTTTTAAATAAATTGATCATTATAAAATTGCAGTGTCGTGCCGGTCATAAAGAATACCACCACCTAAGTGGTGTCGTACGAGGCGACCCAGGATCTTATTGGATACTATTCTACACCTAGTACCTACCTACCTAGAGGGTGGTAGGCTCGCCACCTATCACATTTGTCCACCAAATCTTACAACAAAAAGTGGGAAATAACAATGATGAAGGTGGTTACTCTGCCCCCTTGGGGATGATGGGCGTGAGAGATATGTATATATTTTTCTACCAAAACAGGATGTGTTTTGTGTTCAATTATGTGTGTGCTGCCAAAATTAGAAAGGAAAGAGAGCCAGCGTAATTAACAGAACATGAGGCACTCCATCTAAGCCCTCAAGGTAAGCAGCACATTGAAAACTCTCTAATAACATTAAAGGGGGAAATGTCCATGAGCGATGGTGACCACTTACCATCAGGTAGCAGATGACCCATTACAAAAATGTTAGTTATTTTAATTTTTTTGGGTACTTAGTATTGTGTAAATAATCATCTTTTCTCTGTCATCAAGCCCTCAATCACCACCTGTATGTATAATATGTTAATAGTAATTAAAGAAAACATGATAGCTATCACAGGTAAGTACCTACCTACATAACTTCATGAACATAACAACAGCCTAACAACCTTGGTTTACCTATGTACTACATGAAAAATATACATACACACCACACATGGCATTGACAAAAATTACACAGCCAATAGAAATTAAGATCGGACAATACAACATAGTCGACGCAAACGGCTGATAATGTTATGAAACGACATGTCAACAGACGAAAAGTGGCCTGAATAGTTTTAAATTATACAACTTTCTATTTCACGCTACGCGGACCTACGTGCCAAAATGACCATGGCTGTATGTGAACCACCGACCCGTGCGTAATGTAAATAAAAAAGTATTTTTGAAATTCGAACACTAGGAACTACACCTAAAATTAGATCACCTAGAAACGAAAATAATACCAAATCGACCCATTTTTCTTTGCAACTGCACAGGAAATATTACAAGGCAAAGATCAAGGTACAAAGTCGAAGTTATAACGCACGAATGCTCCGTGCAAAAGCAATTTACAGATTTATTGAAACATTATTTTCAGCACGTGTTAAAATACGTTCTACGTAACATTGATACAAGGAGGAAAACTCACTCATTACACGAACTTCCCGTGCTTTGTCGACATTGAAATCTTGTTCAACGTGTTCCGAGCCCTTTTGGCTAATTTCTATGCACAATTTGCTGGAAAATTAGCACTATAACCTCTAATTCCACAATTTTACACATAGGACGAACATTCAGCGTTCGTGGCGAAATGGCGACCGACCGCCGCCGTGAAGTTCGTCCAGAAACTAAAAGATTCGAAAAATTACTTACTTCGTGTCGATGTAAAAGCCGGCTTTTCTCTATTTATACGATGTATTTTGATGAAAACAATGAAAAATAAATGGAAAAATTACCTTACTACGAGACAATCATACTCTTGTAAATTTAGCTGAGCCAAAATAGTTGTCAAATGTCAATTTTGTTCTTTATTCAAAACTATTTAATGGCATTTCGATGAAAGATTTTGGTAATAAAAAATGGACAGACTCGTAATTTTTGTATGCTCGCCTTCTTCAATAAAAATAATCATTATAAAATTAATAAAATAAATAATAATAAAATAAAAATAAATTAATAAAAGAAACCGTTTAGATATTTTAAATCGTTTCAAGTTTTTGAACGCAGCACTAAAATCTTCAACGTTTCGCTGTATGCAGATTGTTATAGACACCAATTGCGTCAGAGATTCGTGATTAACGGAACGTGAAATCAGCTGTCACTCGCGTTTTCTTCGTACACAATGGTATTTTTTTTTAATATGACTGAGATACCGCTATACGAATTTGCGACTTATTTATCTTTCTATCAAACATGTGTAGCTGATAGCGTTCCTAAAAACCGACAAAAAACAAAATGGTTCGATTTTTCCAAGATTTTTCTTTGCCGCTAATATTTCGTTAATTTTTACTAAAAATGAGTGCTCCGTATATAAAACTATGTAAACCATTAGATGAATATGCGATGCTCTGCCGTGGCTGCCTCGCCGAGTCCGGAGAAATGAAGAATATCTTCGAATGGGGGCTCGAAGACGACTTCACTCAAATCACTGATATTCAGGTTTGTGGCAGTTTTCATGGCCCTTGTTCTAAAGAAACCCTTGTATGAAGTTGGATGATTGCGAAATAAGTTTTTTTTTATTGCATAAGGGGGTACCACTGAGTAGACCCAGTGCTGATTTGTGGAGTTCACACACATTCGGAAACTTTTTTCCTCGAACATGTAGGTTTCCTCATGTTTTCCTTGGATAGATTAGGTTATGTTAGGTTACTACTGCAACAACAACAACCATGCAAAGTGCCCAACCAAACATACTGGAATTCACCCTCTATAGATTGCTTGCTAAAATTTTATATGGAAACCGCGTCTGCCAGTTGGCGCATGTGCTGTGAGCATCTCCCCATTCACTCGACCATTGGAGGGTCAAAAGTATGACTTGTCAAAATTAACAGGGTATTTGCCCAAACCTTTGGTTCGCTGCTAAAGCTCATATGATCATTCTATAGGAAAGGGTACTACCTCCTTTGACTTATCTTGGTGCTCCCTTTCCTACACTGAGACTCTTAACCCATTAAAATGTCAGCAAACAATTATGTTAGATACAAAGAACTCCTTGCAAAATACCCTAATCAACTTGCTGTGGATCCATAACTCGCTCCAAACTATCCAAAGAGGTTGAAACGCTAAGAGCTACTCACAATGCATTAAAAATATTCATGATGTGAGCAGTATTGATGAATGCAGCACCTATGCAAAACTTTGACCAATAAACAAATCTGATAAAAGTCCCAATATATGACTGATAGCAGATCTTAAATTCAAAACTTTAGTAGTGGTAAATCCTAATGTGAAGCTGCCTGAGTACCACCTTCTTATCTTTTTCAGCAGTGAAGCATAAATGCTTGCATTTCTGTGTTTCGGTTTGAAGGGTAAGAGAGCCAGTGTAATTTCTGGCACATGGAGAAATCCATCTTAGTCCTCAAGGTTGTCAGCGTATCAAAAATCCACTAATATTAATACAATGAGGTGAGATGTCTATGGGCGATGGTGACCACTTTACATCAGATGGCCCGTTTGCAAAAAACGAAAAACAACAATGTGCGCCAAATTTAGCGTTGATCGCTAAACGAAATGTCACCCACACTCTTACACAGTTTAGAATATATGAGTGAGCGAGACAGTTTCGTTTAGCTTTAGGTTTGGCGGCCATTCCAGAATTGACGTCAATGTCAAGTCAATTTTGTCAGTTTGTCACTTCATCTAATTCGTATTCCTCATTGCTGAGGGTCGTGATCATTGTAAGGAATTAATCACATAGAACGACTCTCTTGGCAGATTTAATGGGTGGTAGCCATTGTCTTCTCCATTTCACACACTGGTTTTCTCAGTGTGCAGGTTTCCTCACGATGTTATCGGTCACCGTCAGAGCAGACAGTAAATGTACGTAAGTCTTTCGAAAAAATCGAAAAACTCATTCGTATTATGACATTGCACGTTCGAACCCGTATCTCCCGAATGGGAGTCCGACGTCCTAGTCACTACGCCATCGAAGTTTGTCACTAAATATTTTATTTCATACTTGCAGCTGAACAAAACCTACTGCATCTCAGCACTGCTGTGCACCATGTGTGAGGAAACTCTCTCTACATGCGCGAGGTTCCGGCTCCAGTGCAGGAAGTCTGACTTGCTTCTGAAGAACAGTGCTGGGGTAAAACACACTTTTACATAGTTTCATATGACTTGAAGGTTGTATGACTTTGTGTAGAGTCAGCCTGGGGTAGTACCACCCTTTTTAGCAGTGCATTGAAAACCCTGGATTAACATTATAGAGGTGAGATGTCTATGGATGGTGACCACTTGCGATCAAGTGGCACGTTTCTACTGTATTTCAGAATCAGAATTACAGAGGAACAATAACCTGAGTAAACCATACTAATATAGTTTTATAGTATTTGTAGCTGCACAGATCCTACTGCATTTCAGAAATAACAGGCATATTAATAGTTTTTATATGGTAGGTCAGTACAGAATTTATTTCCTATCAATTTTCATATAGGTTTTTCAGAATTTTCAAGTCAGATTTCTTTTTTAATAAATGTTGTTATAAATATTTCAAAAGTTAATGTATTCATTGCTTCATATAGTTGTGGTTACAAATGTTACATTTTAAAATGTCTAAACGTGTTTCTTACACTTTATGAAGCAGCTTGATGAATTAAACCTATTCAAAACTTTGATCGATCAACAAATCTGATATTACTGAGGGCAAAACTGGCAGATATTAAATTTAAAAAAAAACATGTTTCATTTATCATTTATTTATTTTGTATTAATCATACATCATCCATATTTACAATTTCAATGTCACACATGTGAAAATTAAATAAATAAGTAAAATTAAATTAAATTAAAATCAATCACAATTCATTCAATGAAATTTAAATAATCATAGGTAATTTCCATCTACTAATAAATTAAAATACTGTCAAATAAAGTAAAATAAATATTTTTTTCACAGAAACCAATGGCACCCCAACTGACGGAAGAAACTCATCAACCAATTCAAAAAACGTACCAACCATCCCAAAAATCTCATGAGGCTATCCCAGAAACAAGTCATCAAATGGAAACTCAGCAACCAACTCTAGAAAATAACCAAGCAACTCACGAAATTAACGTAGCAACTGACGAAATGGAAGTAGCAGCTGACGAAATTATCCAAGCAACTGATGAAATTAACCAAGCATCTAATGCAATTGCCCAAGCAACTCAAGAAATACTCGAAACGACAAAATCTAATGTCACAACATTCTTCGTACATAATAATAAACTTACATTACATATTGTTGCACCTGATATCAAGTCTAAAGTATATCTCCAATGTCCATATTGTCAGCATTGTTGTATTAAGCAGAAAGATCTTCTTTTACATCTAGTTAGAAACCATCAAATAGACCAAGAAACATTCCAAATTGAACTTCGTTACTACTGCTCTGTTAAGAATTGTACCTATGAATCGAGTTCAGGGAAAAACAAATATTTTCTATCGAGGAAATTTCTAAACCAACACTACATCAAAGTGCATATGAAAAAGATATTATATTGCGAGATTTGCAATTCGAGCTTCGCTACGCATTCTGAATTAAGTCGTCATGTGAAAACTTGCAACTTTAAATATATCTGCAATATTTGTGAAGTGGAATACAGTAGCAATGAAAGGCTGCTAGTACATCTCATGAGAAAGCATCCCAGTGTACACAAAGAATATAAGGAACAGAGAAAAGCATTGAAAAGGAAATCTAACAATAAGACCGAAACCGAGGTGAAACGACCAAAGATTGATGAAAAACTGGACTATAATAACATCTGTGATAGTCCAAAGCGTTCATCTGCTACTCAAACCTCAAAACTAGAAGAGAATATTAAAAACGACGTAGCACTACTTTCTTGGTCCTCTATGCCATCTAAAACCGATGCCTATGAGACTAAAACCGATGAAATATCAACTCAAACAGTCTTCGAAGACTTATTCTCTCTAAAATCTCAAACCAGTGAAGACGAGTCAATATTTTTCTCTGAAACTGTTTCTCTGTCTGACATTCAGACTCAAACATTCCCTCTGGAATTTGGATTATGTAGATCTAACAAGGAAACTCTTACTTCGGAAACTCAATCACCAGATTTAAGTATAAAAGAAACTCAAACGTGTGTATGTTTGTATGATTCCCCTAAAATAAACTTGAAGCTATTCGACAGCGTATCATCAAGCCCTGGTAGCTTAAATTTAACATCTACTGAAACCCAAACGGGAGAACTAAGATCTAGTGTGAAATCGGATGTCATGCTAAGTTTCAATTCAGCCGAAACACAGACCAGTTTTGAAGAGGGCATAGGTAAGGATAGTTTGTGATATTGGAGTTTCTTTTAAGTTCATCTAGATGGCATTTGGTCGGTCTAAGATATTTAGGGTCTTATCACACTTGCGATTTGCGAACGTATTATAGCGGCGCGATTATCGAATATTGCATGCATGCATCGCGCACGCCGCATGAACCGGCGCTCTTTCATAAAATGTCCAACTGACAAATACCCGGCATGTCGTTCAATTTGGCTGTTGATATTAGGCTTTATGTGCTAATTTAAAGTTTAATAAACAAAAATCTTGTATCCCTAGTTATACACGCTCTAATATCATCTATGTATTGATTTGCAGCTATTAATTTGTTCTTTTTAGACATTTGTAAATTTAGGAAATTGGTCCTTTAATTGGCAAACTTCAAAGGGCTTTAACAGATGAACGACACCGTGTCGTCGACCGAGCAAACGGCAGTCGTAGACAGTCGTCAACGACAGCGCAATTTAATCATATTTAAGTCGTACACGATATTTAAAAAAAGATATTTTATACCTATTACATTAATCTTAAGGTTTAATTTATTATTATTATTTAATACTTTAATGCACAAAAATAGTACATGAGGCGAGCTTAATGCCATGCGGCATTTTCTATCAGCTAACCATTGGGTCATACAGATATTATTTATTTACATACTTGCGCCTCTAAAAAACATTGCAGGATTTTCTCGTATGTAGATTTTTATGATGGATCAATCAATATACATTTTCAGAACAGGTTAGTAAATTCTTGTAGCTATGTGAGTAATAATTATCATCAGCCTGTTAATGTCACCACTGTTGGGGCACAGACCTCCCCTTGCACAAGGGGGTACGGGCCATGATCCACCGAGTGGGCCCAGTGCTGTGCGGTGGATTTCACACGCCTTTGGAAACTTTTAATTTCCTCAGACATGCAGGTTTCCTCACGATGTTTTCCTTCACCGTTAGAGCAGTCGATAAATGTACCTAAAGTCTTCCGAAAAAAAATCCAAAAATCTCATTGATACATGACATTTATTTTCTTTTTACTGAGGCATTGAGTGCCAGCAAGTGTATCGATACCCAATGTCTCAGTATGGTGCTATGTAGCTATCAGCCATTCGTTGGAAATACGTTCGCCAATCGCCAGTGTGATGAGGTCCTTAGGTCGATATATTTTTTACGAGATGGCATCTTCTACCTATTTGCTGACCACTTACCATCAGATGGCCCGTTTGCTCGTCTGCTTTCTACACAAAAAACTTAAGTTTAGGTAGATGCTGTTTGGTTCGAATCTAGATCTAACTAGATGACATTTATGTAGACTTACGTTTGGGTACCTGATTATACATATGTATACGATATTTTGTTTTAACTAAGTCCACTTATATAATATTTCGGTGAATCTAAGCTTAAACTAATTCAACTTTTAGCTTTTGAGGGATATGTTAGTTTATGCAACTGTTACGTAGTACCAGCCATTGTAACACGAGTTATAGTTTGTGATACGAGTGATACAATGGCTAATTACGTGCAGTGGCATACAATACTCTAATTGATACTTTGATAGATCTGCATCTGATCTACTTTAGTTTATTTGTCTCTATTGATATTTTTTAAGAAACTGATACGTAATTACAGCCATTGTAACACGAGTGATAGTTTGTAACACGATATAGATAGCACGAATGTTACAATGGCTAATTATGTGCAGTGACATACACATACAATACTTTAATTATTAGATCTGCACTTAGATATTTAGATAGACTTAAGTTTATCTAATCTAATCGACAGATGATCGACATAGGATAAGCATTTAAAGTCATTTAATGACTTATTTAATTTAATTGAATACAGGTGGAAAAGTGTTTTTTATTTTGTTTTTGCGTCTAGCCTAATTCATATAGTGGTGCCCCGCAATGAAACGTCACCCTCACTCTAAGGCTCAATTTACATTGCCGCGGAATGGAATGGAGCGAATTTTCGCAACGTAATTGTACATAGCATAATGAACTTTATGTCAATTGTGTAGCATACAAACTAAATACGAGCCAAAAAAGAGGTCGCGCGTCTTCCGGGGGATCCTCGCGCATTCTCGAGAATTCCCCTAGCTACTTTTCTTTTTTGGCTCGTATTTAGTCTGTGTGTTAAACAATTGACATAAAGTTCATTATGCTATGTACAATTACGTTGCCAAAATTCGCTTCC
This sequence comes from Hofmannophila pseudospretella, assembly GCA_947369225.1. NCBI lineage: Eukaryota > Metazoa > Arthropoda > Insecta > Lepidoptera > Oecophoridae > Hofmannophila > Hofmannophila pseudospretella. The sequence continues at coordinate 16,104,449 of OX376312.1, read as the reverse complement.
ATTCCATTCCGCGGCAATGTAAATTGAGCCTTACACGGTCTAGCATATGAGTGATTTGTTTTTTTTTTTAAGGCAAAGGGAACTGAGCCCATACAGCCATGTCTGATGTAAACAACTCTTTCAAGTCTTCATTAAAATGCTGGTGTGACACATTTCAATGCTATCTGGGAGAATCTTCCACGCTTCTGCGCCATCCGAACCAAATAAGAAGGCGTCCCGGACGCAGTGTGGCCAAGTCAAAATCCAGCCAAGTACGGATCGGGCTGCAGCGTCTTATTTGACTTTACTTCACTGTCCCACACATTATTCACATCTTGTCGAAGTTCTTCGCGCAAGAAACACCATTCTTACTAGAAAAGCACTACTGTAAAACAATTTGCAAGACAAATCGAAACAAAGCTGACGTGGACGCCACAAAAGCGCGGGAGAAACCATATGAGTGAGCGTAACAGTTTCATTTAGTTTTAATTTCAGTTAAGGTTTGGCGGTCAGTTTAGCTAAACTGAGGTGTACGGATTTCTATTTTATAACGATGTTGGTAGCTATTCTGGAGTGGAGCTCATTTAAGACTGTGTTTACGATATCTATTATTGAAGTGAACGTAACATTGTCAGCTGATTTTTTTCGCGACTTCAGATTTGGTCCCATAGTGAAAGTTGTTCAGTTATGGATACTGAACACCCCCTTTCTGGACTATAAGGAGTTTTTGTTACATTCTGTATAGTTATTATAATTAGATGTTCAGAATTTAATCTCACTTGAGATAGATACTAATTGAATTTGATTAAACCATACAGGTATAGCAGGTGTGATTATTTCATATGCTATTTATAAAATAATTTCTGAATTTGACTCGTTAGTGTCACCAAGAAAAGAATGGGAAGCTCAAGTGTTATTTATTAGCTATGATCGGAGTAGGTACGGCTGTTTTTGGTACTTGCCACATACGGTCATAATATGGATAAGTATGCCCAATAATCCCGGGATTTCCGGGATTGAATAAATATATTATTTAGATTTTTAACGTTATGATGATACACATTTAAGATTGGTGGCGAAATTTTTTTTTAAGATTCATGGCGCTAGTGTACCTATGGTAGTGTTTTAACTTCTTCGTAAGTTCACAATTTAAAAAAAATCGTAATCCGCCGAGTAAGGGCGAGGTTTATAAAAGTAATTTACAACATTTGCTCGATAACTTAAAACGGGATCCCGAAATCATATCCATATTAATATAACCATTGAGGACATTGACCCGAAAGAGCTCTACCTACTCAGATCACTGTTTATTAGAGTCAGTCCTCGCTTTAAGAGCTAAGTTAGCAAAGAGCAGTAAGTTTTTCATGATATCAGATGGATGAGGGCTGACTCGAAAGTAAAATTGAGTCCCCCATTTTGGAGCCTATTGTGGTCAAATCTTTCTTTCTCAATTTTCATTATGTTGATTTAAATATTTTCTATTTATAGATACCCTGACCAAGAACTAAAAAACCCTGTCAAGATTGCCATTGGTAGTTTTTATAATCTGTGTTATGAAACTTCGCTATGAAATAAATAGTACCTACCATTTAATTCCACAATGTCTTTTCAGGTATCAGAGGATTCAATCAGGTTCCAAATTATATTTTCTTCTACTACATGCATGAATTAATCACTTGACGCTGGCAGTATTGTTCCTCACGACCTACAAGAGGAATTACAGTTGCCATAAATAAATTCGCAATATGATGGCGAGGGTTTTTTAGTTCCTCGTCAGGGTATTAGAATAAGTAAGACATCATAGAGGTATTTTTTTCTAGTCTGATTAAGCTATGGTGTAGTTTGTGTTAAATAAAATAATATTTTCAATATTATGTTTATTAATTAATTAGTCCTATCAGTAAATTCAAAACCATTATCACAATTAAAAAAATTAAATTAGAAAAATTGTTTAATTTTTTTGGAGCAGGATTTGAACCTGCAACGTTGCGACTCAATCATAGATCTGTTAATTTGCTAAATAGAATACAAAAAAGGTAGTGGTAGTTGTATGGAGAGGTTACTTTGAATCTTAGCTAAAGTGCGAGTAAGATGATCAGAAAGTAATCGTGCGAGTTAAGTTACGCTGGGCGCGGTCATAACCAGGATGGGTGGTCTGGTCGCTAGTGGCCCTCCGTGCCTCCGAGAGCATGTTAATCTGTCGGTCCTGGCTGTATCGTTCGAAAATTATGTTCAAGGCCTATTGGCGGCCTGAACAACTGACAATATATTGGCCACTATAATGACCAACTTTGAGAGAGTAGTACTTATGTAACTATATTTCATATGCCAATTGCACCCGTATACTATTTATCCATCACCTGAAGGTTGCCTGGAAGATATCTCTCAAATCGACAAGGCCGCCTTCTGCTCTGTTTTGTATTTTTTATAATGTAAGTATAGGTATTTTGTGTTTGTCCTGGGTGTGCAATAAAGTATATTTGTAATCATATTACGTCTGCTGTTGTGTGGTGCTGGCCTGAAGAATAGCACCACCCCAACTCTTCCCGTGGGTGTCGTACGAGGCGACTAAGGGTCTTAGTGGATACTATTCTACACCTAGTAGGCGGCGGTAGGCTCGCCACCTATCACGTTTGTCCACCAAATCTTACATCGAAATGTGGGAACAACCTATGATTTAAGGTGGTTCCTTAGTCTACCCGTCTACCCCCTCGGGGATTATGAACGTGGGAGGTTTATGTTATGTAATCAACTAATCATATGACAGGTAGTAGGTATTAAGTCAACATGGAAGAAAAATAAACAAATGACAGCTGATCTTCGAAAAGGGTTGTCAAAAAAATTCCATGCATCTAACATCGAGATTTTTAAAATTTAAGTTTTAAGTAAGTATTTCGATTTAATATTTAGTTCAAAATTAGATGAATTTAGCAAAAAATCTTAGTCCTTAAGGGATTTAACCTTGTTTTGGTCCCTGGATAGGGTTCTTGACATATTATTAGGTCATTTCTGGAGTCTATCGATCCCCTTTTCTGCGCAATCTCGCAGTTACTACACACAACTGTCATTCGTTGCTAATACTTACTGACAGGCGCTCGCTTGTTCTCGCGATAGAAAAATAATTGAGAATATTAACTAAAATATTAAATAATCCCGTGCCAAATAAAACTAAAACCTTGGGCACATTATATTTTTTATCAAATACAACTAAAATGTTGGTATCACCGTAAATTTTGTACCAAAATCCTTTGTGAAATCAAAAAAAATTAAAGAAGGATTTTTTTATTGAAAAAGTGTAATAAATTCGTTAAAACGGCGTCGATAAAAGAAATTAAGCATAAAAAACAAATGCATTTTGCGGCTGAAGCCGTCTGTGCCCAAAGAAGAAGTATATTAAGGCTCGAGTCTACGGAATCTGAAGACCATTTTAATTGTGACATATCTGTAACTCTGCCTGCACCGCCAGACATCCCGACATGTCTTTGCCAAGAGAGTTTATGTTCAACCAGGTAAGTACCTAAGTCATACCTACATGTAGCATCGTCTCATTTAATGGGCTTATTAGACTTGACTGAATTCAATGTAAATGCATTCAGTACGGTTAGTCTGCGATTTACAGCATAATGTACCTAAAAAAAGGCTGTCAAATTAGTCGACTAAATCGTTGACTAATTAGACGACTAAATTTAGTCAAGTGTATACATAAGCGCTTGTAGAAAGTTATCTACGAACGTAGTAGCAGCGAAATTATCCCTAAAGTCAATATTTTTAACCCCCGGCAGATATAGGTAGATAGTGTTTTAAGTTTGACACTTTTGTCTTTTTGTCTGTTTGTCTGTGGCGTCATAACTTGAGAACGGGTTGTCCGATTTGGACCCGGTTTTCTTTATTGATTAGAGATTTTTTTCAAAAGTGGTCTGATAAAAATTGGACCAGTGGTTTCCAAGATCTTGGAGTATCTTTGATGTCAGATGGGATTTCTGGAACGGTAACGCTAGAGGATTCGAATTTGAGCTCAAATATTCAGGTTCACGATGCGACATCTGAAACCTTGAGGATCTGATGATGACCAGGAAAAAGAAACCGAAATTCAATTGTTTTATTGCAAATAAGTCGGTAGGTAAGAACTTTGAGAACATTTTTGCAACGTTATTTTTTTTAAACTACCGCTGCTTTGTAAGGCGCTATTGCTGAAATCAAGAAGCGGTGTAAGAAACAACCAGCAGTACACCACATCTCACAAAAAAAATATCCAAATACCTGAGGTTCTTCCTGAGCAGTGGCGAATGGCGAAACTACTACCTTGCCTGTAAAAGCAACCAGCCTTACAGACTTGATCCTCAAATCCCTAAATTATTAATTTAGGGATTTGAGGAAAAATAGCCTATGAAAATTCTAAAGTAATTTTCATAGGCTATTTTTGACATTGCCTTTTGCCACCACCATTCGCTAAAAACGTGAAATGAAACAAACGGCGAAATTATAGTGACATTTGCTGACTACATGGTAAAAAGTTGATTCGGACGTTGAAACGAACTCCTAAAGTGAATTCAAACAGGCTATAGAAGACGATAATAATCAGTCAATCCGACAATCAGGACTTTTCTTTTTATAGGTATTTTAGGATTGATATTCGACATTGTGAACTTTCGACTAAATGATCATACAACCATTCGATGTTGTGATCCATCGGCATATCGTATTTCTATCACAGAAGTACCAATATAATCCTCTATATAATATTTAATTTCTGTGATTTCTATCAATGGTATTCGACAATCGTGCGTGGCCCAACCGTCATTTGATTTTGCTTTTTTTTTGTGGCATAGCGCCTTCTTTCCCACTATCTTTTTACTGTTTCAATTATTTGTTTGAATATTATTCAAAATTTAAAAATAATTCCTGTAACAAAATTATTGACACTTCACTTTTAGCTACGCGCTATTTTTTTGTTAATTTTTATCGTACATATCTTTAAGTTTTACGAGTTTAATACAGGTACTCTTATACAACTATAACAATTTATCTTCATTCACCATCTGCTGCTTATACCCCCCCCCCCTCCCAAACTCCACACCACATCCACACCTCCTGGCTGCGCGGCAATATACATATATTTACGTACATCTCTACCCTCAAAACTAAAGCTACTTTAGCTATGACGTCAGAGGTCTATATTCATACAAATTAGGGAAAGGGTGCGGATCTCCCGCCGTGGAGTAGTTGGATACACCCTTTATAGAGTATACGAGTACATCTATATACCTATAGTACCTAACCTACTCTGTGATAGTCTTATCAAATGAGTTATGGCACCCCATTTCTGTAAAGAAAATAAAAATCTACAGTGTTAGCAAGTGTTAAGGTGCGGTTACACTTGGTCGTCGACCGACCGTCTGGGTGGTCACAGCATGCGGCCACCGCCTTTATGTGAATTACCAGTCGTCAGCCGCATTCGGCGAACGACCAAGATTGTCATCGAGAGAATGACGTTAGACGACTTCGGCCAACGACCAAGTGTAAACAAAGGCGATCGGTAACCGTAGGTCGTCCACCTCAGGTCGATCGCCGAAGCGGTCAACGACTATATATTATGTAACTGCGCCTTTAGTGTTGCTTACTAAATTCATATTAAATACTAAAATATTACTAAATAAAAAAATAAAAAGTATCTACTCTTTCTAAGTACATTGAATATACATAAATAAATATAGGTACGTTGACAGATGTCATTTTTTCTTTACCCCCTGTATTGTGTTGACATATAAGTAGATTTTACTACACAGAAGCATCGAGATCGACTTGATAGACTCTATTCAGATCTGTAGTCAGTTTCTTTCGGGTGATCGAACTTTGATTCCAAGATTTCGGAGCGCTTCTGTGGCGTAGTGGCTAGGACACCGGACTTGTGAGGTCCGTGTTCGAAACCAGACAACCTGTTCTTAAGATTTCCCCCATTAAAAAAGTTACAACGAGAGGTGTAGTCAGCCTGGGGTTTTTTATTTACGACAAAACCCGCGTTTAACAAATATTTACGAGTATATAAAATTATTACAGAAACATTAAAATTAACGTAAATGTAAATGTAATGTATCCACTATGTAACTATTACATGTACTTACTACTACTACTATTAGTTGTTACTTACTTACTTATCACGCAATCTATGTATATTTGGCTAAAGGGGGAAATCAGCAAATGCTGTCATAATCGGGTACCAATTATGCAGCGCTATTGTTCATTTCACCCCTTATCCCAAGATGTTCGTGGGAGTTCAACAGCTAAGCTCTACAGTAGTTCTACAAGCGGCTGTAGCGCTGCTGTACCTCCGATGCTGCCACCGATTTAATAAATGACCCGTTTGCTCGTCTGCTCTCCGTATACAATAAAAAATGTGAATGACCTGCGCCATTGTATGGCCTAGAATACATTGCACCAAACTCGAACTAGGTCACTTTACCAAGGCCTTTTAGCCTTTTAGCCTACATTATCAGGTGTGAAGCCTGTCACATTCAAGGTGCAAAAAAATTGCACACTTATACCCTCTCTTTTTAGTCGTGTTCCTCATTGATGAGGGTTGTGATAATTCTAAGGAATAATAGCCACATATAACGACGCTCTGGGCAGATTTAATGGGGTAGTTTGCGATTGCCTTCCCAATTTCACACACTGGTTATCTCAGTGTGCAGGTTTTCTCACGATGTTTTCCTTCTTCGTTAGAGCAATCGGTAAATGTACGTAAGTCTTTCGAAAACCAATAAAATCAATAATAATACATACACAATATTGTGTCTGAATTGTTCCGCCCAAGATGACTAAAAGACAATGCGATCGGTAAATAGAGATGATGTTTATAAATATCAGAAATAAGCGATATAAAGAAAACACCTACCTATGATGGTTCCTCTGCCTACGCCCGCGGGGACATGGACGTGAGACGTGTAAGTAAGAAAACACCACCGGTGGGACTTGAACCCACTCCTCCGGCTAACCGTAGCCGGCGCGTTATCCAATTTCGCTAGGGGTGGTCAAGTAGTTTTTTGGCAATCGCTTATTTCTGCAATTACCTAACCAATGCAGAAATACCTACCTATATCTAAGTAGGAGAAAGCTTAATCGACTACTACCGGTGGTATTTTCTTTGTGTCGCATATTTCTGGTATTTTGTAACATCTTTCGAATTTGAAGTAAATTCCGAGTCCTGTGTGTATTTATATATACACATCGCTAGCACATCCTTTTTGTTTTGTTTTCTTTATTTAAATGTCCGCTCTTTCATTTCGTTTCGTAACAACTTGCTCAATTGCGTAATTTCCGGCACATGAGGCAATCCATCTTAGTCCTCAAGGTTAGCAGCGCATCAAAAACCATCCAACATTAATACAGTGAGGTGAGGTGTCTATGGGTCACGGTGACCACTTACCATCAGGTGGCCCGTTTGCTCGTCTGCTCTCCTTATTTAATAAAATAAAATAAATAAATAATAATTAATTTTTAATTAACTTTGTAACAATTTGGTTTCGTAATTGGCATATATAGATTTTTTAAATTGTTTGATTAATATTAAATAAACAAACTTAAAAAATAAACTTATTCTTATTCTTATACTTTGTTTTAAGTAATTCAAAAATTAGTAAAAAGTAATTCAAAAATTAGTAAAAAGTAATTCAAAAATTAACCTTGTTTTAAGAGATGCAGTTGTTTCTTTCTATCGCAAGAGGATCGTGATCGCGGTGTTGATATTGATCTGCCTGCCGTACTCCATGGTATCTGTCTCCAAATGTCTACACGAACTCTATGTACCCACTATCATACAAAATCAATAGTCTTGATGTTCTCTCTCTAAGGCTAAGGTTGCGAAGGTATTAGGAAAAGCAAACTCTTCACAAAATTGGGCATAAGTTGAGAAAATGTTGGAAAGAGCTTGATTTAAAGTATTTGCATGACATAATATAATTTTAATTAATGGATAAATACATAACATATTTTGTACATATTTTATTTTTTCGTGCACAAATAGTAAATATAATATAATATAACACTAAAATAATACTAAAGCTAAAACTAAACTAAGGCTAAGAAAGCTAAACATAAAAAATTGGGTTAAGTCCCCCACATCCGGCAGTGTACCCAAGAGACTGGCTGCGTTGCCCCGTTGGATAGCTAAGCTAATCCGCTGGGCCAAATACCAGCCAGCCAGAGCCGCCAGCCAGCCAGACAACTTTTTTCGTTAATTAAGTAGTTTTGTATTTTATCTGTGTGTATAATAGAGATTATAAATAAATAAAATAAAAATTGACTAGGTACTTAATATTGACTAATTTTTGCACATCAATACTGCGGTAGAATGTAGTGAAACTTAAATATTATAATGTATGAATTCTGTAAATAAATGTTAAATTATGTTAATGCAAAATTAAATGTTTGAAGTTTGGATGAAAGAAAAATAAGGCTCTCCTAAGGGGCGGGCGTTCTTTCCTTTATGGAAAAGAGCTATATTTGACAGGAGATATATTAGTTTATTCTTTACGATTCCAATCGCTGATAGAGGCGCGTAAGGTTCAAAATATTTAACCAGGATAGGTCCTATGAATAAACATAAAGCTTACAATGTATATAGCATAACTCTCACGTATAATCCCCGAGGGGGTAGATAGAGGAACCACCTTTAATCACAATAGATCCTACTTTTCTCCGTAAGATTTGGTGGACAAACGTGATAGGTGGCGAGCCTAACGCCGCCTACTAGGTGTAGAATAGTATCCACTAGACCCTTAGTCGCCTCGTACGACACCCACGGGAAGAGTTGGGTTGGTGCTATTCTATATGGCTGGCACGATACGGCACAATGTAGTGATGTCAAAATCAAAGTTGCAGCAAGTTTAGACGTATTTGGGATATGATCTGCCTTCCGTACACTGTCTCTGTTAGAGTAGAAATTTAACACGACGACCTCGTACAAATCGATATAGCGGTGATTCACTTCGCTGAGTCATTTCATTTCAGTAGTAACGTTTTGTCATATTGCAATCTGGGTCATTAGGGGCATTGTCGCTTTTATAAAATGGTCCTTTTATTTTTTTAAGCTTGTGTCGGTAGCGTAATAGAGATGTCCATGCTGCAGAGGTTCGAGTTTGAAAACATGCAATGTCATGCACCTATGAGGTATTCGGTTCTTTCGACGACTTTTCATTTGCGCCGCTTCTTTTCTTTCAGCTATACCTAGCGGTGGTAGTTTCAAAAAGTTACTTTGTATAAATGTACCTACAAATAAATACAAATAAATCTGACCTACAAATAAATACAAAAGCCCTCGTCATATTGCGGAAGTATTTGGAAAAATTTTTTTCAAAGCGTACTTATGGAGTTATAGACTATGAAAGTACCAATGGCGCCCTCTTGACAGGGTTTTTACATTTCTGGTCAGGGTATATACTTGCAATATAATATTTTGACTTTGACTTACTTCTAGAGTCGCTCGCTAAATTAAAACATCGCTAAACTAAAAGTACTCCATTCGCATTCCAGCATCTACAATCATTAAGTGCCAGGTTGTACAATAAAATAAACGAACACCTTGATATCTATCCACTAAATAAAAATAATTGTAAAGTAAAACTTAATAGATGGCTACTCTCTTTAGATTACGACAAAACTGAGGCTCTAATCATATAACATAAAATTTTACACACTAAACTCATTACGTTTTTCAGATTATTAACACTTAACTTCCCACACTCACACACCCACTCACCCTACACTACATATGCACACTTACATCATTACACACTCCCACATAACCTAACACACCCCCACCCATACTCACTCTTAACATTATCTTTACTAAATTCCTTTATGATTAAATTTTCCAAATTCCTTTTAGGTTAAGAATATAATTTGTAATTTGCTTGCACAGAAAGTGCGACGGAATCCCGACTTCCAAGATACAGGTTTTCGACCTAGTTTGTAAGTCGGAGGTCCTTTTTTTGTGTGCCCTGTAATAAGTAAATAAACTTTTTAATTTTCATTTTCAGTATGGGAGTCGCTAAACGAAACTACTCTCACTCTTTACTCTTACACAGTCTAGAATGTGAGTGAGCGAGACAATTTCATTTAGTTTTAGCTTTTTATTTAGCGACCAATATTTCCACTCAGTACTGCATAACCAACCAATTGTTTAAAATTTCATAGACAGGCTTGCGTGACAATGTTCTATAGAGTAAATCGATATGCCATGGCAGTGACAACGCTGTCTCTCTCCTCTGTCTCGAAGCTTCGTGAATCGATTGGAACTTACCTGACTTTACATTTTTTATTGAATGATAGTAGACGAGAAAACGGGTCACCTTGATGGTCTTTTTGAAGATCTACGTACCTACATTTATCGACCGTTACTTACCTGTGAAGGGAAACATCGTGAGTAAACCTACCTAGATAATCAGTGTGTGAAATGGGGTAGTCGATGGAAAACCATCCCACCACAATTTGTCTGGGAAGTTACCCGCAACGACGACTTCTTCGGCCTTTAATATTTATTTATTTATTTTACATTAATCCGACACATTACATAGGTAAGAAAACTGGCAAGATAACAAACGTGTAATTATTGTTATAACAGCATTAATTTTAAAAAGCCAAGTGTTAGGTACACTTCGGATGTCGCCACTCCACTGGTCCGAAGACTTGTGTTGGAGTGTCAATCTACTTAAATTATTTTGTTATGCCTACCGTATATGGGTTTCTTTGTTTTTTTTCTTGTGTGACCCGTGCTAAAAAATTCGCCCGAATTTTAGTTTCCGGACTCACCTGAAAAAGTATTCCGGATTGGTGCCAAATACTGGGACGAGATGAGAATTTCAGATTTGATAAATATTTCAGGTTTTAATACATATAAATGTTTGTTAACAAAAGACATTCCAAACGAAGAAGAAAATATGTTTGTCCGTAAGGAAGTCACGAAAATAAAAGTTTTCGAGCAGCTTTACGTAAGCTCACTAGAATGTCAACAAACAACCCTTTATTCTTTCCTTAGCTGAGATGTATTTACGTAACAATTTTGAGGTCGAGGAGGAGTTTAATTAACCATGGCACAAGAAGCTCATACTTCACCAGGCAAAACAGTTACTGTTTGTTATGACATTTCGAGCACAAGGGTACGTCATCAACCAACTAAGAGCTACTACTAATGGATGCCTTTTATCGCAATCACATACATTAGACTAGGTATTTCTACTTTTAAAAATATTAACAAAAATCGTTGACTTCGACATTGTCATCCTGTAAATAAAATGTAGAATATTATGAAGTGAGATTTTTTTTTGTTTTTCTCGTTAATGTAATAATAAAAAAAAGTTGATTAAAAAAGGAAAAAATCGTTAAAATATTTATACTTAGTTTAAGTACAGTGGAAAATATATCAGGTGTCACTGTAGGCAACGTCCTCTTAGGTGTCGATCGTGGGATCCGTTGGTTGAAATAAATGTGGACTGTATGCTGGTATGTAATTAATTTTTTAATGACGAAGAAATTCTTATTTGAGTACAAAAATACGTGCAATTAGCAACTCGGTTATTCAGCTCTTCTTGGAAAACGTTGCACACACTTCCCGTGTCGGTTGAGAGGTGACACTTCTTTGTCACATTTTAATTTCTTGCCATTCCGGCCCCTGCTACCGCCTCAGGCCCCTCGCGAGACGTTCGTTTCACAAACAGTCACACTTTAATTTAACTTTCACCCAAGGTTGCCTGGAAAAGATTGCTCTGAGCGATAAGGCCGCCTTTGTACACCTCAATTTAAAATTGTAGTTCCTTATAACACAGTTCCTTATATTATGTGTATCTTGTGTGCAATAAAGGGTCAATCTATCTATACCCTTTAGTACTTTGTCGCTTTAAGTTATTTGACACATACATACGAATGTCAAGGAATCATTAACAAAAGCATATTGCGACAGGCTTCTACAGAGTACCTATAGCTTGATGTGTCTTCCACCTGAGTAACAGGACAACAACGTTTGTGAAACTAGGTGAATCCCTACAATATAATTGAATCATGTTATGTCATCTAGGTATTTATATGTCATTACGTGGTATAGGAACTTCCTTTGCACTTCCTTTGAACTTTATTTGCACTTCCTTTGAAATTTATTTGCACTTCCTTTGAATTTTATTTGCACTTCCTTTGAACTTTATTTGCACTTCCTTTGAACTTCCTTTGCACTTCCTTTGAACTTTATTTGCACTTCCTTTGAACTTTATTTGCACTACAATAGCGTCGTCGATAGCGTAGTGGCTAGGCCGCCGGACCGGTGGAATCGAAACCGTGCAATATCGGTCGTCGATTTTTGCGGTTTTTTCAAAAGAGTTCCGATTATTTACCGATTGTATTAATGGTGAAGTAAAACATCGTGATGAAATCTTAACTGAGTCGGTTTTCTCGACAGACTTATCGACTGCTCTAACGTCGTCGTGAAGAAACTTGCACACTGAGATACTAGTTATCCCTCGGGTGCGCGAGTCCGACTCACACTTGGCCGTAAAAAAAAACTTGCGTACATTTACCGACTGCTCTAACCTGCACGCGTTAAGGAAAACATCGTGAGGAAACCTGCACGCCGAGATAACTGTGTGTGAAATGGGGAAAGCAATGGCAAACCACCCCATTAAATGTAAGAATAATCTCGATCCTCATCAATGAGGAATATGTATGAAGAGTATTTTTGAACCTCGGTCGCTTTTCATTATCATCTAAATCCTGCCAGGACACATAAAATTGGAAATGATATTTTTGTTTCAGGAACTGGTCAAGCTCGATGGTCAGATCCTGGGTACGTCGGCACCACCAACGACCATCGCCCCTCTGTGTTGCTCCATCGATTTACCCACTGACACCATCGCTCAGGTAGGTGACTTGCCCACTGACACCATCACTCAAGTAGGTGACTTGTCTACCGATATAGTACAGATAGGTGACTTGCTCACTGATAATATTATAATACAGATAGGTGACTTGCCCACTTATAATATCGCTTAGGTAGGTGACCCTCACCATCGGTCAGGTCGCTTCGACCGCCTACGAAGTAGGTGACTTTCCCACTGATAACGTCGCTCAGTTAGGTGACTTGCTCACTGATAGTATATCATAGATAGAATAGAATATAATCACATTTATTGCCAAATACATTATAAAATATTTTACAAAAAAACATTAAAATTTAATGCAGATACTTATCTGCGTGATAAGATAATCTATGCACATTTGGCAAAAGAGGGGAAAATCAGCAAATGCTGACAAAATCGGGTACCAATTATGCAGCGCTGTTTTTCATTTCCTTAGGTGACTTGCCCACTGATAACATAGCTTCATGTTTTCTGGTTACATAATACGTCTGTATACATACATAATATTCTGGTCACATATAGGGTACGACGCTGCTCTCTGACGATGAAATTGTGATGTTTTATTTATTTTGCAGGCCGCTCTGTCACCGGAAACTGCAGGCTCTCTGTTGTCGGTCCAGTCAGCTCCTCCAGAGCAAAGGGAAAGGCCGGCCAGTTTGATGCTTGAGCTTCCGTTAGCCACTGTAAGTTACCAGTTCTTAGTCTTTTCGTGTTCCTCATTGATGACTGTCGTGATCATTCTATGGAAATAATAACCACATAGTACTTAAGTCTCTCTTGGCAGATGTAATGATGTGTTTTGCTATTCACACACTGATTATCTCAGTGTGCAGGTTTCCTCACGATATGTTTTCCTTCACCGTTAGAGCAGTCGGTAAATGCACCTACGTAAGTTTTTCGAAAAAAAAACGAATAACTCAAACGCACAGTCTCGAGCCAGTCAGGCCCCTGAAGCTCTCGCAGATCGCCACTTCATCGCGCCAGCGGTATCTGGGACGTCCGACTGGCCGTTGTCCGTTCGGGCGTCCCTCATACGCTCGTACGCTGCACGATTCTCTCCCATCCAGTGACATGTCCGACTCCCGAGCCATCGGAGTCGAGTTACTTTTGTTTCTCCAATAATGTTTGGCTCCTTCACCATCTCTTCGATCTTCCTATTTTTTGTTACTTACTTACTTTAGTGCTGCACTACACGCCTCCTGTTCCAGTCCCGGTTCGGTTCGCTGCAACCAATCACGAAGCGCTGACTTCAAATAGGGGGAGTGCGGAACACATGTGATTGGTTGCAGCGAACCGAACCGTCACTGGAACCGGACCATGAGTAGTCCTAGCCTTTACCTAATCATACCGTTTCCTTGCAGCAAGTGGGCGCGTACTTATCAGCCATGTCGCCTACCGAGCAGGAGGAGGACTCGCTTCTTACGCTGTCCTCCGTGACCGCCAGGCCTCTGCTCGCCGCGTCGAGGAAGCTCAGAACTCCCGCTAGTACTGCTGGGTGAGTACTAGAGTCTCAGGTCTTCGGGTCTTAGGTGTTCACGGTATTAGGCCTTGAAGGATTCAAACAACAAAGATTTTGAAATTCACCTTAGCTAGATTGTTTTGTAGAGAAGATTGAAACTACGTCACGCTTTCGGTTCCTGTCTATGAGAATACTTTTTAAGGCGAATACCACCCCAGGTTGACTATACATAGTTTCATATCAATTACCACACAACAAGGTGTACAAAAAAAATCCCTATAGAACTAAAAGAAAACCACCACCCTGTCTACGGGCCTAATACTATACATGCAACTGAATCACAAAATCCCCAGGAGCACCTCATCCCTGGATGGCGGCTACGGCTGGGTTGTAGTCTTCGGCGCGTTCCTGGTCCAGTTCTGGGTCGCCGGCCTGTTCAAGTCATACGGCGTGCTGTACGTGGAGGTTATGGAGACCTTCCAGGGGTCAGAGTCCGTCGCTTCTTGGATACCGGCCGCACTGTCGACGCTCTGTTTGGCGCTTGGTGAGTGGGTAGACCACTACCATTTCAGCTTGCTAATCTCCAGATTTGCAAGCTGAAGTGGTAGTGGTCGGTCACATCTATCGCAAAACCGAAAAGTGTTGATCGCAAGCGTAGTATGGGACGCCCCCTGCTAGATGGAGCAACGATCTGATCGAAATGTGTATAAGTACTAACGAAAAGTTGCGCGGTACTTACGGGTACTTACCGAGTACAGTCGACCTGCATAGGTGAATTACGGGCAATCGCTATGGGGCGGGTCAACTTTACAGGGGTGAAAGGGTGGTAGAGAGTTTCTGTAGAGTTTAGGATATTGTCACAAGACAGGATTGTTCTTGGATAGGAGGAGACTCTTTGGGGAGACCCCTTTGAATTTTAAGAACTCCTAAAAATTTCAACTATTATACTCGAGTTGGATCTTGAGAAATTTCGAGACAATTCCACATACATACGCGTCGGATTGATTGGAACCTTAGGCTTGGACTACATGCGCCGGTTCCAGCCCCGGTTCGATTCACGAGGCACTAACTTCAAGTGGGGGAGAGCGGAATGTTTGTGATTGGCAGCAGCGATCCGAACCGGCGCTGGAACCGAACGCGTATAGTCCAGCACTCAGAGGTTAAAAATGTACTGTTACTGATATTTATTAACAGCTGGTCTAGCAGGGATTCATGATAAGCTCTTTCCCCCAGCCCCGCTGTCCTCAGCACTATGTGAGAAGTATTCCTGCCGGCTCGTGGTCTTCATCGGAGGACTATTCTGTGCGACCGGACTCGCGCTCTCGTTCCTGAGCACCAAGTTGTTCCATCTGCTGCTAAGCTTTGGAGTTATGACTGGTAAGAGACTTCATTTGAATGAAAGGAGAATAACGAAAGCCTTCACCTTATACACCATAAGGTGAATGGAAGTGTAAGGAGGGGGAAACTTAGAAGGCGACAAAATTGCGGACGTTTTAAAGAAAGGTCATGCTGCAATCAACCACTAACCGAAGAGTATTTATGAATCGTTTAATGAGTGTGGAAGAAGCGATAATGATTTGTCAGGATCGTTGCAGGTGGAACTTTTAAATCTCTACATATCCCTGCGAGACAAGAGCGCGTATGAAGCGATTGATGAGTGTGGAAGAAGCGAGAATCGTTTGTCATAGGATCGTTGCAGGTGGAATATTTTAATCTCTACCTATCCCTGCGGAAAACTGGCGTCACAACAAGAGAATTTTAAAATCTTCGCTGTTTTCGCTGGATTTTGGAATGATTTTGTTTATTTTAGAGAGCAGGCGTGCAAACGGTATCCCGTGGTGGTGATTTCTTCATCGTTTTTCATTTAATTTCATTTAAGTAAATTTTTGTCGTCAGGCATTGGTGGTGGTCTGTCAACGACACCTGGGATTGTGATCGTCTCACAGTACTTTGATAAACACAGGTCAGTGGAATAACTTCTTTTATATTTCTTTCATTGATGAGTGAGGGTCGTGATCTTTCTATGGAAATGACCACATAGAACGACTCTATTGGCAGATTTAATGAGGTGGTATGTCATTCAAACACTTGTTAAACTCAGTGTGCAGTGTTATGTTTTTCTGTTTTCTGTTTTTCGCTATGTTTTTCTTTACCGTTAGAGCAGTCGGTAAAAGTACGTAAGTCTTTCGAAAATACCGAACAACTCATTGGTATAATATGACATTGACATTACATGACTTGCATGGTTACGATTTCGAATTTCCTGCAACTTAACTTGTCTTCTCTCTTTCAGGGCATTAGCTAACGGCATATGTGTAAGCGGGACCGCTGCCGGTAGCTTCGTGTTTCCGATGCTCATTGAGAAACTCGTCGACATGTATGGCTTGCATGGAACTGTTCTGCTTTTAGGTAAGTAGACCAAATAGAGGATCCCTATACGAGTTTCCAAGGTTGAACCTTGAAGACAAGATCGCAGGAAAGAGAGCTCCAGAACGTCCTAGGTGCAAATGACTGGATTATGTCAAGGAGTGGACCGGACTGAGCTACTATTATCTGAAAGACGCAGCATGAGATCGCAAGCGATTTTGCCTACTGACCTCCAAAAATACCTCATACCTCATCGGAAATAGAGAGATGAGTCCGTTTGATCGCCAACCTTCATTGATCGCCAACCTGCATCCTTGGTGAGGCTGTCGCACATTGTCTAAGCTCCTCTGCACTTCGGAGAGCACGTTAAATGTTGCTCCCGTTCGTTCGACGTCAGTTGGGGATTTCTATTAATGTTGCCATTTTATGCTTGTTCTAATAAGGATTGTTGTTTCCTAATACCGGGTTAGGTGAGATTTAGGTCTAACGTGGGTTTAGTCAGGATTCAGAAATAAAAAAATTAAACAGGTTTCCAAAACTACTTTTAAGCTCGATTTCCATTGGTAGGTGGAGGCATGCTGCACGTATGTGTGGCAGCGACCCTCTACCGTCCACCACCGTGCTCGCGCGAGCGCAGCACCACCCCCATCGTCAGTACCACCACAGAAAACACCACATTACTTCAAGACATCCACGAAGGTAAGGGCCGTAGCTCATAGTTGGTATTTTAGGCAGGACCAAAGCTTACCTTGATTTGTGGAGGGGGAGGTTAAGATAGAATTTCGTCGTGGGCACTCGTGGGGAGAAATGGTTTTGAGATTTGGGGATAGATAGTGTCAATAGATTTAGTTGAAAACCAAATCTTACGGCCTGTCAACTGAGAACTGGAATTGTGTTTTGTCCTCGGCATCTTCTTTGTCGCGTTTGTGACGACTCGCATTTGTGGGCACGAGGGTCACATTAACCCCCATCATGTTAGGAGGAAGGCAGAGATCATCGAACACCAGGAATATCTGTACTTACTGGTATGGCAAGCCTTGCTTCCTCTAAAGTCATTCGTCACTTCACACATGCGCTTGCCGTTGGGGTCGTCTTCCGAGTCCTGTAGGAAAAATCCTTAAATTATACCTAAAATATTACAAAAGTTTAGGACCACTGTTGTAATAACTAGCAGAAACAAATTTATTTCCACTATAATATAACATCAGGTATCTAAAACGATAATTACTTATTTCATATCCAGGCAAAACAGAACAATTCTCGAACAAGGACAACCGTCTCCAGAGCCTGTTCCAGACGGACAACGAGCTGATCCTCAACCAGAAGAACATCCTGCTCAGCGAGGAGAAGCGTTCCAACCTCATCACGGAGATCATGCACCCTAGTCTCGTCGAGGTCAGTTGCATGTTCAGTACGGCCGTATGTAACCCAGTTTCGAGTAAGGCTTTATCTGCACCCGAGATGTAGCAGAAGGCGAAAAATTAATTTGACCTGTATATTAATTAGTTCATATTACTGTCACAGGTGGCGCGACCTCCGCTGTACAATGCGCAGAATTCAGATTCTGAAGATTCAGAAGGAATGGACGTGCTTGGAGTTGTCGGTAAGTACCTACTGAATATGAGCGGTCAAAATAAAGGTGGTTTACCATTGCCTTGCCCACTGGTAATCTCAGTGTGCAGGTTTCCTCACGATGTTATCCTTCATCGTTAGAGCAGTCGGTAAATGTACGTAAGTCTTCGGAAAAACCGACCCGACATTTCCAAAGAGAGAAGGCTGGGACGAAAGAAGTTCCGGTTATTTACACCAATGGCTAGCACATCAATATTGACCTAAAATCACCAGGTGTCCCCTTGAAATGTCAACAGAAGGTTACGATCAAGGTCAATCAAATACCCAGTGACGTAATAACCCAGTAGCACTTCTAGACACGCGATATTGTTTACTGTGATATTTGACATTAATGAACTTGATTTATTAGCTGAATACAGTTCAGTTCGTGAGTTTTTAAAAGGGGATTCGGATATCGGGTAAAACCGGTCTCTTTCTCTGTTTTACTACAGTCTTAGTACATTCGCGTATCGCTACCAATAACCGAAGTCTCAAGACCCGAAGCCCTTTCTAAAAACTTACGCACTGTAATTGTTTCTATTGTCTCCAGGGTTACCCCGGGAAGTCGCTCGTCTTCGCCTGCGCCCCACGAGGTCATCATCTATCCTGCATTCAGTTGAGGACCTGTCGACTGACAGCACCTGTGTCTACAAGGCCAGTCGACGGAAGATCAGTCGGTGAGTTATTTATACCCTGACCAGGAAAATTTAAACCCTGTCAAGAAGGCGCCATTGATAGTTTTATAGTCTGTGTTATGGATTTCGCTATGGAGAAATACTTCCATTTTCGTGTTTCGTCTAATACGCGACATTGGCGGAATTATTGTGCCTGAAACACAATAAAGGCCATTTAAAAAAATACTTCCATTTAAAATTGAATTTAAAAGTGAAATTCGTTGAGAAAACCAACTTTTGTCATTTTCTCGAAAGTTACCTTTATCCCTTATGGGGGCAAGATTCCACAGGATGAAGAATCCCTTGTAGACGAAATAGGCTACTTGCCACCATAAACAATAAATTATGAGAGTATGTAAATGTTAGTTCAAGTATAATGGGGAACAGAAATATATTGATTTCCGATCATGCAATCACGATTTTAATTTAAGAATTTAAGTTTATAATCGCTCTTTTTTAATATGTATATGTATATCACGTGACCTGAAACGCAGTGAAACGCTATCCGCCATGACGCTGTCGAGTAAACAACAACGAATGTAGGGCGATCAGTACTGTTTTGTTTGTTTCTTTAATCGATAGTGACGTCACAGTAAAACTATCATGGCTACCAGCGTTTTCGCGGGAATTTGAAAATATTAAATATTAAATGCTGTTTATGACTATTTAGCGACTTTATTTTGAGGAAATAAAAAACTAGTAACGAATGGGTATGATTTAAACATTTTACAATACTTTTCAAAAAAGTGACAAATACCCTAAAAATATTTTTATTACAAGGCCTTTATTTGAAAGTATTAGGGCAGATTTATATAGAATCTCATCTTTGAGGAAACGACTGCAAAAGAAAAAAAAATCAATTTCATAAACCTCATTTTTAATTCACATTATTTTCTTGGCATACCAGTCTTCATATTATTTTCAAAACCTAGATATTCCTGATATCGTTTTATTCTGAAGAACCCTTTCTCCCCCCATTCTGATCCAAAACTATTAGCTGCTAACCAATATTTCACCTCATTCTCTACCCCATACCCAATCACACGAACGTTCTGACCGCCTAGAAACTTTCCATATTTATATTCATAAATCCCTCCTTTATAATCTTTAAAATCTTCGTACATTGCTAAATCTGTAGCTATGGAGCCGTTTTTGACGAGTTCTGCCATTATTACATCTTCATTTCTATCGACATTATAATAAAAACTTCCATAATGTTTATCCATCTTGTAGTCTTTACCATTCTTACAAGTGGTATTACAAGTACCTTTTCTGAATTGTTCAATATTGTATGGCTTGCATTCTTGTGAAACTAAACCGTTTGTAACCCAAAATTGGAAAACATATGCTGAAATTCCAATGACACAGTTGGTAGCTAAGGCACAACTGTTGCAGCATTCAAAATCTTGCACCGAAATACTAACAGAAGTATTGGTGTGAATGCAAGTTCGGTCCGACATAGTTGTGGCAGGACCGAAACCCCAACTTGATCCGCAATCTCCTTGATTATGTATTTCCCTGATACTTGGACAGTGTGGCCAATTTTTTCTGGCATCAAAATTCTCTGGGAGATTTCCGTACTTCTTTCTTACACCAGAGTTTTTATTATTCTTCATAATATTATAGCTCATATTATCCAAGTTCTTACGTACATAGGAAATCTTTGAAAGATCTTTTGCATCGAAGTTCTTGATAAAATTCTTATCTATTTTTTTAGCTAGAGTCTCAATATCTGCGTAGTTCATTGCATGACCGAGACTTAAGCCCTCAAGATGTTCGTAATGAGCAATTTTCCAACTAAAATTTTGTCCATTAAAATATTCTATAAATTCTTCACGAGGTAGGCTTTCATATTTTTCGTTAATATCGGGATCAAAGTCAGCAATGGCGTTGCCACAAAGTAAAAGCAATGTTAATCGTAACATTATTTAAAAATAAATAATGAAATACCTAGTTTCTTTGACAGTATAAACCTATTTAAATAGGTAAAGTCTAATTATTGTAGGTACTTTAATTTTAATTGACTTCCAATAAATTATTAGGTACCTTCGTCGATAGAAAAATTTAAAATATTTTACCGATAATTTATTACCTATGTAATAAATCAAATAAGTAGGTACCTAAGTTTGTTGTATTTGTAATACCTAATAGGTAACGCACATAGCTATTATTTTTATTACCAAACACGTTGATGTCAACACGATAGTTTCATTTCCTTCAGACATGCTTAATTGCACGCATGAGCGTCGACCAATTCATTTCAATTGCATCAAAATATTTATCAGACCCAAACTACCTCATCCAAATATTAATTAACTTTTCTTCTTAGGCGTATTCCTCATTACTGAGGGCCGTGAACATTCTATTGAAATAACAGCAGAGAACGACTTTTGGCAGATGCCTTCCCCATTTCACACACTGGTTATCTCAGTGTGCAGGTTTCCTCACGATATTTTCCTTCATCGTAAGAGAAGTCAATAAATGTACGTAAGTAAAATAATAATAATCGAAAAACTCATTGGAGTCCGGCGTCACTAATACGTCATCAACCTCATAAGTTACTAGAACCAACTAGGCATTGTGCCCGTCAATTTTTATGGCGTATCTGAATATAGGCACGAGTCGCATTCCAGCACATGTTTTTGGGTGTGAGCGGGTTGTAGAAGAGCGAGGGATGAGAGCGGGCCGCCACGCGGTATGGGGGAGGACATGACATTTTCATTTTTTTAGCCTAGTATTCTAAAAGTGGCTTCAATTTAAATAAGTATGTTTATGAGAGGTTACGACTCGTGACCCCACTAAGTTGACCCACTAGTGGTACAGTATCTCGATATAATGGGCACGTGGTCCCACTGTCTAGTGGGATCATCATTCAGCCGTAATGCAGTTGCTTTTGGTCCCACTAATTTGGCCATAAACAATATCACAATATTTTAGGAACTCAACATTAATTGGGAAATAGAAAAACCAATTAACGAGTAGTATACTTCGCCCAAATAATTATCACAGCCAAATTGTTACAGCTCGCTATACATTCGGCCACCGCTACCGAGCAGGATCATCCCAAATAAGTTGGCGGAACCGGTGATAAAGCAAGAAGTTCAGGAGCAGACGCAGAAAGAAGTCGAGATCACGCCTAAGAAGAGGGGATGTGTCGAGAAGATCTCTAGGTAACTCTCGTCTCTTTCTGCTTTTTGTTAATTGGTTCTACTATCATCCTATGATACAAATGGGGCTCTGGATTTCAAACATAGACACCGGGTGTACATTGGAAGACAAGCTCTGTGAAATCCTGTCGCGATGTTTTTATAGAGAGGGAATCTTGCCTCGGTGCAACGCGCTGAAAGGAATTTTATTTCTTAAATATTTCCAATCTTTTGTTACAAATTCTGTGTGATGCCGGCGTTAAAGAATAGCACAACACCAACTCTTTCCGCGGGTGTCGTACGAGGCGACCAGGACTTAGTGGATAGTATTTTACACTTAGACGGCGGTAGGCTCGCCACCAATCACGTTTGTCCACCAAATCTTACGGCGAATAGTGGGATAGGAACTACCTCTGTGATTTAATGTGGTTCCTCCCTCTGTCTATACCCCCTCGGGGATTATTTACGTGAGAGTTTATGTACGAGTATGTATTGTTACAAATAAGTTTGCAATAAAATGTTATGGGAACGCGATTTGTAAAATACCTCTACCTTCCAGATATTTGGACGTGTCTCTGCTGAAATCGTGGCGTTTTGGTCTGCTGTGTGCATCAGTGGCTCTGATGTCATGTGGCTCGCCTTATGCATTGTACTACCTGCCCGCTTACACCGTCGCTGTTGGGCATAGCAAGTCCGCGGCTGGTAAGTTGCGCTCGTGAAGTTACAATACTTATTAAGGTGTGTGACTCGTGATGCCACCTACATTGTCCCACCATTACTCGAAGTCCCACTAGCCTGAATGTGTAGGTTCGTGGTCCCACTGCAAGTGGGCCTACCAGTAATAGTTGTAGATACGGTTCGTGGTCCCACTCTTATTTTTATTTCCAAGTGTAATGAAGTCCTTCAGATACTGGCCACTTTAGTCACAATCCTGCATATTATAATTGTAATATTATTTATGGCCAAATTAGTGGGACCAAGAGCAACTGCATTTCGGCTGACTGATGATCCCACCAGACAGTGAGACCACGAGCCCCGTATATCGAAATACTGTACCACTAGTGAGTCAAATTAGTGGGATCACGAGTCGTAATCACATAATTCCATAGTTGCGCTAGTGACGGGTTTGTGACAATCTTAGTAACTAAACTTGAGCAGTCAACTAAAGTTTAGTTGACTGCTCTAGTGATAGCTCTCGTGAATGATTTGGTTTCAATCTTATTATCTAGTGACGTTGTGTGTGACGTAGTGACACCTTCAGTGATTGGGACAAGATTTATTGAAAGTATTATTGACATTTTATTATTGACCTGTATATTAGTTACGATCGGACATAATGACGGTGATTTTAGCTGAGTCTTAAGTGACTGTCATAGAGACAGGAAGTTTAATGACAGCTTTAATGAAAGGTTTAGTGACAATGTCTTTAGTGCTTGGGACAAGAAAAGTTTAGTCACTACATTAGTGACTTTTTTACGGCTTAAGTGACAAGTTTAGTGACGGTAGCTTTAGTGCTGCTTAGTCTGTTTAATTCATATTTTACTCGTAGTGATTGATAATGTTATGGGTCGTCGTAGTGATCCCTCACTCCCTCCCGAGCTTGGGGCTTTAGTTGTAATCTTCCTCGAGCAACGTTTACTTCATTAAATGTGAAATTTTCCCAAACCGGGACGTTAGGCTGGAGATGATGATGTTGATGGAAATTGCATTATTCCAGGTCGTCTGGTAGCCATCAGCGCTGTATTGGATCTGATCGGTCGCCTGGGATTGGGCTGGCTGTGTGATCTTCACCTGTTTTGCAGAAGAAAGGCTTATATCATTAGGTAAGCTCTTACTTTGCTCAGCAACAAGTGAATTTTGGCGTGCCGGCCATAAAGAGTAGCACCACCCCAATTCTTCCCGTGGGTGTCGTACGAGGCGACTAAGGAATAGTATCTAGCTAGTGGATACTATTAGTACCTAGTACAAAAGAAGTGGCAAAAAGTTACGGCGAAAGTGGGAACTACCTATAATGATAAAGGTGATTCCTCCGTCTACCCCTCGGGGTTAATGGACCTGAGAGTTATGCTAAATTCTAATTTCTACTAAATTGGCGAGATCTAAAATCTTACTTGAGAGCATCGATGGCGTAGTGGTTAGAGGCTTCTATGTGGTAGGTCCGAACCATGCTATATCATGTATCAATGAGTTTTAAATTTTTTTCGAAAGACATACATACATTACCGGTACATTTACCGGCTGCTCTAATAATTAAGGAAAACATTGTGAGGAAACCTGCGCACTGAGATTACCGTGTGTGAAATGGGGAAGGCATCCCATTAATCTGCTAAGAAAGTCTTTCTATGTGGTTATTTCTATTAAAATAATCACGACCCTCATGAATGAGGAATACGATTTGGAAGAAGAATCATTATTCTTTTTTTAAATCTACTTCTTTTTTAGGCTAAAATTATTAAGAAAGGGAAGGAATGCTCAGTGCGAAAGGAAGTGTGCCCAAGTTCTCTTAATCTTTTTAATGTCCACTTAACTTCAAAGGTTGTCTGGAAAAGATCGCTCTAAGCGATAAGGCCACCTACACATAAGACAACTGCTTTTCGTGGCAGTTTTAGATATAATGCAACCAAGTGCTGGAACAACTTACCTCCACCATTCCGTGACCTACAAATAGTGCAGTCGTTTAGTAAAAAAATTAAGGCATACTTATTGTCAATCCAAAAGTATTAATTAAGGTTGCGAAAAGAAAAATAATTAAACAATAAATGAAATCTAATATTGTAATGGAAGTAGTTCTTTTACACCTATTGTGTATTGAGATAAGTATATATAGTTGGGCAATAGGGACAGCTGACTCACCATTACGTACCGTGGCGTCGTTCACCGGGCCCTGACTGAAAACCAGCGCTGCGGCGGTGGCTAGCATCTAGCCATATCGTCACAACATAAGGCTGAGACCCTTTTGCCACATATGCAAGTTCACAATTGTGAACTAACTCTAGAAAATGTAAAAAAGTAGCTCTTTAAAGTACATCTTGTTATGTATATGTGTGCAAATAAATTTTTATTCATATAATTCATTCATTCATTCATTCACCTTTGTGCTTTATAGTGCTACTATTCCTGCAATTTGTACTTTTCCTGTAATTGTGTAAAAAGTTTATTTTCTCAGCATACTGGTGGCAGGAATTGCTGTGCTGAGTTTGCCCAGCTTGACGTCTTGGTGGGCGCTGGCTATCGCTTCAGGTGATCATTTATTTACATTAATTTAGTATTAATATTAATTATTAATTTAGTTGCTTGCTTGCTTATAGTATGGTTAGTGGCCAACCTATTTGTCAGAGTTGTTCAGGCCGCCCGTAGGCATCCGACATGGCTTAACGACAACAACCGGGACCGACTGCTTAACGTGCTCTCCGAGGCACGGAGGAGCTCATATGAAATATGCCACTAGCGGTCACCCATCCAGGTACCGACCGCGTCAACGTCGCTTAACCTGCACGATCACTTTCGGACTGTGCTCGCAACTAGGCTACGAGCTTTTAGTAGCAGTAATAGTATTATTTATTAATTTAGTAGTAGAGGTACTATTACAACATAGCATTTATTGCAAACTTGCAAGCACATGAATCGGACTACTAGAGAGGGTCGTTCTAGAGTCTAGAACAATCACGTGAGCACTGACAGCGAGACACGGACTTGACCCATAGGTCATATATTTTCATACATTTGACATTTCAGTGTCCGACTAATATATGGAAAAATGCTTAAATCCCATGCGCCAACTGGCAGACGGGGTTTCCTTATAAAACGAGCTAACAACCTACATAGGGGTGAATTTCAAAATGTTTGTTTGCAAGCGTAAGGGTCAGCTTACTAGCGACTGTCTGTCGTCAAATATCTTCGCTTCGTCGTCTATGTGTTCCGTCAGTGTTTATAGAAGAGCCAGTACTTATTAAGCCCGTGTGCTCCATCTTAGACCTCAACTTCGCTTACCACCAAGTGAGATTGTGGTCAAACGTGGGTTTAGCCGTAAATAAAACATGGTTTATTTTCGTTTGCAGCCGCCTACGGCCTTTGTCTGGGCTGTTGGTTTCTGCTTGTTCCTGTGCTATTAGCTGACACCTTTGGCACTGCGCGCATCGCTTCCTCCTACGGACTGGTCAGGATGTTCCAGAGTTTAGCTGCTGTCTCTGTTCCACCTACAGCTGGTAAGATCTATCTATCTTTCTCCTCCTATTGTTGCAAAGGACCCGAGTCTGCTTCGGCACTGCTGGCTCGTCAGAATGTTCTGGAGTTTAGCTACTGTCTCTGTTCCACCTACTGCCGGTAATATATCTATCTCATGCCTCGAGAAGCCTCGAAACCCAGGGTATGCAACTAAAGCCAGACTTCAAGAGACACATTTAAGTTGCTATCAAAGCTTTGGACTTCACGAGGCCAGTTCCATTCTGATTCGGTTCGCTGCAACCAATCACAAAGCGCAGATTTCAAGTCCGCCCTCCCAGAGGAGCGCATGTGATTGGTTACCACGAACCGAACCGGAATGGAACCGGCCTCGTGAAGGCCGACTAAATAGCATTGCATAGTTTAGAACCCGGACCTCCCTCATGGGAGTCCGGCGTCCTAGCCACTAGGGCACCGACGCTGCCTCCCATCTCCTTCAAACACAAAACCGTATCTTCCAGGACTAGTTCGTGACATCACAGGCGGTTACTCCTGGTGTTTTTACGGAATGGGATCCTGCATGGTTCTAGGTTCAATTCCAGTCATCGCCTTCCATATTACCACCAAGAACGAGGACTCAGAATCTGTTGACTGAAGAATTGAAGAAAAGGAAGGTAATTAAGAAATAGTATATTTTGATGCTAATGCGAGAAGACAGCAATTGTAAACGAGGTACAGTCCATCAAAAAAGAGTAGAAATTAAATAATGTCAACATTTACTGAAATTTACTATACTCTTTATTGACGGAGTGTACACTTGTACAGTGGACAACACATCAAACTTAGTACTTTGTCGCTTTAATATATTTGACACATTCATACGAATGTCAAAGAATCATAACAAGAACTTATCAGGGTTCTATCGAGTATAGCTTGATGTGTCTTCCAGTGCGTTAGTTTTTAAAAAGGGCTTTTGGTCTTGAGACTTAGGTTATTGATAGCGTAGGTACTAAGATTTTAACCGATACCCGAATCCCCTTCTTAGATCCCATTGACTGGAACAATTCGGCAGTGAGGAATTGTGCCTTTCCGCACATGTATTTCACGACGTTTTTTTATCACCCCTGGCGAGAATATATTACTAATTACTATAATAAAGTAGCTTATTAACAAAGTTAAAAAATGCAATGTTTTTTACATAAAGAAACTTTTGTCTGTGTTTTACAGAAAGAAATATTTGTCTGGTAAGTTTGGGCTGTACCTATTGAAGACTTTTGGTGGCGTTAAATTATCTAAATAGAAATCACTTGATTTATAATGTAAAACGAGTAAAGGCACTAGTATTCTAGGAGCATTTTTCCATCAGCTACGCATGCACAAAAACAGGCTCTCTAAGAATAGGTGTGACGAAAAAAATATATTCGAAACGAATGCGTGGAACGGAGTAGAGGTAATATGACGTGATGGCTGACCAATAGGAGCGTACGATCGATTAACAACACGGCTTCTTATTGGTTGGTTATTGCGTGATATTTCTTCTGCGTTTCGTAGACAAGAGTAAAATTAATAGTATAAGTAATAATATCTGTAGTAATTTGATTTCCAGATGTAGCCAAGTCAAATAAAATAATATTTATTTCATTTTATTTATCAAAATACACTTGACTAAATGTTGTAATATGTAATGCTTAATACCATGATTAGAATTATCCAAGCCATAAATAATTTGGTTATAAGTAAGTAATATGTATTTATTTCTATCGAAATTATTATTCGAAAAGTTGAAGACCTATTAGGTAGGTAGATAAAATTAATCTATTCTGAACAACTTTGCCTCGGCCTTCACGAGGCCGGTTCTAGCCACGGTTCGGTTCGTTGCAACCAATCACATGCGCTCCGCCCTCCTCCACTTGAAATCTGCGCTATGTGATCGGTTACAGCGAATCGAACCGGAATGGAACTGGCCTCGTAAAGTCCGAGGCTTGGATAATAAGTTAAATGCGTGTATTCTTAGAGCTTTGGGACGCACCATTCTCTCTAGTTTACATACAACATTTTCAAACTCGTTAAAGTTCGTTGTTTTAATTTTTTGTATATGAGAGAGAGAATATAGTTAATTCTTGTCAATCAACACGGTTTACGGCAATCTAATTTAGTCCTACTCAACCAACTCTGGTTAAGGCATAGACATCAGTGTAAAAAAGCCGAAAATAAATAGGCTTCATTTTTGGAGCAACCAATGCCAGTCCAAAGATATTATAGAACATCTATGATTAATAAGCACAAAAATTGAGTGAAAAAATTAGGTATGAAATTGGTAAAAAAATTAGGTACCAGTTAAAGTCAAAAGTAATATATACCCTGACCAGAAATATAAAAACCCTTAAAAATAGTTTTATCTGTGTTATGGAGTTCGCTATGAATAAAAATAGTACCATAGAGATTATAAGATTTATTTAATTTATTTATTTAATTCCGCAGTATTGCGAGCGTATTTATACTTTTTATTAGCCTGGACAGGGAATATTTTTTGTTTAGGTGTAGGTTTTTGATGGAAACCAATGAATCCTAATGATTTTATCTATGGAGTAAAAAAAATGTGGCGTAACAATATTAAGTACCCTGAAGCTTAAAAAAATTGTAGCAAAATAAATAAATAAGCAGAACCCAATGTTAATAATATCTACGCAATTAGATAAAGAGCGCAGAAATCACGCGGGGTTTGCACAGATTTTATTACTAGGATATATCACTTTAGGTTCTGCATGTCCACAGATTTTTCAACAGCTATACAACAGGTTTCGTGGACACGAAAAAAAATTAAATAAAAAATTAATATTAAATAATTGAAATTGAAATCGTTTATATAGCGCGCGCTATTAGATAACCAAATTATATTGAAAATGTTAAGAACTAATACTTATTATTATTAGGATTATTTTAGTACCACGGTGTTCTTAACATTTTTAAGTGGGTGTAGTAGATATTGGCTTTAAAACTACCCACTATAATAAATAATACATAATTTCACTCAGTATTAATTAACTATAGAAAATATTTTTTATCGTGCCTATTTGTTATTACTTTCATCATTATTTGACATTCTAGTATCGAGTCAAAACAATTTTATCATTATTTGTCTAATACTCTCGTGATAAAATATAATTTTATCATTATTTGTCATTAGTATCGAGCCAAAACAATTTTATCATTATTTGTCTAATAAGCTCGTGATAAAATATAATTTTATCATTATTTGTCATTAGTACTCATTAGTATCGAGCCAAAATATAATTTTATCATTATTTGTCATTCATTATATTAGTCTCGTGGATATCAAAATATAATTTTATCCTTAATCTCATTATTGAATCTTGATAATATGTTTATCATTATTTGTCTTTATAATCCAGTTATAAAATATAATTTTCTCATTAATTGTCATTATATTATCTCGTGATAGAGAATGTGCATTGCACATAGTCTTACTTACTTAATTAATCACTTCTATGATCAAAATAGTGGCACATTCTCTGTTAACGTGTCATTGAAAAAATAAAAAATATATATATGGTAGGTACCGAGTATCCGATTTTACAATATACAATGCTAATTTATAAGATAATTTCCGACTTTGCGGTATGAAAATCTATAGAATCGGATACTGGTATAAATAAACAAAAAATGAGTGTTTTAAGATACGCTGAGGCATTTGAAGAATGGTGTTTTTTGCACTGACGCAGATGGTTGTTTTTATAAGTAATACAAAGTGCCCCTTCGCGCACTTTGCCGCATGAGTGATTACGACATAATTATGCTTTTCAGGCATGTGAGACAATTCGCGATAGTTTTTGTAACACCGGTGCGAGAAAAAAAAAACATAAATAAATGAAATAATTTAGCGTACAGTTAAGAAAAATTCTGCTTCTCGAACGTGTTACAAAAATTATTTTGTATTTCATCTCAACCTGTAATCATTTAAAGTATTTACCTTATGATTACAAATGTAATCACTACATCTTATGTATGTATGTACGGAAGAACATATTAGGTTTTTGAAACTTTTTTTTAATCTTATGCTATGATACAAAGCATGTGTTCAATGTACAGGTACTTAATAATCTCCTTGATAGAGGGTGGTCAGAAAAAACATGTCCTAATTCTTATTTATACTCATCATCGTCAAAGAGCCGTTTTGGAAGCAATAAGTACCGATTAATGTCCTATTAATATTTAATCTTTCTTGTGTTTTCATACTTTCCTTTTTTTTCTGACCACATTCTATTAATTATTCTGCATAAGTTGTTGAATCTATACAATGGAACGAGTGAACGAGGTGATGAACAGAGCCAATAATTGAATACAGATCAACAATTGGTTAAACTGTATTCAATATTGGCTCAACTGTATTCAATTAAATTAGTAATTAGTTGAATTGTATTCAACTAGTGGTTTCATATAATACATAAAATCAATAAAATTGTATTGAACCAGTTGCATTTTGAAATAATTACTTATGATTCACGCAATAAATACTGACACCAAATTGTATTTAACGAAGTGGTTCAACTGTAGTCTAAGGAACCAGTGGTTCAACTGTAAGTTAATCTATGAACCAAATCGTATTTAATAAATAGGCCGATTGTTTTTTCAAAATTTGGTTCAATTGTAGGTATTTATGAAATTGGTTCTTATAGAACCAGTTGTATATAACTATATTAGTTCAATAAACATGTATTATATGGACTCAAATTGTATTTAAATGTAAGGAGTATTGAGAATACGTAATAATTATGTGATCTAAGTGTGGCTTCAACTGTGCAAATGCTTTTATCGTGTGAAATAATTTGAAGTCAGACCAGGGTACCTATCAAAATATTATATTATACTGGGTACTTTTTTTAAAACACTGCCTACTAAATCGTTTCTCGTATAGAACATCTCTACCGCCACTGGCTAACATAGTGAGGTGAGATGTATCTATAGGCGACGGTGACCATTTTATCACTAAGTGCCCGTTTGGTCGTCTTCTCTACATAAACAATTTAAAAAAATTAAAATGAAAAACCGTCAAAACGTCAATGTTGCCATTTTAAATTTAAAGTTAAATATGGCAACATCGACGCTATTTTGTTGACCATTTTAGGTTTGGTCTTTCGTAATATGGCGTCCTGGAAAACACGTTGCTACTTTTTTTTAAATTTTGATACTGGTCTGATTTCTGTTGTATTTAAATTATTTTCAATTTATTTGAGTGGCTTGTATGGATCTAAAGGACCACATACTGTTATTTCATTAATTAAAATGTAAAAAAATCTACTATTAAAAATGCTAGCTAAGCTAATAAGTTTCTAGATATCATGTTTTTTACTTTCCGTATAATGTTACATAAAAAAACTTGTATTGGAAATTGGAAACTTTAGAATGTATAGTGTTCTAATGGCTTGAATCGAAAATTATAGAGGGTGTAACAATAATATTCTATACAGGATATAACAAAAACCCCAATACCAAAAGGGAGGTGTTTAGTATCCATAACTGAATTTTTACTGTGGGACCAACTCTGAAATCGCGAAAAAAATCATCCGTTCCATACAAAACTTACACGGCCGAAATATTTCATTTATTTCGCGACTCCAGAGTTGGCCCCTAGTGAAAGTTCAGTTATGGATTCTAAACACCCCCCTTTCGGGACTATAGCGTGTTTTTGTTACAACAACCTGTATGTATATAATCACATAGGAAACTGTATAATCCTGAAGTGGTTACTACAGGTATTTTTACACCTGTATGTATAATATTATAGTATGTGGCCCTGTAGACAAGACTTTGTGTAGACGGTGTCAGCGTATTGTTGAAGAGAGACAAAAAATGGAAATAAAACCAAATTAGACATATTTATACGAGTTTTATTTAAAAATCAACCAATATTATCCATAAAAACAATAAATTATATAACCCCTAAATATTTTACAAATAAAATATCACCAGGCATTTATCGTTTCATCAATGTATTCACTCACACAACAGAAATAGGTTATTTGACTATTATTTTTTATTTGCATCAAACACCTGACTAAAGTCCATTTTCCAGTGACAGCACCTAAAATGTGATTTATTTATATGAAATACATATTTTTGTACCAAATGTAATCAAATTTCGGCCATTAAAATGCAAAACCATACATTATTTTGAGAAATTTTCATCAATAAAATGTATGTTTCCTCGAAATCATCTTCAAATTTGACAGATATTTGTGACTGCTAATGAAAAAATTAATTTTAGGAATATAACGGTTTTATTATGAATATAACGGACATTGCGCTAATGTCAATGGAGTATCTCTGCTGGATTGAATCCGAAATGAGGAGATCCGGTATAGAACAAAAGTTATCGACATAGCTCATAAGATTAGCAAGCTGAAGTGGCAGTGGACCGGTCACATCTGTCGCGGAACCGACAACCGCTGGGGTAGACGAGTTCTGGAGTGGAGACCGCGTTTGGGCAAACGTAGTGTGAGACGCCCACCTGCCTAGATGGAGCGACGATCGGCGCAAGGTGGCCGGCAGCGTCTGGATGAGAAGAGCCGAAAATCGGGCTTAATGGCGCGGCCTGGGTGAGGCCTATGTCCAGCAGTGGACTAGAGTAGGCTGCTGATGATGATGATAATGCGAGCGCAATGTCTAAAACGCAAAATTCCGCAATATGGCGAGGTTTTTTTAGGTCCTGACTTCCTGGTCAGGGTATACATGACATTGCATGGTTACGAATCCCATAACGCCCTCTTACTATTTATGTCGTGTGAGTTAATACATTGATGACACAATAACCTCGTGAATGTCAATTTTTTTATGAAAACCTTACAGCACAGCTTTACATTTCCTCCTCTACTCCCATAGCACTCCCCCCCCCTACCCGCCAGGGGGCGGTCCCTCTCGTCCCTCACGAGCACGCCGTCGCATGCGCAAATATCTTTCTACGTTATGAATTTTTATTGCTTGTAGCTGTTTTATTTTTCAACGAATTTCAATTCTTATTTCACATTTGACCATAAAGAAGACGGATTTCGCTCCCATAGAAAATGAGGCTCAGCGATATAACAAATTAATTTACAAAAAAAAATCATTACAGAAAATAAAATATTTATAATACAATAACCCAAATTAAGATAAACACGCTGATATCTTTATTATTTCCTAATAACCTAAAATCATTAATAAAATCTCAGATGAGACTTTCACTTGACCTTGATCGACAATCGTAGCGTATCGTATTTTGTCAAAAGTTTAGGTTTCTGGAAATAATGTATTAGTGCATGAAATACTAGAAAAAATTAAAATTTTTTCACGTATATCTTGTTCTCTGCTCTTTTGAAAAAAAAAAGTTTTCATCTGGCAGACTGAATAAGAACTCCTTCATACGTGGGCCTGGGGGAGGATGGGAGGCCATGTCCTTTATGTCTTTTAATGTTTATAAAAATTTAAACCCTGACCAGCAGGAACTAAAAAACTGTCAAATGGGAGCCATTAGTAGTCTTTTAACCTGTGTTATGAAAAAAACCCATTAATACCGCAATATGGCGAGGATTTTTATATTCTTGGTCAGGGTTTATCTGTGGTGATCCAGTATAGTGCTTGCTTAATTAAAACGCGTTCTTACTATAACCAATTTATGTCGTGTGAATGAATACATTGATGAATATCAAAATCTTTATTCATACTTTACAGCACGGCTTCACACCTCTCTCCCCCCTTCCATCCCCCCTCCCACAGCACTTCCCGCTCTCATTTTCCCTACGCCCCTTCCCCGCCAGGGGGCGGTCCTTTTCATCCCATACGACCACACCGTCGCACGCGCAGATGCGCTTAGGGTTCTCGAAGATGCCGGCAGAGCGCGCAATGATGCCGCAGGCTATACTGTAAGGAGAAAGGACTGGTTGAAATTATAAAGGAGATAGATCTAGAAATAATAAATTTTAATAATTTAATTTTTTACAGGTGGTAGATCCTAATGTGTAGGACCGCCTGGGTTGGTACCACCCACCCTCTTAACATATTTCTGCCACAAATCAGCAATGCCAGCGTAGTTGCCGGTAACTGAGGCGCTCTATCTGGGTCCTAAGGGTTAGCAGCGCGTCGAAAACCCTCTAACATTATAGTGAGGTGAGATGTCTATGGGCGACGGTGACCACTTACCATCAGGTGGCGCGTTGACTCGTCTGCTCTCCAAATAAAATAAAAATACCACGCCTAGTATTTGTTCAGACGTGTTTTTTTATTTTCTTTAATTTTTGTCGATTTATATATCTGTTAGTTTAGTACAGTCGCGAACTTTAATTTAGGACTTTTACACATGTAACAATGTACTTTTACACATGAAACAATGTACTTTTACGCATGTAACAACCTTGTCATATTCAATACGAGTTAAAGATGTGCTGTGCTAGTATTAGAACTCTTTTTCTAGAGATCTCGATCTCTTCCAATTGTTACAAAGTTGTTCAATGTGTAAAAGTGGATTCCAAAGTAAGGTTCGCGACTGTACCTAGTCTTTATTATCTATTATTATTGTCTAGTCGCCCTTAGTAAATACGGAGCAGTCTATTATATATTGTTTTACTAATAGTAACTCAATTTGTTATATCTATCGTGTATACTGACAATCCAATAAAAAAAAAAAATTAAATATATAAAAAGGGGTGAGGAAATCGCAATTTATTTGCCTCTGCTTAGCGTTTAATTATTGGGGGAGCCCAACTTCTCCACCCTTTCTTAGCACCCAGTCTTGTCTTTGTACAGTCTACCATAAGCTATAGTATACCATCTGTCAAAAACCATCGATTGAATGAACCTTATGTCTGAGCACCAAGATACATTTCAGATTCTCAAATTTTGACGTTTGGGTAGATTGACCTGTGGTCGACTGTACAAACCGCTAGGCTTTTAATTTCATACATATAAATAGCGAGTAAATGTGTATACAGTACTTACGGCTTGCCACAATTGCCGTCCACTTTGGAATGGGGCGAAGTGCCACGACCGAGGTCGTCACAGTTTTCAGAGACAGCTATGGACCGCCCTATGATGTCCCATACCTAATTAACACCATAACCATAAGGAAATAATCACAGAAATCGGACTAGTAGCGCCCTCTCCTCTAGAATAATGATGTTAGCACTGACAGCGAGCCAAAGGGTTTGTGTTAATGCACATTTGACAATTCAATGCCCGACTTATGTATGGGAAAATTACGGGACAAGTGGGATTAGAGGCATGCGAATACCGGCAGAACCTAGTAACTCTAAGTCGGGTTTTTTTAAACATTTTAAAAAAAAAACGACTTACCATCTTGGAAATCCCCTTACTTTTTCCGGATCATCATCAGATCCATGAGGTTCCAGATGTGGGAAGGGCTCCATGGTCTAAAACACTCCGAGTGAGTGAGTGGAACGGTAATCCATTCCAGAGATCCGATCTGACTTCAAACTTCCAAGATCTTGGGAACCACTGATCCGATTTTTATCTGACATGGCTAAGAACACTCTCTACAAAATTCTCTTTTAAATTAAAAGAACCGGATCCAAATCGGATCATCCGTTGTCAAGTTATGAGGCCACAGACAAACGTGTCAAACTTATAACACGATCGATATATAATATTATATATTCTCGATCGGTCAGTTGCTGAAAATAAAAGTCCGTATATTGATGATATTAAATAATCTGATTTTCTTTTTTTTTTAATTTTTATAAAAAACATATCCAGGTACCTACGTAATTAGTGCAATAAAGATCATTTTGTCTTTATCTTTCTCTTACCTTTAATACATTATCAACTATTCTGAAGGTAGCCCGTCCGGTCTCATCAGCCGCTATATTGCCCAGGTCCCCAGCGTGTCGGCACTCGGGTGGGTCCTGGGGACCCCCATGCGGCGAGCCGAGGGGGTCATAGTGATCCCCTATCGACATGCAACCCTGTAGAGCAAAAATCATTATTGTATTCTGTCTGGCTAACACGTTGGTTGGGGTATGTGGAAGAATAAGTGATGTACGAATGGCGAAAATAGTATACGAAGCAAAAGTGAGTGGAAGGAGAGGGGTCACCCTAGATTTGCTCTTAGATTTTAATATACAAGCAGAGGACCCCAACGACTAAACTGACAGGTGCTAATGTCACTTTGTAAAATAATGTTGGCATGTTTAATGTAATAGTGTTGCGTTCAGTTCACTTGTGAATCAGTTCCCTTAGTTCACCCAAACAGTGAGCCATAAAGATAAAGTTAAATTATATATTGAAAGAAGATGAATTTCGCTCCCATACAATGTGAGGCGACATTATAGAAGAAAATAAAATATACTTTGGTTGGTCAGTGATTGAACTCAATCTTTGGTCACAACACTATTTTTATTTAATCAAAAACTGGCAACACAGGAAACGTCAGTTTAGTCCGTCTAAAAAAAACTACTTTAGTGGTCGACTATTTTAGTTATAAAGTATTTCTGGTGCAATAAAGTGTTTACAATCAAACAAGAAAATACTTAAAAAATGTCTTACCTGGCTCAAATCCCCCGTACCATGAACATGTAATCCATGAAGGCCTGAACTCAGCCCGTCTATACTCCCATCTGCCACTAACGAACCCTCTGACGTCTGTTGAAACCTGATGACTCCTAACACTCGGCTGCTGCAGCAATCCTGGTTGGATATCATGGCTACTGCCGATTGGGTATCTGCAAATAACAGATTGTAACTTCATGGCTGGCTGGTGACCACCGTGAACAACGTGACCACTTAGTGCGTTTTCTGTCGTGCGTACTCGTCCGCATCGCACCGCAACACTTTTTTCTAGTGTATTTTTAAGTAACGTAGCGGACGGTGTGCTCCCCGTCCGCTGCGTTACTTAAAAATACACTGATAGATGAACAGCTCCGCGTGCGGATACGTTCTAATGTTAAATTTGCTGTCAAGCAGATAGTACGCGAGGGATTTTCCGACAGCTTCCAATCGACTTAACAGATGGCGCTGATTATCAAAATGTGCCAAAATATGAGTACCTAGCTGGCAATAAAATTTGAATTAGAATACCTTCCTTATTTATTATCTGATCGTCGATATTAATTCTATGTTATTTGCTCATAGTTCTTGTTTTATCATTGGGAAATGATGAATTTCTATATTTTTACAAAAAGCTATCTACTATGCAATGAAAAAACACTATGTCAAAACCAGGGATGTTACGGAGCTTCGACTCCGACTCCGAAAGGTCGGAACTTCCGATCCCGAACTTTCGAGCCGAAGTCAGAGTCGGAGGTGTAAAATCAACACCTCCGACTCCGACTTCGGCTCCGATAATTTTGAATCGGAGATTATACCGAAGATTTGTGAGCAAACATATTCAAATATCAATATTTAATAAAATAGTGTAGGACTATTACGGTCGGGACGATCATTATAAAAATATTGGCCAATATTTTAGTTCAGCTATAAAAATTAAAAAACGGTTTGAAATTTGAACTTCTTCTGAACATCTACTCCGCCTCCGACTCCGATAAATCAAATTTAAAACCTTCGATTCTGACTCCGGTTCCGGTAAAACCACCTCCGTAACATCCCTAGTCAAAACAACTCTTCTGTCACTTTGACATTGCATCTAAATGCAGCGCCATCTGTCTCTCTCATTTTTTGCAAATAAATATTTGAATTTGAATTCCCCAGACTGACTTTGCACAAAGTCATACCACCTTCAAACCTTAACTTACCACCAAACCCCTGCAGCACGGCCCTTTTCCCCGAAGTTTTTGCCACCAAGTCGAGGACTATGGAACTTGGCAGTGTGGTCTCCACCATGATGGCACCATTTTTGAACACTGCCTGCAAGGAACAATATGAAAATAAAATTAATAGAATAGGGTATATATGGTTTACGGTTTTACATTTATTTCTCTATTGTATTCTATTAAAAACGAATACAATCCACTTAGCTTAAGTACGGTGACAGTGTGTACGCTAGACGTGATTGGTTTTTTTGGTTCCTCTAGAATGAGTAAGCACTGACAGTGAGCCAAAGTTCCATAGATTTGACAGTTCAATGCCCGACTAATATATGGGAAGATGCTCACATCACATGCGCCAACTTGTAGATGCAGTTCCCATAGAGTGAATTTCGAAATCTTTGGTATACTATTCTGATGTGTGTCAGATTATAATAAGTTTACCTCTTTGACTTCATCCTGTGATTTCAGCTCATTCAGCATCTTGTCCACTAACTTCTGGTCCGGTGTGGCACCAAAATCTACTAGAACTTCCAGCTGAAAATACAATCAATAATCATACAATACAATCTTGTTACATATAAACTTACCACCTACACAAATTATACAATTTAGAAGAAAAATGTAAGGGGATGAGTTTGATATCTACAAAGTTGTTTTCCTGGAAGAGATCGCTTTTAGTGATAAGACCGCCTAGATTGTATTAATTGTTTCGTATGCACTGGATCACACTAATTTTGTGCAACAAAGTGTATTCATTTTCCTCTGCCTTTGAGAAACAGGTGTGAGTTTATTTATGTATGTAAGGAGAGCGTGGTGGCATCATGATAGGAGGATGTCAGACTAATATGTGTTCAAAACCATGCAATGTCATGTACCATGAGTTTTTCGGTTTCTTTGAGACTTATGTACCTACATTTACCGACTGCTCTGACATTGAAAGAAAACATCGCGAGGAACCTGCACACTGAGATAACCAGTATCTGAAATGGGGAAGGCAATGGCAAACCACCCCATTAAATCTGCCAAGAGAGTTATTCTATGTAAAATTCCTTAGAATGATCACAACCCTCAGTAATGAGATAATACGACTTTTAAAAAGGATATTTATTTGGAAATAAAGAGTAATACAATACCGGTAAACAGTTATTAGCTGTCGGCAATTATCAACGCTTTTAAGAAAAAAACACTGACATATCTCAGCGTGATTTATCAAAATATAAACACTACTAGCTCAAGTACGAAATACAAGGTCGTGAAGCGCTAATTAAAGCAAATCATGCTTAATATGGTTTGATAAAAAACATAAGGTTTTCATAAAAAACTCACCTTTGATGTCAACATTGTCTTAAGGATTTCGCACCAAATTATAGGCGAGCGATACAATAGTTTATTAATTTTTGTCTTTTAGGCGTATAATTTATAATTATTTTGGTAATTTCTAGAACAAAAACAAACAAAACAACATAATTGCCATAGAATAGACCGATGATAGAAAACATATGACATTGACAGCAATGTTGTAGTTCTAAAAATATAATTCCTTGATTTAGTCGCTAAATTAAAACATCGCTAAATGAAACGTCACTCTCACTCTTAGACGAGCTAGCATATGAGTGAGAGTGAGAGTTCCAAACTTCCAATTAGTTTTAACTATAGTGTATTGAATTTCAGAACGAATATGGAGCTGTCATTAGTTGTGCTTTCGAGGCACAATTTTATCAATAATCGTAAAGGGAAACACATACAGCGCTATACAAGTTGAATCTTTTCTCTTGGTTTTGGATATCGTTTATTTTCCAACACCTCAAAACAAAAACGCAACTGCTTTCGTGTTTTGATTTTCACGCAAATATTTTGCTGTCGATTTTGTCCATAAAACCTTTACAAAAATGACAAAAACCGCCGATAATGTGAACCCAAACATCTACGAGAAAGGTTCAGAGCGGGAAATCAGTTTCGCAGACCATGACGAAGATGTTATAGACGAATTTGACGAGCGTGAAATCTTCGATATGATACGCAATATCAATGATCCCGAACATCCCCTGACCCTGGAGGAGCTGAGGGTGATTGAGGAGAAAAATATAACGCTGAATAATAAGGAGAATACTGTGCTAGTGAGCTTTACGCCTACAATTCCTCATTGTAGTATGGCCACTTTGATTGGTAAGTTTCATTGTTGTTAGTTAGGTTAGGTTTCAGAGGTATATAGTAACCATAATGTGGTTGAAACACAGACGAGCAAATGCGGGTCGTCTGATGGTAAGTGGTCACAATTGCTCACTAAAATGACGTCTTAAGCAAGAAATATCTTGTGATTACACTGTCTCTTAGGTAGGTACCCTTTAAACCAAACTAGCAATGCAAGCGTTTATAGTGGTAGAAATGTGTAAAAGCATTGTATGCACAAAGTAGTACTAGCTAATAGTCTTGAGTCAGTAGATAGATAGATAAAATCTTTATTTGTTGTTATTAGGTAAAATTTACTTTCAGTCAGCTGAAACTATAAAAATATTACTGCTGTTTGATAAATTAGCTCTTAAAGCGAGGGCTGACACTAATAACACTTGAGCTTACCATTCCTTCCCTTGGTGACCCTAATTAGGCCGATATGGTCACCTTATCATATATATAAAGCCTCTAAAACATGGATTATGGGTATATTCACATTTTCAATGAAATATTGTTGCTTAAACACTTTTTTACACATTTTAAGAATAAGAATAGTTTATTTGTGCGGTAAGATTACAAAGGATTCATAGTCCATACACCAGTAGGAACTTAAGCATATGTTACACCCTGGACTATCTACTTTCGCATTGAAATACAAACAATTAACCAATTTCTCCCCACCACAGGTCTTTCAATTCGCGTGCAGCTCCTCCGAGCCCTTCCCAGCCGGTTCAAAGTGACAGTTCAAGTAACAGAAGGTACCCACATGTCCGAACACGCTGTGAACAAGCAGCTAGCTGACAAGGAACGGGTCGCCGCTGCTTTGGAAAACAACAACTTGGTGCAGATCATCAACCAGTGTGTTGCTACTTCGTAGATTGCTGGAGAGTAAGAGGGTTCGCTTATGTAATGACTCTAATGCACAGAAATTGGATTTCTAGCACCCTCTCCCGTAGAACAATGACGTGAGCATTGACAGTGAGTCAGGGAGTTGACCCATACATTTGACATTTCAGTGCCCGACTAATGTATGGGAAAACACTCAATTTGCATGCACGAACTGGCAGACGGGGTTTCCTTATAAAACTTCTCTAGCGAGAAATCTACATAGGAGTGAATTTCAAAATCTTTGATCTAATGAGAACCTGTGTTTGGTCTAATGAAAATCTATACTGGGTGATTTTTTTGTCTATCAGGAAATGAACATGGCATGCGGGGTACAGTATAATACAGTATGGCTACGGTAGAAGCTTTAGGTATTTATTTAATGTTTATTAAGTATGTGTAGTAAGGAAAAATACAGAAATGATAAAAGGTCACATTGTTTCCTCTAAATACGGATGGACAAGCATCATACTAATTATGTCAATTACATAATAAAATAAATAAATAATAAAAATAGCCTTTATTCTCTAACCTAATACATAATTTTTGACAGACATCAGCAACCTTGATCGTTTTGTTTGTTAGGTTGCCTCTCGACGTAGGCCTCCTCCACATTGCGCCATTTCTATAGGTCCTGAGCTACCCTTCTCCATCCTTTTGGTAAATCATCTCCCTTCTCTTAACCTGCCTTCCTCTGCATCTTTTCACGTTTCTACCAGACAGTGATGTCTTTCGTCCATTTACATAGCATATTATAAATAGGGTATATTATATATTATACAATGTATTCTATTTTGTGCTTTTTTCACTTATTAATATTGATTCTACTCCACTTACCTGTCATGCCAAACAAAAGTCAGTCGCCAAATAACCTTTCGTTGTGTTTCGGCAGTGTTTATACGAGTAAAGAAGCCAGTGGTTTTATCCCGTAATGACCACTCTGAAAACGACCACTTCACATACTTATTAAGCCCGTGTGCTCTTTCTTCGGCCTCTTTAGCCTCATCTTCTTCTTCCATCAGGTGATATTGAGATACTGCGCTATCTCTTTATTTTACGACTTGAACCCTGCATGCTTCTTTTACGTGATCACTCTCTTCAGAGTGTTCTTCTCTTAAAATTCATTTTACCATACTAAACTCAATTTGAATTGCCAGCCTAAAGAATTATTTTTCAACATTCTCTGTTAACTTGTTGAATCAAGATTTGAATCTATTAGGATTAGGTACCTAAATAAGACAATATTTAAATATATTGTGTATATTTTATTAAAATCTTGTTACAATAAGTTAGTTTTAAGCAACTTTTGATTGTTTGTGATAATAATTTAAGAAACAATAAAAAAGTGAAACAAAAACAAAAATAAAATCTTTATTTATATATTTTACTTAGAGTTCCCTGCTTTCGTTTCGTTCTTGATATCGTCGTAAGAAGTTTGATTCTGTAATACAAAATAAATTTTTTTAAATACCAAACTAACGTTTTTTAACGTTAGAAAATGAAAATCCGACGACTCGTGATGGTAGATTAAAAGCTGGTGGTAGATTAATAACCTATTTGAATCAAATTTTAAATATTTGCTAGCTAAAATCATAACCCTGCTTTTGGGCTTCACTGTAGTTGGTAAATAATAATAAATAATACAAAAATTGTAAATAATACAAATTACACAATACTAGTTTTGTATAGCCCTATCCAGCGTCTCTCCATTCCGCCTTCGGACTACCAGACGCGGGGAGGGTTTCTATACTTATGTTGTTGATACCCAGTAGAAGCGTTTTTACTTCATAATTCATAACGCGAGGAACAACCTGCAGGCGTCTGTTTCCCGAAACCTTGCGAGTTTGAAGGCTAGAGTGATTAGGCATTTACTAAACCCCGTGCTCCTCCTTCGATTTCATCGTTGCTTACCATGGTTACCATCAGGTGAGATAAGGTTGAAAGGTTGATATGATTCCATCTACTACATTGGCTTTACTTTGCGGAAATCTATTATAGATTATTATAATTATTTTGGGAAGAAGGACCCACCACTTACCCTCGATTCGCCCTCCCCAACGTTAACGAGATCCAGAAGGATTTACAATCGCAAAGGATGAGAAATCCAATCTCCCAAGGATGTGATAAGGATTGGGAATTTGGGAGAGTGTGAAATGAATATGACCTATAATTGAATAGCTAGTATTCCGTTAGAAAATGTGAACTTGAATAGTCGTATACGAAAAAAGTTTTTGGGATTTCGTGGGGGGAGTCCCCCCTCTCTAACAATACTTACGTCCCACATATCGTCCTCCCAGCCAGGGAACAGCTTCTTGAACACGCCGGGCTCCCGGCCCTGCTTGACGCCGACCACGATGGCGGTCTCAGCCGTGCGCTCCAAACCATCGTCTTCTATGTATTCCTGCAAAGATTTTGAAATATAAAATATATTTCATAAAAAAATAAAAAAAATAGACAAATTGAAGGTCAAATGTGGAAACAGAATTAAAATTCGTTGAAAAATAAAATAGTTACAGGGCAATGAAAAATAAGACGGTAGAGAGAAACGGCAATAAGAATTATGGCGTCAACGTTCCCTAGCGCTATACAAGCAGGTCCTGGCTACATATAAAAGACATTTTTGATAGGGACAGAGCATCTCTCCAATACTAACTTAAACCATTAATATCTCTAATGTTAGTTAAGATATCGAAAAACTAATTTTAGACCCTTCTTCAGGATGTCCATGTAGGTTGATTGATGCAATAAAAAAAATAAGTTAATACATTGCAATGCAATGCAAGTGCAATGTGGTAGGTACACTTTGTCGAGTAATTAGTGAATGTTTTGGAACTTATTCTTGAAACATATATGGGACTTACATGCACGATCTGTGTCCTAGCTTGCCGGACGCGCTCTGGAATGTTCTTGCCCTGCCAGAGGTACAGCTCCTCACCCACGTCGAGGATGTAGATGCCATCGTCTGACAGATCCTGGGAACAGTTATCAATTTAATTCATTATCATCATTAGCCTATCAAATCAACGTAGGGTATGGGCTACGGCCATGAGACACTGAGCGGGCCCAGTGCTGTTTGGTGAATTTCACATGCCTTTAGAAAACTTTTTTCCTCAGACATGCAGGTTTTCTCACGATGTTTTCCTTCACTGTTAGAGCAGTCGGTTAATGTAAGTAGTCTTCAAAAAAAACATTGGTACATAACATTGCAAAGTTTCAAACCCGGACTTCCGGCACGCACCGACGCTCTTGCTTTATTAATCGCTTTATAAAACGAACATTGTACAGTAGTTGCACAGGTACATTGTCTGCGCGGTTCTATGTACTGCACCTATGCTAAGAACTATCAATCTCATCTTACCTGTTGAGTGAACTTGGGCGAAATTTCCTCGAACTTGACCTTCCCGGTCACGCTCACACTGACGGCGGTGAGGGAGGCTGGTGTGGTCAGCTTATGGCGTTGCGTCAGCCTGACGCGTCTTCACGCTTACCTGTTGAGTGAACTTGGGCGACAGCTCCTCGAACTTGACCTTCCCGGTCAATCTGACGCTGACGGCGGTGAGGGAGGCCGGTGTGGTCAGACGTCTGCTGATCGCGTTGCGCCACCCTGAAGAGTCTTCCTTTTCGCTGGGCTGGCCTCCTGACAAAATTTCAACGAATTCGTTATGGACACCAGCTCAACTGTTTTAAACAAAAGCTCATACCTACACGACTAAATATATGAAACAGCTGATTTTT
The DNA here is from genome assembly GCA_947369225.1 of Hofmannophila pseudospretella. Taxonomy (NCBI): domain Eukaryota; kingdom Metazoa; phylum Arthropoda; class Insecta; order Lepidoptera; family Oecophoridae; genus Hofmannophila; species Hofmannophila pseudospretella. The sequence goes on along the minus strand of OX376312.1, from coordinate 16,059,587 downwards.
TTTTCGCTATTTTAGAGTTGGCCCCATACTGAAAGTTGTTCAGTTATGGATACTGAACCTACTTTTACCTTTGATACAAGTTACAACCTGTATTTTATCGGTATGTGCCTTTCAAAAACCCACTCCACTAAAAGTTAGAAAACTGCAAATCTAAAAAAGATAAAGTTAAACTACTCTAGAATCCTTCACTTCGCTCTGGATTCAATATAGAAACATCGCCGTAACTATACTATGTTAGTGCCTAGAAATACAATCAAAGTAGGTACTATTAAAAACGGAATATAAATATATCGCAGAGGCTGTAATTGTCTCGACGTCCATCTTCCATCGCCATGCAAAAAAATACCATTGTGTGAACAATTGCTCCATGATGATCTATGGCACATGGCGGAGCGTGGCCCATTATGGCCCATTGTGTACTATGGCTTACCCAGAGCCTCCCAGAACTCGTCGGGCTCGTCTCCCTGGCTGACAGCTGTGATCTGCTTCTCCTCTCCTACCACTAGTTTGACGAACTTCAGAGCTGCCTCCTGCTCCTTGGTTGCTGATTCCTGTGCAGCAAATTATTACCTAACGTTTACAGGTACTCGTAATCATGGCTTAAGATCACTAGTGCCATTGAATACCAGTACCATATGTATATAATTTCCATCACACAAATCGGGCTAGTAGGTAATGCCCTCTCCTCTAGAACAGAGATAAGGTCTAATAATACAGTCGGCCGCTGAAATGTCAAAAAATTCTAAGGTCCAAACCCTTGGCTCACAATCAGTGCTCACATCATCATTATAGAGCAAGTGATAGCTCTAGAATGATGATGTGAGCACTGATTGTGAGCCAAGGGTTTGGACCTTAGAATTTTTTGACATTTCAGCGGCCGACTGTATTATTGGGAGACACCATGGAAATTTCAAGTACTAGTACCTACCTGTACTGCTCAATCAACAATTGTATTTGCAATCTACATAGGGCGAGTATAAAAATATTGAAACTAAAAAAATGGGTTCCGTTATAAATTCTCATGTATTCGACAGATTAAGCTAAACATACCTTGCCATTCCTCACGTAGACCACTCCAGCGGTCTCCAACACATAGACATCATCATCTTCCAGTACATCAGCTTGTCATAGTCACATATCACTTGTCATAGACATATATCACTTGTAATTGTAACATATCACATTTCACTTGTCACATATGGCACTATTATCCCATAATCACATACAGGTATTCATTATCTTACCACTTGTCGCTACATTGTGGTTGACAGATGAAGCGGAACATACCTTCCCATTCCTCACGTAGACCACTTCAGCGGTCTCCAGCACGAAGACATCGTCGTCTTCCAGCACATCAGCTGTTTCCTCTACCTGGACTGCTCTCATATCTCCACCAAGACCTTCCACCTGGAACCGATCAGAAGTGGTGAGACAAACTACACACATTTATTCACGTCCACAATTCCCGAGGGGATAGACAAAGGAACCACCTTCATCATAGGTAGTTCCCACTTTGAACACTTGATACACGCCGTAAGATTTGGCGGACAAAGTGATAGGTGGCGAGTCTACCGCCGTCTACTAGATGTAGAATAGTATCCACTAAGACCCTTAGTCGCCTCGTACGACCCCCACGGGAAGAGTTAGGGTGGTGCTCTTCTTTAGGGACGGCACCACACTGCCGTGTGTACCAATAAGCGTCCGTTTTTTCGAAGACATAGTTAAGTACATTTAATGACTGCTCTAACGGTGAAGGAAACATCGTGAGAAAAAAACTGATTGTCTGACAAAAATTAAATTTTTCGGAGCCATGTGTGCGAAATCTACCGCACACTGGGCCCGCTCGGTGGATCATGGCCCATACCCCCTTGTGCAAGAGGAGACCTATGCCCCAACAGTCTATCTATTTAAATTTTTTTATTGTATAAGAAAGAACAGATGAGCAAACGGGCAATCTGATGGTAAGTGCTCACCGTCGCCCATAGATAACTCACTGTAATGTTATTAGAGAGTTTTTTATGCCGTGGAGTGCCTCATGTGCCGGTAATTTAATTACGCTGCCTCTCTTACCTTTCAAACCGGAACACAGCAGTGCAAGCATTGCTGCTTCGCAGCAGAAATAGATAAAAAGGTGGTACAGTCGACCACAGCCTAGTATACAGTATGTCAAAAACCTTCGATTAAATCTCTACCATATGCCTGCGTTAATATGATACATTTCAGATTCTAAAATTTTGACGTTTTGAGTAGGTTGACCTATGGCTGACTGTACCAGCCCAGGACTCGACACAGAGTCATACCAACTTCAAAACGTCATGTTATTAACGATCAAGTTTCAGAGGTCGCTTACCCTGAAGAGCCGGACGTTGTCATCATCAAACGAACCCTTGGAGTTGGCAGGCTTGTAGTCACCGTCCTTGCCTCCGAATAGGACCACCAGGTTGCCTGGTGAAAATACAGATGTCAAGTCAAGAGTGGAAGGTTATACCCGGAACAAATACTTTTCTTTAAATAAAATGTGACAATTTTTACACAGAACCAATTAAAATCTAGACTGACTTTTAAAGATCAGATTGACAGATTGCTCTTAGATTTTAATATACAGAGGAGGCGACCCCAACGGCGAGCATGCGTGAAATGACGAATGACTGTAGGTAGAGGAAGCAAAAGCTTATTTCTGATATTTAAAAAACATCTTTCGAATTTGAAGTAACTACTCATAGTTGGTCCGAAATTGTTAATTTGTCGTAAATTAGTCGTAGGTACTATATACAGCCTAGAAACAATAGGCACACAAAAAGCAAATCGTAGAGAAGCTGTGCGTTCTTTCAATTGGCCCATAATATGTTTGTTGGGAAACTTACCAATAAGTAAATTCCCATCGTGCTTTCATTCGCCAACGATTGGGAATTGACTGTGAGATGCCACTAGATTAGGGAGGTTAAATAAAACACCTCAATTCGTAAGAGAGTAAGCTCTTACCTTTGAAAATGCTGAGGAAATGTTTCGGCTCCTTCCCTTGCGGCACGTTCACAACCGACACGTTTTCATTTTCACCTTCTATTTCTCTCACCAGAGCCAAGCCTGCTTTCTTATCAGCGCTGCTGGCGTCTTTACCCTGAAATATTGGTTAACTATTAAGAAAAGCGTCGGTGGCGTAGTGGCTAGGACGCCGGACTCTCGTGCGGGAGGTCTGGGTTCTAAACCATGGAATGTGCATGTGCAATGCGGCTAAAACACTGCCAAACGTGATCGCTGCTGCCAAAACATTATCTCCTATTCAACCGGATAGTCATCCCGTGAAACAGCCTACCAGAGCTAGTTGTGCATACTGAAACTATAAACCAATTCAAGAATAGATTGAACAGAAACAGGCTAACCAGCAATAGCTGTCGGACCGTTAGCGAAAGAAAATTGTAACTTTATAATTAATCACCGAGGCGGATATAACCCTGGGTGGAAACTAAAAAAAAACAGCATTAGCTGCCTGCCTGCTAATCCAATAGTAAAAATGTCAATAACCAATGGTTTTTTTTGTTTTTTCGAAGATTTACGTACATTTACCAACTGCTCTAACGGTGAAGAAACCATCGTGAGGTGCATACAGAGTGTCCCTTGCAAAATTTTAGTAAGTTGAGATATTTACGGTAGATGGTGATCACTTGGTCAGATTGGTCAGTTTGCTCATCTGCTCTCCTTATACAATGAAAAAAATAGATGTCAAGGATTAGGGGAGGTCAACTCTGCAAGTCCAAATCATATCTACCCCCTATTTTACCCCCAATTCCCCCAGTGGTAAGGTATACGTATACTCACAATCCAAAGGTAAGCGACGCGTGCCTCTTCACCCTTGTTGTCAGTGAACTGGTAGTTGACCACATATACTTCGCTCTGGTACAAGACCGATATCTCCGACTGGATCTTGTCTGTGATATCTTCTTGGTCTCCTGCCACCCTGATAGTTTGGGAGAGAATGTAAGATTTTTTATTTTGATTTATTTTGTGGTTTTTGGTGGCGTGGTGGCGTAGGGTTGGTTTTTTGCCGCCCGGGAAGGCCGATTTCGCTCCCCCCACCCCTTCTACCTCAATTAACGTAATTCGGCAAAAATAAATCAATCATAATATTTGTACATACTCGTACAGGGTGGAGCGAAATTGTAAAAGGGGGTGTTCAATATCCATAACTGAACAACTTTCACTATGGGACCAACTATAAAATCGAGAAAAAAATATCAGCCGTTTCATACATATCGGTCGTGTAGGTATTGAGGTTTTCGAATCTCAATCCCATGACTGACTCGTCATTGGCAAAATCCGTATCTTCGGCGACGGAGCGGCAAATTCTAACCACGACCTGGACGGCAAAAATTCACGCTACGCCACAGATTTTAAGGCTGTTTCTCTGTCCCTTTCTTACCTGGTGACGATCAGGCTGCCATCTCCCTCGTCGGGCATATATCCTCTAGCTGAAGCACTCTTGCCGATCAGGTAAGCTTCCTCAGCATCTCCGGAGAAATAGCCAGCGTCTAATAGAGAAAGAGGAAATGAATGGAAATATATTAGTTTTATTGTATAAGGAGAGCAGACGTGCAAACCACCTGATGGTAAGTGGTCACCATCGCCTTTATATACCTTACCTCACTATAATGTTATAAGAAGGATTTTGATACGTTGCTAACCTTGAGGATCTGGATGAAGTGCCTCATCACCTCATGTGCCGGCAGATTAATTCACATTAATTCGCCGAATTACAGCAATGCGCCTTACTGTTTGCGGCAGAAATAGGTAAAGGGTTGTACCACCCCTGGCTGACTCTGCAGAGTCTACCAACTTCAAATCAGTATAGGATTTCGAATCATACAGTGATGAGGCGACGATAGTATTTAGGTCATGCTTATAAGGCATAGAGTAATTACTCATAAGAAGCTTGTATTAGAATCAATATTATTAATCATTATATTTTCGACATTTGACAAGTGAACATGTGTTTTCATTTATCTAACTACTCGTACTCGCTCTAACCCCCATACTTAATGGCGACCCTAGCCAGTCGGTCTTAACCGAACCCTAGCCGTTTAAGGCTGTTTCAAAATTCTGTTATTACAAAAATGCGGCAACAATATTCTACAGAGACGAAAGAGATTATAATAGCACAGAATGGCCAGAGCCGGTGCTTCTAAGCCCAATCACGACAGTTTAGTTACAGTTTACAAAACTTAAAATAACGTGTGGCCAGCGTCAGATGTTTATGACGGGCTTTACTAACGAACCTGTCTGGACGTCCCAGTTGTGGAAGTACTGTTTAAAGGCTTTGCTCTCGGAACCCTGAGACACCTTGGTGAGGTTCACCTGCAACCACGGAGCATACACTGAGTAAAAATGATACTTTCATTCTTGAGCTTCCTTACGTATGTTTGAATAAAACTCGTAGGAATATTTCATACACACATATTGAATCATTAAAAGGTTTCATTTCAGTGGCGTAGGACAAAGGACTTACATGCGATCTGGGTTCTAAACAAACCATATATTTTTTCGTAAGACTTTTTAAACCCTATCATTATTATGTGGGGCTGCATATAGGCAAATCAGGTCAGCAAAATTTCAAAGTGGGGCGGCAAGATTGGCCGAACTCGACTTTGCGTCTTTCGAATTTGCCGCTCCACTGTAGCTAAAGCAGAACGCAAAATTCGACCAATCGTAGCCAACCGGTAATACATACCCATGCCGGATATCCCTTAGTGTCCAGATACTGCTGCGCCATATCGTGGTATTTCTTCTTGGTGTCAGTATCCACCTCCTTGCCGATCCAAATATATACTCCTGAGCAGGGAGTGTCCAGAACGTATACATCCTGAAACACGTTACCAGATTTCTCGTTTAGTTTTGAAACCACTCCTTTACCTTGAAGGTGGTACTACACTGTGCAGAGTATATTGTGGAGGTATCGCCCTGTTACATATTTCTACTGCAAAGCAGCCATGCCTGCATTGCTGTTTCAGTTTGATGGGTAAGAGAATCGGCATAATTACTAGTATAGAGGCGCTCCATCTAAGTCCTCAAAGTTAACAGCGCATCGAAAACCCTTAGTAACACTGAGGTGAGATATCTTATGGGCGACGGTGACCACTTACCATCAGATGGCCCGTTTGCTCGTCAGCTCTCGACCCACTCAAATTTTACAGAGAGTCTTTAGAGAGTATTAGACACAGAGTCTTTAGTCTTTTTTAAAGCGACAGCGCGCAGTTTGTAGTGTGGCACTACGGCGAGTGGTACACTTCATGCTCCTTAAAAAGGTATCCTGAGTAGATCGAAACCGAAACGTTGGAGCAACCTCCGCGATAATAACTGAGTAACTGTTTTAAATAATAATAATTAAGTCTTTTTAGTCTGTAGAGACTCATGGCGCTCCATTTTCACTGCCTACCCCGCAAGGGATATTGAATATGTAAAGTATAATTCTATGGAACCATCGACAACGCCAATCCTTATTAACAAGTTCTATTGACTTTTACTTTATATAAAGTAAGGTCAGCGAGACGAGATAAAGTCCGAATCGTTTACATTTATCACAAAACTATCTACTTATGGTATTGTGAACCCATAACATGTTGACCATTCATGCACTGACCACTTTCCCGTACTATGAATCACTCAGCGACAGTCACTTGTGTCGTTATTGCATGCGGGAAAAAAGGACAGATTCTATTAAGCTCACAATCGTAGCGGAACAGATCGGTTTGTTTAAGATTTTTATTTCGTCTCGCTGGCTATGTAGGTATTATATGTAAGTCTTTAATATTTTTGCTCACGGTTGAAGCCAGATGTTTCTGCTTGTATGGCTTCTTCATGGACTCCAGCTCAATCTCGTCTCCGACCACCACCTTGTAGAGGTACACTGCGGACACGCTCGCGCGCGAGTATATCTAAAAAAAATATTAAAATAAAATTCTTGCTGAGAAGAATAGCCGTGACGGACGAACGGACGACGCATATCGTAGTCTTGCCATGAGAGTTTCTCTTACCGTTTAGGCAAGGAACCCTGAAAATAGAAACTGACTCCTCTGAAGTCGGCTCTGTTGTTTCCTTTATTTTGGCTTCTTTGCTGGTCACCGACTTCAGTAGATGGTCTCTATAATATTTTTATATTTTAGCAGACTTTAAATTTTATACCGACGACATAAAAGGAGAGTAAGATGACAAAAAATATTAGTGGTGTATAGCTGTGGAGGTTTAATATGCTTTCCTGGCCGATTTTCTTTGTCATATCATTAATTGAGTTGCAAATTCTTTTGTTTATCTGGCTTATTTCAATATATTCTGCTCATCTTAGAATTATTTTTATCATATTGTTCATAACTGCCTTACAGAACTACTGAGACTTTTCCCCACTTTACCTCTGGAGCTTGCTCCTCGGCCAAATCATCCTTTGATCCTGACCCGAGAGCATCGAAGAACACAGCGAAGTCATCATCTGAGGAGAACTCGTCTGAAAAACAAAAAAGAGAAATGTTCAAGGCGTTTCTTGTTTATAAAAGACAAGATACTGCAGTCCATCGGGATTATGTAAGTGGTATGATACTGTGCTGAGTCAGCTTGGGGTGGTACCTCCCTGATGGAATTAGAATATCCCTACCGCCACTGGTCAAGCGTGTCATACAAAGCGCCTGACCCGAGTAACTTGCTGGTGGTAGGACCCCTTTAGGATCCACCTGGCTCGCGACCACCCTTCTATGTAAAGTCTGTAGTCAAATATATCGTTGAAGTGTTTCGGCCAGTACTTATTAAGCCCGTGTGTTCTATTTTCGACTTCATCGTTACTTACCACCAGGTGAGATTGAAGTCAAACGCGGGCTTTGTCATAAATAACAAAAGAAACCTCATCTTCTGCTAGGGTCTTATTCTTGAGGATCGACGTGATTATTCTAAGGAATTAATCACATAGAACGACTCTCTTTGCAGATTTAATGGGATGTTTGCCATTGCCTTCTCCATTGCACACACTGGTCATCTCAGTGTGCAGGTTTCCTCACGATGTTTTCCTTCACCGTCAGAGCAGTCGGTAAATGTTCGTAAGTAGTAATTAAACTCACCAATAATCTCAATGCTTGCCCGTCCATTGTGCTCGTCGTCTCTTAGCTTGGTGGCGATACTGATGATCTTGCGTCGCTGAGTAGCCTTGGCACCTTCAGGCACCAGCACGAAGATGTCATGATCCACCTCCAAGATGAAGCAGTTCTCCTTGGTCAAGGAGGAGGCGTCAGCTGATACCTGATTATTGAAGAAGATAGAGCAAATATAGTGGCTAGGACGGCAAGCAAATGTATGGGCGGCAAATCGGGGCGGCAAAATTTCGCTGTAGTGGGTGGCAAAGTCGGATGAGCTCGACTTTGCGTCTTGCGATAACACCACTTTTGCCTGCGTCTTGCCCCACTTTGTGGCAAAATTTTGCTTTCCCCTCGCTTCTTCTCTTTTTCCCCCCTAATAATTTATCATTTTGCACTATTGGGTATTCATCTCGATCATTTTGTATAAATTTTGACCGGTCATTGTGATAAAACCATCATCACATTGTCCAGCCTTTTTGGTCATTATTCATAGGTAATAACTAATATCAATAATGCCCAATTTATCACAGTAGCACTACATAAATCGTACAAGTGGTGCCCTCTCCTCTAGTATGATGATGTGAGCACTGACAGCGAGCCAGGGGTTTGGACTAACGCGCTTATAATTTTGACAAGTTTCATACATTTGACATTTCAATGGCCGACTGTATGAGCAGAGATGCGTCTGCCAGTTGGCGCATACGATGTGAGGAATCGTATGCGCCAACTGGCAGACGCATATAAAACTACCCTAAGCAATCTATCTACATAGGGTGTAATTTCAAAACGTGATGAATTTGAAGTTCTAGGTTAGGTATTGGTATGTAGTGATTTAAGATATCGTATCATTGCAATTTTTTGATATCACTTGATATTATAATTTTAATAAAAATTGATAATAGAATCGTGCATACCTACTCGTAAGTACTATAAAATTAAACATCGTGAAAAGATAATATTGCAATTTGATTACAAATCTATTATTTATCTTTTCGGTTCGTTTATAGTAATTGATATACTTACATTTTTTAAACTAACACCTGTTTAAAATTGGTATATTATTACCTGCTGGTGGTATGACTCTTTGCATAGCCTTGATAAGTACCTACCAACCTTTAACCTAATTCTGCCGCAAAGTAGCAATGGTTGCATTGTCGTGTTTCGGTATGAAAGGTAAGAAAGCCAGCTTAAGGCTCACTTTCTCGAACTTTGATTCCTACCTCTTTAAACTTTCCTTTCCTTTTATCTACCCTGGTTGTTATTCTGCTTTTCCTGTATGTTATGTACTCATTATATAGTTTAGTTTATGTAGTCTATGTATTATTTTATGTATGTTTATCACTATCTATTTAAGTATCCATATATATATCTGCCTAATTATTTTATGTAGTTACTTAGTATTATATATTATTATTGTAAATAAAATTATCTTATATAACGTTTTCCATAAACCTTGCACACCTACTACCTCTTTCTCGATATCATTTCCTCTGCCCGAAGGTTGTCTGGAAGAGATCGCTCTTAGCGATAAGGCCGCCTAAATTGTATTTCACTATTTCCTTTTCTATCTCATGTTTGTTGTTTTATTTGTGCAATAAAGTGTATTTTACTTTACTTTACTTAATTACTGGCACATGAGGCACTCTATATAAGTTCTGAAGATGTATTAAGTACCTACCTACCTAAGTAATAAAATAGACGACAGAAGAATTCAACAAAAGCGTGGGCCTCTATAAAGCAGATACACATAATAAACCATACCATAATACCATACCTAATAATAACCATACCATACCATAACTAACTCGTACCATTGTGAAGTACTCGTCGAGGGTTTCCATTTGATATGTCACTAGAAAAATTTAGTGCTGTGATCCCAAAGTTCCCAAAGACCTCAGGATCCCGTTAGGGTCAAGAGTTTTGAAGTGGAGAACCCTATATGGACTTTCGTGATAAAGTTTTGTTAATATGAGGAAAATGTAGTGATTTATTTAGGTTTTACAGTCTGATTATAATAACTTTAAAACATGGATGATAGAAAAAAATTAATCTCCCTCCCCAAATGCCATTTCGTTGAACAAAGTTCAACCATGCGGTCGACGAGACGATAAATATTAGCTATCTATAGGGGCCCACGTTCCTACCTTCATGGTTTACACTAATTGATTTTTAGGTTTGATTTCTCTTCACTGTTATAAGTACCTACTGATTAATCTATGTTTCGAGGTAATGAACCATCGAGACATTGTACTATCGCAGTGAAGGACTGTCGAGGTTTTGAGCTGAAAACCGAGGAAATAACACTTCGAGGAAATGAACCGTCGAGGATGCGATATCGAGGTTATGATATTCGAGCTCGAGTAGGTAACCCCTATTGGGGTCAAGTGACTGACCTCCGCGATCCTCATGTTATCACACCCTGACAGCTTTAGGAGCCGCTTCTCAGCACCGGCGTTGGTCTCCACCTGGTTGAACCCTGATTCGTTGCCGCCTTCCAGGTATCTGATTGCTGGGAAATTTTATGGAGACATTAACGTCGAGCGAAGATCAGTAGGCAGACCACCAGCCCGATGGACTGACGTCATAAATGTTATAAACTCACGTGAATAATCCGCGAGGGGGTAGACTGAGAAACCAGCTTAAACCACAGGTAGTTCCCACTTTTCGCCGTAAGATTTAGTGGAAAAACATGTTAGGTGGCGAGCATACCACCGTCTACTAGGTGTAGAATAGTATCCACTAAGGAACGACGTAATGTCAGATATTGTGAAGAGAAGGTAGGATTTTTCCACCAGGCGGAGTGTTGTGTCTGGGACTGCCTGGTGACCAGTAACAGGCATACAGACAAGCATGTGTACGCGTCAAACTTACAACAAAATGAAGCTGCATTTTGATCGCATTAAAAAAAAACCAAAACAGGACTCTACCTTATGAATTAGTACCTATATGACGCCCTGAGGTCGTTTAAGACCCCATAAAGAAACTTACCAGGTTTGAAGTATCCCAAGAACGTGCTAGACTCGTGGTTCTGAACCTCTCTGTGGTGCACAGCTCGTCCGCCCAGCATATCGTCAAGGGTGATCGTATGAATAGCTGCGGACCCCTTCTTGTCCTGGGTCGTTTGAGACCCGAGCCAGAAGTGAGCGTCGTAGGTTAGGGTGGTGTCATCTTGGCCCGTGGTCTGTAAAATAAATTATTAGCCCCCGAACTTTTGGAAGTGGTGGTTTGTTTTAGAATTGAAATTATAGTGACACATCTTTGTCTGTGGCATCATCAATAACCGATTATAAGATTTAGACGCGGATTATGTTGTTGGTAACAGATAATTTTATCCAGTATTATTAACCATGTTCGATAAGAATTGGATTAGGGGTATCCAAGATCTTGGATCTTGGGAGTAGATGGGATCTCTGCAACGGTAACAGTTAGGTGGTTGGTTCCAATTTAGCCTCAAATAGTGCCCTTCCCACATCTGGAATCTTGAGGAACTGATGGTGACCAGGATACAGTAAGCGGATCTCCACCGTAGCGGGGGATTCTTAAATTAAACATTTTAATTGATTGTAATTGTAATTGATTACAAGTCTTCAATATTAATAATTATAATTGGATCTTATTAAAGAAATATAAAGGATGGAACAGAATCTTATGCCTCTACTGTGAACTACCATCCACACACATAATACCATGTAAATACACTCGCACCATGCCATCACCCTCCCACACACTCAGTACCTCACATACACACTGATATCCTCATTCAAACAAACAAACACATTCATACAACACAACACGCACACACTGTTGCTTCCTTCGTCCGTGCAGTCACTAAGGGGCTAGCTGAAAATCAGCGCTGTGGCTTGCCTCAGCATTATGCTGAGCTGGTGTACCCTTTTTGGCACTGTACCACACCAGATATTCTGTGCTGCATGTATTAAACTTTGTATACCTACTTCTGTATTCTGGTGTTTACAGCGCTAAATAAACGATTTCAATTTCAACAGCTAAGTGTTAACAGGCGATAATTTCGTCATTGATGAAGATATTCAATCTTTTATCTGATATTGGTGACCAAGTAACAACACCAGTTGAATTTTCTGTCATAACTTTAGTACTCATGAAATAATCGCCAGCCCTGATCTGACGCATAAAATTTGTGTGAAGTTATTCAATCCAATTTTTGCAAATATCTCCAGATCCATTGGTATTTTCACGAATTGGTACTAAACCTTATATGTAGAGTTTAAATAGAGCTTTTGGATGGGTCCCAAAAAATGACCTCTTATTCGTACAAAAAATGTAAATTTTTGCCTTAGCACTTTTTCCTGTTGAGAATTAAAAAAATCGGAATTACCACCTTTTGCACTATCCGATCTAGTAGGAATTTCAGTTGAAAGTTTTTGAATATCTATAATAATAAATAACTTACCTTCAAAACAATGTATGAGTCGCCATTGAAGAATTTTCCATACATTTTTTCTTCTATCGGCACAGGCTCGAATTTCTAGGAAAATAATGAAAATAGTGAAAAATCATATTGTAAGACGTTACACGTAAAAATTTTTTACCGTGTAACCAATTATCCCCTTTTGCACCAACATTTAGTTATACTAGGGTTAAATAAAGTATTTACGACTAAACCCGCATTTGTCCACAATCTCACCTGGTGGTAAGTGACGATGAGGCCGGAGATGGAGCAACGGGCTTAGTAAGTACTGGCACTTCTATAGACACTGCCGGAACATATCAACGCCGAAGCGGTCGTACCACCAGAAATTTAAAGATACTTACATCAATTGTCCAAATCTCTATGCCTGGGGCGGCCCCGGCTTCTGCAAATGCTTGATGTTCCATTTTCCACAAAACTTTTTGCAAAAAGACTTGTGTTCCACCAAAGAGACGACGACAATCTGAATGAATTCGCTAAAAAACCTCTTTAGTGAGTCATATCATAGATAATAATTATCGTTAATCTACAGCATGATAACAATTTATTCTATTCTTGGAATTACACATTTTTATTTAGCTTAATAAAAAAAATTACACAGGTCTATCAAAACCAGATTAGCCTAACTGTCCGTAAAGAGTTAAGTATCCATTAAAATACTTGCTATCCCTTTCTACGCCATGACTCTAGATTACGATACGAGACTTAAGTAAACCTAAACATTAAGGACGTTACCTGCAAAACAGGACAAATACCTATGGTCTAATTAAACCATATTAATATTCTATGCCCAAACTTAGACCTCGGGGACATTGATTCTAATATCTCTACCGCCACTGGTCAAGCGTGTCTTACGTGGCGACTAACCCGAGTAACTTGCTGGTGCCCCTTCAGGGTCCGTCTGGCTCGCGACCACCCTTCTATGTAAAGTCTGTCGTCAAATATCTTCGCTTCGACGTTGATGTGTTCTTAGTGTTTATAGAAGAGCCAGTACTTACAAAGCCCATCTTCAGCCTCATCGTTACCATCATTCATAAACTAATTATTGTATCACCATATACCTACATTCATTACATAACAAAAAAAATACCTATCTATTATTACATATATTTTTTAAATTGTGTACGGAGACACAACGGAGTCGCGCATTCGGGCCACGTGATGGTAAGCGGTCACCGTCGCTCATAGACATCTCATATTACTGTATTATTGTAAGAGGGTTTTCGATGCGCTGCTAACTTCGAGGAATTAGATGGAGTGCCTCATGTGCCGGTAATTACACTGGCTCTCTTATCCTTCAAACCGAAACACAGAAATTCCAGCAAGCATTTCTGCATTGCGGCAGAAATGGGTAAGAGGGTGGTACCAACCCAGGCGATCCTGCACGTCTATCAATCACCTAATAATGGTAAGCTGTTGTCACTGTTGAGTTTAAGGAGCGTCGGTGGCGTCGTGGCTAGGACGCCGGTCTCCCACGCGGGAGGTCCGAGTTCGAATGGTGAAGGAAAACATCGTGAGGAAATCTGCATACTGAGATACACCGAGTGTGAAATGGGTATGGCAATGGCAAACTGCATTAAAATCTGCCACGAGAGTCGATCTATGTGATTAATTCCTTAGAATGATCACGACCCTCAGCAATGAGGAAAACGACTTGGAAGAAGCTGTTGTCATGAGTCATCAGAACGCGACAGCTCAGTTACATTGGAAATAGTTAGAATAGAGCAAGGCTTCGTCGTGGGTGCGAATCTCGCTCGCGACATAATTTTCACACTTATCTTTGAGCACCAAAAAGAAGTAGGTTACCCTCTATACAGACAATCAGTTAATTATGTGTTATCACAGTGATATGATAATACTTATAATACCCATTACGATCAATATCTAGATCACAAACTAACATTTATAAAATCCGAAATTTATACTACTAACATAGTTTTTAAGTACACTAACACAATGGATCAAGTAATCAAGATATGGACTTGAAATTCAATTAAATATCTTTATTTATCGGATTGTCGAATACTTCTAAAAGACGTGTTCGACATTTTGGGTGATTTTGATCTGTGGATTTAAAAGTAAAGTAAAAGTAAAATACACTTTATTGCACATATAAAGTGTATTTTACTAAAATAAAAGAAAAAAATATTTTTTATTTTTATTTTTATTAAAGTCTGTCATCCATCAGCCTATTACGCTAGGACTACATGGTCCGATTCCAGCGACGGTTCGGTTCACTCAATCCAATCACAGGCGCTGATTTCAAGTAAGGGGAGGGTGGAACGCATGTGAGTGGTTGAGCGAACCGAACAGGGGCTGAAACCGAACGCGTGTAGTCCAACACTTATAAGGCTCAACCAAAACGAAACTAGCGCCACTCCCGAAAAAAAACATGCAATCTCCTGGTCCAGAGGGCGCCATTGGTAGATTTATAATGTGTGCTATGAAAAATATGTATCATCATTATCATGATCATCAGCCTATTAATGTCCCCACTGTTGGGGCACAGGCATACCCATTGCACAAGCTACGGGCCATGATCACACGCTTTCGGAAACTTTTAATTTCCTCCGACATGCGTTTCCTCACGATGTTTTCCTTCACCGTTAGAGCAGTCGGTATTACGTACGTTAAAATATGTATAGTACCATTTAAGGCCTGTACTACATGCGCCGGTTCTGGTGCCGGTTCGGTTCGCTGAAGCCTATCACGAGGCGCTGACTTCAAGTGGGGGAGAGGGCGGAACGCTTGTGATTGGCTGTAGCGAATCGAACCGGCGCATGTAGTCTTAGCCAAATTTCGCAATATGGCGAGGGTTTTTATATTCCTCGTCTCGGTATAATAGAATTTAAAGTTTAACTATAAGAAATAAATAAAAAATACCACTTTTAGCACTTATCTTATCTTATCTTTGGATGGGGGCCGGGGAGCCCAGCGACACTTCGACCCATGGGGATCTTTTGTGTTCAACCCCTTGATAACACTTGCTTTTAGCACTTTCTGTCATAGTTATACTTACGAGTATCTAGTTGCTTTCGGCTCAGGTCCTGGCCTCCTCTTTATGGATGGTGCATGGTATATGATATGATACATTTATTTACAAGAAATAATAAAATTAAACAAAATACAAAAAATCACAATAATTTAATACCCAATTATCCAAATAAATTATCACATAATTATTACAACATAATTCCGTAATCTTATTATGTTTTGGTAAAACCATTCTTTATACAGTTGATGACAAATAATTATTACATTTCTCTATCCAGGAAGAAAATCGTATAAAATCTGCCTGTATACAAGCTGTAACAATGTACTTGTATTGGCTTCTTGCAGGGCTAATCAATGTTAGTAATACTGATTAAGACTGATTTGCTAAATTAGTTGTATATTTTACCGTAACTTTATAAAGGTAATAAACAAAAAGAAAAATGTAACAAAAGGGATTTTTTTCTTACTTTATTTTCTTTTTTGTTACGTTCAAAAAAATTCCTTACTTATTTTTTTATTACGTTTGTATGGATCCAAATAGTTATTTTGGAAATCAAAAATTTTCGACCATACGTAAAAGTTTTTCAGCCTAACTATTTATAACAGGTAGGATACATATTATTAGAATTTCAAAAAGTTGCTTAGCAATCTACATTTGTACTGTCTTTATTTCATAAAATGTGCTGCTGATTGTTTCTCACGCCACTTCTTTGATTTCAGTAATTTACAAAACAAAATGTTAAAATGTTAAAATTTATTACCTATAAGCATAGCTTTATAGAGACGTTCTATATTCCATCCCAGTCATCGAGTCTGTTAACAGCTATTAATTGTAAAAAAAACACTATTAAAAATATCCCTGCAAAAGGAATCTAAAATATCACTTCCTTGCAATAAAATAATTTGGATTTTGATAATTGTTAATTTAGTTGTACTAATTCACCCTGCAAGAGACCGCTGTATTCGAGTACCTATATCTTTAATATTACTAATGAGTAAACCCAATAGTAGTAGAAACCAAAAACAGAAGAAGCAGGTTGACTGTAAACCGGAACGCAGACTTGGGTGCCGGTTTCTGCAATAAAATGTTTCATCATTTTTTTATTTTAATCAACCGATAGTAAGCAAGACAAAGGATTTTCCATGCAATGCTAACCTAAGATAGAGTACCTCATATGCCGGTAATTACGTTGGCTTTCTTACCCTTCAAACCGGAACATTGTAACTGCTGCTATGCGGCAGAAGTAGGTTAAATACCTATCCAGGCTGACTCTACCCAGAGCAAACATTTTGAAATTCACCCTGTGTAGATTTTTACGCTAGAGTAGTTTTATATAGAAACCGCGTCTGCCAATTTTCCCATACATTCCAATCGGCCATTAACATATCGTTGTACTAATGCCGTTAAAATCACGCTTTTTAAAGCATATTGTCAAACATTTTACACGAGCAGCCTTTGGACGCACTACACTCAGAGATCGCTAAACGCCCTGCGAATCCAGTACAACAATGCCTTCAGAATGCTATTGAGGCTGCCTCGCTTCTGCAGCGCCTCCGGAATGTTTGCGGAGGCGCGCACCGACGGGTTCCATGCGCTCGTGCGCAAGAAGACCGCTTCCTTGCTGCACAGAGTGGAGGGCGGCAACAATGGCATTCTGAAGACGATAGCGGGCAAGTTTGACTGTCCTATAATCAGACACTGGGTTCGTGTGTTGACCGGGTTCGGATAGGAACCCGATGAACGCACGAACTCTCTGTCCCACATCCCACATGTCTGCCTTTAAGTTTTTCTTTGTAAATAATTACTAACATAGTATTAAGTACCTGCATTGTTACTAACAAAAATTGAACCTCCGTTGTTCCGATAATAAATTGATTTGATTTGATTTGATATCAAATGTATGAAACTAGAAGCGTATTTGGCCAAACCCTTAGCTCGCTGTCAGTGCTCACATCATCATACTAGAGGGGAGAGCGATTTCTGTCCAGAGTCACCTCCAGTAAATAAGGAATATGAGCTAACCACATCATCGTCCATGGCCATTTTTTTCGTATAACTCTTATCACAGGTAATTTCATCAACCGACGTCCGCCATCTTTCAATATCATGCTTTCCCTCAGGCTGGAATTTGAAGCTGAAATGAAAGTAATACTGACCTCTGTAATCAGAACCCTAAGGTCGGTTTTGTTCCCTTTCTCAGCCTGTGGGCCCTGTGGCATCTCACTGCAAGGTATAAAATTCTAGTTTTATTAATAATTTTGGGATAAAACTTGCTAATTTATTGAATGTCGTGGTAGAGTTTTATACGTTGTAGTGGGAAAAACCTGGTCTAAAGTTTGGTTTTAATTTAATCCGGGTAACTGACTCACTGACAGCTAATCTTCAATTATTATGACGAAAGTGCAATAATTACTGCATTCAAAAACACAAAGTATCGATAAGATAAAAAGATAAGGCTGAGGGAGAAAATCATTTCTCCCTCTGCCTTATCTTTTTTTGATTATCAAATCAAAATTTACTTTTTCGGTCCATTTTTTACTTTATGCTTACGTACACACATAGGCGAGGATTTTTATTTTTCTGATCGGGTAAATGCGCTATTTTTTACATAATTATCAGAATACCAACTTGGTTCGTGATCGAGCGATTGGTTTAGCTTCTGAAACCCTTAAAGTATTATTCGTCGATGCTTCCTTATTGAGTTCCGAACTGTCCGCTTTGTAATCTGTAAATATAAGTGCATATTTTATATAAATACAAATGTATAATATCACTCTTTAACCTTTTATCTACTGTCATCCTATCTTATCTCACATCATCTCGTCCTATTCCACTGCAGCGGATGCGTCACCAGATTGAATCCACCTTTGGACCATTGTGGTGGACCACTCCAAGCTTCCTTCTCCTACATTTTAGCCTAATTGGAGTTGTTAATAAAGAATAATGGTATTGTTTACATTTTATGTATTTTTTATTAATTAAATCTCATCTCAACCCTACGTACAAAGTGTTCTTGTATATTCCAGCCAACTTCTTCTCGATCTTACCTTTCTATTTTGTTATTTGTCCTGTTGTCTACTGTAATCGTATCTCACCTCACCCCTTTCTATCTAATTTATCTCATCTAATTTCATCTTTACGTACCAGTATCCTTGTATATTTCTGCTAACTCTTTCTCTATCCTGGCTTTCTATTTGGTCATATCTCTGACCTTCCCTTCTGTTATCATCCCATCTCACCTCATGAATCACCATCTAATTAATATCATCCTTTCTCAACGCATCTCATCTTTACGTACGTATGCTTGTATATTTCGGCTTACCCTATTCTCTATCCTATCTTTCTATTTGGTCATATCTCTGACCTTCCCTTTGTTATAATTCCATCTCAGCCTCATTCCATCTCGTCTTTCTCAATGCATCTCATATAATCTAATCTCATCAGTACGTACCAGTATCCTTGTATATTTCTGCTAACTCCTTCTCTATCCTGGCTTCTTCATCCTCTTGTGCGTTATCTATTTTGTCTATATCTTTAACTTTTCGTCTGCTGTCGGTCTGTTTTGGAAATTAGATGAATTTTAGTAAAGGTTCAGTCGACAATGGCTATAGACTCTATAGGCTGTAACAAAAAACCCCTATTGAACCGAAAGTAGGTGTTTAGTATTATAGTGTTGGCCCCATAGTTGATTAGTTAAGGATACTTAACACCCTACTTTCAGCTCTATAGGGGGTTTTTCAATTCAATATACTTTATTTTTAGAAATTTAAAGTCCATAGTAAAGTTAGTAAATACTATAGTTAGTATAACGAAGAACAAACTTATTTTATTTTAACTGCGACCTTGGATCACGATTGATATACATTTAGTTTTTGTTACACCCTTCTGATTTACCGTACTAAGTACTTACTTACACATAAAGAGCTATGTATGTTAAGTATGTCACCTTTCTAGGCCTACCTAAGGACATTTCACTCACGGTACCTATACCGTGAGTGAAACGTCCTTAATGTTAAGGCTTTCCTAAGTCTCGTGTCATCTCTATTTAGTTCTAGATCTATAATTTCTACGCCAATAATTTCTATAATTTCTTTCTGATAGCATGTATTTTAATGAAGACATAACTTTAAAAACATTTCGTGCGACCGGTTATAATAACGTTTAAAAGCACGCTGTGCCTACATTCACCGAATCTTAACGCGTAGCTTTTTAAGATTCGGGTCCACTGTGAACGAAGCGAACGCTGCGAACGGATTAGTTACTTGGTGTTAATTCCTATGGAACTGCGTTCACTAGGACCGGTAAATCCTGGCTGGACGTCAGCATTTTGACCGTACTAATTTGTAAATACCGACGCTCCGTTCGCAGCGTACGCTGCGATTACGAAGCAATGGACGCGTAGCGTAAGAGCCTACACTCACCGTAGCCTTCTTGCCCTTGGTGGCAGGCAGTATGGTAGTGGTGGTCTCCTTCTCATCATCATCGTCCACCTCGGCTGAAGGCTCCTCCTCCAACTCCTGAGGCATCTCTAGAACACGCAGGACAATCCGCCTGTCGAGGCCTATACAGGTCTCCTCAGAGCTTGGCATTCAAAGCTAAGCTTGTATTTTTCCTTTTTTAACGCTCGAAAAAAAAAGGAAGCATTGTGATAAGTTTGACGTGTATGTCTGTCTGTCTGTGGCATCACAACTCAACAACCGATGATCCAAATTGTATGCCGATTTTTTTACAGAGTATTTTGTCGAGAGTGTCCTTAGCTATGTCTGATAAAAATTGGATCAGGGGTTTCTAAGATATCAATCAGAGTATCTTTGATGTCTGTGATCTCTGGAACGGTAACAGTTAGGTGGTTCGAGTTTGAGCTCAAATGTTTGGGACCATGGTCACAGAATACACCAGAAGGTCCACTCAATACAAACGCGCGTAAACGGCTCAAGCAGACACGATCTCCGCGTACAGGCGATCTCAGAGGAAGTCAAAGAAAACTCGGGGGCGAAATACACGCGCTGTAGCGCGATCGAGTGGTAGGTATAACTTTTTGTATTTTAAAAAAAAATATCTCAGTTTATAGGCTTTTGTACACGACAAGGTGACTATGTCAGCCTCGTTAGGGTCACTAAGAAAAGGGAAAGGGAAGCTCAAGTATTATTAGAGTCAGCCCTCACTTTGAGAGCCAACTTAGCTAACAACATTAAGTCATATTATCAGATAAGGGCTGACTCAAAATAATATTGAGTCTCCCATTTTGGAGCGTATTGAGGCCACATTTTTTCCTCTCAATTTTCCCCAGGTCACACTCCATTAGGAGATGAGTGAGGTCTTCTATTGTGTTGCAGTTGGTACAAAACGGAGATGCGGCTCTTCCCACCAAATGCAAAATCTTATTTAACAGAATGTGACCCGAGTATAATCTAAAAGCCAAGACAAGTAGCTTCCTACCAAGACAGTCACAGTCAAACCATGGAGCCCAGGCTGGCATGTAATTAAGTGTATTGTACCAAAGCCTCTTCACTTTAGCCAATTTTTTGTACTTTTAATAAACTAAATACATTGCCAGATTTTTTTTCACAAGGCACCACCCTAATCTTCCCGTGGGTGTCATACGAGGCGACCAAGGATCTTAGTGGATACTATTCTACACCTAGTAGACGGCGGTAGGCTCGCCACCTATCACGTTTGTTCACCAAATCTTACGGCGAAAAGTTGGAACTACATGTGACTGAAGGTAGTTTCCTCGGGGAGTGAGTCAGTTTATAGGTAAAAAGAGCGCCGTAGTATGTAGGTAAAAAGAGCGCCGATGGCATAGTGCCTAGGACACCGGACTCCCATGCGGGAGATCCGGGTTCGAAACCGTGCACTGCCATGTACCAATAAAGGTTTTTTTTTAAATTAGTTTTTCGTATTTTTCGAAGACGTACGTACATTTACCAACTGCTCTAACGGTGAAGGAAAACATCGTGAAGAAACCTGCACATTGAGCTGACCAGTGTGTAAAATGGGGTAGCCACAAAAGATCCTCAAGGGTCGAAGTGCCGCTAGATTATTCCCGGTCACCATCATAAGATAAGATAAGAAAAGATGTATGTATGTATATATTTAAGGTGTTCACCAACCTTTGACTGGAGTTCCAATTTCTATTACCTCCTGTCCCATAGACTCGGTTAAGGCTTTCACGGCATTTCTTGATGTAACACAGTAAACCAAGCAAAAAAACATTAAAATTGATATCAAACGCATTTTTTGTGATTTAACAATTATCCTGAATGAAATGTGAGCAATTGTTTTTGAGCCAACTAGATTTGATTGTTTCGTTTCTAGATGGGTGAATTTAGCTATATAGGATGATTTTTAAATTACAAATGGTCGGTGGTAGGACCTCTTTAGGGTCCGTCTGCTAGTGACCACCCTTACTATGTAAAGTCTGACGCCAAATATCTTCGCTTCGTCGTTGATGTGTTCCGGCAGTGTATACAGAAGAGCCAGTACTTACTAAGCCCGTGTGCTCCATCTTCGACCGCATCATCACTTACCACCACCAGTTGAGATTTAAGTCAAATGTGGGTTAAGTGTGGTTTAGTTAAATAAAACCAAATAAAATAATAATGCTGTGTAGAGTCAGCCTGGGGGTGGCACCAACCTTATATATACAACTGTCGCAAACAGCAATTTTCGCATCATTGCTGTGTTTCGGTTTGAAAGGTAAGAGAGCCAGCATACCGGCACGCCATCTGAAGCAATCCATCAAGTCCTCAAGGTTAGCTGCTATGAAAAGCGTCTATAATAACATTATTATGGTGATGTGAAATATCGGCGAAGGTGACCACTTACCATCGGGACAGTATTTCTTGTTATACTCACAGCCCTCTCGTAATATTGACGCATACCTATGTCTGTCTGTTCTGTGATTGATATCATATGTCAACCAACCGATGATCCAATTTGGCCGTATTTTTATTCAACATATTGTACAATTGGACGGGACCGGTGACCACTTACAATCAGGTGGTCGATTTAATAAAAAAAACAATACGATTAATTAATAGTCCCACATTTAGAGAAATGGGTCCCAACCCAGATCGCCAGCCGGCAATGCGGTCAATAGAAGCCAGTGCCAACTTTACTGACCAGTTAGATTTTAACTGTGCCTTGAATCAGTGGTTATGGCTTGTTGTTTTAACTAAATATACAGGTTAGTACCCACCTTTGTTTATTTAATCCTTTGAGGAATGAGTTCACCGGCAAATATAGAAGACCGTCGCATGTAAATGAAAAATCACGAAGAAAATGTACTATAAGAAGGTATTTTAAGTTGTAAAGAAAATGTTTAGTCTAGAGCAGGGGTTCCCAAACTTATTTTGTCTACCGCCCACTTTGAGAATAAATTATTTTTTAGCGCCCCCATTTTTTCCCCTACTTAAAAACGACTATAACTTCAAATTAAATTAATTAATATATATAAACTCGTTTATCTCATTCGACGCTCAATCGTACTCAACAAGTAAGAACAAGTATTATATGAACCAGCCAATTGATACAGGAATGCACAATTCAGGTTATTTAACAAAAACTTGTTAAAACATGATTGCCCGCGGACTACTATCTACGAAAATTACCTATCTAGGAGTACTAATAACTATTAAAATGCGAAAGTATGTCTGTTACCTTTTTATTTGTTTGTTTGTGTCTACTTTCATTTCGAAACGAAGCGACCGATTGACATGATTTTAATTTCATATATTCAATAAAACAGGACAGATATATGAACTACGCGGAGAGAAATAGCGAACCGAGTTTGAGCAATCTCTTAACTAATATTAGTTGATGTTCACAAGTTGTAGTTGAGAGTCGAGAGCTCATGCAGTCGGTGTCTAAGAGGCCTCTTAGCTAAATGAAATTACAAATCACCCCCCAAGCCTCTACACAACGCCCCCATTTTTTTCTGGGTCTCTTACCGCCCCCCTTTAGGCCTGCAGCGCCCACAAGGGGGCGTTATCGCCCACTTTGGGAAAGGCTGGTCTAGAGCATCAATTTAAGCGTAGATGAATTCATTTTGTATTGCCCTACTTATTACTATAAATAAAACCCGACAAGGTATATTAATGATGGCAAACTTCTCAAACAATGAATTTTTTGTTTGTGCTCTATGCGTTCCTATTTCATCCGATTCCGATGGAACTTTGGTAAGTTGTTGTGCGCACGCCCGAGAAGGTTTCAGAGTCAAAAAAAAAAATAAGGCGAGTGAAGCCGCCGCCGGGGCGCAGCTAGTAAAATATAAACGACAATGCGGCGTAAACAACTGTGGAAGACCACTCCTGTAGGCATTGCCTAGTTGGAAATGTTTTTATGAAAAATATATCTGGTAGAGCTTACCTAAAGTTTACCTCATTTCTTTCATTGAAAAAGGTTACAAATAGAGTATTAAAAATAAGTTTTTGAATCTATCAAGCAAGAAAATCTATTTCACCAGATCTAATTTGCTACGTTTTTCGCCCGATAAGGGGATCGAACCCGCACACTAGCGCCGTCAATCGAAACAAAATCATATAACAGTTACATTGACTAGGGTTTATTTAAAACAATTAAGTTGCAGTCCTACAGGATAGTAGGCACATAGTGTTTTTTATTAATATCAGTCCTTTTTGAATTCCTGAAGTTACTTACGAATTTCAGCCAAAAACGGTCAATTTTAGCGGCAATGGGTTTCAGGAATTCAAATAGGGATAGTAACCTAACTTAGCTTGACAAATTCTACTTATCCCGTCGAAGTGCAGCTCGATAAACGTTTTATAAATAAAAAATATTAATGTAACAAATAGCTATGATTTTTTTCTCGGTTGGCAGCCATAACGGGAGAAGCGAAATGATGAAGGAATATACGAGTAATGTAGTGTTTTCATCAACAGATGGAGCTGGAGGTGCATCTGTCTCGCGTGGGAGACGAGCCATGGGGGTTCAGGCTCATCGGAGGAGTAGACTTCAGGATGCCCCTCACAGTTGTCAAGGTAACTCCATATAACATCGTCATAACGAGAAGAAATTCGAAGACTGAATGCGCGGTTACATATGGTCGATGACCGATTCGCCGACGGACCTCCGATGGACGATTTACGGTAAACCCTTTACGCTTACGATCATCCGCCTTTGTATACACTGGCGGTCGTTGTCATGGTATGCGTTGGTATGGTAGGCGGTATGGTCGTTGGCCGAAGTCGTCCAACGTCAATGACAACGCTCGATGACAACCTGTGACACTTTGACGCTCGCCGAATGCGGTCAACGACTGGTAATTCACATATAGCCGGTGGCCGCCTGCTTTGACACGGTGGGTCAACGACTATATGTACCCGCGGCTTAAGGTCTGGACCTCATACGTCCGGTTCCAGCCCCGGTTCGGTTCGCTGCAATCAATCACAACTACGTTCCGCCCTAACCCCACTTGAAGTCAGCGCTTTGTAATTGGATACAACGAACCGAAACGGGGCTGGTATCGAACGCGTGTAGTCCGCCTTCCAGCGAAGATTATTTTAAAAGTTAAATATGGCTACTATAAAACATAACATTATGGGGGTCGTCTGGGATGGTACCAACCTTTTACCTATTTCTGTCGTAAAGCAGCAATGCTTGCATCGTTGTGTTCCGGTTTGAAGGGTATAAGAGACCCAGCATAATTCCCGGTATATGAGGCACTCTATCTGTCTTCAAGGTTAGCAGCGCATCGAAAACCCTCTAATTATGGTGAGGTGACGAAATGTCTATGGGCGACGGTTAGGTAGCCCGTTTTATCTTTTGTTATTCTTATACATACTCACTACATAACTCTCACATCCATAATCCCCGAGTGGGTAGACAGAGGAACCACCTTCATCATAGGTAGCTCCCACTTTATGCCGTAAGACTTGGTGGCCAAAGTGATAGGTGCCGAGCCTATTGCCGTATACTAGCTACACCTAGTATAGTATCTATACTAGGTGTAGCTATATATCTATAATATAATAGTATCCACTAAAATCCTTAGTCGCCTCGTACGACACCCACGGAAAGAGATGGGGTGGTACTATTCTTTATGGCCGGCACGACACGGCAATATCCTTTATACCCCCTTATACTTACTACAATAAAAAATGTACTTAATAGATTTTGTTTGTTAAAGTATAGTTAGGTACCTACGTCTGTTAAAATTGACAGAGTGACATTGACAATACGATATAAATACGATTGGCAGTGGATCAATCAGTTGGGACATCAACTTGCCCTTGCGCAAGCGATCGTGATTCAATTGTAGTTTCGATTTATTGATTAGTTACCTATAATTAAATCTTTATCAACAAATGAAGCTAAATAGCTATTTATACCACATTTGTTTCTATTCAGACTAAAATTTCGTCCAGTACTTATACTACATCTGGAATACAATCTTAGTAGTATCTAGATATCCATATTTTACTTTGTGTATCGTTAGTCTACCATCTAAACTATCTCGATCTAGTAGATCGTTATGATTGGTTTGATTGATTGTTTATTATTACTTAAAATCGCCGGTTGGTTTTTGCTAGGACGCTGCACCAATGAGTTTTTCGGATTTTTTCGAAGACTTACGTAAATTTATCGACTGCTTTAAAGGTGAACGAAATCATCCTGAGGAAACCTGCATGTATGAGAAAATAAGTTTCCAAGGCGTGTAAAATCCACCAAATCAGCATTGGGCACGCCTGGTGGTTCATGGCCCATACCCTTGTGCAAGGAGAACCCAACAGTGGACACGATAATAGACTGATGATGATTACAATCCCCACTTCGCAGGTGCTACTAAATTCCCCAGCCGAGAAAGCAGGCCTTCAGAATGGAGACACAGTGTATCGCATCAACCATACTGCTGCTACCAACATGTCCCATGATGAATCCAGAGACGCCGTCGCTGAAGCTACTGATGTCTTGACACTAGGTGTAACACGGTAAGGGCTTAACTAGTTATATTGTAGTGATTGAATAAAAAGGGTCCAAGAATGCTCCCTTGGCCAACCCCGGTACCAATATGTAATGATGAATACAGAATGCGGCTCCCGCTGCAGTAACTGGTGTTTTAACACTGGGAATAATACAGCGAGAATGGTTTTTAATGTAGTGAATAAAAAGGGTCCAAGAATACTTCCTTGGCTAACCCCGGTATCAATATGCAACATGATGAATATAGAGACGCGACTCTCGCTGCAGTAATTGGTGTTTTGACACTAGGAATAACGATAAGAAGAGCTTTTGAAGTATAATATAGTGATTGAATAAAAAGAGTTCAAGAATGCTCCCTTGGCCAACCCCTGTACCAATATGTAGCATGATTAATACAATATGTAACATGATGAATACTCGATTCTCGCAGCAGCAACTTTTGTTTTGACACTAGGAGTAACACTTTAAGAAGAGCTTTTAAAGTATAATGTAGAGATTGAAAAAAAAGGTCCCAGAATTTAATACACTATTGTAGTTATTGAACAGAAATGGTCCAAGTATGTTGCCTTGGCGCACTCCGAAAGAAAAGCACGCTGATTCGTTACGAAATACTTTTCAAATTACTATTCAAAATTCTTTATTGCCAGTTACAGGTATGGTACATTGTATAATATGTAAAATATAGTTACACTGTTACTTACCAGTAACGGCATCCAATTTCCTCCAAATCCAAATACATTGGATAAAATATGCTAGCATTAATAATTAAATGCAAAATACATAGTTTAATTATTTATCTAAACCTACATCATCTATTCATAACATTTACTTACTAACAATTTGTATAATCTTATTCTAAATTGTCGGCAGTTCAGTTTTTTAAGCAGTCGGGTAACTTATTAAACAATCTAGGGGATAATAATGTTGTCTTTTCATAAACTATATTTTTTGGATTTAGCTTGGATGTCTGGTTTAATCAAAACTTCGTTATTAAGTCATTTAAAACTCTAAAGATTCTAAACCGTAGGACCACAATACAATAAGAGAATATAGGTTCTAAAAATAATCACCTCAACAGGCCTTCACGGGTGCCAATAATGAAAAATAGACCTGTCAACGCCCAAGGCGTCAATTCACAGCCAACTTCGGCTTAAATTGCAAAAGAATAAACTACCGCACCGAATTCAGTTGCAGGTGCGGAGGTCAAAAGTCTTGGGAGTACGTTTATCTTTTTTCATTTTCATTTACGATTTGATTTTGATACGAAACCACGAACTTTGATAGTTGTATTTTTTAACTTTACTTGTTAATTTGATGGTTGGTCGATAAAAATAATTGTAACATGAAGTTTTACCTGGTCTATAAAAATAAGTGAGCGTTTTTTATTTCTTGTTTTGCGAAAATGAGTTGTGAGAATGTCAGTGCAGTGTCTTTGATAGCTATAGTTATTTCAAGATACTATAGGAATGATTATAGTGTAATTTCTTTGAATATTTTTTGTGGAACATCATTAGAGTATATAACAGTGCATGATATATTAGTGTTGCAGCTGAAACAAAAATTTGCTGCTCGTAAACATTGATCAAATTAACAAACAAAAATTGAAATGTTTTAAGAAGTAAGAGAGTTATTTAATAAAACGTATTCAGACTTGAAACTTAAAGACAATTTCAATTTCAATTTATTTTCTCTATTACCGTTTATAATTTTAATTGCTTTACTTATCTTATCATTGACTTGTCCAGTTTTTAAGTTCCATTCATTTTTCTTCTTTTCTTTTCATTTCCTTCTTTTCTTTTCTTTTCCTTAATTTCTTTTATTTTTCTCTCTTTCCCAGCGGTCTCTACGACCCGGTCCTCGACGACACGGAGGTGATCTTCGAGCCGA
Source organism: Hofmannophila pseudospretella (assembly GCA_947369225.1). Lineage (NCBI taxonomy): Eukaryota > Metazoa > Arthropoda > Insecta > Lepidoptera > Oecophoridae > Hofmannophila > Hofmannophila pseudospretella. The sequence goes on along the minus strand of OX376312.1, from coordinate 16,031,206 downwards.
TAGACCAGGACGATTTCGACCAACCATCGCGACCGACTGAGGTATTTGAACCAATAGACTTTACCGATTTACCCCAACTAGGGGATCCAACCCCACTGGGAAATCTCCCAGAATTTCTGGAGACGTCAAAACTATCAGAGTCGCGTTCCTTGACGGCATCTCCTTTCATACTTCCTACGAAGCCTTACAGACCATTTTCTACTGAGCCCTTGGATGAAATCCCTCCTTTAGAAGATCCTATTGTTTTAAATCCTAATTATCACGATGTATTTGCAAATTTTGGGATTGACGAAGATTTTCTACCGAAGACTAGGTTTAAGCTTCCGATTTCAGAGCATTATGACCCAGACGGCAAGAAACAAAAGGTGAGAGATGGAGTTACAACAGAAAGTTTTAATGAAGATAAACTACTTACGCAAACTATTACGGAAGTAAATGAAGAAATGAAACTCCAACATACAGCAGTAGAAATGAAAGATGATTTAATGACTAGAAAAGAAGTTGTATTTATGGAAAAAATGAAACAAGAAATGGACATAAATAAGATCGAGTTGACAGCAAATAGTATTGTAAATGAAAGTATCGAGAAAGCTGTAACAGTTGCAGAAGAAATAAAGAAAGAAATCGATGTTGAATTGCATGAATCATCCAATATCAGCGGAACAAAGATTGAATCTTTATCTGTGAAGGAATTAAAACAATCTCAAATTAATGAAAGTAATGTGCAACAACAATCGGTGGTTGTTAAATCTGAAACAGCGTCAAATGAAGTAAATGAATTTATTGAACTAATTGATAAAACTACAGATAAGATTATAAAACAAAATGGAAACAAAGTTGAAGTAGATGTTGCTAAGGAAGTTGAAAAGTTTGAAACAATGGATAATAAACAACAATCTGCAGAAGAACGGAGGTTGTCTGCTAAGGAAATTGAAGAAACGATTGAGGCTGGTAGTGTCAAACGGAAATCCATAGCATTTGAAAAAGAAGCTGAAAACAAATCTTTGAAAGATAAAGATGTTCATAAGAGGATTTCTGTCGAAGAATCAATAAAAAAAGATACAAAGGCTGTGAATAATAAAGATGTTCAAGAGAAAGTTATGAAATTGCAAACGTCTGAAAGAACACAAAGTTCAGTTAAGTCTGATGAATGTAAGGCCTCTAGTGCTACCAAAATGTCAACTTCTAGATTACTTGCTGAACAAAGAGCATATACTATTGGATTACAGACAATTCCTAATATAAGAGGTACTGTTCATTCATCTTACCATTATGATTTGCTTCTGAAAACATTCTTCATCCATTTGACAGACGTTATGGTAGCTTTGTCTAGATTTATCTTGGCAGAGCCTCTCTTATCTAAAGATAAAAGTAAGGAAGAATACCAAGAAAAAGTATGTACAAATCAGACAGTCACAGAAACTGTCAGTGTAAATAAACAAGTTTCTAAAGAGGAGGAAAATAAAATAAAACACCAAGTTGTTAATAAAGCTGTCAATCAAAATAGACAGGAAACTGATGTAGTGCAATTAATTAAAGATAAGATATCTGAGGAACTTGTTGGTAAAAGTGAATATACTCAAGAAGACATAACTGAAAATCTTACAATTGAAGAAGATGAAATAACTGAGAGACAAATACTATCAGGATCTAAAATGGCTCAGTTGTCAGAAAAGAAATCTGAACAGTTAATACAAACAATGGGCGCAGTTATTTCAGAATTCCAGAACAAAGCTGGTATAGAGGAGACTTCAGAAATAAGAGAGAGAAGATCTAGAAGTCGTAGTAAAATTGAAGAAGAAGTTTCGCAGGAAAGCGATCCTTTAGAGTGGTTATCAAAAGTCGATAACCAAAATAAGTCCCAGGAAGTTAGAGAAGTTAAAACATCAACGGAAATGTCCAGCAGTGTTACCGGATCCATACATGAATCTAGAGAAGTCAAATCTTTAAAATGTAAAGAAGGTAGAAACACTTATATAGCCATAGTTGAAGCTCATGTTTATACAAACAAAGATGCTATTTTAGACGAGCAAATATCGGAGATGTCTGAAACAGCATCTGTACAAAGCGCTGATGAAACTAACATAGCTATTGACGCTATTGAGTCAGTTAGCGCGGAAAGAGTAGCTTTAGAAGATGTACAAATTAAAGAAGAAGTAGCAAAAGCTGTAGTAGAAGCAGCTCGTAAATTATCTTCAGCAAGTGTGGTAGAAAATGACACCTCTATTCAAATAATGAAACAAAATGCACAGAAAATTGATAAAACTGACCTGGAACAGACTGAGGTTCCAACTAAAAGTATTTTGAAAAAACGACAGGTAGTATTACTTGACAAATTAAAACCTTTAGTCAAAACTGAAGAAGTTAAATCTTCAATTACTGAAAAACAAACAACTGTTGTAAAAGAAAACTCATGTGCTGCTGAAGTCAAAGAAGTTGCACAAGAAACTGTTATAAAACAGTCAGAAAATTCTGTTATTGTAAGACCAACGACCCTAGACCTTAAACTAGATGAAGATCCACATATAGTTAAAAAGAAACTAGATATTTTAGTTCCCGAACCGACGCGTGATGAAGATCCTCACATTGTCAAAAAAGTTAATGAACTCAGCATGCATTCCGAATCAGAATTTGCAGCCTTGAAAGTAACTAAAGAGCAAGTGACGGAAGTTTCTGAATCAGTACAATTGAGAGAAGAAACAAAAGAAGAAGAAACTACTGGTGTTGTAACTAGTGAAATCAGTATTAAATCTGAAAAAGATAAATCCGCTGCCTTGAAAGTAACCAAAGAACAGTTAAAAGAAACATCTCAGTCAGTACAACTATCAGAAGAAATTAAAGAAAAATTAGTTTCTTCTGTAGTTAATGAAGTCAGCATTAAATCGGAGCAAGACGAATTTTCCGCTTTAAAGGTTACTAAAGAAGTTGCAGAAAATTCACAATTAATACAGTCATCAGATGAAACAGAAATATGTCTAAAGACGAAATCAGATACCGCTAAAATTGAAACTAATTCTTATCAAACTTTTGAAAGTAAAACAGAAGCAAACAAAATTAAGCAAAGCTTTGAATCACAACTGATAGAACAAGAATCTACGTTTATAGCTAGAGCACAGCAAGCAGTAGAACAGGAATCTACTTTTATAGAAAAAAAATTGGAGTCTTCTCATCAGAAATCTCACGATCTCACTCTACGTACAGATTTAGTAGAAGAAAAAAAGCGTGATTCACAAGTATCCACTCCAAGCGATGAAAACAATAACATCGACACTCCTACTCCCACAACAGTACCTCCCACTCCCTTAACAGACGAATACATATTCAAACTTCAAATACCACTGCCACGTGGTATCACCCCTGTCCCACCAGATCCCAGTCCTGAGGCTGATGAAGATCCCCATATAGTTAAAAAGAAATTAATACCACATATCGATACTACGATAGAAGAAAGCGTAGTGTACGATCCACCTTTACCTACGCCACCAGGAAGTAAGGTTACGTCACCAGTTTATACTAAGCCTGGACTGAGAGGCGGCGCTGATCGACCTGAAGTTAAGAGGGTATGCAAATCAATATTAATAATGATACATCTGTGCATATCAAATATGTAGATTTTAAGTAATTTTAAGAGCTTAATATCCTGCATACATTTTAATGCTAATACTGTTTCACTTGTATCATCAACATATTAAATAAAATGCCAATTAACAAATATTTTTTTAAACTGAACTTTGTCGAAAGAAAGAAACAATACATACAAAGAAACAATATTTTATAGTGTTATCAATTCATTAATTATTATTACTATTTAACAGGAAGAAATACTAGAAATAGAAAGAAAATCGTCACTCCTAGCTTCAGCTATTGACGAAACTATAAAAAGTATAGAAGAATACAAAGAAGAAGTAGGAATAAAGAAGGAAATAACTACTGAACAAAGTAAGGAAGACAATAACTTTGTTATCTATAACGGTTACGGAAAAGTTGTGGAAACCAAAGTATTTGATACTAAAGATAGTCAAGAAAGACAAATGGAAGAAGAATGGTCTAAACTTGATATTATTGAACTATCTAAACCTGTTGAAACCTCAGAAGCAAACAGAGTTGAATCAAACGTTGATATTACTTCAGAGATAATTTCCGAAAACATAATTAAAACTGAAGAAACTGCTGATAATGCAGAAAATAAAGATCCAATGATAGGTTACAGACCCGTGCAGTTCAATCCAGAAGAAATCCGTGCGGTTCTAAATAACCTGCGGTCAGCTTATCTCAATTCTAATACTCAGGTATGAGACGTTTAATGCAATAATAATTTTATCGTTAAAATATTTAAGTACATCGGTGATCGGTCACGTAGGTTTGCACGAAATAATGCAGAAATTTCGATTTGTATATTATCAGTATTATAACATTAAAAAATGTTGTGCCTCTAAAATTTCTTTATAAATAAATATTTATGTACAGGAACCACAGACGAACAAAGAATCTAAACAAATGTATATGACCGAAACCGGAGAAGTACTGGGAACTATTCTAGGAATCGTAGATGGATTAGAAGAGGCTGTTGTCGACGATGAAGTTGCAAGTAAGGATTTTTATTTTCGTATTTAAAAATATATTCAGTTATTTCATATGATACATAGGATCTCTAAAAGTATCCTTCCATTGATATTTACTAAAGAGACTACGAAATGTCCAGATAACTGCATCTATCTTCTTAAGACATGTGAAATTATATGAGGATCCTTGTTTATATTATGTTCCTAGAATAACTGTCTAACCATTTGATTTTCATTCGTAAATGGATTACAGTAATTATGCATGTCAATTGCAGTTACATTTTTAGTATCTTTTTCGAATAAAAAAAATATAAAAAAATAATGTTTATTGAAAACATCACAAATTAGTAAATCGAACAAAACCCTGACCTACCCTGAATATAACTTGACAATATTCAGAAAACGATTCCATTTATAAAACTTGTCAACGATAGAAATTGCCTTCAAATCATTTGTGAGCCATAACACGGTAGTTTAAAACCTGCAAATACTTGTAAGTACATACAGTTTAAACTGTAACCTTACGTTTACAGAGGAATTAGGAAAACCAGGTATGACCGAAGAAAAAATCGCAGAACTAATTTCTGGCGAATCTGAAATGTTGAGAGAGGCACACGTTATGGGGTAAGTGTCGTATCACTCTTATTTTTAATATAAATTTCATATAGATTCTATCACTTTTACATAAATAGTATAAAAAATGTCGTTCGAATTTTCATAATTAAGAAGCCATTAATTGTTTTGTCAAGCCCTTTATAAGTAATAATTATGCATTACTACATTGTATACTGCAGTAATAGCATATAGCATCTCATGTTCTTTTTCTATGTGTGATTCTATGACTGCTTTATAAGGACTGCATTTTCAATCATTACAATTACATTCTGCCTTCATACATATTCATTTTGCACATCTCTATTCACTATATTCTAATTCATAATCATTAATTTTAATTTATTTATTCATTCACGTATCACACATAATAATTAGTTAGTACACACATCTTCAATAGCGACAGTCTCATCAAAATAGTTCAAGAAAACTGTATTATTACCTCTATATTGATATTACTATATCCAACAAGACACTAACAACAACTCTCTTTCCACACACACAAATGGTTGAAATGGCAGCCTATCAAGAGTCCTTTCCTCGCACATGCACCGAGCAAACGATGACAATTCCAGTGTTGACTTCAAGAAAATCAAACCCATAGTGGAATCGTTGAAGGACTCCGAAGTATTAAAAGCCTTAAACGACGAGTTGAACGAAACAATGATGAAGGCTAAAGAAAAGAAGAAGAAAGAAGAGAGAAAGTGGACGACGTTCCTTCAGAAGCCAAAGCGGCCGGTACCGAGCATTAAGTTCGGGTATCACGGGTGCGTAGAGATGCAAGAGGAAGTTAAGGTAAGAAACATAAAATTAAGGAATAATTGACTTAAGTCTCTAGGTTTCATCATATAACTCGAGAGCTACATATTGGATAGGAATAAATTGATACATACCTATATATAATATGTATAGTTACTTAAATAAAAATAAAAGAAAATATGATGATTTTCCCGAAGATATCTAAGAAATGGATTAGAAAGTATAATAAGTAAAAATAAGAATAGTACATTAGGTGGTAAAGAGTAAAATTGAATAGAAATCTTAAAAACAATACTGAGTCATTGCTAATGCCTTATTTCTAGCTATGTGTTGCCGTTGTATGATGATATTGAGATGAAAACAAATCAGTAGATCACTTGTTTACCAAGCCAAGTGAAGACCCTGATTATTAAGTATTAGCGTGATAAAAATAAACTATCATATTAATAAAATCACATCAGTGCACGATGCACTATTTGCTGCCTATTTTTATAATAGTTTCCTTATTAACAATAGATGTATTGACATCTATAATAATGATGTTGATACTATTCGACGCGACCTTGGCACTAATTCAATAAAACAATCAAACAAGGTAATTTTCTTGGCAGTTGATGGCAATGTCAAATGTTTTCAGTATTACAGTTTCTATAACAGTGAGTGGTAGTCAGTCTTGGAATTACTATTAAATATTTGGTAAATGTTTTTATTAATATAATAATAATATTAGATATTCAACGTGAAACAGAAACTATAATAGGTGCGTTGGTAATAACTACTAATAACTATTATAGTCAGGGTGACAATAGACTAGCTTCTTGCATAATATTTAATGTAGGTCATGTGGATAGTCAAACAGTTGTAGCCTTTAGAAATAATAATAATATGACTTTTAACAAACATGATATAATATGAATTCTAATCAGTTTAAACATTTACTATTTTAGAAACTTTGTCTACCTTTGAGCTTTTTCTACTGAAATTCATTCATATGTCATTCTTTAACGTTATATCGAAGATATTAATAAATATTCTATTCTAATAAGTAGAGTTGAGAAGTTTAGATATTTCTGGTAAAAAGCCGTTTAAATAGATTTATTAGAATTTTAAGATCCACTGAACTATATTTGACAATGTAGAAAATATAGCGAATGACAAAAACGTATCTATAATACAATTAAATGTAGTAGTTAGAGGTAACATGGGTAGTGTCTAAAATGGGACTGAAGTAGCAGATAGAAATATACCAACTAAACATAGTAACGACTAAAGATATAGTGATATACCTACTTACATTAAATTAATATTATTTTTTATTTTCAGGAACCTTATAAAGTGAAAATAGTGAAACAACCAAAACCTAAAGTAGCACCTGATTATAAACCAGAGGTAAATGTATTATAGATTAAAATTATTGATATATTTGTTAATTCTATGATGTAGTTTAAGATTAACTGATGTTTGATATTTAAAATTTAACTTAGCTTTAATAATTACAATTGATTTGAACAAAAGGATTATTGTGAATGTATTTAAAGATAGGATTGTTTGTGATTGTGAATAACAAAATAAATTAAATATTATATAAATGCCAATGCATTAATTACTATCCTATCTTCTTATATTTACCTCAATTATGAGCATGAGTTACTTTGTTTAATAAACATTTTGTGTTAGTTCTGCCAAATTACCAGTGACATCCGCAAAGTTATTATTATCATTGTGATCTTATATCGTTTGTGTTCATATCATTTTCAATTTTTTTAGTTGCTTGATTGTCAAATGTGCATTCACTTTCTAACCAAAAGTCGTAAACGACATAGGTTTCTTTTGTCTTAGCTCTTAAAATTAAATCCAAACAGTTATTTTGGACTTACATGATGCTTAAATTTGACATAATACATCTTTTCTTTCATTCTTACTACGGTTTTAATTATTGACCATGCATTGTTTTGAATAAAAATTCTTTACTTATATATCTTATTATTCATATTCTTAACTAATTCACAAACAACTCTATCATTACCGACAATGATAGCTTATTTCTTCTAAGTGTCATTATTCAGACCATTTCTGTCGATATTTTCATCACCATCATCATATTCATCACCATTGTCACCAACCTTCCTCAGGATTTCAACACGGGCCTCCTTCCTTGGGAGGAGAGGGCTTTAAGGGAACCCACTCCCCCTCCAGTGGCACCTGAGGATCCTATCCTAGTGCCCGAGGAAGCTCCTGAGATATTAGAAGCTGTTGATCCTCTGCCAGAAAGCGAAGTACCGGATCTTGAGGACTCTGGTGAGAATATTATATATTGTACCTGCATTTCTACGTGGTAGTAAGTAAAACGCAACAATTGTGAAGAGGTAAAGTGTCTGGCTGTCCAGCCTAGTCACGTATTGTATAACTGGATAAATTATTAAAATCTGTCTGTAATATCCCAAAAGACTGTAATAAACAGTATAAGTATGATTAATTTAAAAAATCCCCAGGTATCCCACTACCACCACCAAAGCCGAAAGAAGAACCACAACCAGAAGAAACTGTAGAAGAGATCGAACCAGAAGAGTTAGATCTAGAAGCAGTAATAGAAGAGACAGAGCAGATCGTAGAGGAGAGTTTGGTTGAAGAGATGGATCAAAGTAACCTTGCAGAGCAGTTGATTAGTAGCGTGCAGAATAAGGTCGGTGAGTAACTATTTAATTATTGAATTTATGGGATCGGTAACCAAATCCAGAAGGATTTACAATTGCAAAGTATGACAAACCCGACCTCCTAAGGATGCGATAAGGATTGGGAGAGTGTGAAATGACTGAAACCTAAATGAATGTATTTCGACGTGTTTCGTCTCTGAACGAGGCATCATGAGGACTAAAGGACAAGTGGACAGCTCTGATGTCAAGAGCGAAGTAACGCCTGATTCCATTAACTAGAGTAATTATTTGACAGTATATTGACGGTGCAGTCAGCTACAGGAGTGGTACCATCCTTTTATGTAATGCTTGCATTGCTGTTTCGGTTTGAAGGGTAAGAGAGTCATCGTAATTACCAGCACATGAGGAACTCTTTCTAAGTCCTCAAGGTTATCAGCAAGAAATGAAATGAAAAGAAAATGAAAAAAAAAAATGAAAAAGTTTATTCACTTACAAAAACTAAAATTAAAAATCAATTTAAAACTTTCTATTAACATTATATTTACTTAATTGGTATTCTATGAGCGACGGTGATCATATACCATCAGATGGCCCGTTTCCTCGACTGCTCTCCTTACAAAATCAAAAATACAAGTCACAATTTTATGGGTAACTTTGACCTCCTTCCTCACATCTCCTGATTATTTTAGCCAAATACATTTGACTCCAAAATGACCTTTGTTTATCGATGTTTTCAGCGATACTATTTGTTTCACATATCTTTAAAATTTACGATATTATTAGATTTTGAAAGGAGACATAAAAATGTGACACTTGATGCCCGAACCGGCTCCCATACTTCACGAGTTAATGTTTTCACATAAAACTGTTCATCCTGTTCACTATTTTACATTTTTCCACCAGATCTCACCCCTAACCCTCTACCTTTGACATTGTACATTTTCCGACAGACCCCAACGCGTCGCTGGAGCAGCAGCTAGCGCAGATGCGCGCGCAACTTGCGGCGCTAGCGCAGCTTCCGTGCGTCATCCAGCAGTCACTCGAGCTAGTCACCAGGCAGCTGAGTCAGCTTAGTCACATGGTATGTCTTGTAGCCCTTCATCCAGAGAATTTGAAATTCACCCTATGTATGTAGAGTGATCACACAAAAAATAGATTCTCCATCATAGGTATATAATACATTTTGTACCGATCAGCTGATCGATTTGTATGGGGAGTCGAAGATTTTTATCGATACTGAACCTGATACCCTCCTTTCGGCTTACAAGGGGATTTTTGTTACTCCCATCACTATACCAAATATACAACAACAACCTTTTGTGTTAGTTCTATATGTTACTTTTACACAATAAATCTTATATCTTATATGGTGAATGTTCTACCTATTATTTAATGTTGAAGCTCACTACCTGTAAGACATGTTTTTTCAATATTAATTAAAAAATAACTAAAGTTCACCAGCCAGTGTTATTTAGCCAAGGAGTTGGTAATAAAATTTGCCTCCAAGGGATAATAAAAGTAAAACAATGAGGTTGATTACAAGCCGTTAACTAACAATTTTTGGACCGCCTCACGTATTTAACATCCAATATGTTAAATACGTGAGGCGGTCCAAAAATTATTTCTTTCTTTCTTCATTTTCAGGAATCTACTCAATCTGTCTCCCAGAACGAAATGACAGCTGAAGTTACTGAAGATACCGAAGGTAGGTACCTACCTTACCTACTCGTACCTTTCTTAATTTTTAATTTTTCGTAAAATATACAGTTCAAATCGATTTTTCGAAATAACTTTACTGTTCTATAACGGCCTACAGTTACAATCACAGAAATCAGACTAGTAGCGGGCGAATTTTAATGCATCGAAATTTGAACTACTTTTTACAAATAAAAATAAGCGATACAATGGCAAACCCACCAATTGGACTCAAGTCCCAAAGTAGTGTGGGTACAAACTAACGTGGCGGCTTACCGGCAGATGCACGAACTTGACTTTAAGGAAAGTTAAGTCTTCAAAATACGTGCTAACCCTTTCTACACTATAGCTTTCGACAGAGATGACACGAGACTTAAGAAAGCCTTACCTAACATTAAGAACGTTTCTTCGGCGTTTACTTCCTCATAGGTATCTAATAGGTAGTTTACACTTGGACAAGTGTTTAGCGAAGTGTTTTGTTGACAGTTGCAAAAACAGTTACGAGTACGTACACTGTCCGCCAGTTTACACCACTGTCCTAACTCAGTCAACTCAAATGTAAACCAGCCTTATATAGAAGTGCGACCGGATAGTTGGCCGGAGAGGAAGAACTTTTGCTATACTGCCCTGATAAGAGAAAAGGCCGCTAAGTGACATTTGGTCGTTTTTGAGTTATTGATACCTGCGAAATAAGAAAAAGATTCCGCATCGACCCATCTTGGAATTATATTTTTATCCCAAATGGTTTCAGAGATATGTTAAGCATTTTAGCCGTTATATACAATATTTTGGGATTGTACTAAGCTAAAAAGCAACTTTTTTTCTCTACTAAACTATAAAAACGTTTAGTGACTATAACGGTAATTGCAAACTACAGACGAATGCCGCTAAATACGTTTGATCTTCTAAAAGGCGGCTAGATGAGTGTAACGGTGTTATTATGTAGTAGCCGTTCTAATAGAAATCTTAAGAAAACTACAGCAAAAAGCAGCAAACAGATTGTCATACGCTAGAAGGCCGCTAAATTTTTAACTGCTTTCTAGCGTAGTAATTCCATATTTTTTTAAAGTTCGTGCTAAGCAAATTGGAAGTTACGGCTTTTTAGCGTATGATAAGGTTTAAATATTTATTTAGAATTTTATATTTATGGCGGCATAAGCACAGCATAGTACTTAAAAAAGCGGCTATATGTTCAACGATAAAGCGGCTATATGTTAAAGTCGAAACCGAGACTAAATTATAAAGCCGTTAAGGTATATTAGCGGCCCTTTAATCTCAGATAGTAAAATCAAAACTATGAATATGCTAAGCTAAAACAGAAAAAGAGATTTTTTATTACTAATACTAGTATTTTAACTACCAGTTTCGCTCAATCTGATAGCGTAAGAAATCTTCTACGAAGTACATTCCACAGAACAGTGGTAATTTACATAGATTCTAAAAAACGCTAAAAAAAACAGTTTGCCGCGTTTTTTGCCATTTTTTCGAAAACAACTTTTTGCACTTAGCGGCCTTCTCTCTTAGTATAGTTCCAATGAGTCAGGAATATATACTTAGTAAACGTAATGGGCTCTTTAGAAAGGGTATTGAAAAAGAGACAACTCAGTTACCTCTAGATTACCAGGCAGCTTTAATCTGACCGTTTCGAAAGAGATTTTCAATTCAGTGAGCTTCCTGCAAGATACTCAATTCATTGATTGCAGTAACTCAAAACCACGTCGAACCCCAACCACAAGAAACCACCGAAGAGGTCCAACAAACCACCGAAATACAAGAAATTACGGAAGAGGCACAAGAATCGAAGCAAGACGTTCAAGAAGCGAAGCCTACTGCGTCCGCTGAAGAAATTGAGAGGATGAAGAAAGAGGAAGAAGAGATGCTGGAGGAACAGAGAAAAATTGAGAAACAGAAGAAGGTAGGTTTGCAGAAAAACATGGGTATAAATAAATATACCTATTGGAATATCTTTTAATCCACAGTTCAAAATGTTCCCATTTTTAAACTTATTTTTATTTTACTGAGTGGCGAAACTTACTCTACTCCCAAAAAAAATATTCGCCATGCGGAGGCATTTTATTAAAAAGTGCATGAGAATTATTCCACGGATGAAGATTATTTTAATTATGTTTTTAAAATCCTCAGAATGACACAAAAAGAAATAAAAAGCGAAATTGTTATTAAATGTGGCCAATCTTTAACACATTCGCTTGCTACTGGTTGTCTTAATGAGGACGTCTTAATTCTTAAAAAATCTATTACCTCCTTGCAACGATTCTTCTGTTCACTTTCTTGACTTTCTTGCCTTTTAGGAAAGATTACTTATTTAAAATGTCAGCTACAGGTTGATGTTTTTTCCCGTTCTTTTATAAATGACACCACTATAGGAGCTAATGGAACAAATGCGCCTCGAACAAGAAGCCCGGCAAATCAAGCAGAGGCCGACCCCACGCGTGGGAAAGCCGAAGCCGGTCTTTGGCCCGATAACTCCACAGGAGAGACCCCTCGTCCTACCTGGAGGACGAAAGTGGAGGAAGCCGAAGGACGCTTACAACGAACAGTTCATATCCGAGACATTGGCAGCTCAGATCGAGCTCATTCAAGGAAATACTAAAGGGTATATTTTTTGTTTTGTGTAGCCTGATTTTTATTTGCTATGGTTTTTATAATCTTAGTTGCTATGGTTTTAGTTTAAAACTACGGCGAAGGGTTATGATTTTGACTGTGTAATCTTTTTTTGCGTGCTTTAGTACGTTAAAAAAAGCATATAGAAAAATAGCAAATAAAAACTCGGCTATAAATACAGAGCGTTTAAAAAACTTGTACTGATGTATACAGAGCGTTTAAAGAACTTATGTGATCAACAAATTTATTTTAACTACATACAACTTATCAGCATTTCTGAATCGTCTTCCAAGTCATCAATACAATTTTTTGTTAACGATCTATCTAGTTCTAGATATAACAAAAGTTTCGCTAGGTGTTAGTAACACATGTTAACAAAAACATTCGCCGGCCTATCATTTATGACTGTGAACTTTGTCGAAAAAGTTTTAAAAATGGAGTTCAAAATTTTTCAGACGTTTCACACAAATCGGTCCGGTTAAGAATTTATTGTGTACGGAAAGTCTGAAGTTCTCCTAGTTCGCCGAATGTTTTTGTCTGAGTCTTGTCACATCTTGATAAACATCAAATTAGATAGTTTAGTATATTTTTGGTTTATTTATTTTAATAGAATATTTAGAGATTTTTCATTTCATTGCCATTCATTTCTTGTTAAATCATTTTAGGTTGCCATACGAAAGTGTACTTCTGCCATACGACGAGAGGTTGGTCATTTTTCATACAATTTCAATACAAATGCATGACATTGTCTCATGTACATACATTTTGTAGACATTTGTCGTTTTATTATGAATAACGTGGATATAAAAATACATGTGTAATTCAGATTTTTCGAAAACTAGTTGCTAAAATTTTATAAGTAGTATTTACACATAAATATGTGATAAATAATGTGCCTTTTATTAGAAGAATTTAGACTTTAAACATAACCAGTGAAAAAGATAGTATTTGAGAAAATCTTTAACACACGTGTTGTTCCTGTAATGTATTATCTACAGGCACCTACTTAGGTACATATATTTCACGATATACATATACATAATCTAAATTGTAAAAACTGTAATTAATGAACAAAATTATTTATAAATATCTAAAAGAATAAATGTTGTATATTTGTTTTGTATTAAGTAGTCATTAGCTTATTCGCATATGTAATTAGTTTAATGCTTGTTCTGTAAGAACCGCTTTTCTGTGCTGTATATTATTTGTATAGCTTATATACGCAGGGTGTAAAGCAAAACCGTTCCTGGCCAAAAGTTAGTGCTGGACTATATGCACCGGTTCCAGCGGCGGTTCGGTTCACTGCGACATATATCACATAAGCGTACCGAATCGGCGGTGGAACCGTCGTCGTAAAGTCCCAGCCTAGTAGTAATACCAACTTTTTCTCTACATGCTATATAATAACGCGTGTAGATTTATATACGATTTTTTAAGACAATACAGTACTTTTAAAAGGACGGGTGCGTTTTTCTGAAAATCTGTAGAGCGTGTACATTGTTTGTAGACAGATATTGAGATTTTAAATATTCTCATTATTTTAATTTATAGGTACTCATTCATAAGTATACGGAATTTTGGAACCGCAGATTGGCTTTGTCGCTAAGAGATGGCGCTAGCTTAGAGTCCCACCCAAAACCCATAGGCTAGGACTTCACGAGGTCGTTTCCTTTCCGGTTCCGTTCTCTGCATCCAATCACAAAACGCCTATTTCAAATGGAGGGAGAGAGGAGCGCATGTGATTGGTTGCAGCACACCGAACCGTGGTTGGAACCGGACTCGGGAAGTCCGAGGCTTAATGTATGTTTGTCTGTTTTGTTGCATGTTTGTTCGTCTGTGTGCTGGGTGAGGCAGATCGAAACCTGGAACGATATCTGGCCGTGGGGCAATAACAAGTCGTATTGTAGGAGGTATAGGTATGTAGCTTTCTAACTCATCATTTTATAAGGAGAGGCACATAGCCTATACTTCGTTATTTTAGCATTAGAAATACCGTAAACAAAGAACCAATAATCGCAAACCTGAGTTGACACAAAGAAAAATGGTGGTCACGGGTTAGCACATGGTTAGCGACTAATTTTAAAATCATTGACGTGCTAAATATTTGACAGGTGACACGACATTCTTAATTTAGCCGTATTAAACATCGTTTTACGTTTAGGTCCCCCCCTGCTTCTTTAAGTCTTTTATAGTGTAAGTTTTTAAAGACGACTGTTGATTTTTATTATCATTAGACTCATAACGCTTCAATATTGAGAAATACGTATAAAAGTAACGTATTAATTACTTAATAGCCAGACAATGACGGTAAGGTGTTTACGAAAAAATAAGTAATTTTTAGCGACCTTTATTGAATTTTTGCATCATATTTATAACGTGCCTGATAAAATACCTATAACTTGCTTCTGTCTAATGCTAAAAAATGAAGTATAACCGCGAGCATGGTCACTTAACCACAGATTACCTAAGGGCTGGACAAGCGTTCCGGCCTTTCCCCCCACTTGTAGTAAGATTGCAGCGAACCGAACCGGTGCTGGAACCGGCGCATGTAGTCCTAGGCGGCGGCGCGTGTACTCCTAGTCAAGTTTACGTACCTACCTAGTAACTATTAGGATAGTTACTAGGTAGGTAGGTACGTAAACTGTGCAATAAACAGCTGCGTGTGAAATAAACGTATTACTTACTTACTTACTTTTTTTTTACTACTACTGTAGCGAAATTGGTTATCGCTTCGGCTACGGTTAAGCCGAAGGTGCGGGTTCAATTCTTATCGGTGGTGTTTGTATATTATAGACCACCACAACTATTGGTATTTATAGGTTGCGTCCCATAACGTTTATTTACCCGACAATAAGTACTCTACCCGGATCCGAAACACAACGTGATTTTTTCATCTGACAGTTCAAGTTTTGTTATGGAACCGGACAATCGAGTAATATTTCAACTGTCAGGTGGTTTATACGCTAGAGAAATCAGAGTTAATTTTTACTCCTGTATTTTTACTATGCGTTGACATTCGATTTATTCACGTTGACAAGTTTGTGGCCGTTCCACGACTGATTCCAAAACGTTCACTTTACCCGAGAATAATTGTCAGATAAAGCGAAAAGCTAATTGGAACGTAGTCACAGAAAACAACACCAGTGGGACTCGAGTCCCACCGGTGTTGTTAAATTACTACTAAATTAACGGGTTCAAACCCGCATCTCCGGATCAACCGTAGCCGGAGCTTTATACAATTTTGCTATAGTAGTAATCAAGTTTACGTACCTACCTAGTAACTATTAGGCTTGAACTACATGCACCGGTTCGGTTCGCTGTTCTGTTTATATTGAGATTACGTTGTAGTAGAATCGAGCTCCTGATAGCAATGTAAAGACTTGCAAACAGGTTTGATGATCAAACAAAAAAGTTTGTGACAAAAAATCAAAATTGATAGTTCCAGGTTACCACGTAAATTTGCATAATGTTCAGGAAAATGTTGAGAAAATGATAGAAAAGTGTAAAATGTCGTTACAGGGAATCGAACTGCCACCTAGTAGACTTTCACAGACTTCGAGAGAGTATGGTTTTGATTTACGATAAGTTGATTGATGTGAGTTTGTGTGAAACCATTGTATATACTTTTTATCACGCCTTCTCATACCGCATCTTTCAGTCAATGCACAAGCTGATCGAAAGTTGATCATTTCCCACTAGTGCGTTTTACTTTTCTGGAACTAGGGCCGATATCAAAACGGAACGGAACACGACTTGCAACTACAAAATATTTTGATTTCGATTTTGGTAGGTACCTATCAGTTCCGATTTCCAAATAAGTACGAATCTTTTACTAATTTTACCAATTAGATACTTACCAAATTGGTAAAAAAGGAACTCTTATGGTGAGAATTCGGAGTCCATCCGTCTGTCAGTCTGTATGTTTTAATAAAATAATCTAATATTTTTGAAAAGTATCTGGGAGAAATGAAACAAAGTATTTAATCAGTGGACGGTGTATATTGAGCGTAGCGAGCAATGGACGATACAGGGATGGATGATAGCAGACGTCAAGTAATAAAAAATAAAACATCAGTGTTGCTTGTTACAATATGTTTTATTATTGCAAAGTCGTCGTGCACAACATGTGGCCAACATGCCTTGTTGGCCACATGTTGTGCCTTTACCTACTCGCCAGGTGTGATCTTGAAACGTTGTGTGACAGACGTATGCGAAAATACAATTCCAAACTCGGGCCGTAGAATCGCGCCACCTCGTTTGTAATTGCTAATTTCCCGCACTTGTGTCACACTAGGTATTTCTGTCTGCTAACATGTTTTCAAATAATATCATAAACATACTTTTTTGGCATTTTGGCAGTCATTTACTTATTTATCATTTAACTTATTTCGATTACGCAAACGTTTCATGATAGTTTCGATTCAAGTTTATAGAATTCCGTTTCATTCCGTTTCAAAATCGCTGCAGTGTGTTAAGGCTAGGAATATAAAAAAAGGAAAAGTTCAATTTAATTCCGCGATATGACGAGGGCTTTTATATTCCATACTAAATATATATTTTTATAACGCCAGGATCAACTTCTTGAAATACGAAAAGCCGCCCGTGTCGCTGGACCACCTGAAAGACTCCGACGTGTACAAGATGATCCACAACATGGAGCAGACGCCGCCCAGGAGAGTTGACATGTTGACGCCTGTCATGGCCGAGGCTGACTATAGAGAGGTGAGCATTTGACCGTCTATTCCCAGTTTCCACCACCTCATTCCACTCGTCTTCTTAGTCGTTTTCCTCATTGCTGAGGGTCGTGATCATTCTAAGGAATTAATCACATAGAACGGTTCTCTTGGCAGGTTTAATGGGGTTACTTTTTTTTTAATTTTTTTATTAATTAAATAAGGAGAGCAGACGAGCAAACGGGCCACCTGATGGTAAGTGGTCACCGTCGCTCATAGACATCTCACCTCACTGTATTAATGTTGGAGGGTGTTTAATGCGCTGCTAACCTTGAGGACTAAGATGGAATGCCTCATGTGCCGGAAATTACGCTGGCTCTCTTACCCTTCAAACCGAAACACAGAAATGCAACCATTTCTGCTTCAAGGCAGAAATAGATAACAGGGTGGTACCACCCCAGGCGATCCTTCACTTTAGGATCTACCACTACAAAACTTACAAACTACTTACGAGTAACCCCATTAAACCTGCCAAGAGAAACCTTCATACTGAGATACGTCTCAGTATGTAGTACGTATAAACACGATACGGTACGAGTAAATGTAGTACCTACGTATAGTTAGATATGTATAGTTAAATTTTGAACGTTACGAAAACGTTAAAGACGAGGCATTGCACACACCAGCGCCGCCAATCAATCAATTAATTAAGGCATTTAAAAAAAATATGTCCGGTGTTAAGGTTCCGCGAATGAAGAAGATTTTTTTAAATAGTTTTGTATTCTCATATTGAAACAAAAAGCGAAACTGTCAAAAGTATGGAATTGGGCTCTTGGCCACCACTCGTGGTAAGACAGATGGGAATTTAATGAAACAACAATGGCTCAAAAGCACTGTGGCGCAAACGTCACCGGATCAAATCCACCTTTGGACCATTGTAGTGGACCACTAGGAGTAGTCACACACACACACACACACACACACACACACACACACACACACACACACACACACACCCACGCACGCACGCACACAGGCATTATAACTTCGAGTGGTTAAGGCGAAGTGAGACAATGACTTAGGCTAGGGCATGAAACGCGGCGCTTTCAATCAAGTTCAGGAGTTGTGGACCACTCCTAACACATGCATTTTGTCCTTTTCGCAGTGCTTATTGAAGAATATTGGTAATGTGTAATTTTTTTACGAAATACAGAATCATTATTTTGTATAGAAAACAAATTCAAATCCTTTACGCACAAATTATGTATTTATTTAACACTTTAATGCACAAAAATAGTACATGAAGCAAGCTTAATGCCATGCGGCATGTTCTACCAGCTAACCATTGATCATGCATATAAATTAACTAGAAGAAAGTTACTAAATTAATTATTTTAATTGTACTATACTATAAAATACATTCACGTAATATATACCTACACGTATGCTACTACATTAATTATGTTAGATTTACTATTCTACACCTAGTATCTACCTACCTAACAGCGGTAGGTTCGCCACCTATCACGCTTGTCCACCAAATTTTATAACGAAAAGTGGGAACTACCTATGGAGTGCAACTTCCAACTCTAATACGTACAGGTGGTTCCTCTGTCGGTACCCCCTCGAGGATCATGGACGTGAGAGTTATGACTATGAATATAAGGTAATTTTTTTCCACAGAAATGCCGTTCAATTACTCCGTGCACCAACCGAATGGCAATGGAGGAACACCTCGACATCCCCCAACAAGTACAGCCTTAACGTTACTGCCGTTATGATGCCCTGGTCCCGAAAGATTGTTTTACTTTTGTAATCTACACCTTTTGTTTATTAAATTGTATCATTTTCTGTTTTTCGTATTTTATTTTGAATTATTGAGCCGATTTAAGACTTCGGGTTTCCTCATGGAAGCATTACGTTACTGGGTAGGTTCTTGTTTTTCCATGAGTTTCCTCTCAGGGGAATAGTTTCCTCGTTTCTTCATTGGTTTGTATATATGTACGCCTTTTTATAAAAATCCAAACAGCCAATTATAAGACAAAAGTAACAACAAACTTCGTAAAATAATTATCTAATTGTTTTTTTTAAGGCAAAGGGAACTGAGCCCATACAGCCATGTCTGATGTAAACAACTCTTTCAAGTCTTCATTAAAATGCTGGTGTGACACATTTCAATGCTATCTGGGAGAATCTTCCACGCTTCTGCGCCATCCGAACCAAATAAGAAGGCGTCCCGGACGCAGTGTGGCTCTTCAAAATCCAGCCAAGTACGGATCGGGCTGCAGCGTCTTATTTGACTTTACTTCACTGTCCCACACATTATTCACATCTTGTCGAAGTTTTTCGAGCAAGAAACACCATTCTTACTAGAAAAGCACTACTGTAAAACAATTTGCAAGACAAATCGAAACAAAGCTGACGTGGACGCCACAAAAGCGCGGGAGAAACTCATAATTATCTAAACTCAAACAGCAATCTATCAATTTTGACTTTAGATTAAGTGTTCACGAAGATTGTACCTAAAGTCGTACGTATTCAATAGAACTTGTTCATAATGTAAACAAACTGACGTTGTCGATGGTTTGATGAATAACCATGTTTTATTAATATTTCAACGTATAATGTAGCTTAGGATACGAAAAATGTGTATTCCATGTGAATTAAACTATGGTTCATCGTCTAATGTGATAAATCAAGGATAGGCTTGTTTACATTATGAACAAGTTCTATTGAATCCGACTTTAGTAATTTTATTCAGTGGCATCAATTCCGAGAGTAATGATCGCTAAACGAAATGTCCCGCTCACTCGTATACTATATGAGTGAACGTGACAATTTCAATTAGTTTTAGCTGCTAACCATACGATAAGCAAACAATTAGTTTTATTTAGTTTTAGCGGCCACCCGATATCGACGTTGGCTACTCAATACACACAAAACATATATATTCTATTATATCCTCTTTGCGCATAGTAAGGAAAGGCTTTTCAAGGCTGTATAGAAATTATTAATTATACCTTTGCCTCCAATTGGAAACAATAATAGAAAAATAAAAAAAAACGAAACTTGTTTTGTTTTGATTTTTCTCTTGATTTTCAAGACTATTGGTGTGAATATTGAACAAAAATCGTAGCGATGGAGGCAGAAACTCCTATGCAAATTAAGGAAGAGCCCGAAGAAGGAGAAGAGTCTGACATAAATGAGGAAGATGAAATCAAGACTGAACTGCCCTTAGGTCCAGTAAAACCAGATCCCCTCGCACTAGAAGAGTCTGAAGTTGTATTGGAAATTAAACAAGATCCTGCTCAAGATGCTAGGAATGAGAATCGGGACATAAAAAAGAAAGAACCCATAGATATTGAAGTGCAACTTCCAACTCTAATACGTACAGGTTAGTTAGTATAACCGACCCAAGAACCGACTTGCATAGATTATGTTATCAGTTAGTTAGAGCAGTTCCATGGAAAAGAAAGGTCGCAGGTTCAAATCCCGGTCGCGGATATATTTTTTACCGCGGATTTTTTTAATACTTGTATTTTTTGAGTGTTTCCATTTTCCCTAATGGCCAATTCACACACATTCTATTTGCGTTCTATGACCTTTTGAGAGGTCGACAGCCTTTTTATGCGATTGGAGGAAGGAGATAAGATATACATCTTACATATGTCGATCTGTCAAAAGGTCATAGAATAGAAATCATAAAGACTGTGTGACTGAGGCTTTAAGAGCCAATCCTGTACAAAGTGATATTGATGTACATTGCTAGTTATCATTTTCATTGGCTGATGTTTTAAGGTTGAAACCAGCAATTGACATGAGTATGCATTGCATGACCGAGGTCCTTAATTCTATTTCATTACTGTTACAGCTACTGCCTACAAATATTCATTGCAGAGACTATACATCTTCAATATGTGGCATGCATCAGGAACCTATACCGATAGAATACGTCACATTATCCAAAGTTTAACAAAGAACATACCAAACCCTCAAAACGTTGAAATAGAAAATTTGAGACATCGCATCACCAACATTTGTAATGGAATTACTAATATGTGGAAGAAATATCACAGGTGTAGAGCAAGATGTATTAGCAAGCAATGCAACTGGCTCAGTACTATAGAAATAATAGAATTGCCGAGAAAAAATGTGAAAGCTAAGCATCCTAAGACTATTCCGCGTGGTCGTCCAAGGAAAGAATTTTCCGAATGCAGTAAGCATTCCAAACGCAGGAGACTGGCTGAATTATCTAAAGTCGACAGAGGTGCTGTAGCTGCCCTACTCAAAGCAAAGAATGTCTTGGAAAAGGTTGATGCGAATGATGTTTTGTCACTTCTATCAGAAGCTAAGTTAACTAAACGGCAATATTTGTTAATTAGAAAGTTTGTACATGCTAAAGTTGCTGATAAACTCCTTCCATCATACCAAACTCTTCTAACGATCAAACAAAAACATTCTAAAGAGACATCTTCAACTATTGAAATGGAAATTAATATGAACACTGAAGTTGGTACGTAAATTGTTTTAAAATGAAACATTTTATTTAATCGAGACTAACTCTATACTTTATTTGCAAATATCAGAAATAAAAGATACAAAGAAAACACCTGTGATAAGCTTGAGTAGGGGTTCCAAATGAACACACCTCCAGCATAACAGTGCCGGTGCATTATTCAATTTCGCTATAGTGATGGTTAAGTCACCTGACAATTTTAAGCATTGGTTACGCTACCACCACTTCTAGAAATATAAATGCTGTTGAACACATTTTGACAAGTTTCATACATTCAACTAGACAATTGTCATTTTTTTATAATTTGTTTGTATTTGTTTATATTTTTCTTAACCTTATATCAGGGGACGCTATCTTATCTTATCTTTGGATGGGGGCCGGGGATCCCAGCGACACTTCGACCCATGGGGATCTTTTGTGTTCAACCCCTTAAACCTATCCCTTGACCACATCACCGAATATGTCGTGCATGAGCAAGACTATGCGTCTTAGTGGGAGGGATTTGAATTCCCTTGGGTCCGGATAGGCAGAGCCTAGCAGACCCATCCTTTTTGCCGCGAAAGCGTCACATTCACATAGGAGATGTGAAACGGTCTCCAGTTGTTCCCCACAGGCTCTGCAAGTTGTGCTGTCAGTTAGCTTCATCTTGTGTAGGTGGGCATTGGTGCTAAAGTGACCGGTGAAGGCACCGACCAGCAGGCGCACTTGACGTCTATTCAGCCCCCTCAGGGGACGCTAAGGAAAGCCCCCAGATATGTCCCCCGTTCGTTATGTCTATAAAAATATGTAACAAAATTGTACAAATCATCGACATTGAATTAAAAGAATCGATATTTAATAAAAGATTAAACTTCTATCTTCTTAACAAATGTTTCTATTCACTGCAGGAGTTTTTTGATGATAAAACCAATACTTAACTATAAAATCACCTATGTATAACTTATAATGACATTTAATTTAATTTATCCCGTTAGCATTTATTACTATTATAATTTATGATAATCTCTTATTTTATATTGCGGCGCAGCATATAATATATTTTTTTAAGACCAATTGTAACACATGAAAAGCAATAAATGGTATGAGTATATCTCAGCACTGCTGCGAGCTGTGCGACCAGTTCTTCCACGACGCCTCAGCCTTGTCGCGACACAGACAGACTCACGGGGAGTCTAAGACTCTTATACGTACAGGGGAGCGGTTCACTTGTGATGTTTGCAAGAAGACATTTAGTGACAAAGATAACTTAGTGCAACATCTACATCAAGACCATAAAAGTGATAAATCATTCATATGTGACGTTTGTATTAAGTGGTTTACTAAAAAATCTAGTTTAAAAGTTCATAAACGAATCCATACTGGAGATAAACCGTTCTCGTGTGATGTTTGTCATAAGCAATTCAACAGACGATATAGTTTAGTTCTTCATAAACGTACTCATTTTTCTTCAAACAGTGACCAATATAATACTAAACTATTTATGTGTTATACTTGTAATAAGCGATTTTATCATGAAAGAGTCCATACTGGTGAAAGACCATTTGCATGTGATGTTTGTAATAAGCGTTACATTTGTAAATCGCGTTTAAATTGGCATAAGCGTCTTCATACGGGAGATATCTTGTTCAAATGTGATTATTATAACAAAAATTTCTTTCAAAAAGTCTATTTAATCAGACACATTCATACGGGCCATAAACCGTTTCCATGTGATGTTTGTAATAAGCAATTCATACGAAAATGCGATTTAATCCGTCACCAACGAATTCATACGGAAGATAAACCGTTCTCATGTGGTATTTGTAATACCAATTTGTCCAAAAAAGTAATTTACACTATCATCAACGTACTCATTTGAACAGTTATTGATAGGGCGTTATCAAATTAGACGATAACGACACCAACAATATGGATATGTATGGACGACATAGTGTGAAAGCGTCTAGTACTAAAAACTACGAGATTTAAATACCAACGTTATCGTCTAATGTAAAAACGCCCATCCTCAGGCCGTATCACAGAACAATAATACTAAGTTCAAAGTTCAAAAATCGCTATGAAATGATTAAAAAGTTCCATTTAATTCCGCAATATGATGAAGGTTTTCTTCTCGTAAGGGTGTAATTAAAATTCATTGGGTACAAAGTCACAGTTTGCTGCAGGCTGAATAGACGTCCAGTGCGTCTACTGGTAGGTGCCTTCACCGGTCACTTTAGCACCAATGCCACTGTGTAAGATGTGTTTGTGTAAGATGAAGCTGGCTGACAGCACATCTTGCAGAGCCTGTGGTGAACGACTGGAGACCGTTTCACATCTCCTATGTGAATGTGACGCTTTCGCGGCTAAAAGTATGGGTCTGTTAGGCTATGCCTATCCAGACTCAAGGGAATTCAAATCCGTCCCACTAAGACGCATAGTCTTGCTCATGCATGACATATTATGTGAAGTGGCCAAGGGGTTGAACACAAAAGATCCCAATGGGTCGAAGTGTCGCTGGGATTCCCAGCCCCCATCCAAAGATAAGATAAGGGTGGATTACAAGTCCAAAAAGTACACTACATTGACACTATTTTATATTGGAATTTCTATCAGTGGTGCCATTTTTGCCTTGTAATTTCTAGAATTTTTATTTTGTAAATCTTGTCCAGAAATATATAAAAACCCTGTCAATAGGGCGACATTGATACTTTTATAGTAAATTCCGCAATATGACGAGGGTTCTATTTAGAAAGAAAGAAATTTATTTTAATACACACATACAAACAATTAGGTACAGAAGTTAAAAATAATATTATAAAAATAAATAAACAAAAGTAATTAAGTTTGATGAAGGTGGTGTGCAGCACCGGAAAAAGGGGACTGCCTCAGCCTGTTGCCGCAGCGGATTTAGCACTGCGGCGCTGATTTTCAGGCATCACCTGTGGTGTGTATTTCTGGTCTTGGTTTATGTTGTTCTGTTGTGGCATGGCACTATACAGGTGGTAAAATAACACAAATAATAAAATTTTTTTTTTAGAACGATTTTATTACCAGTAGTCTAGTAAGTAAGTAAGTAGTTATCGGAAAAACAGAAAAATTACTAGATTTATGGTTCTAAACAATTTATATTTCACTTAACACTACTTCCCTACATGCTGATATTATTATACCCTGACCAGAAACCAAAAACCTCGCGCCATATTGCGGTATTAAATGGTACTATATTTTTCATAGCGAACTCCATAACACATTATAAAACTACCAGTGGCGCCCTCTTGACAGGGTTTTTTAAATTTCTAGTTGGGGTACTTAAATATTGTACAATTGTATGCTAATTCAAACACATATTAATTGTTATTGAATAAATGACTATTATGATTATGACCAACTCATTGACAATTCTATAATAAATACCTATCTAGTATCCTATGTTGTTGTTTCATTTAAAGTTAATTGTTAATCTAATGCCAGACACACCCGGGAAAATTTAATAACCAGAAATAGCAAAGTATAATGAGATTACTAATCATTCCACACACACACATTTTGGGACTTCCAGACGAATAGTCCCGAAATAGGAGGGTTTCAGTATCCAGAACTGAACTGAACAACTTTCACTATAGGGGCAAACTCTGAAATCGTGAAAGAAAACAGCTGTTCCATACAAAAGATCATAGTTTAGAGTATAGCTTGATGTCTTCCACTATACAACGAAATCTTGTTACCTACTACTACTATGATTGACTCGTCATTGGCAGAACTCGTATCTACGAAATTACCATTAACCGAAGAGAAAGAAGAAACACTCGTCTTAACTTACACTCACTTTTTAATTTCATGACAACAGGGCATAAAACGCAAAGCGTTGCGTAGATGGAGCCACTAGCACACTCCGTAAACAGAAAAGCAAAACGAATCGTCATTTTTGAAGATATCACAAATTTCACATTATATGGGTTAATATAATTTAATTCTTCAAAGTTACTAAAATTGTGATGATATCATGGCATCATATGGCCATTTCAAAATAGTAGATCTAAAAAATCTGTTAATCTGGCGCGAGTCTGAAGGGTAAAAAAAGATTTGGTGGAAATGAACGTATCTACATGTTGATTGGCTACGTACCATTGTGCTAGTGGCGCCTCTAGTGGTAAAACATTACAGGATTATCTCCTATTGTTCTAGGAATTTCTCGCAATTTACGCATTTTTGGATTTTACACGACACTACTCCCCACTTTTTCAACAGAAACAGCACACGATACATCTGTGTGAATCCGCACATGCCTGTTCAAAGTTCCCTTAAGGGTGAATCTCTTATTACAAATAGTACACGTAAACGGTTTAACTCCAGTATGTATTCGGTAATGATTGTTTAAATATTTTTTTGAAGTAAACAGCTTATTACAAACATCACATGAAAATGGTTTGTCTCCTGTATGGTTTCGCTGATGAACGATAAAATATTGTTTGGAAGTAAATCGTTCATTACAAACATCACATGAGAATGGTTTATCTTCTGTATTTATTCTTTGTTTATGTATCCGTTGATGAGAATTTAAATAATGTTTCAAAGTGAATCGCTTATTACAAATATCACATGAAAACGGTTTATGGCCTGTATGAATACGTTTATGTAGGTTCAGACTAGATTTTTGAGTGTATCTCTTGTTACAAACATCACAAGAAAATGGTTTTTCTCCTGTGTGTGTTCGTTGATGAATGTTTAAAACAATTTTTCTAACGAATTGCTTGTTACAAACATCACATGCGAATGGTTTTTCTCCCGAATGAACCAGTTTGTGATTGGTTACTTTATTAATACTACTAAACTGCTTGTTACAAACATCACATGAAAATAATTTGTCATGACGCACTATATGTTGCACTAAATTGCCTTTGGTACTAAATGTCTTCTCGCAAATATCACAAGTGAACCGCTCCCCTGCACGTGTGAGAGTGTTACACTCCCCGTGAGTCCGTCTGTGTCGCGTCAATGTCGAGGCGTCGTGGAAGATCCGGTCGCACAGCTCACAGCAGTGATGAGACGATGGTTTCAGACGTTTTTTAGGTCTATCTGAAAGGAAAAACATGACATTTATCAAGGGTTTTGTCCTTGATCGGGTACGAGTATAGCTGAACAATTTAAGTCAGTCCACGCCCGCAGGCAAGGAACTGCCTACCGCTCGCCGCATTATCGTCCACTGTCGTCTCACCCCGCGCCCCTTTAGCGTCGCGGGAGTGGGCTGACTTAAATGGTTCACTTAATGCACGAACTCTGTCACTATAAGTGGTAAACCAGCCTTTAGGTTGATTGAGTCCTAATTATTTATAAAATACATTTTAGTACATGTACATGCATTGTTACTAACAAAATGGATCCTTGTTGTTCATCGGAGCAAATTAAATTATGTGGAACAATAGTTATTGTACATGACAATAAATCGTTTGTCCTCTAATATGTATAAAATTTCATTTCGTGAAACAATTCCATGATTTATTTTCTTGACTAAATGCTATGAAAGGAAATATTAATGAATTTCATTAATACAAATATTAATGAAATATTAATAAAGTGAGGTGAGATGTCTATGGGCGATGGTGACCACTTACCATCAGGTGGCCCGTTTGCTCGTCTGCTCTCCTTATTTAATAAAATAAAATTAAAAAAGGGCTGGAGGTGAATAACTTATCGGTTTTTGGATTGCCGGTTATTATGACGAAAAAAATAACACCAAGAATTTAGTTTTTAGAGTTTTATTCGAGTGAAATACATCATGTATTTATTTAACAATTAATTTAATCCATTTAAGCCCTCCCTAAATAATAACTTATACTTTATATAGTTTACCAATAGTTTATACAGCTACCGGGGACTGTCTTTGAATGCATTCTTATGTAGTACACTGACATCATTCGGTACTGATGTGTATTCCAAACTATTCTTTTCCACCACCAATCTAGTCTAGAACGACTGAGGAATTTCCGAAAAACTCGGTCATACAGCGCGGACCTGATGCCGAGAAAACTACCCTCAAAATAGTGTTTTTTCTTTTGTGTCTAAAACGATACCGATCACCATCATTTTAATACAGATAAGAAAGACCCTAGTTTACTTTACGAATTCGCTATTTTGAATATAAAATCAATAACGGTTATGATTTTATTTATGGTGCAGATTAAAATTTTAAAATAAAAGTGATAATAAAATGGAAACCGTTCAACAAAACTGCTGCTATGCTGATACTTTTGTCCGGTAGTCAATATTCCGAAAAAATCGCGAAAATGTACTAACTTTCATACATACATAAAAAGTGCTAAAAAAGTTAGACAGATACTGTAATCGTCGAATTCTATCTACACTATCGGTCTAAGATATTCAGCGACTTCGTAAAATGCAGATTACTAGTTAGCACATAGCGTAATGGTATTGAATTAACTATGTGGCTATAGCTAGCTTTGAGTAGCATTTTATAAAATGCCTGCGTGCGACTGGCGACTTCGACTTCGCGACTATGCAGTAGCAAAGTCGTAAAGACGCACGATTACGCTATATGTAGGTATACGACATGCTCAGTACAATCCGTGTGTCATACTCATGCATAACCTAGTCGCCAAATAAAATATATGCTTATTCTACGATTACACGAATAATTAAGTAGCCACAAACACGTGAGAATTATACACCATCCGGGTGAACTCGCATGTGCCTTTTTAAACATCCTTTACGCACGAATCGCTTATTACAAAAAATGCATGGAAAAGGTTTTACTTCTGTATGTATTGACTGATGATTGATCAAATATCTTTTTAAAGTGAATTCTTTATTACAAACTTCACATGAGAATGGTTTGTCTCCTGTATGACTCCGTTGATGACCATATAAATATTCTTTTGAAGCGAACCGCTTATTACAAACATCACATGAGAATGATTTAACTCCTGTATGGATTCGTTTATGTTTCTTTAAATGAGAATTTTGTGAAAATTGTTCATTACAAACTTCACATGAGAATGATTTGTCTCTTACATGGGTTCGTTGGTGCAAACATAAATATCGTTTTGAAATGAATCGCTTATTACAAACATTACAAGAGAATAGTTTATCTACTGTATGGATTCGTTGATGATTCTTTAAATAAGACTTCTGAGAAAATGTTTTATTACAAACTTCACATGAGAATGGTTTTTCTTCTGAATGAACTCGTTTGTGAATATTTAGTTTATCATTACAAGTAAACTCCTTATTACAAACGTCACATGAGAATTCTTTATCTCCTGTGTGAATTCGTTGATGTTTCTTTAATTGAGACTTTTCAGTAAACGCTTTATTACAAACTTCACATGAGTATGGTTTTTCGCCTGAATGAACTCGTTTGTGCATATTTACAGCATAATTACTAATAAACTTTTTATTACAAACATCACATGAAAATAGTTTATCTCTAGTATGGAATCGCCTGTGTTCCTTTAAATAAGATTTTCGAGTAAATGACTTATTACAAACTTCACATGAGTATGGTCTTTCTCCTGAATGAACTCGTTTGTGAATGTTTAGCCTTGTAATACTAATAAACTTTTTATTACAAACATCACATGAGAACGTTTTATCTCCTGTGACACGCTCATGCCTTCTTAAGTCACTTTTAGAAATGAATCGCTTATTACAAACATTACACGAATATGGCTTGTCTCCTGAATGGATTCGTTGATGCATTTTAAAATATGTTTTATTATATGTCTTATTACAAACATTACATGTGAACAGTGCTTCTCCCGTGTGTATTCGTTTATGATTGTTTAAATTAGATTTTGAAATGTATCGCTTATTACAAATATCACATGAAAATTTTTTTTCACTTTTATGGTCATGACGTATTAGATGTCGCGCTAAGTTATCTTTGTCACTAAATGTCTCCTGGCAAATATCACAAGTGAACCGCTCCCCTGTACGTGTAAGAGTCTCAGACTCCCCGTGAGTCCGTCTGTGTCGCGACAAGGCTGAGGACTCGTGGAAGGACTGGTCACACAGCTCACAGCAGTGCTGAGACGATAGCTGTTCGATGGCCTCAGTGTTATCTGAAAGTAAATATGAAGATTCACTGTCTCGTTGCGAAAGATAATGTGATCGGTTCAAGTGTTCGATGGCATCTAGAGGCTAAGAAAAATATATCACATGTATTCCATTGACCCGAATCCGAATATGGACTTTAAAATATTGTAGAATTGAATTTTAGGGGTCGATAAAAAAAATCTTATCGTTGTTTAGAGCTTATCAAGTATGCTTAGCTTATCAAATTTTTATAATGCTTGCTTGAATAAAATGCTTTTTTTACGTAGATTAATAACGACGTAAACGCCCGTCAAAGTTCCACTTTTGTTACCAGGTCTACCTCATGAACGGCATTATCTACGAACTTGAAATTGCCTAAAATATTGGCCATATCCTATATTTGAACAACAAATAGTAATTTTTTTTACATCGCAGGTTGGAATTACCAAAAGTAGCTTTATCTACAGCGATTTTTTCAATTCCGGAAATCCCGGGATTATCCAAATATGGTTTATAAGAAAGCCGTATCCATATCATGACCACAGCTTGCAAGTACCAAAAACAGCCCTACCTACTCCGATCGCTAATTATAACAAATGATATTCGGGATTATGATTACTATGTCTCACGAAATTAGGGCAAATGACATTAGATCTAATAAAGTTATGGGAAGTAATTATTAGGGCAAATGATTATTATGAAGATGAACATTAGGGGAAGTAAATTTAGGACTATTAAAGTTATGCCAAACGATAGGGATCCAGAACTAATAACAATATGAAGATAGATATGTATAGATAATCTTAGATATTTTACTAATAAGTTATTCTGTGATTTTACAGGAAAAATAAAACTATGTTTAAAACGGAAGTCTAGGTACTATGTGTGCAATATTATATCAATATTAAACAATATAAATAAAAGAAACTGGTCGCAATACCTTTTTACAGTGGACTATTAAACAGTGGACCTTAATATTTACTTCAGGTAACACTGAGGCCGTCGAATTAAACAGTGGACCTTAATATTTACTTCAGGTAACACTGAGGCCGTCGAATTAAACAGTGGACCTTAATATTTACTTCAGGTAACACTGAGGCCGTCGAATTATTTGTGAGAAAGGACGGGTTGTCGTTAGGGAAGCGCAAAAAAACAACTTAGAAATGTTGACAAAAAAATGGATAAAGATAACTTAGTGCGACATAGGTGTAATCCCACGGCCTGTGTTAGGGACAGGATAGGCACACGCCATAACTCATTCACACTCACAACCATGACAGTCAAAAGACAATATATAATTATTATCTTTATGTAATGTTTTTTTTTGTCGTTTTTTACAATTATAGGCAAAGCGATAATGTTTGTAATAAGCGATTTGTATTTAAAAGTGAATATTTTTTTAGGAAGGCATAAACGAGTCACATGCGATTACGCGAGAGACCTGTCACGTTTATTAATGCCAAAATGTCGGACGACACTGTATGAAAAAAAACTGCTTCATTATGTCTGTAAGGATTTATAACCACATACCGGCAGATATCAGACAGTTGCCCTCGAAAGGTCTAAATACAAAACTTAAAGCATGGCTAATTGAAAAATGTTTTTATTCAATAAAGGAATTTTTTGATAGTAATCATTAAATTCGACATTAACCTTATGGCTAGTTGGAGGACTTAATTTTTATTCTATTATTGCGATTTTTAACCTATTATTATTTTTCATGTCGTAAAAAATTGTTGCATGCCAAAATAATGTCGAAACATGTATTATCTATTCAAACAATACTACTATCTTATATGTACCGTGTTTCGTGCGAATAAAATAAATTTCATTTCATGATAGATTAACCATTTTCATTAGACATTCACAAGCGAATTCATATAGAAGAAAACCCATTCTCAAAACGAAGTAACGAGATGGCGTACTAATCAAAGACAATGCTAACGCGTTGGTATAGCGCTCTCTATTTAAGGCTCAAATACGATACGCTAGTGTCAACTACTTTTTTTGGGAGTGGTTAGCACCACTCCCAAAAAAAGTAGGTACAGTTTTTTATTAAAAAAGTGGTTAATTATTCCACGAATGAAGATGATTTTTTAATAATATTTTAGTATCATCACAGTGAAACAATAAAATGTAAGAAAGCTTAGGGTTCGGTAAATAAACGTCCAAATTGAAAAATGTCCAATGGTATCATGGATATGTCATTCTGTTTCACTACGAGAATTAAAAAAATGTATCTCCGTGAAACAATTCCACTGTACACTTTTTTGGTAAATACCTTAATTCAATTTATAATTCACGAGTTACGAGTGGATAAGATATAAATACAAACAAACATATTTTATATTCCACTTGTAATTCCATACATTAATAAGGGTGTGGGGACTCTAAAGTGTGTAATGCCTTGTCGACCAAACGCGTAGGTGAAGTCAAATATCTCCGTAATTACTAGATATTACGAATGTCCCGTGATTTTTATCAAAATTGTGAACACTAACAAAACTATGATTTTTCCTTACTTTCACTAACATTTTATATTATTTTATTTCAAAAAATTTCACAGTATAACAGTTATACTAAGTCACTGTGAAATTCAACAAAAATATATCTATAAATAATTACATACTAACTGTAGAGGGACGCACATCCATACTCTCACAGAACCTCAGACACTCATCACGCACACTCGCCCATCGACTTGCAAACACATCACAGTCTGGTGCTGACGCGAGAAGCGCGTTGAGATTCTGCAGAGCACGAACAAGAGGCGATTTACTGTAAGAAACAGTGCGAGCTGACGGCACTGCTAACAGACGGTTCCGACGAGACCGGAAATTAAATACAGGGTGGGCCATGAATTAGTTAACAATTGAAAAAATCATATAAAGAAAACCATTTGACATATTTTTAAAATTGTTTATTTACAAGAAAGTTAGTTATTTGGAATTTATTTTTTAAAAATAACATCATCTAAATGACCACCGTTTCGATTTTTGCACTCTTCTAAGCGAACACCGAAATTTTCGAATACTCGTCGACAAAGAGACCGCGAGATCGCTGACATTTCTTCACTAATTTTTTCCTTTAGTTCACGTAGTGTTTTTGGTTTATGGGTGTAAACACGACTCTTCAAATAACCCCATAAAAAGAAGTCTGCTGGCGTTAAATCTGGACTCCTGGGTGGCCATGGGATGTCGCCTCGTCTGGAAATCAGCTTTTCCGGAAACATTTCTTTTACTACCGGCAGGGACTCGTTGGATGTGTGACAAGTGGCTCCATCTTGCTGAAACCATGTGTTACGGTTGTAGCCAGCAAATTCCAGTAGCTTCGGTGCCAGGAACTCCCGTAACATTTTCACATACTCAGCAGAATTCACAGTAACCGAACGGCCGCGAGAATCTTCGAAAAAGTAGGGCCCAATAATTCCTTTTGCTGAAATTGCAGCCCATACCGTTACCTTGGGAGAATGAAGTGGCCTCGCGTGTTTAGATTTGGGATTTTCGCTGCTCCAATACCTGCAATTCTGTTTGTTTACGTGTCCGTTGAGGTGGAAATGGGCTTCGTCGGAAAATAAGAGGTTATCAAAATTATTGAATCGATCTAACATTGTTTCGGCATACGACTTGCGCAAATTTAAATCATTAGGTTTTAATTCCTGCACTAACTGGATCTTATATGGATGTAATTTCATGTCTAATTTCAAAATACGGCGCAATGATGTTCGGGATAGTCCTAATTCAGCCGAACGTTTGCGCGTCGATAAATTTGGATCACGTCGAACTGATGCGGAAACTCGCTGCACGTTCTCTTCGCTCCGAGAAGTCCGTGGGCCGCCGGTTTGCTTCACGTTTAGTGTAGATCCCGTCTCTTCGAACTTCTTAACCCATTTCTTTATTAATGGAGCACTCGGACACTGATTTAAATCGTGTAAGTCGTATTCAACGCGAAATAAGCGTCTCACTGTAATGAGCGAACTGTTGTTTAAATAAAATTGTTTCACACAATAAGCGCGCTGCGGCCCCGTGAAGCGATACATTGCGACTAAATTTCCGAGAAGCGAGCTAGTGGTAACGCCCCTCCCCGCTCCCCGCGCGGCTTGTATTAGCGCGGGGTGTTAGGTTTAAATGTTAACGAATTCTTGGCCCACCCTGTATATTAACAGGAGGGACAGACAGGCGGACAAGTTTCTCCACCAATTCGAGACAGTCCGATTCCCCACGCAAGATGCTACTAGCAGTAGTTAGTAGGACGTAATTAATTAACATCACTATGGTGTGGTTTCCTTATATTATCAATTTTCAGATGGACCCCTACATTCAGCGTCAGATAGATGTTAGCGTCAAAGGTAAACGAATCTTTGAACGATTTGCCCGCCAACATAATAATGAACACCCTGTCTGCGTACATAATATTGGAGATCGTGTTGCTCAGATATATTGACCACTTTGGGTGCTTACAACAATATGATAATTCTGCCTGCGCAGATAAAATTGAACTTGTGTTCTTTAGATGGTTTTGATTACCTTGGACGCTAACTGTACAACTAGGCGAGTCTAACAAAAAAATATTATTCTAACTTTAGGTTTCCCGTAATTGGAGAAGCGAGACGATTTTTTTAATACAAATTAAGAAAGTAGAAAACGATGGTAGAATTAAGCTTGCCTGAAATTAAAAAATAAACTATATAAATTGCTCTTGGAAAAATGTTATTACAAATTGAGTGACTTCCTTAGTGATAGGCTGTGACATCATCAAAATTTAATTAAAGTTGACATTAAATTATAATTAATTAAAAACCAATCTTTATTGTTAATTTTATGTAATTATTTAAATTGAGACATATCAGTAAAATTTTAATGATTTTGTTTTGTTACCTTTATTATTATTGATTATTTTATTGATGATAATTTATGATTGATGGATTTATTAATTGAACAAAAATTTTTACGCTTTCGGACAGAATATGGTGATACTGAAACACAATGTAACATCTGCATTACCCATATTTACAAATAAATGATATTTCTATTTCATATTTCTACAAAAATATAAATTAATTAGCCCACATATAAACTCTATAAATATATAAACTCAAATACATAAATGATTAGGTAGTGAACAAATGTCAAGAAACATACCTATTCTAAACTAGATAATCAAATCACTTTTTATAAAATACTATAGGGACGATCCAATCCAATTAAGTGTTCGTAGTAGGGGTCGCCAATTGTAGGAACGCGCTATGTAAGGAGGTGGAATGACGTAACGTCATCTGTATGAAAGGGAAAAGGGAAGATCTTCCACCAGGCGGGGTGTTGTGCCTGGTGACCAGATGTGCTGGTCCAACTGTGGATGTTTGGAACTCGTATATATACGAAGTCCTAGGAAAATTTCGATAGCGCGTTCTACGCCGATGTAAGTAGGTACTGTATCGTAGTGGCGCGCGTCGTGCGTCGCCACAATACTAAAAAAACACGCGGGTGGTCCGGAGTCGAAACCATGCAATGCCAAGTACCAATGAGTATCTGTTTTTTTTAAATAAACTTACGTACAGTTACCGTCTGCTCTAACGGTGAAGGAAAACATCGTGAGGAAACCTGCATGTCAGAGAAAAAAATGTTTTCAAAGGCGTGTGAAATCCACCAATCAGCACCGGGTTGGTCAGCTCGGTGGATCATGGCCCGTACCCCCTTGTGCTAGGGGAGTTCTGTGCCCCAACAGTGGGGACGTTAACAGGCTGATGTGATGAGATGAGATTAAAAAACACCCCAATAAATATAGTGCACTAACTAGTTGGACGAGGTGCTCGTAGTCTAGTTGCGAGCACGGTCCGAATGTGATCGTGCAGATTAAGCGACGTTGGACGCAGTCAGGATTGACCGCTAGTGGAGTATTCATCTGAGCCCCTTCGTGCCTCGGAGAGCACGTTAAGCAGTCGATCTCGGTTGTTGTCGTTCGTCAGCAGTCATTAAGCCATGTCAGAGGCTAGGTTAGCCACTAACCGTATCATAAGCAAAGCAAGCAAACAACCCCAATAAATAATGCCGTGCCGTACGTACTTAAAACGACTTATAGTAATTTTGGCCGAGAACTTTTCAGTTTCCCATCGTACTTGTTTTCCAGATTATGCCGTGCTTGTTCCTTTTTTTACTTTTTCTATTATAATAACAAGTCATTGGCATGCTTTTAGGTTCCTCTTTGAACTGTCGCTTACATCTGTAAATAAAATAAATAACAATGTTTGATATAAAAATAAAAACAGCCTTTATTCACTGCCAATTATGAATTGACTTATCAACTAGGTTTGACATCGGCAGGTTGTCCCTGGACATAGGCCTCCTCTTTTCTTGGGCATATCGTCCTCCCAGCGTCTCACTAGTCGGCCTCTTTTATGTTTCCCGTCTCGTGGGTACCACTCCGGAATATTTCTTGTCCATTTGTCCCTTCTAGATCTCATCATGTGACCAGTCCGATAAGACCAAGATAAATTCTAAAGATGTTGACTTTGAAAGAGTCCAGAAAGAGGTTGTGACTTCTGGGCCCCAAGGTACCCACCCTGACCAGGAATATAAAAACCCTGCCAAGAGGGTACTATTGGTAAATTTTTTAATCTGTGCTATGGAGTTCGATACGAAACAAAACCGTTTAATTGTGCAATATGGCAAGGGTTTTTGTAGAACTTTATAATATATATTTTTTATTTTTTAAATACATTATTATTTAGTGACTTTCGCCACAAGGTTTAGGTATCATTTTTATATTAAATATTATTGGCTGGTGCTCCACGGGTCGGGTTGCTGCTCCGGTTTGGTCCGTATAAACCAATCACATGTGCTCCTCCTCTCCCTACTTAAAACACATTGGATGCAGCGAACCGAACCGAAATAGGAACCAGACCCGTGGAGACCGAGCTTAAGTATGGGACGCGGGTTTAGGTATTAAAAAAATCCTCAAATTTCGGGCGAAGAATAGAGCTACGGTAAAAGTTGACTAAAAGGGGTTATCAGGGTCGTGGGCGGGCAAAGTGGGGGCTTTGGCCGTCCATTGGCTAGCGACCCTGGGGAAGGCAGCAGCGGGCTTTGGCCGTATACTGCCGTGACGGGAGGAACCTGGAGGCGGAATATACACCTCCCATGGCAAAGTGCTAGGGTATGCATGAGGTTGGCCATCGAGGGGGTTTTAGTGGGTAAAAATCCCTCATAACCCGGTCACTCCTCTAGGAGACCGGGTATCTTATGAAATTTCTGCTGTCATAAAAAAGGTGTTAAAAAATTAGGTACCTTTGACAACGCCTGAAGTCCAATCCTCTATAGCCACATGACTTGCAGATGGACAACATGCCTTCCACATAAAGAGGTATTTTCGATTTAGACCAGATTTGAGAAGATTCAGATATGTCGCTTACTGCAAATGAAAATATGGTTTACTCCACAGGTTTCTTATTTATACTCTTGACAGGAACTAAAAAACCCTATCAAAAGGGCGCCATTATTAATTTTTATCATGAAAGTAGGTAGTATAGTCTTTTTCACATGGGAAGGCACGTTGAACTTTTATAAAAACCTTCTTGTAATACGGATTCTCACTGATGAAAGTTGGTAGTCTTCCGATCAATGTCAGCTGAGGGAGTTCCTCCCGCGGTTTTGTGGCATCCACGTCAGCTTTGTTTCATTTTGTCTTGCAAATTGTTTTACAGTAGTGTTTTTCTAGTAAGAATGGTGTTACTTGCTCGAAAAACTTCTACAAAATGTGAATAATGTGGGACAGTGAACTAAAGTCAAATAAGACACTGCAGCCCGATCCGTACTTGAAGGTTTTTGAAGAGCCATACTGCGTCCGGGACGCCTTCTTCTTTAGTTCGGATGGTGTAGAAGCATGGAAGATTCTCCCAGATAGCATTAAAAAGTGTCACACCAGCATTTTAATGAAAGACTTGTTTACATCAGACTGTATGGGCTCAGATCCCTTTGCCTTAAAAAAACAAACAACAATATCAGCTGAGTCACAGAATATACATAGGGACTCGTAATTGAATTGTAATTTGTGACTTGCTGTTCAGTAGGGGGCGGTATTTGTCCCATGGATAACTACCTAGTTTTCTATGGGATGAATGCTGACCTTTATTGAATACCTTCTTTTTGGGAAAGCACTGGCTCCCAAGATACAGGTTCGCCTAGTTTGGGAGTCAGGGTATTGTTCGATTTACAAGTTTTGTCATGTTTTCAATAAAGATTATTTTATTATTATTATTACTTCCACTTTCATCAGTGAGAATCCGTGTTTTATTTAGGTTTTTTAAAAAGTTCAACGTGCCTTCCTATGTGAAAGATTACAGTACCTAAAATTCTTGACAATTTTATAACGTGTTACGGAGTTTAAAAATTTAGAGTCAATAAACTTTTGTAGGTAAAGTAAAATTTTACAAACCTTTTTCAGGACTAGACATCTCGCTACTTTGTGGTTGAGACATCAGGCTTGGAGAAACTCCATCTGAAAAAGTAAAATAGCCTTGCCTTCTAACATAACTGACCGTGAAGAATCCGAGTAGTGTTTTTTTAAAATTAAATCACTTCACACATCAAACGACCATGGGGGATTTTGTATGAACCCCGTATCCATCCTCCAACAGTCGTGGGATGGGACGCACAAAAAGACTAACTACTAGTTTCAACTGTATAATTGATGGCTACGTTGGTACGTTCCCTGGCTATAACAAGGTTACCTTATAAGAGAATAATGGTTAGTTTGCCATTTTGATATGAAAATATCTGAAAAATCGAGAAGTAATGGGAGTCTGGGTGCATGTTCGGGCAAAGTGTCACACTTTTTGCTCATCTTTCAAAAGCTAATAACTTCCTCAATTTTAAAGACATGTAAAAACAAATAGTATCGTTAAAATCATCGTTATACAAAGCTCATTTTGGAGTGAAATGTATTTGGCTAAAATACTCAGGAGAGGTCAAAGTTAGACATAAATTTATCGTGACTTTTTCGGACAAAAGTGAAATATTTCTACAACTACAAAAGGTTCAATAACAATTGATATATTTCTTCGGAATGAAACAGCAGCCGTCAGAAGAGTGAATTTACCGACATGCTGAGAAAAAAGTAGAAAGATTCATCACGACACCGGCGCCGAAATCGACCAAACCCACTTAGGAGAGGTGTCGTTTATATCGTTTGAAGAAAAAAATTACATCAAATGGACAAGTCTGACGGAAACCAGCCAGGCCCGAGTTCAAGCGCGCGGCGAGAAAGCATCCCTGTGCCTCTTCCATTTTTTATATTCCTTTTTATTGCACAATAAAAAAAATTATATAATAATATGCAAAACAATAGAAAAAGATATTTAAAAATTAATAAAATGCGGGGTATTATACCTCACATATTTGAAGATTGTCGCCATAGTAAAAAATTATCAACCTACTAAGACGCTTCGAATGAATTTGTTTCAAATCTGTTGGAGGGTGGGGACTTTTCTTCCCATTAGGACAATGGTCTTCTTGCATCCGTTTGTGTATTATTATTTATTATATTAAATTTCCTCTTTAATGATATTTAAACACCTGCAGTTCCGCATTCCATTTGGGTGTACCGAGATAATTTGAGGGGATTATTTAACTTTACGACAATAACTATGATTATGATGCAGTTTATTATTTTCAGTAGTTTTAAAATAGTATACAAATTAGTATACTGAAGTGTAGACAATTTAGATCAAAACAAAATACCTGTCTTACATAGTAAAAGATGTCAGAATAATGATAAAAACAAATTTATTGACTGTAAAAAAAAACCGTCTGGCTTCATTCTGTTTATATATAGGGACCTACCTCTAGTCTATTAAAAAAAAAACCATTTGTGTTTTGCTCACAACTTACAAACTTAATAGTTTGTAAGTTGTGTAGTTGTTATCTGTAATCAGATATATCAAGTTTTAGTATTTGTGGGTTTTTAGGTACTAAATTTGTTTTATTAAAACATTATTTTTAACAATTATAAATTAATTGGTTGTTTATGTAAAGGATATTAGCAATATTCCAGCCAATTTTCAGATTCAAAATACCATACACGAGAGAGATCTGGTAAAAAAGTGGCCTAATTTTAAAAGTAAACTATAACAGTAATTTTTTTAATTTTATAAGGAAAACAGATGAGCAAACTCACCTGGCTATAAACTTAAATTTTTATGGTTATCGATGTACTGCTAACCTTGAGACTTAGATGGAGTCTCTCATGTACAAGTAATTATGCTGGTTCTCTTCAAACCGAAACATAGCAAAGTAAGCATTGCTGTTTTGTAGCAGAAATAGGTAAAAGGGTGGTACCACTCCAGACTTGCTATGCCGAGTCACACCACCTTCAAAACCTTCCATACCAGATTTGATATAAACACACCAGAATAATTACACAGGGTGGAACAGCTAAGTGTTAACAGGAGATTATTTCGTCACTGATAAAGATATTCAAAACCTTTTAACTGATATTGCTACTAAAATAATTGATAATGCAAATTTTTTATTGCTCAACAGGAAAACTGACATTTTTTGTGAATATAAGAGGCCATTTTTGAGACCATCCAAAAGGTTAGCTGTTCCACTCTTTATAATCTTCATAATATAAAATCTTCACACACTTAAAATCACACTAAAACTGCTACCAGCGTCGCTCATCACTTTTTAAGTAACAGGGTAGTCCTAGAATGGAACCCACTGCCTGATGAGCTTGTCTGCCTATAATCTTCATAATATAAAATCTTCACACACAGATATAATCGCACTAACACTGCAACCAACATCGCTTATAACCCACTGCCTGGTGAGCTTGTCTGCATATAATTTTCATAATATAAAATCTTCACACACAGATATAATCGCACTAACACTGCAACCAACATCGCTTATAACCCACTGCCTGGTGAGCTTGTCTGCATATAATTTTCATAATATAAAATCTTCACACACAGATATAATCGCACTAACACTGCAACCAACATCGCTTATAACCCACTGCCTGGTGAGCTTGTCTGCATATAATTTTCATAATATAAAATCTTCACACACAGATAAAATCGCACTAAGACTGCAACCAACATCGCTTATCACTTTTTAAGTAACCGGGTAGTTCAAGAATGGAACACACTACCTGATGAGCTTATGTCTGCCTACTTAATGCTCACATAATTAAACATAGACTGGTTAATAGGTTTAAAAATCGATATGGCAAATATAATTAAATAAGTTAAGATATTAAGATTATTTATTGTAATAAAACATGTATGTATTGTATATTTTTTTTATGTATAACTAAACCCGCATTTGACCTCGATCTCGCCTGATGGTAAGCGACGATGAGGTCGACGATGGAGCATGCGGGTCCAGTATATGAATTGCAAGTAGTGAAACTAAATTGACATTAAAGTTTCTAACACTGTGACATGCCCCCTTAGTGACAGCCCAAACCGTCTAGTTGAGCTGTCACTAAGGGGGCACTAAGGGGAAATGTTAGCAATATTCGGACTTGTTAAAAAATGAACTGTGTCATAGAAACCTAGTGGATGCGAAACTGATTCGGTTATGTTATGTTGCATTATGACAACCACAAAAAAGAAGCGACTTTGACTTCTCTTTGCGCCCCCTAACTACACTTTGACCCATAGACACATCAGCATTATGCTGCCTTTCTATAAATACATAATAATAATAAAATACAGAAACCAACCTTTGTGCTTTACTGGTACAAGTAGATCCTGCTGCTGCAGCTCTAAGGGCTCGAGGTTGAGCTCCTGCTTGAT
Source organism: Hofmannophila pseudospretella (assembly GCA_947369225.1). NCBI lineage: Eukaryota > Metazoa > Arthropoda > Insecta > Lepidoptera > Oecophoridae > Hofmannophila > Hofmannophila pseudospretella. Next base: position 15,989,285 of record OX376312.1, on the reverse strand, counting down.
CTTGTGACCGTCGTACATTGTATCGACGTTCCTTTCCTCCTTAATATGCACATTATCTTCTGTCTGCATCGCAGTGGCTGTCTTTGCCAGTGTAAAAGGCAGGCATGGCTGCCGTAACACTACAGGCCCAATGACGAGCTCTGGTTTGATCTCGTGACCTTCGTACAAGTCCACAACTCTCATTTCGACATTTCGTTCTTCCTTGATTTGCACAATTCCTTCTGACTGCATCACAGTGGCAGTCTTTGCCAATGTTACAGATGGATCTAACTGCTGCAGCTCTACGGGCTTGATATTTCGACCTTCAGACATAATATAAATGTTCCTTTCTTTCATAATTTGCACATTTCCCCTACTTGCACGTGTCCCGGACGTACCCGGTTGCATTATGGGCTCGATGACGTGCTCCTGCTTGATTTTGTGCCCTTCGTACATGATATCAATGTCCCTTTCCTCCTTGATTTGCACATTTCCTACTGCCTGCACCCCAAAGGCAGTCTGTGCCGGTGTCGCAGGCGGACCGGACTGCTGCAGCACTGCGGGCCCGATGTCGAGCTCCTGCTTGATCTCGTGCACTCCGTACAAGGCCAGGGCGTCGCTCTCGCAGCTCCCTTGCTCCAAAGGCTCCTCCTTGATGTGCACGTCTGTTTCTAACTCCATCTCAGTCCTCGTCTCACTTTGTACGTGTAATATTTACCTATCTTTCCACAAGCAATCTACCAGACCCAAATATTCATGGAATTCACTATTACATTAATAAAGAAATTGTAAATGTAATTAACACAATCTATTTACCACAACCGCAAAACACAAAAATCAGAAAGTTTTTTCTAAAAAAAATTAATGGCAAGTATTTTGTACCTATATTAAAGACTCGGACCAAATTGTCTGAGATCAGAGGATTTAATCTTTACTTATCTACCTACTACAGATTAGAGTAATCCAATCCTTGGACATATACAAGATCATTAGGTACGTACCTACCTATTTACATAGTTGTTGTTTGTTTTTTTAAGGCAAAGGGAACTGAGCCCATACAGCCATGACTGATGTAAACAACTCAAGCCTTCATTAAAATGCTGGTGTGTGTGACACATTTTAATGCTATCTGGGAGAATCTTCCACGCTTGTGCATCATCCGAACCAAAGAAGAAACCAGCTAAGATCGGACTGCAACGTCTTATTTGACTTTATTTCACTGTCCCACACATTATTCACATCTTATAGAACTTCTTCGGGCAAGAAACACAATTCTTAGTAGAAAGCACTAGGTACTGTAAAACAATTTCCTAGGTACTGTAAAGCACGTCCTCCAACTCAAAGTGCACCTCTCAAATATCCGAGGTCTGCACTCAAATATCGACCCAGTTCACCACCACCTCGAAACTGAAAATCCACACTTGCTATTCCTTACGGAGACGCAGATCAGATGTCCGTCAGACGCGTCATACTTACACTACCCAGGCTATAACCTGGAGCACAATTTTAAACCCCGGGCTGGGATCTGTGTGTATGCTCGCGATGACATCTGCTGTCGGCGTCTCCGGAACCTTGAAGATCCCAAATTTTCTGTAATATGGATACTGGTGGACACTGGGCTGGAGAAAATGCTCTATGCGTGTGTCTACCGTTCGCACAGCGGTGACCAGGAGACAACTAAGTTAATTGAACACCTTAGCCTTGCGGCGGAAGTGGCCCAACAACGGTATCCATCTGCGCAATTGGTTCTTCTGGGGGACTTTAATGCTCACCACCAGGAGTGGTTGTTCCCATACCAGAAGACCGACCATGCTGGCAGGGAAGCGTACAAACTCGCGTTGTCGCTAAACCTCACACAGCTGGTCGATGGCCCCACGCGCATACCGGATGTTGATGGTCACACTCCCAATTGCTTGGACCTTCTGCTGACAACTGATCCGGACAGGTACTCTGTGTCGATTTCTGCCCCATTGGGAACCTCTGACCACTGTCTGGTGAAATCTGTATCTAGCTACTCTCCGCCCGATTTAAGCCCTAGAGGCACCAGGCGAGTGTGGCGATACAAGTCAGCAGATTGGGATGAGATGCGGCACTTCTTTGCATCTTATCCATGGCGACAAATCTGCTTCTCTACTGAGGATCCGTCGAGCTGCGCCTCGGCCATAACCTACGTGGTACGTCAGGCCATGGAATATTTCATTCCCTTCTCTGACGTGCCTCTTGGTGGCGCAGCACGCCCTTGGTACAGTGCTGACTGCGTTCGTGCTGAAACACTGAAGCAGTCAGCATTTGTAGCCTGGGCTGATGCTCGGACGCGCAAAGCTCCGGATGTCCTGGATAAAAAGAGAGCCTTCAACAAAGCCGCCAAGTCCTGCAAGAAGGTTCAGCGTCGGGCTCGCTACGAACATGTTGGCCGGATCGGAAACAAGCTTGCTTCATACCCTGCGGGTAGCAAGGCTTTCTGGTCCCTCGCCAAATCAGTCGAAGCTAACTTCTGTCGCCCTTCGCTGCCACCTCTGGTCAAACCCGATGGATCGCTGGCTCACACCGCGAAAGAGAAGGCAAACTTGTTTTCCTCTCTATTTGCTAGTAATTCTTGTCTAGATGCTGGAAGCAAAACTCCACCCACCTTACCCCACTGCGACTCTGTAATGCCAGAGGTCTGCATTCACCAAAAGGAGGTACTTAAAACGCTCCGCACTCTAGACGAGAATAAAGCCAGTGGTCCTGACGGGATACCAGCTATTGTCTTGAGGAACTGTGCACCTGAGTTGTCTCCTGTCTTGACGCGCCTGTTTCGCCTCTCTCTAAAGACTGGTCAAGTTCCAAATTCCTGGAGGCTTGCTAACGTGCAGCCTGTGCCCAAAAAAGGTAGCCGTGCTGACCCCGCCAATTATAGACCCATAGCAATCACTTCCATTATCTGCAAGGTTATGGAACGTGTATTGAACACCAAGCTCCTGGCATACCTACAAGGTAACGATCTCCTCAGTGACCGACAGTATGGTTTTCGCCGAAACCGATCTACTGGGGACCTTCTGGTCCGTGCCACCCACTTCTGGGGCGAAGCCATTGAGAAAACCGGCGAAGCTCTTGCCGTGTCACTTGATATTTCTAAGGCATTTGACAGGGTCTGGCACGGTAGCCTATTAAGCAAGCTTCCTTCATATGGAATCCCAACCAGTTTGCGCATATGGATCGCGGATTTCTTGAGTGAACGGTCAATACGAGTGGTCCTAGATGGCTGCTCGTCTGACCAACTGGCTATCAACGCCGGAGTTCCACAAGGATCTGTCCTCTCTGCAACCCTATTCCTGCTGCACATAAATGATCTACTCATATCGGGTATTTTTGGGTACGCAGACGACAGCACGGTTACGGAGAGATATCTTCCTGTTGCGCGCGCTGGTGCTGGTGAGATCCAGACTCAAAGAGACGCCATGGTTGAGCGTATCGACTTGACCTTAAAGGCCGTGGCCGATTGGGGCGATGCCAATTTGGTCGAGTTTAACGCCACTAAAACGCAGGCGTGTCTATTCACCGCAAAACGGAGTCCCTTCCACCTGACTCCGACTTTCCGGGATGTATCCGTACCGATTACCGACCACCTTAGCCTTTTGGGGTTGGATCTGACTTCCAATCTTAACTTTGGGCGCTCCATTGAGTCAAAAGCTAAGACCGCAGCCAAAAAATTGGGCATCCTGAGTAAGGTTAGGCGGTACTTCACGCCGGGACAGCTCTTAAACCTTTACCAAGCTCAAGTCCGGTCGTGCATGGAGTACTGCTGCCACCTGTGGGATGGCTCAGCTAAGTACCAACAGGCTGCTCTTGACTCAGTGGAGAAACGCGCTAAGCGCCTTATAGGTGACGAATCGCTGGTGGAAGCTAGACTGCAAAGTCTGGAACATCGGCGCAAGGTCGCCTGTCTATCGGTATTTTATAGGATACATTTCGGAGAGTGCGCATCGGAATTGCACGACCTAATTCCAGCATCTCCATTCCGCCTTCGGACTACCAGGCGCGGGGAGGGGTTCCATCCTTATGTTGTTGATATCCCATCTGCTCGCACGAAGCGATTTGCTTCTTCGTTCATTATGCGAACGGCTAAGGAATGGAACAGCCTGCCGGCGTCTGTATTTCCCGAAACCTACAACCTTGGGATCTTCAAGGCCAGAGTGAATAGGCATTTACTGGACCCGCATGCACCATCGTCGACCTCATCGTCGCTTACCATCAGGCGAGATCGAGGTCAAATGCGGGTTTAGAAGTAAATAAAAAAAAATAAAAAAAAAAAAATTTGCAAGACGAAACGAAACAAAGCTGACGTGGATGCCACAAAAGCGCGGGAGAAACTCCTATTGACATTTCTTCAGATATGTCTTTTTTTTTAATGGCAATCGTTGACCATTACCGCCACTGTTCAGTTGGGAGGTAGACGTAGACAGAGTAACCAATTGGATACTTTGTTTACGGAGGTAGATCTCTGTCCAATTGTTCATAAGTAGAAGTTAAGGGTAGGTTACTGTAATATTTTTTTAATTGCAACTGTTATTCCTCTTGTGGGTTGTGAGGAACAATACTGCCAGCGTCAAGTGATTGATTCATTCATGTATTAGAAGAAAATAGAATTTGGAACCTGATTGAAACATCTGACACCTGAAAAGAAATAGAATAGGGTTAGGATATAAATAAACAATGATAAATGAAGTAAATAGGTAAACTTTATAATTTAATATCATGAACATGTAAAAAGAGTAGAGCCCTGATGATATTTTATTTTGCATATTAAGAACTGATGAGAGATTCGTAGGTAGAGGCGGCTTGTATAAAGATAACAAACGATAAAAGGAGGGAGAGTAATAACTGGGACAATTAAAAAGAAGGTGAACCAAGGTTCCTTCATGTAGTCCACATTCGCATAGAGAGGAGTCTCTAATACGAATTTTATTTGCCGCCAATCCCTAAATGAAACATCCCGCTCACTCGTACACAATCTAGTATATGAGTTATCGTGACAGTTTAACTTAGGTTTAGCTATAGATTTGACGGCTACTACGGATTCAAAGCCTACGGATTTTAACCCCGGTGAAGCTGTAAAGGTCATTAGGACCAACAGCAAATATCAGTACGAAAAAAAAACAGTTTAACTTAGGTTTAGCTATAGATTTGACGGCTACTACGGATTCAAAGCCATTGGCGGAAGTGTATGCCTTGCCCAATATAAATAAAGGGGCCATTAAAAAACATTCATGCCATCATCCGGCATTCAGGGGGCGATGTATGCACAAACGGAAAACTCAAATAAGTAATAATTGGAATATGCTAAAGTAATTATAATACATGCTGTTTAACTATTGCCAGTAGATTCCTTTGCGTTGACCTGGGAAGGAAATCGATAACCAACAAACAATTCTTGCCTTAATTTTTGTTTTTTACCAATAATTGTTTGTTTTGTAGGTAGTTTAAACACTTTAGGTATGCATCAATTTGGTTTGGACGTATAAATACATACCTATTAAAAACTCCAATAGACAAACATTGTCGTCATTTACACACGTGCAAAGACGGACGGCGGTTGCGATGGAGGCCGAAACGGAAGTGCACATCAAGGAAGAGCCTCCGGAGGGAGGGAGCTGCGAGAGCGAGGCCCTGGCCTTGTATAGAGAGCACGAGATCAAGCAGGAGCCCGACATCGGGCCCGCAGTGCTACTGCAGCAGTCTGGCCCGCCCGCGACACCGGCACAGACTGCCGCTGGGGTGCGGGCAGAAGGAAATGTGCAAATCAAGGTGGAAGAGAACGTCGAAGTGAGAGAACTGGACTTGTACGAAGTTCACGAGGTCAAGCTGGAGCTTGTCATCGAACCCACAGTGCTGTCGCAGTCAGACATGTCAATCAAAGAGGCATATACTGAGACTGCAATGCAGGCAGAAAGAAAAGTGCAAATTAAGAATGAACAAAATGTCGAAATGAGAGTCCTAGAGGTGCACGAAGGTCACAAGGTCAAGCAGGAGCTCGTCATCGAGCCAACAGTGCTGCAGCAGCCGGACCAAACTGCAATAATGGAACACAAAGGTTGGCTTTTGTATTTCCTTACTGTTTTCTGTTCTAATGTTAAGTTAAATTCTTAAAACTGCTGAAAGTAAATAAAACTATATCATAGATCATCTATCGTAATCACGACATTTCCTAAAATCTGTAGCCATAGTTCAGTGACCATTGTAGCAACTGAAACATGGAATTTATTCAGGGGTTACTTCATGCTCCCTCCGATAAGATAAATCTACTGATGTTTATCAAATATACTGTTAGTGCACACCTGTAATGAGAAAAATTATCTTACCTTTTTATCCTACCAGAGACCTATTCGTAATGATGTTCTTTGCTAGAAGAAACATTGAAAGATATTTACTTTCAGGTAGCACGGAGGCCGTCAACCCTCTATCATTTCAGCACTGCTGTGAGCTGTGTGACCGGGCCTTCCACGACGCTTCATCCTTGTCGCGACACAAACAGACACATGGGAAGCCTAATACTCTTACACGTACAGGGAAGCAGTTCACTTGTGATGTTTGCGAGAAGACATTTAGTACCAAAGGCAACTTAGTGCAACATCTAATACGTCATGAGCATGACCATAAAAATGAAATTTTGTTTTCATGTGTAGTTTGTAATAAGCGATTCACTTCAAAATATTATTTAAAACATCATCAACGACTCCATTCAGGAGACAAGTCATTTTCATGTAATATTTGTAATAAGCAATTTATTCATAAGTGTAGATTAATCAGACATCAACAATGCCATACAGGTGATAAACCATTGTCATGCGATGTTTGTAGCAAGCGATTTATTTATAAATCTGATTTAGTTACTCATAAAAGAATCCATACAGGAGATAAACCATTCTCATGTGATGTTTGTGATAAGCAATACATTCATAAAAAGGATTTAGTGAGCCATGAGCGAATTCATACAGGAGACAAACCATTCCAGTGTGATGTTTGTAATAAGATGTTAACTAGTATATATTATTTAAAAATTCACAAACGAGATCATGCAAGAGATGAACCATTATCATGTGACGTATGTAATAAGCAATATACTAGTAAATATTATTTAAACATTCATCAACGAAACCATACTGAAAAAGAAGAAGATAAAAATTGTAGGAACTGCCCGGGATCCAAATCATTCTCATGTGATTTTTGCAATAAGACATTCGCTTGTAACTCTAGTTTGTATTTGCACAAACGTATCCACACAGGATATAAACCATACTCATGTGCTGTTTGTGATGAGCGGTTCCTTTATAAAAAGCAATTAAACAAACATGAGCGAGTTCACACGGCAGCAGATACTGGTACATCACTTGATGTTTGTGATAAGACAAACATTTGACCTAAACAAACACGACGAAACTCATACAGAAGAGGAACAGTATTCATTGGATATTTGTAATAGTGGATCAGCTATGGACACCCTTTCCCAAAGGGCGTGCGGGTTTGAGCTGAGCCGAAGACCAGCTCTGTATCTTTTAAGAATAGTTTAGTTTGACCAGTGTTAGCTCGTTAAGGTTAAATCACTTGTCTCTCCAATTACGAATAAATGAAAAGTTTGTGCAATTGCATTAAGTCGCCTGTTCCAGCCCAACTAAGCACAACATTATGTAAGGTATTATTCTATTATAATAAAACGGTTATAATTCAGACTGAACACTTTATTTTCTACTGTGTGCTACAACGATCTCCAACAGACTGCCCCTATCGAGAGCATTTAACCGACCAAGCCAGCAAAAAAAAACCCACCGTTCTATCGGGCTTCGCCCTCCAGCGTATCACACTTCGTTTCCTTTCGTTCGTCAAATCCGTTGAAGAACTTTTATAATTAAAACTTATCAAACAATTTGTTGCATCAATCAAAATTTCCAATAATTATCGACATAATATTAATTTAATATATTATTTGTGAAATGCACGTACTTATTAATGATCTTGTCGCCGTAGCTTTAATTATGATTTTAACAACCATTTCCGTCGAACCGGAGAATGGAAAATTAACTGAAAATCGTTAAAATCCTTCTTAATAAATCAATATCTACAAAAATATCATTATTAATTAATTTTAAAATTCTCAACCTAACACTATATATATTTATTCTATAGTAAATACCAATTTCATAATGTTTTTACATTTGTTTTATTTCATCATCATCAGCGTATATCTTCCATAATAATATTTATGCACCCAGTGTTTTGAGGGTCATTCATTTCATTACTCCTGAAAAGGGTCAACCGACCCTCATAAACACTTGGTACATTAAGAACTATTATATTCCGTCTGGTAAGTCCCGAACTCATACTTCATTTCACTGGAATGTTGAAAACCGTAACCGCGACACGATAAACTATTCTCATGTGATATTTGTAGCAAGCGATTTATTAATAAATCTGTGTTAGTTATTCATCAGATAAACCATTCTCAGTGATGTTTGTAAAAAACAATTTACTCAAAAATATAATTTAAACAGACATCAACGTATCCATACAGGGGATAAACCATTCTGATGTAATATTTGTAGCAAGAGAGTGTGGTGTTTGTGATAAGCGATACTTTCATAAAAAAAGATGAAGTGATTCATCAGCGAGTTCATACAGGAGACAAATCATTCCAATATGTTGTTTGTAATAAGCAGTTTACTACTAAAAGTTATTTAAACATTCATAAAAGAAACCATACTAAAAATAAATAGGTAATATTTGGAATAAGCGATAGACTAGGTCGTCAAGCTCGTGCGCGACCTTCCCAAAGTACTGTGCGGGCGGCGGGGTAGGATGCCGGAGCCGCGGAGAGGCGGCGGATCGAGTCGCAGGGAAGGGTAGAGCGCGCGTCTAGGCTTCGGTTGTATGCAAGAGCGTCGCGCTGCCGCGTCCCCTCCAACGTCTCGCGCACGAAGCTGTCGGCCTATTATAGTAAATATAGTTTACTATGTTTGATGTTTGTATAAAAAATACAGTAATAAGTTTGACCTACATACACACACACGAAGTAACTCATACACAACAGGAACTCAATGAATCCCAATGGTTTGTCATGCACACGATATGCATCTTTTCTCACAAGCGTTTCCCCAGCCTCCCAACTTTTATATATAAAAAAATACAAAAATATTTTTTATCGACACCCATTACTTGTTGACATTCAAATTCGGATCAACGGAATACATACTTTTTGAAATTTTCATGTCTGTACCTATCTAATTCGTTTATAAATTATTTAAATTCATTTCAAATTAAAGAACGACGTACGTGGCGTGCGCCTCCTGTGTAATCTCGCGGCGGTCGATATGAGAGTGAGAATATACGGAAGTGATTCGGAACACAGTGGCCGAGAGTGACGATTTTAGATTTTATCGGAAATATCTTCCGAGTTCGGATCAGAGGAGATTCGAAGCAGTGGATTAACTCACGAAATTTAGCTTTCTTCGGATTAAAGTGTAAATTACTTAAAACACCAGAGTTAACGGTTGGTGCAAAACGGCCTGCTAAATCTAAAAATGAAATTGTTCCGCTCACATACATATCGTCGTGTAAGATTCAGGGTGAAGTTTAGATATGGGATATTTTGAATGCTGAAGTTATTGTAACATACGGCTGTTGACTGTAAGTCCCTTTGCCTTTATGGTTAATCTGAAATCCACAAAAACAAACGATAATGTTTGTTTGTTTTTTAGATTAAATTTTCATCAAAATAATTTATTTTGTCTTTTTCTTTCGATTTGTACTGTTTATTGAGGTTTACAAATATTTGCTGGTTATATTATTATTAAATATCTATTATAACCTCAACAATCGACATTGTCGTAATGGAGTTAGAAACATACGTGCACATCAAGCAGGAGTCTCCGGAGCGAGGGAGCTGCGAGAGCGAGGTCCTGACTTTGTACGGAGGGCACGAGATCAAGCAGGAGCTCGACATCGGGCCCGCAGTGCTGCAACAGTCGAGCCCGCCCGCGACACCGGCTCAGACTATCGTCGGGGTGAAGGCAGGAGGAAAAGTGCAAATCAAGGAGGAAGGGAACGTTGAAATGAGAGTCCTGGATTTGTACGAAGTTTACGAGGTCAAGTCGGAGCTCGTCATCGAACCCATAGTGCTGCCGCAGTCAAACATGCCAATCAAAGCAGCAAAGACTGAGGCTGTGATGGAGGCAGAAAGAAATGTGCAAATCAAAGAGGAAGGGAACGTCGAAGTGAGAGTCCTGGACTTGTACGAAGGCCACGAGATCAAGGAGGAGCTTGTCATCGGGCCTATAGTGCTGCAGCGGCCGGGCCCGTCTGCTGCAGTGGAACACAAAGGTTCGCTTTTGTATTTACTACCTGCTATTCTTTTGTTCATGTTCACTAGAGCTTTATAACCTTTGTATTTACATACATAGAATTTACAATTACATGAACATAACAACAACAACATAATAACAACATAAAATTATGTTGTTAGAACTTCTGCACACTATTTAATATTTAAAACCACTTGTCATTAGATCATCCATCATAATCATGACATAATCTCAATGGTGCTAATATATGTAACTATACCTCAGTCATAAAGCTCAAATGTTCAATCCTTGATGAGCTGAGTGACCATTGCACAGTGATTCGTCTAGAGGAAGGTAGCTGGACAAAAGTCCTTAGTGAAAGAAATAGTAATTAGAATTGACAAACAACACCCCCACTACAACAATTCCAGTTAATGTATTGCGCAAACATTTTTTAATGAGGAATAATTAGGGATGATATATTATAAGGTCATAAGGTAAGTGGACTGCAATTAGTTGCATAATCCTGTTTTTTTTTCGTACTTATAATTGCTGTTGGTCCTAATGACCTTTACAACTTCACCGGGGTTTTTGGGGCGAGCGCTAAGTGCGCTCCAGCCTGGAGGAGGCGCGGCGGCGGCGAGCCGGCGCGGGCGGTATGTAGGTGCTGTGTGTGAACTACTATCGCGTGGGGGAGTGGCTTCCGCGATTGGAGATCGTGATGGCGTCGTCGGGCTCGTCTAGGACGTGTCTAGGCCGACGTCGACGACGCGATGTCGGTAAAACGTTAGTGGAATAAGCGGCGGCGCTTACTACTAGAGGGTTTGGGTGGTGGGGAGCTTGCATTTACTTACTTATTCACATATTACTTGTGTACAGTGGAGCTTCTTTTATTTATTAGTGATGGATTCTAATATTGAGGGTGAGTAGCATTTTTTAATGTTTTTATTTCTAGAAAAGTAGCAATGTATCTATCTATCTATCTAAGAAATCCGTTACGATACACGAAGTTACCACCTTTTTTTTCCGTTTCAATACTTTACGCTTTAGAAACTGTAATGTACCCGCATGCACACGGGCTACAATATTATGTATTTGACAGATAAATCCCTCCTCTTTCTTGGTAAAAAATCCATTACAACATTGGCACACTATTTCTTTTTTTTTCTTCAGATCGCTTATTTACCATTTCAAAAACTGAACTTTTTGAAGAATGGTTGAAACATTCCAAGGCTGAGCGAAACAAACAATTACTTTGTTTTGTTTTGACCAGACTTGATCTCAGTGGTGTCACTGAACCTTTGCTCAGGAATATCAAGCAGACCATTTGCCGACTTTCGTCCAAGTTTTCCGAAAAATGGATATAGTGTGGAAGCGCTCGGGATCGCTTTATGGATAAGAATCTTAAGTGGCTTACGAGTGAAGACATATCTTTTAAAATGTCTTCATACCCATCAATACCATCAACGTCAGCTGAAGAATTGCCAACTCCAGATAGACCGAAGGTAGAATTCAACAAGTCAAGTCAAAAGACGAAACGGCGACGAGTTGATGACCTTGTTCAAACTCGCAGTACCAGCGAACTAACAGCCGCTGCTGAAATATCAGCACAATTGTCCGGCAATCGGGACCTAGCCCGAATGATACGAGAGACTACTGAGAGAATTAGGTGTTTATCCAGTGACGAAGCCCTAGCATACTACGTGGACTCGAAGTCGACAAGCCAGTCCTACAAGCAGACTCGGAAGTGGAGCATGAAAGCGGGACACGAGGTATTTCCATCAATGTATAGTGTTAGGAAGGCTAAGGCAGCATGTTATCCTCCTGAGGGACAGATTACTGTGAATGAAACATGCAGAAATTAAACTTCAAGCCGTTTTAGATAAAACTGTTGAACGTTTAGTTTCCGTACAGCATGAAGTTCTTAGCAGTCTGTCACCTTGCTCATCATTCACGCTTATTAGTTAGTGGGGGTGCCATGGAAGTTCCGGTCACAGCACATACAAACAAAAATTCACCAATATTGATGACACTGATGAATTTTTGTTTGTATTTTCATTCGTACCGCTTCAATTACGAGATGAAAGTGGTAACATTGCCTGGCAGAACCCTCGACCATCTTCTACTACGTATTATCGTCCAATAAAGTTTATTTTCTCCAAAGAAACTAAAGATGTCACTGTAGCTGAGTCTAATGCAGTTTTGGAGGAAATAAGCCAGCTTTTGCCGACAATATGTAATATTAATGGTCACGAGATATCTGTTATGCATGAATTACTTTTTAACCATGATTGACGGTAAAGTATGCAATGCTTTGACCGAAACTTCTTCTGCACAAAGGTGCTATATTTGCGGAGCTACACCAAAAGTCATGAATGATGAGTCGAAGGAGTTTGTGGCTAATGAGGCCAATCTTGGCTTTGGTTTATCTACACTACATGGATTGGATTCGGTGCTTCGAGTGTTTACACATTAGCTATCGCCTCGATGTTAAAAAATGGCCATTGAGAGACAACGTAGATACAGCTAAAATGAAACAACGCTCTATCGAGATCCAAAAACGTTTAAAGATGGAAATGGGACTGATTGTAGATAAGCCAAAGCAAGGCTATGGTAACACAAATGATGGAAATACAGCCCGCAAATTTTTCGGGAACCCCGAATTGAATGCAGAAATTTTAGATGTGGAGTTGATAAAGAAATTTCGTATATTACTTGGGGCTCTTTCTTCAGGGTATGATATCATTATACAAAAATTTAAAAATTTAGCAGGGAAACAAAACAACTTTAATAATTTAGCAGGGGAAACAAAACAACTTTAATAATTTAGCAGGGAAACAAAACAACTTTAATAATTTAGCAGGGAAACAAAACAACTTTAATAATTTAGCAGGGGAAACAAAACAACTTTAATAATTTAGCAGGGGAAACAAAACAACTTTATTTATATTCGTGGTATTACATGCCTGTTACTGTGCACAAAATCCTGATACTCAGTACGGATATTATTCAATCGGCTCTTCGCTATCTGAGGAAGCTCAGGAAGCCCGTAATAAAGATTGCAGAAGATTCCGAATAAATAATACCCAGAAAAAGTCGCGTAGCACTAATAGAGATTTACTGAATATGTTGTTGATCACATCTGACCCTGTAATTAAGAGCCTCAGAGATGTTCCCAAAACAGGTAAGCTCCCTTCCGTAGTTTTAGATTTAATTATTCCGCCTAATATTGTTTCCTCCCAAACTGTTGTTCCCTCTAGCTATCAGGCTACTCCTGATGATCATTTAATTGTAGATTCCACAGAGGGAGGTGACAGTGATGATGATGATGATGAAAGTTAAATTCTATCAGCTAGAGGGAATAACATTTATTCTATATTACGTAATGATTTTTTAAGTATTATAAATTGTAAATAACTGTGTTGTATTAATTTAAGTTAATTTTATATAATTTGATTAATTAGTAATTACAGTGGATGCTTGCTTGCTTATCGTATGGTTAGTGGCCAACCTATTTGTCAGAGTTGTTCAGGCCGCCCGTAGGCCTCTGACATGGCTTAACGACTGCTGTCGAACGACAACAACCGGGACCGACTGCTTAACGTGCTTTCCGAGGCACGGAGGAGCTCAGATGAAATATGCCACTAGCGGTCACCCATCCAGGTACCGACCGCGCCACTAACCTGCACGATCACTTTCGGACCGTGCTCGCAACTAGGCTACGAACTCCTTACTAAATAATTACATAATATACATAATTAGACTTATTATGGTGATTTCTATTGTTTACTGTATGAAATTTTGTTAAATTTCTATTTTTTAATATACCTTTTTCATTTTTACTACAAATGAATTTTTATTTAATGGAATCCCTTTTATCTCGGAAACAATGCCTTTAGAGTTAAAAATCTCATAAAAAAGAATAGAGTAGTAGAAATCCATAAAAAACTAAAAAATAGGCTAAATAATATTGTCTAGCTGGCTTGTTCTACACGAATCACTGTGCATTGTACTAAATTGTGAAATGTCCAGAAAGGCAGTGCTGTCTGTATAATGGTTACCAATACACACCAGGTCTCGTTAATGGACTACTGTCTGAATTTATATTGATGAACGAATAAGGGGAAATACTGTTCCTCAGTGTTGGTGGCTACACCAAAAATGATTAATTAGCAGCATTGCTCCTGTAGTATGTTTGATCGTGATGGGTAGAGACGGCTGATTTGACAGCAGTTCAGTTGTTACAGTGGTCACTGTGCTAGGGTCCCGTTGCTCTTGAGATTGGAGGCCGCTGATGACAACCATTTAGGTCTCCAATTTGAGCTAACGGCTCAAATTGGAGAGCTAAGTGGTAAGAGTATTTTATTTAGCACTGCTGTACACCATTTAATATTTAAAACCACTGACAATAGCTCATCCATCATAATCATAACAACCTAAATCGTGCTAAAATCTGTAACCATAGCTCGGTCATAAAGCTCAAATTTTCATTCTTAATGAGCTGAGTGACCTTTGTATTAAATTGTCAAATGTCCAGAAAGACAGTGCTATCTGTATAATGGACTACTGTCTGAACTATTGGAGAACGAATCAAGGGAAATATTGTTCCTCAGTGTTGGTGGGTACCAGAACTGATCAATTAGCAGTGTTTCTCCTGTCGTATGCTAGATCGTGATCTGTGGAGATGGCTGATTTTATAACGATTCAGCTGTTACAGTGGTCACTATGCTTGGGTCCCGTTGCTCTTGCGATTAGAGGCCACAGATAGTAATCATTAAGCTTTGATGTGAGCCATTATGTTTAATTTCAGATAACACTGAGGCCGTGGAACAGCTATCGTCTCAGCACTGCTGTGAGCTTTGCGACCAGTCCTTCCACGTCGCCTCAGCCTTGTCGCGACACAGACGGACTCACGGGGAGTCTAAGACTCTTACACGTACAGGGGAGCGGTTCACTTGTGATATTTGCAAGGAGACATTTACTGACAAAGATAACTTAGTGCGACATATAATACGCCATAACCATAAAAGACAAAAATCATTTTCATGTGATGTTTGTGGTAAGCATTTTACTTCAAAATATTATTTGAAACTTCATCAACGACTCCATACAGGCGAAAACCTATTTTCATGTGATATTTGTAGCAAGCGATTTATTAATAAATCTGCGTTAGTTAAGCATCAAAGAATCCATACAGGAGATAAACCATTCTCATGTGATGTTTGTCAAAAGCAATTTACTCATAGATCCCATTTAATTAGACATAAACGACTCCATACAGGCGATAAACCATTCTCATGTGATGTTTGTAACAAGCGATTTACTAATAAATATAGTTTAGTTAATCATCAAATAATCCATACAGAAGTTAAACCATTCTCGTGTGATGTTTGTAACAAGCGATTTACTAATAAATATGGTTTATTTAATCATCAAAGAATCCATACAGAAAATAAACCATTCTCATGTGGTGTTTGTAATAAGCGATTCATTGATAAAAGGGATTTAGTGCGGCATGAGCGAGTTCATACAGGAAACAAACCATTCTCATGCGATGTTTGTAATAATACATTCGTTCGTAACTGTAGTTTAAATTTGCACAAACATATTCATACAGGATATAAACCATACTCATGTTATGTTTGTAATGAGCGTTTCCTTTATAAAAATCAATTGAATAAACATGAGCAAGTTCACACAGCAGTAGATATATAATTCTCATTTGATGTTTGATAAGTTTGATCTAAACAAACACGAAGTAATTCATATACAACAGGAACTGGAACAGTCTTCATTGGGGATTTGTAATGAGCAGATCAGCTATGAACATGGTTTAAAAGGCATCCCTTTCCCAAAGTATGCGCGGGGTTTGGGCTGAGCCAAAGACCAGCTCCGTATCTTGTAAGATATGTGTCACCCGTGCTTAGCTATGGCCTTCTATTATGGGGAAACTCAGTTGATGTTGAAAGAGCGTTTTTAGTCCAGAAAAAATGTATGAGAGCAATATGTGGTGCGCATTATATGGACCGTTGTAGACCTTTGTTTAAGAAGCTCCACATATTTCCATTGCCGTCCATGTACATTTATCAAATTTGTATTTTTTAAAACAACACTCGGAATGCTTCATATTGCAAGAAGACTTTTTGAATGGTTTCTGGATAAATGTTTCTATTCGGTTAATGAATTTTTTAAATAATTATTTATAAAAGTAATAGACATTATTTGTAGGTATTACGATCTAAATGACATTTATATTTTATAATTTATCTGACTATTATATTATTTATTTTGTTATATTTGCATGCTCATTGTTGAGTAGAATGTATCGGCTCTTTGTTTAGAAAATATCATCTTGTTATTATGTACCTACATTCTGGACAAATAAATTAATCTGAATCTGAAAAGTTTAGTTTGAAACCAGAGTTAGCTCGTTAAGGTTAAATCACCTGTCCAATTACGATTGAACGTAAAGTATGTGCGATGGCATTATGTCGCCTGTACCAGCCTAACTGAGCACAACCATACATTTTGTCATCGACAAACTGGTTAACGATTATTCTATAATAAATACCAATTTCATAATGTTTTTACATTTGTTTTATTTCATCATCATTAGCGTATATCTTCTATATTAATAGTTATGCACCCAGTATTTTGAGGGTCATTCATTACTCCTGAAAAGGGTTAACCGACCCCTCATCAACACTCGGCACATAATATTATATTCTGTTTGGTAAATCCCGAACCTATACTTCATTTCACAGGAATGTTAGAAATCGGGAACGCGACACCCGCATCAAATGTTTTCGCGCAAGTGGCCGGAAAATGCGAAATGAAATGGTTAAAACTGTCCCTACACAAAATCGATCGTAGAAGGTGACGTTTCATTGTTAGGTACCTACGAAATAACTTGACGCAAGAATCTGCCGTTAATGCTGAAATTGTTAAAATGGCTGTTTGAACATTGACTGTATGTCCCATTGCCTTTACGGTTAATCTGAAATCTACAAACAAAACAAATAGTAATGTTTGTTTTTTATAAAAATTGAGTTTCTTCCGCGCTTTTGTGGCATCTACCTCAGTTTTGTTTCGTTTTGTCTTACAAATTGTTTTACTGTAGTGTTTTTCTAGTAAGAATGATGTTTCTTGCTCGAAGAATTTCGACAAGATGTGAATAATGTGTGGGACAGTGAAGTAAAGTCAAATAAACGCTGCAGCCCAATCCGTACTTGGTTGGATTTTGAAGAGCCATACTGCGTGGAAGATTATCCCAGATAGCATTGAAATTTGTCACACCAGCATTTTAGAAGACTTGTAAGAGTTATTTTCATCAGACATTGCTGTATGGGCTCAGTTCCCTTTGCCTTAAAAAAAACAACAATTATCGAAATTGAAAATAATTATTTGTTTATATACATTTCCTGGACATTATTATTAATAAATACCTATCTATTTTAAACCTCAACAATCGACATTGTCGTAATGGTGTTAGAAACAGATGTACACATCAAGGAGGAGCCTCCGGAGCAATCGAGCTGCGTGAGCGAGGCCCTGGCCTTGTACGCAGAGCATGATATCAAGCAGGAGCTCGACATCGGGCCCGCAGTGCTGCAGCAATCGGGCCCGCCCGGTGTCGCACCGGCACAGACTGCCGCCAGGGTGAGGGCAGGAGGAAATGTGCAAATCAAGGAGGAAGGGAACGACGAAATGAGTGTCCTGGACTTGTACGAAGACCACGAGATCAAGGAGGAGCTCGTTATCGGGCCCGTAGTGCTGCAGCGGCCAGGCCCGCCTGCTGCAGTGGAACACACAGGTTGGTTTTTGTATTTAGGTAGGTAGATACTTTTTTCCTGCTATTATTGTGTTTGTTCATATTCACTAAAGCTTTAGTATTTTATTTAGCACTGCTGTACACCATTTAATATTTAAAACCACTGACAATAGCTCATCCATCATAATCATAACAACCTAAATCGTGCTAAAATCTGTAACCATAGCTCAGTCATAAAGCTCAACTTTTCATTCTTAATGAGCTGAGTGACCTTTATATTAAATTGTCAAATGTCCAGAAAGACAGTGCTATCACTATAATGGACTACTGTCTGAACTATTGAAGAACGAATCAAGGGAAATATTGTTCCTCAGTGTTGGTGGGTACCAGAACTGATCAATTAGCAGTGTTTCTCCTGTCGTATGCTAGATCGTGATCTGTGAAGATGGCTGATTTTATAACGATTCAGCTGTTACAGTGGTCACTATGCTTGGGTTCCGTTGCTCTTGCGATTGGAGGCCACAGATAGTAATCATTAAGCTTTGATGTGAGCCATTATGTTTACTTTCAGATAACACTGAGGCCGTGGAACAACTATCATCTCAGTACTGCTGTGAGCTGTGTAACCAGTCCTTCCACGACGCTTCAGCTTTGACGCGACACAAACAGACTCACCGGGAATATAATAGTCTCACACTTACAGAGAAGCGGTTCACTTGTTATGATTGCAAAAAGATATTTAGTGAAAAACGCTTTTTAGTGCAACATATAGTATGTCATAATCATTCAGGTGGAACATTATTTTCATGTGATGTTTGTAATAAGCGTTTCATTTCAAAATATTATTTAAAGCATCATCTACGACTCCATCCAGAATTCAAACCGTTCTCATGTTGTGTTTGTAAAAAGCATTTTACTCGTAAATATACTTTAAACAGACATGAACTTATCCATACAGGAGATAAACTATTCTCATGTGATATTTGTAGCAAGCGATTTATTAATAAATCAGACTTAGTTATTCATCAAAGAATTCATACAGGATATAAACCATTCTCATGTGACGTTTGTAGAAAGCAATTTACTCAAACATCTAATTTACTTAGACATAAACGACTCCATACCGGAGATAAACCATTCTCATGTGATGTTTGTAAAAAACAATTTACTCAAACATCTCATCTAATAAGACATAAACGACTCCATACAGGAGATAAACCATTCTCATGCAATATTTGTAGCAAGCGATTTATTTATAAATCTGATTTAGTTACTCATCAAAGAATCCATACAGGAGATAATCCATTCTCATAGACATATGTTTATTGATAATTTGCTATTACAGGTCAGGTTATTCTTAGGATGATATATTGAGCAACATTGCAATTGGAAATTGCATATTGACAAACTATATTCTAAAATTAACAGTTTTGTCTATCCGTTACTCAAGCTATCGTACATAGTTAATAGAGATGTATCTGATAAAACTGCATATTATGGATATGTCAATTCCATTCTCCGATATGAAATTATTTTCTGGGGGAACTTTACTAACAAAAACGACGTTTTTAAAATGCAAAAGAGGTGTATTAGAGCCATAACGGGAATAAAGCCATGGGAAAAATGCAGGCCTTGTTTATTTGCAAATTAACACTTCCCTCAATATATATTTTAGAATGTTTAAGTTTTATAAAAACACATTATGATCGCTTTCCACAAAAAAATTCAACACACACTAGAAATCTTCACAATTAAATTTAACATGTACTGCCCTCTCCAAAGTGTGCCCTATTTCAAAAAACTGTGAATTACATGGGAATAAATTTATTTAATAAGCAACCGGAAACAGTTAAAAATGTGACTTGAGAATTTAGACAAAGAGTAACAAATATTCTGAAACAGACATGCTACTATGACAAAAGAATATGTAGAAGACAAATCTATAATATAATTAAGTTTGACTTTCAAAGGAAAGCACATAAAGATGTAAATGTGTTAAAATAATGTAAAATATGACATTGACATATGTAAAATTGAATTAAAATATATAAAATTAATTACTATTATGTTAAAATGAAAAATATGTGTATGCTACATAATGTGATATAAAGTAGTGATACTGTAAATTTAAGAGCTCAGTAACGTGTACAAACTATTTGATTTGATTGGTTATAATAAATTTAAAAAAACAATACTATATTAATACATAGGTAGTATGGTACGACATACAAAGAATGTCAATTTATAGGTATCAATATAAATTAAACATGTCAATAATAATATCAAAGTACAAAAACTATTTTTTTTGAAGTCAATAATATCTTTATATGCATAGAAAGACTGCTTTATTATAAAATGCTGGCCCCGTGGCGTTTATAGTCCGCGTGGGGTTTTCCAGTGTGTGCGCGTGCGCGACGGTACCGAGGTGGCCCGCATTGCGCATGCGTGTTATGCTATGATGTAATTTGAAATGCTTGGCGCATGAGTATGAGCATTTTCCCATACATTATATTTCAGAGTAGACCCCTTAGTGAAAGCTGTTCAGTTAAGGATACTGAAAGCGGGGGTCCCTTTCGGGACTATAGGGGTTTTGTTACACCCAGTACGCTAGGCTCCTGGCACTATACATGTTAAAAAATATAATACGATCAGTCACTGCTATTCATTTGATCGACTTAGCGCTCGACATAGTCAGCTCGAGTGCCAGCGACCACTCTTTGCATATCTACCTGCTAGTAGTAGACATGTCGAACTCGACATATCGAGAATAACAAAAAACTATCAATCGACATCTGCCATTTTTTTGCGACAAATGTCTCTTTCGAGATTAAGTCGAATGTGCGAGAATTGCTTTCCAGACAATCTTTCGGTACTTAGAGAAATTTAAGAAAAGCTCAGAAAGTCCCAAACTTACCGTTTTGGTGATTTTGTTGGAAGTTACTCGTCTAGGGTATTAATATGTCGCTGGGTGATCCACTTTAAGTTTTCCTGGTCATCATCAGATCCTCAAGGCACAGCAAGGCAAGGGAATGGCACCACGGTCCTAAACTTTTGTTACCAACTCGAACCACATTATACAGGGTGTAACATTAAGAACGGTCAGTATGGGAAAGTCTGAAACTATAAGACATACGAACATCTGTTCTTAGGAACCATGTCATCAATTTTAGTAACAAGAAAAACTGTATTCATACATTTTTTAAAAAAACCTGTACTCAGCCTGGGAATCGAACCCGGTTGTTTTGAAAAAAAAAAAACCAACACTATTTCTATTTAGATATCGATTGTGTAGGTCTTAAGGAATACATGTTAGTATGAACCGTGATGTATAAAATTAATAAAACGCATTGTTTCCATATCTTTTAATTTATTTTAGTAGGTGTTCGAAATGCTAACCATTTTGTAAAATACAAAATACAACATTCAACTCGTTTTGGTAACGATCTTACTATTTAAATTAAAAGATATGAAAACAATGCTTTTTATTAATTTTAAACATCACGTTTCATACTAACATTTATTCCTTAAGACCTACACAATCGATATCTAAATAGAAATAGTGTTGGATTTTTTTCAAAACAACCGGGTTCGATTCCCAGGCTGAGTACAGGTTTTTAAAAAAATGTATGAATACAGTTTTTCTTGTTACTAAAATTGATGACATGGTTCCTAAGAACAGATCTTCGTATGTCTTATAGTTTCAGACTTTCCCATACTGACCGTTCTTAATGTTACACCCTGTATAACGGTAACCTAATTCGACCGATATGTAATGAAATATGGCTGTATGGCCTTTGCCTTTCTTTGCAGGGAGAAACACGACAAACATGAAGCAACAAAATTTGGTTTGACACTTGTTGTTGTTTGTTTCTTTGACGTTTTGCTCTTTGCTGCCTTCCAGAATCGGATCAATATTGGGCGATTTCAATAAATTCTAACTAGAAAGCGGTGTTCAATTACTCTGCACTGATTCAGCCACTGCAGCCACATTTCTATACAACACACGTGAGTGTTCAAGTTTTCTTAACTTAGGTACTAGCTGTACAAAGCGGGAATTTATCAGTGTCTTCTACGATTCTTTTACTAAATATGTTTTAGTTATTTAGGATGGTCCAATGGCACTCAAACACGATATAGGGTTTGGAAAGAGTCTTCTTTATTATAGGTGTTGGAATCTACGCTGACTCCGCGCTGAAACGGGAATACAGTGCGTTTTCCCGACGCCTTCATTACGAGTACCCACCTACCTTTGGCTGACGATTTATACCTCCTATGTTTGTGGAACTTTTCAAATAGACTTCTCACTAGTTTGTTGTGATTTATATTAATACCTATTTCTGTGGTGAAGTGAAGGTAGGTAGCAATACTTGTATTGCCAGCACATTGGGGTGTTGCAAAGGGGCACTGAGGCAAAAACTGTTAGAATTTTTTTGACTTGTTAGAAATGAAATGCTTCACATAATGTTAGGTTGCATTATAACAACATGCAAGAGCCCCTACTTCCCTTCTACTTCTCTTTGCACTCCCTTTACAACACTGTCTGGATTTTATTACAGTCTTCTTGTCTTTTAAACTTATTTTTTAATTAAACAAAATTTTAAATTAGAGAGTTTATATTTAAAGTTTGGATGTCTCCTCTCAGTCAACATACTTTAAGAGTAGCTAGACCCAAAACTTTGAGTCTTTCTTCGTCTTAGGCCTGGTTTACACTTGGTCAAGTGTTTTAGGACAGTGGTGTAAACCGGTGGACAGTGGAGAGTCAAGTTGGCTTGAAAGCTGACTTGCCAGTGGATCCAAATATTGTTGGACTAGTTGTAGTGTAAACAGTCACTTATAAGTCTGATTTGCCCTGCCACTGGTATTTGCCACCTGACTAATGCACTTGACCAACTGTAAACCAGCCCTAAAACTGTATGGGATTTTCATTTTTAAATGCCCTGCCCACATGTTCCTATGTGTACATTATTTGATCACTGTTTTCAGGCAGTACACCTGATTACAATGGGAGACCCATGGGTGGTGCAGCCCCATGAACATGCCAAGTTTGCAGAGCACTTCCGTAATCTGGGACCTGTCAATGGGACCCTTACCGGGGAGCAAGCCAAGAGGTTCATGTTACAGGTAAGTAAAATCCCTTCAAATACTTTGAGGTACACTCAAAGATTAACATTACCAAGTTAACTTACATATATTTCATGAATTACAAAAACGGATGTTACTGATTTTGAAATCATTTGAGAGTACTACAAAGTATTTTCAAAATTAGTAACACCTTTACTGAAAATTATGAAATATACGAGTATGTATAAAATAATATAATGTTTTACTAGTAGTGGAATATATTTTACGAGAAAATGTAAAATATCTTAATAGGGTAATTTTTTTATTGCGTCAATCAACTTGCATGGACATCCTGAAGAAGGATATATAATTAGTTTTTCGATATCTCAATTAACATCAAAGATATTAATGATTTAAGTTAGTACTAGAGAGATGCTCTGTCCCTTATTAGCAAAACAGTCCTTTATATGTAGCCAGGACCTGCATGTATGGCGCTAGGGAACAGTGACGTCATAATTCTCTCCGTTTCTTTCTATCGTGTGATTTTTTATTGCCTCTAGATATTTTATTTTTCAACGAATTTTAAATTCTGTTCTCACATTTTGCCATATTTTTTTTTTTAATTTTATTTTATTTGAAATGCATTTTATGTTTGATACTTGAAAAATGCCCTATTTTTCCGAATGTTTGTATGTAAAATTGCATGTAATAAAATAGCACTATATACATATTTTATTCACATCCACAGTCGCAACTGCCGCCCCCGGTATTGGGTCAGATCTGGTCGCTGGCCGACACCAATGCTGACGGGAAACTGGATCTGAGGGAGTTCTCCATCGCCTGCAAGGTGAGGACATACGCCTTTGAGGCTTGGTTTACACTTGGTCAAGTGTTTAGTCAAGTGCGTTAGTCAAGTGGCAAATGCCAGTGGCAACGACAGGGGCAAAAAATCACTGTCCTAATCTAACACACTTGACTATGGCTGGTTTACGCTAGTGCCAGGCACTCGCCACTGTCCATTTTACTTGCACTCACCACTATACTGACCAATGTAAACCAGCCAACACATTAATACCCTGCAGCGAAAGCGAAACGGAAGCGGACCTTAACCATAGAAATCTAGAAAGCTGAAAAAATATTTCTATAGGAACCTTAGAAATCTAGAAAGCTGTAACATAGATTTCTATGAATTTTAGTTTTATGTGCTACCGACTTTCACTCTATAGCGAAAGGGAAAGCAGAACCAAACTGTAGAAATCTATTTTTTATCTGTTCTGTTAAAAACGAAAGTGGTGTATAAGGAAAAGGAAATGGAAGTGTAGGGAAGGGGAGACCTAGAAGGACCTACGTCGACCAGATTGCGGACGTTATAAAGAAAGGTCAGGTGCGGTCATCCACTAACCGAAGAGTGTGTATGAAGCGATTGATGAGTGTGGAAGAAGCGAACAGTTTGTCAGGATCGTTGCAGGTGGAAGTCTTTCGTCTGCCTACCCGTTAGGGAAACAGACGTGAGTTTATGTATGTATGTAGCTGTTCCTTCCTATTGGTCGCGAGTTAGAAAATGTACGTAAGTCTTATCTGAAAAACTCATTGATACATGGCATGGGAGCCCAGCGTTTCTAGTCACCAACTTTACACTTTAGTCTAGAATTATTTAATATTACTATATTTTTCTCTTGTTCACAGATCATCAACTTAAAACTACATGGTGTAGAAATACCGAAGGCGCTACCGCCGTCGCTGCTTGCCTCTCTAACACCTACGGGTAAGGTTAACATTTTTGCTACTCACCATGTAGATGGCAGAGATTGATTTTTCACTCAGAAATATATCGAATTTAATTTCGTCAATTTTGAAGATATGTAAAAACAAATAGTATAGTTGAATACATCTATAAACAAAGCTTATTTTGAAGTCGAATGTATTTGGCTAAAATAATCAGGAGAGATGAGGAAGGAGGTCAAAGTTTGAGGTCTTATATCTCAATGACTAGACACCAATGATCGGTGTAGGTAGTACCGTTTCGAAGCAATGAGCTCCAATCTTAAATGTTAATATGGACATATCTCCGTGAATCCGATTTAAAAAAATCGATGTTAAGTAGATAAGTAAAATGAGATTTTTTTACTACTTCTACTCGATGGCGTTGTAATAAAGTAAAACAGTTCGAGATGTCGGAGGTACATCTGCAGTGTTTCTATATTCATGATCACGATAAACAACACAAATACAAAGTTATGTGAAAAATTCTTAGGTCTGAGACAGTGCGCGTCGTATATATCGTGTCGCGTATTAATTTTGGAGGTTTGTCCATCCTGCGAATGGTACTACCTAACGCTGAACACTGCTAGACACATATCAGCAAAGATATTTTGTATTATAAAGTTTGAGGCACAGCATCCCTGAGCCTCCTCCATTTTTAACTTTGCAATCGGCGACGGACTCAGTTTCAATCCGCACTTCATCATCATCATCATCAGCCTATTAATGTCCCCACTTTTGGGGTGCAGAGGCCTCCCCTTGACCAAGGGGGTACGGGCCATGATCCACCGGGCGGGCCCAGTGCTGATTGGTGGATTTCACACACCTTCGGAAACCTTTTCATTTGCTCAGACATGCAGGTTTCCTCACGATGTTTTCCTTCACCATTAGAGCAGTCGGTAAATATACGTAAGTGTTCGAAAATATTCGAAAAACTCATTGGTACATGGCATGGTTTCGAACCCGGCTAGGACGCATGGGAGTCCGGCGTCCTAGCCACTAGGCCACCGACGTTCTTAATCCGCACTTACTTTATCCTAAAATAAACCCGTTTTTCCAGGCACACAAAAACAATTCGCCCCTCCCGCCAAACCGCCCATCCCTCCCATGCCCTCTCTTCCCCTCCAATCCCAACCGCAGCCCTTACCAACCCAACCTCAATCATCCAACCAGTCCCTGTTGGGTGACTTTGACCAACAATTAATCAGCACAGCACCACCAGTAATTCCGCCATTGTTGCCGCCAGCGAAACCTTTGGCCCAACCCTCGGTCCCGGACTTGATTTCTGGTGTACCTGTTTCTCAACCTTTGATTGGTGGATCTCAGTCTTTAGTCGGTGGATCTCAACCTCTAGTTGGTGGAACTCAGACTCTAATTGGTGGAACTCAACCTCTAGTCGGTGGAACTCAACCTCTAGTTGGTGGAATTCAACCTTTAGTTGGTGTATCTCAACCTTTAATTCCTGGCGCTCAACCGTTGATTGGACCTCCCTTAGTCAGCACGGCTCCTACACAACCTTTGATCGGCGGAAGCCAACCTTTAATCAGCGCAACTCAACCTCTAATCGGCGGAAACCAACCTCTAATCGGCGGAAATCAGCCTCTAATCGCCACAACTCAGCCTCTAATCGGCGGAAGCCAACCTCTTATCGGCGGAAGCCAACCTCTAATTGGCGCAACTCAGCCTCTAAATGCCGTTAACCCTCTGATACCATCCCAACCTCTCGTAGGTCCACCCTTTGTACCAACATCTCCACCCCAGATCCCGGCGGGCACAACGGTTGGGTCTTTGTTAAGCAGTCCGCCGAAAGGAGTGAATGTGGTAGCAGATTCGATTCCGAGTCAGCCTGTCACTTCCACGCCCATCACGGCAGTCAAGAGTGATCCGCTTTCTAAACCTGGTAAGTTTTTTTAATGGTTTATACTATGAATGTATTGTAAGGCCTGGACTACACGCGTCCGGTTCCAGCCTTCCTCGGTTCGGTTCGCTGCAACCAATCACATGCGTTCCGCTCTACCCCACTTGAAGTCAGCGCTTCGTGATTGGATGAAGCGAACCGAACCGGGACTGGAACCGGACGCGTGTAGTCTGGGACTATCTGGTTTATATGCGGTTGTTGGTTTTTGGTAAAACTAAAGGCGCGGTTACATATGATAGTTGACCGACCGTCTTTCGGTCACAGCAGGCGGCCACCGATTATATGTGAATACCAGACGTCACTTAGGTTGTCATTGAACGAATTACGTTGGATTACTTCGGCCAACGACAAAGGAAGGTCGGTGAACGTAGATCGTCCACCGCAGGTCGGTCGCCGAACCGGTGAACGGCTATGCGTAACTGCGCCTTTATACATGATGAGTATTGAATAATATACTGTTTCACGTTTTTATTATCGACTAGCGCCATCTGTGACTTCCGAAGCAAAGCTTCAAATTAGTATCACCCAGCCGATATGTTAGGACGACTGACAACTGATGGCGCTTTTGGACATTTGTTTAACCATACTTACTCCGCTGGGGCGGCGACTCAAGTGGATTGTGCACACTCTTCCCGTGTCGGTTGAGAGGTGACACTTCGTTGTCATATTTAAATTTCTCGACCTACCGGCCCCTGCCACCGCTTCAGGCCTCTCGCGAGACGTTCGTTTCACGAACACTCGCTCTCTCCTGCGCCGTCTCGAGCCAGTCAGGCGCCTGGAGCTCTCGCAGATCCTTCTCCGCTTCATCGCGCCAGCGGTATCTGGGACGTCCGACCGGATGTCGTGGTTTCACTCGTTTTACTGCCCAAAAAATTGGGCATCCTGAGTAAGGTTAGGCGGTACTTCACGCCGGGACAGCTCTTAAACCTTTACCAAGCCCAAGTCCGGTCGTGCATGAAGTACTGCTGCCACCTGTGGGACGGCTCAGCTAAGTACCAACTGGCTGCCCTTGACTCAGTGGAGAAACGCGCTAAGCGCCTTATAGGTGACGAATCGCTGGTGGAGGCTAGACTGCAAAGTCTGGAACATCGGCGCAAGGTTGCCTGTCTATCGGTATTTTATAGGATACATTTCGGAGAGTGCGCATCGGAATTGCACGACCTAATTAAAGCATCTCCATTCCGCCTTCGGACTACCAGGCGCGGGGAGGGGTTCCATCCTTATGTTGTTGATATCCCATCTGCTCGTACGAAGCGATTTGCTTCGTCGTTCATTATGCGAACGGCTAAGGAATGGAACAGCCTGTCTGTATTTCCCGAAAACTACAACCTTGGGATTTTCAAGGCCAGAGTGAATAGGCATTTACTGGACCCGCATGCTCCATCGTCGACCTCATCGTCGCTTACCATCAGGCGAGATCGAGGTCAAATGCGGGTTTTTTTTTTTTTTTTTTTTTATTAAATAAGGAGAGCAGACGAGCAAACGGGCCACCTGATGTTAAGTGGTCACCGTCGCCCATAGACATCTCACCTCACTGTATTAATGTTGGAGGGTTTTTGATGCGCTGCTAACCTTGAGGACTAAGATGGAATGCCTCATGTGCCGGAAATTACGCTGGCTCTCTTACCCTTCAAACCGAAACACAGAAATGCAAGCATTTCTGCTTCACGGCAGAAATAGATAAGAGGGTGGTACCACCCCAGGCGATCCTTCACTTTAGGATCTACCACTACCAAAAGTTTTTACCAAGGGTTTAGTTATACATAAAAAAAAAATAAAAAAAAAAAACCTCCCTCATCGTGACGTGTCCGAGCCATCGGAGTCGAGCTGCTTTTGTTTAGTTTAGTTTTTTTATATTTATCTTTTGATAACAAACTTACGCTAAGATACGTCATGGTACAATTATTATCCGTTATATTACAACATTTAAATTATTACTTACATGCTACTAGCTGCTGTAAAGGGGCATTGTCAATATGTTTCTCCAATAATGTTCAGCTCGTTCACCATCTCTTCAATCTCCCTCTTCTTTCTTATCCTCCAACATTCTGGGACCAGTCAAAAAGGAAACCAAGATATAATATAAAATTTTCTCAGGTTCCGCCGTAGCTTCACTGGTGGGCTCGGCGGTCACTAGCCCCACTGAAATGCCGATGGGCGTCATGAGCCCCCCTGCCACCGCAGAATGGGGCATCCCACAGCCCCAGAAACTCAAGTATGTATTTGCCGATGGGAAGTGGGAATCTTTCTTCCTAGGTACTGTTAATTTCCCTTTTATCTTTTTTAAATTTTTTTTAAAGCCCAAGGTAGTGTAGAATCCGGTCCGGTCGGTTGCATCTAATTTCCGGAATATTCATTTCATTTAAAAATTTCAGACAAAAGTCTTTATTAAATCTTATAATTATGATTAATTATATAAATTGACACTGTCAACAATGTAAATAACATGAAGTCTTAAATATTTCACCGGCCTACATGCCACTCGGAAACTTATTAAAATGATTCTTAATTATATTTTAACATAAATAACAATAGATTCTTACTCGTATATATATGTACACTTTGAACAGTTACATTTTAAACATTTATTTGGTTAATGCGGGTAAATATAGAATGAATAAAAAGATGCTTATACGGAACAAAGCAATCAGCCGGATAGTACCTACACGCAACCCGTCCAGCGGCCGCGGCCCGCAGCCGACCGGAATATTGAATTCCCCCAGTGTCTAATTTTCTCAACTTACTTCGACTTCGGGGACTTTCACGTGAGCACTACAATGAATATGTGACAGTATGTTTGTTTATTTAACGTCTTTCGTAATGATAAAGGAATTCATTTCACACTCTCCCAATTCTTATCACATCCTTAGGAGGTCGGATTTGTCATCCTTTGCGATTGTAAATCCTTGTGGATTTGGTAATCGTTTGGGAGGGCGAATCCGAGGGTGAGTGGCGGATCCTTCCCCAAGAAATTATAATAATTAGTACCCTCCTTTATAAAAATATTTTTATTTTAATACAGATACACGCAGTTATTCAACGCGACGGACCGGGCCAAGACCGGGGCGGTGTCGGGAGCACAAGCTCGCTCCATCATGCTGCAGTCGCGTCTGCCTCAACAGGCTTTAGCGCAGATATGGGCTATGTCTGATCTAGACTCTGATGGGAAACTTGGTAAATTCATTTATTTTAAAAAAACGGCCAAGTGTGAATCGGCACTCTCCATATCCATATGGATCTGTACTATGAGGGGTATGACCACCACAGCATAACTCGCTATTTGTATGTATTGAGTGAAATAAACTTTAACGTTTTTGCTCACAACTTGTAAACTATTACAGATGTATCAAGTTTTAATATTTGTTGTTCAAATAGAGAATATGACTAATACATTAGCCAATTTTCAAATTCCTAGATAGTATCGTTCAGGAGATAGACCAGGTAACAAAAGTGGTCTAAAATTGACAACTTGGACGTATTTCTCTACGAAAATAATCATAAAAAACATTTGTACTCTATTCGATTAGCTTTAAAAACGGTACCCCGTACAAAAATATATTTTTTATCGACTCCATTTAATTATCCCATCGAAAACCCTCTAATAACATTTTAGTGAAGCGAGATGTCTATGGACAAGGGTGACCACTTACCATCAGGTAGTCCAATTGCTTGTCTGCTCTCCTTATACAATTTAAAAAAAATCTAATTTATATTGATATCAATTCTGTGTAACACTGGTTTCGTTTTTATTCTGTACAGGATGTGAGGAGTTCGTCCTAGCGATGTATCTGTGTGAGAAGGCGACGCAGGGCGAGCCCGTGCCAGCTAAACTGCCGCCTGAATTGATACCGCCTACTTTCAGGTAAGGAAGAAATTTTTTTTCGACACCAATCGCCAGCAAAATTAGCGCCACTCCCGAAACAAAAAAAAAACTTGAGTTTATTAAAAAAGTGACCAATCAAATTGTTTCACGGATGTAATAGATTTATTATTAATGTTTTTTTTATTA
The DNA here is from genome assembly GCA_947369225.1 of Hofmannophila pseudospretella. NCBI lineage: Eukaryota > Metazoa > Arthropoda > Insecta > Lepidoptera > Oecophoridae > Hofmannophila > Hofmannophila pseudospretella. The sequence continues at coordinate 15,958,473 of OX376312.1, read as the reverse complement.
GTCAAACAACAAGTAGTAGAACTAGGCTACTTCTCATTGTTTCACTATGAGGATACTAAAACATTATTTAAAAATTCTTCTTCATCCATGATGCAATTCTACTGTCCACTTTTTAAATAAATGCCTTAATTTTTCTGGACTGGCATTAATTTCGATACTGCCTACTGCCTTAACAATTTGATTGTTAACTAACAATATTAAACAACAAAGATTCTTTCTTAAGTATTCTTTGTCTTTCTAAAGTAATCTTTATCTTTCTGAAGTCATCTTTATCTTTCTAAAGTAATCTTTATCTTTCTGAAGTCATCTTTATCTTTCTAAAGTAATCTTTATCTTTCTGAAGTCATCTTTATCTTTCTGAAGTCATCTTTATGTCTGAAGTAATAAAGTATTTTTATCTACCTAAAGTATTCTTTATCTTTCTGAAGTAATCTTTAGAAAGATAAAGATTACTTAGAAAGATAAATATTATTATTATTATTTATTAATGAGCAGGCAGCATTAAGCTGATGCGCCCATATCTAAGCTGGTGTATTACTCAAGAAAGATAATAAAAAATATATCTTTATCTGTCTAAAGTAATTTAGAAAGATAAAGATTACTTTATTAAGTAATCTTTATCTTTCTTGAGTAATATTTATCTTTCTAAAATATTCTTTATCTTTTTGAAGTATTCTCTATCTGTCTGAAGTAATCTTTATCTTTCTAAAGTAATCTTTATCTTTCTAAAGTAATCTTTCTTATCGTATATAATTTTATGCTAGGCGCGAGTCTATAACCTCGATCGGAAGCAACAAGTCTTATGAAGACAGACGGAGAGAGAACATGGCGAGAGGACAGGCTGAGTTGGAGAGGCGACGGTCACAGCTGGCCGACGCTCAGCTTAAAGAAAAGGTAAGGACCATTCGCTGAAATCGTCACGCTCTTTGAAAATGCCGCCCGCGCTCGCGTTTCAAACGGCGAGACTTTTTAAGCGAATGAACTTTTAAACAAACCTATCCTTGATTTATCAACATTAGACGGTCAACCACAGTCATCGTTTGACTAATGACAATTTCAAAGAGCGAGACCATTTGAGCGAATTGACTTTAAGGGTTTATAATTAATTTAAATAATTTGTTTTGTTCCCGATACGCATTTTTTGAAATATAAGCGCAGTTTTAGGTTGAATGCACCACAATCGCATAAGGAGTCTTATTTACTTCCAAATACTGACTTTGAAAAATTTGTACCTAAAAGAAAAAAAATACTTTTACAAATTCTGATTTCTGTCCGGTAAAGTTGCTAATGTTCATGAATAGGTATAATAATTATTGTACTTTCATATTAAAGGGAATGATAATTGATTTGCTCCAAATGAGCAACTCTATCTGAAGACAGCGATATACTATAATAATTATATATATAAAAAAAAATTACTCTTACTTAAATTACAACATATCAATAGTAACCATTTTCATATCCTCACACTACACTGTCGCTAATCTCTTTAATGTCCAATTAACGTCAGAGGTTGCCTGGAAGAGATCGCCTTAAGCGATAAGGCCGCCTTTGTACATATCGTGTTATTATTCCTGTAGTTTTTACTTTTCTTGATTTTGTGTACAATACAGTGTTTCTATCTATCTATCTATAACATATCATCGATACTACCGATAGTATTGTCCAGAAATAAGGCTTGCTAGATGGAGCACACGGGCTTAGTAAGTACTGGCTCTTCTATAATCACTGCCGGAACACATCGACGACGAAGCGAAGGTTTTTGACGACAGACTTTACATAGAAGGATGGTCGCTAGCAGGCGGACCCTGAAGGGGTCCTACCACCAGCAAGTTACTCGGGTTAGTCGCCTCGTACGACACGCTTTACCAGTGGCGGTAGAGAATATTCTAAATCCGTCCCATACACGGAACAAACTCGTAAAAAGTGCTCAAAAAACGTGAAGTGCGAGACTTCACGTTATTTTGAGCACGGCTCAAGAACACAGACAAAACGACTAGGGACTGCACTATGTTCACGTCACGCAAAAGGGTACATCATCAAATGAGTTTTACATTAACATCGTGCAATTTGCGTACCTACTCGATATGCCATGTGCCATATGCCATATGCCTTCTTGTGCCATGGCGCAATAGAAAGTGCTTTGTTTCGCATATTTTTCCTGCTTTCGACTTTTATTTTTATTAAAAAATGAGTTAGATCTAATTTATGTTGTTGCTTTGTTTAATGCTACCTAGGAAGCAGAGGTAATTGTTTTTTTTTAACCATTTATCCAAATTGGTGTGACCCAAAATAAAAAACCATGAAATCTATATCAAAATTGGTTCCATAGTTTTTGATGTCGGAGAAAGTAAACAAGAATTTATAACACAGTAATCCTAGTGTGGACACTAGATAAATATAACATAGCATAACATTCTCATGTTCATAATCCCCGAGGGGGTAAAAAGAGGAACCACCTTCATCATAGATAGTTCCCACTTTTCGCCGTAACATTTCGTGGACAAACGTGATAGGTGGCGACCCTATCCCCGTCTACTAGGTGTAGAGTAGTATCCACAAAGACCGTAAGTCGTCTCGTACGACACCCACGGGAAGAGTTGGAGTGGTGCTGTTCTTTATGGCCGGAACGACACGGCACTAATATACTTCTTTATCTGATAAGTCTATTATTGTACACTAAACCCGCATTTGACCCCGATCTCGCCTGATGGTAAGCGACGATGAGGTCGACGATGGAGCATGCGGGTTCAGTAAATTCCTATTCAGACAGGCAGGCTGTTCCATACCCTAGCCGTTCGCTTAATGAACGAAGAAGCAAATCGCTTCGTATGAAAAGATGGGACATCAACAACATGACTCTAGTAGTCTTATTTTTATATTACAGGCGGAAAGAGAGCGAAAGGAGAGGGAAGAAGCGGAAAAGAGAGAGAAGATACGTATGGAGGTGCAGCTCAGGGAGCAGGAGGAGATGATGCGTAAACAGAAGGAGGAACAGGTTATTTACACTTATTTATAATACAAATATCGATAAAAACGAAAAAAATATATAGTACGGTCACGAACCTTAATTTGGGAGCCGCTTTGACACATTGAACAAACTTGTCATAGTCAATACTAGATTAACGCTAGTATTAGATCTCTTTTGATTTTCGTCTATGTTTTATTATGACAAAGTCGTTCAATGTATCAAAGTAAACCTAAATTAAGGTTCATGACTGACATGAAAGGTGAACTTATCTGTAAAAGAGATTTCTTCCAGCAAAACTGAGTACTGAACTTATAACTTTCCAACACTGACATAGACGCATCAGCATTTAATATACTCCCTGTCTATAAATATACACCGTGTTTTTTGGTTATGCATTAATTTCGACACTACTCAGAACCACTGATCGGAGTAGGTAGGGCTCTTTCGGGTCAATGTCCTCAATGGTTATATTAATATGGATATGATTTCGGGATCCCGTTTTAAGTTATCGAGCAAATGTTGTAAATTACTTTTATAAACCTCGCCCTTACTCGGCGGATTACGATTTTTTTAAAATTGTGAACTTACGAAGAAGTTAAAACACTACCATAGGTACACTAGCGCAATGAATCTTAAAAACAAATTATTTCGCCACCAATCTTAAATGTGTATCAAAACAAATATAACGTTAAAAATCTAAATATTTATTCAATCCCGGAAATCCCGGGATTATTGGGCATACTTATCCATATTATGACCGTATGTGGCAGTACCAAAAACAGCCCTACCTACTCCGATCATAGCTCAGAACACTGAAATAGTCATCTGCTATATTATCACATATATTTTTTTTCATTTTTTTTTTCATATTAACTAAATACCTTGCATTAAATTACCTAGTATTGGCACTACCTAGTATGGCTGCTCTTTATCCGAGCTGGCAACGTCGCATTTTGATTAATTTAAATTCGAAAATTATGACATAAGTTATTCATGACATCTGCAAACGAAATAGTTTGTTTAAATTTTATTTCAGGTTTTCTTACGGGCATAAATAAAGACCTTTACTCATTGTATAACTCAATTAAATTTAGTAAAATAAAATAGCAAGTAAATCGAGAACGAAGCGTTTTTGAGGATCACTTTCATTGTCAAATATATTATTTAAAAGCTACAGAAGTGTTTGGCGAAGTTAATGTATATCTTCAAAAACACGATGTATTATAAAAATAAAAATACGTTTAACTGTCGGTCCCGGCTGCTGTCATCTGACAGCAATCGTTAGGCCATGGGTACATCAAGATGCCAAAATGTAAGACGTAGACAAAAGCTCTGTTGGAAATTGTGTGTATTAACTATTGAGATGATGTATGAAACATAGCAGTAAGATGTTATAGTCGGATGTTAAGAGTTGAAATTAAATAATGGCGACCTTCGGCCTTCGACCTTCTGGCGTCAGTGGCCTAGTGGCTAGGACACCGGACTCCCATGCTGGGAGGTCCGTGTTCGAAACCGTGCAGTGCCATGTACCAATGGGTTTTTCGTATTTTTCAAAGACTTACGTTCATTTACCGACTGCTGTAACGGTGAAGGAAAACATCGTGAGGAAACCTACATACTGAGATGACCAGTGTGTAAAATGGGGAAGGCACGAAAGATCCTCAAGGGTCGAAGTGCCGCTGGGGTTATTCCCGGCCCTCCTATCATAAGATAAGATAAAAAGTTGCCATTATTTAATTTCAACTCATTTTTGGCAGACTATATGTGTGGTAATAAAGTATTATCTATTTATTTTTACAGGATAAACGCGAAGCAGCAAGGAAAGAGATGGAAAGACAGTGCCAACTCGAATGGGAGAAGAAGAGGTAAATATTATAGGTGGTAGATCCTGATGTGCAGGATCGTCTGGGTTGGTACCACCCTCTTATCTATTTCTGTCGTTAAGCAGAAATGCTTTCATTTCTGTGTTTCGGTTTGAATGATAAGAGAGCCAGTGTAATTACCGGCACATGAGGCAATCCATCTAAGTCTATGGGCGACGGTGACCACTTGCCATCAGCTGGCCCGTTTGCTGCAAGTCCGATAAAAGTGTTTGCCATTTCTGACCTTTCTAGTACTCTAGCCTCAGTTGGTCCCATAGAGCAGCCTTTCCCAAAGTGGGCGATAACGCCCCCTTGTGGGCGCTGCAGGCCTAAAGGGGGGCGGTAAGACACCCAGAAAAAAATGGGGGCGTTGTGTAGAGGCTTGGGGGGTGATTTGTAATTTCATTTAGCTAAGAGGCCTCTTAGACACCGACTGCATGAGCTCTCGACTCTCAACTACAACTTGTGAACATCAACTAATATTAGTTAAGAGATTGCTCAAACTCGGTTCGCTATTTCTCTCCGCGTAGTTCATATATCTGTCCTGTTTTATTGAATATATGAAATAAAAATCATGTCAATCGGTCGCTTCGTTTCGAAATGAAAGTAGACACAAACAAACAAATAAAAAGGTAACAGACATACTTTCGCATTTTAATAGTTATTAGTACTCCTAGATAGGTAATTTTCGTAGATAGTAGACCGCGGGCAATCATGTTTTAACAAGGTTTTGTTAAATAACCTGAATTGTGCATTCCTGTATCTATTGGCTGGTTCATAAGTCATCTGTAAGATTGTTTATTCAATAAACAATCTTACAGATCGTTTAAATTCAAAACTTTGTTTTAATTTGTATAAAAATACCCTTAAATAAGATTAAGTATGCTTTTTATTGCTCTGAAATAGGATATGGCATGTTTAAAATTAAAAATTGCAATAGCTATATTTAAGGTGTGCAACAGATACGAGTAGTAAGTTTAAAATAATTGGGGGGGCGTTTGAAAATTTTTGATTCTCAAAGTGGGCGGTGGGCGAAATAAGTTTGGGAACCTGTGCCATAGAGTCTTTTCATCCTTATGAGAAACAGGATCGATTCGACACCATTAAAAAAAGAAAACATGAGAACTGCTCATTTTCTTGCTGACTTTACCATTTTTTCAAAATCTGTGAATGCTGTTATAAATAACTCCAATGGTTAAGGAAGATCTCCTAAGAACGTTTTCTTGTAGCTACAGCGGTTAAGGTTGAAAGAAAGAATTTATTACCAATAGCACACATACTTATAGGTAGCTGCCTTTACTGCCCCATCTTGAATTACCACCCAGTATTCCTAGACGGGGTATAATCATACGTACATACCTTCACGCTATGTCCCTTGCGGGGTAAGCAGTGAAAACGGAGCGCCACGAATCTCTGCCTTAGCACGCTTCTCTTGCTTCCTCTACAGTAATTTGTCGTTTCACGCATGCTCGCCGTTGGGGTCGTCTGCTCTATATATTAAAATCTAAGAGCACTCTGTCAATCTAATCTTTAAACGTCAGTCTAAGACGACAGCAGCTTTTTCGGTATTAATAACTCCTTCATTATTTTTTTTACAGAACAAGGGAACTAGAAGCTATGCGAACCGAAGAACAGAGTAAAGTTCTTAGCCTGAAAGCTAAAAGCCAAGCTTTGACCGCTGAATTAGGGTCAGTGACTCTGAAAGCTTCTAACTTGGCTAAAGACATCAGAGAGACAAGGACAGCTGTGGCTTCTGCTAAATGTACCATCGACGGAATGAGGTATGTATTTTTTTAATCTACATCTAAACCCGCGTTTGACCTCAACCTCACCTGGTGGTAAGTGACGATGAGGTCGAAGATGGAACACACGGGCTTAGTAAGTACTGGCTCTTCTATAAACACTGTCGGAACACATCAACGTTGAAGCGAAGATATTTGACAAGACTTTACATAGAAGGTGGTCGCGAGCCAGGCGAACCCTGAAGGGGTCCTACCACCAGCAAGTTACTCGGGTTAGTCGCTTCGTACGACACGCTAAGCACGATTGGCTAAGACATTAGAGAAACAAGGACGGCTGTAGTCTCTGCTAAATGTACTATTGATGGAATTAGGTATTTTCAACGTCCATTCTTTCATTAGCTGCAGATGCCCGTCACAAATAACTGTCTAATTTGGAGACAATTTTGAGGAAACACACATTTTATTGATGAAAATTTATCAAAATAATGTATAGTTCGGCATTTTAATCGCGAAATTTGATCACTATTTGTACAAAAATATGTTCCTGGTGGTTCCTCTGTCTACCCCCTCAGGGATTATGGACGTGAGAGTTATGTATGTATGATTAATTAACTAATTATTTTTGCCACCAGGTCTGACCGCGATTCCAGCATGTCTGAAATGCAACAGCTTAAAGCTCGGGTGAAAGAGCTTAATGCTAAGCAGATAGCATTGAACAAGGAAAAAGCTGACTTGGACGCCAAGGTATAATTAAAAAACCGGCCAAGTTCGAGTCGGGCCTCACCATATCTATAGGAATCCGTACTATAAGGGCTATTTGTAAATATTGAGCGAAAAAGCTTTGCCATTCGAATATATACGCCTAGCGTCTCAAAACGCCCAATGTCTTACAACGCCCACTGTCTCAATCGCTCAGTGTCTCAACGTCCAATGTTTTACAACGCTCAGTGTCTCAAAACGCCAATCGTCAAAAAACGCCCAGTGTCTCAATTTACTCTTCGATTCGTGAGCACTTACAACCCACTAGCTACATGGCATAGCCCTTATAGTGGTCACATTGAGTTAAAAATACAAATGATTTTGTTTTTATTGTGTACTAGCCCGCAACTTCGTTCGCGTTCCATACTAACTTTTCCCCCACATTTAACCCAACTTTAAGTTAATTTTTCGTAACGTCTATGGCCTAGATGTCAGTATGAACTTATTTAAATATATCTGTGAAGACTCCATCCAAATTCGTTCAGTAGTTTTTACGTAATGTGCGTTGGAACAAACAGACACAAATAAAAATTTCACTTTTAAGGTTTTTTGATATGTATAGATATAGATTGCCCATCCTGGTTTCTAGCCACATTGGGTGAAGTCAGAACCAGCTGACTGCTTGTGGCACATTTCATCTGAGCTCCTTCGTGCCTCGTAAAACACTTTAAACAGTCAGTCCGGTTGTTGTCGTTCGACAGCAGTCTTTAAGCCATGTCAGAGGCCTACGGGCGGCCTGAACAACTCTGACAATAGGTCACTAATAATATGCGATAAAAATTGTACATTTTGCAGGCTAAGGCATCTGAAGGCGCCGGCGAAGACGGCAAACTGAGCATGATGGAGGTTACGTTGAAACAACTACGTGATAAGGTAATGTTTTCAAATACAATACAATACAAAACCATTTATTGCGCACAGATACATATAAGGCGACTTTTTGTGGCGATGCAGTCGCGCGTTTTGCGAACGCGCGACTGCATCACGTTTGCCGCATTTGCAAAGCGCTACAGAAGCGATTCAGCATCGCTACTGCATCGATGCAAACGCGCTACAGAAGCGACTCGAATCGAAAGCAATTCACGAAATGTTGAATGCGACGTTCGATAACAACTTTTAAATTTTCTTTTTTAATTTATTAGTTTATTAAACGTTGTTACATAATGACCACCAAGTAATTACGCTGCACACGCTGCTTCCGTTGCGTAGTCAAAAGAACTAACAAAGTTAACGTGATCAGTGTTGTCTGGACCGATTCCATTTTGCAACTGTAGCGTGCAAAGGCTTTTGTGAGACACTACTGCATCGCGACTGTAGCGATGCTGCATCGCGGCTGTATAGCTACAGTAGCGATACAGAATCGTGACTGCGTGGGTTATGCTACACCGCGAGCGGCTGCATCGCGTCTGTATCGATGCTGCATCGCGACTGTGTCGTCAAAAAGTCGCCGTGGGCGATGGCCAGTACATATCTTGCCCTTACAATGTTGTACATAAATTAATTTGTGGCAACAGGGAGCGTGTTCAGCTTATGCTATGGACGGAGTCCACAGCGCTGATTCAACACGTCCCTTTGTCACTTGGAATACACAAATAACCGCTGTTTCATACATTTACGTTCACGTTCATACATTACGTTACATTTCGGTCGTGTAGCTTTTGTATAGTATTGCCTCGTAGTGAAAGTCGTTCAGTTATGGATTCGAACACATTCCCTTTCGGATCTGTAGGGGGTTTTGTTACACCCGATTTATAGTGTCTATAAGGATATTTTATACGATTTTATTTCTATACTTTACCTTAAGAGTATCGGTGGCGTAGTGACTAGGACGCCGGACTCCCATGCGAGAGATCCGGGATCAAAATCATACCATACAATGTCATGTACCAATGAGTTTAGGTTTTTTCGAAGACTTATGTACACTTACCGACAGTTCAAATGGTGAAGGAAAACATCGTGAGGAAACCTGCACGCTGAGATAACCAATGTGTGTTTGGAAGGCAATGGCAAACCACCCCATTGAAGCCAAGAACGACCTTCTATGTGGTTATTTCCATAGAATTATCGCGACCCTCATAATTGAGGAATACGACGATAGGAGAAGAAGAATCTATCAAATGAGTTATGGCACTCCATTTTAGTAAAGGAAAATAAAAATCAACAGTGTGCAACACTGAAGTAATACTCTTTACTAGACATTTATATTTTCACAGATGATATTTATATTTTTCTATGTTTTTTGTTGCCATACGTAGTCTTGCAGTAGGCTGCAAGAAAGTCTTGATTGACACTAATTTATTTTGACAGGTGGAAGCAGCAAAAGCCATAGTCGAAAGCAAGAAATCGGATCTCGACAATAACAAGTCACAGCTGTCAGAGTTGACAGCTAAAGTGACAGAACTGGGTGACAAGTGTGAGAAGGTGTGGCAGCTGTACGAAGAGAGGAGGCAGGAGTATTTGGAAAGGAAGAGCACTGCGCCTGCTGAGTCGGCCTGGGGCGCTACTGGTAAGGATGACGTGACAGAAATGATTGACAATAGTGATATAAATGGATGACAAAAGTGATAGAAATGGATGACAAAGGTGCCAGAAATTGATGATAAATGTGACAGAAATTGATGACAAATGTGACAGAAATTGATGACAAATGTGATAGAAATTGATGACAAATGTGATAGAAATTGATGACAAATGTGACAGAAATTTATGACAAATGTGACAGAAATTGATGACAAATGTGACAGAAATTGATGACAAATGTGATAGAAATTGACGACAAAGGTGACAGAAATTGATGATAAATGTGATAGAAATGTATGACAAAGGTGACAGAATTGGGTGACGAAAGTGACAATTGGGTGACGAAGGTGACAGAAATGGGCGACAAAGATGATAGAAATGCCGTAAGGCATTAAGCTGCCGCAAGGCATTAAGCTGCCGCAAGACATTAAGCTCGCCTAATGTACACCTTTTTATTTTGTGCATTAAAGTATAAATAAAATAAATAAATGGGTGACAAAGGTAATAGAAAATAGATGACAAAGTTGACAGAAAAGGGAAAAAAATCGAAAGAAAACGGGAGAAAACTCGAAACGAGTTATGCTATACCTTTTATAAATACATATTTTATTTTTTCGTTAATTAGTTGTTTTGATGATGATGAAGTTGTTTTGTATTTTGTCTGTGTGTATAATAAAGATTTTAAAAGGATGACAAATTAAAATTGAAATTAGTGACAATGATGGTTATAGAATATAGTTAAATATGTTAATGACAATGGTTAAGAAATAAGTGGTAACAGTATTAGAAATTGGTGAGAAAGACAATAGAAATTGGTGACGGAAGTGACAAAAATTAATGACATAGAATCTATGTCATTAATTTGATTATTATGACAATTTGGCAGAATTAGGTGACAAAAATAGCTACAAAGGCGATAGAAATAAGTGACAACAATATCTTATTGTATTGGTGTTCATGTGGTTTTTGGGTGGTGTATCCTGATTTGCAGGATCGCCTGGGGAAATACCACTCTCATACCTATTTCTGCCGCAAAGCAGTAAAGTTTACATTGCGTTTCGGGTGGAGGGTAAGGGAGTCAGTGTAATTACCGGCACATGAGGCACTCACTCACTTCATTCACTCCATCTTAGTCCTCAAGGTTAGCAGCACATCGAAAGCCCTTTAATAATAATACAGTGCGGTGAGATGTCTATGGGCTACGGTGACCACTTACCATCAGGTGGCCCGTTTGCTCGTCTGCTCTCCATAAAAAAAAATGTGGTTACAGAGGCGGACTGGGGCACTTCGAACGACGCGTGGGGCGAAACCGCCGCGACTGAAGAGAGCTGGAGCGACGCCCCGGCGACTACAGGTTAAACTAATTATTTTTTGGGCTTTAGTCCGTAAACTCGATGTCAGATCGCATGGATACCATTGCATGTTTTGACTATTATTGGATACTCTCGATAGTACGGAAGCATGTGAGGTTAACGGGTGTAGCACCACCCCATCTCTTCCCGCGGGTGTCGTACGAGGCGACTAAGAGTCTTAGTGGATACTAGTCTACACCTAGTAGATGGCGGTAGGCTCGCCACCTTTCACGTTGGTCCACCAAATCTTACGGCGAAAAATGGGAAGTACCTTTACCTATGATGAAGGTGGTTCCTCTGTCTACCCCCATTGGGTTTACGGACGTGAGAGTTATTCTATGGGTTTATTCGTAAATAAAATAAAAACTAAAGTATCAATAGCTTGATATCGATAATAATGCCCCCAGGGGCAACGAAGAAGTGGAGGCCCTGGAAAATTTGAAATCAGACAAAAAAATATCTTTTTCATAGTATTTCAAATATTTTATTGCTTTTAACGAACTGATGATGGTATAGTAAAATACAAGAAATAGACAACAGTGAATATTACGAATGGAACTTTGCGCGTTTTTTTTCGACGAAAAACCATTATTATTAACTCTTTATTGTACACAATATAATACAAACTTATACCAAAAAAAATATGTGAAACACAAAGGGCGCGACTTATCTCTAAGAGAGATCTCTTCCAGCAAACCCCATAAAAAAAACAATTTGATACATATCAAGGCAGGCGAAGTGTACACCTATATGCTAAATAAATATACCTACTTAATAATACAAAATAGAAAATACGTACATAAATATAATATAATACATAAATATACAAATAAATAAATAAATACTATATACTAACATAAAAATATAATTATAATATAATAAAGATAATACAGTGATGACAAAATAAAACTAAAGGAGAGAAGAATAATGTTCCTTGACAAGTTTCTTAAAGATAGGAAAGGATTGACTTTCACGAATGCCGGGAGGGAGAGCATTCCACAATCTGACCGCATGCACAGAGAAGGAGTAGTTAAAGAAGTCGGTTTTGTGGGGGGTGCGAGGAAACTGTAGAAGGGAACTAATGTGGGACCTAGAAAGCTTATCACCCGACCGCAAGAAATTAAAGCGTTCACGCAAATAGGGGGGAGAGGTGGGATTCCTTAAAATTTTGATAAGAGTACAAAGAATATGAGAATTTCTACGATGACGAATGGGGAGCCATTGGAGTTGAGACCTAAATTGGGAAATGTGATCAAACTTACGCAAGCCAAAGATAAAACGTATACAGAGATTTTGAAGTCTTTCAAGTTTATTTAAAAGCTCCTCTTTGGCATCAAGAAAACAGACGTCGGCATAGTCAATTATGGGAAGAAGAAGACTTTGGGCAAGGTTGATCTTAGTTTGAAGAGGTAAGAAATTTTGAAGACGTTTAAGAGAGTGAAAGGAGAAATGGCCTTTTTTACTAATTTACTATCAATAATTTCAGTAAAATCTAGCTCCTAATCATATTGTACAGACCCTGGGGTTCCAGCCCTGTTGCTCTTCCCTAAATCCGGCCCTAGGCTGTTATGCCAGCGAGACGAGATAAAGAATGTAAACAAACTTTCAGGGATGCATAACATTTTTATTTGAAGAATTTTAACTTTAATATTTATTATCGTTGTAGCCACCGAGCCGGTGTCTACAGCCAGTGCTCCTAAATGGCGCTGTGTGTACGAATTCTCCGCCCGAACGGTCGACGAACTCAGTTTGCAGCCTGGAGACCTGGTGAGTTGGGATTTATACCTTATTAGCAGACATAGAACTTAACTTAACTTCCCACACTCACACACCCACTCACCCTACACTACATATGCACACTTACATCATTACACACTCCCACACAACCTAACACACCCCCACCCATACTCACTCTTACCATTATCTTTACTAAATTCCTTTCTGATTAAATTTTTCAAATTCCTTTTAGGTTAAGAATATAATTTGTAATTTGTCTGCACAGAAAGTGCGACGGAATCACGACTTACAAGATACAGGTTTTCGACCTAGTTTGTAAGTCGGAGGTCCTTTTTTTTGTGTGCCCTGTAATAAGTAAATAAACTATTTCATTTTTTATTTTTTTTTCATAGAACTTTTTGTTAGCCGAACAAAAATTTGGGAGTTTCTCCCGCGCTTTTGTGGCGTCTACGTCAGCTTTGTTTCGATTTGTCTTGCAAATTGTTTTACAGCAGTGCTTTTCTAGTAAGAATTGTGTTTCTTGCTCGAAAAACTTCGACAAGATGTGAATAATGTGTGGGACAGTGAAGTAAAGTCAAATAAGACGCTGCAGCCCGATCCGTACTTGGCTGGATTTTGAAGAGCCACACTGCGTCCGGGACGCCTTCTTATTTGGTTCGGATGGCGCAGAAGCGTGGAAGATTCTCCCAGATAGCATTGAAATGTGTCACACCAGCATTTTAATGAAGACTTGAAAGAGTTGTTTACATCAGACATGGCTGTATGGGCTCAGTTCCCTTTGCCTTAAAAAAAAAAAATTTGGTAGTGTTTTGTTATCGATAAATGACAATTGTCGATAGTTTTATACACGTCATAATATCACATTTAGAGCAAAATAACTCATTTTCGCGTCTCTGGATTTGTGGCGAATTCACGATCCACGATTGTATGAAATCGTCACGAGACATTTTTCTAGGAGGCATTTTCTTTACACTGACCTTTTTTTTTCCCCTTAAATAAATGGCCTCAATTTAATTTAATTTAGATGATGACAGCGGTCAAAGACTATCACAGACTGATATTGTTCTTACTTATGACAGTCCAAGCAGTAAGGCTGTGGAACTCCCTCCCGTCATCTATCAGGCAGGCCAAATCACTGCCAATATTTAAAAATCTTCTTCGTCAACACTACGAATTGCAGTGTGGATACACTGCCTAATTGTTCAAATGCAGTTTCGTTTTAGCATATGATTAGCATATGAGTGTTATTTATTTATTTATTATATTTTTGATTATATATTAAGTATTATATTTCTGTATATATTATAGTATTTATGTAATATTATTACTACTGCTTTGCAGCTTGCAAAAGTTTGCATTTTTTAATTTTTAATTATTGTTATTTATTTGAGGGTAGTATCTATTTCATACGCCTTTTGCACTCGTATATTATGTATCTTATGATTTTTCCATCACCTGAAGGTTGCCTGGAATATCGCTTAAAGCGATATGGCCGCCTTCTGCACATTGTATTGTACCTCTCTTTATGTAGTATGTTTTGTTTTTGTCCCGGGTGTGTAATAAAATATATTTGTATCTTTTTAATTACATTATCTGAAGAGATTATTAACAGAATAAATGAATAGTCGTAATCGAATGAGTCGACTAATGTATGGGAAAATACTCAAATCGCATGCGCCAACTGGCAGACGCAGTTTCCATATAAAACTGCTCTAGCGAGCAATCTACATAAGGGTAAATATCAAAATCCTTGGGTTAAAAGTAATTAACCACTTTTGAAAAACTTTAACCTGACCACTTTTTAGGTGAGCGATGCGCCCGCACCTAGGGGAGACGCGGAGCCTGGCTGGAGATGGGGCACTGCCAGAGGTAAATACTGTCGCATTAGCATATTAACGTCCCCACTGTTGGGGCACAGGCCTCCCCTCACACGAGGGGGTACAAGCCATGATCTACCGAGCGGGTCCAGTGCTATGCTGTGGATTTCACACGCCTTCGGAAACATTTTTTTCTTCTGAAAAACTAACTGAACCCATCTAACTATTAGTTTCGGCGGGCTGATAATCTTCCAATTCTTCAGGTTTCATATTGCGAAATTGAAGTCCACTTAACTTTACCTGGTCATCATTAGATCAACATGAACCTGAATATTTGACTTCAAATTAGAACCATCTAGCTATTACCGTTCCAGAGATCCCACCTGTCATCAAAGATACTCCAAGATCTTGGAAACCACTGATCCAATTTTTATTAGACGTATCTAAGAACACTCGACGAAATTCTCTATTAAATTAAAAAAACCGGATCCAAATAGGACAATCCGTTCTCAAGTTATGATGCCACAGACAAACACACAAACAAACAGACAGACAAACGTGTCAAACTTATAACACGCCCTCCCTCGATCAGTCAGGGGTTAAAAAAGGGAAGAAGCATCTCCCGAGTAAAAATTTTAACCATCAAAAAACGAATTCAGATCCATCTTCAGAATGTCTATGTAAGTTGATTGATGCAATTAAAAAAACCATCAGTTAACTAGTACCTTATGTTGTCAGGCCAATCGGGATGGTTCCCCGAGTCGTACGTGGAAGACATCAATGCAGCAACCGCGTACGCAGCAGAGGTCATCGAACCCATGGAGACTAAGACTCAGCTCGAAGGTACTATAGAATGCTATCGGGGATTTGGAATTTAATTTTATTCGTAGTCGGTAACTCTTGATATAATTAATTAAAATTTATTTGCACACACATAACACGATAATTAGTTAATTACATTTCCCTACTTAAAAGAGTTACTTTTTTTGACTTAGAGTAGCAAAACTCTGACTCAGCATTATACTGTGATGATAAGGCTAGATGCTAGCCACCGCCGCAGCGCTGGTTTTCAGTCAGGGCCGGGTGACACGACGCCACGGTACGTAACGGTGAGACAGCTGTCAGCATTGCACAACTATATGAACATATCGCAATACATAATATTTGTAAAACAACTACTTCCATTCTAATATTAGGTGCATTTCGGTTCTACAGAAACAGTTCGGTTGAACAGAGTGGTCGTGGTTACGGACGCTTTAGCAGTGTGTCTCCAATTGGCTCAGTAGGTGGCATTGCGAGAACACGCGGCCAGGGAAACACTTCGGCACTGACTTTATGAGGTCCGACCATCTTGTCGGGGATCTACCGCGCGATCTTGTTCCTTCCACTTTACCCTGGACTATCAGACGCTCCATTGAGTCTTCTTTGCGATTAATATGGCATTAATATGGCGATTTATTGACCACTAAACCCGCGTTTGATCTCAATCTCACCTGATGGTAATTCGACGATGGAGTATGTGGGTTCAGTAAATGCCTATTCACTCTGGCCTTAAAGATTCCATGGTTGTAGGGTTCGGGAAACACATATAAACGTTTCGGGTTTTCCTTATAATTTTCGGGTTATCCAAGCGACATTTCCACTTTTTTTTTTAAATCATTTGTCCTTTAGGACTAATTTTTTTTTCGTGTCTTGGCGCTAGTTTCGCTCAGCCTTATTAAGAATTTTATTGTTATTTGTTGCAGGCATAGCTGAGGTGCCCGAAGCTGAAATCACCAATGACCTGGGAGGGGCCATGCCTGTAGTGGGTAAGTGCGAGAACGTGCCTAGTGTCATCAACACCCGCCTATTAATTACAAAGCGTTGCAAATAAATTAAACACTTTATTTTTTTATTAGACACTGAAAGAAGGGATATTAAATACCTGAGCTAAAATTACAAAATTAAATCCTTGTTGTTGTTAAAGTTACAAAATAAAATTAAAAAAGTCGGCTCTGATTTGATTCATTTTAAGTTATGAGACCACAGAACAGATAAACGGCTACTTCCTCATAGATAACCAAGTTAAAAATGTTGCATGACATCCAAAACTTCTGTTACAGAAGGCGGCGATTTCTACATAGCAGCATACCCATACACGTCTGCGGAGCCCGGCGACCTGATGTTTGAGGCGGGGGAGCGGATAGAGGTGTTACGACGGGACGGGGACTGGTGGACCGGCAGGGTGGGCGCCAGGTGGGGGTGTGGTAGATAGATTGGGGGTTTGATTGTAGGGTTGGAGTAGTTTAAGAGCTAAGTGGCGGTTTATGGCTAAATGGCAGATTGGGGCGAGGTAGTAGATTGGGGGATGGATGGTAGATTGGGTTGGAGTCCGGCCACCTGATGTTTGATGCGGGGGAGCGGATTGAGGTGCTGCGACGAGACGGGGACTGGTGGACAGGCAGGCTGGTGGTAGATTGGGGTGGCGTGGTAGGGGGGGGGGGGGGGTATACTGGAGATAGGATATATTTTTTATATAGATAATTTTTTTTTAATTTTTTTATTATTTAGCTTACAGCCTTATTTACAAGTTACATATACATATATAAAAACAATAGCCATCTATAAGCTTCCACAGTTATTAAAAAAAACTCTTAATCTAGCAACGATGTACATCTACAGGTAGGCAGAGGAAAATTCGTTAGTGAGTAAGGATTTTACGGAATCAGGACTACTGATGAAGAGATCTATAGTAGGGTTATTGCTTAGCTGGTTAAAAGAAAGATAAAATTGCTATCACTTATGTAACTTAATGTTATGTTATTTTATTATGTAACGTTTTCAGGACTGGCATATTCCCGTCTAACTACGTGACCAAAGACGCGATTGTCACCACCTCCGAGCCCATCGCGACCATCCCCGAGGCGCCCGAGCCGGCGCCGGAACCCGAGCCCCTACCATCCGCTCCTCAGTACACCCCGGCGCCGCAACCCGCGCCTACTGCCGCGCCTACCTCGCCCCCCATACAGGTAACACGTTACGTCGTCTTAGGTGAAAGATAGCCAGCTGTACTGACAGCAATAGCCAACTATACCGACGACAATATCCAGCTACACTGCTACTAGGTGAGAGATAGCCTGCTATACTGACAGCAATAGCCAACTATACCGACGACAATATCCAGCTACACTGCTACTAGGTGAGAGATACCCTGCTATACTGACAGCAATAGCCAACTATACCGACGACAATATCCAGCTACACTGCTACTAGGTGAGAGATACCCTGCTATACTGACAGCAATAGCCAACTATACCGACGACAATATCCAGCTACACTGCTACTAGGTGAGAGATAGCCAGCTGTACTGACAGCAATAGCCAACTATACCGACGACAATATCCAGCTACACTGCTACTAGGTGAGAGATAGCCAGCTGTACTGACAGCAATAGCCAACTATACCGACGACAATATCCAGCTACACTGCTACTAGGTGAGAGATACCCTGCTATACTGACAGCAATAGCCAACTATACCGACGACAATATCCAGCTACACTGCTACTAGGTGAGAGATACCCTGCTATACTGACAGCAATAGCCAACTATACCGACGACAATATCCAGCTACACTGCTACTAGGTGAGAGATACCCTGCTATACTGACAGCAATAGCCAACTATACCGACGACAATATCCAGCTACACTGCTACTAGGTGAGAGATACCCTGCTATACTGACAGCAATAGCCAACTATACCGACGACAATATCCAGCTACACTGCTACTAGGTGAGAGATACCCTGCTATACTGACAGCAATAGCCAACTATAGCGACAAAATATCCAGCTACACTGCTACTAGGTGAGAGATACCCTGCTATACTGACAGCAATAGCCAACTATAGCGACAAAATATCCAGCTACACTGCTACTAGGTGAGAGATAGCCTGCTGTACTGACAGCAATAGCCAACTATAGCGACGAAAAAGCCAGCTACACTGCTACTAGGTGAGAGATACCCTGCTATACTGACAGCAATAGCCAACTATACCGACGACAATATCCAGCTACACTGCTACTAGGTGAGAGATACCCTGCTATACTGACAGCAATAGCCAACTATACCGACGACAATATCCAGCTACACTGCTACTAGGTGAGAGATACCCTGCTATACTGACAGCAATAGCCAACTATACCGACGACAATATCCAGCTACACTGCTACTAGGTGAGAGATACCCTGCTATACTGACAGCAATAGCCAACTATACCGACGACAATATCCAGCTACACTGCTACTAGGTGAGAGATAGCCAGCTGTACTGACAGCAATAGCCAACTATACCGACGACAATATCCAGCTACACTGCTACTAGGTGAGCGATAGCCAGCTGTACTGACAGCAATAGCCAACTATACCGACGACAATATCCAGCTACACTGCTACTAGGTGAGAGATACCCTGCTATACTGACAGCAATAGCCAACTATACCGACGACAATATCCAGCTACACTGCTACTAGGTGAGAGATACCCTGCTATACTGACAGCAATAGCCAACTATACCGACGACAATATCCAGCTACACTGCTACTAGGTGAGAGATACCCTGCTATACTGACAGCAATAGCCAACTATACCGACGACAATATCCAGCTACACTGCTACTAGGTGAGAGATACCCTGCTATACTGACAGCAATAGCCAACTATACCGACGACAATATCCAGCTACACTGCTACTAGGTGAGAGATACCCTGCTATACTGACAGCAATAGCCAACTATACCGACGACAATATCCAGCTACACTGCTACTAGGTGAGAGATACCCTGCTATACTGACAGCAATAGCCAACTATAGCGACAAAATATCCAGCTACACTGCTACTAGGTGAGAGATAGCCTGCTGTACTGACAGCAATAGCCAACTATAGCGACGAAAAAGCCAGCTACACTGCTACTAGGTGAGAGATACCCTGCTATACTGACAGCAATAGCCAACTATACCGACGACAATATCCAGCTACACTGCTACTAGGTGAGAGATACCCTGCTATACTGACAGCAATAGCCAACTATAGCGACAAAATATCCAGCTACACTGCTACTAGGTGAGAGATAGCCTGCTGTACTGACAGCAATAGCCAACTATAGCGACGAAAAAGCCAGCTACACTGCTACTAGGTGAGAGATAGCCTGCTGTACTGACAGCAATAGCCAACTATAGCGACGAAAAAGCCAGCTACACTGCTACTAGGTGAGAGATACCCTGCTATACTGACAGCAATAGCCAACTATACCGACGACAATATCCAGCTACACTGCTACTAGGTGAGAGATACCCTGCTATACTGACAGCAATAGCCAACTATACCGACGACAATATCCAGCTACACTGCTACTAGGTGAGAGATACCCTGCTATACTGACAGCAATAGCCAACTATAGCGACAAAATATCCAGCTACACTGCTACTAGGTGAGAGATAGCCTGCTGTACTGACAGCAATAGCCAACTATAGCGACGAAAAAGCCAGCTACACTGCTACTAGGTGAGAGATACCCTGCTATACTGACAGCAATAGCCAACTATACCGACGACAATATCCAGCTACACTGCTACTAGGTGAGAGATAGCCTGCTGTACTGACAGCAATAGCCAACTATAGCGACGAAAAAGCCAGCTACACTGCTACTAGGTGAGAGATAGCCTGCTGTACTGACAGCAATAGCCAACTATAGCGACGAAAAAGCCAGCTACACTGCTACTAGGTGAGAGATACCCTGCTATACTGACAGCAATAGCCAACTATACCGACGACAATATCCAGCTACACTGCTACTAGGTGAGAGATACCCTGCTATACTGACAGCAATAGCCAACTATACCGACGACAATATCCAGCTACACTGCTACTAGGTGAGAGATACCCTGCTATACTGACAGCAATAGCCAACTATAGCGACAAAATATCCAGCTACACTGCTACTAGGTGAGAGATAGCCTGCTGTACTGACAGCAATAGCCAACTATAGCGACGAAAAAGCCAGCTACACTGCTACTAGGTGAGAGATACCCTGCTATACTGACAGCAATAGCCAACTATACCGACGACAATATCCAGCTACACTGCTACTAGGTGAGAGATACCCTGCTATACTGACAGCAATAGCCAACTATAGCGACAAAATATCCAGCTACACTGCTACTAGGTGAGAGATAGCCTGCTGTACTGACAGCAATAGCCAACTATAGCGACGAAAAAGCCAGCTACACTGCTACTAGGTGAGAGATACCCTGCTATACTGACAGCAATAGCCAACTATACCGACGACAATATCCAGCTACACTGCTACTAGGTGAGAGATACCCTGCTATACTGACAGCAATAGCCAACTATACCGACGACAATATCCAGCTACACTGCTACTAGGTGAGAGATACCCTGCTATACTGACAGCAATAGCCAACTATAGCGACAAAATATCCAGCTACACTGCTACTAGGTGAGAGATAGCCTGCTGTACTGACAGCAATAGCCAACTATAGCGACGAAAAAGCCAGCTACACTGCTACTAGGTGAGAGATACCCTGCTATACTGACAGCAATAGCCAACTATACCGACGACAATATCCAGCTACACTGCTACTAGGTGAGAGATAGCCTGCTGTACTGACAGCAATAGCCAACTATAGCGACGAAAAAGCCAGCTACACTGCTACTAGGTGAGAGATAGCCTGCTGTACTGACAGCAATAGCCAACTATAGCGACGAAAAAGCCAGCTACACTGCTACTAGGTGAGAGATACCCTGCTATACTGACAGCAATAGCCAACTATACCGACGACAATATCCAGCTACACTGCTACTAGGTGAGAGATAGCCTGCTGTACTGACAGCAATAGCCAACTATAGCGACGACAATATCCAGCTACACTGCTACTAGGTGAGAGATACCCTGCTATACTGACAGCAATAGCCAACTATACCGACGACAATATCCAGCTACACTGCTACTAGGTGAGAGATACCCTGCTATACTGACAGCAATAGCCAACTATACCGACGACAATATCCAGCTACACTGCTACTAGGTGAGAGATACCCTGCTATACTGACAGCAATAGCCAACTATAGCGACAAAATATCCAGCTACACTGCTACTAGGTGAGAGATAGCCTGCTGTACTGACAGCAATAGCCAACTATAGCGACGAAAAAGCCAGCTACACTGCTACTAGGTGAGAGATACCCTGCTATACTGACAGCAATAGCCAACTATACCGACGACAATATCCAGCTACACTGCTACTAGGTGAGAGATACCCTGCTATACTGACAGCAATAGCCAACTATAGCGACAAAATATCCAGCTACACTGCTACTAGGTGAGAGATAGCCTGCTGTACTGACAGCAATAGCCAACTATAGCGACGAAAAAGCCAGCTACACTGCTGTATATGAAATGAAATTACTTTTATTTGCAAGAAATACGGTACACTTTTAGACAACATAAAAATAGAATTTTAAGTGTTCAGCGTATTTCACCAGTAGCTTGGCTTGCAACATTTTTTTTATAAGTTTATACATTAATTAGTTCATTATAAAAAAGAAAGTTTCATATCACACTTAAATTCGTAAAATTATAATAAATGAAGCTAGTATTCGGGAGCATGTGAAGTCAGTAGACTTTGCTATGGTGCTATAATACATGCACATTAAATACATATATTTGTGACGGTTTATACCTGTCGAATATTCTAATTTACAATTTTCCTTAACCAATAGCTAACATTTCCAGGAGCAGAAATCCTCAACCCCAATATCATCGGAAGTGGCAGCCATAACGGAATCCGCTGCGTCTGCTGCAACGCCGCGACCCGCTTCAGTCACACGACGAGACTCCGGCAGAGACTCCGCCACCGGCCGCCGCAAGAATGAGATCGCGCAGGCTATAGCCAGCTACACTGCCACTAGGTGAGATCATAGTCAGCTACACTGTTACTAGGTGGGAGATTATAGCCAGCTGTACTGACACTAAGGGAGTATAGCCAGCTGTGCTGACAGTAATAGCCAACTATACCAAGAGCAATAGCCAGCAATACTGCCACCAATAGCCAGCTACACTGCCACTAAGTAAGAGATATATCTTACGAGGTGGCAGCCAAAACAGAATCCGCGGCATCTGCTGCAGTGCTGCGACCCGCGTGCGTCACACGACGAGACTCCGGCAGAGACTCCGCCACCGGCCGCCGCAAGAATGAGATCGCGCAGGCTATAGCCAGCTACACTGCCACTAGGTGAGATCATATCCAGCTACACTGTTACTAGGTGAGATGAATCAAGTAAAACATACTTCAGCTACTGGGTGAGACAGCCTATCATACTGACAACAATATCCTGAAATACTACCACCCTTAAAAGCCAGCTAGCCTGCTACTAGGTGAGAGATTATAGCCAGCTGTTCTAACAAAGTGGGCCGGTCACATCTGTCGCAGAACCGACAATCGCTGGGGTAGACGAGTTCTGAAGTGGAGACCGCGTTTCGGCAAACGTAGTGTGGGTCGCCCCCCTGCTAGATGGAGCGACGATCTGCGCAAGGTGGCTGGCAGCCACTAGATGAGAAGAGCTGAAGATCGGGCTCAATGGCGCGCCCTGGGAGAGGCCTATGTCCAGTAGTGGACTAGAGTAGGCTGCTGATGATGATTTTCTAACAATAATAGCCAGTTGGCTATACCAACAACAATTTCTACCACCTATAGCCATGAAAACTGTCACCAATTGTCAACTGTATTTCCACCAATAGCTAGCTATAATTCCACCAATAGCCAGCTTACTTCCGCCAATAGCCAGATATATTAACCACTTTACATTTGCTTCCAGCTCCGAACAACTAACCTTGCAGAAAGGACAACTCCTGGTGGTGAGGAAGAAAGCAGACAGCGGCTGGTGGGAGGGCGAGTTGCAGGCCAAAGGGAGGAACAGACAAGTGGGATGGTTCCCCGCTAGTTACGTCAAGGTTAGTGCCGGTTCGGTGCCCGACTAGAGACCAGTTGAGGCACTAATAGGCCAGGTGAGACTAAAGGGCTAGGTGACATTAAAGTATCATGTGAGACTCTTTAGTCCTTTAGGAGCTGGAAGCCGAGGATAGGAAGCTACGTCAAAGTTATTACCAATTGGAATAACATTTGCTAGAACCGTTTTTGAATAAATTGGGAAAAAGAATAGAGAAAATCGTCAGTCGTAGATGAGTATCTGGAATATCCAGCAGCATGGCATGGGAGCTCCCAAGGACTGCAGCCAGCGTAATTATAGGCACTCCATCCTCGCCTCGATTTCCTGAGGCAAGGAGGCAAGGTTAGCTGGGCATTAAAAACCTTCAATAACATTATAGTGAGGTGAGACCATTGACAGTGATGGTGACAATTTACCATCAGGCGACCCGTTTGCTCGTCTTACTAAATAAAAATTGAGACTAAGGCTCAATATACATTGCCGCGGAATGGAATGGAAGCGAACTTTCGCAACGTAATTGTACATAGCATAATGAACTTTATGTCAATTGTGTAACATACAGACTAAATACGAGCCAAAAAAGAGGTCGCGCGTCTTCCGGGGAATCCGCGCATTCTCGAGAATTCCCCTAGCTACTTTTCTTTTTTGGCTCGTATTTAGTTTGTATGTTACACAATTGACATAAAGTTCATTATGCTATGTACAATTACGTTGCGAAAATTCGCTTCCATTCCATTCCGCGGCAATGTAAGTTGAGCCTATAGGTTCAAATATGAGATCGAAGTGCGAGTTTAGGCCACTGATTTTTTTTGTCGTATGATTCGTTCAGGCCGCTCATGGGCCGACAGCAGCCGGGACCGACGGTTTAAAGTATATTCTGGTGTTTTCGCAGATACTACAGTCGTCCGGGCGCACCTCTGGCCGGACCACGCCGGTTCTATCCAAGATGGACGCCATGCCCGCTGAGACCGTCATAGATAAGGTATGTGTATAATGACAACATTCGCCAATTAAAATGTTTCGGTGTGTGCATGTTGATACGTGCCATAATTGCTAACCCAAGTCCACAGATATTTCCGTTGGGTTATACCAACCATCCAAAATAATTGCCAGAATCAAGCGTTACTTTGCGGAAATCCATTTTAATTATTAAAATTATTTGGGGAAGGACCCGCCACTCACCCTCGGATTCCGCCAAACGATTACTAAATCCAGAAGGATTTACAATAGCAAAGGATGACAAATCCGACCTCCTAGGATGTGATAAGGATCGAGAGAGATAAATCATAAAGTCCATCTTCTACGCCCGCAGGTGATGGCCTTGTACCCGTATACGGCTCAAAATGCAGACGAGCTGAGTTTCGAGAAGGACGACATTATTGGTGTCACTGATCGCAGCCAGGACCCCGCCTGGTGGCAAGGTGAATCCATAGAATAGAAATTCTTTATTTGATCAACACTTTACAACACAATAGTAACATATCTCCAACTCCGCATATTGCTGTAGTCAAAGAATATATAATTTACTACATGGTTAATAACTAAAGCCTAAAGCTAATATTATTCCAGTAGCCATTCCAGTCGATATTTTGTTCACTCTTCTGAATGGAAACTGGCTTAAAGTGAATGAAGAAGAATATCGAATGAAGTGAAGAGCGTCGGTGGTGTAGCGGCTAGGACGTCGGACTCCCATACGGGAGGTTTTCTTTTTATTGAATAAGGAGAGCAGACGAGTAAACGGGCCTCTTGATGGTGAGTGGTCACCACCGCCTCTGGACATCTCACCTCACTACAATGTTATTAGAGGGTTTTCGATGCGCTGCTAAACTTGAGGACTTAGAATGCCTCATGTGCGGGTAATTACGCTGGCTCTCTTACCCTTCATACTCATACTCATACCATTTATTGCTTTTCATGTGTTACAATTGGTCTTAAAAATGTATATTATCTGGTCATACATGAAACCCTGAATAGGGCACCGCAATATTAAATAAGAGATTATAATATTTTAAATAAGTAATAAATACTAACGAGATAAATTGAATTAAATGTCATAAGTTATACATAATTGATTTTATAGTTAAGTATTGGTTTTATCATCAAAAAACTCCTGCAGTGAATAGAAACATTTGTTAAGAAGATACATCTTCAAACCGAAACACAGAAATTCAAGCATTTCTCTTTGCGGCAGAAAAATAGGTAAGAGGATTGTACCACCCCAGGCGACACTAACATCAGAATCAACTTCCTTGAAAGGTCCATGTTCGAAACCATGCAATGTCGTACCAATGAGTTTTTCGGTTTTCTCGAAGACTTACGAACATTTACCAACTGCTCTGACGGTGAAGGAAAACTTGAGGAAACCTGCACGCTGAGATAACCAGTTTGTGAAGTAGGGAAGGCAATGGAAACCACCCCATTAAATCTTAGATTAAAACTTAATTTTTTTTTATTTCTCAGGTGAACTCCGAGGGATGACAGGTCTATTCCCAAGTAACTACGTCACGAAATTGGTCAACTAATTTGACCTATTTTGTTTTGACCAAAGCACTAAATATTACTCAAATCAAAATCAATCGAAATATTATAATAGTGTTTATTGTATTGTATGTAGTGTTTGAAATATCTGGATTATGGTTGGACCTCATCTACCCGCACGGAGTCATATTTTCCCGTAAATCAATACTTTTTCGTCGCTCTGAAACACCGTTTACTAGAGCGAGAAAGACTGCTTCCACGTGCGTGCGGACGCTTGGAAAATACGAATCCGTGCGGGTAGATGGGGTCCTACCCTTAGTTGCTCAGTAGTATATTCGACTTAACATCAATAACTTTTGAGTATTTATGTCTTTAGTACAGTCTGCCTCTAGCTAAAATATACCATCTGTCAAAATTCTACAATTCAAGTTTGAAGTCTATGGCGAATGCATTAAGGTTCATTTCAGAATGCAGAAATATGACAGATGGGCTTGAGGCCGACTGTACACCATAGCGATTTTAAAACGAAATCGGACCGAACCGAACAAAAAAGGAGAAACTAAATTAACCTATAAGTGCTGGACTACATGCGCCGGTTCGGTTCGCTGCAGCCAATCACAAGCGTTCCATTCCCCCCCACTTGAAGTCCGCGCCTCGCCTCGCCTCGTAATTGGCTGCAGCGAACTGAACCGGCGCTGGAATGGCACGTAGTCCCAGCCTTAAGGTAGAAATCTGTTTTTCGGTCCGATATCGTTGCAGTGTGCTAACTACGTTATTTTAAAAGTAAGTAAAATTCACAACACTGCACAGAAATTATATAAAACGTGATACAATGTTGGCGGTCTTATCCTCTAACAGCGACCACTTTCACGACAGCATTAATTAGAAATCGTATCACGAACAAAAAAATCGAATCATTCCGTTTTTAAAATGTGTTATGAGCGAGATTTTTTTAATTTTATTTTTAAATATTTACAGTAAAAAATATACCTAAAAGTTACCCAATTTTGCTAAGCAGGTTTAGGGTTTCAAAGAAAATCGAAAATATAACTACAAATCGATTAACTGTCTGGAGATTGTAATCTTTTTTTAAAGGGTAAATAGGTAATAGGTACCTTACCAGGTACCACATTTTACCTATTTCTGCCGCAAAGCAGCAATGCATGCATTCCGGTTTGAAGGGTAAGAGAACCAGCGTACCGGCACATGAGGCAATCCTAAATCTACCAAAATAGTAATATTCTAGTCACTATAGTAATAGTGATTTCCAAACTTTTTATTGTAAATGAAGAGCAGACGAGCGAACTGGCCACCTGAAGGTAAGTGGTCACCGTCGCCCATAGGCATCTCACCTCACTGTAAAGTTATTAGAGGGTTTTCGATGCACTGCTAGATGAAGTGCCTCAAGTAATAACGCTGGTTATCTTACTCTACAAAAAGTGAATTTAGGATGAAGCCTATACTGTACTGCCTATTAACTGTTTATTAATTTTAATCATGTTTAAAAAGTAATAACTTTATTATTATTTATTACTATTAATTATGATTATATTACATACTTATTAATCTTATTATGATATTGTAATAATCATGTATCCTTGTATTGTAGATGTTTACAATTAGAAAATAAATATTACAGCTTTAATGAGGATTTTAAAAAAAATGAAATATTTACCATTACCCACACTATTCTTACAACTACAAACTTCTTTATTAGGGATCTGTAAACGTTGCGTTATAGAGATCGCTATGAGAAAAATTAGTGAAATCCGTAACATTGCTTACTCTTCCTTGTCGAGCTTTATAAGGGATTTATTGTATATACCAGGAATATAGGTAGTGGTAGATCCTAATGTGAAGGATCGCCTGGGGTGGTACCACCTTCTTATCTATTTCTGCCGTGAAGCAGAGATGCTTGCATTTCTGTGTTTCGGTTTGAAGGGTAAGAGAGCTAGCGTAATTTCCGGCACGAGGCAATCCATCTTAGTCCTCGAGGTTAGCAGTGCATCAAAAACCCTCTAATATTAATACAGTGAGGTGAGGTGTCTATGGGCGACGGTGACCACTTAACATCAGGTGGCCCGTTTGCTCGTCTGCTCTCCTTATTTAATAAAATAAATAAATAATATGAAAATCCTGTCAACAGGGCGCCATAGTAGCTTTATAATCTGTGTTTTGGAGTTTGCTATTAAAATAATAGTACAATTTTTAATTCCGCAATATGGTGAGGGTTTTTATATTCCTAGTCAGGGTATATAAGGATTTGGAGTAGAAAAAAAACAACAGAATAACAACTTTTGCAGTTTTTTTTTATATTTCATCTCTATTACTCAAACGATCATATAAATATACATACGCTAATATTACTACAAGACGACGTGAGAACTCCAAAATTTTCTTCGACTTCAAACCTACGCAATCCCCATGGTATAATAAAAATCCAGTGGACTCGATTCTGTGTCACCGTAAAATCTAAAAGACCCAAAGATTTCGATATTCACCCTATGTAGATTGCTTGCTAGAGAAGTATTATATGGAAACCGCTCGACCATTGAAATAGGAAATGTATGTAACTTGTCAAAATTATACGCGCTCACTCGTACACAAGATTCTGTAAGAGTGAGCGGGACGTTTTGTTTAGCGATAATCGCTTTCGGCGGCCACCCGGAATCGATGCCAATTTTATAATCAATTTGCATTTTACATCATAGCAATACAGCGATTTCAAATAGTGTTACAATCATAAAAAACTTGGGGAGTCTCAAAAACAAACCAAAAAAAAACCGTTTTTTATGACATTAGCACTAAAGTAACGCCATACAGGTGTAAAAAAAATTAAATTGTTCATTTGCAGGGTGATAAAAGTAAATAATTAGTTATACAAGAAAAATTATCCGGTTTCAAATTATGACGAACTAAAAAGTGAACCTGGGATTTTTGAAGTCTGTTAATATACTAAAACCTGTCCAGGACCAGAGTCCTCAGAATCACCTATGTGAAGAATTATCAAAATCAGTACAGTAATTTTTGAGAAAATCGCGATCATACATCCCGTATGTATGATCAAAAGAGAACCTTCCTTTTTGTTGTATTTTTTTATTTACATATAAACCCGCGTTTAACCTCAATCTCACCTGGTGGTAAGTGACGATGAGGTCGCAGATGGAGCACACGGGCTTAGCAAGTATACTATTATACATACAGAAGCACCCTGCGAACGATCAATAATATTATCTTGAATCAATCTGCATAGTGCTAACAGAAAGTATTGATGACATAAAAAACACGACTAACAACTTTACAGGATTCATTTTGGGTTAAAAAAAATCGGAACTGATATTGTTTTGGTGTCGATTATGACTTGAACGCTAAATCTATATGAAACTGTTCTTCTCAGTTGGTAACTCTTGACAGAGTGGTCGTGGTTATGGATTGCTCCGACGTCTCGAGCACGGCCGCTCTAGCAATGTGTCTCCGTTTGGTTGGTGTCATCCTCTCGGTTGGTATTGCGAGAACACGCGACCGGGGAACACTTCGGCACTGATTGAACTGATGAAACTGTTTTGCTGTCTCAAATAGTTATGTAACTAGATGTCAGTAGCGAAGGGTGAATATTTTAATTTTAACAAGGGAAGCCGACCAAATAAAACTTACGGAAAACTAACGCAGCCAATTCTCACCGTATAACAACAAAGTTCAAAAAACGCAAACAAACAATAAAAATTACGAAAACTATAACATAATACAAAATAACGTCTTGGACGGCGATTCTCGTAATGGAATGTTGAATTCGACATTAGTCCTATCTCATTCGCTCACATTTTTTTTTTATTTTTATTTACGTCTAAACCCGCATTTGACCTCGATCTCGCCTGATGGTAAGCGACGATGAGGTCGACGATGGAGCATGCGGGTTCAGTAAATGCCTATTACATGTGTGAGCGTGACAAGACGTTCGTAGCGCTCGACTTTTGTATGTCGAACGATGCGAGAATCGCCTTCCTGTAAAACAAAAACTTTAAATCCCTCTATTATAAATGCATCAATTTATCTGACCTACCGCATTTACAATCCGACAAAGATCTTATCGTACGTGGCAAAAATCGGAACTAACGCCGTCATCTAGAAAAACATCACTGCATGACAGTTCGCTACACACAAACTGGCGCCCCCTGCAAGTGCCATTTGATCGTTGTCGCAAGCCGCTGTGAGGCGCTTTATAAGGAACCAATATTTCACGCTTGTGGGACTGAGATAGCGAGCGAATAGATTTCGTGGTTACGAATGAGAAGGGTATTGATACAATTGTAAGAAGATAAAGCCGGGTATTACCGGCTTTTCTAGTAATACGATTTTGTTAAGGCGTTGCGCCGGGATAATTAGCGGTTTGCGTTGCTATACAAATTTGTTCAGGCGTTGCATTTGCTTCTTGAAAAGTGATTGAATGTTGTTTTTTTATGTTGGTTGGTTGTAAACCCTCGTAAGTGAGGAAGGTGTGGATACCTATTGATTCAAAAGGGAAGCCGATAGGAATCGTGTTATATGGACCCTTCGCCACTGCTAGATGTCAATTAGGATCTGAATGTAAAGCACTAGGCATTCACATCCCTGGGCTCTCCCATGAATTTTCGATGTTTTGAGTTGTTTTTTACGTGACATTGGCAAACTGCAGGGGCCATTTATTAAAAGAAGGAAGGAACTAGATTGTAAGGTTTCATTTAACGAATGATACTGCGGGAATCGGTACCTATAAATTTAGTCACCGCTAATCGTTACACTCACTCTTACAATCTGGTATATAAGTGAGCGTGACAGTTTCATTTAACTTTATCTTTAGATTTAGCGTCCAAGCGGAATCGACCCCAATATTTGAATATCTGTGGACAGTAATCTAAAAAAGAACTAAGATACATCTTTCAAATATTTCATTTCATTTCCATACATATCATTTTTAAAGTTCCGTAGTTACTTCTTGATGACCTTTTTTGCTAATATGTTATCGATTTAAAAAAAATTACATGAATGCCTTTGTAAATTCCATTATTAAATTAATACATTTTTTCTTTGGATACATTAAAACTTGCACACATGAATTCAATTTCATCAGACAAAATGTAAATGGTATTCAATTAACAGATTTCATGTTTTGTATAGTTTCAGACGAAAACTTTGTCCAAAAACAGTCAACTGTATCGGTACTATCGAATTCAGTGGCGTAGCTAGCATAGGTGGCACCCGGGGCGGATTTTGTAGGTGTCACCCCAAAACTCAATCGAAACTTTTAAAATAAAAAGTAATAATCATTTACGTTTTATTAAAATATGAGCGTTACAAATATTTGTGTATTATATGAAACAAATTTAGTTTGTTAAAAATTAAAATTTCTTCCTTCTAGCTTTGACACTTGCGAACTCCGAAATCACGTCTTCAAAATTTATATTTTGTGTTGCTTCATGTTCTGTCGTTAAAATACCAAGATTATTTAATCTGGTTTCAGTCATTGTAGACCGCAAGTAATTTTTAATTAATTTTAATTTGCTGAAACTTCTCTCACATGAAGCAACTGATGCACATATTGTTATAAATAACTTTAGTGCGACCGTTAGATTCGGAAGAGATGCTGTAAAATCCCATTCTACAATGAATTTCAAATAGTCCAATGTCACCCAATTAGAGACAGTAATATTAGCCGCTTTTAAATGTCTTCTCAATCTTGGTATTTCTAAAAGGAGTTCTGTTTCTGATACTTCATCGTAATGGTTAGTAAATTTTGATATAGCAAATTTTAACTGTTCAGTGTTTGCCGAAAGCAAGGTCTTTGACTGCACGACCTCAAACAATGAAGCTACTTCTTTAATGGACTTTACTCTTGTTTCGAGTTCAATATTGAATCTGTCAAGACATTCTAACATGTCCTTTTGAAGTTCCGCTCTAAGTGTAAGTCCAGCATCGGTGGACGATGCTAACTCACCGGGCATGCGTTTCTTGCGACGAATTCGTCGTTCCATCGAAATGTTGTATTTTTCCGATATGTTGTATTTTTCCGGGTGTCACCCCTAAACGGGTGACACCCGGGGCGCCCCCCCCCCCCCCCCCCCTAGCTACGCCACTGATCGAATTGAATACTATCGATGGTATCATTTTCAGCTGTCGTTACTAATGATATTATCGACAGAATCGGAACTCTATTTCGCAGGCTTAGGGTGTCGATGACATCATCCGACGTCGATCGGCTGGTGTTGTACACCCACCATGTCATGGAAGTCATCGATGGATCTGTCGACGTTGATCGACAGTATCTTACTTGATTTTTATCGATCGATGACTGAAATGTCTCTCGCGTGGTTTATCGGCTATCGATCGATGGTTGATGCTGTCGATAGACGATTATGTGGTAGCGTTAGCACTTAATTTATCCATTTAGTGGCGGTAGGTGTGTAACAAAATATTTTGAAATTCACCCAATGTAGAGTGCTCGCTCGTCTGCCAGTTAGTGCAAGTGATGTGAGTATTATCCCATACAATAGTCGGGCATTGAAATGTCATATGTATGGAACTATACGTGAATTTGACCAAACCCTTGGCTCGCTGTTAAAGCTCATTTACACTTGGTCAAGTGTTTAGAGAAGTGGGTAAGTACAGTGAGTTAGGACAATGGAGAGTCAAGTTGGCTTGCAAGCTGTCTTGCCAGTGGATCCAAATTTTGTTCGACTTTTTGTCATTTCCAGGTACTTGCCATTCTACTTGCCACTGTCTTTACCTACTTCGCTAAACACTTGACCAAATGTAAAGCAGCTATTAGTGCTCACATCATTCTAGAGGAGAGGACGCTACTAGTTCTATTTCTGTGGTAGAAACACGGGGCTTACTGAACTACTGTAGCTGGTTGGAGTGCGAGGCGGCGGCGAGGTCGCGGTGGTCGCTCCAGTGTCGCTCGACGAACTTGCGGATGTAGTTGTATGGCTTTGAGTCCTGCTCGCCTAGTACGTTTTCCACCTGGGAAGATAAAACATTAGAATAGAATAGAATTCATTTATTTGCGAATATGAGTGCATATATTAATTTATTACAAATAATTGCAGAGTTCTATACATATTCAGCCATTGGGCATGCAAATGTATAAAACATTGTAATTATAATTTCTTACCTAATTATAATTATAGCAAATAAATGTGTAACATTATATTATTATAGTTGCATTAAGTAAAAAATCTTTGCATAAAGTCCTCACAGTTAGCAGCACATAAAAACCCTCTAATAATAATACAGTGAGGTGAGAGTCTATGGGTAATAAGAAAGGTAGTATACATGTTGTATCAGGCAAACATACCTTGTAAGGCGGTGTGATGGTAACCTCGTTGTAGACACGGATGTTCTGGCCAGCCCACGACACGTCCTCGATGACGCGCGCGATGGCCAGGAACAGCCTCTGACCCTCGGGGTCGAGGCAGGCCGATAGGGCTGATACCTGGAAGGTAGTTTGACATATCAGGCTGATACATTTTCCAACACTGTGATATAGATATATCAGCTTCCTGTTAATCCTCATAATAATAACAATTATTTTATGAGGATTATGGACGTGTTGTATCGGCTACCTCAGTGAATACTTTCAAAAATCGTCTTAACCAATTTCTTAAAACAAACACTCTGCCCCAGCTGCTGTCTAATTATGTGTGGACTATTAGTGAAAGTGAACTATGGACCTATAAAAAAAAACTAACACTGTGATATACACACACAACACAATACACTATTATTAATTAATATAAATTAATTAGTTAATATAAAGTAATTAATTAATATAAATTACTTAAATAATATAAATTAATAAATAAAATAATTTATTTAATTATATAATGCATTATGCTGCCATCTTCATAATAATAATAAGGATTTGAGTATCACCAGAAATTGGTATGATTCTGTGCAGTCAGTCTGGGGTAGTATAATCCTTTTATCTATTTCAGCCACAAAGGTGTTGGAAAGTAAGGGAGCCAGTGCAATTACCGGCACATGAGGCACTCCATCTAAGTCCTCAAGGTTAGTATGGCATCGAAAACATCTAGAAACATTAGTGAGGCGAAATGTTATCCTCGTTCTACATAAGTTTCTAAGGATTTAGGCTACGTTCCGTAACCATTTTGCTTTCACTGACCATTATAAGTGTAAGGGTAAAGTAAACGTTATGGAACCAGGTTTATGTGCAGTTATACAAGAATCATGGGACGGCCACAAACTCATCAATGTGAATAAATCAAATGTCAACACATACATAACTGTCACTCTGACAGTGACAGTTATTAATTCTGACTTTTCCAGGGTAAAACTTTCACCTGACAGATGAAATATTACTTGATTGTCCGGTTCCACTGTTCCGATTCAACTTGAATTGGCAACATTGTGTTTCAGAACCGGGTAGAGTAATTAATACTCTTTATCGGGTAATTATTAAACGTTATGGAACGCTTCCTAAATAAAGAGCTGACAACACTGTAAACCTAACCTGATAGGATGCTGAAATTGATGAAACTTTCTAAATGTTTTTCAACTTCATACAGCTAAAATTACTTCTTTAGAAAATAGTGTACTTACTAATCTTCTCTTATTCTCTATTGAATTCCGTACTCTAGTATTCAATCTGTGAATATTCAGAGACTGTGGAGGCTCGGGAAGAGTTGTCACCTCTTTCTTTATTTGGACGTCGCTAACGAGCGAAAGATTCACTATATTCACATCGTGACGCTTTGGATTCCCGCTGGACGATGGACACTTCAGAATTAACATCTTCGTCTGAGGATCAAAGGCCAAAACCTCTCCTTCTATATCTTCATTATAACAAGTTCTGGTTGCAACAATGCTGCCGATCGTAAAACAGTCCGACACAAGTGTGGACATTTTTACAATCCTTTCACTGTTCTAATTAAATAAAACTGGCGGCATGCAGTGATTGTGCTGTTTTAAACGTTGTAAAGTAAAAAATCAGCGTGTTTTGCTCGTCGAACAATATGCATCCGCCATTAGATTTTTGACTGGAAACCACAGATTAAACAACCAACCAACCGTGTTGCCATGTGCTTATATAAAAAGAGACGAACTTGAACAGTTTTGTGATGTTAGAAAGAGATAGCGCTATAAAAAATAATATATCTTATTCATTCTCTCACATCTTGTCTACACAGAACACTTTTAAAAAAACGCTGCGCTTTGGGTGGTTGCCTTTGCTGCCAGCCAAGTGCCAATATACAGTGCGTCAAAAAAGAGTAGACAGTTATTTCACGCGGAACTAAAAAAAAATACGTATGTTATGACAGTTTGCTTTTGACAGTGGCTCCCTCATTTATTGTCTACTCTATTTTGTCGCACTTTACTCTAATCTGTCTGTGGTGCCAATCATATACTTTAATCTGTGGTGCCAATGCCAAACAACAAAGACTAATTTTATTGAATAAAAGCGGCTACCAGGCTGCTGCCAGTGCAAAGCAAGTTTGTTTAGGTAGGTATTTGTTTAAGGATTTAAATTGTTGATCTGGCAAAATGGATGCCAGTCAAGACGCCATGGCGTCAAGAAGTTTTGAAAAAGATTTCGTTTTCGACACAGTCGGATTTATCACAGAAATTGAATCGCGCCCTGCGATTTGGGACTCGTCGTGTGTAGAGTTTTCAAATCGGGTGCTCAGGAACAAAGCTTGGTACAGTCTCGTGCATAAATATGGAGCAACTCTGTCTAAGATCGAGAGGATTGAACTGGGTAAGGCGCTTGTACACTACGCATGTTACATGCGTTTGGTACTTGGAAACGACAAAATGTACCCATATGTGAACTATTTAAACCAGGCTACGCCCGTAACTTAAGAGAAGCGCGGGGCGAGCGACACGGCGAGTGGGAGATAGGGGCCTGTCTCCCGCTCGCCCTCTTTCGTCTCGCCCCGCGCCCCTCCTACGTCGCGGGCGTAGCCTGATTTAAATGGTTCACCGGTTGGGGTGTAGCTAAGGGGGCCCCGATGGAAAAAGTGTTAAAAATATTCTGACTTGTTAAAATATGAACTGTCACAGAAACCTAATGACTGCGAAACGGACTCGGATATAGTAATGTTAGGTTGCATTATAACAACCACGCAACGAGCCTCGCGAACTTCGACTTCTCTTTGCACCCCCTAACGACACTTTAACCTGTTCACCTATACCTACTTTAGGAACTTCTGAGGTTGAGTCTGATGTGCAAGATCACCTGGGAAGATATTCCTTCCTATTTCTGCTGCAAAGCAGCAATGCTTGCATTTCTGTTTCGGTTTGAAGGGTAAGAGAGCCAGTGTAATTAGAGATACAGGAGGTACTCCAACTAAGTCCTCAAGGTTAGCAGCGCATCGAAAACCCTTTAATAATAATACAGTGAGGTCTATCGGTGGGGATGGTGACTTACCATCAGATGGTCCGTTTGCTCGTTACTCTTATAAACTTTGAATAAAAAACTTCAAAAAAATACAAAATACTTTTACTAAAATTTCATTTTCCAGCTCAATTGTTGAAGAAAAAGTGGAAGAGTCTACGAGGTTGCTACAGAAGAGAGCTAAAACGACAGTCCGGTCTCGAAAGCTACGAGTATCGGAAAAGCAAATACATCTACTTCCAAAAATTAAACTTTTTGGAGAACGTTGTCTCTCCAAGTTCAGGCATTACCAACGGAGACGATAAATATTTGCAATCTGATGAAGACTCTGAAGAATCTAAGGAGAAAGTCAATACGGAATGTCCAAATACAATACGGAAGCTCGAACGAACAGAGATGTTTGAAAACAAATCAAGTGGAGAATATTCAAATTCTATAAATACTATTGGTTTTTGGCGAACAAATTTTATGGAAATACCAAATTATTTGGAAAAGAATTTTGACACAGAAAGTTTTATTGCTGAAATGGAAACCCGGCCGGCCCTCTGGGATTCAACAAGTGCCGAATATGGAGACCGATTCGTGAACAATAGATGCTGGATGGAACTTGTTGACATATATGGATCACATTTGTCTGTCATAGAGAAAAGAGAATTAGGTAAGGTTCATTTATTATATTGATAGTACAAAGCTTATATTATGGGCTTAGTAACCCATGTGCTCTATCTTTGACATCATCACTTACCACCAGGTGAGATTGGGGTCAAGCTGGTTTAGGTGTAAATAAATAAAAACGGAAATAAATATTAATAATAATAAAAACGAATTAAAAAATGTTTATAAATACCCAGACCAGTAATATAAGGGTTGTAAAGACTGGTATTTTTTATAATGATCATTAGGAGATTTCAATGAAAAAATTAGTTCATATAAAATTACACAAAAAGGGGCACTCTCTTCTAGTTTCAGAATTCGAATATTCAAATTCTGGAATTTCTATAACAATACAAAAAATTCGGCGTTGCTTATGTTATAGGCTGTCATTTATTTACATTTTACAGGAACTCAAATGAAGAAAAGATGGCGGAACATACGCGCGTGCTACGCGCGGGAACTAAAACGAAAATCTGGAATCGGCACTGACCACCGGAAGAGTGAATACGTGTATTTCTCGAAACTTCACTTTTTAGAACGTATTGTTTCACCCCGAGAAGTTACTGGCAATGGTGAAGATTCTACAGCATCCGAAGAAGATTTTGAAGAATCTAATCGTAAAAAACGTAGTAGGAAACAAATTGGAAGGAATTCTGAAAGTGATTCTTTTATCGAAGAAGTAAAAAATGAATACACTGATTCTTTTATCAAACAAGTTAAAAAAGAAGACTCTGAGATATTTCTAGAAGATGAAGATAGATTATTCCTTCTGTCATTGCTGAAACCTTTAAAATCTGTGCCGGAAAGTAAAAGGATGTCAGTGAAAATTAAAATAATGAGTTTGTTAGATCATGCTACACAAAATAATGATTTTGAAGATAAAGGACCAGATATTTAATGAATAGTATTTAGAATAGCAATGTGCTATTGGCTGTTAAAATGAGAAATAAGAATCATACAAATGTGTCAGTGGACAAGATATGAATAATAAATAGTCAAGGATTTCTCTTACAAAATGAACAAAAACGTTTCTGAAAAGAATATATTCAAAAACTTACATGCATTAACATACATACTTAATAACATTTTCTATCATACAAAATGGAATGTTATTTTAAATAAGTAGGAAGCCTGATTGTTAATAATAATGAAACCTGTCTTCAGGATGCAGTGTGGGTTTGGTTTCTGAATAAATAATCTACAACATGATCCTTCTTTTCCCGTTCTGCCAAATTCAACGGTGTATTACCATATCTATCTTTAATAGTAACATTAGCTCCTTTTTCTACTAAACATTTGACGATATCCACACTTCCATTCTTGGCTGCTAAGTGCAATGGAGTCATCCCTTGATTAGTTTTTGGATTCATATTACTCCGATTATTTAGAAGGAGTTCTACGGTTGTCAAATGATTTTTTGCCGCTGCTTTGTGTATTGGGAAGTCGCCATATTTATCAGAAGAATTCATACCTGCACCTTTTGAGATCAAAAACTCGGCTATTTCTGAATAGCCTTTATGAGCAGCTTCATGCAATGGTGTCCAACGATTGTCAATTCTCCTTGCATTTATATATTGTTTAGCTTCTCTCTCGTCTACAAGATACTTTACCAGGTCTAAGTTTCCACTATGTACTGCTAGGTGTAAGACAGTTCTGCCTCCAATGTCTTTAACATGTATATCAAGCCCTTGTTCTTCAATAAGGTACTTTGTTAATTGTAAATGACCTTTTTCGATGGCTGGACATAAAGGGGTATGATTATTTTCGTCTTTTGTATCCAACATTGCTCCGTTATCTATGAGATATTTAACTACAGCAATGTCTCCTTTTACTATCGCTCCTTGCACTGGAGTTCTTCCTTTATCAGTTACTACATTAAGGTTCGCTCCATTTTCTACTAAATATTTTATCACATCCATATGACACTTGTTCAGTGTAGCGAGATATAGAGGTGTCCATCCACTAGCATTGGGTATAATGTAGTTTGCTTTGAGATCTTCAATGAAGTATGTAACTATGTCTAAATGGCCACGTCCTGCCGCTACATATAGCGGAGTCCAGCCTTCCTTATCAGCAACTAAAATATCTGCTTTTTGGTCTTCTGCCAGGTATTTGACCATTTCTAGATTACCAGATGCGGTGGCGTGGTGAAGTGCATTTCTACCAGTAACATCGGTTGCAGTCAGATCTGCATTTTGATCATCAATTAAATATTTAACAACATCTAAAAATCCAAAGAGGGCAGCAAAGAGTAACGGAGTCCATCCCTTTTGATCAGCAACAGATATGTCTGCTTTTTTCTCCTCTACGAAATATCTAACTGTATCTAAATGGCCTTTTTTAACTGCATAATGTAGTGCGTTTGTAACCTCACCAGTGATATCGGCTTTCTTATCATCAACGAGATATTTAACTACTTTTAATGAACCAGAATCTGCAGCAAAATGCAATGGTGTCCATTTATCTTGGTCTTTAACATGTAAATCGACCCCCTTTTCGTCTATCAAGTATTTTACTACTTCTAAATGGTTATTACTAGATGCTATATGCAAAGGTGCCATTTTAAATTTATCGACTGCTTTGTGATCCACGTTTTTGTCTTCAATCAGGTATTTAACTAAGTCTAAGTGACCATATTCACTAGCAACGTGCAATAGTGTATGGCCATATTCATCAGGGACTTTAAAATCAAGATTCTTCTCATCTATAAGGTATTTTATAGTATCTACATTGCCATTTTTAGCAGCATAATGTAGCAAAGTACGTCCATTTTCATCGCAAACGTTATAATCAGCACCTTTTTCAGCTGTCAAGTATTTTACGACGTCTAGATAACCTTTTCCCATAGCTAACAACAACGTGTTTACAGTATCTTTCGAATCTTCAAAATTAAACTCCTTTTCATTCATTAAATATTTTACAAGGTCTAAATTGCCACTGTTAGTTGCATAATGTATTAAAGTTGGTCTATCTTTAGCACAAGGTATATAATTCACGTTTTTTTCATCAATAAGATATTTCACAACATCTAAATAACCATTTCCAGTCGCTATATCTAATGGACATATACCATTTTCGTCTACAACCATGAAATCAACATCCTTGTCATCTATTAAGTATTTCATAGCTTCCAATTTCCCAGTTCTAGCTGCATAATGTACTAAATTACGGCCACGTTTATCACTGACTCTGTAGTCAGCATTTTTGCGGTCAATAAGATATTTCATCACATCTAAATCGCCTTTGCTAGCCGCTAAGAGCAATGGAGTTACGCCATATTCATCGGCAATATTAAAATCTGCGTTTTTCTCATCGATTAAATACTTAATTATGTTTAAATGACCATTCGCAGCAGCTAGAGATAATGGAGACACACCTCTTCCATCCTTGAGAGTAAAGTCTGCATTGTTATCAACCAGAAACATTAAGACTTCAAAATGGCCGTTTTTAGCTGCGTAAAACATTGCAGTCCATCCTTTGTTGTCATTAGCATTAACGTTAGCTTTATTATCCAAAAGAATTTTGACTATGATCATGAAACCATTTTTAGCTGCCTGTATTAGTGGTGGGCTATTGTTTATCTCTGGTTTTGTTACTGGAGTACCCTTTTCTATAAGTTTTTTTATTTGATTCGGAGATAAATATGCAGTATGAGTCTTTAAGATATTATATTTATTTGTTTTGTTAATATCTACGTGACTTGCTATAGCTTGAACTATATTTACGTGATTATTTTTAGCAGCTGCATATAGTAATGTTTGACAGTCTTCACCCGCAGGTCTAGTTAATGTAAACAAATGGTTTTTATCAAAATTATGTTCTTCCCAATCTTTATAAATGCTTTCATTAGCTTCTCTAAGTTTCTCCTCAAGTTTCTCGAATACATTTGCCGAGTCTAAATCAAGAGCATCATTTAGGGCTTTAATAACTTCTATAAATCTTTCTTCGTCCATATTACCAAATACCAAACCAACCTCTTGTTTAATCTGAAAACAAACACAACACGATAACAATTAATCACCTTTAAATGCTGGACTACACGCGTCCGGTTCGGTTCGCTGCAACCAATCACATGCGTTCCGCCCTGCCCCCTCTTGAAACCAGCGCTTCGTGACTAGATGGATGGAACCGAACCGTTGTCGCTGTAATCGGATTATGTAGTCCTTGTCTAACACAGAGCGTCGATGGCGTAGTAGCTGGCGCTGGACTCTTTATGCTGGAGGTAGAAGTCCGGGTTCGAAACCAATGTCATGTACCAATGAGTTTTAACGATTTACATTTACCGACTGCTCTAACGGTGGAAGGAAAATATCGTGAGGAAACCTGCATACTGAGGTAGCCCGTGTGTGAAATGGGGAAGGCAATGACAAACTACCTAATTAAATCTGCCAAGAGAGTCGTTCTACAGAATGATCACGAGGAATGATCCCCCTGACTGGTTTCACTTTCGAATTTTGATCATAACTACATACAGGAGGGAGGAAAAAATAATGAATCGACTAAATATTTTACAGTATGACCACGACATACTGGTATGACTACCAGTATGACCACGAGGAAACACACTATATGACGACTATTACAAACTTATATCATATTAACTTATGAGGCTTATGCCAGTATAATACAAAATACAAAAGTATTTATTGAACCATATCGGTCTCTACTACTTACACTGGCCTTATCGGCCGTCTTACAGTATAGTAGATTCCCTGTCAAAAATGGGCAACAACTGTCCGTTTAACAGCTGAAAATTATCAAAAGTTTATTTGATACAAGCAATGGAACATGTACAACTGTCAACGTGAATAATTTCAACTGGTTTAGGAACGCACTGCTAAAGTCGGATTCAATATAATTTGTTCATGATGTAAATAAACCTATCCTTGGTTTATCATTATCACATTAGACCTTAGATAATAATCTAAGCAATAAAAAAAAACAAAAAAAAAACATCGTGTAGACGATGAACCCTAGTTTAATTAACATGAAATTCGCACATACAGTGACAATGGAAGGGAAGAACTTCCACCACGTCTATTGTTTTTTTAATTTTTACAAATTGGAAAACCAACGTCTTATATTAATTATAAAATAGAAATTTAAATAAAACCAGAAAGCCAATTAGAGGTTTTCACGTGTAACACTAATATACCTAGTAAATGTCGTACAAATAGGTACACACTGAGCACATGCACAGACTCAACAAACTGTTCAGTCAAAAATCTACGTAGTAAATATGTCGTACTGGGATTAAAAACGTAAATTTGTTGTCTAGTAGGTATAACTCAGATTCTTTGTAACATCGATAGTGTTTTATTTAATATAATGTAGCGTCATTTGTTAGCATGAAGGTAGATATTTACTATATAATATTTTCTTGTAAGCATTCATCTTTTTGTTGTTATCTCGTGAAAGAAGTGTTTTCTCTGCATCGATAAAATGTCTGTATGTCTTATATTATAGGCTGTTGAATAATTTTACAATATCTTTCCTGTCTTCCTTATTAGCTAAGTCTAAAGGGGTGTTGCCATTTTTATCTTTAATATTTACATCCGCTCCATTTTTAATTAGAACTTTAACAATATCGATGTAATCGTTATGAGCAGAGAAATGTAATGGAGTCCAGCCATTATTGTCACTTATTCTAATATTAGCCTTCTTCTCGGTGACTAAATAATTAACAACTTCCAAATTATCAAATTTTGCAGCTAACAATAGAGGTGTTCTTTCATCTTTATCGACATCTTCAAAGCCAATATTTTTATCGTTTATAAGATATTTTACTACATCAATATGTCCTTGGGAAGCAGCATGATGTATAACCGTCCATCTATTTATATCAGCAACTGTAAAGTCATCACTTTTTTCATCTATCAGGTACTTTACTATTTCTATATGACCGCTATTGGCAGCGAAGTGTAGTGGTGTCCATAATTCTTCATCAACTATTCTAAAGTTGACATCTTTTTCGTCTATTAAGTATTTCACTACACCTAAACGGTCATTGCCAGCCGCCAAATGCAATGGTGTCAAGCCATTCGACGTGGGAGCAGAGCAATTGAAACTTTTGTCCTCAATTAGATACTTTACAATGTTAATATGACCGTGAACACAAGCATAGTGTAGAGGAGTCCAGTTATTATCCTCAGTTACTACTGCGTCGACGTTTTTCTCATCTAACATGTATTTTAACACATTTATGTCGCCATTAACGGCAGCGTTGTGGACTGGAGTAACACCATCTACATCTCCAATCGTA
The DNA here is from genome assembly GCA_947369225.1 of Hofmannophila pseudospretella. NCBI lineage: Eukaryota > Metazoa > Arthropoda > Insecta > Lepidoptera > Oecophoridae > Hofmannophila > Hofmannophila pseudospretella. The sequence goes on along the minus strand of OX376312.1, from coordinate 15,914,929 downwards.
AGACTTGCGTTTTTGTCATCAACAAGATATTTAATAATGTTAAAGTGTCCATTTTCAGCAGCTAAATGCAATGCTGTCACTTTAAGGTTACTTGCAGCCATAAAATCGTCATTTTTCTCCTCGATAAAGTACTTTATAACATCTAAGTGACCATTTTGCGCAGCAAGATGTAGAGGAATAATACCAAATTTATCAGAACAAATAACATTCGCTTGTTTCTCTTCTACTAGATATTTCACTATATCTAAATATCCCTTTTTAGTAGCATAGTGCAAAGGAGTTAAACCATCGTTATCAATGACTGCAACATCAATTCTTTTTTCTTCTATGAGATATTTAACTGAATCTAAGCTCTCACTCTCTGCGGCAATGTGTAGAAGAGTCATACCCTTTGCGTTAGTTATCATGGCATCAGCTTTAACTTGGTCAATGAGATATTTGACAACGTCTAAGTTATCGCAGTTGACAGCAGTTTGAAGAACAGTGGGACAGGTTTTGTCATAATTACAAGTAATATTAAAATCAGCTTGCTTGTCGTTAATGAGATATTTGACTATATCTATGTTGCCGATTCCAGCAGCATAATGTAATGGTGTTGTACCACATTCGACAGCGTCAACATTGGCTGATTTTTCTTCTACTAAATATTTCACCATATCAAAATGCCCCTTCATCGCGGCAAAGTGTAACAGTGTCCATTTATCTTTATCTACTAGTGTATAATCAGCATTTTTTTCTTCGATCAGATATTTTAAAATATCCAAATGAGCGTGAAAGGCAGCCATGTGCAGCAGAGTTTCACCATCATCATCAACAATATCGAAATTTGCTTGTTTTTCATCTATTAAGTATTTTATTATACGCAAACTACCACTGCTGATAGCTCCATAGAGTGGGGCTGCATAATTAACAGTTAAACCGTTGATATCTGCTCCTCTATCTACTAAAGCTTTGACTATATTTATGTTGTCCTCTGTACAGGCCCAGTATAAAGCAGTTTCTGTGTATTTGTTAGCTATTTTCACATCAGCATTATTTTCTATAAGTTCCATAGCTATTTCCTCGTCACCTTCCTTAATAGCCAAAATTAATGGAGTATTTCCAAAATAGTTTACACTATTTACGTCTGCTCCTAAATCTAGGAGACCTTTGACAATATTCTTGTAGCCATTCTTGGCAGCGAAACTTAGTAATGTCATGATATCATCACTGTATTCATATAAAATTTTAAATTTGTAGTTTATATCAAACGATTGATTCCTCCATTCTTCATAAGTCCTTTCATCAATATTGCTTAGTTCTTCTTTTACTCTTTCAACTACATTGTCATCAGTTGTGTGTTCAATATTTATTTTATTGAAAATCTTTATCATTTTGCGGTATTCCATGTTTTTTAATTTAAAAAAAATATGTTCAATGTCGCTTGCTTTTCTAAAGGATTTTCTTGAAACGATTTCACTTTTTTTTTCTGAAAAAATAGAAATGACTTTTGGGTAGAAACGGACTCAGTTAGAAGGTAGTATTTTATTTAATGTGCTTATGCTTATTAAAAATGATAATAGGTAGGTATCATTTTGCTTTCCTGAGTGTTTTTGTGTTATTATAATGTCCCCGAGTGCTTTTGGCATAAAATGGTAGCTTTCAGTGGCGGATTCAGGTAAGAGGGGAACCCCCCCTTGAGATCTTGACGTTTTTTCATTTCGTGAAACGCGCCATTGCGCTATGTATCTACGACATATACATTCACATTAGGACGACACGACAACGGTAACGAATTATGGGATCGATCGCGGACAGAAGCAAAAAAAAATGGAAAGAAAGAACAAGAAAAAAAATACATTTATAGTAGTACCTAGTTACCTATTTATTTGCTTTACGTTTTATTTACGCTACTTATAGGTATCACAATTGTCCACCTAAGCTTACGGCGAAAACTGGGAACTACCTGTGGAGGTGGTTCCTCTGTCTACACCCCGGGGATTACGGACGTGACAGTTATGAACCTATGTATGAATTTTGGAATTTTTAATGATGTTAAGCAAGATAGGACTTACAGTTAGTATATTTTTGCCCACGCCCACGAGAATCAGCAAAACAGAATGTAAATCAAAAAGGAATTGTTAATGCGATTAAAGTGATTGTAAAACTTATCGCCGAGCCGACTGACCACAACTATGCAAACACCGGCCAAGTGTGAGTCGTGTCTCACTCATAAGGATCCGTAGGTACTATATCCATCAATTTACGCTTCCCAAGCGCCGATCCGCCTGTACATTAGGCGAAAAAAGTGTTTCGAATGATACAAATTACTAAAGCAACGTTCTCACCTCTTCTATTTTAAGTGCTGTTTGATAGAATCTATGAAATAGATACGCGTAAACAGGTTTTATATGCCGATTATACCTGCTCATCGTATTCTATCAAAATAAGTAGAACAGAATAGAAGAGGTTTTCAATGTTTCTTAAGTAATTTGTTGTCAAGATAAGGCACCATAATAGGAATTGCGAAGTAGAAAACTTATTGGGAAGTCTACTACGGTCTTTGAGTAACAGATGGACCGACAAAGTAGCAGTTTTTAAAAGCAAAAAGGCTCCGTTTTTGCCCTTCGAGTACGAACGGTACGGATCCCTAAAAATACATTGCAATGTCTGTAGCAACATGGCGCAACATCTACTGACTGCTGGCTGATTTAAAAAGTCTGTGTTAACACGACCCGTGGCGCTAGTGGTATAGGAAAATGTATAATAACCAGTTAGTTCCACATTTTTTTCGCTCATTACTTATCTTGGCGGAGTTATCGATGATTCAACTGAACGAACAACGCCCATTTCCTCGGCTTGCCAGGCTTAAAAATTGCATGTATATTTGGGTGAATTTTATAATAAAATTAACTGTTCCGTGATCGTCGTTCAGGGGGTCTATTTTTTTTTCCTTCTGGAAATGTTTCCACATCGGCCACGATTCTTGTACACTTAAATTTAAGAAATTGACATAAAGTATCACTTTAGGTTTAGAGCTGTCAAATTATTCGATGGCGTACAATTCTAGACGGCATGTATTTGTATCCGATCTCTATGGAGTTGTCTTAATTTACAGCCATAAACCTAAACCATCACCATCTTCTTCTTCTGTTTTTTTTTCCGATAACGAAAAAACAGATGGACAGGAGAGCCGAACGCACCCGAGATAAAACTAATTTTATTTTTTAAAATATCTTTAGACTAAGGTTGGCGGGAAGAGAACCCTATGGGATAAGTCCGCCTTTGTACATGTTTTATAATAATAATAATAATAAAAAAAATTCTTTATTAAGGCATAAAACCCATTGGTTTACAAAATAATAATAATTAAATTATAAAATTATAAAACATACAATGAAATAATAATAATAATGTAAAATAAAATAAAATAATATAAAATAAAACGTAAGGTACATACATCTACTTTCGATTCCCATCACGCTGCACGGACACCCAGTGCCTCAGGATGGGACAGTTCAGGTACCCACTCAGCGTACGGAGAATCTCGTTACGAGACACATCGAGACGTTGCCAAAAGGAGGCAACACGTGATCTCATGATCGCGTAGAAATCAGGAACTCTGGCCGCGGCGAACATGCCCGACGCACTGCAATATCTCGGCAACTTCATCAGGATGCGATACGCGTCATTGTATTGCACCCTGATGGCACTGTACGAGCGTCTGGTGAACTTGACCCATAACTGGCATGTATAAAAACTTTGGCAGTATGCTCTAAATAGGGTCGTTTTAACGTCATCGTTACACCTCGCAAACCGTCGTGCGAGCATGTTACAACGCACAGCCAGAGCCCTTCTTTCCCTTTCCATGTCTTCGTCATCGTGGAGATTCTCCGTTAAGATGTGACCAAGGTACCTGAACCGTTCCACCCTTCTAACTGGCGAACCATCCAGAAACACCGGTGGCACCCTCTCCGGACCTTTCCCATACCTAAATACCAGCATTTCGGTCTTTTTGGTATTGTATTTGAGTCCATGAATGTGCGCATATCGCTCACATACCGCTAGTAACTTCCGAAGACCATTGATCGAGGGACTGAGAAGCACCATATCGTCGGCATAGCTCAGATTGTTTACGCATGTGTCGCCAATATGACAACCGACCCCGGTACCTCTCCGTTCCGCGATCAAGTCATTCACATAAAGGTTGAACAGATCCGGAGAGGTGAGTCCCCCTTGGCGTACACCACAGTCTAATATATATCCATTAGACAGTGTGTCGCCCCATCTCACATTATTAGTTTGGTTTTCGTACCAAAATCTCAACAGATCCACAACTTCAGTAGGTACGTTGGACTCGGTCAGCTTCCGCCAAAGCAACTTGTAGTTTACTAAGTCGAAAGCCCTACTTAGGTCCAAAAAACACGCATATACCGATGTTTCTCCACTAATTTTTACTCCACTGTTTTAATGGTTTTTTTCTCCTGTGTATTTTATATTAGTAGATACAATAAAGAGACTACAAACAAACAAACAACATCTGTAATCTGTGTTCATGTCGTAAAAATATAAACTCGTGTTTCTTCTTGTTTTTGGCGAAGCGCGTTTACGCGTCGTCACAGAATAGGTACACGGCGTCGCGGCTGACGGTTTAGCGTTTTTATACATACCTACATATTATACCTAAATGTAAATCGAGATTTCAGTTAAATATTGCCTATATTCGTTCGACATGAATCACATATTGGAAGCCGAGTCGCCATCCTCACGTAGCATTTACAATCTAGAACTCGGTGATTAGATTAGGTATAGGTAGGTAAAATATATTGAGTAGATACCCCAGTATTCATTGTTTTCACTCACATAACATCAGTTCACTTGATTACAAAAAATATTTAATAACTTACCTATTTAAAGTATCTAAGTATAACGGTTGTGGTTGGAAGTTGAAATGGCCTCGACATAGAATGCTATGGCTTTAAAATTGTAATTAAGTTCAATATAAAGATAGAAACTGATACCTACCATATAATATTTTGTAATGTATTAACAGACAACTTGTGTAATAAAAAACATGAAATTTACGTATGGCATCTTACATTTTATTAAATTAATTTAATTAAAAGGTATGAAATTACACAGCCTAACACTGCAAAGACAGAGATTCGTGGCGTTCCGGTCTCTCTGCCTACCTCGCAAGTGACGTATACTGAAGTTATGTATGTACTTTTTGAAAGGCTCTAACACTGGGCTATGAAAATTCGTGAGCACACTCCAAATACTCAATGTCTACTCAAACGATACGAGGAATCCTCATTCCTCAATAAAAATTCCTCAATTTTTATTTTTTTGTAAACCTGTTTTTCAAGCTACACCTCCATGAATGAAAAAAAAATATTCTTAGGGGCGGGCGTTCGTTCATGAATACTTAATTCCTACTAAAAGTTAAAAAACAAACTATAGTCTGACTGTCTTTTTGACCACATTTCCTAGGTAAAGAACGACCGGGTGGTCTATGACTCACCTACACAACTCTAATAGTATAAAATAATAAAAAACTTTCGTAGTATTGAAGCCGTGACCGTGTGATGTAATCTCCGTATTTTAGTTTACTGGTAGTTTTCTGGTCCAAATTGACTATGTCAGAGGTTCTCAAACATATGCACCGTAAAATATTGAATTTTTTATCAAAAAAAAAACGCAACATTTTGAGGTAAGGGAGCGTGAAGCGAGAGAATTTAAATTTTGGAATATTGAAGGAATTGGTCAAGAAATGATTTTATTACGAAAAATTTATTTATTGATATGGTAACCCTGTCGCATACTCGCATCCATAATTTGACGCCCTCTCCTCTTAGAACGATAACGTGAGCACTGAGAGCGAACCAAGGAACTGGACAATAGCGCATAAATTAATTTGTTTGTTTGTTTGTAGTCTCTTTATTGTACACAAAAATAAATACACAGGAAAAAAAACATTAAAATATGTACAAAGGCGGGTTTATCCCATAGGGATCTCTTCCAGCCCACCTTTGATGTAGGACAGTTTAGAATTATGACAAGATTCATACATTTGACATTTCAATGCGGACTGAATGTATGGGAAGATGCTCAAAGCACATGCACCAACGGCAGACGCGGTTTCCATATAAAACTAGGGTGAATTTCAAAATCTTTATTCTCACCCAATATACCAAATAGTTTGAGTACCACTGGCTAAGCTGTTAGAAAAAGCTAGTCTTACGAGGACATTGACCGGAAAAGGCCATTGTATCAACATTCCTAAGACCGAGTTCGAAACGCTATAAAAAGTGTCTTCATACACAAAAGGTGTTTTGTATGGCACTGTGGGTACTATAAAACGCCCATGGATTCGCCCACGTGTGTAAACAATACTTTGAGGTGTAATAAGGGATATAAAAATAAATGTCAAATCTTTGAAAGTAAAAACAGGTTTAAAAGTACGGCTAAAGAAGTACCTACCCCACAAAACCCACGGTTTAGGGTGCCCGCCCACGTCATACTTTTTGTAGGACCGATAATCGGGCAGATTTTTCCTCCGATTCTTATGACCGATTTTGTAACCGACTCAACGCACACGGCCGTCACTTAGTCTGTAGCTTTCGATGGAGTAGCACGTCATGGAGAGTGATAACGTATACCATGTCATGAATCTTAAGAGGAAGTTGGATATACAGAGGAAAGTTTGTGTTTGGTACTTGAGGAACAGAAGAGAGAAAAGAAAGTTCTGGGTTGATCCAATAATCTCTCAGAGATTATTGAAGGGGTTATTTTATGTTCGTCATGCTGATCTGAGACTACGACCAGACACGTTTTTCAAATATTATAGAATGTCAATTAGTACGTTTGATGAGCTGCTGTCATTAAAATTATTATTTAAGAGGGGCTCCCATACAACAAACGTACGGAACCCTTCGTGCGCGAGTCTGACTATATTGAATGATGGTAGTCAAGTGTGTAGTGAGTATGTGAAATTTAATATAAGACATATTTCTTCCCATAATGTTTTTTTTATTCCTATCGTGATACTCGGCCAATCCTGTGTTGTATAAAGCAGGCCGCTTTTCTACTTCCTCAATCAAACTCTCAATATCGATCTGCATCGCTGAGCAATGTCATCGACACACACAACGTCCTTCCCTGGCAAGTGCAAGCGGCCGACTGTCGGTGAGAAGTGTGCGTTAAGGGTCACGTCATACTTTTTATAGGACCGATAATCGGGCAGATTTTTCCTCAGATTCTTATGACCGATTTTGTGACCGACTCAACGCACACGGCCGTCACTTTGTCTGTAGCTTTCGAGGGAGTAGCACGTCATAACGTATACCATGCCATGAATGTTGGATATACAGAGGAAAGTTTGTGTTTGGTACTTGAGGAACAGAAGAGAGAAAAGAAAGTTTTGGGTTGATCCAATAATCTCTCAGAGATAATTGAAGGGGTTATTTTATGTTCGTCATGCTGATCTGAGACTACGACCAGACAAGTTTTTCAAATATTATAGAATGTCAATTAGTACGTTTGATGAGCTGCCGTCATTAGTAGAACATGCTATTACACACCAGGACACTATTATGAGAAAGTGCATTCATCCAGAGGAAAGGTTATCCGTAACACTAAGGTTTTTTTTTATTCCTGTCGTGATACTCGGCCAATCCTGTGTTGTTTAAAGCAGGCCGCTTTTCTACTTCCTCAATATCGATCTCCATCGCTGAGCAATGTCATCGACACACACAACGTCCTTCCCTGGCAAGTGCAAGCGGCCGACTGTCGGTGAGAAGTGTGCGTTAACGCATACATTTCCGGACGTTCCATTTTTCACCGACAATCGGATCGGTCGGGATGCACCGATTTTATTTCTGACCGACTTTTTGTAGGACGTGTGCGTAATACTATTGCAATCAGTACGTTCTATTTTCCTCCTACAAAAAGTCGGTCAAGTCGGACGTGGGCCTAACATAAGACTACTGAAGGAGAGCGGGCGCGCCGCTTTGTTATACACAATATTTTGTTTTAAATAAAAACTAGTGAATAAGGGCTTTGGACACATTCGTACTAAGTAGCCTTTAAATATTCTTCTATTTTTTGTGAGAAAGGGTTTGATAAACTTCAAGTACCTACCTTCGCCAAAAAAAGAATCAGAAAGTTACCTGTCTCGTATTTTTTTTGATCGAGTGAAATTGAATGTATCGTAATTTGAAACATAAAAAAAATCAAGAACGCTTATGAAACTACAATATATATTCAAATTATATCGTTCAATCAAAAATAGGTTAATTTAAAAGATGGTGGAAATAAAAAAAATGAAATTGAAAACGTTTATTTAGCACTGTAAACACCAGAATATAGCAAGAATACACAATATAGAAGCCTTTAGTCTCAGTAGTTCGGTTATTTTGTCCGGTGCCGAACTGTTGAGACCCTCTCAGTCTCAATAGTTCGGTGGTGGTACAACTGGCACTGGCTTGTCCCACTAGAACCATACTTATGTGGTGGTGCTTATGACTCGTGTAGAATTTCAAGTACCTACTTGAGATAGGAACTCCTTCGTAATTAGTTACTATTGGCCACTTATGATAAATTAATTTCCTTGGGGCAAGTTTCATCGCGCTAGAGCGTTGAGAACACGGAAATAACTCCAAGTGCGATTTGGGCTTATTAATATACAGTATATTATTTACTCCTTTCTGAAATCACTAACCGAACTACAGAAGTCTCAGTAGTTCAGTAAATTTGTACAACCGAACTATTGAGACTGAGAGGGTCTCAACAGTTCGGCACCGGACAAAATAACCGAACTACTGAGACTAAAGGTATAGAAGTATTAATACAAAGATTAATACATGCAGCTCAAGACGAAAGAGAGAAGAACGTGTACGCCACGGTCTTCTTACATATTGTTATGCACATTCTTGTCGTATTTTTGATGTTTGTCTGGTAAGAGTACATTGTTACTGTTGGTTCAGTCATATGTAACTTGTTTACTGTCGCCAATTGAAATCGTGTATAATACACGAACCATTAATAAAATTAATTTACAACTTTGAATATTTGTATAAAAACATTCAAGTGCATAAATAAACCTTTTAAGAAAATGGATTGTAACAATTTATTGATTTGGCGACAGTATGTACAACAACACGGACTGACCTTATGATAATAATATTTCAGTAAAATATTGCACGAATAAGATAAGAATGTGTTAAATGTGTATGAAAACAGAGTCGTAACGTAGGTAACGTTGCACCTTGAATTTCATAAAAATATATTCATAATATAAAAAAACTAAATATAAAAGACTTATAATTATTACCTATATTTACAATAAGTTCCTGAGGTCGGAATCTGGTTGTCATCTCAGCGCCGAGCTCGGGGATGATGATAATTTAATTAATTATTTTTTGCGTGTATTTTATGTTTGCTGTATATACATACAACTTAAATAAATACCTATATATAAAGTTAATTTAAATAAGTTATTAAATAGCAGAATAATAATGAATTATTTATGACATGACATGACATTTATTACTAGTGTGAAACGCGTCAACTTTTCGAATTTCTTTCTTTTTTTAAATTTTTTTTTCTTTTTTTCTTTTATATTTTTTTAATTTCGTATACGGTATTGACCCAATTTTTTTATTGCATCAGTCAACTTACATAGACATACTAAAGAAGGATCTAAAATTAGTTTTTCGATATCTCAACTAACATCAGAGATATTAATGGTTAAAGTTAGTATTGGACAGATGCTCTGTCCCTTTCTAGCAAAACAGTCCTTTATATGTAGCCAGGACCTGGTTGTATGGCGCTAGGGAACAGTGACGTCATAAAACTTATTGCCGTTTCTTTCTACAGTTCTGATTTTTGATTGCCTGTGGTAGTTATTTTATTTTTCAATTAATTTTAAATCTGATTTTACATTTGACCATCAATTTATGACTAATTCTTAATTTTAAATAAGTTTTGGAAAGTATCAAGATTCCAAGTGAAAACTACCCTATTGTCTTAGAATTATGTTTCAAAATAAGAACATAGGTATAATAAAATTCAAAATGTATACAAAAAACATTAAAGATTCAAAAGAAATTGTAGAGAATATAAATAATAATCAAAAACTTAATTTTGCACTCGCGCAATATATTAATTTAAAGAATACAACCTTTTATATTAAATTAAATCAACAATATTTATATTAAATCAACAATAAATAAGTTCATTTAGGGATAAATACGTTGAATGACAACCAAAATTCCGATCCCTGGATATTACCACATAAATTACTTACCTACTTACATAAAAATTATTTCTTCATTAAAGTATAAACAATAGCAGTACCTGTACCAGTACCAGAAAAATCAGCTCCAAAAAGCGACAAATCTCGAAAAAAGTGAGGGTTTTGGAGGGGGTCTACGGTAAAACCATGAATATAACAAATAAGCAGCACCTAAAATTGCCAAAGAAATCAAATATCTTTTTTTTCCTGGCCCACTATTATCTTCATAGTCCTCATCATAATTCATGATAACAAAATACCTAGCGACTTCCGTGTGACTAGCCATCATGGCTATTTCCTCGTCACCTTTCTTAATAGACAAAATTAATGAAGTATTTCCAAAATAGTTTACACTATTTACGTCTGCTCCTAAATCTAGGAGACCTTTGACAATATTCTTGTAGCCATTCTTGGCAGCGAAACTTAGTAATGTCATGATATCATCACTGTATTCATATAAAATTTTAAATTTGTAGTTTATATCAAACGATTGATTTCTCCATTCTTTATAAGTCCTTTTATCTATATTGCATATTTCTTCTTTTACTCTTTCAACTACATTGTCATCAGTTGTGTGTTCAATATTTATTTTATTGAAAATCTTTATCATTTTGCGGTATTCCATGTTTTTCAATTTAAAAAAAATATGTTCGATGTCGCTTGCTTTTCTAAAGGATTTTCTTGAAACGATTTCACGATTTTTTTTTCTGAAAAAATAGAAATGACTTTTGGGTAGAAGGTAGTATTTTATTTAATCTGCTTATGCTTATTAAAAATGATAATAGGTATTATTTTGCTTTCCTGAGTTTCGAGTGCTTTTGGTATAAAATAGTAGCTTTCAGTGGCGGATTCTACCTCCGATACGACCCCTGTATGTATATGTCGTAGACGCATAGCGTAATGGCGCATTTCACGAAGTGTGTAGGCATTTCACTAATCAGTAAATTCAATAATCTTAGACAAATACTATAACACTATCTGTCTAAAAAATTTAGTCACTTCGTGAAGTGCGGATCGTTAAATCGCACATAGCGTAATGGTATTGAATCTCATGTGGATCTTAATCACTCTTCTATGAAACTACCGCCATCTGGTAGTTTGCCCCTATTTTATTAGGAATGCTATACATACATACCTACATGTATATTATCGATGTTTCGTGTCGCTACTTGGTAGAACTTCATTAAACTTAGTATTAAATGAGATTTATAGCACTTTACAAACTTTATTTTATTTGTTTTTATTTTCAAATAAATTCACCGCGACCGGTTATTTAAATATTAACTATATTTAACAATATTCTCTAATATAACGTTTGTATAATGATACTTAAAGCAAATTGAGATTATGTTTTGAGGCAATAAAAGAGATGGCTCTAGTATAGATTAAAAAACCTGGCATTATGAAGTGCGGTTCAGATCAATACAATTATGCTACGTGCTAACTTAGCACTTAATTGTATAAACTATGTCATAACTGTGTAATATCTAGGGGACCTGCATTTCACGAAGTGGCTAAAAATCTTAGACAGATGTAAAATTCGACGGTTACAGTATCTGTCTAACTTTTTTAGCACATCCTGAAATGCCTAGGCATTTCGTGAAACGCGCCATTGCGCTATGTATCTACGACATATACATTCACATTAGGACGACACGACAACGGTAACGAATTATGGGATCGATCGCGGACAGAAGCAAATAAAAAATGGAAAGAAAAATAAATTAAAAATAATTAAATAAAATAATCTTTATTGAAAAAATCACAAATTAGTAAATCGAACAGTACCCTGACTCCTAAACTAGGCGAACCTATACATTTATAGTAGTACCTAGTTACCTATTTATTTGCTTTACGTTATTTACGCTTCCTATAGGTAGCCAATTGCTACGAAATTACGGCGAAAACTGGGAACTACCTGTGGAGGTGGTTCCTCTGTCTACCCCCCGGGGATTACGGACGTGACAGTTATGAACCTATGTATGAATTTTGGAATTTTTAATAAGATAGGACTTACAGTTAGTATATTTTTGCCCACGCCCACGAGAATCAGCAAAACAGAATGTAAATCAAAAAGGAATTGTTAATGCGATTAAAGTGATTGTAATACTTATCGCCGAGCCGACTGACCACAACTATGCAAACACCGGCCAAGTGTGAGTCGTGCCTCACGCATAAGGATCCGTAGGTACTATATCCATCAATTTACGCTTCCCAAGCGCCGATCCGCCTGTACATTAGGCGAAAAAAGTGTTTTGAATGATACAAATTACTAAAGCAACGTTCTCACCTCTTCTATTTTAAGTGCTGTTTGATAGAATCTATGAAATAGATACGCGTAAACAGGTTTTATATGCTGATTATACCTGCTCATCGTATTCTATCAAAATAAGTAGAACAGAATAGAAGAGGTTTTTAATGTTGCTTAAGTAATTTGTTGTCAAGATAAGTCACCATAATAGGAATTGCGAAGTAGAAAACTTATTGGGAAGTCTACTACGGTCTTTGAGTAACAGATGGACCGACAAAGTAGCAGTTTTTAAAAGCAAAAAGGCTCCATTTTTGCCCTTCGAGTACGAACAGTACGGATCCCTAAAAATACATTGCAATATCTGTAGCAATATGGCGCAACATATACTGACTGCTGGCTGATTTAAAAAGTCTGTGTTAACACGACCAGTGGCGCTAGTGGTATAGGAAAATGTATAATAACCAGTTAGTTCCACATTTTTACGCTCACTACTTATCTTGGCCGAACGCACCCGAGATAAAACTAATTTTATTTTTTAAAATATCTATAGACTAAGGTTGGCTGGAAGAGAACCCTATGGGATAAGTCCGCCTTTGTACATGTTTTAATGGTTTTTTTCTCCTGTGTATTTTATATTAGTAGATACAATAAAGAGACTACAAACAAACAAACAACATCTGTAATCTGTGTTCATGTCGTAAAAATATAAACTCGTGTTTCTTCTTGTTTTTGGCGAAGCGCGTTTACGCGTCGTCACAGAATAGGTACACGGCGTCGCGGCTGACGGTTTAGCGTTTTGTAGACATACCTACATATTATACCTAAATGTAAATCGAGATTTCAGTAAAATATTGCTTATATTCGTTCGACATGAATCACATATTGGAAGCCGAGTCGCCATCCTTACGTAGCATTTACAATCTAGAACTCTGTGATTAGATTAGGTATAGGTAGGTAAAAGATATTGAGTAGATACCCCAGTATTCATTGTTTTCACTCACATAATATCAGTTCACTTGATTAGCTTGCCCTTAGGGTGCCCGCCCACGTCATACTTTTTGTAGGACCGATAATCGGGCAGATTTTTCCTCCGATTCTTATGACCGATTTTGTGACCGACTCAACGCACACGGCCGTCACTTTGTCTGTAGCTTTCGATGGAGTAGCACGTCATGGAGAGTGATAACGTATATCATGTCATGAATCTTAAGAGGAAGTTGGATATACAGAGGAAAGTTTGTGTTTGGTACTTGAGGAACAGAAGAGAGAAAAGAAAGTTCTGGGTTGATCCAATAATCTCTCAGAGATTATTGAAGGGGTTATTTTATGTTCGTCATGCTGATCTGAGACTACGACCAGACAAGTTTTTCAAATATTATAGAATGTAAATTAGTACGTTTGATGAGCTGCTGTCATTAAAATTATTATTTAAGAGGGGCTCCCATACAACAAACGTACGGAACCCTTCGTGCGCGAGTCTGACTATATTGAATGATGGTAGTCAAGTGTGTAGTGAGTATGTGAAATTTAATATAAGACATATTTCTTCCCATAATGTTTTTTTTTATTCCTGTCGTGATACTCGGCCAATCCTGTGTTGTATAAAGCAGGCCGCTTTTCTACTTCCTCAATCAAACTATCAATATCGATCTGCATCGCTGAGCAATGTCATCGACACATACAACGTCCTTCCCTGGCAAGTGCAAGCGGCCGACTGTCGGTGAGAAATGTGCGTTAAGGGTGCCCGCCCACGTCATACTTTTTGTAGGACCGATAATCGGGCAGATTTTTCCTCCGATTCTTATGACCGATTTTGTGACCGACTCAACGCACACGGCCGTCACTTTGTCTGTAGCTTTCGAGGGAGTAGCACGTCATGGAGAGTGATAACGTATACCATGTCATGAATGTTGGATATACAGAGGAAAGTTTGTGTTTGGTACTTGAGGAACAGAAGAGAGAAAAGATAGTTTTGGGTTGATCCAATAATCTCTCAGAGATAATTGAAGGGGTTATTTTATGTTCGTCATGCTGATCTGAGACTACGACCAGACAAGTTTTTCAAATATTATAGAATGTCAATTAGTACGTTTGATGAGCTGCCGTCATTAGTAGAACATGCTATTACACACCAGGACACTATTATGAGAAAGTGCATTCATCCAGAGGAAAGGTTATCCGTAATACTACGGTTTTTTTTTATTCCTGTCGTGATACTCGGCCAATCCTGTGTTGTATAAAGCAGGCCGCTTTTCTACTTCCTCAATCAAACTCTCAATATCGATCTCCATCGCTGAGCAATGTCATCGACACACACAACGTCCTTCCCTGGCAAGTGCAAGCGGCCGACTGTCGGTGAGAAATGTGCGTTAACGCATACATTTCCGGACGTTCCATTTTTCACCGACAATCGGATCGTTCGGGATGCACCGATTTTATTTCTGACCGACTTTTTGTAGGACGTGTGCGTTATACTATTGCAATCAGTACGTTCTATTCTCCTCCTACAAAAAGTCGGTCAAGTCGGACGTGGGCCTAACATAAGACTACTGAAGGAGAGCGGGCGCGCCGCTTTGTTATACAATAATTTTTTTTAAATAAAAACTAGTGAATAAGTAGCCTTTAAATATTCTTCTATTTTTTGTGAGAAAGGGTTTGATAAACTTCAAGTACCTACCTTCGCCAAAAAAAGAATCAGAAAGTTACCTGTCTCGTATTTTTTTTGATCGAGTGAAATTGAATGTATCGTAATTTGAAACATAAAAAAAATCAAGAACGCTTATGAAACTACAATATATATTCAAATTATATCGTTCAATCAAAAATAGGTTAATTTAAAAGATGGTGGAAATAAAAAAAATGAAATTGAAAACGTTTATTTAGCACTGTAAACACCAGAATATAGCAAGAATACACAATATAGAAGCCTTTAGTCTCAGTAGTTCGGTTATTTTGTCCGGTGCCGAACTGTTGAGACCCTCTCAGTCTCAATAGTTCGGTGGTGGTACAACTGGCACTGGCTTGTCCCACTAGAACCATACTTATGTGGTGGTGCTTATGACTCGTGTAGAATTTCAAGTACCTACTTGAGATAGGAACTCCTTCGTAATTAGTTACTATTGGCCACTTATGATAAATTAATTAACTTTTGCACTAATTTTGTGCAATAAAGAGTATTCATTCATTCATTCATTCATTAATTTCCTTGGGGCAAGTTTCATCGCGCTAGAGCGTTGAGAACACGGAAATAACTCCAAGTGCGATTTGGGCTTATTAATATACAGTATATTATTTACTCCTTTCTAAAATCACTAACCGAACTACAGAAGTCTCAGTAGTTCAGTAAATTTGTACAACCGAACTATTGAGACTGAGAGGGTCTCAACAGTTCGGCACCGGACAAAATAACCGAACTACTGAGACTAAAGGTATAGAAGTATACAAAGATTAATACATGCAGCTCAAGACGAAAGAGAGAAGAACGTGTACGCCACGGTCTTCTTACATATTGTTATGCACATTCTTGTCGTATTTTTGATATGTTTGTCTGGTAAGAGTACATTGTTACTGTTGGTTCAGTCATATGTAACTTGTTTACTGTCGCCAATTGAAAAATAATACACGAACCTTTCATAAAATTAATTTTCAACTTTGAATATTTGTATAAAAACATTCAAGTGCATAAATAAACCTTTTAAGAAAATGGATTGTAACAATTTATTGATTTGGCGACAGTATGTACAACAACACGGACTGACCTTATGATAATAATATTTCAGTAAAATATTGCACGAATAAGATAAGAATGTGTTAAATGTGTATGAAAACAGAGTCGTAACGTAGGTAACGTTGCACCTTGAATTTCATAAAAATATATTCATAATATAAAAAAACTAAATATAAAAGACTTATAATTATTACCTATATTTACAATAAGTTCTTGAGGTCGGAATCTGGTTGTCATCTCAGCGCCGAGCTCGGGGGATGATGATAATTTAATTAATTATTTTTTGCGTGTATTTTATGTTTGCTGTATATACATACAACTTAAATAAATACCTATATATATAAAGTTAATTTAAATAAGTTATTAAATAGCAGAATAATAATGAATTATTATGACATGACATGACATTTATTACTAGTGTGAAACGCGTCAACTTTTCGAATTTCTTTCTTTTTTAAAAATTTTTTTCTTTTATATTTTTTTAATTTCATATACGGTATTGACCCAATTTTTTTATTGCATCAGTCAACTTACATAGACATACTAAAGAAGGATCTAAAATTAGTTTTTCGATATCTCAACTAACATCAGAGATATTAATGGTTAAAGTTAGTATTGGACAGATGCTGTCCCTTTATAGCAAAACAGTCCATTATATGCAGCCAGGACCTGTTTGTATGGCGCTAGAGAACAGTTACGTTATAAGACTTATTGCCGTTTCTTTCTACAGTTCTGATCTTTGATTGCCTGTGGTAGTTATTTTATTTTTCAATTAATTTTAAATCTGAATTTACATTTGACCATCAATTTATGACTATTTCTTAATTTTAAATAAATTTTGGAAAGTATCAAGTTTCCAAGTGAAAACTACCCTATTGTCTTAGAATTATGTTTCAAAATAAGAACATAGGTATAATAAAATTCAAAATGTATACAAAAAACATTAAAGATTCAAAAGAAATTGTAGAGAATATAAATAATAATCAAAAACTTAATTTTGCACTCGCGCAATATATTAATTTATAGAATACAACATTTTATATTAAATCAACAATAAATAAGTTCATTTAGGGATGAATACGTTGAATGTCAACCAAAATTCCGATCCCCGGATATTACCACATTTACTTACCTACTTACATAAAATTTATTTCTTCATTAAAGTATAAACAATAGCAGTACCACATGCCGCTGCAATGAGGGTCATAATTAAGACAGTATCATCAGTTTTATTCTTATCGAATTGTCGAAGATAGTCCACAATAACTGTATGATAACAATGAGCAGCATAATCTGAGGCAGTATGTCCATATTTATTAATTACCATACCATTAATTATGTCACGTTTTATTAGATTCATAACAAGTCGAGCGTTCCCATAGAAAGCGGCGTAATGTAAAATTGTGGCACCATTTTTGTCAACTTCTCGATAACAGTCGATATCTTTTTCTACTATATATTGTATGATGAGATCCGTTTTTCTACAAGCAGCAGCATAGTGTAAATAAGACGCACCATAATTGTCACAGTAATTGTCATGTAGACTAAGGTATTCATCCTCGGTAAAATACCTTACTATTGACAACCAGCCACCATAAGCAGCATAGTGCAAAAGATTAGCACCATACTTGTCATTATCATAATAAAAATCAAGGCTTTTCTTATCTTCGAGCAGGAATTTTATAACATCTAATCGACCCTTGAAAGCGGCGTAGTGAAAGATATGGGCTCCGTTTTTGTCAAATTCAAAAGAAGTTGTATTTTGTTCTACGAGGTATCTTACCAGTTCAACAGAGCCGCTGATAACGGCGTAATGCAAAATTGTGGCTCCATCTCTGTCAGTCTCCAAAAACGATAGATTTAGATCCTCCATGAGATATTTTACAAGCTCCAGCGAGCCACCGATGGCAGCAAAATGTAATAAAGTGGTTCCGTTCTTGTCAACTTCTCTGTAACTATGAAGATCATCTTCTATGAGACGTTTTACATTTTTTATCTGTCCCTTACGAGCAGCAAATTGTAGAGGATTCTTGAGACTTTTAGTTACTTCTTCAATTTTGACTTCGAGTTTCGCTAGCGCCATGAATCCCTCTGATGGCATTGATACCTTGCTACCCATGATTATCACTCAGTTATTGTTCATGAGGTTTTCTACAATAACAACACATTCGTTTTTCTTCTATGCGACAATACGTGCCAAATTATATAAGCAAGGTTTTTGATGAGACTTTTGGCACTGAAAAACAGAAAAATAAATTATAGTTACCTTACTTAAGCATTCGTAACATACCAACCTACTGTTAATTGTTAAATGTTAAGAAAATTAGAATGTAGATCTATGAGTTGATGGTTTGATGAATTTACTAGTGATGAGTAAGTTAAAAAATATTAATATACCTAGAGAAATATTGATTAATTGGTTTGTTTACCTTATTAACAAGTTCAATTGACCCCGACATTATGTATATGATCAAATATTTCAAGGGAAGTCTACAGGTGGCTCATTACCTGTGGTCCCACTCAACGATATGTTTAATTCCTACAGAAATTAATCTGTCGTAATTTTGGTATATTTTACTGGTGTATTAAATATAATACACAGAACAATGGTTCAGTTCTTTCTATTAGGCCCGGACTACACGACGATTCCAAAATCTGTACATATTTTTTTTTAATTTCATTGATTTGTGTTAAGAAATACAGTAAAAATATATATAAAAAATAGAAACTTTGACGGATGTCTTTTTTTTTAATGTATAGGTCGGTTCCATCCATGGAACCGGTGCTGCTTCATATAAACCCAAACAAAAATGTGCCGTCGACTACACGGTTACAACGGTTCCACTTGGAACCGGCCTGCTCGGGTCCTGAAGCGTGTGGGCGGAGTTTGAGCGGAACGCATGATTTTGAATGCAGTCGACTCACTGACTTGTAATATCTATTATATAGTCGACTACACGGCCGGTACCGGTACCTGAACAGAATCATCGCTGGAACCGTCTTCCTGTAGTCCGCGCCTTAGTTCATGCTGATACAGCGTCGCCAATTTAAAAATAATAGGTACACTTAGGTTCTTTGCCAATCGTCAGTATAAAATTTATACTGAGAAATTTTATCTACGTTGCTGTCTACTCTTTTTTGACACACTGTAGTACGTACCTACTTAGTACGTACTTATGTTTATCTCGATAATCTAAATATACGTAAATACCTAACCTAACCCTATCTAACGATCACATAAAAATAATAATTATATTACATAAAACCTAAAATAATGTACCTGAGATCTATCAAAGAACAGGAAACTTTCGTAGAATCAAACTTTCTCAAGTACAAAAACTAACTAAATCAACGATACTGTTGATTTTTTTCGTAAAATTCTTTTCTTTCCATATCGGAAAAGACAAAGGGATCTAAGCCCATACAGACGCAAATAATTTTCTTCAATTTCATTTTGTATACCTTAACGGCCATTATTAGCTCGCTCGACATGCAAACAAAATGTCGAATTCGCGTCTGCCAGTTGGCGCATGCGATTTAAGCAATTTCCCATACACATAGAGGTAATATAATATTAAATGTCCGTACATTAGTCGGGCACTGAAATATCAAATGTATAATAATATATTATAAATAACCTATGGGTCAACTTCGTGACTTGCTGTCAGTGCTCACGTCATTGTTCTAGAAGAGAGGGCGCTAGTTGTCTGATTTCTGCGCATTTTAGACATGCGCGACATGTCCGACAAACATTTCCGATTATGTCCGACAAAAAAGAGTAGAAATTAAATAATGGCAACTAATACTGAAATAGTATGGAAATTTCATTGTGATTTGACAACAATGTATGGAAAGTTGCCATTATTTAATTTCTCCTTTTTTGACGGAGTTGTACAAGGATTGTCGCTTCGTAGCCGTTGTAGGAGAATCGTCAGCCTGAACAGAATCGTCGCCCGAAAATAATCAAGAAGGCAATTCTCGTACGATCGTCGCTACGGATGTCTTAACTGCACTATCATACATATTGAGAGGTTTTGAGAAACAATTTTGTCGTTTTTCGCAGCAAGAACCTGAATATTTTAACACTAATTCGAACCATCTAGCTGTTACCGTTCCAGCGATCCCACCTGACATCATAGATACTCCAAAATATTGGAAACCGCTGGTCCAATTTTTATCAGACCGAACTAAGTACACTCGCGATAAAATTCTCTTTTAAATATAAAAAACCGGGTCCAAATCGGACCGTCCGTAGTTATGATGCCACAGACAAACAGACCGACAGACAAACTACACACACGCCCTCCCTCGATCGGTCGGGGGTTAAAAATACAAAGTACACACCGTTCCTCATTCTCAAGACTTATAAGTACGGATCACATCTTTGATCAGAGCCCTACAAACTGGACACTGACCATTCCCCATTCCCTTCCATTGCTGAAGAGCACACTTATGACACATACACATATGTCCACACATGTATAGAACACTATCTACTGGGTTTTCACAGCAAATAGTGCATTCCGCTCCGGTTACATTCTGGTTCTCTTCACCGCCGATGACCTCACAAATGTTCTGATGTTGTGATGATGAACGTAGATGTCCGCTGGTAGATGGAGCAGGTCTTTCAGCTGGTCTTAAAGGTTCTCTTAGGTCTTGTGTGGTGGTGCATTCTGTTTGTTGCGTGGGTTGGACTAGCGTTTGGATTGGCTGGAATAGAGAGAGACAGAGAGATCTGTTAGTTGTGTGATTTCTGCCGTTTGTAGACTTTCGGCTACAACCTATAGATGTGGGACCATAAGATCGGTATGGTTGCTCAGTATCAGAGTTATAGCTGCCTATAGCGGATTGAATTCCTTGAAACCTTCTCCCATTAGGAGGGGGAGGGGGGAGGGAGACTAGATTTGTTTTTCCACACGCGGACAAGCTTATTCTATCCTACGACACCTCACTCGTTGACCTCACTCAGATGGTCTCCGAGCAATAGCTGCCTTAGCAGATTGGAATTCCCAATTTTTGTTATATATACATATAAAACCTTCTCCCATTAAGAGGGGAAGGGGGGAGGGAGACTAGATTTGTTTTGCCACACGCAGACAAGCATACTCTATCCTACGACACCTCACTCGTTGACCTCACTCACATGGTCTCCGACCTATAGATAATTTAAATTCATGTCAGCGAGCGACAGAAACCAGTTAGAGCGTGTCGGGCACAGCGTGACGGCAGCTTGTCGCTCGCGACATGCTCGTCAACTTTTTGGAGTAGTATCCCGTGTAATATAGTTTTTATAGATGTATTACCGATATTATAGAAGTTCCGACATCAATAAAAAACAATAGCAGGAGTAATGAAGTCAACTCAAGCGACATGGCAGCCCTAAGTATAGTTGTGGACTGAGGAGCGGTGAAGGCCGCGCTGCACGGCCGCTCGCGCGGCTGGCTGACTGTAGTGCCGTGTGCAGTGCTGCCAATTGGCAGGGAATTCCCGGAATTTCAAGGAATAGGGGGTTAAGAGCGGGAGAGCGCGGGTTTTGGAATATATCGTGGAATTTCGGGTAATAATGGACAATTAGACAATAATAATAGCGTTAGTGAGCTCTACTCCGGGATGGTCGCCAAAGCTAATCTTAAACCTAAATTTATTATAATTAAAGTTCATTCTTGATACCAATTTGACAAAATAACTGCAAGGCCTTTTCCATACAATTTTGTTATCGTGATTTTTATCTCTTGTTCTATGGGCGTGTTTGTTTGTAGTATTGAATTAAATTTAAAGTAAATTTTCGAATACGCGAAGCTTCGGGTCAACAAAGCTAGCTAATTTCTGTAGAGCGGCGTGCCTCTCTAACTCGTCAGTGCGTCTCGTTCTAGTTATTGGGTTTTATATAAGTAGATGTATAGCTTACCGCAGGCCTCCACCGCGCACTGTATAAATTCTTCAATCCATGCAAGCGTGACGTCAGCAATTCAGGAGTTCGTATTCTTAATGCAGCGCGGCCTTCACTTCTCACCTGATTTCCCGACTGTTGGAGTGGTGGCAGTGGCGCTGTCGCTGGCTGTGGCGCCGTCGGTGGTGGTGGCGCCGTCGGTGGCGGTGCCGCCGTCGGTGGTGGTGGCGCTGTCGCTGGCGGTGGCGCCGTCGGTGGTGGTGGCGCTGTCGGTGGCAGTGGCGCCGTCGGTGGCAGTGGCGCCGTCGGTGGTGGTGACGCCGTCGGTGGCAGTGGAGACAGTGGCGCCGTCGGTGTCGGTGGCGCCGTCGGCAATGGTGGCGCCGTCGGTGGAGGTGGCGCCGTCTGTGGCGGTAGCATCTAATAATATATTTAAATGTCTCACTACAGTTTCAATTCTAAAAAAATATTTGTCTTTGTTCTTTTATTGTACGGGGTCCTTCAAAAATAGTGTGAAATATTTTAAGAGGATAATAAGAAGGTCTTAAAGATTCAATCTACGGAAAAAAACGATTTTTGACTTTTTTTAAATCAATTCTATATAAATTAATCGCCTATTTTAAGGCATTTCATTGGCCTATATTATCAGCTGATGAATTTTGTACTCTTGCGTGTTGGTGACCTAGTGATGTACTTTTCATTCACGTGGAAGGGATGGGTGCATGCAAGATGTATCGTTATCGATATCTTTTGATTTTTAATTTAAAAAAATGGAAGAGGCACAGGGACGCTGTGCCGTAAATGTGTTTTAATATGTTTTTATTATTAATTTAGGAGAGCAGACGAGCAAAGGGCCACCTGATGTTAAATGGTCACCGTCGCCCCTAGACATCTCACCTCACTGTATTAATATTAAAGGGATTTTGATGCGCTGCTAACCTTGAGGACTAAGATGGATTGCCTCATGTTCCGGAAATTACGCTGGCTCTCTTACCCTTCAAACCGAAACACAGAAATGCAATCATTTCTGCTTCACGGCAGAAATAGATAAGATCCTAATGTAAAGGATCTCCTGGGTTAGTAGCACCCGGTACCAACCCAGGCGATCCTTCACATTAGGATCTACCACTACTATGAAAATATCTTAAATTATGGGCCTAGACACCAGTTGATGCATATTGTTGAACTCATCGACTCTTTGCACAAACGAGTGTAACATAGTTTGTCTCTTGGGACGTGTACCAGAGCAGCTCGGAGCGGGTTGTCTCCGCTCCGCGCGTTTGAAATTTTCTCGCCGCGCGCTCGAACTCGGGCCAGGCTGGTTTCCGTCAGACTTGTTCAATTGATGTAATTTCTTCTTCAAACAATAGATACGACACTTCTCCGCATTACTAAGTGGGTTTGGTCGACTTCGGCGCGGGTTTCGTGATGAATTTCATTCCGAAGAATTCAGTATATCAATTGTTATTGTACCTTTTGTGGTTGTAGAAATATTTCACATTTCTCTTAAATAATATAATAAGATAAATTTATGGCTAACTTTGACCTTCTTCCTCATCTCTCCTGATCATTTTAGCCAAATATATTTCTCTCCAAAATGAGCTTTGTATAGCGATGATTTCAACGATACTATTTGTTTTTACATATCTTTAAAATTGACGAAGTTATTAGCTTTTGAAAGACGAACAAAAACACATTTTGTCCGAACATGTACCCGACTGCCATACTTCACGAGTTGTAAGATATGTTCATATCAAAAAAACTAAATTACTTACGGTTTTATTTCTCAGGGATATGGCATTATTCATAACATTTATAACCTACCGATTACCTCCTTGAAATTTTTTACACTATTTTTGAAGGACCCTACTAAGGAGAGCAGACGAACAACGTGTCATCTGATGGTAGGTAAGTGGTCACGGTGGCTCGTCGCTGTAATGATATTGGATGGTTTTCGATGCTCTGCCAACCTCGAGGACACAGATGAGAGTGCCTCACGTTCCGGTAATTACACTGGCTCTCTCAAACTGAAACACAGCAATGCAAGCATTGCTGCTTTGCAGCAGAAATAGGTAACAGGATGGTACCACCTCAGGTTGACTCTGCAGAAAGTCTACAAAAAGAAAATAACCTTTAAAAACAATTTTAAAGGTTATTTAATCTTTAAGGCCTATTTGAATACAGGCACGAGTCGCGTTTCATTAGTACATGTTTTTAGGTGTCAGCGGGGCGTAGGAAGAGCGAGGGATGAGTACGGGCCTCGACATGCCTCGCTCCCTCGCTATTCTACGCCCCGCAGACACCTAAAAACTATATGTATTCTGGAACGCGAGTCTTAAATGTCGTGCCTATATTCAGATCGGCCATAAAGATTGACGCGCTCTGTACCCTAATGTAATCCGCGATGGCAAGCGTCATTTGATGATCATTTATCCCTGTCGCAGCGCCGTCCTGCGGCAGCAGGCTGACCACCGGCACCGTGCCTCCACCGGTCGCTATAGACGCTGCTAACCCAGAAGTACCTAGACATATTTTTTTATTATTTTTATATAATACATACAAACTCTCACGTCCATAATCCCCGAGGGGTAGACCAGAAAAATCAGACTAGAAACGCCCTCTCCTCTAGAATGATGATGTTAACAGGGTTTGGGCAAATTCGCTTAATGTTTCATACATTTGACATTAATTTTTTTTTAAATAAGGCATGCTTCGTTCGTTCGGGCATGTGGAGAAAATGAATGATGAACGAATTAATAAAGAGTATACATGAAGCGAAAATGAGCGGAAGGGAAAGCCGAAGTCGTCCTAGACTGACCTTTAAAGACCAGATTGACAGAGTGCTCTTAGATTTTAATATACAAAGCAGACGACCCCAACGGCGAGCATGCGTGAAACGACGAATGACTGTAGAGGAAGCAAGAGAAGTGTGACAAGACAGAGATTCGTGGCGTTCCATTATTTCTGCCTACCCCGCAAGGGACATAGCGTGAAATTATGTATGCATGTAATTTTGTACATAACGTGAAGTTACCATATGTATGTAATTTTCAACTATAATTTTAATAATTCTATTAATTGATGGCAATGTTCTTACCTGGCACGAACCTAAGCTGTTGAGGTGGCGTTTGAGCTGGTTGAGGATCTTGAGAACTCAGCATCCTAAACCTTTGTGCAGCTCCAAAAATATCCACAAATGCCCACAGTGTCACAGTGTGATCCACGTGCATTACTGTGATGGGATTCGACCCATTTCTGCTAACCCTTACTTCTCCATCCATGGTTAAAGTCACAGCTAGTTCGTCTCCACGCCGCAAGCCATTCGCTGCATCTCTATGCACTGCCCAGTACTCAGGACGATCGAGCAACTGCTCGGCATCGTCAGGTAAATCGCAAGGTCTTAACGTCGACGGATCGCAAGACGTGAGACCAATTGCAAGGCTTTCAGCATACGCTACCTCCGTTGCTAAGATCTGGACGACGATTGTTTGTCCTGGGTACATAGGACGGGCTGTGAAGACATATCCTTGACAGAATTCCGCTTCTTTTCTCCCTACTACTCCTCTGTCGTTGATAAAACGGACGTTTCTGCCTTTAGTACTGTGTAAGCTTAGAGGCACTAAGGGGTTTTGGTATCTCGGAGGCGGTAGTTCTTCCACAGAAAAAGATCTCGTGTCAGAGATCAGTCGTTCCTCTTCAACGGGACTTGGATTGGACTGTGTAATTTGGTTCGGAGCTGGCGGATCAATGAACTGAAGAGCCGTACATTTCCCAAGAAGGTCGATCAACGCCCAAAAAGGTTTTTTCGTATTAACTCCAGAGATAAACAGTCTCTCATTCTTTCCATTTACCTCGACATGGACGTCTCCAGCGGAATTTACATAAAAAAGAATTTTGTCGTTTACTCTGAATCTATTTTCCAAAGGTTCGGCCCAATTTCCGGATTTGTAGGTCAAGTCTGGGCAGGCGCGGTCGGGTAACGAGCGGGCGAAGGTCGAAGGGTTGTGAGTGGTGAAGCCGAAGGTGAGGTCACTGAGCCAATTGTCGTCTACGTCGACGATGCGAAGGCAGACCTGGAAAGAAGAATACGGCAGCTTAGTTTTTATTTTTATTACTTTATTACTTATTTAAAGGGTCACGGGTCCTTTTTCGGGATCCGTAGAAGGGAAAATCGAACCATACGTTTTCCTCTTCGGGCTGTCGCTCCGCCGTCAGTCCGCCGCGCGCTTCTAGCTCGTAAATGGGACAAGATACTAACTTCAAAATTTTGAAAAACTTCAAGTTTACATTTTATTACATGTATTCCCTTGACTCAGATCCAAATATCGACTTAATTTAATATTGTAGAGGAGGTCTCATACAAGTAAAGTGTATTAATAAAAAAAATTATTTTAGTGTGGGTATACTACACTATAAGTAAAAGAAAGAATATTTTTCTAATCTTGTCGTGTCACCTTCTCATTATTTGACAGGTCTTATCTTCTTATTGGCCCTGACAGGCCTAGTACTGAAGACCACGTAGACCTTAGTGTACAGAACTTTTAGTATGGGGCCAACACTGAAAGCGCGAAAAATTATCAGCTGTTCCATATAAAAGTTAAACCTAAACGACGGAAAGGTATGAAACAGTTGATTTTTTTCGCGCTTTCTGTGTTGGCCCCATACTAAAAGTTGTTCAGTTATGTATACTGAACACCCCTTTCGGGACTAATAAGTATTTTGTTACAGCCAATATAAATTAAATAACTAGTAGGTACTGATAGAAGGTGTTGCATGTATTCTAAGAAAAATAAAACGAAGTCTATACAAACATGATTTTTCAGGAAAAAAATGAACCAAAATGATTTTTTTCAAGGAACCTTTAGTGCACGAGTCCGACTCGAACTTGACAGATATTTTATACTCTATACGTTTTGTGTGCACTAGAATACTTATCTAGTGCTGTTTTACCTTCTCATTGACCCTGACAGGCCTAGCACTGAAGGCCACTCCCTTATCGCAGGTCCACGAAAACCGGCGAGCCATGGACCCGTCGCTGGAGACCAGGACATGCTTCCCGTGGACGCTGTGGAAGCTCAGAGGGGGGAGGTTGTTAGGCGTGTCGCCGGTGGAGGCTAAAACAAGACAAATGTCGTTAAATGTGGGTGAATAAAAAAATCATACAATACGGGGCCATTTCCACTCCTATCCACGGCCGTTGAAAATAAAAAAATTCGCCCATCGCCCGGCCTTATGCACATCGTGCGTTATAAAAAAGGAACAGTTTGTGGAAGCGGCAAATGATCGAAAAAAAAACGAAAAGCTCATTGGTACACGAGTCTTATCCTATGGGAGTAACCCCGTTTGGGAGTCCGCCATTGTGGCCAGGCCACTACGTACGTAACCGATGCTCTACTTTTATTTCTACTTTCTGACTGAATGACTAACCTCCTCCTTGACCTTCTTTCTCATCTCTCTGATTATTTTAAATCATACATTCACCAATATTTAACTCAAAACAGAGTTTAGGGACCTCCAAGTCTTCATTGTTTCAGTGCAAACAAGGATCAGTGAGACATATAGGTTACACAATATTGGTACCGCCTAGCCTACTGCAAACCGAAATTACGCTGTGTCTACGACACATATGACCGTACGCGCTGTCCAGAAACCGGTTTGAATTCATGAATGTAACGTAGAGACACCGATAATGGACAAGCACCCAGTCATGGACAGAAAAATATAATAAATATAATAATAATCTCTGACATAAATAAGAGTAGGAACGTACATCGGTCGCGTACACGCTGGGTTTGCTCGATTTCGGCACGGGCTTCGTGATGGGTCTTTCGACTTTTTCCTCAGAATGTCGGTAAATTCACTCTTCCAACGGCTGCTGTTCCACAAATTGTTGCTTCAATGCGACGGTGATCACAGCGCTAGATAGCCCATTTCATTCCGAAGGAAACAGTGTATAATTTGTTATTGTACCCTTTGCAGTTGTAAAATATTTCACTTTTGTCCGAACAAGTCACGATAAATTTATGGCTAACTTTGACCTTCTTCCTCATCTGTCCTGATTATTTTAGCCAAATACATTTCAGATTATGGAACGTGTATTGAACACTAAGCTCCTGGCATACCTAGAAGGTAACGCTCTCCTTAGTGACCGACAGTATGGTTTCCGCCAAAAGCGGTCTACTGGGGACCTTCTGGTTCATGCCACTCACTTCTGGGGCGAAGCCATTGAGAAAACCGGTGAAGCTGTTGCCGTGTCACTAGATATTTCTAAGGCATTTGACAAGGTCTGGCACGGTAGCCTATTAAGCAAGCTTCCTTCATATGGAATCCCAGCCAGTTTACGCATATGGATCGCGGAATTCTTGAGTGAACGGTCAATACGAGTGGTCTTAGATGGCTGCTTGTCTGACCAACTGGCCATTAACGCCGGAGTTCCACAAGGATCTGTCCTCTCTGCAATCCTATTCCTGCTGCACATACATGATCTGCTCATATTGGGTATTTTTGGGTACGCAGATGACAGCATGGTTACGGAGAGATATCTTCCTGTTGCATGCGCTGGTGCTGGTGAGATCCAGACTCAAAGAGAGGCCATGGTTGAACGTATCGACTTGATCTTAAGGGCCGTGTCCGATTGGGGCGATGCCAATTTGGTCAAGTTTAACGCCACTAAAACGCAGGCGTGTCTATTCACGGCTAAATGGAGTCCCTTCCACCTGACTCCGACTTTCCAGGATGTATCCGTACCGATTACCGACCACCTCAGCCGTTTGGGGTTAGATCTGTCTTCCAACCTTAACTTGGGGCGCTCCATTGAGTCAAAAGCTCAGACCGCAGCCAAAAAATTGGGCATCCTGAGTAAGGTTTGGCGGTACTTCACGCCAGGACTGCTTTTAAACCTATACCAAGCTCAAGTCCGGTCATGCATGGAGTACTGCTGCCACCTGTGGGACGGCTCAGCAAAGTACCAACTGGCTGCCCTTGACTCAGTGGAGAAACGCGCTAAGCGCCTTATAGGTGACGACTCGCTGGTGGAAGCTAGACTGCAAAGTCTGGAACATCGGCGCAAGGTTGCCTGTCTTTCGGTATTTTATAGGATACATTTCGGAGAGTGCGCATCGGAATTGCACGACCTAATTCCAGCATCTCCATTCCGCCTTCGGACTACCAGGCGCGGGGAGGGGTTCCATCATGCGAACGGCTAAGGAATGGAACAGCAGTCTTCAAGGCCAGAGTAAATAGGCATTTACTGGACCCGCATGTTCCATCGTCGACCTCATCGTCCATCAGGAGAGATCGAGGTCAAATGCGGGTTTTGTAGTCAATAAAAAAAAATATTAAAAAAATTATCCGAAATGAGCTTTAGTTATCGATGATTTCTACGATACTATTTGTTTTTACATATCTTTAAAATTAACGAAGTTATTAGCTTTTGAAAGACGAGCAAAAAGTGTGATACACTTTGCCCTACATGCACCCAGAGTCCCATACTTCACGAGTTATAAGATATTTTCATATCAAAACTCATTTTACAATGGCTGTAATAATTACGTGTCAGTTACATAAAATCATGAATCATGAAATCATTATACTATCATGAAATACCTAAATAATTGAAAATACAAACAATTTTGAAGCATCCAACACGCCTGGACAGCTCGTCAAAACTCCGTTGACAACAGTGCGTGGTCCAAGCTGTTGTCTCTTGTCGTTGGAATTTAAAAAAAAAAAATTTTGTGATATATATTTTTCCGTGACAATTTTTGTCCTAAACTACTAATTCTGTATCAAATATTTTCATGAAATTATTAATAAATTTACTTTGTACCTAAAGAATTAACGGTATCGTAATGCAGGTTGGCGGTGTCGTAATGAATATTACTACACCTCGACGTTCATTACGTAATCACTCTTAGGAATGAGGTAGTTTCTGTTGCTGTTTGTGGTTTCACATTTGGTGATTTCAGAGCGGAGTGCCGACTTTCGCACTTTGCCGACTTTTCCAATATTCAATACTGGTAATAGCGGAGTGCCGACTTTTGGAATTTCCTATGCAATTAAACGCTTATTGACGACTTTTTATAAACTTACGTATTTTATGAGTACTTTGCCGACTATTATAAACATCGTTACTTCTGAAAGCACGATGCCGACTATAGTACAATTGTGTTCAAATATGTCAAACAAATTTATTGCTTCCTTGTATCCATTGATATTGCGGATATTGTAATATTAAAAATGAGTTCAGATGTGTGTTTTCTCAGAAATCGATTGGTAAGAATTATATTTATTATTATTATTATTTTTATTTATTTATTTTTATTATTATTTTTTTATTTTTTTTTATATTTTTTTATATACAGCCTTAGCACATCTGCCACCGGCATACATTCCTGAGGGCTTTCATTCGATTAATTTTGAAATTTGTTCTGACGACACTTCCGCTTGGAATGATTTCATTGACTACTACGTCAAACAGTGGATGAAAAATGATACAGTGGAAATCTTGAGCTGTTACGGAAGACGTCATCGAACCACAAACGTCGTAGAAGGATGGCATTCCAGATTAAATAAGATCGTCGGTTCCAAGAAACCTCATCTTTTTCCTATCATAAAAATTCTAAACGACGAAAGTGTTCATTGCGATTACAACGTTAGAATAAATAACATGCATCTACCAATTTCCAAAAAACAATTAAACAAATTCAAATTGAGAGACGAACGCATAAAGAAGATCACAGATGATTATTTAACCAATCGGATCGATGTAAAGACTTGTTTAATGAGACTCAGCAAAGTGAGATTTGTAAAACTTCGTTTAACTAAATAATTATCCAACTTTAAACAGTTATGAATAATTTGTTCGTTGTATTTTTTGTTTCTTTCTTTTATTAATAATAATTATTGTTCGTTGTATTTTTCATTTTCTTCTTTTACTATTCTTTGAGGATTAGAATTTTACACCAACTTTATTATCACGCAAGTTCTGCTTGATTGTACATATATACGGCAGATTGTGAAAATATACTAGACATAATTTAATAGTCGACGAAACCCTAATGATTGCATAAAGACAAAAAAAGTCGGCAGTACGCGTAAGTCGTCAATAAGCGTTTAATTGCATAGGAAATTCCAAAAGTCGGCACTCCGCTATTACCAGTATTGAATATTGGAAAAGTCGGCAAAGTGCGAAAGTCGGCACTCCGCTCTGAATCGTTTTATTTAAAACGTCCACCATTTTGTACTCAAAAGTTGAAGAAAGTTTGGACCTTTTTGGATTTCATCAGTACGTTCTCAAGACAATTAAAGAACTATTTTAAGCATATTACATACATTAATAAAAATAAAATCCGGGCTAGAGGTCTTGTAATTTGTGCCCAAACCCGGGCTTATTATTACACTACAATGCTGTTGTAGGACACACCTGTACTATTAGGTGCGTATTCTGTTGTAGGACAGACCTACTTTATTACGCTTTAAATTTTAGCAAATGCGCATTGGTGATATTTTTAAGATCAGTTTTTGCTAGTTAAGGAATACCTGTTAGTCTTTGTCCCATGGGAAACTTGTATTGAAATCTTTGAAATGAATAGTAGATTGTCTAACTAGAGCGGTAGAGACCAGATCGTCGCCACGACACCGTTTTTCTGTACCGATGTTGGTCGGTTCACTGTTTATTTGGGGCACAGCACAGTCCATAAATGTCAATTTATTATATTATTTCACACCCAAATAATACCTGGAATACACTTTTCGGGAGTTAAGGAAAATCCACCGATCCCTGAATCAATAAAATATCTACACAAACGTTTCTAAATAGGTAAATATAGGTTATGTATGTAAGTAAGTACTACATAAAATACTGTTTCAAATCAACCTACCTATCTAGATTATTGATAAGTAGTTCCTGAAAACTTATCTATATACCTAAGTATATACTTTGTTCGCTTCAGAACACAATATTGGATTGTATCCAAAATAAGTAGGTAGATAAGTAAAAATAGCCATTGTTTCACTTTGTCCTGTTTGACTTTATCCACCTAGCTATATGGAACACGTTTCTCTCCATATTTAATACTAAATAATTGTTTTATAGCCTTTATAATGTGTCATATAAACGTTATAAATGTAGTGGTGGTGTGTGGTATTCAGCATCTTAGTAAAATAAAGTGCTAAGATACAAAATTATGTTTCCTTACAAAAAAAAATTACCAGCCGCTCTAATTCTAAATACCGTGAGGAACATATTGGTCATTCGGCCGACGGTTTTCAGCCGTTTGGAATGGTCCATAAACCATTTAGATTTCAAGAATTGCATCCAGTGGTTCCAGTGTACCTACTTAGCAAGAAATCGTGGAAACGGTGTCATAAATCATTACCATACTATTTCATGCTGCCATTATTTAATTTCTACTCTTTTTTGACGGAATGTAACTGTAAGAACAAAGGAGTCTGATGGCGTCAATATTCCGGAACAATTTTATGTAGTTTGGGAGATTTTACAAGTGAGTGCGGGCAAGAATTTTGAACAGTGCAATGCGGGATTCCCCTGAAATAGTAAGGTGAAAATTTATTTAAAACGCTGAAATCGAGCATTTTAGACGATTTTCCTGATTTTTACACTTTTGCGTGAACATCAGTGACACGCTGGTCAATGGTGCAGATGACACTACGGGGACACATCGGGAAGATTCGTCGGTGTCGTAAGTGCAACAAGGAAGACAGATATTCCTTACCTTGTTATTGCGGTGATACTATCGTTCACAATGGTCTTTTGAACTGAATGTGCATGTATCCGAACGCGGGTTTTTGGAAGTTAAGTTGCGATTGGATGGACAATTGGACATTTCTACGTCAGCGACCAATCGGAGTGTGTCATTCGGGCAGCCATTTTGCGCTTGCGGTATTTTTGTGGTTTTTGCGCAGTAAACAGCATTGAAACATCAATCGTCATCATCATCAATCGAAAAAAAACAGACATTTTATTCTATAGAGTACCATAAATATATTGAGAATAGAGTTAACAGTCAAATTTTCAAAGTAGCGACATCTGGTGGTATGTGTTTCGAAACAAAAAGACGACGTTTTTCCTTGGATTCGATCCGGCGATCTTTGGTGCTCAGTTACCTTACCAACTACAACTAGGGGTAGGTCCCATTTGTTCTATGGAACATGACGTAATAGAACAATTTGAGAAAATATTGTCCCTATTTGTACTATAATAGAACAGTTTGTACTTTTTGTCTCAAATTGTTCCATAGAACAAACTAAGTATATAAACTTCTTGAAGTTGATATGTAAACTGGCCACTCGCGAATGATTTGCTACCACTTGTCTTAGTGACATTGATGATTAGATGGTTACTCACCGACAGAAATTATAATGCCGAAACGCACCATAACGGATTTTGAGAGAGCCGCAGTCGCAGGGTACTCACTTCTTTATTGTTGTTTGTTTACAATGATTGTATTGGATCTTTGCTAATCGTAATGGAAATAAACGTAAATTTTGATAGTTTGAATTTTCTGCAACGGGGTCGTGGAAAAGTTTTACAGCATGGTGATAAAGAATATTACCTACAGACAAATTATACTAGAGGAATGTCATTATGGCGATGCATAATTTACCGGAGTTAACTGTTGGAGAAATTAGCGTAGAAATGTTTTTGAACAAAATTATTTACTTGTCGACTCATTAAAGAGCACACTGGCCGGTTTTCCAAAGAGACCGACACAATCTTTTTTGCATAAACTATTTCTCACGAGTAAATCAAAATTGACACAATCAATATAGTATTTTGTCTTTAAAGCCCGAAAATATCAATACTTGTTTTGAACAAAACTAAAAGAAACTAAATTAAAATGAACACGCGTGAAGTAATCCGTAAATTGTTCACAAAGCAACCAAAGACTTTATATGAAATGGCTTTGACAAGTTTGTTTAAGTACATGAAATCAAATATTGATTGTTGTCTCAATAACCCGGCGTCAATATTTGAAAATATTGAAAATATGTATTTTATGTTAAAACAGTTGCAGTTACCAAATACAATCTTGATAGATTTATTTTTTTACACTCTGCAAGATTACAGTGTAATTAATATACATAAAATATATAATAAAATTGAAATTTGTAAGTTACCTCGAAGAGCTCGCCCCTCTTCCTATTGCTGTGCCCAACATTCGTACAATGTTGACCTATTCGCGGACCCCGAGTCGAGACTTCTGGCCTCGGCCGCACGGTATTTTGAAATGACCGCTCCTCCTACTTCAGTACCAATATAGAATACAATGCTATGTACCTATAATATAACTTGACATGTAACACACGATTGGTAAAACTGTTAGTGATGTTATGAAATATGTAAATAAACAAATAAATGTACCTACGTGCTACAGTCTGTCCTCTATTGCCGGCTAGCAGGGTTCTAGGACAGTGCGCAGATGAAGTAATAAAAGAATTGGTTGTTAAATAATATATTTTAAGGAAAAGAACACATAGTAACACAGAAAATAGGTAGTAGGAAATAAGAGTGAACGGGAGACGTCCGTTCGAGACAAAATATAGAGAAAAAGTCGAAGTACAAATAAAACAATGAAATTAATGGAATAATGAAATTTAGAAATGGAATGGGAACATGATTTTGAATTTAAATGAAGATGCCAATACGAAATGAGATGAGATAAACGCTAACGATGAGGTTGAATTTGATGGCAAGGAGGTTGATATGGACGATGAAGTCGACATCGTTACATACCTACTTACTGTTTATTTGCCATTGTAACACACGAGAGAGTCTCCCGCGCTTTTGTCGCGTCCACACCAGCTTTTTTTCGTTGTCTTGCAAATTGTTTTACAGTAGTGCTTTTCAAGTAAGAATGGTGTTTTTTATTCGAAGAACGTCTACAAAATGTGATTAATGTGTGGGACAGTGAAGTAAAGTCAAATAAGACGCTGCAGCCCGATCCGTACTTGGCTGGATTTTGAAGAGCCATACTGCGTCCGGGACGCCTTCTTCTTTGGTTCGGATGGTGCAGAAGCGTGGAAGATTCTCCCAGATAGCATTGAAATGTGTCACACCAGCATTTTAATGAAGACTTGCAAGAGTTCTTTACATCAGACATGGCTGTATGGGCTCAGTTCCCTTTGCCTTAAAAAAAAATAATGTAACACACGATGTGCAATACAATAAAAAATGTATCTTTCCTGCCGTCAAACCCTGTAGGTCGTACCTATGATATTGTTACACGGTGTAACACGGTACAACACGGTGTAAATATTTTTTAATTATCACTGATATCATTCTTGGTCTTCAAACGTTGATACCTGGTTGAGACTTTTATAAATAATACAACGTTTTAAAAAAATTCATATCCTTATATTCATAAGCGCCTAGCATAACATTTAATGAATGAATGTGAAACTCTCATAGAACAAGGACCTATATTTACATTTTGCTGACTGAACTTAAGACTTCTGTCAGTATACATTTTCAAAATAATAATAATTTAATATTACACGTTATACAAAAGATGTAGGTATGGTGTATTTATCCCATGCGTCGAGTTATAGATTTTTAATTACCTATATAAATACCAAATCATTAGCCGCAATATCCTCAAGCATTTTTGATAGAATGGTATGAATATGAATGACAGAGAAAAAAAAACTAAACATTTCATGTTTAAAATAATTATATTTATAAATATCTAAAATCTTAATACTATGTTTCTGATTATTTTAACAGAAATACAAATGATAATAAAGAATAAATTAAAATACACAAAATACACTTAAATATAACTAAAGACCAAAACAAACATAAATATAATTAAATAGAAAAAAAAGATATTTCAAAGCGACAATGACAAAATCAAATAAAATATTTTGAAACACATGAAAAGTGGAAACATTTTGTTTGAACTTTTCTTATCCGACTACGCCAGTCTTTCTCAAAGTGGGCGATAACGCCCCCTTGTGGGCGCTGGGGGTCTGCATGGGGGCGGTAGAAGGTCCATAGAAAATTGGGGGGGCGTTAACGCGGTCTAGGGGGCGATAGCAGATTTAAACGAAATGCGATAAATTATGCTTCCCTGATATTTCAAACTAAAATTAAATACCTACTACAACTATCATTAATTTCGATGTTATTCTTACTGTGATTTTGTTTTATTTGTCCCGGCTTTCTTAGCCCGTGTGCTGTTTGTGCATGAATTGACAGAATTATCGGCGATGGTTTTAACATGCTCAGTATGAATTCGGAGCCTGATATTAACAAACTCTTTAAAGTGCATCAAATTCATCCTTCATATTAGATAAGTTTTCAATCAATCAATTATTTATTTCTCAAAGAATACACAATCTTACAGGTCTTTTAAATTCAATACTTTGTTTTAATTTGGATAAAAATACCCTTAAATAAGATTAATAATGCTTTATATTGCTCAGAAATAGGATATGGCATGTTAAAATAATAATTGCAATAGCTGTTTTTAAGATGCGCAACAGATAGTAAGTTTAAAAAAATTACGAGCGTTTGAAAATTTTTCATTCTCAAAGTGGGCGGTGGGCGAAATAAGTTTGAGAACCTGTGGACTACGCAAATAAAAAAGATAGGATTTGATTTTGGCTCTCGAATGCATGTACAACGATTAATATAACGTGTTTAAATTTTGGCATTTTATTCAAAGTTGCAGAAAAGTAAAGCGATACGATTTTAAGTTAAAATAAATTTTAAATAAATAAACAATTAATTGAAATAATAAAAAAAAACTTAAACATGCAGCAACATAGTACAAAGACCTATGATCAGGGTATTAGGGAAAACCCACCATTAAAGGATGTAAATAGGTACCCATAAAATATCAAATCATTATTATAAACAATTTAGAATTACATTAAAAAAGTCCGTGTGTGATGCCTAAAGAATACCACCACCCCAACTCTTCCCGTGGATACTATTCTCCACCTAGTAGACGGCGGTAGACTCGCCACCTATCACGTTTGTCCACCAAATCTTACGGCGAAAAGTGGGAACTACCTGTGATTGAATGTGGTTCCTCTGTCTACCACCTCAGGGACTATGGACGTGAGTATTAAAAAAAAAGAAATTTTAAATAAAAATCTCACTATTTTTATATTTTTTTGCAATTCCCGATAACTTTTTTACCTATGATAATGGTAGTTTTTCCCATACACCAATATACATAAATCATTACTTAGACTAAGACATTATAAAAATAATAATAAGATACACCTCGAGATTGAAAGAGTAGGAAAATACAAAACTTGTATGTAATTCTGAAATACGCATTTTTTTTTTGTATTTTTTAATGACTTAACTAACTTTAGCTTACCTCACATAACAGTCAATTCTAACAATTATTTGAATATGATTATTGTATGTATGGAAAAAATATATGAGCGATAATTTAGACAAAATATAAAGTGTAACAAAACCGTATAGTACCGAAAGGGGGGTGTTCAGTATCCATAACTGAACAACTTGTATGAAACAGCTGATGGAACCCCCAAACCCCCCCATTTGGATTTTGTTACTACCTGTATGAACGATAATTTTCACCAAATATATGTAACATGTTTATTAGTTGACTCAACGTAGAATCAGCCTTACCAGGCTTAAAGTAGGTAAAAAGGTAAGTAGGTAAAAGGGTGGTACCTTACCAGGTACACACTAATGCAAGTATTGCTGCTTTGCGGTAGAAATAGGTAAGGGGGTGGCTACCAACCCATCAGCCGATCCTACACATTAGTATCTACCACCGACAAAGTGTTTAGCGAAGTGGGTAAGTGCGGTTAGGACAGGTGGCAAGTCAAGTTGGCTTGTAACTGGCCAGGCACTCACCACTGCCCTTGCAACTTGCAACGTGGTAAAAGGGTGGTACCTTTTCTGCCGCAAAGCAGCAATGCGTGCATTGCTGTGTTCCGGTTTGAAGGGTAAGAGAACCAGCGTACCGGCACATGAGGCAATCCTAAATCTACAAAAATAGTAATATTCTAGTCACTATAGTAATAGTGATTTTCAAACTTTTTATTGTAAATGAAGAGCAGACGAGCGAACTGACCACCTGATGGTAAGTGGTCACCATCGCCCATAGACATCACACCGCACTACAATGTTATTAGAGGGTTTTCGATACGCTGCTAACATTGAGGACTTGGATGGAGTGTCTCATGTGCCGGTAATTACGCTGGCTCTCTTACCCTTCAAACACAGAAATGTAAGCATTGCTGCTTTGCGGCATAAATAGGTAAAAGGGTACCACCCCAGGCTGCCTCTGCAAAAGATTTTAACTAATGTTATTTTTAGTTAAAATATATCTTACTCGTACATACAATCATCATATTCTCCATACAATTCTAAATACTTCCATCAAAGATACTACCCGAGGCCACGTTATTTTGAATCAGATTTTTCTAAATTAATGAATTTTGGACATATACCCTGACAAGGAAATTAAAATCCTCGCCATATATTGCGTAATTAAATGGTAGGTACTATTTTTTCATAGCAATCCATAACACAGATTATAAAACTACCAATAGCGCCCTCTTGGCAGGTTTTATATTCCTGGTCAGGGTATAATTGTGATTTTAGACAGGGACCGAAAGTGGTTACCTCACAGAAATCTTATTAGTAGCGCCCTCTCTAGAATGGTGATGTGAGCACTGACAGCGAGCCAAAGGGTTTGGGCAAATGTACATATAGTTCCATACATTTGACATTTCAATACTAATGTATGGAGAAATGCTCACATCGCCTGCGTCAACTGGCAGACGCGGTTTCCGTATAAAACTTCTTAGATTTTACACTAACAGTACGTGTGTGACAACGTATGCTACGTTGTGTTCATTGCATGTACTTCAAAATATATTCAGGTACCCACTTCTGGTCTCTTGGCGGAGAATTTTTCTTACATATGATGTTTAAAATTAGTTTTGAGCAAATTAGTTCGCAACTCTAAGGAGTTTTGGATAAGTCCAAAATTGATTTTAGTTGGCTTTAGTGGATTTTTAAAAGCTTCTCAGTCACTTCTAAAATGAGTTTTACAATAGGGTACATGAAAATTTTTTTTACTGCATCAATCAACTTGCATGGACATACTGAAGATGGATCTGAGATCCGTTTATCGATATCTCAACTAACATCAGCGATAAAGGTTAAAGTTAGTAGTGGAGGGTTGCTCCGTCCCTTTCTAGCAAAACAGTCTTAATATGTAGCCATGGTCCAACTTGCATGGAGCTACTATGGCCCATATTACACTATCATTTATCTTGGATCATAGATCTATGAGTCAATGATATGATATTGGATAATGTAATATAGGAATATGATTCATTTTCTCCTTGATCATAGATTTTTGACATTTGCTGAGAGATTGGATCCAATACGGTCATAGAAACAAGTGCTGCCAGTTATTTTTATTTTTTTCCATTTGGTATTTAAAAGCAAATATAAAAAAAGAGTTTTTTATTTCTTGTTCGTTAATATGTTTCAAATAATGTAATGTAGTTCTTTTTCTAATTACATACTTGCATAATCTTGCTAAAATAACAAAAATCAAGCCATACTAAACATGACGATGTCCTTTGGTAAATCGGATTCTCTGAGATCTGGTAACCCTGACGTCAATACCTGTCACTTGTCACTGTCATCCATTAATCTGCTGTCGAGTCGAGTAACATGCACGAGTAAAATAGGATCAAAGAACTTTGATAGTGTAATACACAGATATGACTCAAATAGTCAATTATCTTGGATAAAATATATGATCATTTAAATGATCCAAGATAAATGATAGTGTAATATGTGCGTTTGGAGTGACGTCACTTCATAGTAGCGCCATCTCTTTCTATTTTATTTTTCAACAAATTTTAATTCTGTTTTCACATTTGACCATCAATGTATGTCTATTTCTTAATTTTTATAAAATGCATTTAATATTTGATACTTGTTATGTACCCTATTGGAATCTGATTTTAGTAATGGCCTTATTACACTATGCTGGATGCAGTCTGACTGAACGAGAACGTGAACTGATTCAGCCAAGTGTATTACCTTTCAGTACGGTCAGTAATAAGAGCTCTCTAAAATCGTCGACTAAATCGTTATCACATGCAGCGTAGTGTAATAAGGGCTTGTGTAATACACGGAATTTTACCGGATCGGATCTTTCACTCATACATACACGCCAATACGCTACGTATGAGTGAAAGATCCGATAACATTCCGTGTAGTGCACACGCGCCCTTAAGTTGTAATTCATGGGTCTGGGTCGAATGACTATACTGAGGACAACATTTAATGGGTCGGTTTAAATTGGTTTTTCATGGTATTAACATTGTGATCCAGTATGTGGTGGCCCTCAGGTCTGCGGCTGCGCGTTGCCATCGTCTTCAGTCTTATGCTCAGTTGAGGATAATCAGCCGCGGAGGCAGCACGCCGCGTTTGCTCAACCAAATGCTGCGAATCAAAGAATTTTTGGCTCAATATCCTTTAGTGCCGTGTCGTGCCGGCCATAAAGAATAGCACCACCCCAACTCTTCCCGGGGGGTGCCTACTCTACACCAAGTAGACGGCGAAAGGCTCGCCACCCATCACGGTTGTCCACCAAATCTCATGGCTGGTTTACACTTAGTCAAGTGTTTAGCGAAGTGGGTAGGGACATTGGTGAGTGCAAGTTGCAAGGGCAGCGGTGAGTGCCTGGCCAGTTGCAAGCCAACTTGACTCGCCACCTGTCCTAACCGCACTTACCCACTTCGCTCAACACTTTGTCGGTGGTAGATACTAATGTGTAGGATCGGCTGATGGGTTGGTACCCACCCCTTACCTATTTCTACCGCAAAGCAGTAATGCTTGCTTTGCAGTGTTTCGGTTTGAAGGGTAAGAGAGCCAGCGTAATTACCGGCACACGAGGCACAGCATCTAATCTCAAGGTTAGCAACGCATCGAAAACTCTCTAAGAACATTATAGTGAGGTGAGATGTCTATGGGCGATGGTGACCACTTACCATCAGGTGGCCAGATTGCTCTCCAAATATAATAAGGCGGGGTCACTCGAGTCACTCACCCAATGCCAGCGCCGACCAACAACGACAGTACGTTGGTGACCAACACGGCGGCCAATGCCCTCCGACTGAAGAAGCAGGTGCGCCGCACGGAGAGGCAGTGGCTCTGAAATACAAATAATACATTCAGATTATTGCCTAATATTGGGGACAGGCCTCCCCTTGCACAAGTGGGTACGGGCCCAGTGCTGATTGGTGGCATGCAGGTTTCCTCACGATGTTTTCCTTCACTGTTAGAGCAGCCGGTAAATGAACGTATGTCTTCGAAAAAGTCCAAAAATCTTGTGAGTCTATACTTACATTGCATGGTTTCGAACTCGGACCTCTCGCATGGGAGTCCAGCGTCCTAGCCAATATATACGTATTGTAGTAGGTTACCTATTAATAGACCATAATTGTTCTAGTATATTTACCTATTAATACACCATAATTCTCGTATTGTTACCTATTAATACACCATAATTCTCGTATTGTTACCTATTAATACACCATAATTCTCGTATTGTTACCTATTAATACACCATAATTCTCGTATTGTTACCTATTAATACACCATAATTCTCGTATTGTTACGTCTTAATATACCATAATTCTCGTATTGTTACGTATTAAAGCTGTAAATTGTAGACTGACCTGCTGCATGGCAGGAGCCACTAGTTGCTGCTCCAAAACCTCGATGGAGGAGGTGGCAGAAGGCGGCCCGCGCGCACTCTGAGGGTGTTTAAATCGCCAGTCCCTGAAAACATTGTCATACAATTGTTTAAATAGCCAAAGTTGAGTTTCTATTCCAGCAGGCATTCTATCGCATAGAAGGCCTGTTCACACTTATCTATGTCATAGATTCCATCAAATAGAACATGTGAGAACGGCATTATACAAGGATTGAGGTTACTCACTTGGGAGGCAGTTGGTCCGGTCGACTGCTCCACTCCCACACCCAGTCATTGGACTCGTCCTAAAGCACAGAAATAAATTAATAGAAACATCCAACACAATATCCACTTTTTTTAAACAAAAAAATCGTAAAGTTAAGTATTTGAACACAAGGGAGATCGCTCGCGCACAATACTGCCACCAAAAGAAGAAAAAAAAAAACATATTTGTTACATTATTACGTTTTATTTGAAAAAAACGCATGCAACTTGATGGATGGCAGAATAAATAGTATTTTTAAGCTAGCACTAATAACCCTGTTTGAGGTTGAGGTTTTTGTGTTTGTTATTGATGCTACCCTGTTGAAGTGCAACTCGATGAGTGATACGACAGTATCGTTCGTTGCCATATCGTATTGAGGGATTTTCCGGCAGCTTCCAATCAACTCAACAGATGGCGCTGATTGTATACTGGAATGTCAAAATGTGCCAAAATATGGGTACCTAGACTGTACCTAGGCCATAAAATTTGAATAAAAAAAACTTTCTTTTTTATTAATTGATCATCGATATTAATTCTTTGTTATTTGCACATAGTTCTTGTTTTATCATTGGGAAGTGATGAATTCGATATATTTCTATATTTTTACAAAAAACTACCTGCTATGCAATGAAAAAACATTATGTCAAAACAACTCTTCTGTTAGTTGGACATTCCTGTTAGATGCAGCGCCATCTATCTCGAATGGCAGAAACTTAAGCTGCAAAATTCCTCATTATAAAATTTTCCGATTCGAATGGGTCCTATAGACGCATATTGCCAATTAATAGTCTTTTTCACATAGGAAGGCGCGTCGAACTTATATAAAAACCTAAATAAAATACGGATTCTCACTGATGAAGGTTGGAAGTCTTCCGATTCATGTCGGCTGAGTCACAGAGAGTACATAAAGGAGGACTTCAGACTTTCATCAGTCAGAATCCGTATTTTATTTAGGTTTTTATAAAAGTTTTTCTTT
Organism: Hofmannophila pseudospretella; assembly: GCA_947369225.1. Lineage (NCBI taxonomy): Eukaryota > Metazoa > Arthropoda > Insecta > Lepidoptera > Oecophoridae > Hofmannophila > Hofmannophila pseudospretella. Next base: position 15,871,805 of record OX376312.1, on the reverse strand, counting down.
GTTAACAAAAGAAAAGAGAGGCACTAACCCGCCAACAGTTGATGTAGACTCCTTTGAGGTCGTCCTCCGTGGAAGGTTCCAGGTTCGGGCTGTTGGGTGGAGACTTCGGGCTGGAAACAGGACAAAACATGGTTTGAATGACTTTGAAAGAGGAATGTCGGGCGTCCAGCCTCCTTTGGTCTGGCTACGATGACTGGCTGGCGAGGTCTCTTGGCACTAAAATATAGTCTTAACAAAGTGGTCCTTCGAGACAAAAAATATCTAGCGTCCTATCCGGCTCGAAGGACATTATTGGGTGGCGGACATTATGGAAATCGGAATTATGGGAAGCAGACATTATGAACCTGAAGATCCCGAAGGAATTACGGAAATAGGAAAACGACGTCGAGAAAACTGTCATCTCATGCCGCATCAAAATAAATTGTTTTATGTTTATTTATATAAAAGTTATGATGTTAGTCTAAAAGGTATATGTCTATGAAAATAAAGAATTTTATTTATTTATATATTACAATAGCAAAGGATGACAAATTCGGCCTCTTAAGGATGTGTTAATGATTGAGGAAGGAGTGTGAAATGAATGGTACCGAAATGAATAAGTTTTCTAGCGGAATACCGCTAAAAAACTTCATCCGAAGACTTGTACGAACTGTTGTTAAAAGATAACATTGTCATGGTTAGTTTCTGGATGTCAAGGGAGATTTCAAACCTGACTCTATCAAACTAACAAATGTATAGGTATAACAGTAAACAGGTGTCTTTCAAATGCGGCCATACAGCGACCGCAAGACATATATATTACAAATGTCGAAACCTCAGGTCTCAAAGGGCGTTAAGGACAAAACACGACTTAAGAGAAGCACAAAACAAAACAAAAAAAGAAATAGCTGCAGTTTCTGGTTTTAGTGCTGCTCAAATGTAATCTGGGAACTGAGAATGTTTAGTATTTTCACGCATTACGCTTCGTGAAGTATACAGATCGATAGAGAATGAAAAACTGCGCGGTTTTCGCTCTGAGCTACATGCATGCATCAAAATGTTCAGCCCGGGTATTCCGACATCCTACACGACAATGCTGCCCTAGTACTTTCAGACCGGTTGCGGCGGTTTGTGCGCGGGATGTCACAGTATTAACCGCCTTTAAAATAAAGGAGGTTATCAATTCGACTGTATGTTACATGATTATCTCAAGCATTTGATGATTCTTTTTTAATTAGAGGAAAAATATATACTCGTATTGTTTTTGAATAAATAAACTGAAATTTGGTCAAGATCTGATGATGCACTTCGGAGATGGATAACGGAAAAGTCAAGATGACAGCACTGCAGGTTATTTATAATTAGGCAATTGTTTTCGAAGGCCCACTTAGTTAATAGAAAAACAGTCTTGCCGGACAGATGGACAACAAAGTGATCCTATAAAAGTTTGGTTTTTACCTTTTAAGGTACGAAACTCTAATTATTATGATACTAAATGAAAACCTAGGTACGAATACCTATACTATAATTATTTGGAGTCTGTACCAGCTACGTGCAACGCGTTGCACTGCCAGATTTGACTTCTTTACGGAAAATTAGAACGCTAATTCATCCCGAATCTTCCTAGTCTTTACTTTACTATAACTTATACTACGCTATCAGATAGACATCTTTAAGAACTAGATCTTAGTGCATCTAAAACTTCACACTGTTATAACGCCCTGGTGTTTAGTTTCTAGTTCAAATAGGTCTTGAGTTAAATCTAGACTTTATACTGTACACCTAAGTGCCTAGGCTCACACGTTAGGTCTAGCTTTAGTATCAAGAATTGTGCCTTAGTGCTTCACGCTATTATAACGCCCTAGTATCCAGTCAAGAATCTAGGTTCAGTCTAGCCTTTCTGCGACACGTAAATGTCTAGATTTTCCAGACTTGTCTAGGTCTCTAGCTTCATTCTAATGCCCCAGTACAAATACTAAAATCGACGACTCAGTGTTTCAAGGTAGTAATTTCTGTCTATCTTTTTAGCTATGATGGCTTGGTACTCTAGGTATCCTAGGTAACCTAACAGAAGCGAACCCAGGTAACCTGAATCCGGTGTACGTGTATTCAATTTTATGTTGGTCTAGTATTTCTGAATATTTTTAGCCAAATCTTAGGTCAGATTTTTACAGATTTACTTACTGATTGAATATAGTCCGTTTGATTTTTGAAATTAATAATTAATGTGTAAGAAAAATGTCGAAATAGGGCCCGATGGTTTTTAACCAACGGCAAACTATGGTCAGGTTCTCAATTTGACGCATAGGTATTATGTAATAATTAAGTAATCGTAAGACTCGTATGTAAAGTCCAAACTCAAGGTTTGCCAGCGTGCTATGGAGCGTAGTATACTAAACGTGAAAAGGACGGATCACGTCAGGAACACGGCGCGTTTTGGATCGCAGCCAAAACACGCATTGCTAATGCAATCACCAAAGCATCAGTTTGAAGTGGGACTGGGCAGGCCACGTATACCGCATGCATCCGGAAAGGTGGGCAAAGATCGCCATGCACTGGGTGCCACAAGACGGACAGCGGCGCCGAGGCAGGCCCAGGCGTAGGTGGAAGGACGATATCTACCACTTCCAAAAAGGATGGTATAAAGACGCCGAGGATAGGGAAAAATGGAAAGGAGGAGGGGAGGCCTTTCTTTGCCCAGCAGTGGGACAGTCTATAAGCTATTTAAAAACAAAGACTCGTATGTGTAAGGAAAAATAAACTCTCTAAGGGCGGGCGTTCGTTCCTTCATGTTCATTACCCATAAGTGATTGTTATGATTTTTTACATTCCTGATATATTATATACTCTCTGGTACTCGTTCGTCACTTTAATTTATTTGCGACAGGGTTCCATAGAGTATTGCTTATAGTCTTCCACTGTACATGGCGTGACCTTATAATCAACGGACAGACAAACAGATATTGATTACTAAGACACCCCTGAAAGCTAATTAGTAGACAATGCACATTACGAAGAAGCCACATCAGTGCAGTATGTGCGTGATTATTTCCCCTTGCGGTGCTGTTTCTAATAAGTTAACCATACTATAGAGCGCGTCCATCATTATGGCCGATCTGAATATAGGCACGAGTCGCATTCCAGCAGATTTTGTAGGTGTCAAGAGCGAGGGAGCAGGGCATGTCCTCCCTACACCGCGCGACAGACCATACTGAATACTCATCTATTCGACTCGTGCCAATATTCAGATCGGCCATAAAGATTGCAGCGCACTTTACCTACAATCTTTTGAAGATAGGACAGCCTGGTCGCCTGGGGTACAAATACAACCATTTGTCTATTTCTGCCACAAAGCAGCAAACGCTTGAATGAACCCGAATCGTGACGTGACCCTAAGATCGGATTTTATACAGCGTTAAGCGTTATGTCGCCTTAGTACTTCGAAAACTTTATACTAGAAATTAAATAACTCTACCTAAATACCTATGTACCTGTTTTGTACTGAATGTACTAGGTTTACATAGCCATTAAGATTCACCAGTAATAGATACGAAACACGAGTTCTATTTGTCTAAACAGTAGATTTTATTGTCCATTTTGTTCTACCGCAGAACGAATAGTCAAAGCAGTAGAACTGTCCGGATTTTTTTTTCCCCTTATGGTTCTATCATAGATCTAATAGTAGAACTAGATGGACTAACCCACCTAAACAAGTATATCTAAATAAACGAAGTTTAAATGGCTCTGTCCATCAGATGACTGATGGATGACCAACAAATAACGACCAGAAAGCATCAATTTAAACCACAGAATATGCGAGATCATAAATATTTTACCGAAAAATTCGTTTAACAAGAATTAAAAAAATCGAATCGCGACTGAATCTACTACTACATGTATAATGACAGTTTTCTGATTAAAAAGTGACACAGATCTGTAGTGCTTGTATCTATCTGTAGTAATGTCCGTACAATAGTAATTATTATCCGTCAGTTCCACGGAATCATTATAATAAATGCTATCCCTTTCTACGTCATAGCTGTAGATAGAAATGACACGAGACTTAAGGAAGTCTTAATATTAAGGATATTTCTTGCAATTTATTTAATGTTTTTGCTTGAAAGTTTAATTTTTAATGACCACTAAACCCACATTTGACCTCAATCTCGCCTGATGGTAAGCGACGATGAGATCGACGATGGATTACAGGGTTGTTGTAGTATACTATAAATAGTTATGTATTTAATAAACGCTTTTCGTAAATTATTGCCACCAGATAGGTGGAGGTCAACACTGGAGGCCTGCGAAACTTCACAGAAGGTTAAGGCGAACTCTCCCTCTAAACCTGCCTAGCCTTTTAAAACCCTCTAACACACTCCTTCAACCTTTGCCACCCTAGTACTACAAGACAATGTTTGTCGCAGGTCCTCACCTGCCTTTAACACTGGAGGCCCGCGACTGCCTCACGGAGGAGTCTCTGCTCTCCCTCTGGGCTTCTCGCAGGAGTCTGATGTACTCATTCTCGACGGCCGCGAGGCCGCCGCCAGAGTTCAGCTCTACCCATGATTCTGTAACAGAAGAAATGAGCAATTAGTAGAGATTAGAGGAGCGTCGGTGCGTAGTGACTAGGACGCAGAACTCCCGTGCGGGAGATCCGGGTTCAAAACCTGGAAATGTCATGTAACAATGAATTTACGTACATTTACTGACTGCCAACTCTAATGGTGAATGAAACATCGTGAGGAAACTTGTATACTGAATTACTGACGTAACCAGGGTGTGAAATGGGGAAGGTAATGGCAAACGTTCTATGTGGTTATATCCATAGAATGATCACGACTCTCATTAATGAGGAATACGATTAAAAAGAGGCAAGTTTATATTGGAATACATAGGAACAAAGTGCGACTGAGATAGCATATATAGTCGGAAATGAAACGTTGAATCCAAATAATTCAAAACCAAATAGCAAAAGTCAGGACCAGGAATTTAGTCCAGAACGGCAGTCAGCGGACATGACAGAAAGAAAAAAAAAACGTTATCACAAAAAATCGCTCGTCACCGCAATCAGTGTTGTATTACAATTACATAAACGAACATGGCCACATCCGGTGACATTACACTGGTATTTTTGCAAACAATAGTCCAACCACGCGATGGTATGTTTTGTGCATTGTTTTGTTTCAATTGCCAACCCACGTCCGTTTAACATGGTTTTTAATTACATTTATCTTCTGCATGTAGTCTATCTACATCATCTAAGTTATGAACTTCAGTTGCTATAGATAGACTAATATCAGACTTTGAAATCTTCAAATTAAGTGGAAATCCACTTCTTTATTGTTGAGTTATGATGCCACAGACAAACGCATCAAACTTCGATCGGTTGGGCGGGGGGTTAAAAGTGGGGTGCCCTAACTCATTTCATAGACTTTAAAAAAAAAACAAAGACCGTCGAACTCATACACCACGTGTAAATGCTGGACTATACGCGTCCGGTTCCAGCGCCAGTTCGGTTCGCTGCAGCCAATCACAAGCGTTGCGTCCTTCCCCCAAGTCAGCGCAACCGGGGCTGGAACCGGCGCATGTAGTCCAAGCCTACCTAAGAGCGTCGGTGGCACAGTGACTAGGGCACCGAACTCCCATGCGGGAGGTCCGGATTCGAAACCACGCAGTGCCATGTACCAACGAGCTTATCTATTTTTCGGAGACTTACGTACATTTACGAACTGATCTAACGGTGAAGGAAAACATTGTGAGGAAACCTACACACTGAGATGACCAGTGTGTAAAATGGGGTAGGCACAAAAGATCCTTTAAGGTTATTCCCGGTTCCCAATCATAAAGATAAGATAAAACATTACCAATATTCTTCCAACTAGACTAAAATTGCCTTCTGGGTCTTAAACATAAAAGAGATAGAAGATTATTTAAGAGCAAGGTGATGTTTTGTTTAGAGATGATTAATTATGTTTAGTGACACTCCGGAATTGGTGTCAATATTGAACAAAATGGTGATTATTATTTCTTATAAAGATGTAAATCAGAATATACTTATGTATGTAAGAAAGATCGATACCAGACAGATACCTCTAAAGTAAGTCTTTTTCAGGGCGATTCTAGGGTGTTAAGTTATTAGACCTGCACGATCGACATAGACCCCCTATAATAAGATAAGATAAAAAGAAGGCCTACCTAACGCTTCTAGAATTTTGGGATAATCCAAATGACCGATATCATGCATCAAAATAATGATACGTAGAATGTAAACAAAACAATTTCGCCATAATATATTGAAGAGGTTCCATACACGAGTCGCTATCATCAAAACAATACATGATATGCATATCGCTATATAGGTTGGAACAGCTAAGTGTTAACAGGCGTATATTTTGTCACTGATAAGATAAAGTTACAGAAGGTGGTAAGTCCGAATTTTTAATTTCTCAACAGGAAAATGTACTATGTCAAAAAATGAAATTTTTGTGCGTATAAGCGGTAATTTTTTTGACACCATCTGAAAGGTCCATTTTAACAGTACATAAAAGGTTTAATACCAATTATTGAAAATATCAATGGACCTGAATATATTTTATCAAATCGACTGCAAAATTTTCACACTTTCAGACAAAAAGCTAAGTGTTAGCAATATTCAATTTATCTCTGAAATGGCTGACTGATTTTGACTAACTAGTACTAAGTCATTCGGCAGAGTTAAAATAGACCTTTTTGACGGTAATAAAAAAATTACTCATTGTGCACACAAAAATGATATTTTTAAACTTACTTATCACTTTTCCCAGCTGAGATTTTTTAAAATCGACTTACCACTTTGTGCGCTTGGTGAAGTAACAACACCAGTTGAATGTTTTTTCATAACTTTAGTATTCATGCAATAATCGCCAGCTCTTTCGTATACAATATGTATAAACTTATTCAAACCAATTTTTCAAATATTCCCAGATCTATTGATATTATCACTAATTGGTACTAAGCCTTTAATGTAGAGTTAAAATAGACCTTTTAAATGATCCTAAAAAATGGTCCCTTATACGAACAAAAAATGTCAATTTTTTACTTAGCACTTTTTCCTGTTGAGAAATTAAACATTCGGACTTACCACCTTTTGCACTATCTATATGACCTAGTAGCAATATCAGTTAAAATATTTTAAATATCTTTATCAGTGACGAAATAATCGCCTGTTAACACTTTGCTGTTCCACCCTGTATATTATTATGTAATAATGAATCGATGTTATTGTAACACAAATAAAGGGCTTTAATTAGATGCAAATATTTCGAGGTTATATTAGGTTATTCGAGGGTATATTCTATAGGTCAGAACAACAACGACATCTAAAAAATCATTTTTTTTCTTACTAGAAACGACGTTTCTGAGCGACAGCCAGGGATAGAGCTACGGGAAAATATGGTTATGTGCTGACAGGTGGGATCCTTCAACCCTTAGTCGCCCACCCGTAAGGCCTCTTGACAGAGGCGTCTCTGGCGTCGTGGTAGGACGTTGGACTCCCATGCGGGAGATCCGGGTTCGACACCATGTGTCGTACTCGTAACAATGAGTTATTCAGTTTTTTCCGAAAGATTTACGTACATTTACCGACTGCTCTGACGTGGAAGGAAAATATCGTGAGGAAGATACGAGATAACCAATGTGTGATATGGGGAAGGAAATGGTAAAAGAGTCGTTCTATTCTATGTGATTAATTCCTTAGAATGATCACACACGACCCTCGGATTGCCGAGGAATACGACTTAGAAAGCATGTGACATGCCTTCCTTTAAATATTTTTATTTGTGATATGTGACCGAAGGTGTTATGTGTGGGCTCGCCTCAATAGAATGAGCTCACAAGAATGAATTGATTGAGCCCACATACACGCCTACGACAGGAACCGTTACCCCACTTTGCGTTCACCATCGAGTAACCAACTAAAGTTGCATAACACATAATGCATTCTACATTACTCGAGTTACATTACGTTAGTGGATTAGTATTGGATCGAGAGCTCTATGATGTATGATCTTGTGTTAATCTGGGTCTATATTATGTGAGCAATACCTATGCAATATGTTTGTGTCATACATATCGCGTACATGTGTCATTTGCGTGTAATCCGTCCCCGCAAAGCATAACAAAACCAGCCATTGAAAAACAGCCTCGTTTTGAATTTTTCAATTTGCTTTCGAATCGCACGAATCCGACCTCCTAAAGATGTGATGTGAATAATGAATGGGACATATACGAATAGCAGTATTTCGCTGAAAAGAGCGAAACGAATATGAACTATTCAAATTCTAATTTTTATTCTCTATTATTAAATGACATGAGTGAGTATATCTCATGGAGCTCCCGCTCCAATAGATAACTGAGGTTACGTCATCGCCTCCAGATGTTATAATAATTAAATTATGTATATCAGCTGAGTGGCTGTTCGTAATGCGGAAAACAAATGGTTTATCTGTAATTCTAATTTGTAACCTCTTGATAACTTTACGAGATATTTTAAATCTATTCAGTGATGGAAGATAGATGACTCATTATCGCGAGCCAAAAGATGGAAATTCCATTGGTTTAAATAACAGGATATGCCAATATACCAGTCCGTACATTTGTCACCAAAAAATTAGTTCAAATCGAATCGTACTGAGATCCCCTTACTTTTTTCTGGTTGTCATCAGGTCCCCGAGATTCCAGATGTGGGCAGAGAACCGGTCTAAACATTTGAGCTCAAACTCGAACCAACTGTTACCGTTACACAGATCCCATCTGAGATCAAAGATCTTGGAAACTCCTGGTTCAATTTTATCAGACATGAATGGCTAAGAAGTTAAGAAAACTCTCGACAACATTATTTGTAAAATTGAAAAATCCACGTCCATATCATTGGTTCTTGAGATATGATGCCACAGAGATACGAGTCAAAATTATGACACCCCTTCCTTTTAGTTTTTGGTTTTAAAATAGCATTGTGTAAACTTCGCCTCTGCCTTTCTCAAAGTAATAAAATAAACACTGAAATACAAAGGTAAACACCTCGGTAAACACACACATCGCCTCGTTTCTTTCACGTATTCAATGTTATAGCTTCAAGAGTTCAGTGTATGGCCGCCCTTGAACCGAATGTTATGGACCAAGCAAATTTATTTTTTCTTCTCTTGTGTGGTTAGTGGCCTATAGTCAGAGTTGTTTAGGCCGTCCGTAGACCTCTGACATGGCCAGAATAAAGCTTGATAGGTCTTGGACTGTACAAATCTTTTGCGGTAAAGTTATTCGAATTCGCGGGAACAATCTTGATGTAAAACACAAACATTGACAATGGGTCCATCAGCCAATGCAAACCTGACCTGATATACTCCTGAGCATTGAGTTGAAGATGTTGAGGCATACCCAAGGACAGGTAAGGTTGGGATACCAATCAAACCACAAGTCAATAGGTTATGCATCGTTGCGAAAGAGAAATGGGGTATAATTTTGAAGTTCCTCAATTTATCTTAGTACTGTACTATCACACTAGTCTTCTCAATGTGCAGATTTCCTCACGATGTAATCCTTCACCGTTAGAGCAGTTGGTAAATGTAAGTACCTAAGTCTTCGAGAAATGCGAAAACTCATTGGTACATGGCACTGTATGTTTCGAACCCGGGAGTCCGGAGTCCTAGCCACTGTGCCACGCTCGTAAACACTCAACTAACTAATTATTTATAATTACTTATCACATTTATAACTCGTAAACTAATTGTATCATTTGCTTATATCGTTAAAGCAATGAGGCAATTGCAAATTAATTTAATAAATAATTTAATAAAAAGATAGATAGATAGATTAATACTTTATTGCACACTATAAATTTACATAGGAAAGGAAACATAGAATAAGTGTACAAAGGCGGCCTTATCGCTCAGAGCGATCTAAGATGTAGGTAATTACTGTTGTTTGTAACTAATGTTTTCAGTTACTAGGTTTACTATTTCTGCCGTAAAACTGAAATGCTCGCATTTTTGTGTTTCGGTTTGAAAGATAAGAGAATCAGAGTAATAATGATAATTTTCTTGGTATAAAAGATGCATTAATTCGATGTGTTCTACGTTCTATTTAGCGATAGATCGCTATCTATTTTCTTAGACAACTAACTAAATGATAATTACCACATTTATAACTCATATTCTAATTGTTTCATTTGCTCGAACGTGAATTATAATTAAGCCATTCGAACATAATTTAATAATCATTATAATGAACTACCTACATTGTAAAATATGGAGGCCAAATATATTGATTGCAATTTTCTCCAATACTACAAGACCGGTTTTAAAAATTATTTCAGATGCATGCAAATACTAAAATGCATGCATCTGAAATAATTCAAAAACTCAAAGACTGTCAAGAATTTTTAGAATCGAACTTTTCGAAACCCGGATTTTTTGAGAATATCTAAACTTACAACATTCTCTGCAATACCAAGTACGAGTATATTAAATAAATGGCATTAAAGTATATTTTAATTATTAACGTTGATAGCTGTACTGAAAACGTTCCATTGCTTGTGTTAAATAAAAATTTGATAAATTTTCAGCTGTTAACGCGGTAATGGAAAGTTAATTGTCCGCTAAATTATGATGTTATTTTTCCTCTTTGGGTTATTGTACGCATTTCCGCTAAAAATGGCCGTTTTTGGCAGAAATGCGTGTAGTCACTTCAGGAATTCAAACAGGTTTATTAAAAATACCTTAAAAAAATTATACATATCCAGCCAAAATCAGCCTTTTTGGCGGAAATCGGTTAGGGTTTATGGTAATTCGTCTAGTTCTTTAAATCATCATCATCATTATTAACCTATTATTTATGTCCCCACTGTTGGGGCACAGGCCTCCCCTTGCACAAGGGGGTACGGGCCATGATCTACCAAGCGGGCCCAGTGTTGTGCGGTGGATTTCACACGCCTTCGGAAACTATTAATTTTCTCAGACATGCAGGTTTCCTCACGATGTTTTCCTTCACCGTTAGAGCACTCGGTAAATGTACGTGTCTTCGAAAAAATCCGAATTAAAAATTAAAGCTAATAAATAATGTGCCGTGTCGTGCCGGCCATAAAGAATAGCACTACCCCAACTCTTCCCGTGGGTGGCGTACGAAGCTACTAAGGGTCTACTCTAGTGATTATTCTACGATAGGCTCGCCCAGTTATCACGTTTGTCCACCAATCTTACTGCGAAAAGTGGGAACTACCTACCTATGATGGTGGTTCCTCTGTCTACCCCTCGGGGATTATTGACGTGAAAGTATAAAGTAATAAATAATGTAACAAATACGTTTTTTCTTCGGTTTCTTCTTACGAATCGTAAACACATACAGGTCAATACTCCAACTACACACAATCCTACGCACTATAAATAATTATCAGACCGCTAACAGAACAGTCTGGCACAATCATCATTTGATAAACGAAATTATGATTCTTCCGCAAATCACTCTATTTACTCCAAAAACAAACAAACATACTGAGCTTATACACTGAAAAACACAACATAACATAAACGCTTACATACACAATTCCCGACAGGGCAAACAGAGGAACCACTGTCAATCTAGTAGTTCCCCATTTTCTCCGTAAGATTTGGTGGACAAACGTGATAGGTGGCGAGCCTACCGCCGCATAGTGTACCAATTGACCAGATTAGTTGGAAATAACCTCAAAAGTATTTTATCATTTTATTTACCATTTATCAGAGTATTCTTCTTATCTTACCGCACAAATTAACTATTCTTAGTCTTATATTAATGTACCAAAAATAAAATCGGCCAAGAGTGAGTCGGACTTGCGCAACGAGGTTTCCTTTCTAGGTATTTTTCATTTTGAAAAAACAATATAAAATATAATTTTTTCAAACATTATAAATATTTGGACTTTATTTTATTTTTCTAGGAATAGTTACATGCAACATTTTCTATCAGTACAAATTATTTCAGATTTTTTTGTTGTTAAAAAATAAAAATGTATTTTTTTTTAAATTTAAATATTTATGAATTTTTGAAACCCGGTTTTATTTTTCCTGTAAAATATAGGGGATTATCCATTGATACGACTTGCAAACTTCGGAGATAAGGGGGAGAATTTAAAAAATTGTTCCGCAATGCTCCCAGGTCATTGACATACGTTTTCTAACACTAGACAAAAGGGCCTATTGAACAACCCTAGTTTCATCAGAACACTACCTGCCACTCATCTTTAGATTACCTCGAAAAGTTAGCATAAAACGTCATATTAACAGGGGTTTATATTTTAACTCCTTCTGTCTTTATCAATTGCAGCGAAAAAATTTATTTACATAAGTACATACCTTCTGATAGGTCCTACATTGTAATTAAACTACAATAGCAATGCACAAAATAACATTCGGTATAAACACTTCAAAATAAGATAACATTCTCTGAGCAACATGAACGTTTAATAAATTGTGTTATGTTTACCTTGTTATGACAAAATTAGAATCAATGTACATATGTACATAATTTTTACTAGAATCTTAATACTCGGTTAATGGACAACCTAAAAAAATACAAAAGATAGGACGACTTGAGATTCTGTGACTTCAATTTATTCCACCTAATCTGGTCAATTGGTACACTGTACGCCGTCTACTAAGTGTAGAATAGTATCCACTAAGATCATTAGTCGCCTCGTACAACACCCACGGGAAGAGTTCGGGTGGTGCTATTATTTAGGGCCGGCACCGCACAGCACAAAAAACACACTGCGGAAATATCTAGAACTAAAAACCAAACGTATGAAATTCAACATTCGATTGGCGGAAAATATTCGCCGGCAACGCCACTTGCAAGTGCAATTGAAAAACATCAGCAAAAACATAGCACGTGTAAAACATTAAACAAATTACCGTCCAGTTCATCAACCGTAGTGTTCTTTGGCTCGATCATTTTTGGCAAATTCACTGTCACAGAAAAAACAGTACGTACACAACAATAGTTATTATAGTGTAAAAATATTTCAAATTACTTCATTAGGCAACTGCGTAAAAAGCACACACTTTGCACAAGTGCAAGTATTTTTAATTGTTTATTTAGTGGGAGCTGTCGCCCGCGCGTGTACTCGCGCCGAGCGCTGAACCGCAACTGACTGACACTGGCCACCACGTACGGAATTAGACGACGCGTAAACAAAGCGTGCTCGAATGCGTAGGCGCTGCTTGTCGCCTCCACGACTTCACGTACACCTTTATCTCTTCTACACGATGGCCTACAATATCAACATTTGCCAATGTGTTAAGATAAGTGTGTATGTGAAGATAACTGGTTTCTTTTCTAGGTGTATACCCAAGGCAAGCAGACGAGCAAATGGGCCACCTGATGGTAAGTGGTTACCATAGCCCAAGTTATTAGAGGGTTTGATTGCGCTGCCAATCTCGAAGATTTAGATGGAGTGCTTCATGTGCTGGCTCTCTTACCCTTCATACCGAAACACAGCAATCAAAGCTGCTTTGCGGCAGAAATGGGTAAAAGGATCCCAAGCGGACTCTGTACAGAGTCATACCACCTTCAATAATAAAAATAAAATTGAATAGGGAAAATATATTTTACTGGTCTCCATTGGTAAAGTCCATTCGTTCAAATAATCCCGGTACTCCCAAACGAAATGCGGAACTGCGGGGTTTTAAATATCGTGAAATAGGAAATTGTATCATAAAATAGGAAAGTGTACGCGGCAGCCGCCATTCTCTGTTGTGGCGGCGGCATCCTTTGACTAGTAGCGGCGCTAGCGCGGGCGGCATTTTAAAAGAGCGAGACTATTTGAGGGAATGGACTTTAATTGCTTGGCCAATCGTGTAGAGGAGCTACCTCGTACACCTTACTAAGTGCGTTTTAGCTGGTTGCTAGTGATATGTCGTCACGTCACTGAGACGGAGTAGCTACAAGATTATCCCGTACCTTCCACTCACGATAAGAACGATAAAGTTGCCAAACATCTTGGAACAAAGCGGTGTGACGCAGCTTTATTCACTGGATTTGTATTGGACAAAGACAAACACAAAATACAAAGCGACAATAGCTAGATTGGATCGACCTTAGCTTACTTTATTTACGGATAGCCTATTTTATTTTTTCCGTGTATGGGACGGATCAGAATATCCCTACCGCCACTGGTCAAGCGTGTCGTACGAGGCGACTAACCCAGCAACTTGCTTGTGATGGGACCCCTTCAGGGCCCGCCTGGCTAGCGGCGACCCATCTATTTTTATGTAAAGTCTGTAAAATATCTTCGCAACGGCGTTGTTGCGTTTTAGCCGTGTTTATAGAAGAGCCAGTACTTTACATGTCGTGTGCTCCATTCCATCTTCGATCTCATCGTCATTTACCACCAGGTTTAGGTGTAAATAAATAGTAATAATATTGCAGTATTGGTCTTCTAATCGGAAGAATCTAAGTCGGAATAATTCTAATTCTATGTATGGAGTTAACCAAATAGAACGACTCTCTTCACAGACTTAATGGAGTGGTTGACTTCCCCATTTCAAACACTGGTTACCTCAGTGTGCAGGTTTCCTCACGATGTTATCCTTCACCGTTAGGTTATAGCAGTTAATGTACGTAAGTCTTCGAAAAAACCGAAAAACTCATTGGTATACAAATGCCATGTATGTATTGGCCTATTAGGATTGGTACGCGATCATTCTAAGGAACTAACCAAATAGAACGACTTCCTGGTTGTTTGCGTTTTCCATTGCTCTCCCCATTTGTTATTTACATACAGCAGTACTGCATATATGGGCAGAACGAAACATGGTTACCTTCATTCAGTGAGACTACTGCAAAATGAAGCGGCAAACGGCTCTTGTTTCGGAAGTGAACTGCCTGGCAAGGTCGACAAGTTTGCGTGTTTCGCATGCCTACCTAGCTCTATTCAAACTTGCGTTATTTGAAATTCATTGCTTGGAAATTGGAGAGAAATTCTTTCGAAATCCTCAGTTTTGACAGCATCAATCTATCGTTCTTCTCAGACGTATTCCTCATTGATGAGGGTCGTGATCATTCTATAGAAATAAAATAACCACATACAACGCGACTCTCTTGGTAAATTTAATGGGGAGGTTTGCCATTATTATTTCACACACTGCTTTCTTAATTTAGTGTGTGAAGTGGGAAAGGCAATGACGAACCACCCCATTAAATATGATGTTTTCCTTCGTCGTTAGAGCAGTCGGCAAATGTATGTAAGTCTTTCGAAACAACCGAAAAATCTCATATATCAGCCTAGTTTTAATGTCCACTTAACTTCAGAGGTTGCCTGGAAGAGATCACCTCTGAAGGAATGCCGTCGGCCGTCAGTCGCACCGGCCGCGATAATCGGAAGTAAACCTTAATAGATATTATAGTGCTCAGCCAAGGCACCGTTCTGAGCCCGATCTTGTATCCACATGTGATATAAATGATACAATATAAGTTCATATAAGTGATCCTATACTTACTGGAGAATTTTAATAACATGCAAAACATTACTAATCTTGAAAAAATCCGTCAGATAGCTTTATATGAAATATTTTTAGACATGCATGACATCCTAAACAATATCCTGACTCATGTTTCGAAATGTCCTTAAAATAACAAACAAACACCTCTCTCTCATCTAAACTTCAATCTGTGCGCACAGTGACTAGATTAGAAAACAACTATATAATCAGTACCTATATCTCATGAAGTCCTAAAACTAAAATACCTAACTCATGTCCTGAACCTGAAACGTTCTTTAGGCTTTAAATAACAAAACACCAGTGTTGGTATAGCCCTCTTTTTTCTCCCACAACAGTTGCAATCAGTGCATCTCTCTCATGCGCACAAAGTGAACGGTCGGCGCACACGCAGAATGAATCACGTACGCCGCTCAAGAGTCGTCCTTCAACTTTATAATGAGGTCGTTATACATAAACAAGGTTTGGTTTTTGGAACAACCGACGGCGACGCGGTTAAAGGCGGACGGTGGTGTGTTTCACCAGTCCAGTTTTAAATAGAGCTTTTAATCGAATCTGTTTGAATCGATGAAAACAGACGTTTCGTTTTTTTTTGTTTAGCAGACAAGCAAACGGACCACCTAGTGGTAAAAGTCATCGCCTATTTAGGTGGTATTATCTTGCGTGTATGGGACGGATTACAATATTCCTATCGCCGTATCGTAAGAGGCGACTAACCCGAGTAACCTCGCCGGGCTAGCGACCACTTCTATGTAAAGTCTGTAGTCATTTGACTGCAGACTTTACAGACTTTATGTAAAGTCTGTAGTTACTTGACAACGCCGACTTTCATACTCATACTCATACCATACATCTTCGCTTCGGCGTTGATGTGCTTCGGCAGTGTTTATAGAAGAGTCAGTACTTACAAGCCCGTGTGCTCTATCTTCGGCTTCATTGTCAGTTAGAAACCTGGGCGAAACGCGAGTTTCGTCGTAAATAATGGAGTGACAGGAATGCATTTTCCACATTGAATTTCCTTAGCGTTATGTATGATAATCGTAAAATCTTTTAAATTGCGTGAAATATTGTGCAATGAAACAATACAAAGAACACACGAGCATTTTCACTTTGCAATCATTGACAATGACAAGTTACAACACGTAAGTGCACGTACAGTGCAACCCATAATAATAAACTTGCGACAATCAAAACAATCGATTGTTACTCGTATCTTCTATGAATCACGCCGCAGGATCAACAGTTGATAAAAGGAACTATACAGGGGCGTAGCAAGTGGGAGGAGGCATGGCCTCGGGCGGCAAAAAATAATAATTACTAAATTACTCCACCAGAAGGTTGTCTGGAAGAGATCGCTCTTAGCGATAAGACCGCCTAGATTGTATTAATCGTTTTGTACGCATTGTATCACACTAATTTTGTGCAATAAAGAGTATTCATTCATTCATTCATTCAAACAAGGGACGGTATTGGAAAAGGTGGGCGGGCGGCATAGAGGAATTTAAAAAATCATATCGTGTAATTATGCCGACTGCAGATGATGAATGTATTTTAAAAAGTCGCGCTGCGCTGCGCTGCATTTTCTGTCGTATCATGAAGTTATGCCGATTGAAGAGGTGAATTTTAAAAAAACGCGTTGCGCGGCCTGTCATATTTATGCCGATTGTAAGGTGAATTTAAAAAAAAACGCCTCGAGGTATTTCAGATCGTAAAGTTTGGCGTAACATACCGCGCCGTTTGTAATTGCCGATGGTAAATTTAAAAAAAATTACGTGGCGTTCTTCTCATGTTATGAAACTAGCCTATGATTAAAAATACCTTTTTTTGCCAAATTGCCTCCCCGGGCGGCAGAAATCTACGCTACACCTCTGGAACTATAACATAGGAACATATAGTTGACTGCGATCACGTATCGTTTTGCTCGATTTGATAGTCTGTGGGAAGTATCAAGTGACTGTCGCTATTGTGTCCGGTTTCTTTGTATTTGTTGTTATTATTGTGACATGTCATGATTATAATGTGACTGACTTTATTGGAATTATCGCTAAGGTCACCTGTAAGGTTATATTTAAGATTTCATCTTCTTCATGAGAAAGAAAATACATTTTATAATGTAGGTATCTAGAGTCTGTCTAATAAATTATTAGACCAGTCAGATTATTAGAAACTTTTAAAAACGCATACTGGCAACCCCTTCTCTATGTGAAAGCGTGTTGTTATGTTGGTAGTCCGGAATTGTTTGTAATTAATTTTGTTACCAGCATCAGTTTTTAAAGATTTCAAAAAAGACCTAAGTCCATTAACTTATTACACAGACCCTTTCACCTATTTCTACCGCAAAGTAACAATGCGTGCGTTGCTATGTTCCAGTTTGAAGGAAGAGCCAGCGTAATTGCCGGCACATGAGGCACTCCTGCCACCCAAGTCCTCAAGGTTGGCAGCGCATCGAAACCCTCTAACATTATAGTGAGGTAAGATATCTACGTGCACGTATGCCAACTTATTTGCGATTGATGAGTGCGGAAGAAGCGAGAACGGTTTGTCAGGATCGTTGTAGGTGGACATCTTTAGTTTCTGCCTACCCCTGAGGGAAACAGTCGTGAGTTTATGTATGTATGTATGTACCTATGTATGTATACACAGACAGACCTATTAAGTTTTATGGTCCCTCTACATCCGGTTATATTGCGTCGTGGTACCGACCACGTCGACGGCTTTCTAATCAATTTTACATACTCGACGCTAAGAAAAACCTTTTGAAAACATGTTAAGACAAATTATGTATAAAAGTGTGAAAAAAGCGGGATTCGAACGTCACTTAGGGTATTGCAGCAGCTAAGCTTGCATTGCTGTGTTTTAGTTTGAATGGTAAGAGAGACAGCGTAGTTACCGACACGAGGCATTCCACAAAGTCTTAAAGGGTAACAGCGCATCTAAGACCTTCTAATGACATTATAGTGAGTTGAGGTATCTATGGGCGATGGTGGCCTATTACCATCAGTAGTTTTCTCATCTGCTCTTGTTATACAATAAAAAAATCACACAAAAAGAGTACACAACCTTGCACACCTACTACCTCTTTCTCGATATCATTTCCTCTGCCCGCAGGTTGCCTGGAAGAGATCGCTCTTAGCAATAAGGCCGCCTAAATTGTACTTCACTATTTCCTTTTCTATCTCATGTTTGTTGTTTTATATTTGTGCAATAAAGTGTATTTTACTTTACTTTAACACAAGGTTTTCGCGGTCAAACATACATCACGTGTTCGTGGTACAGTGGAGATAATACATCAAGCGATACTCTTTAGTACTTTGTCTCTTTAACTTAATTGAGACTCTCATACAAATGTCTAGGAATCATAACAAACATTTATTGCGACAGGGTTCAATCGAGTACATCATGATGGGTCTTCCACTGTACAGGTATGGCAATGAGCCAGAAATTCCTAACAAGATAGTTCAGTTCAAATCCACGTGCCAGTGTCCTTCCAGTGATGTGAGGAGCATGTGTGGGTGTTAGTCATGACATCAGAACTTAATGCGTATTGAATTGAAATACGCACGTAGAGCTTAGAGGCGTAGTGGGTAGGACGCCGGACTCTCCATGCGGGAGTTTCGGATTCAAAACCATACAATGTCAAAGACAATATAAACCGATTTTTAACAATGCATTTTGGCCACAAATGGTCGTTTTGGCGGAAATGCATACAGTAACTTCAGGAATTCAAACAAATGTTAGCCTAAAAATACTACATATCCTGTCGAAGTGTAACTGAGTTTTTTGAAAAAAATGTAATAATGTAACCAAAAAAAAAAATTCGATTGGCGGCGTTAAAGTTCGCGACCGATCACCTTAATAATACCATACCACATAATTACCTACAATTGTCGACTGTCGTGTCATAGTAAAGAGATCGCATGTAGGATACGGTCATATACCAGTAGAAACATTAATACTGCGTACGGTGTTCGATCAGTTTGGTAGACAAACGGCTAAGCAACTTGTCAATGTGCCGCAATGGATCTGACTTTGTTTAATCAAGATTGTCTGACCCCGTTTTACGCGGGAGCGCGAGCGAGTCGGTCGTCACGTAGCCGTATTTACACGGGATTGATGGGTTATTTGAGGATGGTAGGTTAAAATATTTATTTATAAAATACCTAAACAGTAGGTATGTAAACCGTCCCAATGGACTCTCGTCTCTCTTATTCATTTTTCACTCTAAGTTAGTGGAAGACACATCTAGCTATATTTTGTGGAACCCTGTCCCAATAAGTTTTTGTTACGGTTCCTTGACTTTCGTATGAATGTGTCAAATAAGTTAATACGACAAAGTAGAATAGAATAGAATAGAATAGAAAAACGTTTATTTGCTGTCTGCAGCACACACACAATTCCACTTATATATTATACAATAATACTGTCCCAATAAGTTTTTTGTTACGGTTCCTTGACTTTCGTATGAATGTGTCAAATAAGTTAATACGACAAAGTAGAATAGAAAAACGTTTATTTGCTGTCTGCAGCACACACACAATTCCACTTATATATTATACAATAATACTGTCCCAATAAGTTTTTTGTTACGGTTCCTTGACTTTCGTATGAATGTGTCAAATAAGTTAATACGACAAAGTAGAATAGAAAAACGTTTATTTGCTGTCTGCAGCACACACACAATTCCACTTATATATTATACAATAATATATAAGTACTAAATGGTAAAGCCTGATGTATTATACACTGTACTTTTAATTGTATAAGGAGAGCGGACGAGCAAACGGGCCATCTGAAGATAAAAAAATGAAAAAAGGTTTTTTTTTGTTCAAGTGATCAGATCACCGTCGTCCTTAGACATCTCACCTCGCAATAATATTAATATAGGGTTTTCAATGTTAAAAATAAACATGATAATGATGAATTGATTATGTATTTTTCATAACATGAGCAATGTCGTCAGAGTACTGTGCCTAGGTCGCCTCAAAATCAAGATCCACGTAAGCGATCAATCTCGAGATAAGGCAAATGCGACGTTAAGAGACCATGTAGATAAAAAAAAACATAAACATATGACGTAAGGAACACACCTCCACGTCAAAAATATTTTTGCTGGCGCCGACGAAACTGTAAACAAAAACTTCTTTCATGATTCTTGAGTTTTCTAGAAAAGATATCATCAAAGAAACCTAAGATATTAAATAAATATAAAAAAGGTTAAATTGGTCTGTGAACAGGATTACCTCATTTCTGCTGCATGAAGGTGGTATAAACACTACAGAATCAACCTGGGTTGGTCCTTGCACCTATTTCTGCCGCAAAGCAGCAATGCTGGCATTGCTGTGTTCCGGTTTGAAGGGTAAGAGTCTGCATAATTAATTACCAGCAAACGAGGCACTCCACCTAAGTTCTCAAGGTTAGCAGCGCATCGAAAAAACTTTAGTAATGTATAATGAGGCCAGTTTTTTTTTTAACAGCTGGGTATGAAAGTCGAAATGGCCCCGCCGTAGGTTACTCGCGCATACAAATAAAAACAACAATGGATTTCTGGAAGGCAGACGAGGGGATAAGCTAGGCGGAGATCTAATTTTTTGCGGCTATGGATGGGAATTGAAATGGCCATAGCAAGCCATAGCTTGTTCGCATCACTTACAATAATCGTATTGCAATATATATAACAAGTCACGACTGCTAAAGCACCTATAACGTTTAAAAATAATGTTTTTGTAAGAGCCGCGATTCAATCAACAAGTTTTGTATGTCAAGGCCCTTCGTATCGCGTACGACATGTGCGTTTGTTTTCAATTTGTATGGCTCTCGTCCAAATATTCTGTGTTTGAATAGCGTATACGATAGACAAGAATCACTATCACAAGTGAAACCCATTTCGGTGGACTCCTCTCAGGCTGCTATAAAGTAAGGCTCAACTTACATTGCCGCGGAATGGAATGGAAGCGAATTTTCGCAACGTAATTGTACAGAGCATAATGAACTTTATGTCAATTGTGTAACATACAAACTAAATACGCTTTACCGCTAGGGGTATTCTCGAGAATGCGCGAGGATTCCCCGGAAGACGGGCGACCTCTTTTTTGGCTCGTATTTAGTTTGTATGTTACACAATTGACATAAAGTTCATTATGCTCTGTACAATTACGTTGCGAAAATTCGCTCCATTCCATTCCGCGGCAATGTAAATTGAGCCTAAGGCTCTTAGGTCTTGGATTTCTTGTGTACAATAAAGTATTAATCTATCTATCTATCTTAGTGGATACTATTAATAGACGGCGATAGGCTTGATATCACCTATCACGTCTGTCCACCAAATCTTACGGCGAAAAGTGGGAATTACCTATGATGAAGGTGGTTCCTATGTCTACCCCCTCGGGGATTATGGACGTTAGAGTTATGCTATAAAAAATTAAGAAACTGTGGAGATCACCTTACTTTTTATGGTCAACATCAGGTCCTCGAGATTCGAGATGGGGAACATTCATTTCCCCATGGTTCCTAAACATGATGATGATACCACCCCAGGCTGACTCTGCACAAAGTCATACCACCTTTATCAGACCTGTCAATCCGTGAAGTATCGACTTGTTGTATAGTTCTTGTCTGCGTCTCCTTGCATTATTAGTTCGTTGCTGCACCACCTATAAGTAATCTCTCTGATATATCGTAACTTTTAATGATATCCTACCTAGTCAGTAGCTAATTTTAGATCTTCCAGTCTGCTATGTAAATAAACAAAACCACGGAATATATAAGCCATGTGTTCGCGACTAAATAAAAAAAAACATATTAAATATTTACTGCTAGCAACATTCGTTCGTAATTAAATTTCAATGGATTTAAACTCAAGACACCAGAATTTTCATGCTAGAAAATAGGAGAAATTGGTCTTATGAGACCTCTTTCCGCCTGTCTTTCGTTATCGGTAAGAAAAGGACAGAAGGTGTCACTAAAGGCTTATAATAATTTTAGACGGCAGAGCTGTCTTAATTTGACAGCTCTAAACCTAAAATGACACCTTCTGTTTTTTTCTTACCGGTAACGAAAGACAGACGAACGAACTTAAATTTATGTTTAGCGGCCATGCATGTATTGAGACCACTGAGAAGATAACAAGCATTGCCTTTAAAAGGCTTGTACCTAGAGCCAAAAAAGTCATTATAAAAAAGAAATTCAATAAACGCGCGCGGTCAACGCACGTGTTGTTTGTCTTTGCATTTATCTATTCACTTGACTTTTGACCTTGAGAGAGAGTAGACGTCTTACTTGATTTATTATTATTATATTAGCATACTGATAACCGCAGTGCGAGAAGTAAACAATTACAGTGTTTGTTTGTTCAGTAAGGTTAAGAGCAAAACTTCTTTTGTACAGTGATTGACACATCAAGCTAAACCCTGTCGCAATAAGCTTTTGTTATAATTCCTTGAAATTTTGAATGTGTGAAATAAGACATTGGCCAGTTTGAAGTCTAAGTTTATAAATTCAAATTATTCTTTTATTTTAAAAAAACACGACGTGTCTCCGGCATGAGCAATCCTTTTCAATTCTGCCAAAAATGGTTGTTTTTGGCGGAAATGAATTGGCGTTCAATATTATTCATTAATACCACCTAATAAGTGCTGGACTATACGCGTCCGGTTCCAGCGCCGGTTCGGTTCGCTGCAGTCAATCATAAGCGTTCTGCTCCCCCCACAAGTCAGCGCCTCGTGATTGGCTGCAGCGAACCGAACCAGCGCATGTAGTCCCAGCCTTAGCCAGTCCGAGATAACTCGAGACACGTCCAGTTTTATAATGTAAAGCCCGCTCTTCACTCGCCCTCGAACTGCGGCTGCGACATTTGGCCGCGAAAAACCCGCTAACTCAGCGCGACAATTATGTTCATTCGCACCCGCAACTCTATTCGCGCGCTCTACAAGAATGGACGCTGACATAGCTGCTGCCGCCGCCATGACGCTATAGTAGGTTCTGTAAATGGACATTATTGAGTCCTTTTTTTTCTTCAAATCAGCCACAGCGAGCGTCGCTTTTCAAAGAGCGTGACTATTTAAGCTAATGGATTTTTAAACACACTTATCCTTGATTTATTAACATTATAGTTCATTAATTAGACGGTCAACCATAGTCACCGTAAGGGCGCGGCGCGGCGGCACGAACACGGGTGGGATTTTCAAAGAGCGAGACGATTTAAGCGAATGGACTTTACCTACAACAAGACTAGCAATTATTAGTAGGTACGTACCTATCACAGAAAAATATTTTTGCATTTTTTTTAATCAGCAATGTGAACCTACAGACCTGACTGAATCATTTGTTGACGTTACATTAGCCGCGAAAACTAGAAAAACATGTTGTTTGTAAATTATTTGTAATGCTGACGCTTCTTAAGAAATAATGACACTCGATCTAGATAATTATTTTAGATGTTTACTATTTGAACCTAATAATTATTATAATTATTTCTCATGTAGGAAAAAAATAAACCTTTTTTAAAAATTCAAATACGAGCTTACGAACAACCAAAGTACTAGGCGATCATAAATTCGCAGAGTTCAAAATTTTAGAACACCAGCAGAGTTCGCTGAACGTAGCGGGCGAGACGTCTGGGTTTTTGACCTTGGCCATCCGAAAGGTAAACCTGTGAAAGACCTCCGATCGATAGGGAAAGCTGTACGTGGCTTATGAGTGCTTGGTACTTTCTAAGGTTATGCAAAGCAGAATTCATGTAGTTGAACAAAAGAATTCATAATAATTTCTTGTAGTTAGTTTCTAGGTTGTGGATTACTATTTTTAGAAACATAATAAAAACGCGAGACAATCTTTCATTTTGGCAGTAATGTAAGAAAAACATACCGCCTGTGTCGGTGTCGTAATCGTCTAATGTGAAAACGCCTTTTATGGAAGGTGGACGAGTGGATAAGTGAGATTTATTCGAAAGGCTGTGGATGGGAGTAAAAATGGCCCCGCTTTAACTTGTTATGGCTTTCTACTCGTACAGTCGATCAACTAGCTACAGTATACTTTCTATCTGACAATTTCCTTCGATTGAATCTCAACTTTATGCCTGCGATATTTTCAAACTTTGACGTTTTGGTTAGGGTTCACCGGTGGTCGAATGTACCTAATATGATTTAAAAGCAAAACAACCTATATATACATAAATAATCGTTTAAGGATTTTCCAGGCTAGGAATGCATTCATGCAACGCTGTTATCTCTACATTCTTAGCGATAGCCAACCATCTTCTTTTATAGTCGCATTTGATCGCATTCTTAACGATGGATGAGGCTCGCGATTCTATGCAATTAACCACATAACATAAGACGACTTTCTGAACAAATAATGGGGCGGTTTACATTGAAAATAGAACCAAGGTGGTTACCATTGCATTCCCCATTTCACACACTAGTTATCTGTCTTTCATCGACACACCACAGAGATTTTATTTTATTTCATTTTTGATTTTACTGGGCAATCAACAGCGTATATTATAGATTTAACAAAGTGAATTAATGATAATAAGGCAAATAACAGACTTCCTCGTAGTTAACAGTCTGCCTTGTAGTTATTCGTAGATTCTAATCTAAACTATAACTCAAGTCTTATAAATTAATTAGAGCAGTCATTGCCCCTTCCTAAAATAAAATGGCGATCAGAATTAATGGTGTAGGAAGCGTCTAACAGGCGGTGATCCCTAACGGAACGATCTGAGACGAGTTGGCCTCTATTTGTACGACGACATGCCCCATTTGATATCAGAATTATAGCTCTTTACGATAACGGGCGTAGGTTTGCTAGCTTATCGTATGGTTAGTGGCCAACCTTTTGTCAGAGTTATTCAGGCCGCACGTAGGCCTCTGGCATGCCTTAAAGACTGCTGTCAAACGACAACAACCAGGACCGAAATATACCACTAGTGGCCATCAATCCTGGTACCGACCGCACCCAGTGTAGGACCGTGTTCGCAACTAGACTACGAGCTCCTCAAGGCGTAGGTTATTTATGGTATGTTTCCGTGCAGTGTAGTCAACTTAGGACCGCCTATTTCTGCCGCAAAGCAGCAATACCTGTGTTCGGTTTGAAGAGTAAGAGAGGCAGCATAATTACCGGCATGAGGTATGTCCTCGAGGTTAGCAATCCAAAACCTAGTATTTTGAATATCTTCATCACTGATAAAGATATTCAAAATATTTTAATTGATATTGCTTGACGCTCACCAAATTTTTTATTTCTCAACAGGAATAAGTGTCGCGTCATAAATTTTCATTTTTTGTGCATATAAGAGGCCAGTGCTATTATCAATGCTTCTCAAGATATTTACAAATTAATTCCTTTGATTAAATGGTATTAGATTTACATAAGACAAAGGAAGTAAAATATGATACATTGAAGATAGTGTTATCTCTCTTTATCCTACGCAGTTCGAGCGTGACACGTCGCATGTGCGTAGATAGTAAACTTGCTAAACAGCTGATATGATATGATCGTATGTTGACCTCGACAGTTTTACATATCTATTAGACACTTGCGAATTTGCGTGCGACTTCTTCGGAATTACGTGGGTATTAGGTTTTTACGTCGCGTAGCATAGCGTCAATAGGGACGAAAAATGTACAAAAAACTGGTGTACAGTTGTACAGTACCTGGCTTGGTTAGTGTTTTTGTTATTGTTTCATTTATATTTAGGTCCAGAGCCAGGATAAATGCCGAAATAAAAGAATGAAATACTTTCAGATAATTTCGTGTATTGAACGTGCCACAGTCCACACAAAAGAGAGCGGGGATACCAGAGCTAACCGATATTACAGTTATGTGTTCAAGTGTTGAGTGTTTGCTTTACGTGTAGATGTTGAGTGGTCAAGCCAAGCTTTTGTACATGAATTATATGAGAGATAAGGCAGAAACCTAACACCCTAAGTCCCTACAGTTCCTACAGCCCTAGCCCTATCATACAATATACCATACATATATAGATAAGTAAGGGAAGTCTGTCACCGTGCGACCTAAGGCTACAGACGTAAAGTTGGCAGGATGTTCTGGTGAGGAGTTGGGGTTTTCACACTGTCAGTCAAGCAGGCTCATAAGACTGATCATCTGATGGCTAAAGGAGTCTTGGCCACAGTGAGAGGATGCTACAAAGCATGGATCCAGCGACGTGGTCTTATGGACCTGGTGGGGACGCTTCTTCACTAGCGTAGACCTGGTATACTGTGTCAGGGGAGTCGAGGTGCAGAGTGATGGATGAGACAAGAACGGTTGTTCGTATATAAACACACAACGATACGTTTCACTTAGTGTTCTATACGTGTAATCTGCTGCGTTGTGGTTTCTTGGCGGCTCGTTTTCAACAGTTTTTTTTGCGAAAAATGTTCAACTGCGACGCGATGGATTTTATTAGATCAGAAATTAACCATGCAAATTAAGGAGAATCTATCGAAATATCGAATCGTAAATAAAAAACCGGCCAAGTGCGAGTCAGACTCACGCACAAAGAAATAATTTTCCGTCTTGAAAAAATAACGTTTAATTATTTTTTTCTCAAAATAAATAAATGTTTAGAACTTTGTTTTATTTTTCCCATAATACATAACTACAAACACTGTCTATCAGTACTAATTATTTTAAATTTTCAATCGTTATAAATTAATAATATCGTTTTGTTATAATTCTCAATAACTATAAAGTTCTGATACTTCTTACTCTTCCTGTATATTCTGTGCCTGTATTCGGAGAGCATGTTCGCAGCCCCGGTTACTGTTACTATCGCTCGACAGCAGTCGTTAGGCCATGTCAAAGGCCTACAGGCGGCCTGAACAACTCTGACTAAAGGTTGACCACTAACCACACGACAAGAGGAAGATTCTAGGATTCAATTCCGGAAATGTCTATATAAAAGTCGAATATTTTAAAGAATTGACGTCAGTAGCTTATTTGTATGACTTTCGTCGT
This sequence comes from Hofmannophila pseudospretella, assembly GCA_947369225.1. Classification (NCBI taxonomy): domain Eukaryota; kingdom Metazoa; phylum Arthropoda; class Insecta; order Lepidoptera; family Oecophoridae; genus Hofmannophila; species Hofmannophila pseudospretella. The sequence goes on along the minus strand of OX376312.1, from coordinate 15,844,362 downwards.
GTTTGGCAAAAGGCCAAAGGAAGTCGAAATTAGGAGTATGGTCATGATTTAAATATGGAAGTGAAAATCATACTTTTATTGTGAATGCCAAAGCCACCTTGAAAACAATGCCAATGTTTCTGTACATTCGACCGCAGCTGCAGGTCAATCTACCCAAAACGTCATGAGTATCTGAAATATACAAATGTACAGTGGAAGACACTTCAAGCTATACCAATTAGTACTTTGTCGCTATAATTTATTTGACAGTCGTTCATACGAATGTCAAGGATTCTTATGAAAAACTTATTATTATTATTATTGGATTAGCAGGCAAGCAGCTAATGCTGGTTAGCCTGTTTCTTCACATTACGTAAGTGGCTGTCTAATCTGTTTTTAAACTGGTTTATAGTTTCAGCATTCACAACTTGGTCAGGTAGGCCGTTCCACGGGATGATTACCCGGTTGAATAGGAGATGATGTTTTGGGAGTGTTTTGGCCGTGTTCCGCACTAGTTGTGTGCAGTGTCTTCTTGAGTGCTCCTTCAAGTTCAATATAAAGAAACTTTTCATCTCATCTGTGTTATAGTGATTGTTTAGAATTTTGTAGGTCTCTATAAGGTCGCCTCTTTCTCGTCGCTGTTTCAGTGTCGGCAAATTCAGTATTTCCAACCTCTCCTCATCTAGGTTCTTGAAACCCATTGGTAGCTTTGTGGCTCTTCTTTGGACTCTTTCTAGGATCCCAATATCTTTCACAAAGTATGGGTTCCATATCTGAAACCCGACAGGGTTGATACTCGTAGCTTGGGTAGCTTGATGTGTCTTCCACTGTACTATATAATTTAATCGATGGTTTTTAACGGACCACTTGACAGTAAGTAGCCACCGTCGCCCATAGATTTCACCTGACTGTAATATTATTAGAGGGTTTCCCATGTTTCCCTTGAGGAAAGCGATGGAGTGCCTCATGTGTCGCTAATTACGGTGGTGCTTGCTGGTGGCTTTGCGGCAGAGATCTCTGGGGATCGATGGCGATCCCGCACATCACGATCTACCACCTCGTAAGTCGGGGGTTTCTTTCTAATTTTTATTTTAGAGTTAGGAATAAGAATTAGAATAAGTTTATTTGTGCGGTAAGATGACAAAGTATTCATAGTCCATACACCAGTAGGATCTTAAGCATAGGTTATATTAAGCTAAATAAAATTAGTGAGCAAAAAGTTACAATAAACGCGACCTCCGAAGATATGTATGGAGATTTTTGTAAATCTAGGCCCAGGGCACCCACGTGTCTTAACATGCAATCCTAATGCGAGTATAAATGACTAAATAGAATACATAATAGGAAATATGTCATTGAATTGGTAATACAAATAAACCACTGGATTGATTTAGATTAGATTCAATAACAAACTACGCACTGTCTCACAAGGCCAAGTGTATTCCTTGACCTAGGCTCACCCCAGAGACAATGGGTAGCTTAGTCGTAGTAAGGACATAGTAGAAGGATTCCGCTAGAAATTAAAGAAGCAATAAATTTAAAAAAAATTAACACTTCAATTAAAACTTTTTGGTAGATCCTGATGTGCAGGATCGCCTGGGGTGGTACCACCCTCTTATGCTTGCAGTTTGAAGGGTAGGAGAGCCAGCGTAATCACCACTACGAACAGCAATGTGGTTATGTGTAATTAAATCCTATAGAATGTATTGTGTTCATCTGTTCGTTTTTCCTTATATCGTGTATACATATTATTATATACATTATATGTATTTATATTATAAATATCTAAGTATACCTACCTATTTATGTATTTTAACATTATTATTTATTAAGTACCTATATTTGTTGTATTTTTATCACTTGGTATTATTTAAATCGTTCTTGCACCCGCTTACATTGTATTTTACAAAAACTGCACCACCCAAAGGTTGCCTGGAAGAAATAGCTTAAAGCTATAAGGCCGCCAATTGTATTTGTATTTTGTATCTTTTCTTCTGCCCTGTTTGCAATAAAGAATAAAGTATTTGTATTCCATTTTGCGAGGGATTTGACAACTTTAACATGACGTGACGAAATTATTCTACCAATAAAAGATCGTACAATGGTTTTGGACTTCTAAACTCAACAAGTTTACAATACTAAATACCTTTTTAATTAAAAATGTTGTTTGTTGTTGTGTTGTGTTTAATTAAAAAGTATACAAACGACAGAACTTAAAAGGCACCCCTCGTAATACTAATGCAAGCATGCTGCTACGTAGTAATATTATTTATCTTGTGATGCTGCTTTGCGGCAGAAATAGGTAAAAGGGAGGTAGGTACCACCCCAGATTGACTCTGTACAGAATCATACCACCTTCAAATCCAACATATCTGCCAACCCCTCCTTAAAATAAATTATTCTTCTCCTAAGTTGTGTTCCTCATTGCTGAGGATCGTGATCATTCTAAGTAATTAATCACACAGAACGCCTCTCTTGGCATATTTTAATGGGGTAGTTTGCCATTGCCTTCCCCATTTCAAACACTGGTTATAAATCTCAGTGTGCAGGTTTTCTCACGATGTTTTCCTTCACTGTCAGAGCAGTCGGTAAATGTATACGTAAGTCTTTCGAAAAAACTGAAAAACTCATTGGTACATGGCATTGCATGGTTTCGAACCCGAACCTCCCGTATGGGAGTCCAACGTCGTATCATAGCCACAACGCTACAGACACTCAAAAATAAAATCTATAACTATCAACTGGAACTACCAGGGGTCTAAGAATCAATTGAACAATTTAGAAGTCAATTGGTAAATTGCTTGGATAGGAGTCATAGAACCCGGCCTGGAGCTAAATTTAAACACATTATTCAATTGAAGTCAGCAGCTATACTATTTAAAACAGGTTAGGTTACTAGGAGCCCAGGACCTGGATGAAAGCTCTTGCATGGCACAAGAAGAGGGTTCATTCTTCACCAGGAAAAATATCTAGGAACTTAAAAATTGTCTAGAATATTGGTCAGATCCTCTATTTGAACAAATACTAAAACTTGATACATCTATAATAGTTTGTAAGTTATGAGCAAAAAAAGACAAAAAAAAATTCGTTCAATACTTACAAATAGTCCGGTACGGATCCCTATAGATATGGCGAGGGCCATCGCACTTGGCCGGTTTTTTTAATCTCTATATGAAATAATTCTTCCTTATTGGTGTAGATTAAAGTTTCTCAAAATTATAATACTAAATAAACTTATTATAATACAATACAAATATACGCAGTTCCGTTACGAATTTGTGATAACAGTATTTGCACATAATGATTAGGTGTAACCTTGGATTGGTACGATTATGTACTTTCTTATCAATGTTATGTTAGAATTGCTGGTGGGTTTTACCATTCTAATGGCTATTTCGTATAACTATACTCAATGGCCCATCTGTATACTGAAAATCCAGTGGAATAATGCTATAAGAAAAGATATAATGACTATGACCGCCTTAAAACCTTCAAAATCAATTATGAATAAAGTCCTGTCTATTTCTCAGTGCAGCTCTTCCACTCGTCTAAAATTTTTACACTGCATTCAGTATTCTAGTAAGAAACCAAAAAAATTCTTCATGAATGATATTGAAATAAATAAAAATAGCCTTTATTCACTGCCAATTATGAGTTAACTTATCAACTAGGTTTGACATCGGCAGGTTGTCCAGGCCTCCTCCAGGTCCTTAATCAGCGCCGCAGTGCTAAATCCGCTATGCCAACAGGCATGAGGCAGTCCCCTTTTTCCGGTGCTGCACACCACCTTCATTAAACTTAATTACTTTTGTTTATTTATATTTATCTTATATTTGTTTAATATTATTTTTATCTTCTGTACCTAATTGTTTGTATGTGTGCGCTGTTGTAAATAAATTCTTTCTTTCTTCCACGATATTACTTACACCTTCCTAAATTCAGAGACTAATGAACGAATGTTTAGACTACTTTAAGTCTTGTGTCATCTCTATTTATAGCTATAGTGTAGATAGGGATACAATGTATTTCAAGATATACTTTTTACTTTCATGCAACTGACGGTAACTAAATTAGGAAGACTTATCTGTTTTACCCACAGTCAGAGAAGAAGTAGATACATCTTTTTTACCCACAATCAGAGAAACGTATGAACAATATGACAGTCTTATCTTTAATGGAGAATGATAAACTTTGACTCTCATTGAATACATGAAGGATATGAAAGTCCAGTCGACCAGTCAACACGGTATACGTATTATTTATTGTAGTCACAATACAAAGCAAAAAGCTTTAGCATTGTGTGAATTTGTGTGTGAGTCACAAAAAGGCATTGTCAAGAATGTTTACCTGCATAATGGTAAATGAGTAGCAATTTGTTCAAGTAGGTATTTAAATAATTTGTTAATTCATGTTTTAAGTAGCTGACTAGGACTCTAGGATTGGGTTCTATTCTAATTTTTGAACTAAATAGACTAGCTTGAAATACAACCTTGGCTAGAAATACATGATCAGTTTCCAGCGACGGTTCGGTCCGCTCCATTCAATCACGAAGCGCTGATTTCAAGTGGGGGCAGGGTGGAACGCAAGTGATTGGTGAAAGCGAACCGAACTGGGGCTGGAACTGGACGCATGTGTCCATCACTTTGTAACCTGGGTGTATGAAGAAAACATTATGATGACGGTTTTCGAATAAAAGTCCCTCAAGCAGCATTAGTTCATTGGCCTTTGTCCCAAAAGTGGGGACATGACATGAACATAGCACATGATTTATGTTTACCAACAACGAAAGTTGTTTACCAACATCAAAAACTTGTTTACCAACACCGCAAGTGAACAAAATGTCCACCAATCAATAGGTAATAGTACCAGGGTCCCATAGCCAACGCGAAGGTTGCTTATCAAGGTGTAACCCGACCAAATACAAAAACCGATCGATAAAGTGAACCTACCTGTTACTTGAGTACAATTTAAATATTGCCGGCTAATGAAGCCATGATTTCACGCATTCTAATTGCCATTTTGATACATGACGCGGTATTCTTGAATACGGTCTATTGAGCTCAAGGAATGTGTGAGTTGTGTGAAAATATGGTCTAACTACGCCCTATTCGGACGATATCCGAGAATGTAAACATCCAAAGTAAACATAAACAATACGACAGCTGTTACGAAAACTGCGTAATTTCCGAGGAAAGCTTAATACCTAACGAAACAAATCAATTCTCACACTCGTTGATCAATATCCTTGATCAAATCGTGTAAATAAGTTCGTCATGCATTGGTAAATTGTTTTTATGATAAATTAAAACACTTACCGCTTAGGTCTTCGATGGTATTCAGCTTCTTCGCTGCCATTTTTCGCGTAGAACGCAAACACAACACAAAAATACTAGTTTTTATTCCGAACTGATCACTTTCGTTAATATTTCGCGAACTTTTTGCGTAGTAAAAACGTAAAATTGGCGGACAGACAACCAATGCCCTCAACCGCCAGCTTTCCTTTGTTTTCTGTTTTGATTTGAATGATTTGCCCGGGGCGAGGGAAACGCGCGGAGGGGAAATCACTCGATCAATCTCATCCAATAGGAAGAATCTACGTAATTACACAAGAGCTGTGATTGGTTAGTAAAATCGTGTAAACACAAAAAATGTTGCCAGTATATATAGAGGTCCTATGTGTTAAGTAAGAAAAAGATAGATAGCAAAATGTTATATTGCTCTTTCTGCTTTACACATTTTGTTTGTTGTGTAAAAATAAAATAAAAACGCAACGGTCTGACAGTTTGCTTTGAGTTTCATGACTTTGACTGTCTGTCCTGTCCTTTTACATTGTCGTCTTGCATATTGTTTCTAAGATTTTTTAACTATAATTAATTTCTCAATCAAATTCTTTATCGCAATAAGTTATTTTTCCTAATATTTATCGTAAAGATTCATAGTGAGTGTCATATTCAGTTATTATGTCAGTGAGTGTTACATACAAACATAACCTCCAAGCTTTTTGTAATCCTTATTTCCCCGGTCTTTTCAGCAAACTATGAAGACCTCAATAGACGTGGACTCTCTCCGCACAGAGCACGAGTCTGACGAGCAGTGGGAAGTGAGGAGGAACTTCATGGTCGAACACAAAGATGATTTTGAAGAGGGCGAACTGATCACTCTCGCTCAGCTATTTACGAATATTGAGTTTTTGGGTTGCAGGTAAGTTTGTATGCAGATATTCAGATGAAAGTTGCTTCCCCACTTGCCTTAGTCTTATTTTGGATATGCCTTTAGTTTGGAGTCTGAGGTACGTTCCAAAATCACTTTCGCTTCATGTCACGTCAATAATTGCCAAGTAAAATTAATGTTTTGGAACTGGAAATACGACAAAGGGCACACTTTGCCTAAAGTGGTTCTTGAACCAGTTCTATTTCAACTGTCAGATAATTACTTTACTGTCTGTAAGAAGGGTACTCCCTTTGTCAGGTAATTATTAATTGTTTTAAAACACTTCCCTAATTTCACTCACTACTTCACGTGGTAAACATGCTAAATATTATATTCCATCCTATACCACATTTTGACTGACGAAGTATTAGATTGTGTGTGATAAACAGAATTAAACTAGACATTATTATACTAGCATTATTTCCAATACCTATAGTGAAGTTTCATACTTTTATTATTATTGATTAATGTGCAGGCAGCATTAAGCTGATGCGCCCATATCTAAAATACTCAGTATCTAACATTCTCAGATACTCAGTGTCTATATCAGTGTTGGAGTAAAAATCTTTTGTTATAGGCCTGGCCTAGACTTTGCCAGAATTGACACCAATATAATATAGTTTTTATACTTTTTCAGATATCCACCAGAGACAATGAAGCGAATAGCCAAGCTTTCAGAGAAAGTATCAGCCAAGTACAGGGAGAGTCGGCGGAATAAACTGAAGAGAACCTTCGTGGAGGCCAGCGATGCAGCTGAACAGAAGGCAAAGAGAACTTTCAAATAGACATTATTTATGAGTTAGGAAGGTTAGGCTTTTTATCCTCTTTTTTACCATCGAACGACTAGATGCGAGGAAGGGTACCACCCTTGTTGTTGACATCATTTATATCCGCTCTATGTAATTTACTTCATCATTCATAGTGTGAACGGCTAAGGTATGGAACAATCTGCCGGTGTCTGTGTTACCCGGAATATACAACCTTAGAATCTTCCAAGGCAAGAGCGAGAGTGAATAGGCATTTACTGGGTCCACATGCTCTATCTTCTACTTCACCACCTAACATCAGATTCAATCTCACCTTACTAGAGTAAGGCTAAATTTACATTGCCACGTAATGGAATGGAAGCTCGTATCTAGTTTATATGTTACACAATTGGCAAAGTTCATTATGCAATTACGTTGCAATTCGCTTCCATTCCATTGTAATGTAAATTGAACCTTAGAGATTTAAATAAATAGGTGTAGAATAATTATGTATTAGGACAGCTTAGCAGGTGCTTAAATGTGCAGGTGTGTTGGGTTGGCTAGATTTCTAGTCAATTCAGCTCTGCTCAAGTCTATTTGTCCTTGGTGAAGTTGGGAAACATGACATAACTTTTTAAACTAGCAAAGTTGTTTTGTTTACCATACATACAATCAATCTTACTGACGCTGACTGTATGTACATAAATTCTTGTATAGTACCTTAAATTAATAGACGAATTAAAAAAAAGATTTAATGTATTTTTCTTAGGGTTTTCTACACAGGTTTTCTAGGACACCTATATGTAAGATTTAGATATTAAAATAAGATCAGTATATATTGATAAGAAAAATCTTTTATTTATGAACTTAAACAGACGATTTAACATCATTTTATTTCTTTATGATACAAAAATATTCCTTACACTTAAAATCTACTTAGTAGTCTTGTTTGTCACAAAATCTTTCTATATTTCTTTCAGGATCATACATCTTTCATAACTGACTAAAAATTAGATAGTGACTTCGAATCTGCTCCCGACCCGTATAGCCGCTAAATTTAATTGAAACTCACGCTCACTTATATATATCCTGACCAGGAATTTAAAAAAAAACTATAAAAACCTTTTTTAAATTATTAAAAAATCCTCGCTATATTGCAGAATTAAATGGTGCCCTTTTGACAGGGTCTTTATATTCCTGGTCGGTATAAATCTGAAACTTAACTGAATGCACTTGTTGAAATCCAGTCAGTGTAATAAATAAGCACATTAGGCAGTGAGAAAAGGTCTATTATAATAGACATGCATCAAAATCATCTAATAATCTATTATAAGCATAAAACAAAAATATACAAATAGATATCTAAAGAAAAAAAACATCAGGAGGAATGGACGAAGACTCATAAGTTAGTAGCAGTAAACTTACTAGTGGGAAACAAAGTGTAAGGGCTGTTCATTAATCACGAAGGGACGATTTTGGCCAGTTTTATCTATAAAATATTACGTAATGACTTTTACCTCCCTGCCCCCGAGGTAAGATCATGTAGAAATTTTGTAACACCCCCCCGTCGGGACCCTTACGTAATTAATTAACAGCCCCTAAGTACAGGTGGTATATCCTGATGTGCAGGATCGTCGTTACACACTCGTATCTATTTCTGCTGCAAAACAGAAATGCTTGCGTCTGTTTTCGGTTTGAAGGGTAAGAGGGCCAGCATAATTACCGGCACATGAAACACTCCATCTTAGTTATCAGTGCATCAAAACGCTCTAATAAAATAATACAGTGAGGTGAGATGTCTATGGGCGACGGTGACCACTTACTATCAGCTGGCCCTATTGAGTGCTCGTCTGCTCTCCTTATTTAATAATTAAAAAAAGTAATCTACAGTGAAATAGACAGTTTTACATAAAACCTATACTGTCGGTAGGTACTTTCACTAAACATACACTCTATATTTCTTCACTAACAGTCTTTATAATATAAATTACGTAAATTCTAGTGACAATGATATGAAACTGATTTGATTTAAATGATAATAAATAAAGTCGAGTTCAATTAAACTTGTTCCTAATATAAACAAACCTATCCTTGATTTATCACATTATACAATCAATCAGTTTAATTTACGTGGAATTAACTTTTTTCGTATCCTAAACTACTAACGATGAAATATTAATTCATCAAACAGTCGACATCGCCAATATCACCATATTTGTTTACATTAGGAACAAGTTTCATTCGAATTCGACTATACATATTTAAATAACTACAAACAAGTCAGTCTCTAGTTCTTAGTCCCCAAATGGAAGTTCTCCGCGTACCAACGGTGGGCCTCGCTATTGCGCTGTGGACAAAAGAAAAAATTATGTAAAAAATAATAATTTACGAGTACATAGGTATTTTTTTCATTAAAAATATATAGTTGTAACAAAAATCCCCCTATAGTCCCGAAAGGATACTGAATATCCCAGTATCTATAACTGAGCAATTTTCACTATGGGGCCAACACTGAAATCTCGTAAAAAAAATCATTTTGGTCGTGTAGATATTGAACTTTTGAATAGAACAGTTGATTTTTTTTTACGATTACGGAGTTGGTCCCGTAGTGTTCAGTTATGGATACTGAACACCCCCCTTTCGGGAATATAGGGGTTTTTTGTTACACCCAGTTGCTTGCTTAAATAATGTTTGGTTAGTATCGTTCAGGCCGTCCGTAGGCCTCTTACATGGCTTTACGATTGCTGTCGAACGACTACAACCGGGACCGACTGCATAATGTGCTCTCCAAGACACGGAGGAGCTCAGATGAAATATACTATTAGCGGTCACCCATCTTGTATTTCACGTGCCCTTTGGGTAAACACGGAACTGCCTTATTGAGGCTGCGATTTATCACCTTCTTGTTCTTTGGTATGCAAACGACATTCAACCTTAGGGTGGTAAACCAATTATTTGGCAGACTATACCAATAGGACATAAAACGCAAAGTGTCGCGTAGATGGAGTCACGAGCACACTCCGTCAACAGAAAAGCAAAACGAAACAGTATTTTTGAAGATACCACTTTATCGTTACTTGGGTTAATTTAATTTTACAAAGCTATAGTAAAACTGATGATATCATGGCATCATATAGCCATTTCAAAATAGCAGACCTAAAAAATCTGTTAAGACAGCGTGGCACGAATCTGAAGGGTAAAAAAAGGTTTGGTGGAAAGGAACGTATCTACATGTTGAATGGCTAGGAAAGTTCACGCACAAAGGTTCCTTACCTGAACATGAACTGGTTGATCTGTATCGCCGGAAGCGCGACTTTTAAAGCACTGAGCGAAGCGGTCTGGAGCATGCCCCATACTTCTAGATACTGCAGCGACGCCATAGAACCGAGTTTACTGGAACGGTAAGAATATACTTTTTAATAATATTATTAGCATAACTGGGAGAGGTTTATGTCCAGCAGTGGGCTAGAGTGGGCTGATGATGATGATAACTCACGTGAAAGCGTGCGGCGGCAGCAGATAGCAGCGACTGACTGCGAGATGCTCTAGTCTGGTGAGGGTCATGACGGCCAGTATCGATGGTACTCCCAGGGAGGAGCAATCTGATAGGTCTAGCTCCAGAAGGCGAGGGCAGCGAGACACCAGCTTGGATACCACTGGAAATTACAATTATTATTATTGGGTTAGCAGGCAGAGTGGTTACTCTGTTTCTCCAAGTGGTTGTCCAGTCTATTCTTGAATTGATTTTATAAACATTAAAAAAATAGATATATACCCTGACCAGAAACTAAAAAACCCTGTCAACTCACTGGTAGTTTTGAGTAAGAAAGTAAGTTTCTGGTCAGGGTATACATTGATGGAAAAATAGATATAAATGTGAAAACAGAATTGAAAATATTGAAATTCGTTGAAAAATAAAATAGCTACAGTAAATTAGAAGGTAAAAAGAAACAGCAATAGCAATTTGTGACGTCACTACTGTAGCGCCATACAAGTTACATATTAAGGAGCATTTTGCTAAAAAGGGACAACGTCTCCCCAGTACTTTAACCATTAGTATCTCAAGAATTAAGAAAGAAAGAAATTATTTCCAATAGCGCACACATACAAACAATTATGGAAAGATAAAAAATTATTAAACAAATATATTATAAAAATAAATAAACAAAAGTAATTAAGTTTGCTGAAGGTGGTGTGCAGCACCGGAAAAAGGGGACTGCCTCAGCCTGTTGCCGCAGCGGATTTAGCACTGAGCTGATATTCAGGCATCACCTGTGTGCCAGGGATCACTCCCTAATGATACACTAAGACATTTATCAAAAAAGGGGACATCAGAATTGTTCCACAGAAAAAGGAGAATTTATTAATAATGGTTTTGTATTCTCATAGTGAAATAATAAGTAGAAAGCGTTTTTCTGTGGAACAATTCTGATGTCCACTTTTTTGAGAAATGATATTTTTTTTCTAGAGTGGCCCCAATTTCTCTAGGGGTTGAGCAAAAAGGATGCTGTAATATACTCACTCTCGTTTTTCATAGTCCTAGCGCCTCCCAAATTGAGCCGCTGTAATCGCGGCGGCAGCGTCGAAACAAGAACGTCTAACGCTTCGTCCGATAATCGGCACCACGATATGTTCAGTGCTTGTATGCTGCAAGGAAAGTAAATTAAAACTTAATTGTAATATCACCATGCATACATACATACATAACTCTCACGTCCATAATCCCCGAGGGCGTAGACAGAAGAACCACCTTCATCACAGGTACTTCCCACTTTTCGCCGTAAGATTTGGTAGACAAACGTGATAGGTGGCGAGCCTACCGCCGTCTACTAGGTGTAGAATAGTATCCACTAAGACTCTTAGTCGCCTCGTACGACACCCGCGGGAAGAGTGGGGTGGTGCTGGGCTAAATATGAATAAAAAAGGTGGTGCTTACTTGACGCATCCCTCTAACATGGTCCTCAGTCCGTCTGCGGTGATGGAGCCTTCAGCCATCGCCAGGTTCAATGTTTCTAAGTTGATGCATTTACCTGAAAATATGAAAGAAATATCAAATCAATTTTATTTTATTGTAAGTACCTTAAAGTACATTTTTATAACGTCATGTTCTCTCTCAACTCTACCACCGCTTCTTAAAGAATTGAGATCAGTGTCAGACACTCTTGACATCAATTCACACAACAACTTACCAATAATCTTACACGTGGACTCCCCTACAGTGACACCTTCTAGACTAAGTTTCTTGAGAAGCAGACATCGCTCTAGGAGAGCGTTTAGAGTGTCGAGATCGATGGTACACATGCTGAGATCAAGGTATTGAATTCTTGAGGGGATCACAGGTTCGTTGGGGTGCCATTGAAGTACCTGGAAAAAAATAAAAGAATGAATGAATGAATACACTTTATTGCACGAAAACTTAGTATGAAACAATACGTACAGAGAAATTAATACAATCTAGGCGGTCTTATCGTTAAGAGCTATCTCTACCACAACTTTTCATTTCAAAACATTCCATTATACCTACACGCTGTCCCGTGCGGGGTAGGCAGAGAGAACGGAGCGCCACTAATCTGTATTGGCACACTATTTTTTTCATACGTTTTATTCTTATTGTGTATGGAGAGCAGAAGAAGAAACGGGATACCTGATGGTAAGTGGTCACCGTCGCCCATAGACATCTCACCTCACTATAACGTTGAGGATTTCGATTGTAGTTTAAATTTTGTGACAGAAATAGATAAATTTAACCTTTCACATTTTCGAGAAAAAGATGTACCACCCGGTACATCTTTTTCTCGAAAATGTGCTGCAGCTGTTATTTTTGACATGCAATCTATTTTGTACTTGGCGGGATCTTGTGTTAGGTCACCCTGACGAAAATGTCTATTTACAGCAGTTTCCCCGCTTCGCTACAGCTTGTCGAAGTGGGTCCCTTTTTTGGCCCAAAAAAAATACCGACTTATATTAAATTCTCTTTAAATTTACAACTATTATAGATAACGAAACAGTTGGAACTGCGTTTTGATGAGCTTGAACTACGCTACTGAAAACCTGGTCCCTCTTCGCATCTGGTTTCAACAATTGAAAATAATTGACAAGTTTCATCAGTTGTGACCTCATTCCTCGCATAACATGCCGTGATATCAAATGGAAGCGCAGCCGAATTCGACAAACACCTATGTCTAATGCAGAGCGATAGCGCATCTATCGTGTGCGAGAAAATTCTTACGAGCAAACTGGCGGCTCTTCGCGTGTCGGTCCAAAAATGTTGAAGTTGCAGAATGTTTCGGCAGATCCCTTCTGCCTGGCTGTTTTTTTTTCAATTCAATTAATTTATTGTGTATTGTAGTTACCTCGGAGCTGGCTAGTCTGACAATCACCGGTTTTCTGGCTAACACTCTGCCTAAAGCGCCTTCTAGAAGCACTTTATTGCCTAGGTCCAGTCGCTGCCACAGCGTCTCGTCGCTTGCCACTCGGTGCCATCTGAAAAATATTATTACGAGTTGAAAATCATGCCAATACGGGGCCACTTCATCTCCCATCCACACTTTAAAAATTAACTCACCGCTTGCAAACCATAATGCAGTGCGTTAGAGTCCTGTCGAGCAGCCACCGGAGTATGCTCAGCATCATCTCGTCAGAGATTACCGAGAAAGAGTTCGCGCCAGGCTCGGAGCTGATGATGGGCTCTTCTTGTAAACCCAGGGTAGGGTCTCTGTAGATTCTCTAGGTTCTCCTTGGACAGTGGGACTCGCTGCTTGCTAGGTTCTAGCCAACTCTGATAATATCCTGGTTACACTCTTGGACAGTGGGACTCACCGCTTGCAGACCATCATGCAGTGCGCCAGAGTCCTCTTGGGCAGCCACCGGAGTATGCTCAGCATCATCTCGTCAGAGAGGACTGAGAAAGAGTCCGCGCCAGCTTGCTCGGAGCGCCTGCGACGGCTGATAATCAGTTCTTCTTCTAGACCTAGAGCTGGGGGAGAATAGGTGGTAAGACATAGGGGCGGATCCAGAAAGATTTGGGGGATCGGTTCTTAATATCAGAAAATAGTACTAAAAAAATTGAAGAGGCACGCACGGTGCCGCAAACATTATGTGTGAAAACATCTTCGCTGACATTGAGATATACGAGTAAGACCTCAAAGTATCGCGCGCATAGCGAATAAATGGCTAACTTTGACCTCCTTCATTATTCCTGATTATTTTAGCGAAATACATACGACTCCAAAATGAGCTTTGTTTATCGATGTTTTCTGTTGAAAACATCGATAAAGATGTATGAAGTTATTAGTTTCAGAGTGCGATCCAAAACAAGTTGAAATTATTAGACATTTAGACTCCGTAGACAGTTGGTACACGATTCATTGCTAGTTTTGAATAAAAGTTTGATAAATTTTCAGCTGTTAACGTGGTAATGGAACATGCACACTTGTCATCGTGAATTATTCCAGCTGATTATGGAACACTCTCTTAACGAAAACATAAAAGTGTGACAATCGATGCCCGAACTGGCACCCATACTTCACGAGTTCGTCGAGTTAGCGAGTCAAGTCTTGCGTCCTATAGGGATCTTATAGCTGGGGAGAGAGGACAACTTATCATCACATCGAATCCACATTTGGACCATTGTCCGTTCTGTAAAGAAAAAAATTAAACAAAGTAGGTTTATCGTTAAGAGCGATGTCTTCCTTTGGATAGCATAACATACAGATTCAATGTTTAACATTACCACAGAATAGATATACAGAAGGTCCGCTCCGGGCGTTCGCGATTTCGATTACGTCACTCGGCCGTAGCGCTAGGGCAGTTATAATTCTCAGTTTATAAGAAGCAGTCTTGTGAAAAATATTTCTGGCAATGTATTTCGTTAATTGTAAAGTACAAAAAAATATACCTACCATTAGTTCGCGCCTTACCATTAGTTCCTTTGACTTCCCCTGAGATCGCCGTACGCAGAGCCCGTGTGGTGCGTGAGTCGATTTCGCGCGTTTGTAATTGAGTGGAGTGGACATTAATTACCAGTAAAACTCCCTTTCCGCTTCCCGCCGCTGTTCGATGTACTACTGAACCCCTGTCCTGTCGGCATGTAGTGGGCACTGACAGACTGAGCCAGTGGGGTCTCCTCGTCTATTATATACTCGGCTAATACGGTAGTTTCTAGCTGATGCTCGGTTTGTTGTAGTACTTTACCTGAAAAGATATTAAAGTAAATTAAGTAAGCGAACTTTTTTATTGGCCATCTGATGGTAAGTGGTATATTATTAAAGGGTTTTCGATGCGCTGCTAAACTTGAGGACTTAGATGCCTCATGTGCCAGTAATAACGAAGTCCAATAAGGATTAATAGATTTGTCAAGAGGATGCCACTGGTACTTTTATAATTTGCAACTGGAGTTTGATAAAAAATATTAGTTTACATAAAATTCCGCAAGATTTTGGGGTATGTGTGGGGGAGAGGTCAGAAGTTTGGGAGAGGTTTAGCTGCTAAAGTAACCTAAAGGTCCAAACCTCAAAAAAGAATCAACGATAACACTGCATCCAAGACAAATAATTTCCATATTGAACATATTTTTCACGGGACTTCGCCTATATACGATACTATATTCCAAATATCTATTGGTGGACCAGCACTACTGGTCACCAGGCACAACACCCCGCCTGGTGGAAGATTTTCCCTTTTCCTGACATAATGTAATTCATTAGCCAATTCATAAGAGTATCTAAAAGGGCCTCTCATTTATCCGCACTGGTGACAAGAGTCCTCAACCCTGACGGGCCGGCCGCAGGGCTGCGTCTGCACCTATGGCTCCGAGGACTGCCCTTCCTGAGAAGGCTTGTCGGGCTGGGTCTGTTGCGCGGTGACTTCATTAGGTTAGAGATCAGAGAGTTAACGGTACGTGCAAGACGGCCTTAGGGCCGCTTGCGAGAAAGTGCGAGTTAAATGTTCTTAACCCAGGTTAGAATGGATAACTCGCGAACTGCCTATGGTTTTCATACAACATTTTTCAGGGTTTGAATTGGTGCAAGAAGATTTTGCGATTTAACTCGAGTTAGGCATTAACCAGTTTCGCGCAAGCCGGCCACATTGTAGGATAAAAAATGTCTGATAATGATCAGAGTAACGATGATATATAACTGCCAGTGAATTACTAGATGGTACGACTCTGCACAGTCAATCTAGGAAGTTACCACCCTTTTAGGTACCTATTTCTGCCGTAAAGCAGCATTGCTGTGTTCCGGTTTGAAGGGTAAACAGAGCCAGCGTAATTACCAGCACATGAGGCACTGCATCTAAATCCTGTTAACAAAATAGGTATCTAAAAGGGTCTTACATTTCTCCGCACTGGTAAAAACGGCCCTCAACCCTGAAGGGCCGGCCGTAGGACTGCGTTTGCACCTAGGGCTCCGTGGACTGCCCATCCTGAGAGGGCTTCTCGGACTGAGTCTGTTGAGCGGTGACGTCACTAGGTTTACGTTAGGGCTCACGTTCTCTATATCGTGCTTGCGTTTGAGGGTTGGTTTGTTCTGTGGGGCAGAAAGCAGTTTTATTAAATACAAATAACTCATTATGAGACAAAGACATTTAGGAATAGAAAACCTTTATTTGATCAACACTTCATTTCAGAATCTTTCAGATCACAGTAGGACATCATCCAGCCATTTGCGCCTCTGTAGGATATCCTGGACCTCTCTTTCCTGACCTTTTTAACAAGTTCCTCTAAATTTAAAATTTAAGAACAACTTACGATTGTGGAGATCCATTTAAAATTTCCTGATCATCAGTTCCTCAAGGTTCCAGATTTAACCACCTAAATGTTATCATCCTAGAGAATGTTATCATTCTGTCATCAAACATACTTCAAGATCTTGAAACCCTTAATCCAATTTTTATTAACTTTTATCAGACAATTTTTAATTCAATTTTTATCAGACATGGCTAAGAACACAATAAAATTATCTATTAAATTCTTCTTCTTTCGTGTTGATGATCCGAATTAAATTTTTCCCGACCAGAAGGCAGCCACATCGAATAATTAAATAAAAATCTAATAAATCTAATCTAATCTATTTAATCTATTAAATTTAAAAAATCCGTGTCCAAATAGGATCAACTGTTGTTATGATGCCACAAGTCATACACGTCAAAATAACCCACAACTTTTTAAAAAAATATATCCCTCAATTCAGGGGAAATGTTTTTTTTCGGTAGTGGCGCTAATTTCGCCATCGGTACTACCTTGAAAGTGGCTATGACTAAGGAGAAATATTTCTATTATAAGACTAGGTACTTGTAACATGTGAGGTGCATGTCATCACATTATCATCACACTCACCGAGCCGGAGACGGTGTCAGCGTGGCCCTCACTCTCGTCAGACTCAAGCATGCTCACTCCCATCTCATGGAGAACCTGATCAGATAAATCAATAATCAGGTTACAAGGTCTGGACAAATAGGCGTTGGAATTTTGATGAGTTTATATAATGTTATGTTTTATACAAACTTTTCATTTTTTAAGTAATATTCTTGGAGGATTTGGGGTTTGCAATTACTGGGGAAGATTAGTCTATTGCTAGGATCCTTCTTACTCACATTAACAAATAGGAACCTCCTTTTATTTAGTACGTAGTATCCCCAAAACGCTCCCGCATCTTACGACATTATTTTATTTTATTAATATTATTATTAATAACATATTTAAAGGTAGGTAATTTTCATATCAGGGAACAAAGTTAGGAAAACAAATGAAAACTGGACATAGGATATTAATATAAGGAGTTTTAAATATCAGTACTTATCTTATAGTTGTCATATCACAAGTTTCATTTATGGTTTTAACACACATTAGTGCAACATATTTAAGATAGAATATATTCTACAGAACAGTGGAATCCTAGGTAATATTTGGTTATAAATAAAATGACCCAAGGAAACACAGAGTAAGGCAATGCATGCAGAGGTAAATAGCGTCAAAATTGGTCCAAACAACTATGAAACTAGAAGGATATACGATAAATCGTGTGAGGAAGTTTAAGGTTTAACATGATTGTTTCCCAGCCATTTTTCGTATCTACACTCACAATCACACACGATGCAAGTCCCAAATTAGGATACCAAAGGCTCGAAATATAAATAATGTGGATTTTATGCAAATTATAACCAAAAATGCCAGCGTAAAAAGAGCGGGAATTAGATAGAAATCTTACGTCTTGATCGGTTCTTCTGTCCATAAGACTCCAACTTTTGCGCGAGGAATTGTCCAAACGCATACGTTTGCTGTGAAAAATACAAGAGTTTTTAAGTATTTCTGTGTAAAATACACAAATAAAGATTGACACGTTACGATCTTTGGCGCCATTCAACTTTGGCGCTCGAAATCAGCTGCTGTCAGCTACAGTACGCAAGGTAAATCTCGCCAATTTCATGAGAGATTTACTAGACTTACCGAGGACTTTCGGCCTCATCCAAGCTCTTGGATTGAGTACTATCATCTTGACCACTAATTGCACTCATAACGATATTTTATGTAATTAATTCTGTTAGAAAACTTTGCGGTCAATGAACGGACGTCATTACCCTTTTTGCAAATTTTAGGAATAGACAAGAATTGTCAAGATAGAACATTGTGGTGTTGCATCAAAGAATAATAAAGAATAAGGCATCACATGAACTGTGAGTGGATTTGGGGAAATTTTTCGTTATTTAATGGCTACACAGTATTGACCTTATTATGCTAACAAATTCAGAAGTTAGTGGCGAGAAAACGCAACTTATTTTATTCTTGGAAATGCCATAGCAACTAGCGCCACGTTTGCATTATCCATCTGCTTAAAATTTTAACGAGTTATAATCATACGTGTTTTGTTTGTTGTCATTTCAATTCTTTTGTCATATCAATTTTTTTCAATAAAATATTATATTGAAGGTATTTTGAATAAAACTATCATGTTTCTTTACAAAAATGACGTTAGAATATAAAAAGACTTCCTCTGCCACTGCTACGCGTAATTCTAGAGGTAAATTTTCACTTTGAAATCACCGTTTCACAATTTTTCTTTGTTATCGAGCCGTATTTAGCTGATGTCCATTTATATCTTCTTCAGCGAAGTTTTGACTGCAGTCCTCGAGCAGTAGAAGTGATTTTGGTCACCTGCAAGCTGGAATTCCTCTCAAAATGGCGTTTTCTTTGCGGAAAATGTTATCAAATATTACGTATTTCAAGAAGCCAGGCGAAGAAAGTGCATCTGGGGATGGCCCATCTGAGCCAAATTTCACGGAAAAACCGGAAACATCTCAAAATGCAGGTGAACCATCTGATTTTATTCATTTCGAGCGTACTGAACCTGATTCCACGTCCAAGCAAGCTACCAGCCTAAAGTTACCAGAATCGGTAAGAAACTACATGGCTAAAAAAGGTTCTTTGTCAGACACTGACCTACTTACTGTCGGCATTGATACCAGAACGAAAAAAGACAAACGTCGACCGAAAAAACTCAAATTGGATATCAAGAAAGCAAACAAATCTGCAAGCACAGATGCAAGTCATTCAGAAATAAGTGATAACGCGGAAAATACTCCAAAACGCATTTTATTGGAATGCAGTGGTTCAAAAATATTCAGTGAGCGCTTAAAAAAATTTGATTTTAATAAGTCCTTTGGTGTTTTCGATGGTATGTCTGATGATGGATCATCATTTGAGGAAGAAAACGTTGATATAGAGTCACTCTCAGATTCTGAGTCTATATCTTTAGCATCGATTGAAGATGACAAAGCTAATATTAAAATGTGTCGAAAAGTCAGTGAAGTGGAAATTCAATCTGAAAATGAAGACGGTCAGTTAGTCCCTTCTACAACCCCAGAGTCTTTCGGTGATGTAGAAGTAGATAAAAATGAAGAAGAACGCATCACATTACTGCTTAGCTACCAGTTGAAATTGGAGAAAATGGAATGCTTCCTCAGAAAGTTGTTGTCCGAATTCCGTTTCCACATTGAAGTCTCCAAGGTCTTCCATTGCAAATCCATTGTCACTGCTTTAACGGGAACTGATGTTAGTAACATTCCAAAAATTCTTGGAGAAGTAACTTATATGGATAATATAAATAGAGGAAACAGTCCTACAGGATCTTGGAACATAATCATGGAGAAAGAGGATGATTTAACCAAATTCAAATTAAAAAAACAGCTGTTATCTATAAAACACTCTATTGATCAATTTGTCAATGATTATTTAAAAATTCAGGGTACAGAGTTGAAAGAAAGAAAAAAGATACTTTCTAGGCAGCAGAGAAGCATTACTTTTGATTTACATGAAGGTGTTCGTATACCTCACAAACGACTTCGTGTCAGCAATAAAAAGAAGATCAAATGCTATGATTTCCCTGATATACGCGAAGCCATGCTCAATCTTTTCGGTCAAGATTCTGAAAGAGAAGATTCAAGTGTCTCTGGAAACAATATTACCCACTTAATGGGTGAATTCGAAGAGTCTCATGTGTCTAAATGTGTTTGTCGATGTCATTTGGAGTCACCGTCATCACATGCTGACTCCGGGCTGACATCAAAGTCGAATGACAACAGTCAAACCTCAATAACATCTTCGATCGGTAACTTTTCTTTAGACACGACGACTTTAACTGCGTATTCAGAGTCATTAGACCAAGTCATAAGTTACAACAGCTTCCAGGACACGAGTTTGTATTCTACACTGCTTCAAAAAGCTGCGATTGAACGCATAATGTTCTACGTTCAGGTCCATAGTATACAATTGAAATGTGAGCCCATGGAAGATGAATACGAATCGAAAAATGTCATAATATTTCACTGCCCGTGCTGCAAAACTACAGAACATGAAGAAAACGGTCTGCTAAAGCATATTTTGTGTCAAATGCACTGTGAAAAGATCCATTTTGCGTACAAAACTGCGTATATAAAGAAATGCATGGAATCTGGAAAGGAGATCCAACCCAGTACAGTTTTAAATCCAATGAGAATGTACAGAGATGATAATAAAATCGTCTGCTTTGGTGATGCGATGTATGCCTGTTCTTTATGCTTCGAAAACTTGATTATTGGAGAGTCGGTGCTTATGGCGCACTGTTCTGAACTAGATCATATGGATCGTAGAGAAAGGCTTTCTGATATATTAGACTAAGGTGCATGCTTGCATGTGTTTCTAATTTTATTCCCTACCACTTTGCTGATCGTCAATTCTGGGAAAGTGTTTTGGTAAAATATTGTCCTTGGGGTATTTTAGAAACTTTATTTTCAAGTCTTCCAAGATAAAAAGTTGCAAACATATTTTTGTAATATTTATTAATTTAAAGTACATTGCGTAATTTTTATCTTTAACGCTTAATGGTAGGGGATAAAAAAGATCAATGTTTATTTATTTTCCTTGCTTATCTGTGTATGTCTCAGATTTTTATCTCAATAATTTTCATTAATTCCAGCCCAGTGACAAAAGTGTAACTTAAAAATTTGCAAAATCTGGGACATTCACATAAATAGGTAAGTTGACTGCTTACTAATTATTATTCCGTTTTTTTTCGTATACTAACAAATTTACACCACCGAAACTCAATTAAAACCAAATTATTTTTTAAACATTTTAGATCTCTGAATATTTTGTGATCTTTTTACTTTTTTTTTAAATGAAATTATGTAACTTTTTAAATTATTATTCAAAAGCGACCAAAATGCCATATGTTATAGATTTAAAAAGGTTTAAATCACTAAGGTGCTCAGTTACACTGCCATTTTGCCAAGTGCCGTATGAAAAGTGTTCATTTTTTACTATCCAACTATTCTGGATGTTAGTTCTGTAAGTCTTTTAAACAATTTCGCTTTCTTATAGATTTTTGTCAGCTGTTTAATTGAATGGAGATCGAAGTATATACACCATTTTTTTAAATGAATCAAAAAATGAATAAATAATTTTGTTTATAACAGATAGTCTGCGATTCTAACGCATCAAAAATATTTTAAAAATTACGTACAAATATTCAAAAAATTAATAAATAATTTTGTTTATATTTATAACAGATGGCCTGCGATTCTATAAACTAGGGATCAAAAGCGGTTACCTTTATTTCGCAACACATGCAAAATTGAACACAAAAAGCATCCTGTTAAGGTTCAATCTACAATAAATATTTTTGTATAATATCGGTATTGGTTACTAGTATTTGACTAAATATTACATTGTAGATTGTACCTTAACTTCATGCGTTTTGATTTCCGTTTTGCATAAGCTGTGAAATAGATCCAACTGCTTTCGGTTCCTGTTCTTAACTACAATTCACATTTAAATTACTGCTTTTAAAATTTACTTCAGACACTTTTTATGCTTTTATTATTTTTACAGCTGATCATAAGAAGGCGAACTCGTTTCTATTTATTTTTAAAAGAAAAAAAACAGGGTGTTGTTACAAATAACTTTAAACAATGTTTTGTGAATTTCTTTATTCAAATAAGTTTTTTTAACACTATTGTGGGTTGATAGGTTAAGGTTAATGATAAATGACATATTTAATCTAAATTTAGCTGAAACGCTTGTAAAAAATCAATTTAAAAATCATGATTTTTTTATGATAGGTATCCCATTATCCACGGGCGGGAAGTCGTAGATATTGGAATCGATTACAGGGTGGCCACCAAAGCTAAAGCTAAAACTAAATGTAACTGCCTCACTTACTCATGTTTGTTTATGAGTGAGGGAGACGCTTCGTTTAACGATGTTTTAATTTTACGAGTGACACCCTAAGATCGTTGCTACAGACATACATTTAAGGCTTAATCTTACTTTTACTCAATTTCTGCTAAATATTTTCTCGTTTCTACTTATTGACTTAAAAATCTCACATTTTTTTGTATTTTTCTTTTTACTTGACTCTATGGATTAAGCCTAGTAAGTAAGCTTATTTAACGTATTTAAAAATATGTAAAATAGAAAAAAAAACATGATCTCAACGCCTCTTAATGAAATCAAACTGAAAAGACTGACTTTTTTGAAACCACTGTTTTAAAAATTTGTTTTTTTGGAAATAAGTCCGATGTCTGGGATGATATTCTAGTGTAATAATTCTTGACATTAAAAAAGTTTTATAGTATTGTTTTCTAATAAAAAACAGCAATAATGTACAAACAGAAAAAATATATTTTGCTAATTATCTGAATTTCATTGCATCTAATTCTATGCTAATATAGAAGGTAGTTTCGAGATTCTTACAAATGCTAGACGTTCAACTTATTTCCAATGAATGTTAAAGGGACACTTTGCAAGCCGCCTATCCTATAATAAGCTAGATAATTTTAAGAGTGTTAGTCTCAATATCTTTGCATTAACCTAGATTAGATCAATATAATCTTTAGGTTAAGTGGGATGGTAATTTAAGAAACAGTAATATAAACTAGAGATCAGAGACCTCTTAAATAACTTTAAATCACTTGAAACTTTCATAATTAAATGAGTAATATTTTTGTCCCGTGTAAAATATAATATGTAGGGTAATAATTTGTCAACTATTTCATATTTCTGATAACAAATGAGTTTCTGATAACAATAAATTAATATTTTGTAAGTACCTAGATTATTGTTTCTTAAATTACTATTCTACATAAGTTATAACTTCATAATATTGCACAAAAGCAATAGAAATTGTGATACAATCATAGGCAATGATTAGAACTAATTTTTATTCTAAAAACATGAATATTAACAATCAATTTGCACAAAACTAATCAGAATTCAACACAGCCTAAATGCATAATAATTTTAAAGTTAGTTGTAATGCTAATATAATGCATGTATGCTAACTTAGCTTAAATGTAGGGGACAAGAATAGCTAAAAATAATACAAAAAGTAAAAAAAAAACTTTCTTAAGTGCTATTCTTAAGTCTTCTTTAATAACATAACATGTAAGAGCAAAAAAAATTAGATAAAATAAGAAATTTTGTGCACTTTGCATAATTAAATTAGTAAGTACAATTGCAAAATTTCAAATACCTTCTTTTAATTTTAGCAAAGCTCAAAAGTTAGTCATAAAGTCATATTTTCAATTAAATTGAACCTAAAAATGCATTATTCATGTTATAACAAATCAAATATCCAATTTAAAAAGGTCTTAGAAATTGCTAAAAAAAATAACACTACTGTGATTTTTACTGTCGATAGGAAAATAATCCGAAAACGTTGTTAAAATAGTTTGTAAAAAATACCCATGTGCAAGTAGGACAACTTTGGAAAATAATTTTGTTTGTATGAAACTTTTAACGCTGGTATAAAAATAATAATTAAACCTAAAAAAAAACTGTAAACCTATTATAATAATAATACACTCTGCTCTGGTCTATTAGTTTTAGCTTTTATAATAGGTATTGTTTTTAGAAAAAGGTGATACAAATTAACGCCCTTTTTATTTATTTTTAAAATACGTATTTTTTTTTTCTACAGTTGTCCTACTACACAACCGTTTTGGTGAAATCTGTGATCCACAAAATCGTGTTCATATCATACGTATTTTAATTATAGACACTGGCCAGTATTTTTTATGTTCACCACAAGCACCTGATAAAAAGCGTTTTTTTTAACGAAAATATTAAAAAAGTTCGATTGGCTAGGCTATATACCAAATAAAATAAATAAATTCCTGAGGTTTATTTAAATTGCAATCTTTTCTTATTGATTATTTGATTTAAACAATTGTTATTCCAGTGTCTATATATGAAATACTATCTGTTTGTTGTTCTCTTGACTGTTATGATTATCAATTTATCATTTTTGGTAGAATCCACTGGTTTTCGACTGATTAATAAATGCGTGCCGTTTGGAAAATGTTTGTTTTATTACTTACGTCATTTTGGCATAGCGCCCCAGAAATGAAGAGCGACAAGTTGTCTTTTGCGGTATGTGGCGCTGATTGCGAATATTAAATGTCAAAATCCATACTGTAGAATTAGTTCCAGTGTTTTACCACAGGCAAAATAAGTTGGGTCGTATTTTTAGTGTAATATTTGAGCAGTTGGGTTAGGTATTTTAAACGAATAATAAGGTAATTTCGATTAACAAACCACGTTATTTCAATGTCAGGTTAGTAGATTTATATAATCCATATTTCTATATATTTTTTATACATTGTTCTTCAATACTAACCTCTCCTGAGGGGCTCGTAGTCTAGTTGCGAGCATGATCCGAAAGTGATAGTGCAGATTAAGCGACGTTGGCGCGGTCAGGTACAGGATGGGTGACCGCTAGTGACGACACATTTTCATCTGAGCCCTTCGTGCTTCGAAGAGAACGTTAAACTGTCGGTCCCGGCTGCAGTCGTTAGGCCTTGTCAGTGGCCTATAGATGGCCTGAACAACTGACGATAGCTAGGCCACTTCATACTTTCTTTTATTTTTTTAACCGACTACAAAATATGGATGCTCTTTGTTTGACCCGTCGCGTTTTACTCCAAAACTACTATACCGATTTTGATGATTTTTCTCTCATTGTGATCTTCATATTCCCGGGAAGGTTTTCGAAGTCGGTTAATTTTTTTCTTTAAATTATTTATTTGAAAAGATTTTAATTAAGTACCAATAAATATTTTAGACAACAACCCATATAACTTTCTGCTGAAGACCATTGTAATCAATGGAATGTCATACAAATATTATGACTTGCCGGCTCTGGGACCCAAATATGGTAAGAAAAACACACAAACACACACAAGCGTTTTCGGAAATGTTTTTCCAAAATTTTTTTTAATTTTTTTTTATGTATAACTAAACCCGCATTTGACCTCAATCTCGCGTGATGGTAAGCGACGATGAGGTCGACGATGGAGCACGCGGGTCCAGTAAATGCCTATTCACTCTGGCCTTGAAGATCCCAAGGTTGTAGGTTTCGGGAAATACAGACGCCGGCAGGCTGTTCCATTCCAAAAATGAATATTTCCAAAAAAAAAATCAACTCTTAATTTTGTCTTCTCATATTAACAGTGGCGGATCCAACAAAGGATGAAGCTAAGGGCTATTGCACTATATAGCACTATTTTCTAATTTTACTAACCAAAGCCCCCCCCCCCCCCCCCCCCCCCCCTTCAAATTTTCTGGATCCGCCCCTGCATATTAAAAGTACCGGATCAGGTGACTTTTAGGGTTCCGTATTTAATACGGATAATCGATTATTTTTTTAAAGTTGTTCGATACTCAACAGCCGTAAGGCTTACAAGTGACTTTTTTTTTGGATTTTCCAAAAGTAGTACAACAAAAGTTGTTTACACCCCTGTTACAAGAGGATTTTTTACACCTGTTTAATATCGGCTCAGGGACCGAAAGCGGTTACCTAAATCTGTTTTGAAGAACATGCAAAATTGATCATAAAAAGCGCTTGTAGTTAAGGTAGAATCTACAATGAATTATTATGGTCAAATATCGGTAACAGATATTTAACAAAAAAATATTTTTATTGTAGATTGGCCGGTTTGTTTGTCCTATATCTTGTAAAATAAGATTCACGTAAGTATAACCCGACCAGAAAAAATAAAAACTCGCCATATTACGGAATTATATTTTTTCCATAGGTAGTCAACTCCATAACCAGTGATCGTAATTTGGATTCAGTAACAGGGCCGTAGTTGGATAAAAGTAACCACTCGTAAGCCAGTTTCACTTTGTTACTGAATTCTGAAAACGATCACTGTCCATAACACAGACTAAAAGTAACAATGGCGCCATACATTTAGATATTTTTTAATAGAGCCCTTTTGATAGGGTTTTTATTTTCCAGGGCCCAATTTCACGAAACTATAATCCTTGTAATTACAAGTCTAAAATGGCAACATTGACGCTGTTTTGTATAGGGATTTCTATTAATGTTGCCATTTTTAACTTATAATTACAACTTAGAGAATTAAAAGGAAGTTACATGTGAGACGGGGATGAATTACAAGCAGATTCCATTCCATTCCAATACATCGAATTTCGACATTCCGGTTTTGAGAATACTAATTTTGTTAATACCTAATATTTTTTATTGCATCAATCAACTTACATGGACATATTAAAGAAGAATCTAAAATTAGTTTTTCGATATCTCAACTAATATCAGAGATATTAATGGTTAAAGTTAATAAAAAAATGTCGTGTAACTTGTTTGTCATTAATAAATATATTGTATTGTAGTATTGGACAGATGCTTTGTCCCTTTCTAGCAAA
Source organism: Hofmannophila pseudospretella (assembly GCA_947369225.1). Taxonomy (NCBI): domain Eukaryota; kingdom Metazoa; phylum Arthropoda; class Insecta; order Lepidoptera; family Oecophoridae; genus Hofmannophila; species Hofmannophila pseudospretella. Next base: position 15,817,224 of record OX376312.1, on the reverse strand, counting down.
ACAATCCTTTATTTGCAGCAGCAACAGCAGCAGGACCTGCTTGTCTGGCGCTTGTTACGTTATAAAACTTATTACCGTTTCTTTCTACCGTTCTGATTTTTTATTGCCTGTAGCTAAATTACTTTTCAACGAATTATAATTTTGTTTTCACATTTGGCCATCAATTATGTTTACTTCTTAATATTTAAGAAATGCATTTAATATTTGATACTTGGAAACTACCCTATTGAACTCCTGGGTATAACCATTTTCTGTTCCTCATAATAATACGCTGCATTTTGCCAAGACCGTCTCCCCTACAGCATCAGGGTACTCCTTGGGTCGTGTGTCCACAACTGCGACGGTTTCCAAATCCTGCAGCGAGATGTGGAGACAATCCTCGACTGGCAGACCAGTCAGGGGCGCGGCGCTGAGATTCCTTTCAAACCAGCGCGAGTGACTATGCCGGTAAGGTTAGCCCCACTGTTGGGGCCTAGGTCTACCCCAAATTAGGCTAGAACTTTACGAGGACGGTTCGGTTCCCTGCATCCAATCACAAAGCGCTGATTTCAAGTAAGATAGGGCAGAGCGCATGTGATTGGTCGCAGCAAACTGAACCATAGCTGGAACCGGCCTCGTGAAATTCGAGCTCACGGGTCTGTGACAGACAGTGTCCGACCATTTTAGCTACTATTTATTTAATAGAAGTTTATGCAACTGTCACGTAAAGATAGCAATTTTAACTCTTATTTGTGAAACAAGGCGCAGTGGAGTACCTAATCCCGATATCCGGAGGCGTTTCGTTTAGCGATGTTATAATTTAGCGAGCGACGCAAAAATAACCGTTTTCTAAGTAAAAGTAGGGCCCTTGCAAAAAAAACCGGTGGGCTCAAAATCTCTAGTTACGCCACAGTTTCTACCTGCTGATAATAATGACTGTATTCATCGCTTCCTAGGAAATAACAGGCATACCAGCTTTGGTAGACATAGCGGCGATGCGCGACGCGGTGCAGTGCCTCGGCGGTAATGCTGACAGGGTCAACCCGGTCTGCCCCACTGATCTGGTCATAGACCATTCCGTGCAGGTGGATTTCGCGCGCACGTGAGTTCTGCAACTCTAAGTCGTATTCCTCATTGATGAGGCGACCCTCGTGATGTTTTGGTGAAAAATGTAATGTAATATAGTGTATGTATACCCTGTTGTTTAAATTTAATATCTTGGCAGATTTAATGAGATGCATTGCCTTCCCTATTGTACACACTGGCATCGCATTTCTTGGCATTCTCCGTTGTCGGGTAGATAAGAAATTGATTCGTATTTTTATTTCTAGGCCAGACGCCTTGACCAAAAACCAAGAGTTAGAGATTGAAAGGAACAAAGAAAGATTTCAATTTTTGAAGGTAATTACATACATTCAAAACCTACAGCTTCCTAGTAACTAATTGTTAAACGAACCATTTCATGTTTATCATCCTTCTATACTCATTCTAATTTCCAGTGGGGAGCTCAAGCCTTCGACAATGTGCTGATAGTGCCACCAGGGTCTGGAATTATCCACCAGGCAAGTTAAAGGATCAGAGGGAGCAGCCATACCTGGATAGCCAGGTTGGAATCTGGTCAGGACCGTGGCCATAAATTTCTTTGTTTGAGGGAAGGCAGCCCACAACTCCCCTCTGCCAATGGCAGGGACCTGTCTTGGATAACTTAATCCCAGGCTCCAACCGGGTTTTATCTGAAGCCCAGGTGTGTGCCCAGCCCACTGTGAATCCAAAGTAAAATAGAGAAGTAGGTAATCTTCATATAAATAGGCCCGTTTCGGTTTGAGTGTGTGCGTGTGCCATCACTACACACAGGTACTACATAATCACCTCTGAGTTAATAGGAGATAATCCTGCAATGTTTTACCACTAGATGCGCCACTAGCACAGATACAAAAGATTCAAAAATACGACGCACGTGTACACGACTTAAAGATTATTTTGTTCTAAACATAAGATAAATTTATTAATAATATCATTGCTTTTAATCACAATAATTTGATAAATAAATAATGATTATTTTGATTAGGTAATATTGGAGAATTTTACAATTTTTTTTTAATAAACTTTAAATTAGCCCATAAAGCCAAATATCAACATGTAGATACGTACCTTTCCACCAAATTCCTTCAGACTCGCGCCACTCTGTTTTAGGTAACAGATTTGTTAGGTTTGCTATTTTGAAATGACCATATGATGCCATGATATCATCACAGTTTTACTATAGCTTTGAGAAATTAAATTAAATTAATCCAAATAACGAGAAATTTTTGATATCTTCAAAACTTATGTTTCGTTTTACTTTTCTGTTTACGGAGTATGCTCGCTCCATCTACGCAACGCTTTGCATTTTATGTCCTATTGAGATGAGATCAGATGAGACTTTATGTAGTAGACTTTGCGTAGCGATGGCGCTTCACGCATGCAACACACTGAAACCGAAATTGGTATGTTTGAAGATGAACTACTGAGAAGTAGGTCTACGTAGAAGTAGGTTATCTGCCAACTTCTCTATTTTTTTATGCCGTTGGTCTTCACCAGGTGAACTTGGAGAGCGTGGCGCGAGTGGTGTGCGCAGGAGACACGCTGCACCCCGACACCGTCGCCGGCGCAGACTCCCACACGAGCATGGTCAACGCGCTCGCCGTGCTGGGATGGGGCGTGGGCGGTGAGTCGGCACATACAGCTGTCGACAACACATCACATCATCATCATCACCTTTTAGCACTTTGTCTTTTTAACTTATTTGACACATTCACACAAACAAATGTCAAGAAATTATAACAAAAACTTATTGCGACAGGGTTCCAACGAGTACAGCTTTGATGCGTCTTCCTTCCACTGTACTAATAACATATACATAATCCAACAACTTCAAGGAGTATTCAACTCCTTGCCTCTCTTATTAATCCTTTAATTTTATAATAAGTAGAATGTGACAACCACATAAATCGGACGGTGAATTTTAAAATCTTTGATGACTACCACGCCACCCTTAACCACTTGGTTTTATTTATTTTAATCGGGTGACTGCGCCCCGGCATCTCTTACCTCGGGATGTCAAGAACTTAACGGAACTTAAAAAAGCTCCTGACAACCTTTACTAACTCTGCTTGATGTCTACTTTGAATAAACCCTGTGTTTATCTTCAGGTATAGAAGCAGAAGCGGTGCTTCTGGGCCAGCCCATCAGCCTCCTCCTGCCCAAGGTCATGGGTTACAGGCTCCACGGAGAGTTGGGCCCTCTGGCCACCTCTACTGATTTGATTCTCACTATCACTGAGGTACCTACTTGCCACGAAACTGACGAGCAAACGGTCATGGGGAATCCAGATTATGAAGCAACAATCCTTGTAATTGCAAGTCTAAAATGGTAACATTTTATTTTATTTGCATCTAATCTCCTGAACAGTAGCTCTGATCCAGCACGCGCCAGGCTGCAGTCCATGGCCTCCAAGGACTCTGCCCATTGGCTACACGCCTACCCCTCCGCCGGTCGGGAAAAAATTGAATTGGGGGGTATATGTATTTACAGAGAGGCAATGATTTGGTTGGTTGCTCACCTGCCGGTGCTCTTCCAGGTTGTTTCCTTCTATTCACTGATTGGACTCGTGTCTCGGGTATGTTTCTGCTTCGCCTTGGATTTATATCTTTGTTACCCCTCTGCTTCGTCTTCTTTCTTCCAGAATCTGAAGGAAACTGTACGCACGGTGACATCGCCGCTTGTGGGGTACATAAAGGGATAATACCCAAATATTTGCCAGTTACGGATTCACATTACGTTACCTAGTTATTTTATATTAATCTTAAACTATAATAGAATACCCATAAAAATAGCGTCATTGTTGCCATTTTAGACATTACAAGGATTGTTGCTTCGTGAAATAGGACCCTGATAATACGTGGTTACCGTCCGTCGCCCATAGACATTATCACACCTCACTATAACATTACTAGCGGGTTTTCATGCTAATCTTGAGAACTTAGATGAAGTGCCTCATGTACCGGTAATTACACTGATTCTTTTCTTACCCTTCAAACTAGAACACAGCAATGCAAGCATTCCTCATCAACGTATTCAAGCAAAAAAAATCTACTCTTCATCTAGTTTTTTTGAAAGCCCTGTGAGACCCCTACTTTTAACCTTTCTCACAGCACCTGCGCTCCGTGAACGTGGTAGGTAAATTCGTAGAGTTCTTCGGGCCGAGCGTATCGACCCTGAGCGTAGCAGACCGCGCCACCGTCGCCAACATGTGCCCGGAATTCGGTGCTACTGTCGCTTTCTTCCCTGCTGACCAGCAGTTGCTTGACTATCTCGTACAGACTAGTAAGTGAGCTGTTTATTAGTGAAAGCTGTTTTAATAAACTAAAGTACTATTCATTTAGAATAGAATAGAAAACGTTTATTTGCTGTCTGCAGCACACACACAATTCCACTTCACACTCTCCCAATCCTTATCACATCCTTAGGAGGTGGATTTGTCTCCATTGCGATTGTAAATCCTTGTGGATTTGGTTATAGTTACGGAGGAATCCGAGGGTGAGTAGCGGGTCCTTCTTCCCCTAATAATTATATTAATAAATCATGGATTTCCGCAAAGTAAAACCTGATTCCATCAACTTTTAGTGATACATTCTTCAAAATCAGTGCAGTAGCTTTTGAGATATTAAAATTTGTTGTATGTTTACTTTTTAACCTTCGACCAAAAAATATACACATGCGTCAAATTCATAAAAACCCCTTTGCTGGCCCGATTTGGACGCAGGTTTGGACTTGTTTAGGAGTTGAAAGTTTCATTAAAATAATATAATCTTACCACTATTTTTATTCCTTCAGACCGACCCCCTGAGAAAGTAGAGATGATAGAGGCTTACCTTCGTGCCACGAAGCTTTTTCGGGAATATGATGATCCAGAGAAAGACCCTATCTATTCTGAGGTATGTGCCTTCGCGAACAAAGATGCCCTTGCTTCTCTCAACTTTGGTGAGTTTTCATATGAGAATGTAGGTCGATCCGGGACAGGCATCAGCGGCCACACATGTCGCACAAAAAGTATTATGCCTATTCCATCCACTAGTCCCTACCCTACCTTACCATAGGTGACCCCTCAATTACGTTTGCTCAAATACCGAAAGTTTTTACCTAATATTTTTTTGCAGCGCATCCAAAATTGAGCACAAAACGCATGCTGTTAAGGTAGAATCAGCAATAAATTATTTTGATCGGTAACCGTTATTGTGTTCAATTTTGTGTGAGCAGGCAAAATAGATTACGGTAACCGCTTTTGGTCCCGCCCAATAGGTACACATCAACTTAAAATAAATACTTACTTATTTTAAATTTATATGATTTGGCAATAAATGTATTCCTATTTATATTTTCTATCTCAACTTAAGGAGAGGTCGTTACTAGCTAGATTTTACCTTATTAACATGCTTTTTAATGTTTGGACTAGATCCACAATCTTACCTGATGGTAAGTGACGATGAGGTCAAGGATAGAGCACGCGGACCCAGTAAATGCGCCTACTGTTCGCTCTCGCTTTGAAGATCCCAAAGTTGTACGAGTATCTTTCGGGAAACATATTTCCGACAGGTTTTAGAGGTTGTTGAAAATGGTCACATTCCCTCATTCCTGACAGGTGGTGGAGTTGGACCTGTCGTCGGTGGTGACGTCAGTTAGCGGCCCCAAGCGGCCCCAGGACCGCGTCTCTGTCTCCGTGATGAAGAAGGACTTCCAGGACTGCCTCACCAATAAGGTATATCATGAAATAATGAGATTTTAAATTTACATGATTTGTATTCATTTTTTTTACAAACCACTGCGAACAAAAGTAACTACAGTCTACTTTACCGAAAAAACTAAATACCGACGCGATTAAGCCCCGCTGGCGTGGTAAATACTGGTTGTTTGCTAAATTAAAAATAGGTGGAATGAATTCCATAACATTGAGTTTGATAACCAGTCTCTAACTCAGAATAATTATGCCTCTGAAATAAAAATAGCGACTGAAATTTTGGATTTGTCATCTGTCATTTGATATCTATATCGACAACATTACTGCTTTGGTACCCCAAATGGAACATTAAAACACTGATTGTTCTTTTTTTTCTTCTGGTCTTGCGGTTAGCGGGAAACCTATTGGCAGAGTTATTCAGGCCGTTCATAGGCCTCTGGCATGGCCTAACATAACAACTGCTGACGCGGAACCGACAGTTTAACATGCCCACCGAGGCACGGAGGGGCTCAGATTATAATGTAATCAGATTAACTGTCACCCATCTGTAAAAGCACTGAAAGATGGAATGGAGGAGACCAACCGGAACATCAGTAACTGATGCTCCGCGGAGAGAACTGGATGAAATAGCTCTACATAGAATTGATCCTGATGACCCGGCAGGCATTCCTCCAAAAAGTCATACCGATCATCCATCTTGGGTCAGTTATGACCGCGTACAACGTCACTTTCGGACCATACTCGCAACTAGGCTACGAGTCCTTCAAAAGATTGACGACGAGGATTCAAAATATACATTGTTCTTTCCTATAGATTGGCTTCAAAGGCTATGGTGTATCACGTACCCAGCTGTTGTCATCAGGCAGTTTCATATATAGCGATGGTCAGACGTACTCCATCACTCACGGGTCCGTCATCATCGCTGCCATCACCTCCTGCACCAACACCTCCAACCCCAGCGTCATGCTCGGAGCTGGTGAGTCTTTTAATCCAGGAACCAGACAGGCGGACGGTCCACCTGATGGTAGGTTACAGTTACTTATAAACACCAGCAACATTGGAGACGTCGATGCGCTGTCGACCTTGAGAAGAACTGTCTCTTCTAAACGGAGATATTTGGCGACTGACTCCATATAGGAAGGTGGTCGCCAGCTATCCTGAGGGGGGATTTAGAAAAAGATTAGAAGAGCCAGTCCGTCGTTTCGAGGTTGGCATTCCCGACACCCGTATAAGCAGAGCAAACGGGCGACCTTATCGCATCACACCACCATCGGACAGTCACCATCGCCCATACCTACAAATCTCACCTCAATAAATATTAGAGGGGTTTTCGATGCGCTGCTAACCTTGAGGACATGGATGGAGGACCTCATGTGCCGGTAATTACGCTGGCTCTATATGCTTCAAACTGGAACAAAAATATGTAAAAGGGTGGTACCACCGGAGCTGACTCTGCACAGGGTCACATCACCAGTAAAATCACGTCCTTTGTTACTGTTGTTTATGATAAGCGACTGTGAGCACTTACCATCAGGTGAACCCTCTGCTTGATAAACAGAAACATCCTGACCTGAATTTTATGTTCAATAATAATTTTTCGTTAATTATTTTAGGTCTTTTAGCGAAGAAAGCGGTGGAGAATGGATTAAATGTACTTCCCTACATCAAGACTTCACTATCTCCAGGGTCCAAAGTAGTTTCGTATTATTTGAAGGTATGTACCTGCAGATGCTGGATTGTAGCCAGTGATAGGGCTTGTACTGAATTCCAAGAAATCTAAATTAAAAATTTAAGAAACTTACAATTACAGTGCGTCAAAAAAGAGTTGACAATAAATGAGGTCTGTCAAACCTTAGTTCCGCATGAAATAACTTTTTTTGACGCACTGTACCTTTACTTTTTATTGATCATCATGAGGTCCACAAGGTTCCAGGTGTCTACAATAACGGCTCGAGGATTAAGTATATTTAGACATCAAACCTCATTTTTATTAACCTTCGATTTTTGAAAGAGGGATGTTTACAAGATGGTTGATGATAATATCATATTGAGTTAGTAAAGGGATCTTTAGAATTATTTACAATGACACTTTCTTGACAATCATACTTTATCTATTTTTGTCGCAAAAGAGCACCGCTCGCATTGCTGTGTACCAGTTCGAATGGCAAGAGAGTCAGCTTAATTACCGACTCATGAGGTCAGCAGCGCATCGAAAACCCTCAATAACATATAGTGACCACTTATCATCAGGTGGTCCGTTTCTCCTCTGCTAATATAATAAAATACCGTTCCTTTTTTTACAGGAATCTGGAGTTATTCCGCACTTAGAGCAACTGGGGTTCAACGTTGTCGGGTATGGATGTATGACGTGTATGGGCAACTCCGGACCTTTAAATGAAAACATTGCTGACACCATTGAGAAGGTAAAGCGTACCTATACCTTCTTAGCGAGGAGTCTTCTTCTTTAATGAATGAATTAATTAATTAAAATTCAGGTCCTAGAGCAACTTGTGGTGCATAGGGCTGAGGCAATGTTCTATCACCGCGCTGTGTCTGATGCCCAGACTCTATGGTTTCGCAGGATACTATAGCTGCTTCCAATTTTTATTAAGACCACGTTTACTTGGTTCCTGGGGTTGTTTTTACTTTTGCGAGGGGTCTTAGTCACAATTACTAAAATTAAATCAATATGTAAAAATGAATACAAAACACATGACGCTATGGTAGAATCTACAATGAATTATTTTGGTCAAATATCGGTAACCGATACCGATATTTCACAAAAATATTTATTGTAGATTCTATTTTAACAGCATGCATTTTATGTTACCCGCACTCTTCGGCATTGGCGGCGAGTCGATTCCATTGAAGTCTTTCTCGTTCTAGCGAACGATGTTTCTGAGCGACGAAAAAGGACAATATGACAGGAAATTACGATTCTGTCGGGTAGATGGGGTCCAACCCTATACTCTTAAAGTTAACCGTTTCTACGCCATAGCTCTAGATAAAAATTACACCAGCCTTAAGGAATTCTTAAAATTAAGGACGTTTCTTGCGACTCACCGCAAAGGAAACCTTTACATGAAGGAATGAATGCCCTTGGGACTACTTTTTCTTTCATCCAAGATTTCTCTCATCAGAACAACCTGATTTGCTGCGCTGTACTTTCTGGAAACCGAAACTTCGAGGGTAGGATCCACCCTGACACGAGAGCTAACTACTTGGCATCTCCGCTTCTGGTCATAGCGTATGCCCTCGCTGCTACTGTGCACTTTGATTTTGAGAATCAGTCCTTGGGTGAGCCTTTGACAATCCCTGCCGCTACTGGGCAAGTCTCATACAAGGCGACTAGAGTAACTTGCTGGCGGTAGGACCCCTTCAGGGTCCGCCTGCTAACGACCACCTTCCTATTGAAAAGTGAAGTGAAAGTCTGTCGCCAAATATCTTATTTTTAATTTATTGACATCTAAACCCGCGTTTGACCTTAATCTCATCTGGCGGTAAGTGACGATGAGGCCGAAGATGGAGCACACCGGTTTCGCAAGTACTGGCTCTTCTATAAACACTACCAGACCGGAACACATCAACGACGAAGCGAAGATATTTTACGACAGACTTTATATAGAAGGTGGTCACTCGCAGGCGGACCTTGAAGGGGTCCTACCACCACCAAGTTACTCGTGTTAGTCAATTCATGCTTGGTATCAAGAAACAAGTTTATGATATATCTGACTCACTACGCAGGTAAACGAGCTGATGGGTCGCCAGTTTACCTGAGGGACATATGGCCCACCAGGAAGGAGATCCAGGAGGTTGTAGATAAATTCGTCCTCCCCGGCATGTTTAAGGAGGTAAGATATTTTTCAAGATCTTTATCAGTGTCTGATAATTGGTGTTTTTTTTTCTATTTCTGCCGCAAAGCATTGCAGCTATTTTATTTGGGTAGCTTACAGCCTTATTTACAAGTTACATATATAAAAATTATAGCCATTTATAAGCTTCCACAGTTAATAAAAAATAAATAAAAAAAACTCTTAATCTAGCAACCATATACATTTACAGATAGGCAGAGGAAAATTCGTTAGTGAGTAAGGATTTTACGGAATCAGGACTACTGTTGAAGAAATCTATAGTAGGGTTATTGCTCAGCTGGTTAAATGCTGCACTTGCTCTTACTAGATAGCTATTCTTTCTGTAATCCATCGGGTACTATGCTCGTCTGGTTTCCGTCAAGATAGATAATTATGAGATTAATCGATTTCTTGTCATTTATATACGCAACAGATACAACAAACCTAGACTTGGTGCGTGACTGTTCTGTTTAAAACGCTCACAGGCTAATATCTATATTATATAGGTGTACGACACAATAAGACTGGGCTCCTCGTCCTGGCAAGCGCTGGAGGCACCTCAGGGGAAGCTGTACTCCTGGGACCCTCACTCCACTTACATCAAGAAACCGCCATTCTTCGATGGAATGACTCGAGTGAGTTGGTTTTCAGAGAGAATGATCCTACAGTTTCGGTCGGGGGGTTATCTTGCCTTGTGTATGTGGCAGGGAATGAAGTGCCAGGTCTTTACCATTCCCATTCCCATCAGCTCTACTGATTAAATCTCCTTTATTCCTTACTCCACTTACCTACATCAAGAAATAGTTATTTCTAGGAAAGAGAGGATCAATGGGCCAAGTTTCAGTTTAAAGGGTGCCAGCGTAATTACCGGCACATGAGGTACTCCATCTATGCCCTCAAGGAAGGTTAGCAGCGAAACCCCTCTAATAACATTACTGAGGTGATATGATATGTCTATGGGCGACGTTGATCACTCACAGAGGTGGCCCATATACTTGTCTGCTCTCCTTAAAAAAAAGTCACTAATTAGGCCCTATTTCACGAAGCAACAATTATTGTAATTACAAATCTAAAACGACAACATTGACACTGTTGTGTATGAGAATTTCTAATTTTCGACTTATCATTCGAAATGGTCTGTTTGCTCTTCTACTCTCCTAAAACTCCATGACACTCTCTACTCCAACTGTATTCCTTCACAGGAGCTACCACCTATCAAAAGTATAGAGAACGCCCGCTGTCTGCTCCTGCTGGGCGACTCTGTGACAACCGACCACATCTCTCCTTGTGGAGCCATCGCCAGGAACTCACCGGCAGCTAGATACTTGGCCGAGAGAGGGTATAGCCTCATTTACGCCGAGGCAACATTGTGGCATGCTACAATGCCGTATCGCTATACAATGACCCACGTTATCACAAAAATCGCCATGTCACACAATTTTTGCAATAACAGCCAGCGTAATTGCTCGCACTAGACACTCAATCTAAGTGCAGGTTAGCGGCGCCTCGAAAACCCTCTAATAATAACAGTGAGGTGAGATGTCTATGGGCGACGGTGACCACTTAACTCTTTCTCTTTATTTAATAAAAAAAAACATGTAAGTAGGTAAGTATTCCGAGCAGTTTCTAGTAGTCTTACTAGTAAGTATTAAATATTGGAAAGGAAATTTCCAGTAGTCCTACCAGTAACACTACTAAAGTTTCTATGCCATAATTTTAGCTAGAGATGACACGTGACTTAAGAAGACCTTAACATTAAGATTGTAACTAATCTGATACGGAAAATATTGCCCTCATGCTAGCTCATCAGCCTATTTAGATCCCCACTATTGGGACACCGGCCTCCCCTTGTACAAGCTGTTGACAGGCAGAGTCATAATCTACCGAGCGGGCCCAGCAGCTCAGCTCAGACATGCAGGTTTCCTCACAATGTTTTCTTTCAGTGTTATAGCGTCGGTGGCGTAATGGCTAGGACGACGGACTCCCATGCGACTCTACTAGGTAAAGTCTGTCGTCAAATATCTTCGCTTTGTCGTCGATGTGTTCCGACAGTGTTTATAGAAGAGTCAGTACTTACTAAGCCCGTGTGCTCCATCTCCGACCTAATCATCACTCACCAGTCACCATCAGTTGAGGTCAAACGTGGGTTTAACTAGTCGTAAATAAAAAAAAACAATGACATTTTTGGATTTTTCTAGATGACTTACGTACATTTACCGACTGTCCTCAGCCTAACCCCTCGTGAATTCAACTCGTATGGTTCCCGCTGGGCCAACGACGCGATAATGTCGCGCGGTACGTTCGCCAACATCCGGCTCGTGAACCGCCTGGCGCCCGCCGCGGGCCCGCGGACCACTCACTACCCCAGTAGGGACGTCATGGACATCTTCGACGCGGCTGAGAGGTATAAGATTTTAAAGTATAGTATAGAGAGATATTTTAAATAGGTGATTAATTACGGATTACTCACTGATGACAGTCGCAGAACGGAAGTCCTCCAACTAGTTTCGGCCTGTAAAGAAGGCTTTGATCACGGAGAGTACGAATTTATCAGTGAATAATCCGTAATTAATCACAAACGTATTTCATAATTATCGCGGAGATTGCTCCAATGTTCAGGGGCAGATCCAGAAAAATATTCGAAATGGGGAGAGGGGGGTCCGATCGGTTACCGAAATCGGAAAATACCGCCACCCAAATATATAATCTCACTTGTGTTTTAGTTCTAGTAGGTGGAGATATCTATATTTTTTACATTCCACAGATACGCCTCAGAGAATGTGCCTCTAATAGTGATAGCGGGCAAGGACTACGGCTCAGGGTCTAGCAGGGACTGGGCAGCCAAGGGACCTTATTTATTGGTGAGATAACTTAAAGAATTTGTGATGTACTCGTACCTATCAGATAGGTATTTGGCTTGGTGGCATGATTCGGTTCGGCGGGGGAGGGGGCGAAAGTAATGGACTATCAAATCAGCTAGGAGTCGATCTAATGTGGTTATTTCCATAGAATGATTACGGCACACATCAATGAGGAATACGACTAAGAAGAAGAGCTGATGCTTAAAAAAATGTCCTGCAGGGAGTCCGCGCCGTAATAGGCGAGTCGTTCGAACGCATCCACCGCTCCAATCTGCTGGGAATGGGCGTCGTACCGCTGCAGTTCCTGCCCGGAGTCTGCGCGGACAGCCTCGGGCTGACTGGGGCTGAGACCTACTCCATACAGGTCCCGGAGGATATGGGATTAGGAGATCTTCTTACTGTGCAGGTAAGAGGTCTGGTATATTGGAATTTTATAAGCTTTTTTCTGAACTGAAATCTACTTTCGGATCTCAAAATACGACTGTGTCAGGACGAGTGACTGCTAGTGACACGTTTTCATCTGAGCCCCTCCGTACCTCGGAAAGAAGATTTATTTTTCTCTTTAGCCTTCTTTCTCATAGCCAAAACTGGATAATGTTTCTGATTTATTATAAGACGCTGATAAAGTAGCCAAAGTAATTAATTTAGGGACTAAAAGTGGTTACCTGAATACTATTTTGTGCACACGCAAAATTGAACACAAAACGCATGCTGATGAGGTCCAATCTCAATGATTTATTTTGGTTAAATACAGGTACCTAACTCATACCCGATAAGAAATGTTTAATAGAATCTACAATACATATTTTTGTCAAATATCGGTTACCGGTATTCGACCAAAATAATTCATTGTAGATTCTACCTTAATAGCATGCGTTTTGTGTTCAGTTTTGCAGGTGCTGGAAAATACATTTACGTAACCACTTTTGGTCCTTGAATGATAGATTAAAGCGATAATGGCTCAAAGGCTAGGGCACGAGACAGCGGCGCAAGTGTCGCCGGATCGAAATCACCTTTGGACTGTTTTGGAGGACCACTCCAGCACAGGCATTTTATCTGAAAAATTGATTTAGATACTAGACCGTATTATCTGCTATTTATCACAATTTATGGAAGTGCTAGACTGACCTATAAAGATCAGATTGATAGAATGCTCATAGATTTTAATAAACAGAGCAGAGGACCTCAACGGCGAGCATGCGTGACACGACGAATGACTGTAGAGGAAGCAAGAGAGGCATTCCAAAAACAGAGATCCGTGGCGGTCCATTCTCTCTGCCTACCCTGTAAGGGATATAGCGTGAAGTTATGTATGTATCACGATTTATATTTCAGGTGGACAATGGAACCGCGTTCCAAGTGCAAGCCAGGTTCGAGACCGCATTAGACCTGATTTATTTCAAGCATGGCGGAATACTCCGCTATATGGTTAGGAAGATGTTGTAAGAATAATTAAAAAGTGTAAAATTAAATACAATAAATAACTAATGTATTTCTTTAAGTAATAAATCATAATATTCTTACATCTAACTAAATATAAGCTAAGTTTAAACAAAAGCTTCAATACCAGGGTGGTCGCCTTTAGCTGTGATCATTAAATGAAATGTCCCGCTCACTCAATACACAATCTAGTATATGAGTGAGTGTGACAGTTTCATTTATGCATTTTGGTTTACACCCTGGATTCGAAAAACTTATTTAGACATTCATTTATCTTGAAATAAATTAATAATTTACAACTTAAGAGTGAAATTTTTCCAAAACTTCTTTAAAAACATTCAAACATGGTTTCTTAAACGGAGATCTATGCATTTCAATTAAATTTTCCAACTTCTTACAATCATTTACCGGCCCGATCCCTTTCTGAGCTTGTAAGTACGCTAGGAGAAGGCGCCCATAGTTTCTCTCACTCACACATTCTGGTGAATTTTTCATAAGATTATAAAATATGTAAGTTTGTATATGGTCTGTTTTTATACAATCTCTGTATACTGAATATATTGTAAATAAATTGTGTATAAATTCTTTTGTGTTTAATTCTATTTCTGTCAAACAATTTATGAAGGAAAGTTTTTCTTCTTCATTTAAAGATTGAACGTAATCTTGTAGAACTTTATTAGGAATATCCAAATCTTTAAGCAAAATTCCTAGTAAATTTTTGAACTGTACAGGATAAGTTTTATTACATTTTACCAATAAATCTAGCGAGAACCAAGTGTATTCTCGTTTTAGGTATGCCGGAAAGAATTTTTGGTAGAAATCATTTAAAAATGCTGTGTTAACATTGTTTTTCTCGAACAAAATATTGCATATTTTCTCTATAGTGCTTCCAGATAGTCTGTTTGCTATTATAGTGAATAAATCCTGGTTTTTGAGGCATTCTTCGACTAGACAATCTAATCGGGTTATAGGGTCAGATTCGATCATATCGAAAAAATTATCGTCATTGTTGAGGGTCAAAATCACTGGTTTTTGTTCTTCTGCCGCATCAAATGCTACAACACTTACTTCTTGCATAACTTCTTCATTTTCTACAACTGCAATATCATCTGAATTGTCGGATTTTATGGATTTTTTGCCAAATGCTAGAGCCCATTTGTTGTTCGAGTTTTGTGGAGCAGCGGCAGCGATACAGCGTTGTAAATGTGCCTCTGAAGATGGAGAAAACGTCCATATATGCGACATTTTACTATAGACCTTGTCATTGAGTACCTATATTTCGTTAATTAATTCGTTTTCTTAAAATTTTGTTGGCGACGAAAATACCGCATCCAACTTCCAATACCGACAAATGTAAACAAAAATGTTACTTTGACTGTCGGTGACAGTCCGATGAGCAATGTTGCCATCTTATAACAATAAAGGTGCTCACTGACTGCACTGATAGATTATGTTTTGGAAAAATGTAAGTTGGCTTCGATTCCGGTGACCGCTAAATTTAAACGTAAAGATAAACAATTTAAATGAAACGATCTCGCTCATTATATACTAGATTGTACAAGAGTGAGCGGGACGTATAGTATCGTTTAGCTATTATCACTAAAGACGGGACACCCTTGCAGAAAATACCGCATGAATAACAAATTGAATTTTAGGTATTTTTCATTGCAATTAGCCAAATAATTTGAGGCCCGTTTGCGCGAAGGTCGAATAAAGAGTTAACCCAAGAGTTAATGCCTATCCCGGTTTAAATCACAAACCGTCTTGCAATCACGCTAATCCTGATTTTTTTTTTATAAAATCATAGACAATCGAGTTAAATTAGGGTTAACTAACACGGGTTATGAACATTTAACCCGCACTTTCGCGCAAGTGGCACTGAGGCGTGGAATTTACAAATGGGCTGAGTGCCAAAAAAGCGAAGTCAACATTTCCGTGTCAAACTTGTCAAAGGTGACACATTGGGCACGGCAGCTATTCCATTTCAAAGATGCAAAGTGGCAAATTTTGGTACTTAGTAAATTTGTACATTTCACACCTCAATTTGCAAAGAGCAAGTTTGTGATATGAAATACATAACCTATTTTACAACTAAATATAATCGATCGATTGTATCAAAAAGAAATTAAATAATCTCATCTCTATGACAATGAAATGACATTTTTGACAGATTGTCAGCTGTCACCGCTCGTTCGACACGTTCGTGTGGTGGTAGTGCCCATTTAGTAGTAAAATTATTTAGACTTTCCTTGGAACCTCGATTATTGTACGAGATTGGACGTAAATCGGAGCGATTCTGTCACTAGTGCTACGTGACTTTTCAGCAGAGCACCATGGCGGGTCAGTAATCTCTTTCAAGTTCCAAATTCAAAATTAGATACTTTCACATGCAATATTTCCCAATTAGATTCTTGTTACAACTTACTTTCACTAAAGTTAGGTATTGGTCACTTATTTTATACAATATTCATTTATTAAACACAGAATATAGTATGTACGTTGGTTATTATACTTGAAATTATTTATTTTAACATTTTATTACTAAGTATACAACCTTTGAACCTGTTTTGAATTGAATTTGTTTACGTTAACTCGGTGGACGCACTGTAAATTAACTTCAGAGGTCAGGGCCGGCTCCACCACTCAGTAGGTATTTTATAGTGATCATTTCAATAGACAATTTATTGATGAGTAGGTATGATCACAAATTACAATGATTGCTTACATAAATTATGATAAGTTGATAACATATCTGTTTTTATCATGTTTTCATGTTAACATGAGAATTCACTATTTCTTGCTCTTTTTATGTTAATTTAACAGGCCTCTGCTCACAATGGAGCCATTATGTTTTTCTACTTTAATTTTTATATAAATAAAAGCATAAAGCAATAATATACAGGCTGTAACATTAAGAACGGTCAGTATGGGAAAGTCTGAAACTATAAGACATATGAAGATCTGTTCTTAGGAACCATGTCATCAATTTTAGTAACAAGAAAAACTGTATTCATACATTTAAAAAAAAACTGTACTCAGCCTGGGAATCGAACCCGGTGGTTTTGAAAAAAAATCCTACACTATTTCTATTTAGATATCGATTACGTTAAGGATGAAGTGTACAAAACAAGCTACGACACAATTGAAGACCTAGAAACCAGCAGCCATAGAGACAATTTTAACGCAAATTCACCACCTGAAGATACAACATTCAATAGTAAGATCGTTACCTAAACGAGTTGAATGTTGTATTTTACAAAATGGTAGTCATTTCGAACACCTACTAAAATAAATTAAAAGATATGGAAACAATGCGTTTTATTAATTTTAAATATCACGTTTCATACTAACATTTATTCCTTAAGACCTACACAATCGATATCTAAATAGAAATAGTGTTGGATTTTTTTTCAAAACAACCGGGTTCGATTCCCAGGCTGAGTACAGGTTTTTTTTAAAATGTATGAATACAGTGTTTCTTGTTACTAAAATTGATGACATGGTTCCTAAGAACAGATCTTCGTATGTCTTATAGTTTCAGACTTTCCCATACTGACCGTTCTTAATGTTACACCCTGTATATAGCTCAGCTTTAAAATTGTGTGGCTTCTAATTATAAAAAAATAAGTAAAAACTGTCCACGAACTAAAGAAACATCACCATATTGCAGAATTAAATGGTACCTACTATTTTTTTTATAACGATCACCATAACACAGATTATAAAACTACCAATGGTGCTGACAGGGTTTTTTAATTCCTGGTCAGGGTTTACACCCAAAGCATCAAAAGGAAAATATTTTTTCTTTTAAAAAAAAATGTTTCCAACATTAAAAACAATTAAGTACTTTATTTATTTTAAAATTATCTTGTTATACACATCTAGCATGTATAGGCATGGATAATGTCAAAATAAAACACAGATTATAGATATTATGTATGAAACTTGACCAGGAATGTAACAGGGTGTGCTATGTTTGGAGTTTTATGTCAACTAATTTTTCATATCTCCATAACACAGATTATAAAAGTACCAGTGGAACCTTCTTAACAGCTCTTTACATTCCTGGTCGGGGTAAACCTAGTGGCATACAGGTTACTGAATTATTTATAACCTTTTCAGGGGTGAAGTCCTATGTATTTTTAATTAGCCGGAGTAAACTGACGTTTCTCACCATACTAATGTTACGTTAAACCATACAATGAAAACGTCGGTTTACTCCATCTAATTAAAAATACGACTAGAGATTAAGGCACGTATCAAAATAAAGAAGGTCATCTTCATATAAACATACCCGTTTCAGTTTGAGTGTGTCCGTGAGCCATCTATTACAAAAAATGTCATCTGATCAATTGAGGTGGGACCAGATGAGATTTTATGTTGTAGTGAGTAGCGATTGAGCACACAACACTCAAACCGAAACGGGTATGCTTCTATGAAGATGACGTACTTCTCTCTTTAACGATGGTATGGATGTGCAAAAATCGAAACAACATTTTAATACATCGGATACATGTGAGCGTCACAACACGTTGCATTTCGAAGGTGAAAATATCAGGTTCATAGCCATTTCTGATCATAGATAGATTCTTTATTCATTAAATAGATGTGATACAGTGCGTTTAAAAACAATTAAAACGATTGCTTCACTGTCAATTCAACTAGTCATATTACAATTTCATTAAAATTTCTATCAAGTACCTACCTAGTTATAGTCATTTTTAGTTAAACTAATTTTAGTTAATTTTTGTTCCAGTTCCCAACAACCCATACAATGGCCTGCTGAAGTCTATTGTCATCAATGGAAAGTCATACAAATACTATGATGTGTCAGATCTTGGACCCAAATATGGTAAGTTCATGGGTGTAGGGCATAGAGAATGGAGCACCACGAATCTCTGTTTTGGCATGCCTTTCTTGCTTCGTTAATCGAAGAGAGGGTGGTACCAACCCAGGCGATCCGGATCAGGATCTACCACCACAGAAATTATAATATTTAAATAAATCCAAATTGACATCTAGGCCATAGACGTTTTGAAAATTCTACTTAAAATTGGTCAAATGTGGGGTAAAATTAGTATGGATAACGTCTCTACAGCGTCAAATTGTGGTCCACGCAAACGAAGCCGCGGGCAACAACTAATTGTAAATAAACTTATATTCATGATTGCAACTTCTAATAAAAATAAACACCTTGTATGTTTTAGGAAATTACATAACACTATTCTATATAATATAATTGCAATCATGACCCTAGTAATTATTATCTGTCTCAAAGTCTAAGTAGATATTTGCAATATTTGGGATTGTTTTATAATGATAAACTAATCGTATGTTTGTCAACTTTGACCACAGGTTTTATCTAACTAGATCTTACCAGTCTTATTTGTCCACGAAATCTTACAGCCAAAAATGTGAATTACCTATGATCTAGGTGGTTCCTATGTCTACCTCGGGATTATGGACGTGAGAGTTATACAATGGATCTTACTAGGTATCTTTGAAACTAGGCAGGCCAAGGCCAAATGTACATGCGATTAAACCAGCTATTTTCTTTAATTTTTTTTTAGTGATATCGGTGAACAGTTTATTGTAATTTATTATGTAATAGGTATTCGACTGACTAATTTTTCGTGGACATTCTGAAGATGGATCTGAAATTCCTTTTTCGATATTTCAACTAATACTAGAGACTTTCAAAGACTTACACGTACATTTACCGACTGCGGTGAAGGATAACATCGTGAGGAAACCTGCACACTGAGATGACCAGTGTGTAAAATGGGGAGGGCAAAAAAGATCCTCAAGGGTTGAAGTGCCGCTGGGGTTATTCCCGGTCCCCTATCATAAGATAAGATAAGAATATTGGATATAGTAGAGGGGAAATGCTCAATCCCTTTTTAGCAAAACAGTCCTATTGTATGTAGCTTGTACTATAAGTGCGACAGTTTTTAGAAAGTGTTTCGGGGCCTGAGACTTCGGTTATTAATAGCGATACGTGAATGTACTAAGACTGTAGTAAGACGGAGACAGATACCGATTTTACCCGATACCGAATCCCCTTCTAAGAGCTCACGGACTGTACATATGGCCACAGAATAGATACCTAGAAGGTACGTTCCGGGCGTCCGCGATTTTGATTACGTCACTGTGATAATATACTCTTCGACGTCACTCGACCGTAGCACTAGGGCTGTTATAATTCCCAGTTTAAAAGAAACAGCCTTGTGACAAATATTTTTGGCAATGTATTTTGTTTATTGCATGTACAAAAAATTATACTTGCCACTCTATCGCGCCACAGCGCGTGTATTTCGCGCCTGAGTTCCTTTGACTTGCCCTAAGATCGCCTGTAGACAGAGCCCGTGTGTGCGTGAGCCGATTTCGCGCGTTTGTATTGAGCGGACCTTCTGTGTGTATTCTGTGATATGACCCTGGTTTCTCCACAGACCGTCTGCCATACAGCATCAGGGTACTCCTGGAGTCCTGTGTCCGGAACTGCGACAACTTCCAAGTTCTGGAGAAGGACGTGGAGAATGTCCTGGAGTGGGAGACCAACCAGACTGTCGAGGGGGGAGTGGAGTTCGCTTTCAAACCTGCCCGGGTCATTTTACAGGTACAGTAAAACTAGGTCAAATAAATGTATCTGGATCTGAACAAAGAAGGTAGAATAGAATAGAGTGGAGTAGTTGTGTGGAGTGGAGTAGAGTTGTGTGGAGTGGAGGTGCAGTGGCGTGGAGTAGATTGGTGTGGCGTGGAGCGGAACGGAGCGGAGTGGAGTGGAGTGGAATAGTGTGGAATGGACTGGAGTGGAGTAGTGTAGAATATGCATACTTTATTGCACGAAACTTAATGTAAAACAATGCAATAGCATGTTATGGTAGAATATAATGTAGGCGGTCTTATGGATGTGAGCGATCTCTTTCAAGAAACCTTTCGTTAGAGAAATTGCTAAAAGGAATGTTGTGTAACTGCTAATTGTAGACTTAATTATTTATTCGTTAACAATATAAATTGTGTTCGAAATTAAACATAATAATAATTTCAAATCATAGTAAAATAATAATTAACAATAAATTATCAGCTAAATCAACAATAAGGACTGGAAATGGATTACATTCATCATAAGTGTTTCTGGTGGATGGACGATATCGACCACTTCAAAAAAGGATGGTATAAATACGCCGAGCCTGGGAAAGGAGGAGGGGAGGCCTTTGCCCAGCAGTGGGACAGTCTTAAAAAAAAGTGTTTCTATCTATCTATCTATCATATCAATAAATTATATAATAAAGTCAAAAATTATATATAATATTACAGCTATCCTTTTACCTATTTCTGCATTTCTGCTGCAAATGCTAACAGTGTTCAGGTTTGAAGGATAAGAGAGCCAGCGTAATCAACGGCACATGAGGCCCATATCTTACCCAGACCCCTCTCAGGTAAAAGGGTGGTACTTCCCTAGGCTGACTCTGCACAGATTTATAACGTTCGTTATTCGAAATGCTTGTATGGACTTTTGTAGATTTCGAGTGGTAAACCCGACAAAGATTATTTTTTTAGATTT
Organism: Hofmannophila pseudospretella; assembly: GCA_947369225.1. Lineage (NCBI taxonomy): Eukaryota > Metazoa > Arthropoda > Insecta > Lepidoptera > Oecophoridae > Hofmannophila > Hofmannophila pseudospretella. Next base: position 15,795,753 of record OX376312.1, on the reverse strand, counting down.
AACTACATTATATCAATATCAAAAGAGACACACCCCTTCACTCGAAGTTCAATATTAAAAACCACTCGCTGATAACATTTGGACGACGATACGAGTACATTATAAGTACATACCTAATATGTGATAATGATAATCACATTCATTATGCAAAACATGATTTAATACGTACGATACCTTACGCTGTGTGTCGACGTAAAAAGTATGCGGTCATTACGTCATTAAGTAAACATTTCGACGAATTGGTACTTTGTTTATAGTGAGCAAAGGAATCAAAGTTAAAGTCAATATTTTTTATTGCAAATAAGAACTTACTGAACATTTTTTGCAACGTTATTTTTTTATTCTACAATAGCGATGCGACTGTATCTGAAAGGAAAGGTAACCTAAGTGCCCCACTTAGGTTTAAATATATTTATTCAAACTAAAGACATATTTCCACTTACATGTCAAAAAGACTTAAAAAGATGCATGTTCGCTATACTATTCACTAACACTATATATTATATATAGTTAGTAGAACGCAACGCACTAAAATTGTGGTACCAAAGCTGGTAGTACAGTATTATGATGATGACGGGAGCAAACCACCTTTCAAAAAAACAAACTGCGCTAATTTTTGCTTAAATGCATTTAAAGAATTTGTGTTTTTAATCGGTGAAGGTAGATTAAATTCTTAGTTAATTTCTCTCACTTAATTTCTTAGTCTCTATTTAGGATGCGCACTTTGTTATTGTGTTCATTGTACTTAATTCACTAGGTCAGGGTATGCAATAGATATATGGTGGCCAGAATATTTAAGTAATCGACATTTCCTCGGGCTACACGAGTCCGGTTCCAGCCACGGTTTGGTTTGTGTCTCTGTGATTGGATGTAGCGAACCGACCTAGAATGGAACTGGACCCTTGAAGTCCGAGGCTAAATTTCAAAGATTTTGAAATTAACCTGTAGATTGTTTGCTAGAGAAATTGTATATGGAAACCGCGTCTGCCAGTTGGCGCATACGCTGTGAGTGTCTCCTTATAAATTCAGTCGACTATTGAAATGTCAAATGTTTGAAACTTGTCAAAGTTATATGTGCATTTCCCCAAAGCTTTGGCTCGCTGTCAGTGCTCACATCATTATTCTAGAGGAGAGGGCGCTACTAGTCCGATTTATGTGATAAATTCTCAATAACTCGACCTTCACAGGACCTAACAGGCGTCCCAGCGGTGGTGGACTTTGCAGCGATGCGCGATGCGGTTAAGGCTCTCGGCGGCGACGCTCACAAGATCAACCCCATCTGCCCCGCTGACCTGGTCATTGACCATTCGGTGCAGGTGGACTTCGCGCGCACGTGAGTCCTACAACTTAACAAATATCAGAAATATGTTTATTATCAGAAATAAGCACCCGCGGAATTCACCCAGGTGTACCACGGGGAGAAATATTTTTCCGTAGTACACTTGGGTGAATGAACAAATGGATTTAGTGGTATCTATGCTACTTACTAGCTTTTATTTTTTTACAGACCGGATGCGTTGAACAAAAATCAGGAGTTGGAGTTTGAGAGGAACCAGGAAAGATTCCAGTTCTTGAAGGTAAATAACAAAATATGTGGGTATACCCAGGGAATAGTGCATTTAACTAGTTTCGAAGATTATATGCATTTCATAAACATAAAGACAGACAAAAATTGAAGGTCAAATGTGAAAACAAAAAAGGAGACGGAGAGTTAACGGTGGACGGGAGGGAGATATCTTCATAAGATATCATTATGTGAGAATATTACCCACTAAAACCCTCTCGATGACCGACCTCATGAATGTCGGAGGGCTCCGAGATCTCCTGTGGAACGCACCGGTTCCCCCTAGCACTTTGCCATGGGCCCCTCCTGGGTGGTGTATAATCCACTTCCAGGTTATACACTGCTGCCTCCCCTAGCGACCCTGATAACCCCTTTTAGTCGCCTTTCACGACCGGTAGGGGCTACCGTAGCTCTATTCTACCACTACCTACAGTCATTATGGTAACATCCTGTGATGAGCAGCGTACCCGTGACTGTGTGGGGCACAGCATACGGATACTACTGTGCAGTACTGTCCGATAACGCACACAAGGGAATAAACGTGTTCCCTTGCCGAAGCAGTGCACTAGCACTGGAAATGCACAAGCACAGTGCTGTTCTTCACACACTCACAAATATTATGCGACCGTCGACGGTCTGCCAGTGTTCTTAACAAACCTATATTGGTTTCTGTTACACTGTAAATGTCAATGTTTGAATGAAATTATGTAAATTTTCAATAAATAAATAAAAAAAAATAATTACATACAGTTTTTTTTTCCAGTGGGGAGCCCAAGCATTCGACAACATGCTGATAGTCCCCCCGGGGTCCGGCATAGTCCACCAGGTGAACCTGGAGTACCTGGCGAGAGTGGTGTTCACTGGAGAGGTGTTACATCCTGACTCGGTGGTCGGGACAGACAGCCACACGACTATGATCAATGGACTGGGGGTCGTCGGGTGGGGCGTGGGAGGTAAGGTCAATTTCTACCATTCCTGGCTATGCTATGTTATGTTCTTTCCATGTATAGAATATCCCTAGCGCCACTAGGCAAGCGTGTCGTACGAGGCAGCTAAACCGAGCAACTTGCTGGTGGTAAGACCCCTTCAGGGTGCGCCTGGTAGCGACCATCTTCTATGTAAAGTCTGTCGTCAAATATCTTCGCTTCGTCGTCGATGTGTTCCGTCAGTGTTTATAGAAGAGCCAGTACTTACTAATCCCGTGTGCTTCATCTCATTGATTGGAACTTACCAGACGGTGAGATTGAGGTCAAAGGCAGGTATAGACATAAATTAAAAAAATAAAAACCTTTGCTTATTACATTTGAGAAAGATTTGGTGTTAATACGCTCCAAAATGCATATACGCTTAATGTTATTTTGAGTCAGTCCTTATCTAGCAACATGAAAAATTAGTGACCCTAACGAAACTTTGTCTACCAAATAATTCTAAAAGACAAAAAAACTCGGTTAATTATTAAATGAATTGTTCCAGGTATCGAAGCAGAAGCGGTGATGCTGAGCCAACCAATCAGCATGCTGCTACCCAAAGTGGTCGGCTACAAGCTGATAGGGGAGCTGAACCCTCTCGCCACTTCTACCGACTTAGTGCTCACTATCACAAAGGTCAGTCTAGTATCACTAAGGCCATTCTAGTATAACTAAGGTCAGTCCAGAACGCGGTATTGAAGCAGAAGCAGTGCATCACAAACGTCAGTCTAGTATCACTAAGGTCAGTCCAGGTGCCGGTTTTGTCGTCCAACAACAGCCCTTAAGCCATGTCATAGGCCTACGGGCAACCTGAACAACTTTGACACTAACCATATAATAACAACAAACATACGACATGATTTCGAACTATTTATACAGTAACATCTATTTCCCACAGCACCTCCGCTCCCTAGGCGTGGTGGGGAAATTCGTCGAATTCTTCGGACCAGGAGTGACAGCCCTGAGCATCGCAGATCGAGCCACCGTGGCCAACATGTGTCCCGAGTTCGGAGCCACGGTGGCTCACTTCCCGGTGGACCACCGCTCGCTGCAGTACCTCGCGCAGACTAGTGAGTGGCACTTTTATGCAAATCGGTTCAGTAGTTTTTTAGGCATTTGATGTTATTTGTTAGTGAAATTGTTTTTCTTAAATATCTTTGTTGTCTATGGTCCAAACGCGATGTTTCTTATATCATAATGTAGCCCACTAAATCGTCTTTCTATCGGTCTGAGTTTCATCAATATCGGTGCAGTAGTTCTTGAGATATTTAGCATTGTATTTAATGTTTAGTTTTTCTTGTATATCTCCGTTCGTCCGTCCGTCCAAAAACGATGTTTCTTATATCATAATGTAGCTTACTGAATCCTCTTCCTATCGGTATGAGTTTCATCGAAACTACTGAACCGTAGTTTTTGGGATATTTACCATTGTATTTAAGATTTAGTATGCTTTTCACAAAATCAGTGAGGTAGTTTTATAAGATATTTACTGTTTTTTATGTAGTGTTTTCTGAGATATTTTTTAATCAAATTAGATTGATTAATTTTTGACGAATTAATTTATATCCTTTTTTCAATCACTTCTTACAAGTTATGCCGCCTTTAGGTATCTATAGTCAAGTCTCCAATCACTCATTCTATCTAAGTTATAAAGTACCATACACTGTTTTTCTTTCTTACAGACCGGCCTAAAGATAAAATCGACGTAATAGAGCAGTACCTGCGCGCTACTAAACAATTTAGAGACTACAGCAACCCGGAAGAGGATCCCGTGTTCTCTGAGGTATTACTAACAGTGCCGTGTCGTGCCGGCCATAAAGAATAGCACCAGCCCAACTCTCCTCGTGGGTGTCGTACGAGGCGACTAAGAGTCTTAGTGAATACTATTCTACACCTAGTAGACGGCGGTAGGCTCGCCACCTATCACGTTTGTCCACCAAATCTTACGGCGAAAAGTGAGAACTACATATGGTGAAGGAAATCAGAAATATACCTAAGTACATTTTTACAACGTCACTTTTTTCACTCTACCACGGCTTCGTAAGGTGCTATAGCTGAAAGGAAAGAAGCGACGCAAGAAACTTTCAGCAGCACACCTTTTGAAATAAATATATCAATCATATATGTACACAATGTGCAGAGCTGGAGCTGAATTTAGGACCAAGCCTATTTATCATTTAAATAGTCATTTATTTTATAATAACTTATCTTTTTACCTAAGATCTGTCTGATGCGGGTCTTAAATTGTTTCTCTGACATATTTATTACAGTGTCAGGTATCTTATTATAAAATCGTGCACAGTGACCCATAAATGATGTATATACTTTACTAAGTCTAAAGTGTGGGACTGCAAGTTTGTTTTTGTTTCTGGTATTGACATCATTATAATCACAATTTTTCGGAAACAGCTGTAAGTTTTTACGTACATACATGATATTTTCATAAATATATTGACCCGCGACAGTCATCAGTATATTTATTTCTTTGAACAGTTCCCTTAAACAGACCCTGCAACGTAGATTACACGAATTGCCCTTTTCTGTGGAATGAAGATGGTTTCAATATCAGCCGCTCGACCCATAAAAGAATGCCAGTGATTCCTCTGTCTACCCCCTCGGGGATTATGAACGTGAGACTTATGTATGTATGTTTCAAAATTCCAGGTGGTGGAACTGGATCTCTCTACAGTGGTGACGTCAGTAAGCGGCCCCAAACGGCCGCAAGACCGGGTGTCCGTTTCAGTGATGAAGAAGGACTTCCAGGAATGCCTCACCAGCAAGGTTAGTGTTCACCCTAAACGTTGAGGGTACATTGAACCACTTTAACACTTTGAACAACGAAGAAACCACTTACCGAAGCTGTTTTTCCGAAGAACAAATGAACGACAAAAGATAAAAGGATAAAAAATCTGTGAGCACGATTTGAACCTGCGACCTTATTTAATAAAATTGGTTAATAAAGGGAGCGTCATCTAAACACAACATGAACTTGAAATTGAAATAACCGAATGTTAGACTTGTTAGATAGTCTTACATAGTTAGTCGCCTGTATAGGCACATCACATCTATACCAGCTCAACTATGTAAGACTAGCTAACAAGTCTTAACACTTCAAATTACTCAACCCTTTCTCAGTGTACTGTCTGTGTAGACGGTACAAGGAGAAAGGGTTGACTAATTTGAAGCCAGCAGGATAAGCCGCGGTAGCTCAGTTGGTTAGAGCACTGCACTAATAATTACATCAATTTATAATAAGATATATTTATTTATGAGATATTTAATCATTATTATTTTATATTAATTTTATTACTTATTTATATTATACATTTATTAAAATAAACAGAAATAAAGATAAGAAAGTAATTAATTATGGAGTGTTGTACGACGATGAGCGTGAGTGTGCTAGGGTGTCTTAAGGTGAGTGTGTGTGTGGATGAGTGTATAATGTGGTTTGGTGAAAGAGGGAGGGTATTAATGGTGAGTGCAGTCAAGTGTGCCGTGGAAGTCAGTGATAGAGCGATCGCGAAACAATATTTTCGGTTTCATCATAGGTTAGCGTGAGTAACCATCTTTGAATTTTAGCCTTTGCTTCTTTCGCGGAAATATTTTTAATGTTGCAATGTTTTATAATTTTATTGTATATGAACGCGTTTCGGTAGTTTCCAAACCGTTTAGCGAAAACCGTTCTCACATGTGGCAGCGGAATTCTAAAAACTCTGCGCTTCAGCAGATCATTATATTCGTTAAAGTTTAGAAGAGTTTTGTGGGCAGTCGCAGGTACAAATCCTGCTCGCTGAATTTTTTTCACCCTTTTTCTAATTACTCATGTTCATACTCATACTTTTTATTTAAAATCATAGGAACACTATTGGTACACTTGATTACGTCATTTGCTAAGTAATTGCAAATATATTATATGGTTGAACAATTGGCAAAGAACAGACCAGAACAATCTAGAGCCGTAAAGGGGTATTGTCATATTTATGTAAGTACTTATACCTAGCATGAGATATGCTTAATAAACAAAATAAAATATTTTTTTTACTCTTGATGATGCTGTTTTGCTCAAATGATGATAATATCTGTATGATAATATATATATGATAATATATAATGATAATACCTATAATTGCTACCAGTGATAGAATTACAACGTATCTACTGAGATAATGACTGCCGCTGCGTTTAGATATATTTCTTTTTTCTTGATGACAACTTTCTCAGATGATGATGCCTACCGCTATGCTATGATTCTTCTATGTTGATGATGATTTTCTCAGATGGTAATATCTATAAAATAGCTGACGTTATTATTCTCAGTGATATAATTCCTACATATCTACTGAAAGAATGACATTCGCTATTTGGAGACATTAATTTCTTCTCTCTTGATGATGATAAGTCATTGAAATGATGATAATATCTATCAAAAGCTGATGTCATAACTCCCAGTGATAGAATCTCAATATATCTACTGAGAGAATGACTACCGCTATGTCAAGATATATTACTTCTTTCTTGATAATTAAGATTTTCTCAGATGATGATAAAATGAATCAAATAGCTGATGTCATTACTCCCAGTGATAGAATATCAACCTATCTAATGAGAGAATAACTACCGCTACGTAGACATATTTCTATAGAAACTATCTTGATGATGATGATTTGCTCAGATGATGATAATATCTAACAAACAAGTAAGTTCTTTTTCAAGGATGACAATGACAGCAATTCCGATGATGATGACATTGTCTTAAAGCAATAACTGTCTGACACCCAGTGACAGAATTATAAACATGTCTGCTGAGTGATAGACAGCTATAGCTACTAGACAAGTTGTATAATTGACGAATGCAGGAATATAGTTACACGAGTCACTGACTCTCAGCAATAACCATCACGCATCCAGTGACAGAATTATAAATGCCGTCACCAGACGGTACACTGTACACTGAAAACAAATTGTACACTGAAAATAAGTTAGAAAGAAAATCAAGTAAATTAGGACGACAGTGTCTTACAACTATAATTATCACGTACCCAGTGACAGAATTATAAACATGCCTACTGAGTATGTGATAACTGCAGCTGTAAGACAGATTTTTAAATAATACGCTCCATAAATTAATATAAAAATGTTAATATACGCATTCAGGTAGCAGTGTCTATAAGCAATAGCCATCAGACACCCAGTGACAGAATTATAAACATGTCCACTGAGTTAGTGACAACTGTAGTTATATGACAAATAAAATAAAATGCAAAAGATAACAATGTAGGCGATGATTTATGCAGCTCTGATTAATGATGATATTGTCTTAAAGCAATAACTGTCTGACGCCCAGTGACAGAATTATAAACATGTCAACTCAGTGATAGACAGCTACAGCTATTAGACAAGTTGTATAATTGACGAATGCAGGAATAAATTACATGAGTCAGTAAGTCTCAGCAATAACCATCACGCATCCAGTGATAATTATAAACATGTCTTCTGAGATAGTGACGGCGGTGGCTGGTAGACAAATTGTACACTAAAAATAAGTTGAAGACAGTGTCTTACAACTATAATTATCACGTACCCAGTGACAGAATTGTAAACTTACCTGATAAGTATGTGACAGCTGCATTATTAGATATATATTTTTAATAATACTTTCAGAAAACATGATAACCATTAAAATATGCGTTCAGGTAGCATTGTCTATAAGTAATAGCTATCAGACACCCAGTGACAGAATTATAAACATGTCTCCTGGGTTAGTGACAACTGTATCTATGAGACAAACACAATATGAAGTAAAAGATGACAATGTAGGCGATGAATTATGTAGCTATGTCTATTGATGGTATTGTCTTAAAGCCATAACTGTCTGACACCCAGTGACAGAATTATAAACATGTCAACTCAGTGATAGACAGCTATTGCAATTAGACAAGTTGTATAATAGACGAATGCACTAAAGTAGTAATATGAGACAGTGAGTTTTTCAGTAATCATCACGCATCCAGTGACAATTATAAACATGTCCACTGAGTTAGTGACAACTGTAGTTATATGACAAATAAAATAAAATGCAAAAGATGACAATGTAGGCGATGATTTATGCAGCTCTGATTAATGATGATATTGTCTTAAAGCAATAACTGTCTGACGCCCAGTGACAGAATTATAAACATGTCAACTCAGTGATAGACAGCTACAGCTATTAGACAAGTTGTATAATTGACGAATGCAGGAATAAATTACATGAGTCAGTAAGTCTCAGCAATAACCATCACGCATCCAGTGATAATTATAAACATGTCTTCTGAGATAGTGACGGCTGTGGCTGGTAGACAAATTGTACACTAAAAATAAGTTGAAGACAGTGTCTTACAACTATAATTATCACGTACCCAGTGACAGAATTGTAAACTTACCTGATAAGTATGTGACAGCTGCATTATTAGATATATATTTTTAATAATACTTTCAGAAAACATGATAACCATTAAAATATGCGTTCAGGTAGCATTGTCTATAAGTAATAGCTATCAGACACCCAGTGACAGAATTATAAACATGTCTCCTGGGTTAGTGACAACTGTATCTATGAGACAAACACAATATGAAGTAAAATATGACAATGTAGGCGATGAATTATGTAGCTATGTCTATTGATGGTATTGTCTTAAAGCCATAACTGTCTGACACCCAGTGACAGAATTATAAACATGTCAACTCAGTGATAGACAGCTATAGCAATTAGACAAGTTGTATAATAGACGAATGCAGGAATGTAGTAATATGAGACTGAGTTTTTCAGTAATAACCATCACGCATCCAGTGACAATTATAAACATGTCCACTGAGTTAGTGACAACTGTAGTTATAAGACGAACAAAATAAAATGCAAAAGATGACAACGTAGGCGATGATTTATGCAGCTCTGATTAATGATGATATTGTCTTAAAGCAATAACTGTCTGACGCCCAGTGACAGAATTATAAACATGTCAACTCAGTGATAGACAGCTATAGCTATTGGACAAGTTGTATAATTGACGAATGCAGGAATAAATTACATGAGTCAGTAAGTCTCAGCAATAACCATCACGCATCCAGTGATAATTATAAATATGTCTTCTGAGATAGTGACGGCTATGACTGGTAGACAAATTGTACACTGAAAATAAGTTAGATAGAAAATCAATTAAATTAGGAAGACAGTGTCTTTAACTATAATTATCACGTACCCAGTGACAGAATTGTAAACATGCCTGCTGAGTATGTGTAGCAAAAATTTTTTAAAAATAATACTTTCAGAAAACATGATAATCATTAAAATATACGTACAGGTAGCAGTGTCTATAAGTAATAGTCATCATACACCCAGTGACATAAACATAACAGCAATTATAAACATGTCTACTGAGTTATTGACAACTGTAACTATTAGACAAACACAAAATGAATCAAATGATGAATTGTCTATAAGCTGCAACCATTACAAATCCAGTGACAGAATTACCAACCTGTCTGTAGAATTAGTAACAGTTATAGCTATTAAGACATTTAGCAGAAACAACGGAGAAAATGTCTATAAGCAATAATCGTCAGACACCCAGTGACAGAATTATAAACATGTCTCCTGGGTTAGTGACAATTGTAGCTATGAGACAAACACAATATGAAGGAAAAGATGACAATGTAGGCGATGATTTATGTAGCTCTATCTAATGATGATATTTCTTAAAGCAATAACTGTCTGACACCCAGTGACAGAATTATGAACATGTCTGCTGAGTGATAGACAGCTACAGCTATTAGACAAGTTGTATAATTGACGAATGCAGGAATGTAGGGACATGAGACAGTGAGTCTTTTAGCAATAACCATCACGCATCCAGTGACAGAATTATAAACATGTCTTCTGAGATAGTGACGGCTATGGCTGGTAGACAAATTGTACAATGAAAATAATCCAAAAAGAAAGTCAATTAAATTAGGGAGACAGTGTCTTACAACCATAATTATCACGTACCCAGTGACAGAATTATAAACATACCTACTGAGTATGTGATAATTGCAGCTGCTAGACAGATTTTTCTAAATACGCTCTGTAATGAAATAATAATTATGCTCTAAACAGATGAAAATCTTTACAATATGCATTCAGGTAGCAATGTCTATAAGCAATAGCCATCAGACACCCAGTGACAGAATTATAAACATGTCCACTGAGTTAGTGACAACTGTAGCTACGAGACAAACGAAATAAAATGCAAAAGATGACAATGTAGGCGATGATTTATGCAGCTCTGATTAATGATGATAATTATTGTCTTTAAGCAATAACTGTCTGACACTCAGTGACAGAATTATAAACATGTCAACTTAGTGATAGACAGCTATATCTATTAGACAAGTTGTATAATGGACGAATGCAGGAATATAGTTGAGTCAGTGAGTCTCGGCAATAACCATTACGCATCCAGTGACAATTATAAACATGTCTTCTGAGATAGTGACGGCTATTGCTGGTAGACAAATTGTATACTGAAAATAGAAAGAAAATCAATTAAATTAGGAAGACAGTGTCTTATAAATATAATTATCACGTACCCAGTGACAGAATTATAAACTTGCCTACTGAGTATGTGATAACTGCAGCTGTTAGACAGATTTTGTGCAATAATACGCTCCAAAAATATAAAAATCATTAATATTGGCCTTCAGGTAGCAGTGTCTATAAGCAATAGCTATCAGACACCCAGTGACACAATTATAAACATGTCTACTGAGTTAGTGACAACTGTTGCTATTAGACAAATAAAATATGAAGGAATAGATGACAATATAGGCGATGATTTATACAGCTCTGATTAATGATGACATTGTCTTAAAGCAATAACTGTCTCACACCCAGTGACAGAATTATAAACATATCAACTCAGTGATAGACCGCTATAGCTATTAGACAAATTGACACTGAAAATATTTAGGTAATCAAATTACGAAAACGGTACAATACAACTATAATTATAACGAACCGAGTTACAGAATTTTAAACGTGCCTACTTAGAATGTGATAACTGCTGCTGTTAGGCAGAGTTTTGGAAACAATACGCTCCTAAAATATAAAAATCGTTGATATAGGCATTCAGGTAGCAGTGTCTGTAAGCAATAGCCATCATACACCCAGTGACAGAATTATAAACATGTCTACTGGGTTAGTGATAACTATAGCTATAAAGACAAACACAAGATGAGCAAATGATGAATGGTCTTTAAGCTGCAACCATTACATATCCAGTGACATAATTACCAACCTGTCTGTAGAATTAGTAACAGTTATAGCTATTAAGATATTTAGCAGAAAGAACGGAGAGAATGTCTATAAGCAATAATCGTCAGACACCCAGTGACATAATTATAAAGATGTCTCCTGGGTTAGTGACAATTGTAGCTATGAGACAAACACAATATGAAGGAAAAGATGACAATGTAGGCGATGATTTATGTAGCTCTATCTAATGATGATATTGTCTTAAAGCAATAACTGTCTGACGCCCAGTGACTGAATTATAAACATGTCAACTCAGTGATAGACAGCTACAGCTATTAGACAAGTTGTATAATTAATGAATGTAGGAATATGGTTACAGGAGTTAGTGAGTATCAGTAATAACCATCACGCATCCAGTGACAGAATTATAAACATGTCTTCTGAGATGGTGAGAGCTATAGCTGTTAGACAATTTTTTTGAAACAATACGCTCAAAAAATATAAAAATCGTCGATATAGGCATTCAGGTAGCAGTGTCTATAAGCAATAGTCATCAGACACCCAGTGACAGAATTATAAACATGTCCACTGAGTTATTGACAACTGTAACTATTAGACAAAAAACGAAACACGATGTAGGGGATTATTTTCTGATGACATCGTCTTTAAACTGTAATCGTTACATAGTCCAGTGACAGAATTATTAACTTGTCTAATGGATTAGTAACAATTATAGCTATTAAGACTTTTAATAGACACAATTATCGGAAGAAATGTCTATAAGCAATAATTGTCAGATACCCAGTGACAGAATTATAAACATGTCTACTGAGGTAATGACAACTATATCTAATAGACAAAAGTATACACTAAGAGACAGTTGGAAATAATACATTTGACATTAAATGAACTATCTGTAAGCAACAGCTTTCAGACACCCAGTGACAGAATTATAAACATGTCTACTTTGTGACAACTATGGCTAATAGACAATTATTTTTTAGTTATTGGCCAAAATGAATCTAAATATAATCGATTTATAGGAGTTTTATTTTGCATAGGTACATACAATATAGTTTCTTACGGGGTAAGCAGAGAGAATGGAGCATCACGAAACTTTATTATTGTGCGAGATTAGAAATGTTTTTGGAAATTCCCAACATAAATATGCTATAAAATTGTGGAATTACATACAATTGTCAACATATCAGTGTTCTTTTGTCACTTTATCTTATTTGACACATATGAATATCAAGAAATCATAACAAAAACTGATTGCGACAGAGTTCCACAGAGCCTCGAATAGCTTGATTTGTCTTCTATTGTATGGAATAGGAAACCACAAATATTCACAATATCATCACTAACACATGATATCTATGTAGGTACATAAAGTAAATATGAAATGGCTGATAAAATATGGTATGTGGTAAAACACATGTTTTGATCAAATTTGCAAATATGGTAATAACTAGTTTGTCCTTCGGGTAGCGTCCAATTATTAATTATTACTTATCTTAAAAGTAACCATACATTTTGATATAGATATTATCATCGATTTAAACAACAGGATATGACAGACGACAGTCCATCCATAATTTATTGTTCACCAGAAAAATTCGTTCAAAACTAATCGATATATTTAATCGCAACTAAAGTTCCAATGCATGATTTTAGACAGTTATGTCGACCAAAAAGTGTAACAGATATTATACCCGACCAGAAAAATGGAATAAAATTGACCATTTTTTCATAGCTAACTCCGTAACACCGACTATTCAATTACCAATAGCGCCTTCTTGGCAGTGTTTTTATATTCCTGGTCAGGATATAAAACTGTTCTTTTTAATAATAAAAAATAGTTTATTCAGTAGTAGGTACACAAGTCAAATTACAATAAAATAACCTAAAATTGAAATTAAAAATAACGTACTTACATAATTTTAATTCTGCAATAATCCAAAAACACCAATTTTGCGCGTTGTTTGGCATTTTCTCGAAAATCGTCTGATGCACTTAACGGGTCTTCCTAATATTATTACCGACCCCCAACCAATCACGTATTTTTAACAAAATTACCACCACTTTTAACACAAACCCTTGACCACTTAACAGATGTGTTCCTTACGAAAGCTATTTGCGAACTGAATTGCTTTACCCTATCCCTTAGTATTTATATTGTCAATAACCGGTGTCTTTACCTTACTATGACGTCACTCATCCCTTCATTAGCCCTAATGGGTTGCAAATAAGAAATAGGTGATAAAGTATTGGTGTCTAATTATCTAGGTAATTAAATAGTTTGAAAAACATGTTGTCCAATTTCGTTTTTAATTAGTTTTGGAATTGGTGTTCTAATTCTAAGTAATAAGTTAAAAAATATATTTGTGCTGCTATCTCTGTTTTTTTCAAAATATATCCATTATTTACAGAAACTACTTTTCGACAGTTGAAGTATTATATCCGTGTATCGGACGAACTTTTTGGTGGTAGGACCCCTTCAGGGTCCGCCTGCTAGCGACCATCCTTCCATGTAAAGTCTGTCGTCAAATATCTTCGCATCGTCGTCGATGTGTACCAGCAGTGTATATAGAAGAGCCAGTACTTACTAAGTGAAATGAGGAGGGTAGAGCGCATGTGATTTGTTGCAGCGTTCCGAACCGGGGCTGGAATCGGACCCGTGAAGTTCGAGGCTAATACCCTAAGTTATTCAATACTCAAGGAATAAAATAAAATAACTAATAATTTGTTCATTAATCATAACTCATAACCATAATTTATTCATAAAATTAATTTACATGTCATATATGTTCTTAGTATAAATATTATTGTACGTGTTAATGTGTCAAATATTATAAAATTCGTTTATTTTGAAAAATGCACAGCCTCGCCACCACATTTTTAATTTATTTTCAAAAGTAATTCACTAATGATTTGTTTTATTTCATTGGGAATTTTATTGTAAATTTTTGTCCCTAAGGCGTACATTAATTTGTTCATTTAATTGAATTGATTTTAACATAAGAATAAATAGCATTTAATTAGACATACTAGTAACAATAAAAATAGGCTGAATTTCAGACAAAAAGTTTACAGTCAAAACCAACGTCCATATTTCGAAGTAGCGTGTCCCGGCGATGTTCGCAGCAGAACTATTTAGTGCAAGAGCTGTATGAAAACTTCGTCACTCATAAACAAATTCTACAATGAAAACAGACATGTCAGAACACATCATCAACAGCAGCCCACTCTAGCCCACTGTTGGACATATGCCTCTCCCAGGGCGCGCCATTGACCCGGATCTTCGGCTCATCTCATCCAATCGCTGTCAGCTAACTTGCGCAGATCGTCGCTCCATCTAGAAGGGGGGCGTCCCACTACGTTTGCCCAAACGCGGTCTCCACACAATATCTATTAATTATAATTACCACGTACCCCAGTTACAGAATTATGAACATGTTCACTGAGTTTGTGACAACTATAGCTAATTGACAATTATTTTTATAAAATGTTGGACATAATTAAGCAAAATATAGATTTTGTTTTTTTCATTAATTCAATACATATCTCCATGCTATGCCTCTTGTGGGGTAGGCAGAGAGAATAGAGTATAACGAGTCTATTTCTTGTCCACCACAATGGTCCAGAGGTGTATTCTATCCGGCGACGCTTGCGCAGCATCTCGTGCCCTAGCATTTCAGCCATTGTTGATAGATAAAGTAGTTAACAGTTAAGGCCTGGACTACACGCGTCCGATTCCAACATAACGAAACGCTAACTTCAAATGAGGGAGGGCGTAAACGCATGTGATTTGTTGCAGCGAAATTAACCGGGGCTGGATCCGGAGCATGTAGTTCAGCACAAAAACGCATGGATGAAAAAAGAATAGTTTTCTCTTAGGGCGGGCGTTCCTCCCTTCATGTTAAAACTCAACACGTCCATATTTTGAAGTAACGTGTCTCCACTATTCTCGACGGTGCTCCCAGCAGAACTATTTAGTGAAAGAGCTTTATGAAAACTACATCACTCATAAGCTAAATCACCAAATTGACCGACTGGGACCCTGAAAATTTAGCTGCAGCTTTTTCTTCAAGTTCTTTTTTGATGGCAGTAGGACCCGTTCAGGATCCGCCTGCCAGCGATCATCCTTCTATGTAAAGTCTGTCGTCAAATATCTTCGCTTCGTCGTCGTTGTGTTCCGGCAGTGTTTATAGAAGAGCCAGTACTTACTAAGCCCGTGTGCTCCATCTTCGGTCTCATCGTCACTTACCACCAGGTGAGATTTAGGTCAAACGCGGGTTTAGATGTAAATAAAAAGTCGCTTTCCTCATAGCCATCATTCTCTGGAATTAACCACTAAGAACTTCTTCCTGGGCAGATTTACTCTGAATGTTTATGGTGGTTTCTGGAAGGTGGGCGGACCAAGTGGATGGGCAAGCATTATAGCGGCTTTTAATAGAAGCTGAAATGGCTCCGCTGTAGCTTGCGATGGCTTTCAACTTGAATAATAGAGAACAAAGAACTCACCTCTTTTATTTAATGTTAGTTTTATATGCGTCTTGATAATTTTGATTGTCGCGTCGTTTATATAGCTGTGTTATTTATAATTAGTTTTGTGGTTGACCAATATCTACTGTCCATATACAGAGTGTAGCAAAATGAGGTGGGAAAATATAACCACAGAAATCGTGTTCCGTGTTTGTTTATATATAATATTTTTTTATATTCTTCATGTAGGTACACATGCTCTGCCTGCTCGAATCTATCACCTTTCTCTATCCCGATGGTTAGTGGGGAGAAAACTCGAAACGAGTTATGCTATACCTTTTGCATATATATATTTTTTTCGGTAATTAAGTTGTTTTGTATTTTGTATGTGTGTATAATAAGCGCTTTATAGTAGCGCCCTCTCCTCTAGAATAATGATGTGAGCACTGACAGCGGGCCAAAGGGCTCGGGCAAATGTGCGTATCGTTCCATTTGTTTGACATTTCATTGAAATTGTAAACGTTTATTTAGCACTGTAAACACCAGAATATAGAACACAATACAGAAGTATACAAAGATTAATACATGCAGCACAGAACATCCGGTGCGGTACAGTGCCAAAAAGGGTACACCAGCTCAGCATATTGCTGAGGCAAGCTACAGCGCTGATTTTCAGCTGACCCCTCACTGGCTGCACGGACGAAGATAGCAACAGTGTGTGCGTGTTGTGTGTGTTGTGTTGTATGAATGTGTTTGTTTTTATGAATGAGGATATTAGTGTGTATGTGAGATACTGAGTGTGTGGGAGGGTGATGGCATGGTGCGTGTGTATTTACGTGGTATTATGTGTGTGGTACAGGCCGTTTTTTTTTGTTTAAATTTAATCAAATTATTATTGGTAGCAAGCACCCTGTGTAAATAGGTAATTAAAAGTAAAAAAAATTAAGGTATACCCACATACATCCTGTGTATGTAGGTATACATATTTATCTATAATAGTGGTTAGGGCTTTTGAGTACCTCCGAGTATGTTATCTACCACAGCCTGCGGTACTTATCTGGTACCCTTAAGGTAGGTACCTAATTGTTTGATAGCTGTCAAATAAGGCAAAGTAAATTGGAAAATATTAATTTGTGGTTTGGACGCGAATTCCCATGAATTCCCCGGATTCGAAACC
Organism: Hofmannophila pseudospretella; assembly: GCA_947369225.1. Taxonomy (NCBI): domain Eukaryota; kingdom Metazoa; phylum Arthropoda; class Insecta; order Lepidoptera; family Oecophoridae; genus Hofmannophila; species Hofmannophila pseudospretella. The sequence goes on along the minus strand of OX376312.1, from coordinate 15,778,282 downwards.
ATGCAATGCCATGTACGAGGTACTAAATACTAAGGATGTAATGTGTACGAGGGAGTGTGATATGAATGGCTGCTTTTATAAATTTAAACGGTAACGGCACGTTTTATTGTCACGATTTAACAGGGAAGCGAAATGTATAGAACTGTATGAAGACGCTTTAATATTTTATACCGTTGCCGCGGTACACCTAGGCTCCCTGTCAAATCGTCACGGCAAAGTTGAGAGTGTAGTGGTCGTGTGTACCTACAAGTATATTAAAGATGTGTGTGAGGTCGTCCTCGCGGCTCCCGCTCCGCTTTCCACCTACCGGTAGGTAAATTATAAAAGCGTTTATCGTGAACATGGACGATAAAATTGTGGATGTCCACAATAATATTATGGACGGTAACGGCACGGTAATCATAAAAGCGCCCAATGAGACCTAAATGAAGCCAGTATTTCACTAGACAATCCAAACTTTATTTTAATTCGTCACCAACCTTAGTTATTTATTAGCAGGTATGTTTATTACAAGTTAAATTAAATTTTAGCCGAAATCATTACTACAATATCAATGGTAATTAATTCAATAGAATTTTGTCCCGATAATGAGTCATTAATTTTGGTACCTGCCGTTAACTAATTACTTTATTTATTACACATTAAGTGTGTATCATAAAAAAAGAAAGCATGAATAGGACTGCAGGTAATTTATTTTTCTTTTTTAAATCAAAACAACAGCGAAGTGACTAAACAATATTTTGTTTTTATCGAAAACTAAAAATCATAATTAGTTGTTATTATATGTTCCTGTCGGTAGATGCTACCTTTAAATTATTTGCTTTTTAATTATAAACACCGTATGTAGTCGTTATAGCGGGGCGTTTTTATATGATTTACACAAATACATAAACCCTCACGTCCATAATCCCCGAGTGGGTAGACAGAGGAACCATCTTTAATCACAGGTAATTCCCAAACAATCATGATAGGTGGCGAACCTACCGCCGTCTACTAGGTATAGAATAGTATCCACTAAGACCATTAGTCGCCTCGTACGACACCTACGGGAAGAGTTGGGATAGTGCTATTCTTTAGGGCCGGCACTACACAGCATACAGGGTGCAACAAAAACCCCTATTAGTCCCGAAACAAGTTCAATACCTACACGACCGAAATGTATGAAGCAGCTAATTTTTTTCGCGATTTCAGATATGGTCCCATAGTGAAAGTTGTTCAGTTATGGATAGTGAATACCCCCCTTTCGGAACTATAGAGGTTTTTTGTTGTTACAGACTATATAATGAACATTAACAGATTTCCACGTACCTTTCCACCAGATATTTTCAAAAACTGAAGTCACATAGTTAAATAAAAAAAATACTTGTAAAAACCATAACCACTTTCACAAAACTCAAGAATCAAACTAAAATACAACCGAACGCACATGATCTCGTGATCTCATTTATATTATTACAACTTGTCATTTTTATGTTGAATTCAGCATTTTTCACTTTTCAGTTCCTTGTCTGTATATTGCATGAAAATCATTATGTTTGTCTGTTTTTATACAAAGTAAAGTACACTTTATTGCACAATTAGAACACAACAAACAAAATGTAGTAAAGGAAATAATGACGTACAATTTAGGCGGTCTTATCGCTAAGAGCGATCTCTTCCTGGCAACCTTGTAGTGTAGTAGTATAATAGTGACAGTTTTTAATAACTTTCATCACTAGTGCTTGCTTGCCTTATCGTATGGTTAGTGGCCAACCTATCAGTCAGAGTTGTTCAGGCCTCTGATATGGCTTAACGTCTGCTGTCGAACGATAACAACCGGGACCGACTGCTTAACGTGGTCTCCGAGGCACGGAGGACCGGACCGTGCTCGCAACCAACAGAATAGAGCCACGGAGCGATTTCTATACAACTTTTTGAACGGACTCCATAGGTCTACATAGGTCTACCATTCTTTAGGGTCTGACTGAAACTATTTTTTTATTCAAATTCATTTTTTAAATTTATAATATCAATTGCACGTCAAAGTAGAAATAAACAAATTGATTACATTTAAATAACAATAACACAAAAGTTAATAATTTTATGCATTACAACAATTGTAATAATTAGATTTAAAACGTAATAGTCAATAATTCAATAAATTCAAATAATAAATCATAATAATAATAAGATAATCTGAACAATGTCATGTAATACACGTTATGTACTTAATAATAGCATTTAGATTTGTAATTCATAAGTTCATCAAAATTGTAAAAAGCTCGAAAAGCCATGATTTTAGTCGGCACTTGAACGAGTTTATTGTAAGCGCCTCTTTAACGTTTAAGGGAATGCGATTATATACTGATTATATATTTATTACATGAGTCAGTTTATCTGATTTAGCCAGCCTCCTAGCGACTGGCCTCAAGTTTTTATTTTTTTTTAATTTTTTTATTAAATTTGGAGAGCAGACGAGCAAACGGGCCACCTGATGGTAAGTGGTCACCATCGCCCATAGACATCTCACCTCACTGTATTAATATTAGAGGGTATTTGATGAGGACTAAGATGGATTGCCTCATGTGCCGGAAATTACGCTGGCTCTCTTACCCTTCAAACCGAAACACAGAAATGCAAGCAACTCTGCTTCACGGCAGAAATAGATAAGAGGGTGGTACCACACCAGGCGATCCTTCACATTAGGATCTACCACTACTAAAGTGTCTACACTACTCAAGTCCTCGGCGTTCCGAGTATTATAGCTATGCGCATCTAGTTTCGAAAAGTTATTAGGTATAGTGTTTTTATTATATAAGGAGAGCAAATTGACCATGGTAATGTGGTCACCGTCGCCTCAGACAAGCCATAGACATTTTACCTCACTATATGTTAATAAAGGTTTTTAGCGACCACCTTCTATGTAAAGTCTGTCTTCAAATATCTTCGCTTCGTCGTCGATGTGTTCCGTCAGTGTATATAGAAGAGCCAGTACTTACTAAGCCCGTGAGCTCCATCTCCAGCCTCATTGTCACTTTTCTTCTTATGTTATGATAGGGGGCCGGGAATAACTCAGCGGCACTTCTTTTGTGCCTACCCCATTTTACACACTGATCATCTCAGTATTCAGGTTTCCCCACGATGTTTTCCTTCACCGTTAGAGCAGTCGGTAAATGTACGTAAGTCTTTGAAAAATACGAAAAACTCATTCGTACATGGCACTGCTCGGTTTCGAACCCGGACCTCCCGCATGGGAGTCCGGCGTCCCAGCCACTGTGCCACCGCCGTTCTCATCGTCACTTACCACCAGAAATTGAGGTCAAACAAGGGTTAAGTCGTAAATAAAAATACATACTAAACTGTGTTGGTTCAAGGTCATATTATATGTTCTATCATAGGGCTATTGTATCTTGTCAAGTAATAAAATAAATTACAAGTAAACCCGCAAGGAAACCCCTAGCTAGTACATTATACACTTTTGCTTACAGTGCAAGGTCTACCTTCGTTGTTGACCAAATGCTTTCTCAGCATTACTGTGGTATAGGCAGGTACCGTACGGCGACATAGTTTTGATTTGCAAAGATTACATTATGCAGTCTTTGATGGCATAATGGTATGGAAAAATGGTATGGAATGGAAATGGAAAATCCTGAGTTCGGTGTTTGTAATTTAACTTAGACCGCGTACAAGAAAGCGCAGTGTGGAACGCCCCCCTGCCCGGTGGACCGAAGACCTGAAGTAGGTTGCTGGCGATGGTTGGATGAGAAAGGCGGAGGACCGAGTTATGTGGCGCGCCCTGGGAGTGGCCTATGTCCAGCAGTGGACAGACACGAGCTGATAGATAGATGAATTTAACTTAGGGCTGCTTGAGTTATTTTGTAGTAGTAGATCCTAATGTGAAGGATCGCCTGGGGTACCACCCTCTTGTCTATTTCTGCCGTGAAGCAGAAATACTTTGATTCGGTTTGAAGGGTAAGAGAGCCAGCATAATTTCCGGCACACGAGGCAATCTATCTCAGTCCTCAAGGTTAGCAGCGCATCAAAAACCCTCTAATATTAATACAGTGAGGTGAGATGTCTACAGGCGTCGGTGACCAGTTAACATCAGGTGACCCGTTTGCTCGTCTCATCTCCTTATTTAACACAAAAAAGGCAAGCCTGCGGCTGAGTTGTACTAGTGACGCTAAATGATCTACTAACCGATGTATTGTGTAATTGACAAAATATTAATAGAAAAATTATTTCGGAACTAACGGAGGTTTTTGTTACACCCAGTATGTACAAAGGCAGTCTAATAGCTAGAGCGATCTCTACCAAGCATAATATAATGTAACAAATATGATATTTTTTTCGAATGGCGGCGTTAGTGTCCGCGTTATGCTCGCTATTACCACACCTGTTGATCATTTCGAATTCCATTGAACTACAGCTCTGGAGTTTCTTTACTACACTTCGCTATACTTTGTCAACATATTTTTCATACAAATGCATTAGGTTAAATCTTCCGTATTTTGTTTTCAACCACTGAATCGTGTCAAGGGCCACTAAATGATTTCTAGAGAAATGCCTACCTACCTAAATTACAATGTAATTTACCTAAATTACAATGTAATTGACTAATTATCGACCTAATTGTTTCTAATGAGTTTGTGTGACTTTTGGTCAATGTTATCTACCGTCCAATATTAAATATGTAGATATTAATTAGTTTTTATAAACCAGAGTATGATTTTGTTTTTATGCATATACTCGGAATTTAATAAAATTCCAAAGAAGGTGATATGACTCTGTGTAGAGTCAACCTTGAGTGGTACCACCCTTTTACCTATTTCTGCCGCAAAGCAGCAATGCAACTGTGTTTTGGTTTGAAGGGTAAGAGACCCAGTGATATTAACGGCACATGAAGCACTCCATCCAAGTCCTTAAGGTTAACAGCGCATCAGAAACTGTATAGCATGACAGTAACGTGAGATGCCTATGGGTGACAGTGGCCACTTGACCATCTGATATTTATTTCTCTAAGTCTTATTCGTTCTATGGAATTAACCACATTGAACGACTCTCTTGGCAGATTAAAGGCGCGGTTACACATAGTCGTTGACCGCTTCGGTGACCGACCTACGGCCACCGACCTCCGTTGTTCACACTTGTTATTGTTGTGTAAATAAAATTCTCTTATATTTGCTTATGATTGCACACCTACTACCTCTTTCTCGAAATCATTTCCTCTGCCCGAAGGTTGCCTGGAAGAGATCGCTCTTAGCGATAAGGCCGCCTAAATTGTACTTCACTATTTCCTTTTCTATCTCTTGTTTGTTGTTTTCTATTTGTGTAATAAAGTGTATTTTACTTATACTTTACTTGGTCGTCGGCCGAAGTCGCTAACATCATTCGCTCTGTTTTCGCTCTAGTCACAGAGCGAATGACGTTTGCCGAATGCGGTCGACGACTGGTAATTTACATATATGCGGTGGCCGCATTCTGTGACCGCCCAAACGGTCGGTCGACGACTAATTGTAACCGTGCCTTTAAGGTTTGTCAATGCCTTTATTTCACACACTGCTTATCTCAGTGTGCAGGTTTCCTCACGATGTTTTCCTTCACCATTAAGGGTCCCTGCGAATATTAAAAGGTCACAACTAGCGCCACTTTAATAAAAAAAATATTTCTTCCAAATACAAGGGAATTCTGAAAAAATCACCTTGTTTTTCTGATGATAAGTGATTTTGTAGACCTGTCGGTACAACTTTAGTCGTTTTTTAATAGTTATCTAGGGGGAATAAAGTAGCCACTTTTTCCATCAAGACAACTGTAGGAAAACGACATACAATACAACGGTTCTGAAAAATAACTTTTCATCTGTAGACTAATGTAAATACCTGCATTTAGATTTGTAATTCATAAGTTCATCAAAATTGTAAAAAGCTCGAAAAGCCATGATTTAGGTCGGCACTTGAACGAGTTTATTGTAAGCGCCTCTTTATCATTTAAGGGAATGCGAGTCAGTTTATCAGATTTTGCCAGCCCCCTTTAGTAGTTTTTTAATAGTTATCTAGGGGGAATAAAGTAGCCACTTTTTCCATCAAGACAACTGTAGGAAAACGACATACAATACAACGGTTCTGAAAAATAACTTTTAATCTGTAGACTATTGTAAATACCTGCATTTTCCAAAATTGACCTGGAAGGCGATTCTCACATACAAAAGTCGAGCGCTACGAACGTCTTGTCACGCTCACACATGTAATGTGAGCGAATGAGATAGGACTAATGTCGAATTTAACATTCCGCTACGAGAATCGCCGTCCTGTATTTAAGATACATATGTTTCCTGGTAATTTTAGTTGTAAAATGTACTTAAGTCTTCGGAAAAACAAAAAACTCGTTTCGAACCCAGACCTCCCTTATTACCTCCCAGACCTCATCTTAAACAATAAAGAAAATAATTGAATAGCTACTAAACTAGTGTTCTAAACCAGTTCCATGTTTCCAGGTGGGCTTCAAAGGTTTCGGCCTGACGCCAGTCCAGATGACGTCATCAGGCAGTTTCACGTACAGCGATGGTCAGACGTACTCCATCACTCACGGGTCCGTCATCATCGCCGCCATCACCTCCTGCACCAACACCTCCAACCCCAGCGTCATGCTCGGAGCTGGTGAGTCTTGAAACGCGCTATTGAAATGTTCAAGACTGTAGTCATGCGATTTAACAAAAAAGTCCAATCCAACTTTTCTGTCGTCAAATATCTTCGCTACGTCGTCGATGTGTTCCGGAAATGTTTATAGATGAGCCAGTACTTACTAAGCCCGTGTGCTCCATGTTTGGCCTCATCGTCACTTACCACCAGGCGAGATTGAGGTCAGACGCGAGTTTAGTCGGAAATAAAAAACGGCCGGCAACATAAGCAATAGTCCTAGTATTTATTGCACGGGTTTCTAGGCGACGGTGACCACTGACCACTTACTATGAGGTGGCCCGTTTGTCTGTTTATACATACATACATAACGCTATGTCCCTTGCGGGTAGGCAGAGAGAACGGAACGCCACGAAACACTGTCTAGGCACGCTTCTTTTGCTTCCTCTACAGTCATTTGTCGTTTCACGCATGCTCGCCGTTGGGGTCGTCTGCTCTGTACTTATATTAAATTCTAAGAACACTGTCAATCTGATTTTTAAAGGTCAGTTTAGAACGCCGGGGTATTTTCCTTCCACTAACTCTCGCTTCGAATACCTGTTTCGTCATTCGTTCATCACTCATTCTTTCCACATGCTCGAACCAACGGAGCAAGCAAAAGCATCGTAGAGCTGGCGTAATTTCCATCACATGAGGCAATCCATCTTAGTCCTCAAGGTTAGCAGCGCATCGAAAACTTTCTAGTCTATGGGCGACAGGTGACCACTTACCATCAGATGTCCCGTTTTGTCGTAGCCACAGAAAGCGGACAAGTAGCGCCCTCTCAAAATTTCATTTCAACATTTTTGGTCAAAATATGCCAACCTTCTGAACTAGTCTACCGTTAGCTAGCTAATTCGTCGTCGCTTGTTGGCAGGTCTGTTAGCGAAGAAGGCAGTAGAGAACGGTCTGAGCGTGCTCCCCTACATCAAGACTTCACTGTCTCCGGGCTCAGGAGTGGTCACTTATTATTTGAGGGTGAGTGTTGTACAGTTCTATTGTAACATTGTGGCTCGGAAGTCGACGGGCGGACCGGCGACCTTTACTGAAACTAATCATTTTTTTTATTGCAAGTAAGTACTTTAAAGAATAAAGAAATAAATTAACTTAAACTAAGTTCGTAATTTCATATAGACATTGTGCAGATCCGGAGCATTGTTAGGGTTCCGTACCAAATTGGTAAAAAGGAACCCTTATAGTGAGACCGAGTCGGGTGGAATCGAGTCAATCCGTCCATCTGAATGTATGCCACAGCTTTTTTCTCATGAAGTACTAATGTAAGAGAAGAAATTGGCTGGAAGAGATCCCTATGGGATAAGCCCGCCTTTTTACATATTTTAATGTTTTTATTTTCCGTGTATTTTTTTGTGTGTGTACAATAAAGAGACTACAAACAAACAAACAAATGTTATCGATTTGAAATTTGCAACAGTTGGAGGACATGTTTTTACCGGGATGGGGATTGAAGTGCCCCTATTTATTTTGTTGTGGCTTTCAACCAGGGCCGTAGATAGCGGGGAGGGGGCAGAAAAAAAAACTTAAAAAATACTTTTTAAAAACCAAATTGAATCTACCAAATTAATTAATATATCAAAAACAGCACAAACACTACATGATAAGATAAATCAGACGGAAGAAACCGGCATAACGGACACCACCAGTGTTATTCATGCATCAATGGGTGGGATGCAGAGTATTATACCTATACATACTCGTATGTATTAATGCAGTGCACCTGACCGGTTTTTATTTTAGTGTTAGTTAATAGTAGGTAGGGAATTATATATTAGGTTAGTGATTTATAATGTGTTCATATGTGTGTGTGACGCTGACGCGTACTCACTACGTTTACTATAATATACTATATTTATAAAAGGGAGCAATGAGTCCGCCGATAAAAATGCTAAGCAGTTTGGCGGTATACATTTATATATTACTGTATTTACTGTACTGTGTAAAAGTTGAATAAAAAAAAAAAAAAGAATTAATTGTTTGCAATTTTGATAGGACATTCGTAATTACGGAAATATTTGACTCTTGTATTATCGCCCAGAGATGGCGATATGAGTTTAACCAATATACTAACTAAACTAAGAAATAAAAACCGTGATCAAATAGGTAAACAAAGAAATGTCATTGTCAAAGTGACAGTTCAGGGGTGTAAAACATTGTCTGAAATATAATTTTCATTATTTTTAATAACACTAAAAAACAAAAATTTACTTTTAATTTCGTTTCCCAGGAGTCGGGCGTGGTCCCGTACCTAGAGAAGTTAGGGTTCGACATCGTCGGCTACGGCTGTATGACGTGTATAGGGAACTCGGGGCCGATTGACGACAACATTGCCAACACCATCGAAAAGGTAAGTTACGTAATCTCTTTCTTTGTTCGCAGATTTCGGAAGACTTGGACCAATTGTTTGTTTTATTTTTATTTTATCACTTTACAGTTAAATACTGGGTAGAAATTTCTGGGACAGTAAAGGCCGTAAACCGTTGTAGCTTCAGGAAAACCTTCTTAAGAGCCCCTTACTAACTTTTGGTGTTATTTACAACGGCATTCACAGATTTTAAAAATATGGTACAGTCAGCGAGAAAAAGGGCAGTTCTCACGTTTTTTATGGTGGCAATAAATCGTGTTTCTTATAAGTATAAAAATACTCTATGGGCCCGACTGAGTTTAGAGTACTAGAAGAGTAAAAAATTACAAACTTTTCCCATACATTTTGTATGAGAGTCAGCAAGAAAAAGGACCGTTCTCACGATTTGTATGGTGTCAAACTATATTCTAATACGTGGTAAATTAAGAAATGCATTTAATATTTGATACTTGGAAACTACCCTATTATACCGTGTATAGGACAAAACCATGTATATTAAATGCATATCTTAAAATTTAAGAAATAGTCGTAAACCATCAAGGTCAAATGTGAAAACAGAATTAAAATTCGTTGAAAAATAAAATAACTACAGACAATAAAAAATCATAACATAACGTAACTGTTCTCTAGCGCCATACAAGTAGGTCCTGGCGGTTTTGCTAGAAAGGGACAGAGTATATGTACAATACTAAGTTTAACCATTAATATCTCTGATGATATTTCAGATATCGAAAAAATACTTTTTATGCAATAAAAAATAAAATAATAAGGTTAATACATCCTTCATTTTCTTCTTCCCAATCTTTTCAACTTATAATTTTTTATTTTTAGAACGAACTAGTATGCTGCGGCGTCCTCTCCGGTAACCGTAACTTCGAGGGTAGAATCCACCCTAACACTCGCGCCAACTACTTGGCAAGCCCACTGCTGGTCATAGCGTACGCTTTGGCTTCCACCGTGGACATCGACTTCGAGAAAGATCCGTTAGGTAAGATCTACCACTGGTTATGAACCCCAAGATCCGTTGGGTAAGTTATACCACTGGTTATGAACCTCTGGGTTAGATATGTCACTGGTTAGAAAACTTTGGGTTAGTTGTACACATGGTTAGGAATCTCTGGGTGACTTATACTTCTGGTTAAGAACCTCTGGGTAAGTTATTTTATTATTATTTGACAGTTTAAATACTTCTAGGTGAGTTGTAAACCTTTGAGAATCGGTTAGAAACCTTCAAGAATTGGTTATGAACGTCTGGGTTAGATATGTCACTGGTTAGAAACCTTTGGGTTAGTTATACGACTGGTTTGGAATCTCTTGGTAACTTATACTCGTACAACTAGTTTGAAACTTCTGGATGCGTTATATTTACAACTGGTCACGTTACGAAACTTTGGATTAGTTTCACAACTGGCAATCTATGGGTGAGTGATGAAACGTTAAGATTATATGTTTTAAACCGTCTCAGGAATTTTTTATGTGTACATTTTGGGTAGTAGTATATATTCAGAGACTCTAAGAGTGAGTAGCAAAAAACATCCTCAATGTTAAGGCTTCCTTAAGTCTCATGTTTTAAGCTATGGCGTAGAAAGGGATAGCATGTATTTTAATGAAGACTTATTAAAGCTATGGCGTACTTATACTTTAAGGATGTTTCGTGCAACTGGCTGTTATAATGATAATGTTTGCAGGTAAGCGAGCGGATGGATCCTCAGTTTACCTGAGGGATATCTGGCCCACCAGGAAGGAAATCCAGGAGGTGGAGGATAAATTCGTCATCCCCGGCATGTTTAAGGAGGTAAGCTTCATTCCTCTAATTGTTAAAAGGCGAATCGGTTCGATTCGCCTTTTAACTGTGGTTATGTGTGTAACGGAGGTCTGTCTGATACCTCCTCCCCCTCCCCCTATCTGTCAACTATTTCGCAATTCAGCAGACTAAAGCGGTAAATAGTGATATACTGTCGATTTTTCAAAAGGATTAATTAGATAATTAATTTTATTCATCAATAATTTCCCGGCGTGCCACGTAATAAAGATGACAAGCAGTAAAAAAAATAGTCAAATACCTTATTATATTTTTTTATTGTTGTTATTTCTAGGTATACGAGAAGATCGAGCTCGGTTCCCCTTCGTGGCAAGCGCTGGACGTGCCCCAAGGCAAGCTGTATGGCTGGGATCCCAACTCTACTTATATCAAGAAACCGCCATTCTTCGATGGAATGACTAAGGTATAATAAGTTTTTTTAAGAAACTTGCATGTAACGTAGTAAAAAATTATTTTTATTTCCTACTAAGTTGTATCAAATGGTGGTAAGGAAACCTATTTACTGCAAAATATGTTGTGTGAAATACTGTGATGAAATTTTTCCTAAAATTGTTGTTGTAATATGTTTCGGTTTCTTCACTATACTTCTAAGTCTTCTAACTAGAAGTAACATGAGAAAACTCAACGTATTAGTGTTTACTTAAACTAGAAATAAAGTGAAGGAAGTTACATACTGTGAAGTATAGTGAGGAAACTTATACATTTTTTTACAGGACCTACCGGCAATCAAAAGCATAGAGAACGCGCGCTGTCTGCTCCTGTTGGGCGACTCTGTGACCACAGACCACATATCGCCGGCTGGTTCTATTGCCAGGAACTCGCCTGCTGCTAGATATTTGGCCGCTAGAGGGTAAGTGTACAAACGGCACTATAATTGCTTTTTTTCAAGATCGGTGTAATTTATTGGTATTTTTCTTGTCGTGCGGTTATTGTCACTAAGGACATGACAAAAGTATCTCAGATATGTTACATTTTTGGTTGTCACAACAGTCAAAATTCACGTATTGGAGACGTCCAATGCTACGGATTTCGGACGATTTATTTTGATGAAATATCTATGGACTGTCATATCCTGTTGTTTAAATCGATAGTTACACAGAAGTGAACTATCTAGAATGATCGTCTAATGAAGATAAAATATATTTTTCCTCCTTCCCCAGACTGACCCCCCGAGAGTTCAACTCGTACGGGTCTCGGCGCGGAAACGACGCGATAATGTCGCGCGGCACGTTCGCGAATATTCGTCTAGTGAACCGCCTGGCACCCACCGCAGGCCCGCGGACCACGCACTATCCCAGCGGAGATGTTATGGACATTTTCGACGCGGCTGAGAGGTGATATTTTTTAATTTTTTAAGGAAACACACAGGCCGTTTGATGATAAGTAGTCAGCGTCGTTCATAACACATACTCCACTATATTGTTAGGGTGTACACAAACGGACTGCAAGTCAAGAGCAAAATTGCAGTCATTCCAACTGCACGCTCACTGCAATAGAACTGCACCCAAACTGTAATTTTGCAGCTGACTTGTAGTCGAAATGCAGTTCGTCTTTATACATCCTTGGGGGTAGTCACGCTCGCTGCTAACTTTGAGCAATTAAATGAAATGCAAGTATTGCTGCTTTGCGACAGAAATACGTAATGTGGTAGATCTCCAGATCTGCTTTCCTCTAGTTAAATTGGTTAACGCACTAGCTACGGTTAAGCCGAAGGTGTGGGTTTAAGTCCCACACGGGTGGTGTTTTCTTTATATCGCTTTTTTCTGATATTGGTAACATCTTCTTTCGAATTGAAAGTCAATTCCGAGTAAACTAATAAAATTACGCCTAGGTTTAGTCTGATTCCAGTTCCCAATATTTTATCCACAGATACGCTTCTGAGAACGTGCCTCTGATCGCAATCGTGGGCAAAGACTACGGATCCGGGTCCAGTCGTGACTGGGCCGCCAAGGGACCTTATTTGCTGGTATGTAGAGTTTCATACGTTTAGTCCATACGTTTCTCAACGAAAAAAAAATTTTAAACTAATCTAATCGAAGAATTGAATCACGACTCGTCAGTCAAAATTCACGCAATAGAAAGACTTCTATTGCGTGAATTTTGACTTTTTGACATTGGAGACCCAATGCGTGAATTTTGACGGTTGTGTTGACCAAAAAGTAATAGATTTGAGGTGCTGTTGTCTTGCCCTTACGGTCTTGTCTTTGGTAAACAATTTTTTTTTGAAGATGATATATATTTAGGGCGTCGCGTCGTTGGATCGAATACACCCGTGGATCATTGTGGTGGACCACTCTGAGCGCAGGCATTTTACCCTAGTTTGATATAAATATTGTAAAACATTACCAAAATACAAATACATAACTTCACGCTATATCCCTTGCGGGCTAGGCAAAGAAAATAGAGCGCCAAGAATGTCTATTTTGACACGCCTCTCTTGCTTCCTCTACAGTCATTCGTCGTTCCACGCATACTTGCCATTTTAAAACAATACTAATGTTTTAAAAAATTCTCAGGGCATCCACGCAGTAATAGGCGAGTCGTTCGAGCGCATCCACCGTTCCAACCTGGTGGGGATGGGCGTCGTCCCGCTGCAGTTCCTGCCCGGAGACTCTGCGGATACTCTGGGGCTGACTGGGACTGAAAAGTACTCCATCGAAGTACCGGAGAACATTGCGCCTGGCGATCTTGTCACTGTTAAAGTAAGTTATTTGTATTCTAAGACTTCTTTTCTCTGTAGGTTTCTTCATTATTTGGCACAATCTAGCAGGTTTCGTCATAATAATTCACACACTACTATTAGGGTTCGACGATATTTCAAATATTTATTACACCACCATATTTCACACACCAGTTGGTTTCATCACTATATTTCACATACCAGTAGGTTTCCACACTATATTTCACACATCTATATGTTTTATTCTTTACAATATTTCACACTCTAATAGGTTTCCTTTCTCACAACATTTCACACATTGTTGATTTCCTCACTGTACTTCTCACACATAGTTTCCTTCCCCAATATTTCACACACGAGTAGATTTTTTCACATACCATATACAGTGATATATGTGACGTATATTATGACGTGATCACATTGGTATCTTAATATGCATGTTTTCTAAAAAAATCATATTTAATTATACTTTGTTTTTTGCTTTCTTGTTATTAGAATTATTTATTTTATTTTATTACAAAAAATTGCACAACATTAAAGTTAAAACTAAGACACTGTGAATTCATGTGTTTGACACAATACAGTATTAAAGTTTTATAATATTTGCCAATAAGTGTAACTCTATTCTATTCTAACATGTACCAAGGCTTCTTCACTTAATTTACCACAAGATGTAGGTTTCCTCACATAACTTCACGCACTTAACTCTGCATATAACTTTCAGGTAGACAACGGCAAATCATTCCAAGTCAAGGCGCGGTTCGACACCGAGGTCGATCTAACATACTTCAAGAATGGCGGTATTCTCAACTACATGGTCCGAAAGATGATATAAATTATTGGTATGGACGCTGTTTCATCACGAAGGAGATTGGGCGCTTCGCCTCCAAGCAAACATGGCTAATTTGATAGATCTCACCAAGGACTACATCTTTCATTATGGAAGAAACATCCTAAGTAGGGACGTTACGGAGCTTCGACGCCGACTCTGAAAGGTCGGAACTTCCGAGCCGAAGTCGGAGTCGGAGGTGTAAAATCAACACCTCCGACTCCGACTTCGGCTCCGATAATTTTGAATGGGAGGTTATACCGAAGATTTGTGAGCAAACATATTCAAATATCAATATTGAATTAAATAGTGTAGGACTACATAAAGGAATGTTTTATTGCCGCAAACGTCATCATAAAAAATATTGGCCAATATTTTAGTTCAGCTATAAAAAAAACGGTTTAAATTTGAACTTCTGAACATCTCCTTCGCCTCCGACTCCGGTTCTGACTCCGATAAATCAAATTTTAAACCTTCGGTTTCGACTCCGGTTCCGGTAAAACCATCTCCGTAACATCGCTAATCCTAAGTTATGTAGGATAGGAGCTAGAGACCAAAACGTCTCCATACTAATTGTTCTGATTCTATTTATTTTGTTTACCACCAAACTCCTGTTCCAAACGACTTAGTATTTACGTTGTTATAACAGAGTTCTAGGCGAGATCTATCATATGCGCTGTTTGGTTGAAGGCGGAAAGAAGAAAAAAATTAGGGTCCAAGCTTGTATGGGATTCGCCCAATCTCTTTTTCACGTTTATTGAGGGTAAATGTGTAAAAGACTAAAAGGGTAAAAGTACTAATCGAATTTGAAGTAAACTCCGAATATAAAAATAAAGTTATGTATAGCCTGGTTTAACAAATAGTAATCTTTAAGCAATTTTGTAAGTGGTTGTACTTTGTTATAGCAGTCTGGATTTTGGTCGCTTTCTCTACACAAGAATGGATTCTGACCTCCACTGTACATAAGTGGAGGTCAGAAAGTGGTAACCACATGCAACTTACACAATTGAAAATTACATGAGGTCGAAGAATTTACGTCTATGATATAATAGACCTCAATGGTTGCCTGCACTTAAACATCGTGTAAACTGTCTATAATGTTTGTTTATAATGTTTATGCTTATGCTTATAATGTTTATAAATATGATATAGATATACATCAATGGTTGCCTAAACTTAAACATCGTGTAAACTGTCTATAATGTCTGTTTATAATGTTTTTGCTTATGCTTATAATGTTTATAAATATTATATAATAGACATCAATGGTTGCCTAAACTTAAACATCGTGTAAACTGTCTATAATGTTTGTTTATAATGTTTTTGCTTATGCTTATAATGTTTATAAATATTATATAATAGACATTAGTGGTTGCCTGAACTTAAACATCGTGTAAAGTGCCAATAATGTTTGTTTATAATGTTTATAAATATGATATAGATATACATCAATGGTTGCCTAAACTTAAACATCGTGTAAACTGTCTATAATGTCTGTTTATAATATTTTTGCTTATGCTTATAATGTTTATAAATAAAATATATGAATGAATATGAAAATCGGTGGGTATCCCGCATCTGTTTGGGAGAGGTTTTAGGCTAGGTCTACATGGTCTGGTATCAGCGAACAATTGGTTGCAGAGATCCGAACCGGCGCTGGAACTGGCGCATGTATCCAAGCCTTATTCTTAAGCTTAGTGCTGGACTACACGCAGTCGGGTTTCAACCCCGGTTCGGTTCTCTGCAACCGAACATATGCGTTCCGCCCTCCCCTGACTTGAAATCAGGGCTTCGTGATTGGCTGCAGTGAACCGAACCGAGACTGGAACCGGCGCATGTAGCCTTAGAGAGGGCTGTCTAAATCGAGACTGCGTATGTAGTTACTATGAGCTGGTTTTAGGGGCCTTTATTAGTTATTTATTACTTGTATTGGGTTCTAGATAAGGATAATATTTTTACGTGCATTTTATACAAGGCAGAGTGATAGACATGTTAAAGCGGTTTGTATTTTTTTATAATCTAGCCGTTAAGTTGTAATTTATGCAGATTATCAAAGAAAATCCCCCATTTTCTTTAAGGGTTGAAAGTATCCATGAGATAAACAACTACGCGTAATTTTTTTTATAGATATCTCTTGTAAAATAGTGATTTTTAAGAAACAGAGTTGTTTATTGTGGTATTTTTTTTTCATATTCAAGTATACCTTCACCTCTATAGGCGAAGGTATATTTGAATTTAAATTTTTTTTAACCATCTATAGAGGTCATGTTTTGTTAAAAAGGAAATTAAAATTATAAGAAAAAAAATTAAAAAAACTGATATTTTTATCTTCACTTGCTTCTACTTATCCAATAGGGTTGAAACTTTGCATATATGACGCACTTCGGATAACAATGTGTTGTATAGATTATTGCAAAAATTAAAGAAAAAAATCAACGGAAAAATTTCTGTGATCCATCTGCCTTCACCCTAGGAAAAGGTGGGGTTTCCTTTACATTCTATATCTTACAATTAGCCAGAAAAGTTGTCTATCAGATTTGTAAATTGGTTGAACGAAAATTATTGTAATATTTTGTATGGTATGGTTTACCATTTTAATGTACTCTTGTATGTATGATTATAAATAAAAAAAAGTATTTTTGTTACACGACCTTTTTATTAACACCTAAAGATCACTTACATTGCATTGCATTGCATTCTTCAAAGTAAAGTTAATTATAATAAAAAAATTTATAAAATCGATGAACTAAATGCAACTTACATCACAGAATAAATAATAGTACTACGTACTTACATGCGGAATTGATAAAAAAACAATTTACCGACAAAGCTATGATTACACGATTATACACGTTCACTATCCAGTGCCCCATATATGGGGCAAAGTAATTTACACAATTGGTATCTGGGCAGTGTAAAGATCAAATATCGGGAGACGGAGCGTGGTCGTGATCAGGATTCCGGCGGATCCCAGTGGATCTTGACAGATCTCGACGGATCCCAACGCATCCTGACAGATGCCCACGGATTTTGTATGTGAACTGTGAACGTGTTAAATTATATAATCTACAATTATTACAAATTATTTGAAATCTTATTGAGTTTCCTTAATGTAAAAACTACGTGTAAATGTATTTATTGTTGAATACGGACCAACTGACGGTAAGCGGTCACCGTCGCATAGGCGACGAAGTCTATGGAGACATCTCACCTGTTCATAATGTTAATAGAGAATTTTTGATCCGCTGCTAAAGTGTGGTAAGTGGTCACCATCGCCGGTCACTCTCACCTCACTATAATTATTAGAGGATTTTCAATGCGCTGCTAACCTTGAGAACTAAGATGGAGTGCCTCATGTGCCGGTAATGATGCAGGCTCGCTTACCCTTCAAACCGAAACACGATTATGCAAGCATCGCTGCTTTGCGGCAGAAAGGGTGGTACCATCCCAGACGGACTCTCAGTAATAACAACTTGATTCTTGACTTAAGCCTATACTCTTACATGTTAACATAATCAAACCAACACACAAAGGTTCTTATCTGTTATGGAACTAACGTAATACCATCATTTATATTAACTTCATCAGATTTCAGATCTTCATCATCAACGTATTCAGTTTCAGCCGTATCATTTCCGTAGTACTGGTTAAAGTTCTTCACAAATCTCGATCTTTTCTTCCATTGCAACGGTAAATAATCTTTCAACCAAATATTCGCTGCTAACATAGTTTCTTTCACTTTATTGATTCTTATATTCGCAAATAAATGCTTTAAGAACACTTTTTTGACTCCACTTTTCAACGTATCAGATTTTTCTAAATAATTCTCGAGTCTTAACAAAACGGTTCCTTCGTTCCATTGCTCTATAGTTAGGACATGGACGCCTATAGGCAACTTAGTTTTAAGGAAACTGAATTCGTTAATATGATTCATCCAAATGTCTTTAGATTCGTCGCCGTAAGGTGTACGATTTGATACGAAAACTTGAGGCTTTAGTTCGATTTCCTTTGCGAATTTCTTCTCGAAAATCTTGTTAGGTTTATAATCGGCTTTGGAGAGGTATAAGTAATGTTTTCCTCGGATTCTTATGCCCTCTCCATTTATGGTTTCGTTAAGATAATTTTGTACACCGCTATCGTCAGTAAGAATCCTTCTATGAATCATGAGATCGATTTCGCCGTCGTATAAAGAGGCGCCCCCTTGCGCTCGATCGTTGAAGACTGAGAAACGGATGTTTTTATTCGGGTCTTCAATGTAGATTTTTGTTGTTACTGGGTAGAAGTTTCCTGGAAATAGTACAGGTTTTTTATTGTTAGATATTTTATTGTCTTCAGGATAACAAACAATTACACAATGTGTCTTACAAGAGCTTGAATATCTAAATCTAAATTAAGTAATTGTGTGACCAACACAGATAAGTTATAGATTTTTACAATATAACAACAATACAGAAAATACAAAACAGTGATATATTTTTTACGTTGGTATTTACTTAAATAATAAATTATTTCATATTTATAGCTAGATATGGGATTCTTACAACGGTTTGGGGTTGTTTTTATCTTAATCGTGGTAAGAATCCCGTATCTAATCAATGTCAATAACCACGAAAGTTTAAAAAGTTATACTCAACGAGGCTGCCATGATCACCATGTCGTGTGCCTCTAATCTGAGATTTAAAAAAAGTTTTTATTTAAGTCTAGATCCCGTTGGCCCTCCCTCTCACTTGGTGGTAAGTGACGATGAGGTCAAAGATGGAGCAAACGGGCTTATGATCACGTTCTCATCTACGAGGATACGATTTAGAAGAACCGTCACTGGTCAAGCGTGTCGTACGAAGCGACTAACCCGAGTAACTTGCTCTGGCTCTTCTATAAACACTGCCGGGACGAACATGAAGGGTGACCATCCTCTATGTAAAGTCTGTCATCAAATGTCTTCGCTTCGTCGTAGATGTGTTCCGGCAGTGTTTATAGAAGAGCCAGTACTTACTAAGCCCGTGTGCTCCAACTTCGGCCTCGTAATCACTTATCACCAGGTGATATTGAGGTTAAACGCAGGTTTCAATTTATATTTACAGACAAATAAAGTAACATTACAAATTAATTTACAAGTTCTTTATTGGCACAAATAAACAGCACAAGAATATAGAACGTATACTATTGACCTGTATACCGTATACAGACAGTATTTAGACAATGTTCTCTGGCCTTCAAAACAGGTCTAACCTGAATCCTGAGAGCCAGTTCGTCGTAAATAAAAGCAACATACCAGCAACGGGATCCTTGTTGACATGTTCAAACAAGGGCCTGCAATTCCGGATCCTCTTCATGGTCTGACGTCCGTTGGAGTCGGTGTAGAACACGCCAGAGTGTGATAAGTCTGTCGTGTACCTTATGAACACGTCTTTACCTGTCGACAGAATTTTATTTTATAACCTACTTATAAATAAAAAATATTATTTTTTCCACTATAGAATATATTTTGTATAGAATACATTGGCCTGTGCCTCGTTTATGAACCACTCTTCCACCATAACCTAACTAAATAAGGGTCAGTTCAGACGATACGGAAAAATGTTCGCGTACTTTTTTGATGTCACTGAATAATAAACTGTACTAGCATCAAAAAAGTGCGCGAGAACGGTCTGAACTGACCCTGAGAAACAAAGAAGATGGATTTGCTCCCATATAAAGTGAGGCTCAGCGATTTAACTTTTTAATTTACATAAAAATTTAATATAATAACTTGATCATTGTTACTCAAAATAAATAAGTTGTTGATTATTTTTACTCCAGGTGAATAACTGTATAACTTGATCATTGTTACTCAAAATAAATAAGTTATTGATTATTTTTACTCTAGGTGAATAACTGTATAACTTGATCATTGTTACTCAAAATAAATAAGTTATTGATTATTTTTACTCCAGGTGAATAACTGCATAACTTGATCATTGTTACTCAAAATAAATAAGTTATTGATTATTTTTACTCCAGGTGAATAACTGCATAACTTGATCATTGTTACTCAAAATATATAAGTTGTTGATTATTTTTACTCGAGGTGAATAACTGCATAACTTGATGTTTGTTACTCAATGTAAATAAGTTGTTGATTATTTTTACTCAAGATGAATACGTTGATGATTATTACTCAAAGCATAAAGCGTATAACTTGAAGACATGACTCACCGAATCCATCGGTGATAGGCACAGGCCCCACGAGCCAGTCCACCTCTATCACCGGACTACCCACATACAGACGGACCACCAGCGACGCCCAGTCCCCGTATATGTAGTGCACCTCCTCTACTATTCTGGAACATAATGTAAGCATTTTGAGAATATTGAGATCTATTCATTGGGCATATTTTGCCTATATATTATGTGCCTGAATTATTCTTTCCAAAGTTAAACAACTGAAATTTTAGTAGCGTCCTCTCCTCTAGAATGAGGATGTGAGCACTGACTGCGAGTCAAAGGGTACGTGCAAATCTATTTGACATTTAAATGCCCGACTATTGTATGGGAAAATCGCGGAATGGCTAACATCGCATGCGCCAACTGGCAGACGCGGTTACCATATAATACTTCTCTAGCGAGCAATCTACATAGGGTGAATTTTAATATCTTTGGGTATATTATTATAACTATATACACAGTCAAAGCCACGTGTCTGATTTTCTTTCCAAAGTTTAAGATGACTAAAACATAATACATAGGTATATTAAACACTTTTTCTTTATGTATTAAACAGAACTAAATGCTTAAAGTAACGGGATTTCCGGAAGGGCAAGTCGCGGGTTTCTTAAATTTTTAACTTATTATGCATAATAGGTAGCCATACTGGGCGTACCTACCACTTTTACGAATTTATTCATTAAGCATTTAGCTACTTACGCTAATATTAATTTATTCACTCACCTGTTCTTAAAAACCTGTACATCCAAGTAATCCAGAATCGGCACCGGCTTATTATCCACGGATCTGAAGATATACGCCCCAGGCGCATGCTTGACCGTCGGTTCATTGGGATACTTGGTGTTGCTAGGTTCATCGGACACGTAGAAATAGAACTGTATGTCCAGAGAGATGGCAACACCGTTTGACAGAACAACGCTGGACACTTTCTGTGAGGACGGGTCCAGATTTATTCTTATGTACTGGAAATGATATTGAACCGGATGAAATTTTATGTATGTATGTCTGGAAAAAATCTGGCATAACAGGAATATCATTAGCTTAAATCGTCACGCTCTTTGATTGAATGGATTTAAGTGAATGGACTTTTAAACAAATCTATCCTTGAGTTATCAACATTACGATCAACCATAGTCAGCGTTTGTCTAACAACGGCTTAGCGCGAGCGGCGTTTTCAAAGAGCGTGACGATTTGAGGGAATGCACCTTAGTAGAACCTAAATCCTGAAGATTTTGTCAAATTAATGACTATAAATTCTACAGGTGTCCCAGAAAGTAAGGATCAAATGAAATGGGTGATGGCTGAGATATTTACCAATCAATATAACCCCACATATGATTATTCGATTCATGACGGTTCAAAAGTTTTTAAATTTTTGGATTTTTTTCAAAAATGGCCTAGTGAACTCACAAATTTTTTTTTTCAAAAAAAACAGCATGTGTTTCACAGATTTTCTTATTGTATTACGTAGGTTCCTTAGGGATCTCGTTCCAATGAAAGCATTTAAATAAATTCCTAGCATGACAAAATTATAAAAATAAAATATAGTTTTTTCAGAAACCCCAGGACCGATCTTCAAAATTGTAGACATAAATTAATGCAAGGAACCCAATAAATACAAATAATTATAAATTAAAAATTTACTATTTAAAAAATAATTACAAATTAATGCAAGGAACCCAATAAATACAAATACATAGGAAGGTACTGATTTTTATGGGCAGATTTGGACCCAAAAACTGTCATTGTCCTATTTACCTTACCTTATTCTCAATGTGCAAGTCGCTAGATTCCACATAGTCATAAAGCCTCCTTGACGATTGTAACTTGAGTTGTGGTAACCAATCTGTAGCATTAATGTCTATAGTTCCCAGTTCATTCCCAACCTCAACATTTGTTCTTTCAACATCAGCATTTGGTTTTTCAGTCTCAATGTTTGATTTTTCAGTCTCGTTATTTGAATTTTCAACCTCAATATTTGGCTTTTCAATCTCAATATTTGATTTATCAACCTCATTTTTGGGGATTTCGGCGTCATCTTGTTTTTCAATTTCAATTGGCTCTAATTTCTTTTCACCATGTGGTATTATTGGTACATAAATGATTTTCTTTGGTTTTGTAGAAAATTCTTTGTCATCGTCATTTTTTTCTGTATCATTTGTGTTGAATGCCGCTTCAGGCATTAATCTTCTATCAGGTTTTAATAATTCTTCGTCTTTAGTTTTTAGATTGACTTCTTTAAGGTCTGTATCTAGTTCTATGGTTTCTATTTCAGGTTCTTTTGGTGTTGCGCCGATTTTTGAAAGTATTTCTTCTTTATTTATGGTAGAATTAAGTCTCGGGTCTAAAGCATTTTTAGAATCTGTATTATTCATGTCTCCACTGTTAACTACATCGTTTATATCGTCTGTTGGATGTTTTATTTCGGAATAATCAGGTAATTCATCGTTTTTTGTTGCTCCTTCGGATTCTGTATCAGTTCTTAGGGCGGGGTCTTCAGTGGTAAATGGCTCTTCAAAATAGTCGTCGTCAGAATCGCCCAAGACATCTAAGAAAAGAGTCAAAGTTTTCAAATGCAGTGCAGTACAGTGCTAAATTCTTTTTTGTTTTTCAATTTCAAATAAAGGTATTAGAGGTAGGCTGATTGTCTAGAGTATCCATATGATAGGTTCCTTTTACCGATTTTTGCCGCAAAGCAGCAATGCTTGAATTGCTGTGTTCCGGTTTGAAGGGTAAGATAGCCAGCGTAATTACTGGTACATGTCAAGGTTGGCAGCGTGATAACTCTCTAATAACATTATAAGAATAAGCATAAGAATAGTTTAGTTTTATTAGTGGGGTGAGATGTCTATGGGCGGCGGTGACCACTTACCGTCAGGTGACGCGTATGCTCGTCTGCACATGTTTATCTCACATACCTATAGGCAGTAACCCATCATCCACAATTTTGGGATTTGTTTGTCGTATCAAATATTTCTTATTCTGTTTTCTCAGCTTCTTTATTAACTTCTTATGTACCGTTGCAGCAGACCTGGAAGAAATAGCTTTTTAGCGATAAGGTCGCCAAAATTGTTATTTACTTAATTAAACGTTATTTCTGACATTCCTACTTTATTTATTAGTGAAATATAAAAAAAAACTAGTTGGAAGCTATGGCCGAGCCATTTCCTCTCAAAAAAAGCTCGCCCATCCACTCACCCACCCCAACTTCCGGAAACACACCACCCATTTCAACTCCCTTAACACATTCACAACAATTATATTACCCCCGTGGATCAATTGTACTATACTGTTCATTTTTTTGAGAAATGCATTCAGGAGTTATAAGTTATAATACTTATAAGTGCTTATAAGTATTATTTTTTTCGGGAGTAGCGATAGTTTCGTGAAGGTTGAGCTTAAATACATACATATATATACCTTCACGTTACACAGAGTGCTCTTAGATTTTAACATACAGATCAGAGGACCCCAACGGCGAGTATGCGGAAAAGACCAATGACTGTAGAGGAAGCAAGAGAGGCGTGCCAAGTCCCTTGCGGGGTAGGCAGAGAGAACGGAGCGCCACGAACCTCTGTCTTGGCACGCCTCTCTTGCTTCCTCTACAGTCATTCGTCGTTACACGCATGTTCGCCGTTAGGGTCCTCTGCTCTGAATGTTAAAATCCCCCCCGGCTTCTTCTTCCACTCATTTTATCTTGTTGTGTTATTGTTGTGCCTAAATGTTATAATAAAATAGAAAAAAAAGTATAAGAGAAAAAACTTGCCTCTTGTTTTTCCTAGCCTTCCTAGTATTTCTAATCTCGTACTCCGCTCGCATTACATAGTACGACCTGTAGCCCAGCGGGGGGATGTCTTCAGCCATAAACACCAATTCGTGTTCAGACCTCGTGTTACGGAGCGGAATGCCGAGGATCGGGTACGGAGTCTTCATTATGGTGGCGTTTATCAGCTCATCTGTGGGGAAATTAATTGAAGGGTAAGAGAGCCAGCGTAATTACCGGCATATGAGGCACTTCGTCTAAGTCCTCAGGCACATTGAAAACCCTTATAATAATACTGTGAGAAATAAAAAAAATAAAAAATACTGTGAGATGAAATGTTGGCGACGTTTACCATCGTTGGCCCCGTTTGCTCGTAAATTAAAAAAAAGCGAACTTAACCCCTAAAATCTGCCCCTCCGAAAAATTAATATCTGAGGTAAAACAGGGACATAAATCCTCCATAGATATAAGGGCGCGAGGCTCGACTCCCTCTTGGCCATTTTTTTAATAGAACAGAATAGAAACCCCTTTTTTATTAGATCATTTGACAGTTAGACTATTTTCCGATTTTAGTAACCATCCAGGGGGGGTTTATTTTCTAGATCCGCCCCAGCCCTGTTAGCAGCCCTGTGACGAACGAGTAATATTTATTAGTTTCATTATCTATGTAAAGTGCTCACCGTTGGGCCCGTACAAGAAGTACTGGTAGTTGTAAATCGGCAGTCTCACGGGGATAGTCACGTTCCACGACAAAGGGTTGTAGATTACTACCTGAAATTAAATGAAAGTTAAAAAAGTGAAATAAAACAAAACTTTATTTCAGTGGCGTAGCGTCATAGCATAGATCCAGGGCGGCAGTAGGAGTGGCGGCACTAGGGCGGAGTATTGCCATTCAACCCCACGAGCATGATGTGATATGCGGCGCAGTGCGTTTTTGCCGCCCCTTTAAGTCTGCCGCCAAAGATCGTATCCCCTCAACGTTACGCCACACACTGCTTTATATTATAATTGTAACCTTATCCAATCTTCTTGGAATGTAGGTAAGTAATAAAATATATAACATAATTCGAACTTGAAACGAACAAACCACAAATAACAGTTCTTCTTTGAAAGATGACCTACCGCGTTGGAGAACGCAAAACGTTTATACAATCGGCCGTGTATAAACATTATGCGTTTTTTATTAAAGTTTTATTATGTAAAATGGTTCAGTCACTGTGTAAAGCGGCTAAACATCGTTTAGCTGTAATAAATACCGGCGCCATTTATTATCTAGTGGTTTTGTAAAACAGAGGATTGCACAATCGGACTGTGAGTACTCAGTGTACGTGGAAAAGTGTCATCTGTTTGTGCATATTACTTACGAAATACTCTCTCTGTCGTGAGTTGAAACACTGAGACATGTTGAAGGAACAGCGGTAGTACATCGTGCCGGTCGGGCTCTTGCGGAGTTTACTGAAAGTAATAATAATACATTCATATACACTATACACACAAATAATCATTACTTGCGTTTAAAATTATATCAAAAAGACTGTAAAAAAATTAATTATTGACATGTTTTTTTAAATAAAAATTGTTAATTACTTAACTGAGTCGATTTGATTACAATCAACTCGGTCAAATCTTGCGAAATAAAAAACGACAGAAAAAAAAAATATACGAAAATTACTGATTGTGTAGCGACGGCGAGAGGGTAAAATTTGAAAAATAAAATCGCGCTGCTCAGCATTATCACATCATGAATTTATATCGATTGCAGATGGTAAATAAAAAATCACGCTTCACGGCATGTCATATTATCATAAAAATATTGATGAGTTAAAAAAAAAACGCACTGCGTGACATAGGTATCAAATAGTAACATACATGCATGATTATTATGAAATTGCTTATAAATCCTATTGAAATGGTGCGACAGACTTTTTGTTGATTTTAATTACAAAAATAGCTCAGGGCGGCAAATTCAGGCCTAGTCCCGGGCGGCAGATCTACGCCACGCCACTGTTTGACCTTCTATACTTACTTAAAAGCCTGCTTGAGTATGGCGGTGCTCTTCTGAATGGCGGTGTCCATTTTCTTAACGTAATAATCCTTCACGTACTGTCTGAGAGCGCCTGTTATCACGTTGTGGTCTTGAATTACGCCTGAAACATAACAAATGTGAGGGGGAAAGGCACCAATTACCCGGTAAATGAATTTATACCCACAGAAAAATAAAAATCCTCTCTGTAACAACTGGACTAGGTACTAGAGGAGATTTTTTTTCATAGCGAACTCCATAACAATACTAAAAGTATATCAATGGGCATCTTGACAGGGTTTTTATATTCCTGGTTAGGGTATAATTTATATTTATTTTTGTGTTGTTTATTTAAGTAAGTACTAACTTTATTTACAATTCTCCATTTAATTTTTTTATTTAATTGACTTATAAGACATTATGATGACCATTTTGGATATTGGGATAGGGGGAGGCCTTTGGTTGTCCCAACCCAATGCTGGCATTGGGACAATCAATGGCAGCATTGGGTATAAACTTAAAATAGAACTTAAAATTTTATTTTATGAGGATTTACCCATGATCCACTGAAATTCTTCGAATTTATTGTCGTTATTCCACAACTTAGCTAGAACCTGCAGCTGTTTCGCCATCTGTAAATGTTTTGGACAATTAATATAATATTATGTTATATGTGGCAGACATATCGTAGTAAACGAGGAGAGGAAAATCAATGCAAGAAAGTTCGAGCCACGAGTGTTCGAGTTTGGATTTCTTGCTTTGTATCGCGACACGCAACGATGAACCGAAAGTTATTATCAAAAATTACCGTAATTTACCTTTAATTAAGTAGGTACGTAAAATATTGAAAGATTATTTACGTTATTTACCACGATAATTTGCAGGTTTACAATATCTAGTCTGCCGCATGTAGGTCGCAATGCAGTGGATACCAGATGACGGCCGCCGGCGAAGAGGGAGGCCTAGGCAATAGGTGAAAGGAAGACTTGGATGGTTTCCACCAGGAATGGTAGAAAGAGGCTGGGGACAGAGAAAAGTGGAAAAAAGGAGAGCGGCCTTTGCCCAGCTGTGAGAGGACCGCATATAGGCTCAAAAATATTATTTATTGATTATTACGGTTAAGTTAACCAGTATCCATTACAGTACAGTAGTACATTGTTAATCCAGTTAATCCCAAACTAAAACTTAAACTTAACGGTTAGTGGGGCTAAGTTAAGAGAAATTTACCTGTAGATACAAATGTCCTTCCCTGGCCAGTAGTTTGATGGAAGGTCGTGAAGTGTACATTCCCGCGACGTACGATTGCTTGTCGTATGAGTAAGGGAAGAAGTCATCCTGCTTGGTTTCCAGAGTCGGGCTGGAAGACATTTTTTTATTGTACCTATAAGGAGAGCGGACGAACAAACGGGCCACATGACGCCCATAGACCCATAGACTTTTAACGAACATTTATCTTTCTCGTTATCCTTTCCTTTGCCCGAAACTTGACTAGAAGAGATCTCGATAAGGCCGTCTAAATTGTTGTTTGTTTGTACCTACCTATTGTTTGTTTTGTCCTGTTTGTGCGATATTACTTTAGATAGATAGATACATAGATAGAATCACTTTATTGTACATAATTACAGGAAAACTATAAATTACGGGACTAGTAGTATAAGGCACTGGATCTAAGTGCTCAAGATTAGCAGCTCATCAAAAACCCTCCATTAGAGGGTTTCTTAATTAATTAATTATTTAGGTTAATTTCTTTAACTGTATTATTAATATAGTGAGGTAAGATGTGTATGAGCGACGCACTTACATCAGATGACCCGTTTGCTCGACTGCTCTCATTATTTAATAATAAAAAACATGTATCAAGGCAGCCTTATAGCTTAGAGCAATCTCTTCCAGGCAACTGCTGAAGTTAAGTGAACTATATTGGGTAATTTGTGTTTAACGTAACGTAACGTACGTACCTGGCTTGATTCACGGCCTTCAAGTAGCAGATGGGCGAGGAGTACATGAGATGCAGCTTCTTATTGCGTTTGTACGATCTGTCGTTCACTACACTGTGGCAAAAAAATATGTAAAGGAAGATCCATTATATTTTAATGGGTCAAGATCCATTATATTTTAATGGGTACACATGAACATTATTAAAATCAGAAAAATATATAAAGTTAACAAAAAAAGGTTTCGGTTTCTCTTCTTCTGCTGATAAATGATGTATAATATGTCGATGTTGCTGATAATTTCGTCGATGTTGCTGAGTGTATTATCGATGTTGCTGGAGTACGGTCGATGTTGCCCTGGTATTGTCGGTATTGTTGAGAGGCATTCAACCTATGAGCTTGTCGATAGCTTGGCCACTGACCAATAAGCGATAGGAAAAAGTTACTGAGTGTAGTGTCGATTTTGATGTATTGTCTATGTTGCTGATAATACTGTCTATGTTAGGTACCGACAGTATTGTCGATGTTGCTGATAATTATCGTCGATGTTGCCGAGAATATTGTCGTCATTCCTGAATATATAGTCTTTGTTTCCGAGTGTATTATCCATGTTGCTGATAGTACTGTCAATGTTACTTGAGAATTGTCGATGTTTCCGATAATATCGTCGTTTTACCAAGAATATTGTCGTTGTTGTTCACAGATTATCTAGAGTACTGTCGATGTTGCTAACAATATCATCGATGTTACCAACAATATCAACGACGTCTCCTCTAGCCACTCACGCGATGAGCTTGTCTATGTTCCCGAACCACATGGGCGCATCGAAGTAGCCGAGCAACTGGCCCATCATGACCAGCACGTGGCTGCCATTGTAGTGCGGCGCCTGGCGCGTCAGCATCGACTCTATGAAGCGGTCTGCCTGAGGGGGAGGAAATTAATAGGTTTAGTTTAGGGCAAGTTTAAGCTTCATTTCTTGGGACGCTGCTAAATCTAGAGCTAAAACTAAATGAAACTGTCACGCTCACTCATATAATAGATTGCGTAAAGGGTGAGGGATATTTATTTACACCTAAACCAACGTTTGATCACAATTTCACCTAGTGGTAAGTGACAATGAGGCCGAAGATGGAGCACACGGGCTTAGTAAGTACTGGCTCTTCTATAAACACTGCCGGAACACATCGACGACGAAGCCAAGACATTCGACGAAAGACCTTACATAGAAGGGTGGTCGCCAGGCAGGCGGATGTTAGGACGCCGGACTCCCACACGGTAAATTCGAATTCGAAATCATGCAATGTCATGTACATACATGAAAAGTACATGAAAATTCCAATAGCGCGTTGCAAAGCTCACCCTCTCGTCGACGTTCTTGAAGAGAGTGTCTGACGTCACAAGCAGAGGGTCCCCGCACGTGCTCGAGAAGCAGAACCCGGGCGGGGACCAGTACCCGTCGAACAGCTTGTGCGTGAAGATATCTGTCTCCGCGCCTGCAAGTTATAACCCTTCGAATATATCTGCTGTTGTGGAATGGACTGTAGTTACGATAAATTAAGCGGGTTAAGACACTTAACATTCTATATTGCACTTAGAATACGAGTATGCTTCCCAGTTTTGGAATCCTAATCTATATTAATCGCCAAGATCACATCCAAAAGAAATTCATTAAGTTCCTGAACTGTCGTACCAAATCAGAGTATACAATATAGAGATATCTGGAGGATTAGTATTAATGTGTCAAGTTTGCTTGTTGCAAATCTGTCTATCTGGGTCACGGTTAAATGCGTCCACGATGAGTGAGCCCAAGTCATCACTTTCCCTCCGAACAAACTCCAAAGCTTGTCTGTTCATGCGCCATATCTCATCATCGAAGCTGATGAGGTTGACGAACAATGAGATCTCCCGAGGATAGCCGAAAATCCCCGAATGGCCGAACGTCTCTCGGATACGTTCGGCTAACCTCAAATATTTTCGAATGCGTCGGACTCTCACCCAAGTCATCACTGCCCCTCCAAACAAACTCCAAAGCCTGTCTGTTCATGCGCAAGATCTCATCATCGAAGCTGATCGGGTTGATGAACAACGCGTCGAATCCCATCTGCGCAGCCAGCGAGGCGAACTCCCGAGAGTGGCCGAAGACGTCCGATTGCCACGCGATGAGGGGTCGACCGCATTCCAGGAAGGTTGCGTTGAGTTTCCTGTAAAGAGTTTTTTCTATAGCTGTCTATAGAAACCAGTTTAAAAAAGTTACCCCACGTTGGGCGCCAGTGCAATGATTTAGATCAGGGATCCCTTACGCTTTCAACTTTATTGCAAGTTAACAAAGAGTAGAGGGTTAGTTTCCATGGACACTTTACCCTGTTATTTAATTTATTTTAATTTTATTGCAACACCAACAGCACATTAGACAATATGTATACCAAACTAACAACAAACGGCCAATTATAGGTTTTCACTAATAGAGTTATTGTAAACGTTTAATATTGTCTTTCTTATATAATACAATAAATGAAGCACTGGCGCCCAACGTGGGGCAAGTTTATTCAGTGTTACTATAATAAATTAGAAAAAGTTACCTGGTAGAAGATGCACCAAAGCATTAAGCTCGCCGTGAGCATAATGCCATGCGGCATAAATAAAAATAAATAAAAGATTGAATAATTTAACCAACTGAGCTATCGGATCGAATTAAAAAAGAGGTTTCTAATAATGGTTTCTTAAGTGTTGCCCTCACCTCAGTGAGTAGGTGAAGTGGTCGATGATGGCGTGGTAGCTGGTGGTGGCCTCGTCGTTCATACCCCACCCGCCTCCCACCAGCTGCAGCCGTCCTTGTCTCAACAGCTGGTACACCATGCGGCGAACTGCGCAGATATAAACCTAAGGCAAATCGCAAATTGCCGCCGCGAACCGCCGCGGAGAGCGGTGAAGCGGTTGTACTAGTAATACTGGATTGTATATAATCCGCTGTCATCTAACACACTCGCTCAATGTGTTTGGTCACAGCGGATTACATACAATCCCTGTATTACTAGTTTGACCGCTTCACCGTCCACCGCGGCGGAGCGCGGTGCAATGTGCAAATCGCCTAAATTTAGAACAAACCCCCAGAAAATCTTACATTTGACAGAGCTATTTCATAATTGTGATTCTAACCGGTGCTAGCAATAAATTTAAGGAAATTGCAACTTCCCCGTGATACAGGTATTGATTTTCTGTATAGCTACCCTAAGTTATAACATTCCTCTTTCGATTGGAGCTTAAAAAGACAAAATACATACCGGTGCCGTCGCGATTGCCCCACCAGTGGAAGAAGTAAGGTAAGTCTGCCAACGTAAACCTGCAAGCAGTAGGTAACGTATTGTCAAAACGGCACCACATTCGCGCAATAATTCTTGCCGAGACTCGGAAGCAAAGCGTGCGGCGCGAAAACGGCGTCACATTCCTGTTCTCGGGGTACTTGCCTGTTAGCGCCACGAATGTGGAGCCGGCATCTGAGTTGTGAACAAATGCCGCCAGTAGGTATACACCCGACATGGCATGACAGCAGTCGGGACCGACAGTTTAACGTGCTCTCCGGGACAGAGAGGGCTAAAGATGAAAATGTGCCATTAGCGGTCACCCATCATGGTTCTGACCGCGCCCAAAGCTGCATAACTTGCTCGATTAAAAAAGGTTATTTCTTTATCACAATAGTTTAATATTCCACATTTAGCTATAATCTTCACACCAGGCTACTACGATAATTTCTGACCTAAGTTTCTTAGTGCAGTAAAATTAAGAAATTCGGATGGTCTTGCCCCCCTTACAAAATAGCTGAATATTATCGATGGGGGGACTGACCTCTTCAGCTTATCCCCCCACAGCTGTGTGATGGTGAAATCCAATATCCGTTTCATGTTGATCTCCGTTTTGTCGTAGTAGTCGTCGTCTGTGGACAACATGTGACGAGAATGTGACGAATGTCGGAGAATTTTGTATGCTCCAGACGTTATTCGTGCGATTGTCTAACATTAAGTAGGTAATTATTAACAAAAACATGACTGAATTTTTAATTATATAAGAGATTTACGAATGTGAACTTTATATTTTAAACAAAAAAGTCTATAAAAGGGCGAATAATTAAAATTTGCCGCCCGATACCTTAGAAAATTAAGTGCTTATTTTGGAAAAGTAGTCATTTTAGGAAAGTGGTTATTTTGGACCTGAAGGGATAGCACGCCACTATATAACAGACTTTAAGGTTTAGTTTAAATTATTGTCAAAGAAAGACGCCTCGCCTCCACTCTTTTAATGAACGTTGGGACGAAATGCTTTTCTGTAAAGTCGGAACCAATGGAACTTGTTCATAATGTAAACAAACCTATCCTTGATTATTACATTAGACGATCAACTATAGTTTAATTCACGAGGAATAAATTTTTTTCGTATCGTTAACTACATTATACGGTGAAATATTAATAAAACATGAATAATTCATCAAACCATTCGTCATCGCAATTATGGTTTGTTTACATTATGAACAAGTTCCATTGGATCCGACTTTGTGATGCTTGACTAGTATTTTTCCGCATGTTGTGGCATCCTGTATAAAGAGAAGGCTACTCACACCCTGTGTAGTGCTGGTAGAAGGTCCGTGTGTATCCCAGCTCCCCGTGTGTGTGAGGCACGAGATGCACGTTCAGCATGCCTTCCACGCCCGTAAAGCAGCTCTGCAGAAACAAACAAGGTGTGTGGCGACACTCTACTTGCAGACAGATGTCGCTGTAGAACGCGCTATCGAAGTTTCCTGGGACTTCGCATTTATACGAGTTCCAAACATCCATTGACGGACGGACCAGGACATCTGGTCACCAGGCACAACACTCCGCCTGGTGGAAGATCTTTTCTTTTCCCTTTCATACAACTGACATTACGTCATTCCATGTCCTAAGCTCTCATAGTGAGTTCCTACAAGGTGTAAGGAGATTGGACAATCAAAGTCATATCCTCTATTTGAACATAAAATGTTATATACATTTGTAAGTTGTGATCAAAATAACCCCTTCAGGGTCCACCTGCTAATGACCACTCTTCTATATAAAGTCTGTCGTCAAATATCTTCGCTTCGTCGTCGATGTGTTCCGTCAGTGTTTATAGAAGAGCCAGTACTTACTAAGCTCGTGTGCTCCATCTCAGGCCTCATCGTCACTTACCACCAGGTGAGATTGAGGTCAAACACGGGTTTAGTCGTAAATAAAAAAAAGGCTTTTGCTCAGTAGGTACGGATCCCTACAGCTAAGTAGTAGCCGGTTTTAATTCTTAAAGTAAATACCACAGAAATCAGACTACTAATGCAGAGTGCGTTAGTAGTCTGATTTCTGTGGTATTAGAACAATGACGTGAGCAATGACAGCGAACCACGAAGTTGACCCCTAGGTCACTTACTTTCATACTTTTGACATTGACTAATGTATGGAAAAATGCTCAAATCGCATGCGCGAACTGGCAGACGCGGTTTCTTTATAAAACTTCTCTAACGAGCAATCTACATAAGGGCGGATTTCAAAGACTGGTAAATACCCTATTAAATAAGGTACAGATTTTTACTTACCTCGTAGCCGCATGCTTCGCCATACTCTTTCAGAGGTGTGACGAGATCCAACGTCGCTGGATCCATTGACATCACACTCACTATGTCCAGTATTACTATAATTATTGTGTTCATGTCTAGTATACTCTCAATTCTATCTATTGAAAAAAAACTAAAAAAACTAGTTTTATTAGTTTTTAGTTAATATATTTTTATTGATTTAATATCATGAAGATAGGTAAAAAAATACCTTGTTTAAAATTATCAAGTAGAAACAATTGTTAAATAATTAATTACCTATGTAATTTCCTTTAAAGAAATTTCTTTTTTGGAATTTATTTTTAAAGAATAGAGCTTCGTGAGAGCTTTCATATATGTATTATAACTCAATATGATACATTCTTGGAACAAAATGCATAATTCAATTTATATTATAAAAATTATTAATGAAATTAAAAAATTTGACCAAAAAAAATATAATTGGTTTTATATTCTTCAGAACGTCCTAAAATTTTGGCCATGTCATATTTTCGATATTTTCGCCTACAAACTACATTAATTTAATTTATTGAATTTATTTTTAGTTGAATGCATCTCAATCAATTACAGTCAAAAACACTTCAAATGACCTAAAGAGAAACCACAATACTGGTTTATTGCTCTCGACTGTAAAGGAAATCATCTCGCATTGTACGTATAATGTTATGTTTAACGAAAACATTGCTGGATTTTTAAATATTTACAATTAACATTAAATACATACAATGTACGGGATGTATGTAACAAGGTACCTACTTATTGTTATTCTTAACTTGATTGTTGTGTAAACAATTACAGAGCGATATACGCCACAAGGGATTTGCATGTTCGAGAAATAACATACATAACTCACACGTTCTTAATCCCCGAGGAACAGAGGAACAGGAGACAGAGGAACTACCTTCCATCACAGGTAGTTCCCACTTTTTGTCGTAAGATTTGGTGGACAAACGTGATAGGTGGCGAGTCTAACGCCGTCTACTAGGTGTAGAAGTATCCACTAAGAGTCTAAGTCTGGTCTTAGTCTAAGACCCTTCCTCGCCTCTTACGACACCCACGGGAAGAGTTGGGATGGTGCTGTTTCTTTAAGGCCGGCACCACACGGCACTAGACTGATTAAAACATCTAAGATGCAACGTTACGAATTTACGATAAGACTTGGTTTCCGTACAAGTTATTCAAGTTCTATTTCTTCTTCAAAGTCGTATCCTTTATTGCTGAGGGTCGTGATCATTCTAAGGAATTAATCACATAGAACTATACTCTTTTGCCTTTCCCATTTCACACACTGGTTATCTGTGTGCAGGTTTCCTCACGATGTTTTTTACGTCAGAGCAATCGGTATTATGTAAGTGACTTATTCCAGAAATACCTCTAGGACATACAGGGGATTTTTGACTTTTTGTCCAAAACACCCTTATGTGCGTCGCCGTTGAGTTCTGCAGGGGAATTTTGGACAAAAAAGTCGAGATGATTAAACGTAAATTGTGATTACACCTAAGTCTTTTTAAAAAAAACGAAAAACTTGGTACATGAATTGCACGACCTAATTCCAGCATCTCCATTCCGCCTTCGGACTACCAGGCGCGGGGAGGGGTTCCATCCTTATGTTGTTGATATCCCTTCTGCTAGTACGAAGCGATTTGCTTCTTCGTTCATTATGCGAACGGCTAAGGAATGGAACAGCCTGCCGGTGTCAGTATTTCCCGAAACCTACAACCTTGGGATCTTCAAGGCCAGAGTGAATAGGCATTTACTGGACCCGCATGCTCCATCGTCGACCTCATCGTCGCTTACCATCAGGCGAGATCGTGGTCAAATGCGGGTTTAGTTATACATAAAAAAAAAAACATGACATTGCATGGTTTCGAACCCGAATCTCCTGGATGGGAGTCTAGCCTAGCCTTTTTTAAATTACTTTTAATTCATCTATCGTATCCGGTTACAATTAGGTGCAATAAAACAAGATTTATTTTATTAATAAATTTTTATTTCATTCATTGTAGGTCTCATTTACAAAAATATAATCAAAAACTATCACAAATTTAATTCATACTGAACAATAAACGTTCTAATCTGTTTCGCTTTGATTTTAACTTTGAATCCATTATCTGATACATTTTCAGAATCTTTGGCTGCCTCCACAGGTTTAAAACTACCGTATTCTGTGTTGAAACTCTCGGAAAATACATTTTCTGTGTTCCAAGTCCATTTTGAATCATTATCCAACCACTGGTTTGCTGCTAGCGCTGTTTCCTTAAAAGCTTTTAGCTTCAAATTCTTGAAAATGGACTTCAAATCTACTTCAATAGTAGAATCAGTTTTATCAGCCTTCTCTAAATAGTTTTCCAATCTTAACAGCAATGTGTCACCGTACCAGGATTCTAAAGTTAGTAAATGTATTCCTTTCGGTAGTTCATTAGCGAAACTATGGGCCTTTGTCAAATTAAGCCACTGTTCCAAGCTTACATCTTTGGCATCTGATACTAAAACTTGAGGTTGCAAATGATATTGTAGAACCAGTTTCTTTTCTTGTATACTATCGTCTTTATTACCCGCTCTAGATATGTAAATCCTATGTCTTCCTCTAACAACTAGGCCTACACCATCAGCTGTTTCATTCAACGCTTCTCCTACGCCAAATGCATCATCATGCAATAGCCTTCTGTGCAACATTAGTTCTATTTGTCCTTCTAACAAAGACGAACCTCCTTCTGTTCTATCGGTTAACACAGACACTTTACTCTTGTCATCTTTTATAAAGATTTCATTTGTAACCGGATAATAATTGCCAGCTACTGGTTCTTCTAAAGTAACATTCCACTGCGGTCTTTGGTTCAACTTTCTTTTCAACATCTGTCTACCATTAGAATCTGTGTAAAATTCTCCATTGTTTATAATATCGGTTACGTATCTAACTATATACTCTTTGCCTACTCCGTCTTGTATGTTTATAGGGCCGACTACCCAATCGTGTTCAATAAAATCTGCTCCATCGTATATCCTAATAGAAGCTGCTACATTGTCAGTAGTAGTGATTCTGATTTCTTTAACAACTGGACCGTTTGGTCCTTGAGTGAAATTATAACCGATCTCGTATGGATCAGTAACGTTTGGTCTAAAAATGTAGGCCCCAGATGATCGTTCAGTGAAAACAGTGTTGTCCCCAATGCAAGCGGAGTAGTAGTAGAATTTAAGATCGAGTTTTACTTCAGTGCCGTCAGGAAGGATCGCGTAAGTTAGAAGTCCAGTTGTTTTATCAATGCGTAGTCTGATTCGCTGTAAATATACAGAAGTTTGGTTAATTTTGAAAAGTAAGATTATATATTGACTAAGTCGTTAAACGTGTCCATTGAATAATAAGATTACAAGAAAATGAAAATGTACAATACAAAACAAATGCATATTAGCAAAAGAGTCACCGCTATTTAAAAAGTAAAATTGTTAAATAAAGAGTCATTAATTCTGATTAAAAGGAAAATTATTGATTAACGAGTCATTTATGATGAAAAGTTAAATTTGCATTAATGTTGACTAAGGTATTCATTGAAAAGTAAATTACATAAAGGCGTTATCATTGAAAAGTAAAATTACATTGCCAGAGACATTGTCGTAATTGAAAAGTTTAATGATGAGAAATATAAAAATCCTCGCCATATTACGGATTATTTCGAACTACTTTTTTCATAGCAAACTCCATACCACAGACCATAAAAATCATTGTCAATTGCGCCCTCTTGACATGGCGTTTATGTTTCTGGTCAGGATAAGCCATAATACCTACTACATAATGTTAATACCTATGTTAAAACTCAGTCTAATCTCATCAATTAAGGAAGGAAGGCAGATCTATTGCCTTCCTTCCCCTACTTAATTAGTTGCTTAATTATTATGCTTGCTTACCTCATTTCCCAAGACTATATCCTCAGGGTACGTCGTCACCACCATGGGATCATCAGACAGCATCCTCATTTCGTCATCATTAAGACTAGGATATAATATTTTCTTCTCCACATTGTCTCTCCCTTTCATTGGTTCATTCTCCGTTTTCCTCGCATCTTGTATTATCTTTTCTAACTGTCGTATATCACTGCTAACTATGCTATCTTTTTTATCTTTCAGCATGTTTAAGTCTGCATCTTTCGCTGAGTTGACATATTTATTTTCTTTTTCTGTGTCAGCGTAGTATTTTTCTGTAAATTCTGTATCGTAAACCGGTGCATCTGGGATTCTTTTCTTAGTTATTACTCGTACAGGTCCGTCTATATCGTGATCTGTATTAATAATTAGATTCGGTGACTTATACAACTGCTCTTCTTCAATGTTCTTTATGTCTATGTAAGATTGGTCTCTAATTTTTTTCCAGTAATCGTTTATATTGGCGTAGTAATCATGTTTTCTGTTATCATTAATTCGTTTTGTTTCCCTCTTATTTATTTTGTTAACTTTTTTAATGTAGTATGATTTGAACATCAAGGGTTTGAGGTAAGCGATGAATACGATTTCGTGAGTGGCTTTGGACTGTCTTGTTGGTATTTTACGTATCGAAGAAGGGATGTCTACAAGTTGCGATACTATTTTCTCACCTGGAACAAGATACACTTTTTGATATCTATTTTTCACATT
This sequence comes from Hofmannophila pseudospretella, assembly GCA_947369225.1. NCBI lineage: Eukaryota > Metazoa > Arthropoda > Insecta > Lepidoptera > Oecophoridae > Hofmannophila > Hofmannophila pseudospretella. Next base: position 15,739,757 of record OX376312.1, on the reverse strand, counting down.
GATTAGAAACCTTACAAGAAATCATCAAGAAGAAATTGGTGTCACAAAAATTAAGAGATTACATGTGTATTATCATATGTAATATCTGTGATAAGGTTTTACACGTTGCGTAATTTGAGGGGCTCGTAGCCTAGTTGCAGCCGAAAGTGATCGTGGAGGTTAAGCAACGTTGGGTGCGGTCGGTACCTGGGTGATAGGGTTTACAGTATAGCAGGGATACGTTTTTCTTCTCTCTCTTATTACCTGTATATCTGTGATCCATACATGTTTTAGGCTTTTCGGACTCTTAGATAGTTGTTCAATAGGTTTAAAGGGTTTATATTCTTACCGTTAGGCGCATATACGTCGTAATTTCCATCAACAACTGGTATCCTGATAGATTCATTGACATGCCATGCGAGGTGGTTGTATACTGTTACCTGCGAAATTACGAGAACATTGTAAAAAAAAGTGGGGATAGAAGGTATGACTTTGTACAAAGTTAGCCTGACTCTCCAGTACCATGTTTTTAGTTATTTTATTTATGCTCGCATTGCTGTTTCGCGGTTTGAAGGATAAGAGAGCAATATTTGCTAATAACCGTTCTTACCACAAACTGTTGGCTGTTTTCAGATGTTTCACATCGGGACTCGTTCAGGTGGCATCTGTCGTAGCTCAGTATTGGAGGTTTCAGGGCGTCGCCTTGCATTAATTTACTGGAAAACAAGAATATATTAAACAACTACATTTAAAATTATAATATAACTTACATTTCTAATGCCCATCTGTATTTCTTGCTAAGTATTTAAATAATCGGTAAAAGATATGGTCAAACATGGATTTTGGCAGATTCCTGTATACAACCATTCGCCATATAAAATGACATTTATTAGAGTTTTTTGGCTTAATTTTTTAATATTTTTGATGCTGTTTGATGTTTTCTGCTGTGTTATTAACTAATTTAGTTTTATTTTTACATGAAAATCTACATTCTTTTCATCTAAGATTGTGTTATATCTTGATGATATTGTAATAGTTACTAGTGAGTTGAATATTATAAAATATAGCGCCAGGTGTGCTGTTCTTCACCCAGATGTGAATAACTTTTCTTTATTGATGACAATACAGGTCAATTAGCTAAATTTAAACGTGTAAGTATTGAGCTTTGTATGGAACAGCTGATTTTTTTTCGCGATTTCAGAGTTGGTCCCATATTGAAGTTGTTCAGTTATGGATACTGAAACGGACACGGTTTTGTTACACCCAGGCTCCAAAGACTGTATATCTGTGTTTGATGCGCTGCCGACCTGGAAGTATTTAACTGTCTTTGGTCCAACTTACTTGAAGGCCTGTCTGGCGATGGTAAGCGCATCATCTATAGCTTCATTGAGTATCCTCTCGTAGTCATGAGTCACGTGTTGCTTCTCGGTGCCAGTTATTGCGTCGTGATGTTGCATCACACCTGGACAAAGTCTTACGTTCTTATGCCCGATTTACATTGGTCAAGTGTTTAGCGAAGTGGGAGTACAAGTACAGTGCCGATTATGGTACTCGCCACTGTCCATACTCACTGTACGGTGGAAGACACATAAAGCTATACCCTTAAGTACGTTGTCGCTTTAAATTATTTGACACATTCATACGAATGTCAAAGAATCATAACAAAAACTTATTGCGACTGGGTTCCACGGAGTATAGCTTGATATGGCTTCCACTGTACTTACCCACTTCGTTAAACACTTGACTAATGTGAACCGGCCTTACTGTGTGTAGCAAGAGGTGTCAGAATTGTTTTATTCTAACATACCTACTACATATAATATATTAGTAGTTTACTTACTTATCTCTTTTTGTCAATGTTAATACTTACATTTTGGAAAAACAATTTTTGAAAAGAAAAAACAGACCGAAGAGATTGATTGTGTTCTCAGGAAAAAGGGGCGGTTTGATGTTTCGAGGGCAAGATTTTGAACTACCTATGACGAAGGGTGCCTCTGTCTACCCCGTCGGGGATTGTGGACGTAAAAGTTATGCTATGATTTTAAAGTTTCGGGTCGAGGGGGGACATTAGCTTAGTAATACATACCCATGGCGCTCTTTAGTTCGTTAAGGACAAACCGGTTGTGGTCCTCCAGTCCAGCTAGAACTTGCAGCTGTTTTACCATCTGGAAACCAAATATGTACATAATAACGATATTTCGATGATATTTCGAACATAAATCGTCGAATTGTGCACTTCGTGATAAAAGCATATCCGAAAATAGGGCACATGACAAGTAACAAATATTAAATGCATTTCATAAATATTAAGAAATAGACATAAATTGACGGTCACATGTGAAAATAGAATTAAAATTTGTTGAAAAATAAAATAGCTACAGGCAATCAAAAATCAGACGGTAGAAAGAGATGGTGCTACTATGAAGTGACGTCACTCCTGGGTAGCGCCATACAAGCAGGACCTTGCCTACATATTAAGATAGTTTTGCTAGAAAGGCACGGAGCATCGCCACTACTAACTTTAACCATTAATATCGCTGATGTTAGTTAAGATATCGATAAACGGATTACAGATCCATCTTCAGTATGTTCATGTAAGTTGATTGATGCAATAAAAAAATTAGACATGTACGCTATTATGTCTTTGTACACTGAGTGTAACAAAACCCTCATATAGTCCCGAAAGGAGGGTGTTCAGTATCCATAACTGGACGACTTTCAGAATGGGGTCAACTCTAAAAGCGCGAAAAAAAATCAGCTGTTCCATACAAAAGCTCAATACCTACACGACCAAATGTATGAAACAGCTTGATTTTTTTTCACGATTTCAGAGTTGGCCCCATAGTGAAAGTTATTCAGTTATGGATACTGAACACCCCGCTGCTTTTTGGACTACAGAGGTTTTTTGTTACACCCAGTATATAGGCAGGTACCTATTTCGATACCTATTTGTACTTCACAATTTCCTTTTCTATCTCATGTTTGTTGTTTTATATTTGTGTAATAAAGTGTATTTTACTTTTTACTTTACTTCCATTCAAATGGACGAATCATTCCATTCCTTGTACCTGTAGATATCTGATTACAGTCCCTACACGGTCGCGCTACGTACCTGCAGGTAATTGTTCCCTTCCCTCTCGAAGAACTTTGTGGTGGGGCGCGAAGTGAAATAGCCCGTCCAATAGGCGTTGGGGTCGCTTGCGTACGGGAAGAAGTCGTCCTGCTTCGTTGGTAGGGTTGGACTGTAAAGTATGGTAAAATCATTGAACTTAATTGAAAATGTAACTATATTTAAAAAAGTATACATTTATTATGATTCTCATTTAATGTACATACATAACTTCACGCTATGTCCCTTGCGGGGTGGACAGAGATAATGGAGCGCCACGAATCTCTGTCTTGTCACGCCTCTCTTGCTTCCTCTACAGTCATTCGTCGTTTCACGCATGCTCGCCGTTGGGGTCGTCTGCTCTGTACATTAAAATCTAAGAGCACTCTGTCAACCTCATCTATAAAGGTCTGTCTAGCACGTCTAGGACGACCCCGGTTTTCCTTCCACTCACTTTAAAATTACTGTACTTTGGAAGTGTCAATGTATAGAATAGAGAACACGTTCTGTACTAAATTGACAATTATAGGCTGACTACACGACGACGGTTCCTACCCCGGTGCCAGTATCAGTCGGTTCCATGGAACCGGAGCTTAATATAAAGGGTAGGACTACACGCTCCGGTTCCAGCACCGGTTCGGTTCGCTCCATCCAATAACGAGTCGCTAACTTCAAGTGGGGAGAGGGCGAAGCGAACCGAACCGGGGCTGGAACCGGACGCGTGTAGCCCAGGTCTTAAGCTTTCGGATACTTACTTGGCATCCTTAACAGCCTTCAGATAGCAATCGGGCGTCGAGTAGAACAATTTTATATTGAGTCCATCTTTGGCTGCTTTCATATTAGTATATCTGAAATTGAAAGGAATTATGAAATCAACCTATTTGCACACGAAAGATGCAACTCGGAGCGCCAACGCAGAGAAAAAACTAGATTAATATTAAGAAAAATCGTTTTGAAAGGCAAGAGTTTTCACCCGCCGAAATGGGTATTTAACCAGGGGTGGGTAATGCCCTTTTCCCCCTTACATTTTTTCTGAATCGCTCTGAATTGCATCTAAAGATGGGTGCGTCGATTTTTTAAGAAAAATCTTAACTAACATTGCATTAAATTAAACAAAAGCAAAGCATGCATGTTTTTTTTAAATACAATAAGTAGGTGAAATAAATACATTTTAAGCCTCGGTTACACATGATCGTCGACCGACCGTCCGGTCGGTCATATAATGCGGTCATGTGAATTACCAGTTGTCGACCGCTTTCGGCGAACGATCAAGAGTCACTAGGTTATTATGAATAATATCACACTATCATCCTCATTCATAAAAACAAACACATTCATACAACACAACACGCACACACTGTTGCTTTCTTCGTCCGTGCAGTCACTGAGGGGCCAGCTGAAAATCAGCGCCGTGGCTTGCCTCAGCATTATGCTGAGCTGGTGTACCCTTTTTGGCACTGTACCGCACCGGATGTTTTGTGCTGCATGTATTATATTAATCTTGTATACTTTTGTATTGTGTTCTAAGTATATTCTGGTGTTTACAGTGATAAATAAACGTTTTCAATTTCAATCAAGCGAATGACGTTGGACTACTTCGGCCAACGACCAAGTGTAAACTATGGCGGTTGGTGACCGTAAGTCGTCCACCGCAGGTCGGTCGCCGAATCGGTGAACGATCAAGTATAACCGGGCCTTTATTCAATAAACAAGATACCCTTCCCCAGCTGCCGTATGTATCAAAATGGGTCAGATAACACAGAAAAATCAAATGAGAACATTTCAACACCCCCGAAAGCAAGTTCTGGTCACATCCCAGCAATAGTCCGTTAACCTTTTTCAAGCCTTTTTCATAAGAAACCGTGTTGTTTTACTGTGCCGTAATGATCTATAAATTATCTGATAAATCCACCTATGTACACATTATAGAAAGCAATAAAGGTATTGAGTATTGTGTATATGTAAGCCACTGTATATGTAAGCACACTCACTCGATAAGCTTGTCGAGGTTTTTGTACCACATGGTTGCGTCTTGATACGTAAAGTCTCCCCCCATCGTGAGGAGAACGTTCTGCGTTCGGTACGCCTTGGTTTGGTTGCTCACGTACTCAAGGAATTCCGAAATCTGAGGAATTTTTATTTTATTTTAAGGAGAGCAGACGAGCAAACTGGTCAATTGATGGTAAGTAATCACCGTCGTCCATAGACAAACGCGGGTTTAATCGACAATAAAAATGTAATTACCATATCTCGAAATATAATATTTACCATATCACAACGGGAATGGTAATTAGGTCTTGTGAATCATTCGATTGACGTTTATACGTTTATAGAAATCCCTCGCTTGGCGAGTCGCAGTCGAGTAAAGAAATAGTAAATTGATTTTATATAAAGTTAACGCCATCGTCACGCCGAAAATATATATCTATTGGAGTATTTTCAGCTTCTAATAAAACAACTAATGTAACTTTTAAATAAATTAGAAAAGGATGAAAAAAATTGCAAGAGCAGGAATTGAACCTGCGACCTTGCCGTTCCGTGGCAGTGCTCTAACCAACTGAGTAAGTATACCTAGCATGAGAAATGCATAATAAATAAAATTTAATGTAACTTTTATTTCCATTTTTGAATGTTTGTGACTACAATTTTGGTTTGGGAGTATCCTGTCATAAAAATGATGATTTTTTTTTAAATAAAAGTTGTTTGGTCGACTAACGATAGAGCGAAGCGCTGTGGACGCCGACTGCATGCCTGAATGCAGGAGTGGTATGGTACAAAAATCTCGACAAAACTCAAAACAACATAAAATGTTTTACAATAAATAATAATTACTTATGCAACAGTAATACAAGTCAGGGTTCGTGTATTAGGTAAAATTGGTCTGTCTCTGTCTCACTTCAGTCTTAGTACATTCGCGTATCGCTATCAATAACCGAAGTCTCAAGACCCGAATTTCTTTCTAAAAGCTTAATAAATGAATTATGAATTACTACCGTTCCCAAATGATATTACTTAAGAGATAACGTGCTAAAAAGAGATAGAGCTATAACAAATCTATGCCATTGTCTTTGTTTTACACGGCATCTCATATCTATTCGTTGTTTTATACCTAAACAATACAAATTCAAGCATATTTTAGTAGAAAATGTACGATGACGCCTAAATTTCACAAAACTACTCTTAGTGTGGCCAGAAAACAAACAAAGGAATCTTATAAAAAACCTCACTGACCTCTATATTATCTCTGGACTATTGTCATACATTTAAATTTTGTATCTGTGAGACACAAAATACTATCGGGAATCCCGTAGTAAAACTTAATGCCATAGAATCAGGATATCAAAATATTTGCATCTAATAATAGCACCCAATAAAGCTACTCAAGAGTACATGCCACATCCATCAACATTAACCCTTTCAGTACCAACACCAACACTCACTCAATAAGCTTGTCCAGATTTTTGAACCACATCGCGGCGTCTTGGTAGTTGAAGTCGTCGCCCATCGTCACTAATATATTAGGCGTAGTGTATGACCAGGACATGTTGTTTACCAGTGTTAAAAACGCGTCTACCTACAAAACAAGGGCGTGGCGGAAGACCAGTGAAGAACAAATCTTTTTTAATAAAAAAAAAAACTACTACAGTATTTGATTTCAATGATGATTTGGACAACCAAGGAATAGACGTTCCAGGAATGTTCGTTCGGGGAATGAACTTTTAGGGATGTTCCGGGAATTATTGTTTAGAGAATTGGACGTTCTGAGGATGGATATGTCGCAGCACATTACATTAGAATTTGTATATTAGAAGAACGGACGTTTAGAGACGTTCCGGGAATTGACTTTTAGAGGATAATACGTTCGGGGGAATGGATGTTTTGGGAATTGATTTTCAGGGAATTGAGTTTCAGGGAATGGACGTTTAGAGAATTAGACGTTATAGGAATGAACGTTCGGTGAATGGATGTTCGGGGAATGGTCGTTTACAGAATTGGATGTTCGGGGAATGTACGTTTAGAGAATTAGACGTTATAGGAATGAACGTTCGGTGAATGGATGTTCGGGGAATGGTCGTTTACAGAATTGGATGTTCGGGGAATGTACGTTTAGAGAATTGGATGTTCAATTGGAAGTGGACAGACTAGATACTCCGGGAATTAAACCGCTTGTCACCTTGTTATTAAAACCTTTTTAATTTTACAATTCCACAGATGAGATGGCGTTAATTGAGAAAGTTATGTAGCTTCCATAACAAACTTTTTTTCAAGTAAATATTAACTCACAGTATTGAATGGACTTTTTCGTAAAGGTTTTGAATCATGGTTTATTTTTGCCTTGGACTAGATGTGTTTAAAAAAAGTTCTAGTAAACTACAGTATTAATAGCAGCTCTAGCATAGTATAGAAAACAAGGCATGTTATAGGTACACTGATTTCTATAGATTGAGTCTTCCATATAAACTGAGAAAGGCTTGATAGATAATCTTACAGAAGAATCTTCTCTATATTCAGTGGATTATCATCATTGATGTAATTTAGGCATAAAAGCTCTATCTATAGATATCTATCTGTGATGTTAGATAACTTTTGGTCTTAAAAAGTGCATAATTAAAATTATTAATTAGGCCATACGAATTTATCCCAAAGCCACCAAAATACGTGATATAATCTAACAATAGCACAAGGAATACACAATGCATATGCATGCATAATTAAATTAATTAATAAGCAAAATAACACTCACTTAATAAGTTTATCTAAGTTAATGTACCACATCGCGGCGTCTTGGTAATGAAAATCCTCGCCCATGGTCACCAAAATATTGTTGGTACCGTACGAGTTTGACATGTTCTTGGACACTTCTATAAATTGGCTCACCTTTGAGACAAATAATTTTATTGGAATAGAACAGGATATAATGGAATAGAACCAATAGATTAGAATAGAATGGAATGGAATATAACATAATAGAATGGAACGGAGCGGAATGGAACGGAGCGCAATGGAATGGAACGGAATGGAATTGAACAGAAAGTATCTTTGATCAATATTTTACAGTGCTTAATTCATTTTAAATATAGGTATGTTTTAACTAAGTATGTATATTTTTATTTACAAAACTTAAGTATACATTAAGTACTTAGTTATATTTTGGGAACTACATAACTCGCATCAAATAACTAAATAGTTATTTTAATCACTCGTAAAAACGTAAGGGACTTTTTTTATTAAAAATGTAATTTCAGCTAATTTAACGCAAATACTGCAAAAAAAACACATAAAAATGGAGAAATACTGTTTTCTAGTAAACGTTACTATGAAACAATTAATAGAAAGATGGACGACGACATCTTGCGTCGAAAACTTACCCTTTTCTCGACATTGTACAAAGGCGAGTCCGGGTCGTCGATGATGGGTTCGTCACTGCATAGGACATCGAAGCAGAACCCCGGCGGTGGCTGGTACATGTTGTACAGAACGCCCGTGAATATGTCTGATGGTTTACCTGGAGTCAGAAGTTGTACAGTGGAAGACGCATCAAGCTATACTCGTTGGAACCAATGTCGCAATAAGATTTTTTATACTTCCTTGACATTCGTATAAAAGTGTCAAATAAAGCGACAAAGTATACCTAGGTATAGCCTGAGGGCTGGTTTACACTTGTCAAGTACAGTGGCGAGTGCATACTGCCAGGCACTCGCTATTGACCACCAGTGTGTAAACCAGTCCCAAATGTGACATTTTGGATTGTAGCGGTTTATGACGTCAACGGACGCCAGTGTGCACCGTTAGCAACGCGCGCACACACACACACACACAAACGTCCGTTGTCGTCATAAACCGCTACAATCCAAAAGGTTACCTAACAGCATTTGAATAGGATACCAGGTAGGTAAACGACATTTAGATTATTATGGTGAAGCTAGCGCCGCTCCAGAAAAAAGAAAATTCTTTTGAACTTGGTAAGGCATTTATTAAAAAGTGGACAGTAGAATTGTTCAACGGATGAAGAAGTTTTAATAATGATTTAGTATCCTCATAGTGAAATCATAACAAGTATAAACAACACCATAGGACTCCAATGATTGTGTAGAAGGCGTGATCGTGAGCAATAGATCATGATGACCTTTAATCGACAACAATGGTAAATCCGTCGGTTTTTCGTACACACATTAAAGAAGGAATGCATGTAGTTGATCATACTCGTGTCCACACGATCACCCATCATGACTGATCGTGAAGAGGACCCTATACTTACCCAAATCATCATCACCCCGCCACACCATCTCCATACTCTTGCCCGCCTTCCGGACCCCCTTATCCTGGTAGTCAAGCCTCCCAAGGAACAAGCCATCATAGCCCATAGCGGCCAGTAGCGAGGCAAACTCCCGCGAATGGCCAAAAGGGTCGATCTGCCAGCCGACGCGTGGCATGCCGCACGGGCCGAAGGTTTGGTTTAGTTTGCTGGATGAGGGAACACAAGAGAAATCGTAACTCTAGATTAAGAATTTAAGGAACCTCCGACTACTAATGCGGTTTGGATTTGAGCTCAAATCTTTGATGTCAGATAGGATCTCTGGAACGATAACAGGTGGTTCGAGTTTGAGCTCAAATGTTTAGGACCACTCTTCCTCCCGATGTGTTTCCCCTGCGCTACGACATGGGGTGCTTCAAAAAGAACGTAAAGAGAGTCCTATCCTTCTGGTATTGCACGTATCTCTAGGCAACGGTGACCATTTACCATCAGGTGGCCCGTTTGCCTGTTTGTCTTAGCCTATATATAATATTTATTTGATTTGTTAATTTTGTCTGATTCAATAAATAATTTTATTTTATTTTATTTAAAAAGAACTATGTTGTACTTCCCACATCTAGAACCTTGAGGACCTGATGATGACCAGGACAAAGTAAGATCCCCTTACGATAAGGGGATCTTACTTTTCTTCATTGAGGACTTGATGATAAGGTAAGGGACGACCCTTACCTTATCATCAAGTCCTCAAGGTTCCTGATTTGGGAAGCGCGCCATGGTCCTAAATACTAAAGCTCAAACAAGAACGACATAACTGTTATTGTTCCAGAGGTCCCATCTGCCATCAAATATACTCCAACTACAGATATAAGAAGTAGCCCAGAAAGTTTCTAATCACTGTTCGGTTCGCTGCATCCAATCACAAGCGCTGATTTCAAGTGGGATGAGGGCGGAACGCATGTGATTGGTTGATAATAGAAAACTGAAAACGTCGTTTTTAGAGGAGGTCATTTAGGAGTTTAAAGTTTGGAGTAAGATTTTGGGGAGTCAAATGTTTACAATAAAAAAATACCTGAGCCCCCAAGTAAACTGATCCACTGTGCTCTGGTAATGTGAGGCTGCCTCATCGTTCATGCTCCACGCGCCTCCCACGAACTGCAGCCGGCCCTGCCTCACTAGCGCATGTACTTTGTGACGCGTATCGTCCGACTGCCGCACCCACCACTTCCAGAAAAACGCCGTCTCTACGTAGATGAATCTGCGAGGAAGAAAGTAATCAATAGAAATCTATGCAATCCTAGTGTATCTTAAAGAAATTTTGCTGTAAGATTGTAGATAAATATATTTTTTAGCGCTCTGTGATAACATTTTTGTGATTTATGCAAGATTTTCACAGTAACGGACGTCGTCCAACTTTCGCATCCCTATTTCCAAAGAAACGCTGTTTCTATGTAGATGATTTCTTTCAAATTTATTATGTTGAAAAATTTGCAACCCTGCTGTATTTCCATAATAAATTGATGTAAGATTCTAGATAATTAATGTATTTAGATGTCTTTAATTATATATTTTGTGATTTATGTATGATTCTTGAGTTTTGAAGATTCGTGTCAAACAATGAAAAAATATTTATTTTACCTTCGTTTAGGATCCGCCCATAGCTCTTTGATTACCGAGTCCAATATGTACTGCACACCGGCCTTCTGGATATCGTTTTTACCTGAAAATAAATAATGTATCGAACATTAGAGATTGGCAGCAACAATGGCGATTCCGGGGTTCTCGTAAATTTAATAAGAAAAAAATTGGTTTTTTAGGTCATCGTTATTTATTATTGTAACATGTAGATGCTCGAGTGCTACCTTTACATAATTTAAAAGCACCTTACAATGCTTTTCAACTTGGATGAAAGAACAAACAGTCTCCCTCTACTAAACATTAGCTCTCCATAAGGTCGAGCGTTCGTTCCTTCATACTTTTCAGGGTTTTGAGAAAGGTAATAACCAAATACAAACAATATGGGGAATGCAATACTAAAACACTATTAAATCTGCCAAGAGAGTCGTTCAATGTGGTTATTTACATAGAACGACCACAGTCCTCATCAACAACTAAGAATAAACCACACAAATCCCTACCCTACCCAAACTGTAAAATGTCATATTCCTCTTCATCATCAGAGAAGCGAAAGGGAAGAAGCGAAGCCAGCTCTCTTCTGATCCAACCAATAGCGTAGGAGCTAGCATCAAGACCAGGATAGGCGGTGATAGCAGTAGAGATAGCAATAGAAGACAGCAACCCAGGCAAATTTTGTAGGACTTATTAGAAACGGATTGGGGTGTTATAGGATCTGTGGGATAGAAAAATAGGGATCCTTAGAATTAAAATAACGAAATAAATAAATTAATATTACCCTAGAGAACTTTACTGGGTGTAACAAATACCCCCTACAGATCCGAAAGGTGGGGTATTCTATTCAGTGTAAAAAAAGAGAAAAAATCAGCTGTACAAAGACAATATCTAAGATCCAAATGTATGAAACAGCTGATTTTCTTTTGCGATTTCATAGTTGGTCCCATAGTGAAAGTTGTTCAGTTATGGATACTGAACCCCCCCTTTTGGTAATATAAGGAGTTTTTGTTACACCTGTATATACTGTAGTAACTAAGTAAGTATACATAGGTAATGTTATCAACAATCTTCAACAACGCCTCTTGGCAGATTAATGGGGTCGTTTGTCATTGCCTTCTCCTTTCACTCAGTGTGTAGGTTTCCTCACAAGGTTTTTCTTCACCCTTTGAACTTTATAAATGTGTCTTTCGAGAAAACCAATAATCTCATTAGTACATATTTTTTTTAATTTACGACTAAATCTACGTTTGATATCAATCTCACCTGGTGGTAAGTGACGAAGATTGAGCACACTTAGTAAGTATTGGCTCTTCTTATAAACACTGTCGAACCACATCAACGCTAAAGCGAAGATATTTGGCGACAGACTTCACATAGGCGGTCAGCCCTGAAGGAGTCCTTCCACCAGCCAGTTACTCGTGTTAGTCGCCATGTACAACATGCTTGTCATTAGCCAAAAATCTTAAATCCGTGCCATACACGGATAAAGCTATACGTCTCCGTTGACCGAAGGGTTAAAAGGGTTTAGGGAGAACTTCGCATATAAGAAAGGATGTGTTCAAAGTGATCGGTAGGTACAGAGACGACTGTAAGTCGTTAGGTTCTGTAGCGAAGAGGAACTGGGAACTGGAAAAAGGGAAGACCTTCCAGGCGGAGTGACCGGGAACCAATGCCGGTCCACCAAAGTCATATGAAAAATTCGATAGCGCGTTGTACAGCGACATCTGTTGGCGAGCTGAATGAACTAATCGTGGTGCATCGCCACAAGGGAGCCATACTTACTCCCCCAATAGTACTGGTCAACAGTCTTGAGCCAGCCCACGTCGTCGTGAGTGTGGGGCACGATGTGCACGTTAAGAACGCCATCTTGTGCTTGAGTGCAGCTCTGGGAACAATCAGATATGTAAACATTTATACTGAGTTTAACAAAAAAAAACCATAGAGCCGAAAGAGCGGTGTTCAGTTAACTGAACAACTTTCAGTATGAGTAGAGTCCAACTCTGAAATCGCGAAAAAAAATTCAGCTGTAGCTCCATGTTCCTCGAGCAAACGCTGATTTTTTTCGCGATTCTGGAGTTGGCCCATTAGTAAAAGTTGTTCGATACTGAAAGCTCCCCTTTTGTTACCACTGTAAAAAGTTTGACACAACGTATGGACGATAGGTAGAATGAGTCACTGGTGATTATAATTATGGTTGCCTCAACGCGACAGATTTGTAATAAGTGACTGAAGGCCAATTGTTCAACCAAGTGTAGGTACAATTAGGAATAACGTAATCAAGTGTTCCATAGTGATCCTATGATTTTAATTAAAGATTATGAGTATATAAAGCTGACAGCAAGTCGATAGGTACAGTAGCGTAGAGGAAAAAGGGAATGGGAAAATAAATCTTCCCATTCCTATTTCCTTTCATTTCCCTATTAATATTATTATTAATTGGCGAAGTCAATCAAGAAGAATTCATTGTGAATTGGCGGCGCTAGTTTTTTTTTAGTGTAGGCGATCTTTCCCCAGAGAGAGTACATTGTCGTCTTCATGTTATCAAAACACTGATAATGTTTGAACTTTAGCTCTGCCACAGATTACTAATAGTTACGCTCTGTCAATAGCTACGTATCTCAATTGAAGTATTATTAAATGCTATAAATAATTCCAATGTAAGGAGGCCAACTACCTCTAAACCAGATCCATAGAGACAAGGGGGATTTTGAGAGTTGAATGCGTCCCCCTCGCCGAAATTCTCAACTCATACGAAAAGTTGCGGTTTGAAAGTTTTGAATTCTATATTCTTTGAATTTTATATGTATTAGTGTCTGTGTATATGTAAGTATCCGTATTTATGTACTTAAAATTGTTATGTAGTAGCATACGTGTAGTTATATTTTTATATATTATATGAATAGGTATTTTATAGTATAGTAACTAATAATAATTAGTAAATATCTTCTATTTAATTTATATGCACCTGCCTTGCAATATCTGTATGACCCAATGGTTAGCTGGTAGAAAATGCCGCATGGCATTAAGCTCGCCTCATGTACTATTTTTGTGCATAAATAAATGAATAAAAATTCTAAGTCGTGTGGTTTGAGACCAATTTTCTTCATACTAATTGCTCTGATTCTATTGAGTTTGTTTCGTCTGCAACCAAAGATCTTGTCCCACACGACTTAAGATGTTTGTTCCTCCATAATATCGTTTATTGTTGCTGTGAAGTTTACTAATAAAATACAATAAATAAATTAAATAAAAGATGTAGTTCTCGGCGAGTTCTATCAAGGGCACTATGTTGGATTGGAGGCGAAAATAATAAAAAAATGAGCTCAATTTTTTTTTAAATCTGCGCAATCCTTTTATTCTGGTATAATACGAGTACTACACCGACATTTTAACCTCCGACGAAAAATAGGTATGTTGTTTGACGCGTATGTCTGTTTATCTGTGGTTTCACATCTCAACAACCGATCTCAGTTGATTTTGTTTTTCAAGATCTTGAGCCATCTTATCTTAGTTGTCAGATGGTAAGTAGATCTCAAAAACAATAACAGTTACTGAGGCGATAAGCTGTGTTTTCACATAAAAACTTAGACCATGGTGCTTTTTTTTAGCTTTTCTGGCATCTGGATCATTTTCACGAGCTGATGATGACCATGTACTGTACAATGAGTTTTTAAGTTTTTTTTTAACACTTATGTACATTTATCGACTACTCTAAGCTGAAGGAAAACATCGTGAGGAAACCTGCACACTGAGATATTCACTGTGTGGAATGGGCAAGGCATTGCCAACCATTCCATTAAATACACAAAGAGAGTCGTTCTATGTGGTTAACTCCATAGAATGATCACGACCCTCGGCAATGAGGATGCGACTGTAAAGGCTGGTTTACACTTGGTCAAGTGTTTAGCGAAGTGGGCAAGTACAGTTAGGACAGTGGTGTCAACCGGTGGACAGTGGCGAGTCAAGTTGGCTTTCAAGCTGCCTTCCCATAGTGGATCCAAATTTTCTTTGACTTTTTGTCACTGGCCAGGCAGACACTCGCCACTCGCCATTCTACTCGCCACTGTCCTTACTCACTTTGCTAAACACTTAACCTAATGTAAACCAGCCATAAGAAGAAATAGTGATGTACCTCGTATCCGCAGGACTCTCCGAACCTCGGAGTGATTACATCGTGCAGCGGAACTGACGTCACTAGACCGACTGCGCAGAGTAGTAGTAATGTTGTTAACATGGCTCTGTAACAAGAGAGGCTATTATTTTTTTGCAAGTAGCACATTTTTGCAACGGTATTTTTTAAACTACCACCGCTTCGTCAGGTGATATAGCTGAAATCAAAGAAGCGGCACAAGAAACAACCAGCAGCATATCTTTTGAAATAAAGCGACAATGGCTCAAAGGCACGAGAAAGGCGCAATGTATCGCCGGATCGAATACACCTTAGGACGAATGTGGTGGACCACTCCTAACCTAGTTGAATAATATTGGTAACGTAAAAAAATGTATCCTATAAAATACCGAAAGACAGGCAACCTTGGGCCGATGTTCCAGACTTTGCAGTCTAGCTTCCACCAGCGATTCGTCACCTATAAGGCGCTTAGCGCATTTCTCCACTGAGTCAAGAGCAGCCAGTTGGTACTTAGCTGAGCCGTCCCACAGGTGGCAGCAGTACTCCATGCACGACCGGACTTGGGCTTGGTAAAGGTTTAAGAGCTGTCCTGGCGTGAAGTACCGCCTAACCTTACTCAGGATGCCCAATTTGTTGGCTGCGGTCTTAGCTTTCGACTCAATGGAGCGCCCAAAAGTTGAGATTGGAAGTCAGATCCAACCCCAAAAGGCTAAGGTGGTCGGTAATCGGTACGGATACATCCCGGAAAGTCGGAGTCAGGTGGCGTTTGCTCGTCTGCTGTCCTTACACAATAAAAAATGCCCATTGAAGTTTATCGGTACAAGTGGAGCATGCCGAGTTCATCGCTTGTTTTAATTATCGGTCATTTATTATAACTATACACCATGTACTCGTATTATGAGGAAAGTTGTTCGTAAATAGACCAAAAAACACGAGGTCATTTACATATCCTACTTACTATTCGGGTTGTATCAAGCGGGACCATAATTCCATGTTTTGGAACATACCCTTAATATTATATTCTATGCCGAAATGTAACGTTAATCTAACGGTTGTTCGTGACTAGTGGCGACTAGTCCACAGAAATAGGACTAGGAGCGCCCTCTTCTCGGGTAAACCATTTAAGTCAGGTTACGTCCGCGACGTAAGAGAAGACAGCGGGCGAGCGTGTGACGAGCGGGAGGTGGAGTCTGCCTGCCGCTTGCCGCCCGCTCGCCCTCTGTCATCACGCCCCGCGTCCCTCCCGTAGCCTGAGTTAAATGGTTTACCAATAGAATGATGATGCGTGAGCACTGACAGCGAGCAAAAGTGTTTCTGCAAATGCATTTATAGTGCCATACATTCGACATTTCAATGTCCGACATTAGTCGGACATTGAAATGTCGAATGTATGTAGTATGGGAAAATACTCACATCACAAGCGCCAACTGGCAGTCGCGGACAGTCGCGGTTTCCATATAACTATCTAAAACTTCTCTAGCGAGCAATCTAAGTCCATAGGGTAAAGTTTAAAAAGTCGGATGTAATATAGTTTAGATTGTTTCACGTAGTATTACTAGAACCCAGGCCGACTGATAGTTCGCGGGGCGATTCAGGGTTAATTACTGTCTTTACTTTACTTTTTTTTTAAGTATGGAGAGCAGACGAGCAAACGGGCCATCTGATGGTAACTGGTCAAAGTCGCCCATATACATCTCACCTCACTGGATTTCATAGGGTTTTTGTTTTTGATACGCTGCTAACCTTGAGGACAGAGACGGCCTCATGTGCCGGAAATTACGCTGGCTCTTACCTTTCAAACCGAAACACAACAATGCAAGCATTTCTGCTTTGCGGCAGAAATAGATAAGAGGGTAGTACCAACCCAGGCGATCCTTCACATCGGAATCTACCACTTGTAATCAATTAAGTCTGAATGAGTTAGAAATTACAAAAAATATTCTTAGGACAAATTTAAAACGTCAAAGTACTTGAGTCAGATATATTCAAGTCGTCTCGAAATTACCTAAACCTAGTAGATAAAGGAAAGGTTAAGATAAAACAATACAAGAGTGACAGTCGTATGTATTTATGTAGGTCAAATAAGACAAACACTTGAATATATAATATTTCAAAACATCAGTACTTAACCATCTCCTTATCGGATGTTTACAGCAGAGGCGAAGTTTTCAAAGGAAGCCTTCGCGCACTATAGGTAGCTTTTATTTCAAAAACTCGTCCGTCGTAACACGTATGTCGTGTCGTGCCGGCTATTAAGAATATCACCACCCCAACTCTTCCCGTGGGTGTCGTACGTGGCGACTAAGGGTCTTAGTGGATACTATTCTACACCTAGTAGACGGTGCTAGGCTCGCCACCTATCATGTTTGTCCGCCAAATCCGTAACGTATACGGCGAAAAGTGGGAACTACCTATGATGAAGGTGGTTCCTCTGTCTACCCCCTCGGGGATAACGTTGCTTGCTTGTCGTATGGTTAGTGGCCAACCTATTGTCAGAATTGTTCAGGCCGCCCGTAGGCCTCTGACATGGCTTAACGACTGCTGTCGAACGACAACAACCGGGACCGACTGCTTAACGTGCTCTCCGAGGCACGGAGGAGCTCAGATGAAATATGCCACAAGCGGTCACCCATCCTGGTACCGACCGCGACAACGTTGCTTAACCTGCACGATCACTTTCGGACCGTGCTCGCAACTAGGCTACGAGCTCCTCTATTATGGATTATATTATGGACGTGAGAGTTATGTTATAAGTATGTTATGTTATAAAAAACTCGTCGAGTTGCATGAGTGCAACTAGCATAGTTGCTAGCCTAAAATACTATTAATCCTGACTGAGGTCAGGATTAATAGTATTTTAGGCTAGCATTATTACGAGTAAGTTCTCTGCCACGGCAACGGAGTCGGTGGCGATATAATATGTATATTTACGAGTAGGTATAGCATAACAGAGGAACCACCTTCATCATAGGTAGTTCCCATTTTTCGCTGTAAGATTTGGTGGACAAACGTGATAAGTTGCGAGCCTATCGCCGTCTACTAGGTGTATAATAGTATCCACTAATACCCTTAGATGCCTCGTGCGACACCCACGGGAAGATTCGGGGTGGTGCTATTATTTATGGCCGGCACGACACGGCACGATATTTACGAGTAAGTATATAATAAAAATAAAATGATTTATTCTAGATTGATGCCAAAAAATTCGCGCGACATTAACTTTCCGGATTGCGAAATCATTCGAAAAACTATTCTGAATTAACGGCATGAAATGAGTTCAAACAATTCAAGCCATTCTTTAGCGTAGGTCGTTCGTTACTCCATACATTTTTTTATCTAAATATACAGACAAAAACAATGTTTATACGTTAATGGCTCACATATTTTGTTTAATGAGTACCTACATAATGATTGAAAACATTAGTGGCAGATATTTTGTGTATATTTATGGAATTTTACTCGTACCGCTTAGGGTAATTAGATGGGTTTGTTACCTATCTAGGAATTTGAATATTTTTTTTACAATTTACGGTGTGTCGGTCGGTCGCGTTCTGGATAAGTTCGTAATGTGAAAGGTCCGGATTCAATGCTAGGTCACTTTTTTTTGGTTAAAGAGAACATATTAGCACACAACCTGACGGTAAGTGGTTACTGTCTCGCCCATAGATATCTCTTCTCACTGTATTATTATTAGAGTATTTTCGATGAGCAACTGACTTTGAGGAGTTAGATGGAGTGCCTCAGGTGCCGGTAATTACGCTGGCTCTCTTACCCTTTAAACTGGAACACGCATTGCTGCTTAGTGGCAGAAATATCGGCGAGTAAAAGGCTAGTACAGTCGACCACAGGTCAGGTCAACCTATCGAAAACGTCAAAATTTGAGATCTGAAATGAATCATATTGCGCAGGCATGAGGTTGAGATTTTATCGAAGGTTTTTGACAGATGGTATACTATAGCTTGTGGACTGTACCACCCCAAACGATCCCTTGTTGATTAATTAATTATTTAGGTGCTCTATAAGTAAGAATGGTCTGTTTTCTGTATAGGTTAGTTCACATATAAGTTGAAATCTATAGCATTCTATGGCGGGGCCATTTCAGCTCCTATACACATACAGGCGTTAAAAATAAAAAATACAAACTGACCCTGTTAGACATATTGTGCTTTTTATTTCTTTATTTATACGAGTACATTCCATAAATTTATTGTCTATCAGATTTCAGATTTTAGCAGTGTTTTAGAATCGGTCTAGTTTTTGATAAAATCTCAAAATAAGTAAACTTTTCTCAATCGAGGACCGTACGAGGCCCCGTACGAGGCTACAAACCGTGTCAACGGACCCGTCAATGTGGAGTAAGCTACCAGGAAGTCAGAGATCCCAGGAATCGATAAAAAAGCGCGGCAGCGACTCGACGCCCGGCGATTGACCTACCTGCATTATTCTATGCGGCCCTGGTCCTGAGCTAGAATGTCTATACAAATACCTATCCGTTTTCTGCGTGTTTATTTATAATAACAGATTGGCTATTGATCTCTTGTCTCTGATTTTGACTCAATGTTGATAATTGTATAAACTTTTAAAAACTCTAAATTTTTAACATGAATGTAAAAAAATTAAACAAAATATGTATATGTTATTGAAATACATAAATAATTACAACAGTTCCCTATTTTACTAAAGCTTTTGAGTAAATTGCGAATATATAAACTTAGTATTGATCTATCTATCTTTCTATCTTTATACGGGTCATCCGCAAGTAGAAATCATTAAAAATAATGTTGTTTAAAACTATTAATTCTCAATTTGAACTCTGCTGAAAATAGTAGAGGGTAAAAGATGTAGATATAGATATTACAGGTCAGTGTGTAGGTAGCATATCATTGGGATTTTTTTAGTTTTCAGCCAGACCAGAATATATATAAGTAAACAAACAACATATCAAAAACCAGGAAAATTATATACTTAATTAATTAATTAACAACCAATACAAGATAAGGTAGCTTGATATTCATACATTTTCCTGTTAATTAATAACAAACAGAAGGTTTAAACATTTTTGAAGGTGGTATGACTCTGTGCAGAGTCAGCCTGGGGTGGTACTATCCTTTTACCTATTTCTGCCGCAAAGCAGGCATACATTTCTGTGTTCCATCCTGTTTGAAAGGTAAGAGAGCCAGTGCAATTACCGGCACATGAGGCACTCAATCCAAGTCCGGCGCATCGCAAGCCCTCTAATGTATTATAGTGAGGTGAGATGTCTATGGGCGACGGTGAGTATTTACCATCGATCGATCGACTTCAGTTCCTACACCATTCGAGTTCCTAGCAACAAGAATTCCAAGACTTTTTTCTCAGCACGGACTTCTAGCCAGAAGAGGTGATTTTCCGACGCTACAGAAAACCTACCAAAGTAAAGAAATCATCAACATATTTTATTTTTTACTTTGTATTTTATATGTAGGTAGTTATGTGTAAGTTATTGTTATGGGTCTATGTACCTTGAAATAAGGTTTATTATAGTTACAACAACTCTTTAATAAAAAAATAGCTACCTATGTGATTTTCTGTCTGGTAAATTCCATATAATTCGTATGATAGTCACAGATAACCATGGAAAAAGATATAGGCTAATAGTTATACCAACCCAATTACATGGTCGAAAAAATAAACAATATTATTTCCTATCACAAATAGTTCATCTAACAATATTATATTACAGGTAACTTACTCACCCTACTTTTTATTTTCTACATGTGAGAAAAATGTCTTCACTGCGATAAAAATGTATTCTTTACGTAAATTAACACGAAAAATAAAATAACCGACAAACCACCCCCAACGCGAACAAAATCGAACTGACAACAAAAATCAAAATGAAAACTTAAAAAGAAGAAAAATCGATGGCCAAGTGCAATCGTTCTACATCACAATCGATCGATTATAAAAGGTTGTAGGGGTCTATATTCGTTCCACTAAACAAAATGATAAAAATAATAGTTTGTCGAACGAAATAAAATTATTTGTAGCAGTTTTATTCATTTATCTTTCGTATTATAGTCTATTTTTTAGTTTTTCCAAAACATAATCTATTGATTAACATTTTGTTGAGTGCAGCTTTGATTTTTTTGAATGTTGGTAGCACTACACCGCTGTCATAGCCATGTCGCAGTCATAATTATTACTAAATTCTGGATTTTTGTAATTCGCCCAGACACTACTAATATTTGTTTACTGTAATTAGTGCCTAGCTGATGATTAAAGTAGCCTACGTTTAAAAATCTTATAACATGCGTGTGATATTTTTTTACCATACTAAAATCAGTGCTTAAACATGCGTTATTTAAAGAAATCAAGAAATTGAATTGCCTTTTTGGCAGTTTTCTCGTGGACCCACTAAATCGTCCCACTAGTGTTTTCAACATATTTGTATATTCATTCATTTTTAACCATTTGGAATATTTAGAGCACTGCAGTTACATACAGAAGATAAGTAAGCAGTGGAACTATGAGAAGTCTTCATCGTGGTCCCACCAGTGGGACAATTTAGTTGGCCCACGAGAAAATAGCCGCCTTTTTCAGGTAAAAAATTACCACTAGCGGTCACCCATCCTGATTTTGACCGCGCTCAACGTTGCTTAACTTTCGAGCAAGTTTCACTTTCGGACGATGCTACTAGTCTATGAGCCCATCATTTAACATAGCTAGATATTAAAAATTTGTAACTAATAAATATTACAAATTCAAAACGTCTAGGAAAAAGTCAAATAACGCACAAGAATTCAGGTTAAATAAAGAAATACAGCGAAAAAGTTCTGAAACACAATTTATTCTATCTTTCACAACACAGATCATTTCGAATACAGCACGGCGTGTCTCTGCACAGTCTCCCTCACGTCCTGCTCCATGGCGGCCATCTTGCTCGCTATAAAGAACCGCAGCGTGTCCCGTAGCGGTGCCGGGAAGTACGCCGCGGGCAGCACTGACGCGAGGACCGAGTAGCATGACGGGACGTGCCATCGGATCTTGTAGGCTTTTTCTTCTGACTGTGGGATAGACGGACGGGTTAAACAAGGTTATGATCGCAAAAATCGGACTGATAGTGCCCTCTCCTCTAGTGATGATGTACGTATAGGGTGCTATTTTATCAGATGCAATTATTTTGAGAAGGGCATTATGCAGGTGATATCACTTCATAGCAAAAATAACCGACTGACATTAAAGTAAATCTTCCATAGAAAATATCGACATAAATGACAATGACAATTTGATAAGGAAGATTAATTTCTATAGGTTAATATAACGAAAATGTAGAGCAAAGTAAAAAAAAAAAACTTAGTTTTTCTCAAAACAGTTTTTTTTTTGTTTTTAGGTAATCGCTGTTGTTCTAACATGTAGAGTGTAGATGCTATTCTTGAAATATTTTACTATAATTTCAAAGTATAATTTTGACAAATTCCATACTTTTGACATTTTAATGACCGAATGAATGTACGGGGGATGCTACAGCGCATGCTTCAACTTGCAGACGCGGTTTCCATATAAATCTTCTCTAGGGTGAAATTTCAAATCTATGATTAATACCAAATACCATACCTTGATCAACCCAAGAGCTCTCAACATGGTATTGGCTAATAACCACGCCGCAGCGTGTTGCTGTCCTGCTCTCTCCAACAGGATCGGGTATAGTGCGAGAGCGACGGCGTTAGCCGACGGGTTGGAGTAAGTGAGACCGCACACTTTGAATGTTGCTTCCACGTACGCTTGTATGAGGTCCCCTGGGTCTTTTATTGCCTGGAATAAGAGTTTTCAAAAGTTAGTTCTTGAAACGTGGACCATCAAAGACTTATGATACCCGGATTTATATGAGAGCAGACGAGCAAACTGGCCACCTGATGGTAAGTGGTCACCGTCGCCCATAGACATCTCACCTCACTATAATGTTATTAGAGGGTTGTCGATGTGCTGCTAACCTTTAGCAATATAAAATTGATATAGAAATTTCATTAAAAAAATTAGATTGTAGCACCTGAAGAGGCAGTCTTTCAGCGTCATTTCTTTAAATTAATAAATAGCAGTTTATAGACGACGTACGTAAACCTGGACGCACGTAGCGCGAGAGTGGATGTATGGAAGAGTTTTTGGGAAGCCTTTGCCCAGCAGTGGAACAACCATGGCTAAGGAAAAAATTACCCGTAAGTGTGTATCTATGACTTCGGCTGCATTGGGACCCAGGTTCGTGAGGTTCTCTATGGTGGGCTCCTGGAGGAATTTACCCACGTCTGTCTCTACCTCCTCCACTCCTGGAAACATGGTTAAATGCGATTACAACTTATGGTTAAATATAACTGTTGTCCACTAGTACCCAACTTGAAATTAGCGCCACTTCCGAAAAAATATTTCTCCTAAATTAAGGCATTTATTGAAAACTACCTGTTGCCTGCAACTTCGTTCGCGTTCCATACTAACTTTACCCCATATTTGACTAATTTAGTATATAATCATTAAGTATCAATCTGAACTTATTTAAATATATCCTTGAAGACTTCATCCAAATCCATTCAGTAGTTTTTACGTGATGTTCGTTCAAACAGACTAACAAAATTTTTCCTTTACGATTAATATCTATACATGTGGGCACTACAATTGTACAATTATTCCAGATTTTTTTAAATAATATTCTAAAGATTTCATATTGAAACAAAAGTAGAAAGCGAAAGTGCGTAAAGTGGCCACTTTTAGCACATTCGTTTTCTGCTTCTTATTGTTACAATATGACGTTACTAAAACATTATTACAAAAGCCTGTCCTGAATAGGAAGACAGGGTTCCCTGTCAAAAGTTTATAAACCAACCAGACGTGTCCAAATCTAGGGTGATGTCCTTCACTATCGTAGTGTCCGAGGTGTCAAAGTGCTGCGTGTCCTCTGCACTTTCCTCAGAGTTCTCGTCGGATTCTTCAGCTTCCGAGTTGACTTCCTCTTCTGAATCTGTTACATCTGTAATATTATGAAGAACAAGTTTCATAACCGGTCTATTAATATCCCCACTGCTGAGGCACAGATATCCCACCACGACGCCACCGAAGAACGAAGTAATGCAGTGAAACTAGATGGTGTGATAGACTTCATGATAAGCTTAGGCACATCATGAAGTGTGTAAATAAAACATGTGGCTGCGACATATCTGTATTGATAAAGGCCCCAACTACACGACCGATTCTTTGTCAAACCAAACTGTTTGGTTCGATTGAACGTGGACACAGATTGCTGTCCAACTAAAATAGTTTAGTTGGCTAGGTGCGCATGCGCACACGACCGACTGAATTCGATTGCTAGACTGCAGTTCGTGGTCAATTGAACTATGGGCCACCAACTAAACTATCAGTCCTTGGCTAGAACCGTGGAGTTTACCTCAGTTAGCCAAATATTTGGTTTTGATTGTGTCAATCAAAAAGTATTTGCTGCCGTGTGCGCACCCCTATACTAGTGCTTTGCATCCCTATACTAAACTGTTGGGTTGGTGAACAATCGATCGTGAGTCGTGTATTTGCTCCCTTACTCACACTATGATTCAGTATTGGTATATTGGTATTAAGTATTGCGACCCCACAAATGTAAAAGGGACTTACACTCATCGTCGCTTCCCTCTCCATCGCTAAGCTCAGCCGACGCGCCAAGTTTCTCTCGCATTCTTTTCTTGTTGCCCGACCCGCCTAGACTGTTACCTGAAACATAAATAGATATAGGCCGAATATAGCTTCAGCCGAACATTCGGTTCAGCTCTATATTAAAGACTCTAAGGAATTGGCCGGTAGGACGTGGACTAGGGTGGCGTTGGAAAGGGAAGAATTCAGAAGACTGGGGGAGGCCTTTGCCCGGAGGCACACAGGGTCTAGTTACCGTAAAAAATTTAATAGTATGTAAGAAAACAAATTCTGTAAGAGGAATAAAAAATTTGAAAAAAAGGAATTGTGTCAGTGGACAAATAATTAGTTAATTCTATTTAGAAATTTAAGTTAAATTTAAATTACTTATTAGCCTTCTAGGCTAGATTGTAATAACAAAATAAAGAAGAAAAAAAACTATATTAAAAATTTACGAAACCCCCGACTTACCATTGTGGAGATTCCGTTACTTTTTCCTGATCATCATCAGATCCTCAAGGTTGCAAATGTGAGATGATCACCATCATGGTCCTAAACATTTGAGCTCAAACTCGAACTAACTAATTGTTACCCTTCCACAGATCCCATCTGAGATCAATCAAATATACTCTACATTCTTGGAAATCACTGATCCAATTTTTATCAGACTTGGCTGAAAAGACTCTCGACAAAATTATAGATAGATAGAAACACTTTCATCATCAGCAGCAGCCTACTCTAGTCCACTGCTGAACATAGGCCTCTCCCAGGGCGCGCCAAAACACTTTATTGTACACAAAATCAGGAAAAGTAAAAACTACAGGAATAATAGCACGATATGTACATAGGCGGCCTTATCGCTTAAACCGATCTCTTCCAGGCAACCTCTGAAGTTAATTGGACATTAAAGAGATTAGCGACAGTGTAGTGTGAAGAAAAAAAAGGTTACTATAACTACTATTAAAATTATCTGTTTAACTTAACTGTTTATGAAATAACTGCGAAGACGGAGCACACTTTACTAAAGACCTTTTCACTTAGGAAGGCACTTCGAACTTCTACAAAAAGTTCGACGTGCCTTCCCGTGTGCTCCATCTCCGGCCTCATCGTCACTCACCACCAGGTGAGATTGAGGTCAGACGCGGGTTTAGGTGTAAGTAAAATAATACTGTACCAGCTAGTACAACTCTGGTCAACCGGTCCGCACTGTCGGGTAGCTCTGTGATGGACTCGACGAGCTCCATGCACGCCTCCCGACCTATCTCGTTGTGACTCAGGTCGAGCGACTGGAAATATACGGTTTTATTGTATTTATATAATTTTGAAGATGAATATAAAAATGCTGTAAATTTGCGACACATTCACATCTGTGCAGTTTCAGTGCCTCGGAGAGCATGTTAAGCTGTTGGTCGTCCGACAGCAGTCGTTAGGCATTGTCAGAGGCCTATGGGCGGCCTGAACAGCTCTGACAATAGGTTAGCCACGCGACAAGAAAAAGATTCATTCATTCAAAGAGTGAGCATATCTCAATAAGTAGTGAGCTTACCTCTATAAGTAGTGAGTTGTCTTTGAAAGCTTTTGCTAAAGCTTTGGCTCCTTTGCTCTTCAGTAAGCAGTCCCCGAAGTTTATTGATTTAAGGTTCTTTAGTCTGCAACAAACGGAGGGTTCCATTGAATAATAATAAATATATTATACATTAAAATACTAATGGATTTACCCAGACGAGCAAACGGGCCATCTGATGGTAAGTGGTCACTGTCGTCAATAGACATCCTCACCTCACTATAATGATGTTAGAGGGTTTTCGATGAGCTGCTAACCTTGAGCTTTAGCCTCGGGCTTCATGAGGCAGGTTCTCTTCCGTTTCGGTTTGCTCCATCCAATCACAAAATGGCATATGAAGCACTACTATCTCAGTAGTGCCTCATGTGCCGGTAATTACGCTGTCTCTTACCCTTCAAACAGCACAGCATACGCATTGCTGCTTTGCGGCAGAAAAGGGTGGTACCACCCCAGGCTGACTGTGCACAGAATCATACTTCCAAAATATTTTCAAACACATCTAGTGCCCAGAGTCGTAAAACCTAGTTTAAAAACTATATTACTTCACAGCCTACCTTGGTTGCCGTGTCGTGCCGGCCTAGAATAGCACCATCCCAACTCGTCCCGTGGGTGTCATACGAAGTCTTAGTGGATACTATTCTAGCCGGCGGGAGCCACGCCACCTATCACGTTTGTCCACCAAATCTTACGGCGAAAACTGCGAACTACCTATGATGAAGGTGGTTCCTCTGTCTACCCCTCGGGATTATGGACGTGACAGTTATAAGTATATATACCTGGGTAACGCAGTGGCAATGGCGGCGGCTCCTCTAGCACCAATAGTGTTATCATTAAGGTTGAGACAGCTGAGCTGCGGGTTGTGTTTGAAAGCCTCTGATAACGCCGATATGCCGACGTGGTAGATGCCGTTCTGGGGCATGGCGATCTCTTCCAGTGAACCCATTTGCTGTAACAAATGATAAAGATTGTAATAACCATAGCACAAGATGGCTCATACTTCATAACATAAAAAACACATGGTCAAGTGTTTAAGGACAGTGGCGAGTGCAAGTTGCAAGAACAGTGGCGAGTGCCTGGTCAGTGACAAAAAGTAAAACAAAATTTGGATCCACTGGCAAGGCTGCTTGCAAGCCAACTTGACTCGCCACTGTCCACCGGTTTACTTTACACCACTGTACTTACACACTTCGCTAAACACTTGACCATGTGTAAACCAGCCTTACGAGTGCGTCACTCGGGTAGCCATTTTTAATGAATTGCACATTCTTACATTCTTGTTACATTAATAGTTTATGCTACTGTCACATAATAACAGACATTGTGACATGAGTGCCAGTTTGTCATACGAGGTTTCACAATAGATGACACGATTGTTATAATGGCTAATTACATGCAGTTGCATACAATACTTTTACTATGATCATGAAAAAATTCAACAAAAAATCAGGTTCCCTGTGGAAAAATATTACCAGAACCCATATCGTCAGATACAGATTAATAAAATAAAAAATAATAACCTGGAACACTTTAGCCAGTGCGGTGGCGCCATCGTTTTCCAGGCGGTTTCGTCCCGCTATGAACACCTTCAACTTGCGAGGGTTTGCGGAGAGAGCTTTAGCTAACAGCCGGCCTCCCGTGATCCCTAGACCGTTGTTGTTTAGTCTCAGCTCCTGCGAAGTTACATTTTTAAAGTTTAGAAATATTTTCCATATTTCTAATGTTTTTACTAACAACTCTAAAATGTATGTAAGTGAAGATCCCCATACTTTTTCCTGGTCATCATCAAGAGCTCAAGGTTCTAGATGTGGGAAGGGATCCATTGTCCTTAAAATTTCAGTTCAAACTCGAATCATGTAACTGTTACCAGAGATTCCATATGATATAAAGATTCTCCAAGATCTTGGAAATCCAATTTTTGTCAGACATGGCTAAGAATACCCTCGACAAAATTATCTGGTACATAAAAACCGCATCCAAATTGGATCACCGGTTGTTATGATGCCTCAGACAAGCAGACATATGTATCAAACTTATAACACCTCTTCGGGTTGGTATCTATAATCGTTATGATACTAACCCAGCCATTCGTTTTTTTTGGTTGGGGATTAAAAAATTGCACTAAGCGTTGTTGTGTTCTGGCTAGAAGGGTAAAGCCAGAATGATTACTGGCACTTGAGGCACTCAATTTTGGTCCTAGAGGCTTTTTTTTAAATTATTATTATATATTTATGGACAGGCAGCATATATGCTGTGTCATAGTGCTCAAAAGTTTTATGTTCCAAGTGTCACAGTTCACAGTTTCTACACAACACAGTTAAGTCATTATTATTTATTTAAATGGCTATTTAAATTAATTATTTGCACTAAAGGTTAGCAGAAATATAGAAAATCCCTTAATAAAAAAAAAGAAAAATACTAGTATTGTACCTGTAGCTGTGAACAGACATCGCTCTGCAGCAGTTTTGCGAGACCCTCCACTCCGATGGGGCCGAAAGCGTTGTCACTCAGGTCCAGCACTGACAGGCGCGCGCCCGCCGCAATCATACTGTCACCTAGCGCACTCTGGGGAAAATACATCGGTACTGTAATATATCGATATCCCGATTTACTGTGTGCGCCCGTTTTTATCAGAACCTGTCCTTACAGGTTCTGATAAAAACGGGCCATTCCATAATGTTTAATAATTACCCGACAAATGGTAATAATTACTTACTCTACCAGTTCCGTAATTCATCTGACAGTTGAAGTTGTTCCGCACTAAGGGTAATATTTCAACTGTCAGGTGAAAGTTTATACCCTGGAAAAATCAGAGTTAATTTCTGGCACTGTCAGAGTGACATATATTTGATTTATTCAAGTTGACGAGTTTTTGTTTAACTATGCATAAACCTGGTTCCAAAACATTCACTTTACCTGAGAATAATTGTCAGACAAAGCAAAAATGGTTACAGAATGTACCCTTGATCAGTGTCATCTGTCACCTGTCTCCTCTTTCTTTTGTTACTGTTTGCTTTTACGCTGTCAGTGTATCAATGCTCTTTGCATGGTTGTCATAATGCAACCTAACATAACCTACTATATCTGAGTCAGTTTCGCATCCACTAGGTTTGTGACAGTTCATTTTTTAACAATCAGAATTTTTCTAACACTTTTCCCTCAGTGCCCCCTTAGCGACACACCAACCGTATTACCTCCTAAAACTTAAAGTGGGGAGATCATATCAACAGAATCATCAAGAAAACAAACTAATTTCTCTATGTTATAAGAAGGTCGTTCCAATTTATAACCACAGAAGACTTCATAAAAATATATAAGGCCTCTTCTCGAGTACGGATTTCAAGTATGGAGTCCATAATTCATTAAGGACATTGACATCGTAGAGAGCGTGCAAAGAACAGCTTCTAGGATCCCTTTTAACGTCTGATGAAAATCTTATGAGGACAGATTGAAAGTTCTAGGCTTAACTACTCTCAAAGAATGAAGAATAAGAGGAGACCTGATTGAAACTTTTAAAATACAACTTACCAAACCTACATCAAATATATTCAATGAAGGACATGCAAATGTTGCGAGGACACCACATGAGAATCAATCGCACACACTCGAACACCGATGTTGCATACCATTTCCTGAGCAATCGAGTCGCTCAGACTTAGAACAGGCTTCCCAAGCACCTTATATTGACTACATCAGTGAACTCTTAAAAATCGTCTTGACAAATTTCTTAAAACGATCACTGTTGTCCAAATAAATTATTTGTGAACTATTAGTGATAGTGAATTATACTGCCTATCTATAATATATTTGCCCCACCCATCCCAGGTCTTGTTTTGTATTCTACTGTAACTCAAATTTATATAAAAGCACTTAAAACTTACCAATGCTGGTGGTATCTCTGTTTTCATCCGCCCAGTGAACATGTCTGACCAGCGACATATCTTCAACTCTGGGTGGTGTTCCAACGCCTTCGCTATAGCTTGCGCCGCTTCCACGCCCAGCGTGTTGCCCGTCAACGTCAGGTACTGCAGGTCTGGACACGTGTTGATCGCATCCACTATCGATTTAGCTGGAAAACCCAGGAAAAACAATGTGAAAATACGAAGAGGTTATGTCAGGAAAACAATTCAATATTCAAGTTTAAACATTGTTTATATAGAATATTATAGTAGCGAACCAATATTTAGGCTAAGAAAAAAGTGCAACAGTAGAGAGAAAATTGAATTTTTTTAATTAATGGAAATTGTATTGTATTTATTAACCATCATTTGCAGTGTCAAGTTTCAGGGATTTTCCGGAAAAATCTACGCCACTTGTAGTTCTGTCGGAGTCATAGAGTGCCGTGTTGATCGAATTTAAATCGAAGGAACTCATTTTAACTGTATCGTATTTAGTAATAACACGTAAAAATAATAATAAAAAAATGAAAACAATCGCCACAACGGATATTTTTTGATTTTTTTTGACATTTCGTTGAGCTTTTGTTTGGGTGCGTTCACAATACGACCTTGACCTTTAGTACGTAACGAACGTAACGATCTTCATAAACGCACTCGATTTCGTTTCTTTGCCTCAATTGATTTCGTACCCAAAGCCGTAAGTACGGTACTTGAAAAAAAATGAAAACATCAAACAAAATAAATTTTGTAAACATTCGTAAAAAAAAGTAAATCGATTTTTCGTTATTTTTTCGTATTTTGCCATGAACTAGCATCTAATTAAAATGAATCAAGTGGACCCATGGTCTGCACAAGCTGAGGAGCTGCGGGCGTGCCGCGTTTGCTTCGCAACGGATGCGAAACTATTGGATCTCCATACAGATAATCTAGTCGATACCTTTGCTGAATTTACTGGATTCCCGGTTAGCTTATTTATCTATTCAAGCCAGCGTCTGCGTGTGACGATGGGGGAACTTTAGTTATGGCTTGATTACACATAACGAGTACAGTGGCGAGACAGTGCTCTCGGCCGAGTGCTCGGTAGGTGTAGACACATCACCGAGTGCTCGGCCTAGTAGAAGGGCGAGACAGCCACTCGGGCCCTATTAATTTACTAGACAGAGTGCCCGCCCCCGCGCTTCTGCTCATACCCCGCACTGACTCTCTAGGTAGGTTTAAACACGCACTGGCTCTCTCGGTAGGTTTAAACACGCACTGGGTGCGTAGTCGCCACTCGCCTCACGCGCCGCACCCGAATGAATTCAGAAGCACTCTGAAATCATCAGGTCGTCTTGTCCTAAGATGTTTATTTTCTTTGTGCAATAATTCCCTTAATTTTTCTATTAAAAGTAATATGAGTAGCTCAATAGATTTTTGAATATTTCTTTTTCTTTGTTTATACTCCGGTACACACTAACCTGCGTCGAAACTGAACCTAACATGCGTCGAAAAGTCGTTTACATATAAACACTTACTTGCCCACACCACTCTCTCGGTCTAGTGACGATTTGCTGTCTTGCCGCTGTACTCAGTATGTGTAATCAAGCCATTAGAGCTAGATTCGATAAGAGAAATCCTGGAGGCCAAATCTATTCTCAAACCTCATTCCAAAACACTTGCTTTACTCTTCCTAAAATTTACCATCAAAGAGAAAAGTGATTCTAAATGTAGATCCTATTGTTGTCTACTATTTCTGTTTCAGATATCCACAACAGATGCACTACCCCAGCACATCTGCAGCTTGTGCCTTGCGTTGCTGCGAAAATCTGCTGCGTTCAGAGCCAAGTGCCGGAAGACACAAGACTTTCTGCGCAGCCAACTGAGGATTCATCCTGTAAGTTCAAAATATTTCAAGCCAACTCTTGTTACTCCCATGACTGACTCATCATTGGCAGAATTTGTATCTTCGATACTGCCAAGTGTTCCTTATCCTTGCTGTTGTGACTGTCTGAAATTACCCAAATTGCCCTGATATGTGAACGGTGTGTGCCTAGTATTTGTTCAGGTTCTAGATTCTGTTTGACAGGTCATGCAACACACTGTCCTAACAACTTAAAGGATAATCAATAAAAACTACTCATCATTGCCTGACAGTTGTTTCAGTGCCGGTTCTAAATCTGGATCAGGCTGTCAGTACCTTTTGTCAGGTAATAATTTGGGACACAGGCCTCCCCTTAAACAAGGTGATGATCCATGATCCACTGAGCAGGCCCAGTGCTGATTGGTGAATTTCACATGCCTCCGAAAACTTTTTTCCTCAGACATGCAGGTGTAATTGTTAATTTTAGCTACTTTTAAACAAAATAAATTAAACAACAATTACAAGTTAATTTAAATAAGAAACATATTTATTTTTCTAGCTCACTATGGAGTACTTACGTTCACACAACTCACATTTCAAACTACCCTTCAGTTTATCAAACATGTCAACCCTTAGCTACCCTGAAGACGAAGAACCTGGTAGCTTAAATAATTCAAATGTTAAAAAGGAAATAGTAATAGACTATGAATTGGATGAGAGCAAATCTGATTATTTTTATGATGTAGTCATAGACGGTGATAAAGGTAAAGATAATTCTAATTATAAAATATTTCTTGAGAGCAATGATGTTAAACTGGAAGATGCAAGTTTCGCATCCAACAGACGTAATGATTGTCTTAACAAAGAAAACGCAAAAGTAAGAGATTATGTGATACAATGCAGTCAAGATTCTAAAGATAAAAATAGAAAGATGTTTTACGATTATATACTCAATAAATACATTAATAAAACTGAAATCGTATATAAAAATGATTTTAATACTGATCTTTTAGACTCAGAAGATGAATATTTTGTTCAAACCGAAGACAATTCAATATTTGTCTATAATAAGGATAGTTCAAATAACGATTTCATAACCAATACAGATCCTAACAAAAGTATTTTCTACGATTTTATAAAAGATAAATACTTCAATAAAAGAAAGCCAGAGAAAAAGAAAAAGGTAGTCAGCGTAACGAGGTTACGAATGAGAAAGATTAAAGAGAATAAAAAATTCAAAAGCAGTGATGAATTGGCGAATTTTGCTAAGAAATATAACTTTGATATCATTCTTTTGAGCAAGGAACAGCAATATCAAGAAATACAGTTGAGGAAAGAATCGCCAAAGTATCAGAAGGCGCGATATAAATGTGAATCATGCGGTCGGGGCTTCACGGCGGAGACGGCATTCAATAACCATTTGATTATCCATGATCCGGTATGTATGGAATCGAAACGAAGCCTTCTTCTTAGTTGTATGCAAATTTAATGAGGTGATTTGCCATTGCCTACCCCGTGTCACACTCTGGTATCTCCGTGTTTCCTCACGATTTTTTCCTTCACCATTAGTGCAGTCTGTAAATGTGCATAATAAATTTTTCGAAAAAATCGAAAAGATCATTGATATATGACATTGTACGTTTCTAACCCGGACCTTGGCGTACTAACCACTACGCTACTGACGCTCCGAACCGAACCTATAGAAATCTAGAAAACGTAAAATTGATTTCTATGAGTTTGGTTTGATACCGTTGTAAAATCGCTGCAGTGTGCTAAATGCGTAAGTCTTTTTAAGACACGTCGAACTTTTATGGAAACATAAATAAAATATAGATTATCACTGATGAATGTCGGAAGTTCTCCGCATTGTACTCTCTGTGACTCAGGCCTATACTAGTCGGATTTTCATCAGCGAGATTCCGTATTTTATTTAGGTTTTTAGAGTCTTGTCTAATAAGTTATTAGAAATGTCAGATTTTCAGAAACTTTAAAAAAGCAACTCCTTTCTTTGTGAAAGCGTGTTGTAAAGTTGGTAGTTCGGAATTTTTTGTATGAAATTTTGTTGCCAGCGTTTTTTTAATAATATTTCAAAAATTACCCAAGTCCATTAACTTATTAGACATACCTACTGTAAAACCACAATGTACCTTCGTATGTGAAAAGACTACAGGTGATTGATCCTGATGTGTAGGATCGCCTGGGTTGGTACCACCCTGGTATTTCTGTCGTAAAGCAGAAATAATTGCATTTCTGTGTTTTGGTTTGAAGGGTGAGAGAGCCAGCGCAATTACTGGCAAACGAGGCACTTCATCTAAATCTCCATCCTCAAGGTTAACAGCGCATCGAAAACCCTCTAATAATAATACAGTAAGGTGAGGTGTCTATGGGCGACGGTGCCCACTTACCATCAGGTGGCCCGTTTGCTTTCCTTATTTAATAAAAAAAAGTTTCTGGTTTCCACAGAGTAACGGCAAGCACGCGTGCGAGGTGTGCGGCATTTGGTTCCCGACTTTGCGCCAACTGAACAAACATCTTCTGAACCACAAGATGAAATACAGCTGTAAGCTTTGTCCGCGACACTTCAGGAACAGGTAAGTAGTGTTACCCCACCATTATCCACTATTTACCTTATCATACTCTTTACCCCACTGTTACCCACTCTTTACCTTATCTTGTTCTACTTTTTACCCTACTATTACCCACTCTTTACCTTATCTTGTTCTACCTTTACCCCACCGATACCCACTACGTACGCTGTACGAATACAGCTGTAAGCTTTGTCCGTCCGTAAATAACTAATGTTACCCCACCGTTATAGTCTGCCTATAAGTTATTGAACTTGTCAGATTTTTAGAAACGTTTAAAAATCGCATTCTGGCAACCCCTTCTCTCTGCGAAAGCGATATGTTAGTAGATTTTTTTTATTGACTACTAATCCCGCATTTATTTTGTCTTGTCCTAATATTTACCTCATCTTTACCCATTGTTTACCTTGTCCTACTATTTACCCTACCGTAAATAGCAACTCTTTACCTTACCTTGTCTTACTATATCCAACCAACATAACCAACTCTACGTTGTCTTGTTCTACTATTTACCACACCGTATAGCCCACTCTTCACCTTGTCTAAATCTAATCCCACCTCAATCTTATCAACTTTTCATACTATACAACTGTGTTGCCACATTTAACTTCCCAATTAACCTTCCAGCTCCGAGGCGAAAAAGCATTACCAATTTCACGCGGGTGTTAAATTTGAATGTGAACACTGTGGCAAGATATTCAGGTAACTTCATTTTTTATTAAATAAGTAGAGCAGACGAACAAACGGGCCACTTTATGTGAAGTGGTCACCGTCGCCTATAGACATCTCACCTCATTGTAATGTTATTAGAGACTTTTCACGCTGCTATACTTTTTCTAATTGTATAATGAAAGCAAACTTAATTATAACTGATTAATAACAACAATATTCAGATCAAAAAAATAATTCAGATAAATATCAACATTTGTCTTAATAACGGCCTTTCGTATAGTTAGCTATATAATTTGTTGCCTGAAAATTAAGAAATTATTATTAATCCTGTTCTATTAATTGTTAATAGCAAATACGGATCACGCGTGAACCACATCCGAATCCACCATGGATCCACTGTGTGCGACATCTGTTACGACTCGTTCCAAGGATCCCACGGACTGGTGGCTCATAAGACTAAGGCTCATAAGGAGGTAAGCGGTGGCAACGGATCTTAGTTGGATCCATTCTTTGTGATATCAGACATCAGTTTCATCGACCCAATCTATGTGACAATGGCTTCTTACTTGAATGATTAATCAAAAGCGTGATAATATTCGTAAGTTTGAACCACTGTGTAGCAATGGACTTGAGTTAGAGACGATGTGTGATAATTTGTCTCAGATTGACACGTGTGATAGATCATATCTTATGATAGCGGACCGGGAATAACCCAGCGACACTTCGACCCTTGAGGATCTTTTGTGCCTACCCCATTTTATACACTGGTCATCTCAGTGTGCAGGTTTCCTCACGATGTTTTCCTTCACCGTTAGAGCAGTCGCTAAAAATACGAAAAACTCATTGATACATGGCACTGCGTTGTTTCGAACCCAGATCATCCGTCCGGTGTCCTAGCCACTGTGCCACCGACGCTCCGTGTGATAGATAAGGACTGTGTTGGATCCACCCTGTATGACAAAAGATTTCAGTTGCATCGATTATGTATGACAATTGACTTAATATTGTTTGTTCGTGACTCCAGTTAGATAAACTATGTGACAATATTCATGTGTCCATAAATCGTTCAGATCCCACGGGCTGGTGGCTCATAAGACTAAAGCACTTTAAAGCCTTAGTTAGATCCATTCTGTGTGATAAATAATTATGACTGTTGTCGTTTTCATTCAAGACATACGCATTTACTAAGCTCATGTGCTCCATCATCGTCACTTACCACCAGATGAGATTGTGGTCGAACGTGGATCTAGTCCGAACAAAAAAATATCCTTACGCCAGTAATATAATGTCATTCTTTATTTTAAATTAAACAAAGAACAGACGAGCAAACGGGCCACCTGATGGTAAATGGTCACCGTCGCCCATATACATTTCACCTCACTGTATTATTATTAGAGGGTTTTTTATGCGCTGCTAACCGTGAGGACTAAGATGGATTGCCTCATGTGCCGGAAATTACGCTGGCTCTCTTCAAACTGAAACACAGAATAGCAACTTTACGACAGAAATAAATAAGAGGGTGGTAAAACCCAGGGGATCCTTGAAATCAGGATCCCTGTTCACTTACCACTAGATGAGATTGTGGTCGAACGCGAATCTAGTCCAAATAATAATAATATCCTTACGCCAGCCAGTAATATAATGTAATTCTTTCAAAAATCAAAATCAAACTTTTTTATTGCAAGTAAGGACTTAAAGTACATTTTTACAACGTCATGTTTTACTCTACCACCGCTTCGTAAGGTGCTGTAGCTGAAAGAAAAGAAGCGGCGTAAGAAACTTTCAGCAGCACATCTTTTGAAATAAATATATCTTACAATAATTATGAATACAATCATATATGTACACAATGTGCAGAGCTGGAGCTGAATGTAGGACCAAGCCTCTTTATCATTTATTTTATGATAACCTTTCTTTTTACTAGTATTTTCTTTGACCGTGTGTGACCATCTGTTTTGCTATTATTCTGGATTTCATCTAATTATATTGCAGGTGTTCCTATGCAGTGCTTGCGACGCGTGTTTCGACAACTTAGACGCGTTGCAGCGACACGCTGTTACAGCTATAGACGGCTGCGGTCTGCACATTAAGTACGTTTTTTATAACTACGGATTACTCACTAATGAAAGTCGGAAGTCCAGTTTCGGTCGTTGATCACGGAGTGCGAAATGCATGTCGACGCGATGGCGTTTCGTCTTGCGCTACGGTCAGCAGCGCGGGACGCTTTTATATACATACGTTTTTTTATTGTCTAAGGAGAACAGACGAGCAAACGGGCCACCTGATGGTAAGTGGTCATCGTCGCCAATAGACATCTCACCTCACTATAATGTTATTAGAGGGTTTTTACGCTGCTAACCTTGAGGACTTAAGATGGAGTGCCTCATGTGCCGGTAATTACGCTGGCTCTTTTATCCTTCATACCGAAATATAGCAATGCAAGCATTGCTGCTTTGCGGCAGAAATAGGTAATAGTGTGGTACCACTGGCAGACTGCACAGATTCGTACCACCTTCAAAAACTTTCAATTCCTACAAAGTTTGCCATCAAATAATGGTGATCATTCTATAGAGTTAACCATTAGACTGACTCTTGGCAGATTTAATAGGGTGGTTAGCATTGCCTCCCTCATTTCACACTCTGGTTATCTCAGTGTGCAGGTTTCCTCACGATGTTTTCGGTGGCGTCGTGGCTAGGACGTTGTACTCCCATGCCATGAACCATGCCAGAAACCATCAATGTCATGTACCAATGAGTTATTCTGTTTTTTCGAAAGACTTGTACGTTTACCTACTGCTCTGACGGAAA
Organism: Hofmannophila pseudospretella; assembly: GCA_947369225.1. Classification (NCBI taxonomy): domain Eukaryota; kingdom Metazoa; phylum Arthropoda; class Insecta; order Lepidoptera; family Oecophoridae; genus Hofmannophila; species Hofmannophila pseudospretella. The sequence goes on along the minus strand of OX376312.1, from coordinate 15,701,645 downwards.
ACATCGTGAGGAAACCTGCACACTGAGATAACTAGTGTGTCAAATGGGGAAGGCAACGGAATTAAATCTGCCTAGAGATTCGTTCTATGTGATTAATTCCGTAGAATGATCACGACCCTCAGCAATGAGGAATACGACTTAGAAGAATTAACCAACTACAGTATAATTTGACCAGACCGTGCACGAAATGTGGAGACAGCTTCGAAACCGACCAGGAATTGAGCGACCATATTGCGCTCAAACATTCCAAGCTTAAAGTGGAGAGAAAGGTATGAAAAAATATTTTTAACCCCCGACAAAAAAATATGTCTTTGTCTATGGCATCATACAACGATCATCTGTTACTCGTAACAAATGGTCACGATTCCTGCATAGCCGCTAAACTTAAATTTAAATCCAGTCCGTCTGTCTCTTTCGTTATCGGTTTCGCTAAGGTTTAGAGCTGTCAAATTAAGACAGCTCCATAGAAATTTAGGTTGCGTTCCATAACGTGTAATAATCACCCGAGAAAGAGTAATAATTACTCTACTCGGTCTCGAAACACAACGTTGATAATTCATCTGACAGTTCAAGTTGTGTTAGGGAACCGGACAATCATTTGATTTATTTATGTTGAAAGGGGGGGGGGGGGGGGGGGGGGGTATCCATAACTCTTTTGTTTATCTACCAATAAACCTGGTTCCATATCCGCTCACTTTATCCGAGAATAATTGTCGGAGAAAGCGAAAATTGTTACGTTGACAGATGGATTGGACTTAAATTTAAGTTCGCAGGAATAGAGGCCATTAAATTATGAAATTATAATATTACAGATTCAATCAAAAAGATGCCCCAACGCCAGGAAAAGGAAAAGGAAATGCGTATGCAAAAATCTTTCCAATAACGATCCAAATATCAAATGCCCTGTCAATGTTGTTCGCCCCAGAAGTGAGGGCGACTGCTCCACTGATACTAAAGGACAAAATAAAACCAGTAAGGGCAAATGCCTCTGTCAGGGTCAAATTGGAGGAAAATGTATAGATGAAACTGAAGGAGATTGCACGTGCGGTGCGAATGAATGTAAATTGGGTGAAGGGTGTGCCTGTAAAACGAAGCGTAAAAAGAAAATTCGCAAATTTATGTGTGAGATGTGCGCAGTGGCTTCTTTCTCTGTAAGTATAGTTTTAAAAAAATATAAGAAGTGTAAACGAGCAAACTGACCACCTGATGGTAAGTGGTCACCGTCGCCCATAGACTTCTCACCTCACTGTAATGTTATTAGAGGGTTTTCACGCTGCTAACGTTGAGGACTAAGATGGAGTGCCTCATGTGTCGGTAATTACGCTGGCTCTTTTACCCTTCAAACCGGTACACAACGATGCAAGCATTGCTGCTTTGCGGTAAAATTAGGTAAAGAGGTGGTACCACCCCAGACTGACTCTGCACAGAGTTATACCGCCTTTAAGAAATGTCAACTGCCTTCAAAGTAGTAGGGTAATTGTAATTATATTGAAACTGACAGGATAATCCGCGGTAGCTCAGTTGATTATAGCACTGCCACGGAACGGCAAGGTTGCAGGTTCAAATCCTGCTCGCAGAATGCACATGCCCAGCATGCACATTTTTTTAAATAATATAAACAAATGTATCAGAAATTAATTACATATATAACTATTATTATATGTATTGTACGCCAAGAAAAGTGGTAGGTTATAGCTGTAAACGATTATAATTTATAAGATTTATCAATGTATCTATAGTTATGCATTAAATGCCTTTGACTGCGAAATGCTTAATAAATTAAAATTTGTCAAATACCCTATTATATTGCATATACAGAGCGAAGCACACCTGAGATATCATCAACGCATTCATACTGGAGAAATGCCCTTCCAGTGTGACGAATGCTCCAGAAGGTTTCGGCTCAAAGAGTCGTTGCAGGTAATAGTAGTTTATGCAACTATCACGTAGTTACAGCCATTGTAAAATCTGTTAAAGTTTTAAAATAAAACCTAATTTTTCAATGGCTATTTAAGTGCAGCTGCATACAATATATACAACAGTGCATGGTGGCAAAACACGTTTCACGCACAAGGGTGCGTCACGCGGGTTGACATTTTTACCGAATTGCACATTCTTTTAATGTGCAAATGCCTGAACATAATAAAAATCATGGAATATGTTTTAATGGTAAACTTCGAGCAATTATCTTGCATCCAATAATGGTAACACTCAGTTGAAACGTCATGCAATCTGTAGCTATTTAGCCTGTCTTGTGCCATGGCACCTAAATACGATTTGTTCCTGACTCGTGTCACTTTTATTACTTAGTTAATTTTTAATTGTATATTGGTTCACTGGTCGTTGTTATTTTGACAGAAACATGCCCGTATCCACACTGGAGACCGTCCGTACAAGTGTGCGCACTGCCCGAAGACGTTCAGGAGCTATGCGGCCCGGTACAGACATCGGCTGGTGAGTACCATATCACAAAATAGGCTTTCAGATTGCCTCTTGAAGAGGCGTTTCTAATTATTAATATTATTGTGGGAAGAAGGATCCACCACTGACCCTCGGATTCGCCCTCTCCAACGATAACCACATCCAGTATTTACAATCGCAAAGGATAAAAAATCCGACTTAAAGATGTGATAAGGATTGGGGGAGTGTGATATGAATGGGACCTAAGTGAATAGGTATAATATATTTCTAGTCTATGGAATTCTTTATATTGAAATTGACTTTTAATTAATTGATAAACCTACCACATATAGTATTTAATAATGACGATATCTCAAGATCACAGCATTATGCTAAGCAGTATAGCATCCTTTTAAGCACTACCACACTGGATCCTTTGTGCTGAGTGTATTGTATCCTTGTACAGTTGTATCATTACAGGACCGCGTCACTTAACCTCGCCATGGCCGACTATGAGCATATCCGAACCACGATATATTTATTTAAAAATAAAATGTAAATTACTGAGGTGCTTTAAAATGATTCATACAAAACTTTAACTTGTGATAAATTGCGACGGGCCATTCTGGGTCATATATCGTATTGCTGGGTTAGGTGACGCGGTCCTATTCATATACGATCTGTACATACTTTTTTTATTCTGATATCAACAATGCTAAAGAAATGTTTTTCAGTTTCATCTATATTCATCACTACACAATGTTTTTGTAAGAGCTTTTCATTTTCATTATAACTCTATGGCCCATAAATACCCGTGTGCAAGACCCTGTTTTTCTTCATTATACATTATCTTCACAATAGTAAATTGTCTCGACGGCGCTATTTTATGAAAATCAATGACATTTTCTTCTCCTCTTAGGTTCACACCAAGGAGCGACGCCACCGCTGCTCGTACTGCGACAAGATGTTCCTGACATCTACATGTGTCAACACTCACGTGCGGACGGTCCACATGAAGATACCCCAACCGCCTCGCGTCCGGAACAGAAGGAAAAATGTACAATAAATTATAATAGGTACAATAAAATGTTTTTTTTTTATTTCCGTAAACGTATATAGTAATGTTACTTTTGGGCACTTTCGTTTTATCTATTTAACATCTAATTGCGCATGGTCCACATGAATATACCCATCCCCATACCGCCTCGCGCCCAGAACAAGGAAAAATGTACAATTCAGAGTAACAATACAAATGTTTGTTGTCTCCAGAAACGCATCTAGAATGTCACTTTTGGGCACGTTTTATCTACAATTTTACATATAAACATGATCATTTCAGTTTAAAGTCTTGAACAAATAGCTATAGTTAACTGCGTCAACACCACGGTCCACATAAATACCCATGCCGCCTCGCGTCCGGAACAGAAGGAAAAATGTGCGATAAATTATAATGTTTTTAATTTCGGTCCTTAGCGGGATGCGTAAACGCGTATAGAATGTCACTTGGGCATGTTCGTTTCATCTATGCTCTGACGGAATATAAAAATCTTAGCCATACCTATTGCGTAATCAAATGGTACCATTTAAGGCGAGGTTCACCGCAGACTATCGCCGCCAATCGAAAAATAAAACATTTGTTTAATTATTAAGTTTTATTTAAAAAACTTACCCGAAAGCACTCCGAAAGGTTATGTAGTATTTTTTTAAAGTTAGCATTAGTTGAATTCCTGAAGTTACTGTACGCATTATCGCCAAAAGTGGCTGTTTTTGGCGGAAATGCGTACAGTAACAGTAAGATTTTTATATTCATCACAACCTCAAAAGAGTGGTAAAATTTGACTGTCATATCATGATCTCTGATCACGTCCTTGATAACGTGGGTAAAATTAAAAAAGTACATTATGTACATTTAGGGTTAGTTCACACCAAACGGAAAAATGATCGCGCACTTTTTTGATGTCACTGAATGATAAACTGTATTAGCATTGCCTTTAAGTACAAAACCGACGCACCATCAAGCGTCAACTCGCGCGTACGCGAGAACTCGGGCGAACATTCTCGAGGATGCGCGAGCCCGCGCTCTCATCTCAGTGTGACCACTGAGTTTGACGGGGATTTACTTGTTTTTCGGGAAGAAAAGCAACATATTAACCAGAATTTCAGACTGTTCATAGTCATTAATAGTAGTCATAAACTTAATCTCCTCTGGAATTTAAAGAAACGCAGAATGTATGATATTCCATTCTTTATTTTCTTCTACCTCTGCCAAAGACCATATCCCAGTCAATCATTTTCAACAAGAACGTCTGCGAATTGGCAAGTGGCACGCACTGTGGGTTTACTCTCGGAGGCGCGCGCGTCCTCGCGCAGTCTCAAGCATTTTCTCAACGCTGCCGCGGCGCACCGTACTTCGTACTCTCGGTCTGAATTACGTCCAAGAGGTTGCTCGAGCATTTTTCCGTTTGGTCTGAACCGACCCTTAGATTATTTTATTAAACATTTAATTCATTCCAAATGTCGTCGTCGGTTGCGAACGCGCGGAGGCATCGGTATCTTCATGTGAACAGTCTTGACGTGCACCTTGAGATACGTGGATGTCTGGAAGGTCTTGTCGCAGATGTCGCAGCGGAACGGACGCTTCTTCGTGTGCACCTGTGGATTTGAAAAATTATATCGATCTTCGTAAACGGTCATATTATGGCATGTTCGTTTTATTGCGATGTTATAACTATATCTCCTAACCATTCGTCGTAGACCCTTCGTGTTTAGTAAACAGTCATAGTAATGTCATATTACGGCATGTTCGTTCCATTGCAATATTATTTTATTTCTCTTAAGCGTTAGTGTTTGAAAAGAGGACCACTTACCAGCTGATGCCTATGTTTGGCCGTATTGGTGCGGAACGCCTTGGGGCAGTGCGCGCACTGGTAGGGACGATCTCCGGTGTGCGTATTCACGTGGTTCTGAAAAATCGAGTTTTTTTATTATAAAAACTTTTTTACAAATATATTTATTTTACTTGCAGAAATCAAAGAAGCGGCGCTAAAATCATTAACACATAAAGTTCTCTATTAATTATTGTAGATAATAAGAAACTCAAGGGACAGCGAACTAAATATTAAATTATATATATATATATATATATATATATATATATATATATATATATATATATATATATATATATATATATATATATATATATATATATATATATATATATATATATATATATATATATATATATATATATATATATATATATATATATATATATATATATATATATATATATATATATATATATATATATATATAAGTAAAGTAAAAACTACGAATGTACCACAATGAATATATAAATATACCATGAAGATACTTATACCTTGGCAGCACATCTCTTAACATAACTAACTATACAATAATTAACAATATAAAAAGATTCAATACAATGATATATCATTGATGAGGTATACCTCATCATCATCAGCCTATTAATGTCACCACTGTTGGGGCACAGGCCTTCCCTTGCACAAGGGGGTACGGGCCATGATCCACCGAGCAGGCCCAGCGCTGATTGGTAGATTTCACACGCCTTCGGAAACTATTAATTTCCTCAGACATGCAGGTTTCCTCACGATGTTTTCCTTCACCATTAGAGTAGTCGGTATCATATATCTACTCCTAGGAAATTTTAAGTACTAGTACCCTAGTATACTACCTGCATGACTTACACAACGTGCAGATTTGGAGCCGAATTTAGCACCAAACCTCTTTATACTACCTGCCACTCCAAATGTAATATTCAATGGTATATTAACGTACGTGCAAGTTCTCCTTGACGCGGAATCGTTTGGGGCACACGGGGCACTGGAACGGTCTCTCCCCGGTGTGGATGCGTTGGTGGTACTTCAGAGCCGCCTCGCTCTGGGAAGTTTTTTTTTAAACCAGCACCAAATACAATATTTTTATTTAACTGATAACATAGATCCATTAGTAGTTACATCAGACAGTACTATAGTATATACTGTTAAACCTAAAAACTATATTAGTAGAGCATACATAAACAAACAAAATAACATTTTTTTTATTAGTTTCCCGTCTTAAGATCTAATACATTGTCGGTGCCTCCTTTTAACTACGAATTACCTGTGATAGGAGGCACCATTCTCCCACCTTATCAAAACAAAATCTCAAACGAAATCATGATTATCTATATTTTAAGATACGAGTAAACTATGGGTTCATTTATACGTATGTGTTTATTTATACTGATCAAAGAGCGTCGGTGGCACAGTGGCTAGGGCACCGGACACATGCGGGAGGTCCGGGTTCGAAACCGTGCAGTGCCATGTACCAATGAGTTTTTTGTATTTTTCGAAGACTTACGTACATTTACCTGACTGTGAAGGAAAACATCGTGAGGAAACCTGCACACTGAGATGACCAGTGTGTAAAATGGGGTAGGCAGGCACAAAAGATCCTCAAGGGTCGAAGTGCTGCTGGGTTATTCCCGGCCCCCTATCATAAGATAAGATATGTTGATCAAACATTTGATGAGCACGCGAACAAAGTGTTGAAGGATATTGTTGGATGCTGTTGGAGCTGCTTTAATAGAGAAATGTTATTTTGTTGTTCAAAGAAAAGAGCACGGGATGCTTCACTTACAGTGAACCGCCGGTCGGCACAGATCTCGCACAAAAAGTTCTTCGGCTTCCTCGGCCTCCGTTTCCGTCCTCCGCACCGCGAGCACTTATCTATGTCTCTGTTGATGGTCACGGTCACGGCAGCGGTCAGCCCAACGGTCGGGAATTCACTGGTGGAGAAAGTGCTCAACTTGTCGGCTTCGGTACCTGCAAGAAATTTTTTATTGTATTGGAGCGCGAATGGAGCGCCACGAGTCTCTGTCTCGGCACGCCTCTCTTGCTTCCTCTACAGTCATTCGTCTTTTCACGCATGCTCGCCGTTGGGGTCGTCTGCTCTGTATATTAAAATCTAGTGCTCCTAGATTATTATTTTAATTTACTACTAAACCCGCATTTGACCTCGATCTCGCCTGATGGTAAGCGACGATGAGGTCGACGATGGAGCATGCGGGTCCAGTAAATGCCTATTCACTCCGGCCTTGAAGATCCCAAGGTTGTAGGTTTCGGGAAATACAGACGCCGGCAGGCTGTTCCATTCCTTAATAAGATTATTAGACGGACAGAGTGCTCCTAGATTTTAATATACAAAGCAGACGACCCCAACGGCGAGCATGCGTGAAACGACGAATGACTGTAGAGGAAACAAGAGAGGCGTGCCAAGACAGAGATTCGTGGCGCTCCATTCTCTCTGCCTCCCCGCAAGGGATATAGCGTGAAGTTATGTATGTATTAAGAGAGCAGACGGGCTACCTGATGGTAAGTGATCACCGTCGCCCATAGACATCTCACCTCACTGTATTATTAGAGGGTTTTCAATACGTGCGATGCTAACTTTGAAGACTTAGCTGGACCTCATGGTGCCTCATGTGCCAATGATTACGCTGGCTCTCTTACCCTTCAAACTGGAATACAGCAATGCAAGTATTGCTGCTTAGCGGCATAAATTAAAAACTTGCCTTCTTTAACTGTGCAGAGGCTATCGTATCCATTGCTATGGTGATCATAGCGATCGGTTCTGTCATTGTTATTACATTATAAAATCACTTACCATCATTAACCGCACCATAGCGATCAAACTTGTCACTTTCACTACTGGGACACACACTTCCATATTCGCTCGGGCCAAGGCTTTCGTATCCATCGCTATGGTGGCCATAGCGATCGGTTCTGTCATTGCTGTGGTAGCGGGTGACGTCTTGGTTGTTGTAGGTAGATTCTTTGTCTTCTTGGTTCGTACACGTGCATAACTTTTCTTTGTTTTTTGCTTGGAATTTTTTTAGCTGTAAGTAAAAATAATTATTAATTTCCTTATTTATTGGTAACAAAACTTAAAAACGAGAGGTTCGTAGCCTAGTTGCGAGCATGGCCCGAAAGTGATCGTGCAAGTTAAACAACGTTCGGCGCGGTCAGAACTTGGATGGGTGACCGGTAGTGCCACATTTCATCTGTGCCTCCAAGCCTCGAAAGCACGTTAAAAGTATCGTCGCAACAGCAGTCGTCAGGCCATATCGGCGGCCTGAACAACTCTGACAATAGGTTGGCCACTAACCACACGACACGAAGGCATCGCATTAGTCTAGGAAGATAAATTGGGGTTTATAAGGTTCGATTTATATTCAGCGATTGAATTAGCGCGGCGGAATCGCTGTGCGCAAAATACACTGTCTCTTATTCAAGTATTTATAATAATATATTACCGCCGGCGTACGCCAAATCTAAAGCTAAAACTAAAATTTAACTGCCTCACTCATATGGTACATTGTGTAAGAGTGAGGGTGACGTATTCTTATAGAAACGGAGTTCTCTAGCGAGCAATCTACATAGGGGTGAATAAAATCTTTGGTTTGGACATTAGTCGTGTACAGTCCGTGAGCTCTTAGAAGGGGATTCGTGTATCGGGTAAAAGTGTCTGTCTTATTACATTCTCGTATCGCTATCAATAACCGAAGTCTCAAGATCCGAAGCCCTTTCTAAAAACTCACACACTGAAATTCGTTTAAACAAGTGAAATAAATACATACCTTGTAGCCGCTCTCGGCGGATGCCTTCTGCTTGGTGTGTGTCTGTGAGATGTGCTCGTTCAACAGCTCGCTGGTCGCGAAGTTGTGCCCGCATTTAGTGCACGGCCTGCACACATGACATTTGGTTAGAGTACAATACATACATATACCCTGATCAAGAACTAAAAAACCCTCGCCATATTGGGGAATTAAATAGTACTATCTTTTCATAACGAACTCTGTAACACAGAAATAAAACGACCAGTGGCACCCTCTTGACAGGATTATTTAGTTCCTGGTCTGGGTATAATGTGGAAATGTAATTGGTGGACGGACGGTGGATTCTTGGACGATGTACAAAGGCGTTAACGGAATGGTAGCGGTGATTGCTAAATGAAACGTCCCACTCACGCTCATATATGAGTTAATATGTGTGACAGTTTAAAGCCGCGGTTACATAGACGTTGACCGACCATCTGGGCGGTCACAGCATGCCACCGCCTATATGTGAATTACCAGTCGCCGACCGCAACGTCAAAGTGTCACAAGGTTGTCATTGAGCGAATGACGTTGGACGACTTCGGCCCACGACCGAGTGTAAACAACGGTGGTCGGTGATCGAAGGTCGTCCGCCGCAGGGCGGTCGCCGAAGCGGTGAACGACCAGGTGTAACTGCACCTTAATTTAGGTTTAGATACAGATTTTTCGGAAACTACCTACCGGTCCGAACCCGATTCAGGGTAATACCCGGTAAATACCCTCCGGGTTTTTACCCGCTGCCCATATCTACATCTGGGCTATAGATTACGTGGTCAAAAGGTTCATACATTTCATGTGAATGGAAGGAAAAGCCGGAGTCGTTCTAGATTGACTTTTAAAGATCAGATTGACAGTGTACTTTTAGATTTTAATATACAGAGCAGACCACCCCAACGGCGAGCATGCGTGAAACGACTGTAGCAAAAGAGGCGTGCCGAGACAGATTCGTGGCGCTCCATTCTCTCTATCTACCCCGCAAGGGACATAGCGTAAAGTTTAGTATGTATGTATGGTATATTTACTTGACATGCGGCGAGCAAGCACTGCTGGGAGATGCGCCTATGTGCCGCTTCAAAGCATCTTTGTTGTCAAAGTTAGCGTTACACGATGCACACTGCGCAGTCTGCAACACACAAACGTTGAGGGATGGTAGACGGCAACCTGATGGTAAATGGTCACCGTCGCCCATAAACATCTCACCTCACTATAATGTTATTAGAGGGTTTCATGCTGCTAACCTTGGTGGTCTTAGATGGTATTCCCTCGTGTGCCGGCAATTACGCTGGCTCTCTTACCCTTCAAACCGAAACACAGCAATGCAAGCGTTACTGCTTTGCGGCAGAAAACGGTAGTACCCACAGAGTCATACCATCTTTAAGAGTCATACCATACCGTGTTTCCGTCTGAAGGGTAAGAGAGCCAGCGTAATTACCGGCACACGAGGCATACCATCTAAGTCCTCAAGGTTAGCAGCGTGTAAACCCTCTAATAACATTATAGTGAGGTGAGATGTGCGATGGTGACCACTTACCATCACATGTCCCGTTTGCTCGTCAGCTCTCCTTATACAATATAAGTTGCCCACTAACCACGAGCATATCTGGGACGCCCGAAACGGACGACGTCCGGTCGGACTTCCCAGATACTTTTAGCGAGATGAAGTGGAGAAGGATCTTCGAGATCTCCAGACGCCTGACTGGCTCGAGACAGCGCTCCTGTGACAAGATCCACTTCGGGTCGCTGTGTCAGCGGAACGAACGGACGGACTAACCACGCGACAAGAAAACTGTGACTACATGCGCCGGTTCCAACGCCAGTTCGGTTCGATGCAGTCAATCACGAAGCGCTGACATCAAGTGGGAGGAGGGCGGAACGCTTGTGATTAGCTGCAGCGTACCGAACCGGCGCCGGGACCGGACGCGTATAGTCCGTCCAACACTATGAAGGCTCACCTCCTTATGAGCCTTTGTCTTGTGTGACTTAAGTCCCAGCGGCCCCTGGAAGGTCTCGTAACAGATGTCGCACACTGTGGTTCCGTGGTGGATGCGGATGTGGTCCATACGTGATGCGTATTTACTGCGAAATATATATTATATTGGTATGTCATCAAATGAAGACTTTTTATTCCATTTCTTAGAAAAGCTACACAATTTTTTTAATTTTATAAATTATAAATTATTATTATTATTTTATTTTTTATTTTTTACGCCTAGCAAGGGGTATTTAAATAAATTAGAAACAAGTGGTTATAAAAAATATGTATAGATACAGATGTATCTGGTCACCTATACGGACTATATGGGTTGACTAATTTGAAGACGGCAGGACGAGTTGCGATAGCTCAGTTAGTTAGAGCGCTGCCACGGAACGGCAAGGTCGCAGGTTCAAATTGTTCTTCTCCCCATTAAGAATTTATCTTTTAGGTTCAATTATATTCAGCGGTCGAACCTCCGCGGCAGCGTCGCTTGGGCGCGAAAATACAAGGTTTCGAGCAAAGATTGATATGCTACCGCTTGCGCGCTCCGTATAAATCGCGCAACGCGGCGGTTAAACCGCTAAATATAAATCGAATCTTACAATATTCAAAGTGACATAAATAGGCGTGTCAAACTCGGCAACGATATCTCTAGTGTTGCTGGTGTATATCTGTATTTTTACCTGTATTTCTTCCCGCAATGTTCACACTCGTATTTGACTCCTTTGTGATATTCGTAATGCTGCTTCGCCAGCGAGCTGCAACACAAAAACAATTATTATCATTTATTTATAACTCACAAACCACTGTTTCTTCTTTACCCGACTGCTCCAGGACGAGAGTAATGTTTTTCGGGTGTATGTACGTCTATTTGTCACCTCCTGTAGCCTAAACGACTTCATGGATTTTGATGTATGAGGTATCGTTAGATTCGTCTTGATCACTGGGATTTGTTAAACAATCAAAATAAGTAACCTCTGTTTGTGTGTGTTTGTGTGTGTGTGTGTGTGTGTGTGTGTGTGTGTGTGTGTGTGTGTGTGTGTGTGTGTGTGATATTTAGTTAGTATTTAGAATGTCGATTTAGTCGCCGCAGTTCGTCTTGATCTCCCCTCCACCCCCCGTTTAAATCTCTCTTGCATGCGCCAACTCTTATTATGGGCCTGACATCTTGTACCTGGCCTGTTGTAAGTACCAACTCTTTAACTCTCATGCATGTGCCCAACTCACCTATAAGTAACCGTCTTCCCGCACTCTTTACATGTATACTTGAGCATGTGGTGCCGCCGGTGGTGCTCCAACATCTCAGTGTTACGCTGGAATCTCATGCTGCAGACATTGCATATGTGACTACCGCTGTTCTGTGAAGGAAATGTTACAAGTTACATATACGACGAATTTTATTTGTTGCATATTGAAAGGTGGTATGACTCTATGTAGAATCACAAATTCAAGCAGATTGGACAGCCACTTAAACAAACAAAAACTTGAAGAAACGGGCTAACTGCATGCCTGCTAACCAAATTTTTTCCATGTATGTGACGAATTAGAATATCCCTACCGCCACTGGTCAACTAACCCGAGTAATTTGCTGGTGGTAGGTTTGTTTGTCTGCTAGCGACTACCCTTCTTTGTAAAGTCTGTCGTCAAATATCTTCGTCGTCGATGTGTTCCGGCAGTGTTTATAGAAGATCCAGTACTTACTAAGCCCGTGTGCTCCATCTCCGGCCTCATCGTCACTTACCACCAGGTTAAAATTGAGGTCAAACACGGGTTTAGTCGTAAATAAAATAACAAATAATAATACATTCTTACGCATGCAGGTTGACGAAAGCTGAGCACGAATATCAAAATGTCTTACCAGATCATGTACAGCCATATGTTTTTTAAATACAGTCTCAGTTTGGAACCCAAAGAAACATAATTCACACCTGTATCGCCCCTTCTTATATTTCAGTGATTGCTTCCTCGCTTGTAACTCGATTATCTGTTCTTCTTTATTTAGAAATACCACATCAAAGTTATATGTCTTAGCAAACGCTATAATTTCATTTTCATCCTTATATCTCTTGTCTTTAACACTCTTTTTCATCCTGGTTTTACTTTTACTGACTATCTTTTTAAGTTCATCTTGCGTTTTTTTATTAATGTATTTTTCGTGAAGATATTTGTAGAAAATCTTCTTGTTTGGGTTTGTATTTTTGTCTGTGGTGGTGTTTTGATTGTCTGTGTCACTTTCGAATAAATTAAAGTTATCTTTCGCATTATCTACTTTTACTTCATTATCTGAATCTAGTATGTCTATTACATTTTTGCTTAAATTTTTGTCATGATTTTTATTTACATATTTTTCTAGTAAATAATCGTAGAATAATTTCTTATAGGTATCCTTAGCTTCTTTGCTGCATTTCAAAAGTTTCTTCCTAAGTTTTTTAGTTTCTAAGCGATCACTGCTTCTTTTTGAAAGTCCTTTTTTATCACTAGCCTCTTTGGTTTGTACGATTTCTTCTTTTACAAATATTTCTTCTTTTGCATTGTCGTTTACATCAATAGGTTGTTCATCTAATGATATATCAATTATTTCATCATTTAAGTCCAAATCTGAATCATCTAAGTCATCTATTTGCTCATTGATTTCAAAATCAATTTCCTCATTAACTAAATCATAAGCTTTGTCTGCATTTACAACAATTAAAGATTGTCTTTTATCTTTATCATTTGTGGATACTTGTTCGTCACAATTTTCTTGTAAATTAATTGATTCTACGTCAGTTACAACTAGACGTAATTTGAGATGGCTTGTGTCTATGTTTCGGATGTATTCAGTTGTGATCTGAAAAAAAAAAATATTTTCATTAAGGCACAGAAATCGGACTAGTAGCGCCCTCTCCTCTAGAATGATGTGAACACTGACAGCGAGCCAAAGGGTTTGTGCAAATGCACATATAGTTCCATACATTAGGTATTTCAATGCCCGACCAATACATGGGGAAATGCTCATTGGATATATAATGTATGCACCAACTGGCAAACGCGGCTACCATATAAAACTTCTCTAGCGAGCAATCTACATAGGATGAATGTGCATTTTTAGGACTTTTCTTTAACTATTTTTGCTCTCGATCTCTTCTTGGCTGTGTGTTACAGGGTGTATTTACCTAAACATTTTGAACATGTTAAGGAAAGTAAGGCAATAAGCCCTACTTATTTATCTTAAGTCAGGTAAGCTGGTTATTGCAATTAATAAGGAGGCAACCCAAATATTTTTTTTTTATGAAATAAGGAAAGCAGACGAACAAACTGGCCACTTGATGGTAAGTGGTCACCGTCGCCCATAGACATTTCACTTCACTGTATTATTAATAGAGGGTTTTCAATGTGCGGCTAAGCTTGAGGACTTTGATGGACTTCATGTGCCGGTAATTACGCTGATACTCCCTTTAAACATTGCCCATTCCCCCTTGTTATGCAAAACAGTGGGGACAAATTCATCAGCAAACTTAAAAACGTGTAAAAATAATTGTGGTAAATAAATTATTTTGTATTTTGTAAATATAGGCTGATGAAAGATACTTACCGATGGCATCCGAGACAGTTCATTCTGCAGCAACACCTGGGTGCCCTGGCATTTGGTCCGAAACAGCGAGGACTTACGCAGCTGTGCATAGCACATACTGCAGATGTGCTGCGGGAGGCCATCTGTTGCTGATATCTACAATAAATAAAACAAAGCAGCAATGCTTGCATTACTGTGTTTCTGTTTGAATAGTAAGCGTAAGCCAGTGTAATTACTGACACATGAGGCACTCCATCCAAGTCCTGTAAGTTAGCAGATAAAGATAAAGAAAAATATATTGCTATCACATCACATAATCAAATTATTCTAAGTATGGTACATTAAAAGAATAAGACTATATTACAAATATAGTTCGGCAGTGGCAAAGCAATCTGCAGCCTTGACTGCTAATGCATTTTAGAAGCTTAATAGCTTCTAGAGTGGCCGTATTTCTACTGGAACAATTTCCTTTTGTAGCTGAGAGGGATCCAGTGATCCCTTGCCTCTTTCAGTGTTTATAATTTTGTGTTTGAAGTATTTAACAAAAGGAATTAACTGAAAAATATACTCCAACACAGAGTATCTTGGGTTATTGGTTCATAGCAGGGTTGCCGCGAATGTCAGTTTTTACATATTCAGCGAATATTGAAAATTGACATTCGTGAATGCGAATATCAGGGTGTTTTATTTATTAAGAAAAAAGTTACATTAATACAAAAAGTAATTGGCATGACAAACGAACAACTAAATTATTTTGTTTAAAACTTTTGGCCAGCGCAATCAGGCACGCACTGCGCGCATACTCACCAGGTATTCATAGTTAAGAAAGATAGCTGGAATAATAAATGGAAAACAACCCCATTAAATCTGCTAAAGAGTGAGAAAATGGTCATGACAGATTCAGAAAAATGACTAAGAAGAATTTACAGTCCAGCCAGAGACCGCATTCTTCAAAAACCTACTGAATGAGTTGGTAATAAAAAATTCTTAGATTTCGTTTTATCTCAGTGTGCAGGTTTCCTCACGTTTTTTTCACCGTTACTTAGAGCAGTCGACAAACGTAAGTTTCGAAAAAAACGAAAAACTTATTGGTACATGGTCGAACCGGACTGTTTACCCTTTTTTAAATGGCCAGGATAGTGGACAGTAGAATGGACAGGACAGTAGGATTTTATTTGAACTGTCCTTGCCACTCAAAAAGGTGTAAACCAGCCCTTACGGACCCCGGCGTCCTAAACACTACGCCACCGACGCTCTCCGTAGATATCACACGTTGCTTGGGTCGCCGAGTGTAGTATTAATTTCATTTTACTAACCGCATATCCAGTGAACTCGGCGAAAGTGTGCACTAAACCATTTTCGAAAAGGCTAAAGAGTGCGACCTCGGTATTGAGGCATATACGGCACGCCCGAGGCTCTTCATCGCGCTCGAACTTCACAAACACGTACATCTCACTCATTGTGATCACTGTTCATCGATATGCACACAGTTTTCATAAATAATTCGAGATATTTACGGAAAAGCTAGCACAAAACAAATTATTGACATTTTTGTTGGACCACAAACAAAATGAACGACTATGAAGTGCTCAACAAATGCAATCAACGCCATTAGACGATTGATTGGAAAATATTTGGCATGTTCGTTTCATTCTTCATCAATCATTGCATACATTAACAAGCGGTGGTGTAGGTAGTATTATTATTTCATTTCGCAAAAAATACGTCAAAAAATTCAAAATGGCGACGAAATTATGAAAGATTGTTGAAGACAGTTTTTTCAGGAGTTTTCTCATTAAAATTAAATGAAAAACAATGAGAACGTTTACGGTAGTGAAAACAAAATCCGTGAACTGCGATGGTGACTTGGAAAGTGGTGTTTCCGAGGAGCTACGGGCCTGTAGAGTTTGTTTGGCCACGAGCACAAAATTGTTCAATTTGCATCGATATTGCTTGACGCAGACCTTTGAGGACCTCACTGGCACTCCGGTTGGTACTTATTTTAACATCCTTCAGTATTTAATATAATTACAGGGTTTTCCTGATTCAATTTTGGCCTTTGAAGTTGCTGTTAGTTTTCCACTCTTGTTTTCTTGTAAACAGCTGATGTAGAAGCATTCTCTAAAAGTTACGTAGCGTTTGCGAGTGTTTGACCATATTTGATAACTGAATAGTTGCCATTCAGCGATTAATTAGTGTCTTATTGGAGATAATGAACAAACCTTACTAGACTGCAACTCGAAGCTTTCTGCAATTGCATTTTCTGAAAATACACTATTTCTGGTCAGAATGTAGGTAAGGGGACACCAAGGTGACGAGCTTTTCGGGGGCACTATGTTGTTGTTATAATGCAACAAAACTTATCCTAATTTATCCAAGTCGATCCTTCATATACCTACTAGGCTTCTGTGAAACAACAACTCTTGGACAGAGAGTACCATTAGGGGGCGCAAAGAGAAGTTGAAGGAGCCCCGCTTCGCGGCCAGCCTCTAGTTTTCAGGGCATTTGGGAGGGGGAGTGCTCTGCGCACTGTATGATCTTGCTTGTTAATAATAATAATATTTTTTATTCTTTGTTTTGAGGTGTCGTCGTCTGATGGCCTGCCACAGCACATCTGCAGCGTGTGCGGCGCGTTGTTGCGGCGGTCGGCGGCGTTCCGCGCGCAGTGCCGTGCGACGCACATGGCATTGCAGGATGCGCTTGTACACACCACCAGGGTAATTGGGAATTTAACAAATATCAAAGATTAATTCATTGAAAAATTAATAGGTGCAGGCAATCAGCAGGTACCTATATAAAGAAACTACAATAGCATACTACTGTAGCGTCATACTAGCTTAATATTTAATATTTTGCTAAAATGGGATTAATCATCTTCTCAGTACTAACTTTAATAACCATTAATATCTTTGATGATAGTTGTCAGATCCATCTTTAGAATGTCCACAAGTTGGTTGATGCAATAATAAAAGGTCAAATATCCAATTTAATCGTAGTTGATAGAATTACTATCTAGCGCTATTCAGTTAGGTCCATTTATTATGCCCTTTCTCAATCCTTACCACATTGGACGATCAGATTTGTATTTCTTTGCAATTGTAAATTGTTCTGCATTTGGTTATCATTAGGAAGACGAATCTCGCATTGAGTGGTGGGTCCTTCTTCTCACAATAACCATATGCCATAATCTTAATTATTAATTTCAGATGACCACTGACTTCGTGCGTACTCTAGAACAAACCCAATTAATACTCTTCACCACTACCAACACATTAAACCTCGAATTCGTCCACAAAACTGATGCAGAAGAGAAGAAACAACGAAAAAAACAAAAACATGAAGAAGATATAAAAAAGGAAGAAATGTTTATTGAATTCCCTCCAGTGGATGATTATGCTGACAACGTTGACGACAATATGGATAACTATTACCTACCAAGCGACTTTCTTCAAAACATTGATGCTGGTGAAATAGTTGAAGCTCAGAATATAAAGGTGGAAGATGATTTCTTAGTCAAAAGCAATACTGAAACGTACTCCCTTAGAAGTGGTAGAAAGAAAAAGACAAAAGTAGAACCTAAAACTGAAAAAACAAAGCCTGTTAATAGAGTTAAAAAGATAAAGAAAGAAAAATCAGATGCAAAGAAAGATAGTAAGCCTAAAAAAGAACCGAGAAAGAAAAGAATGTATAATAGGAAGACGGAGGAAGATTTCGAGAGTTTTAGTAAGACTTTTAACGTAGAAGTCGTGTTTTTAACAAGAGAGCAACAGGATCAAGAAATACAGTCGAGGAGAGAGTCGGATGACTACATTAGTGCGAGATTTCAGTGTGATTTGTGTTATAAAAGCTTTATGAAAGAGAGTGCTTACAAGAAGCATATGGCTACACACGACCCGGTAAGTTTGACATAATGAAATCACAGGATTCCCTTGCAAAAAAAAATGTTACTTTAGCAACCAAGGAACGGAATAGACTTATAGGTAGAATAGATTTTATTAGACAAAACTTTGAATATATAATAGTTATAGAATACAATGTAGGCGGTCTATAGCTGAGAGTGATCTCTTTCAGACAGGTGTCTCTTACAGACAGTTGTGTTTGATGCGTATGTCTGTCGCATCGTAACTCAACAACCTATGATCCGATTTTGACACGGATTCGTTTATTTAACAGAAATTTTTGTGCTCTTAGCCATGTCTGATAAATATTGGATCAGGGGTTTCTAAGATATTGGAATATGTGTGATGTCAGATAGGAGAGGTTAGAGATTGAGCTCAAATGTTTAGCCAAACGCTGTTAGTGCTCACATCATCATTCTAGAGAAGAGGGCGCTATAGCTTTACCACGGATGGTTTACGACGCCTTAGGTAGCGACAGACGTGCGGGGGGAGGGAAGCGGGCGGGCGGGGGGCGGGCCTCACAGAGTGTCGCCTCCCGCGTCTCGCCGCGCAGCTACCTAAGGCGTCGTAAAGCATCCGTGGTCAAGTTACATAGTTCGATTTGTGTGGTTTGTTAAATCAAGCAAAAATTTACTTTTACGAGTTAATTATAATTATTGTATAGTATAGAAACATTACAAGTACAACAATACTTATCCCGTAGAGTAACGGAGCGCACGTGTGCGACATCTGCCTGGTTCGGTTCCCGGTGCGGCACAAGCTGATGAAACATCTGAGGAGACACAAAACGCACTTCATTTGTAAATTCTGTAACCACATCAGTAAAGACAGGTAAGTGCAGGGACCAAAAGCGATTTCATTTTTAGACATACATACATAACTTTACGCTATGTCCCTACCCCAGGCAGAGAGAATGGAGCGTCACGAATCTGTCTCGGCACGCCTCTCTTGCTTCTACAGTCATTCGTCGTTTCACTCATGCTCGCCCTTGGGGGTGTTTGCTCTGTGTAATAAAATCAAGCAGTCAACCTAGCAACTATAGAGATATCCATGGCCAGAATTTCTCTCTCCCCCACTCCCCATCATATAAGGATAGCAAACGGACCACCTGATAGTAAGATCACTGTTACTTATAAACATCTCACCTCACTATAATGTAATATTATTAGAGCGTTTTCTCCTATCCTTGAGGACTTAGATAGTGATCCTCGTGTGCCGCCAGCATTGCTCCTTTGCGACAGAGATAAGTGAAACGATGGTACCTCCCCAGACTGATCCTCCACCGAGTCATACCGCCAAATGTAATATAATTAACACTGTGTTATATTTTCATTCCAGCACGATGGCGAAGATGCACTACAAATGGCATGAGGGTTTCAAATACGAATGTACACACTGTGGGAAAAACTTTAAGTGAGTATTCCAATAATAATAATAAAACGTGTTTAGTTAAAATGGAATTGCTGTCGCTACTCCGTTCATCCGTCTGTAACGAGCTTCTAGCTCGTAAACGGGAAAAGATACAGAATTCACATATCATTATTCCCTTGACCCAAATCCGAATCTTATGCAGAATTATATTTTAGACTTCTCTAAAAAGTCTCTTACAAGTAAAGGTTAAAAAAATACTCTATCGTGTGGGGTATCATTGTTTAGAGCTTATCTACTAGGAGCCTATAACAGTGGGGTGAGATGTCCAGGGATTTATACTCGGTCTTCACGAATCCCGTTCCAGCCCCAGTTCGATTCTCTGTAACCAATCACATGCGCTCCGCCCTCTCTCTTGAAGTTAGCGCTTCGTGAGTGGATGCAGCGAATCGAACGAAACCCGTAAGTGCTAGACTTGCCACCAAGTAACCCGTTTGCTCATCTGGTCTCCTCAATAAAAAGCACCTTATTATATGTTGACAGCAAACCCAGTTCGTACATGAACCACGTACGAGAGAACCACAGTGTAGTGAAATGCGACGTGTGTGGGGAGAGCGTCTCCGGCACGAGGGGGCTCGCCTCACACAAGAGTGATGTGCATTCTGAGGTGAGGGTACAGAAAGACTGGACCGGCTCCCGTCGTATGACAACCTTAGGTGATCTTCTAAGTCGTATTATTCTAATGCAGCGGTTCCTAAAGTGGTTTCCGTGGAAACCGGGGTTCCGCGAATCAATTTCATTTTTCATTGAATCGTTGAATTAATTAAATTTTATTACGTAACCCCGTCTGTTAACTTATTAATTAAAGATTGTTCCGTTAATTGTTGATGTTATTATCAATTGTTGTTACAAAATAGTTCATTTCTTATTCTTCATCATTTGTTATAGTCGTTAAGTTGTAAGACAGACTTGCCTAGTTCAGATTCTAGCGCATTCCTTCTATTTCTTGAATATAAGACTCTTCCCAAAACCCCCCAATTTTATATTCATTTATATAAATTCCCAGCAAATTTGTGCCGGTCAAAAAGAATAGTGCCACCCCAACTCTTCCCGTGGGTGTCGTACGAGGCGGACTGAAGGTTTTAGTGGATAATATTCTACGCCTAGTAGACGACGGTAGACTCGCCACCTATCACGTATGTCCACGTCCACGTGTTTTACGGCGAAAAGTGGGGGTACCTATGTTGAAGGTGGTTCCTCTGTCTACCCCCTCGGGGATTATGGACGTGAGAGTTATGCTATGCTATACATTTAATTCTATATGCAAAAAAATATCTATTATTATTATTTATTTACTATTCACTGTAAATATTGTGGCGTGACCAAACCAAAAACTCGTTTCCCCAGACGTACAAGTGCCTCCAGTGTGGCACACCATTCCACAACGAAACGGCGCTCATCAGACATTCGGAGCTGTCTGGAGGACGCGCCTGCGACCCCTGCCTCAGGTCTGTATACATACATACCTTCACGCTAGTAGTAGTAGTAGTGTAACGATGTCGACTTCATCGTCCATATCAACCTCCTTGCCATCAATTTCTACCTCATCGTTAGCGTTTATCTCATCTCATTTCGTGTTGGCATCTTCATTTCTTCATCTATATTTTCAAAATTCAAATCATATTCCCATTCCATTTCTAAATTCCTTTATTCCATTAATTTCATTGTTTTCTTTGTATTTTACACTTTCTCTCTATATTTTGTCCTGAACGGACGTTTCTCTGTTTTATTTTTGTCTCTTACTACTACCTATTTTCTACATTTACTATTTTCTGTGTTCTGTTCCTTAAAAATATAATATCTATTACCAAGTTCTTCTATTACTTCATCTGCACACTGTCCTAGAACCCTGCTAGCCGGCACCTAGAGGGCAGATTGTAGCAGTAGTAGTAGAAGGTTGCCTGGAAAAGATTGCTCTTAGCGATAAGGTCGCCTATCTTTTGTTTGTTGTTTTCTATTTGTTCTATAAAGTGAATTTTACTTTTACTTTACTTCGTTTTTTTCTGGCTGTCTTTTAGTGTCATTTCGACCTGTTACTGTGATAGGAATACATGTTGATTTTTGCAACGCAGTTTTTGTTTTGGGCTTGTTATTTTGTGCTTGCAAAGTATAGTCAAAGCAAATTATGAACTTAGTTGTTAATTTTTAAACATATCGTATAAAAAAAATCGCACCCGTGTTAGTACTGTGTTCGCCTCAACTCTGACTGCGCGACTTATACTACGCTACGCTACGTAGGCATAAGATTGAGATTGAAAGTTTTTGACAAATGGTACACTTTAGTTAGTGGTCGTCTGTAGATTCTACATGATTCTATCGTACTTGGCAGGCCGTGCCCCGAGTGTGGAGACAGCTTCATGAACTCTGAGACCCTCACGCACCATCTCGAAAAGGACCACAAGAACAAGATCTTCAGATGCGAACAGGTATCTAGCTTAAATGGTCTCCCAAGTACTGTCGACCACAGGTTAACCTACCCAAAACGTTAAAATTTAAGGATTTGAAATATAGCATATATGTTTGACCTCAAATTTATCTGGTGGTAAGTGACGATGAGGCCGAAGATGGAGCAAACGGGCTTAGTAAATACTGGCTCTTCTATAAACACTGCCGGAACACATCGACGACGAAGCGAAGATATTTGACGACAGACTTTACATAGAAGAGTGGTCGCTACCAGGCGGATCCTGAAGAGGTCCTACCACCAGTAAGTTACTCGTGTCAGCCGCCTCATACGACACGCTTTATCCAGTGCGGTAGGGATGTTCTAAATCCGTCCTATATACGGAAAAAGTCGTACCAGGACAGAGGGACGGAAACTATTGTAACAGTGTAGTATTATTTTGAAAAACTGTCACAGTTTCGTTACAGTAACCCAGATAGCTGTGAGTTTTTTCAAATTGAACTTATTATTATTTGTCATTCATCCCTAGTTTACGGACTAAATAGTAGTTTATGCAACTGACACGTAATTACAGCCATTGTAAAATGAGTTTTTAGTTTTTGATACGAGGGTAGCGAGTAACAAAATAGAAAAAAACGAGTCTTACAATGGCTAATTACATGCAGTGCATACGATACTTTTTCTATGACCATAAAATACCTAAATAATTGAAAATATTAACTATTGTGGAGCGTCCAATACACCATGACAGCTCGTCAAAACACCGTCGACAACAGTGCATGGTCCAAGTTGTCGTCTCGAGTAGTTAGCATTAAAAAAAATTGCATGACAAAATATTTTTTTTCATAAGCTACCAAATTTTGTATCGATTTCCATAAAACTATTAATAAAATTGAGTTGACAGTATCGTAATGTAGGTTCGCGGTGTCGTAACGACCCTTAGAAATGAAGTAATGATGAACAAATTACCATATGGAAGTAGTAAAACATGTTTTTTTAACGTTTGTCACAGTGTAACACAACATACAGTAGTGACAGACAGCTCGGCATACACTGGACGCGGGCCCACAAGGGACAAAGGAGGGCCGGAGCCAAACGGAACGAGAGGCCCTATGACGGGGACTTCATGTGCGAAGTGTGCGCCAACAGCTACTCTGTGAGTATAGTAGAGCTCTTGTAAACTTTTAAAGAATGCGCTAAAAAGGGGTACATAGCTACGCCAATAAAAACCGACCAAGAAGACGTCTAAATCAAGCGACACGCCACGACTACCAACAGATGGCGCTGAACAGCCGCTCGAACAAATTCGTTTTCGCCATACAAATCTGAAACACGCTATTGAATTTATCTCCGGACTTTGTATTCTTCTAAGTCGTATTCCTCATTGCTGAGGGTTTGATCATTCTATGGAATTAATCACATAGAACGACTCTCTTGGCAGATTTAATAGGGTGGTTTGCCATTGCCCTCCCCATTTCACACACTGGTTATCTCAGTGTGTAGGTTTCCTCACGATGTTTTCCTTCACCGTTAGATCAGTCGGTAAATGTACGCAAGTCTTTCGAAAAAACCGAAAACTCATTGGTACATTGCATGGTTTCGAACCCAGACCTCCCGCATGGGAGTCCGGCGTCCTAGCCACTAGACCACCGACGCTCTAATTTCGTACTTCGTATATACATATATAAATTCCGACCACACACTGTCGGACAGCGGTCCCCAGGCCTATTCCACCTAGCCTGGAGGAAGATCTTCCTTTTTACACCGATGCCTCATCCTGCGTACCTCAAACCGCGAAAGGGTCAATTATATAACGTTGGGTGACGAGGAAGGATGGGTCACTGGTAACTATGGATATGCCTGAAGGCGGTAGATTTGTACAGTCCGTGAGCTCTTAGAAAAGGATCGGCTCTTAAAGGATACTTCGGTTATGTTCGCTTATTGAAGGCGATACGCGAATGTATATGACAGAGACCAATTTTAACCTCACACCCGAAGCCTTTTCTAAGATAAGAGCTCACAGACTAAGTTATTAAAAGGTAAAGGAATGAGTAGACAAAGTGACGAAGAGGAAGGAGGAATTGGGAAGATCTTCCATTAGGCGGGGTGTTGTGCCTGACGATCAGTAGTGCTGATCCACCAATGGATGTTTGGAACTCGTATATAGGCGAAGTCCCATTGAAAATATCAATAGCGCGTTCTACGTTTGTATCGAAATACGGACTCGATGTATGCGGAGTGTGCTCCGGACGAACAGCGATATCCATCGGAGAACTGAGCAAAGCATCTCTTTAGCAAAATAGTACTCTATGTCGGGTTTACATTTAGTCAAGTACAGTGGTGAGTCAACTTGGCTTTCAAGTTGCCTTGCCAGTGGATCCAAATATTGTTTGACTGGCCAGGGACTTGCCACTATACTTGACATTCTACTCGCCACTGTACTTGACCAAGTTTAAACCGGGCATAATAATATGTAGCTTGTATGGCGCTATAGTAGAGTGACGTCATAAATTGCTATTGCCGTTTCTTTCTATCCTCTGATTGGGCTGTACCTATTTTATTTTATATTCAATCTTCGATACTTGTCAAATACTTATTTAAAAGCACCTTGTACTATAAACCGCTTCTGTTCTGTCGTCAGAGCGAGACGACGCTACGGTACCACCAACGGGTGCACACGGGAGAGAGACCGTTCCAGTGCCCCATGTGCCCCAAACGATTCCGTATGAAGACCAACCTACAGGTAACCTATCACTCATTCACTATATGTTTGTCTATCTATTTGTTTTAGTTCGTCTGTCTGGTTTTTTTTGGAACCTTCCCCAAATAATTAATAATGGATTTCCGCATAGTAACGCCTGATTCTATCAGTTATCTATTGTATAAGCAGACGAGCAAACGGACCACCTGATGGTAAGTGGTCACCGTCGCCCATAAACATCTCATTCTCACCTTACTATAGTGTTATTAGAGCGTTTTCTACTAACGTTGAAGACTTCATTATTTTTGTTGGACAACAAAACAAACACTCCTACGAAATAGATGTCTAACATATGCATATCCCGTTACAAAATGCGAAGTACCGAATTATTTGTTTTAATAATTTTTTTAATGAAGTGATTAATATGGATTACTCACTGATAAAAGATTACTATAGGTGAACCATTAAAGTCAGACGACGCCCGCGACGTAAGAGGGGCGCGGGGAGTTACGACCACTTCTGTGGTGACGACAGAGGGCGAGCGGGAGGTGCCCTCTGTCGTCTGTCCCCGCGCCCCTCTGACGTCTCGGTCGGCGTCTGACTTAAATGGTTTACCTATATTACTTGTTTAATGATTCCTAACTTTAAAATGTATAGCTTCAATTCTAAAAAAATATATTTTCTACTCAAATAAGTACAAAGTGAATTTATAGTAGTTTCATGAAATTCGATACAAAATTAGTTTATGAAAAAGAATTTGTCACGTAATTTTTTTTAAATGCCGACGACACGAGGCGATAACTTGGACCATACACTGTTATCGGAGTTTTGAGAAGTTGTCATGGAGTGTTGGACGCTTCATAATAGTTTATATTTTCAATTATTTAGGCATAGGTATTTCATGGTTATAGTAAAAGTATTGTATGCACGTAATTAGACGTTGTAAAATATATATTTTTTTCTATTTAATTAAAAACTCATTTTACAATGACTATAATTAATTACGTATCAGTTGCATAAACTACTAATTCTGATTCCCAGCTATATTTCATCCACAGCAGCTTGCAAAGCAGCTACCCATTGTCGCTACAAATGTCAGGCAGTTCCCTTTTTCCGGTGCTACACACCACCTCATCAAACTTAATTACTTTTGTTTATTTATTTTTATCTTAAATTTCTTTTAAATTATGATCATTTTTGTCTTCTATACTTTATTGTTTGTATGTCAACTTGGAATCAAATACTTTTTTTCTTGTCGCCAGGTACACATCAACACACACACCGGCGCCCGTCCATACAAGTGCAAGCTCTGTCCAGAGACTTTCAAGTCTTATTCACAGAAACACAAACATCGGCTGCTGGTGAGTTTAAAAAAAATATTAATTAATTAAGGAGAGCAGACGAGCAAACGGGCCACCTGATGGTAAGTGGTCACCATCGCCCATAGACATCTCACCTCACTATATTAATATTAGACGGTTTTGATGCGCTGCTAGCCTTGAGGACTAAGATGAATTTCCTCGTGTGCCGGATTTTACGCTGGCTCTCTTACCCTTCAAACGGAAACAGAAATGTAAGCATTTCTGCTTCACGGCAGAAATAGATAAGAGGGTGGTACCACCCCAGGCGATCCTTCACGTTAGGATCTACCACTACATTTATAGAGTTTATAAGAATGGGTGTTATAAGTTGTTTTTTTAAGTAAGTAATACGTTTATTTCACACACAGCAATGACCGAAACACTTATAATTATGTAGTCAAAGGTAAACATATTGAAATCATGTCTGATGGTCTGCTGTTGACGTTTGACGCGTTTGTCTGTGGCATTGGCATAGTAACAACCGATGATCCCGGTTTTTTTAATGTAACAGAAAATTTACAGTTAACTTTGTATACCCTGACCGGAAAAATAAAAACCCTCGCCCTATTGCGGAATTAATTGGAACTATTTTTACACACTGTAAAAGTACTAATGGTGTCCTCTTGGCAGGTTTTTTTTATTTTATTGCTATATAGTGCGGAACCCTAAAAAGTGGGAAAATGGAAAATCTTAGTTTTTAAAATTTTTCCTTTATTGTGCACAATACTAGTTTATGCCTCGTCTGTTTCCCGAAACCTACAACCCTGGGATCTTCAATATCAGAGTGAATAGACATTTACTAAAAAGCTTCTAGGACTAACAGAAGTACCTAAGATTTTTTTGGACCATTTGTGCACGGTATCTAAAAGGAGGAAAATCTTAGGTTTTGTATTTTTTTCTTCACAGGTACACACAAAAGAACGCCGTCACAAATGCCACATGTGCGAAAAGACATACGTTGTCTCCTTCGACCTCAAGATGCACATTCGCACCGTTCACATGAAAATCCCGCTTCCCCCGCGAAATCGCCGCAGAAATCGCAGACCGCCGGACGCGATTCACTTGCCCGCAAATTTGAATATACCTGCCAATGTGAATATGTCTGCGATGCCTATTAATATCAATCTGTCTAATGTCAATATGCCTGTTAATATGAATGTGTCGAATGTAAATGTACATAGTAATATTGCTAATATAAATATGGCTACTTAGTAGTGATGTTTTGTTTTATTGTACCTTTTGACTTTAGCGAAAGAAACAAGAAAATTGTTACCAAAGGTATGTGAAATCGGTTTCGTCCCATACCACTTCTCAAAATTATCAGCCAAAATTCTTTTTTCGTACTGTTAGTGGCCAACCTATGGTTAGAATTATTCAGGCCGCCCGTAGGCCTCTGATATGGTCGGTACGACTGTTGTGGACAACAACCAGGACAGACAGTTTAACGTGCTCTCCGAGGCACGGATAGGCTAAGATAGAAACACTATATTGTACACAAAATCAGGAAAAGTAAAAACTACAGGAATAATAGCACGATATGTACAAAGGCGGCCTTATCGCTTAAAGCGATCTCTTCCAGGTAACCTCTGAAGTTATTTGGACATTAAAGAGATTAGCGACAGTGGCACTAGTGGTCACACATTCTGATTCTGGGCTCGCTCACCATTTGTTGACTTCCATGATTACTTTACTAGGCCATGAGCCCGTACCGTGGAGGTCGGAAAGGGGCTACCACTGGGAACTTACTCAATTGCAAATTTCTCTAAAATTACTGAATTAATTTAATGTGCTTTCACTAGCTATTAGAACTACATAGAATCTGTAACTGTAAGCTGTTAGCAAAGCATATTTAAATTAAAGTATATTAATTAAGTAGTTTCAGAGTATGCGATTGTGTAAGTTGCCAGTGGTAAACACTTTCTGCCCACTGTGTACGTACGCCGCCAAAAACTGGAATAATATCCGAACACATCGCTGCCGAGTTGAAGATATTTGACGACAAACTCCAATTAAAATAAAACTACGTCATGTAAGTACTTCATAAAATTTTATAATTATTTACATTGAATTACTGTACATTGTAAACACACTAGGGTTACAAGCTTAGGCTAATTTAATACGTAATAAAACTTAATTTTTTATACTTGCAATTTAAGTTTATTTTCTATGGTGGTCGAAGATTTGGGGGGATCATTATCCCTATGATCCCCCCAGCGAACGCGCTGTTTTTATAATTTACATTTAAACCCGCGTTAAACCTCAACCTCACCTGGTGGTAAGTGACGATGAGGCCGGAGATGGAGCACACGGGCTTAGTAAGTACTGGCTCTTCTATAAACACTGCCGGAACACAACGACGAAGCGAAGACTTGAAGTTCTCACTCATTACGTATCATGTGGTACATCTTCATGTTATATACAAATATATAGCTTATTGAGTCCGGGAGTAGCGACCGGAGCGGAGAGCGATTAGTAGTTTCTCCGCGGGGGGTCCTGACCCCCCACTTGTTACGTACTATCCATATTCATGTTCATGCATTAGTTATGTCCATCTTCATGTTATTTACTCAATTAGTATAGAGATACCACGTAGACCCCCTCCCTCATTTTCAACGGGGTTCCCGACCTCTCATGCACCATGACGTCCATCTTCATGTTATATACACGCATCTAGCTTATTGAATCCGGGAGTGTCGACCCCTCCCTCGGATCATGATTCCTATGATCCCCCCTGCGAATGCGCTCGTTATGTTCCATACACTGGAAGAAATACAGTGTAGAGATACAAGGCTTATTGAGACCGGGGGTGTCGCCCCTCGCTCAATTTCCACGGGGGTCCCGACCCTCTCATTCGTTATGCAGCATGGTATCCATCTTCATGTTATGCCCGTGGTACATATCGTCCGGCGGCCGTACGACGCGGTTCCTCACGCGGGGTGGTAGCGGTATCTTCATGTGAACACTCTTAATGTGAGTCTTGACGCATGTGGACGTCTGGAAGGTCTTGTCGCACAGGTCGCAGCGGTAGCGGCGGACTTTTGTGTGCACCTGCGGATTAATTACATGCATTTATAGAAACCAAGATTTTTCTATTTATTTATACTTGCAATGAGGGATTTTTCAGCTTAAGATTCTGCCATTTGAGATAGATGGCACTACGTCTTTTTCATTGCATAGGTAGGTAGCTTTTTGTAAAAATATAGAAATTTAATGAATTCATCATTTCCCGATGATAAAACAAGAACTATGGGCAAACAACAAAGAATTAATATCGACGACCAAATAATAAAAAAGAAAGTTTTATTAATTCAAATTTTATGGCCTAGATACATGCAAGGTACTCATATTTTGGCATAATTTGACATTCCAGTAAACAATCAGCGCCATCTGTTGAGTTGATTGGAAGCTGTCGGAAAACCGTCATTGAAATCTCGTGAGAAAACCTACATGTCTGAGGAAATTAAAAGTTTCTGAAGGCATGTGAATTCCACCAATTATAGCACTGGGCCCGCTCGGAGGATCATGGCCCGCCCACCCTTGTGCAAGGATAGGCCTGTGTCTCAACAGTGGGGACATTAATAGGCTGATGATGATGATGTATTAATGTATTTTTTTCCCTAATAAATAAAAGTACGCAATATAAAGATTTTATAGTTTTTCTACACTAACTCCCTGACGCATTCGCGAATGTCAGTTTTCAACATCCGCATTCGCATTCGCGAATATGTAAAAACTGACATTCGCGGCAACCCTGATTCTTTTAAATTCGGCTTTTAAATGAGACTTCGGTTATTGATGGCGATACCCGAATGCAAGAGAGACAGGACCAATTTTACCCTACACCCACTGACCTGTAATATCTATTCTATAGAGTAATATTCTGTATATATAGTAGTAGTAGAGTATATATATATTATATTAATATTCTATAGAGTAAGATCTATTCTATAGAATAGATATTACAGGTCAGTGCCCACACCCGAAGCCTTTCTAAGACTTCTCACACTAGACATTGACAGATGACATTTATTTTTTACTGTGTTTTATTGTTGTCAATGTTTTGTCTAGTTTTTTTTCGTGTATGGAACGGATTAAAATGGCCCTAGGTAAAGGGCTACCTCCCCTCGTAAAGCATGTCGTACCAGGCGACTGGCCCGCGTACTTGCTGGTGGTAGGACCCTTCAGGGTTAGCTTGCTAGCGACCTAAAGTCTGTCGTCAAATATCTTCGCTTCGTCGTCGATGTGTTCCGGCAGTGTTAATAGAAGAGCCAGTACTTACTAAGCCCGTGTGCTCCATCGTCACCTACCACCAGCTGAGAATGAGGTCAAACGCGAGTTTAGCCGTAAATAACAACTTACCAGCTGATGCTTGTGGTTCTGTGTCCGCGACTTGAACGCCTTGGGGCAGTGCGGGCACTTGAAGGGGCGAGCGCCCGTGTGCGTATTCATGTGGATCTGTGAAGTTATAGTAGATTGTCTAACTAGTGCGCGAACAACTAAATTGTTGCAGCGAGTGTTAATGCTAAATGAAACAGTCACGGTCACTCATGTGCTAGATCGTGTAAGAGTGAGAGACAACGCAGACGACGGACTGTCTGCGGTGTACAATCTAGTTCATGAAAATGGGAAGAACTCTACATAACGCACACGGCGTACTATAAATTTCGCAGTAAACCGTGGGAAACTCGCGGACCGGAGCGTACAGTAAAGAATGTCTAGAACTTTGTTCCACTACTGTTTGGAATTCTAATTTTCGCAGACAAAAAGTCCCGCGTAAACCGTGGGACACTCGCGGACTGGAACGTACAGTGAAGAATGTCTAGAACTTTTTTCCAATACCGTTTGGAATTCTATGTCGAATCTTCCTAGATTTAAGCCGACGAAATGATGTGCATTGTGAGTACGCCGCGGACAGGCCGTCGTCTGCGTTGACTCTGAGGAGACGTTTCGTTTAGCGATATTTTGCTATTTAGAGTTTTGAGTTGGGTTTAAAGGGTCCGCGAAACGATCAATTGCTATTGACAATTAGAGAGAGACGGCGCAATATAAAGAAGCGAGAGGCGCTTACAACTTTCTCGCTTTTTTGTATTGCTCCATCTTCACCAATTGTCAATCGCAATTGATGTCTCTTTTTGTTAACCCGCAATCGAAAAGAGAGGTGTTTTATGTTTGACGCGTATGTCTGTTAAGCTGCGTCTCCTGTTGCGCAAACAAACAAACAAACGACAAAGTTTGTCTGAGATTATATAAATTATTATTTGACCAAAAATATCTTCATGCCGAATTTGGCGAAATACTTACTTATGTGACATCTCATGTATTTACCATATTTCTGGCAAATAAACTTCATTCATTCATTCAATAACAAATGATCAGGTGGCCCGTTTACTCGTATACTCTCTATATACAATTAAAAAATATAACATTACCTGCAGCGAGTCCTGTATGCGGAAACTTTTGGGACACACGGGGCACTGGTGCGGCTTCTCTCCCGTGTGGACTCTCTGGTGGTACTTGAGGGCCGCCGAGCTCTGGGGACAAAAACAGTATGATAATATTGTCACCGGGCAGCCATAATAAAATCTTGAAATTGGTCACTTTTTAACCTTAAGAGTAACATCTTTAAATCTCAAAACTGGATATCTTTGCTCCTAAAGGCTCCTCTTCACGATGAGCCATGATGGGCGATTACGATGAGCCATGATGGGCGATCGTGTGGACACGTCCTCGATCAACCCCGCACGCATTTCTTTGATATGTTTTCCTTTTTTATTTAAAAAAATGTATTTAACTGAACTTGAATGAACTTCTCTCGAGAGATGTAGTATAAATTCGAACTTATCACCATTTAATCTTAAAACTGGACACATTTTAACCTTGAAACTGGCCATATTTTACCTTGAAACTAGACTCTAGACTGAAAATCCAGGAAAAAATAATTGGGAGGTGCTATCGATTTCTGAAATCTGAAAAAAGAGCGAGTCGAGACTTGCGCCCTCTAAAGATCTTAAGGGGTTCACCATTGCTGTAATTAGATTCCTTGAAAAACTGCAACTTATTATAAACCTTAATCTTGGACATCTAACAAAAAACCTGACTGGGACCTGACACGGCCCTAATCAATGAGGCATACAACTTAGATAAATGACCTTGAAACCGCCACTTGACCTTGAACCTGCAGTTTTTAAACTCACCCTCCAAGTCAGGCCGCACATCTCGCACATCCGTTTCTGTATTTTAGGAGCCTGTTTGGGGCGCGGCTTGCTTTTCCCTGTTTTAGGTCTCAACTCGCTGCGCGGGCGACGTTCTCGGGACTCCTTGTGAATTATGCGGTGCATCCTGTACAGTTTCTCGTTCTCAAAGTTGGCGTTGCACTGGTAAAAAAGATATTTTTTTATTGTAAGGGTACAGTGGAAGACACATCAAGCTATACTCTGTGGAACTGTGTGTTCGATATGATTCCTTGACATTCGTAAGAATGTGTCAAATGAATTAAAGCGACACTAGCGTACTAAAGGGTATAGCAGTTGACCACAGGTTAACTTTGAGACTGACATTTCAGTTTCAAAATTTTTTTAAATCGACACACGCTTTTTTCACTTTTTTTTGTTGTGCTTTATGGCACACATTTGCCATAAAGCTAAGGAATAAGGTTGAATTTTAATCGAAGGTTTTTGACAGGTTTTTTCGCTATTTTAGTAGTCGACTATGTTCCAAAACCACTTTCGCTTTGTCAGGTAATAATTGTCGAGTAAAGTTAGTGTTTTGATACATATCGGTTGTGTTCGGTTTTTGTAGGTATTGAGCTTTTGTATGAAACAGTCGAATTTCGCGATTTCAGAATTGGCCCCATAGTGAAAGTTGTTCAGTTAAGGATACTGAACACCCCGCTTTCGGTTTATGGCTCATTCCCACATTTTCAACATTCGTTTAATTCCATGACCTTTTGACAGGTCGAAAGGTCCTCTCTCAAAAGGTCATGGAATTGAAAGCAAATTGAAACCGTGGGAACGAGCCTTTACATATGATATTATTAAATTAACTTCTTAAATCAAATTGTATCCATTACCTTTTCACACTTTATCTCCTTCCAGTGATTCTCTTTGGAGTGATCATTTAGTTGCTCTTCGCTGTTAAAGTTGTCGCCGCATTGTGCACACGCCCTGTATATAAAACAACTGTATTATATTTTATCTTATTTTACATAAGTACATAAGAAATACGTATATTTCACACACAGCAAAGACCGAAACAGTTATAATTATATTAACAAAAAGGCAAAATAAGCGCTACGATATGACAAGCTTAAAAAAAACGTTAAAAGAGTGCTTCAACGCCAACATCGACATGCAAAAATTTAAGAAACCTCCGACTTATCATTGTAGAGACACCATACTTTTTCCTGGTCATCATCAGATTCTCAAGGATATCGGAAACGCACCATGAACCTACATATCTGAACTCAAACTCGAACCACATAACTGTTACCGTTCCAGAGATCTCACCTGACATCTAAGATATTCCAAGATCTTGGAAACCACAGATTCAATTTTTATCAGACATGGCTAAGAACACTTGTCAAAATTCGCTGTTAAATAAAAACTCATAACAGGCTCTTCTTCGATCGGTTGGGCGTTCTTCTTCTTTCGTGTTGATGATCCGAATTAAATTTTTCCCGACCAGAATTTGGGCGTTAAAAAATGGATAAACCAACCTCAAGTCAGGTTGGCAAACCCGTTCAGGCGAACTCTCCAAATGCCTGCCGAGTGCCACCTCGCTATGAAACTGCACCCCGCATGATTCGCAGCGACATTTCACGGCCTGCAACAAAGGTAAGTAGATGAGTAGGTAGCAGGTTGTGGAATTCACTTCCACATGCTATACGTGCAAGTCCGTCCTTGGAAGTGTTCAAGAGTAGAGTAAAGGAGCATTATCTATCGTCATGAATTCTATACTTTATTTATTTTATGTAAATGTATGGATTATATATATATGTATGCAAATTATGTAGTAAGTGGGTATATGTATTGTATATTTATTTATATTGTGTATTCGTATTATTATGTATTATATTTAGTATATTTTTATATATATATATATATATATATATATATATATATATATATATATATATATATATATATATATATATATATATATATATATATATATATTTATATTCATCATGTACACATACACTGCTCTAATCTATCACCTTTCTCTATCCCGTTGGTTAGTAGGGAGAAAACTCGAAACGAGTTATGCTTGTTATGCTTTCCTTTTGTACATATTTTATTTTTTCGTTAATTAAGGTGGTTTGTATTTTGTATGTCTGTATAATAAAGAATATAAATAAATAAATAAATGAGTGTTTGCCTCGAGTAGATGAATGTCTGCCTCAAGTAGATGAGTGTATGCTTCGAGTAGATGAGTGTATGTGCCTCAAGTAGATAAGTGTATGCCTCGAGTAGATGAGTGTATGCCTCGAGTAGATGAATGTCTGCCTCAAGTAGATGAGTGTATGCCTCGAGTAGATAAGTGTATGCCTCGAGTAGATGAGTGTATGCCTCGAGTAGATGAATGTCTGCCTCAAGTAGATGAGTGTATGCCTCGAGTAGATAAGTGTATGCCTCGAGTAGAGGAGTGTTTGCCTCGAGTAGATGAGTGTATGCCTCAAGTAGATGAGTGTATGCCTCGAGTAGATGAATGTCTGCCTCGTGTAGACGAGTGTATGCCTCGGTACCTCCTTGTGCGCCTTGATCATGTGCGCGCTGAGGCCGCGCTCGCCGGAGAATATCTCCTGGCAGATGTCGCAGCACGCAGACCCGTGGCGGTTGCGCATGTGGTTGAATTGGGACGTGCGTTTACTGTGGAAGAGTTGGAAACATGTAAGTAAACTAAAACATTTTTCTCCTTCAAGAAAAATAATTAACTTTACTGAGCATCTTTATGCTCGGAAATGTGGTCAATATACATTTAAAAAATACCGGCACCACCAGCTCCTACTGTATAACGTCACTTTTTTAAAAGAAAGGTCGTCTGGAAGTGATCGCTCTTAGCGATAAAACCGCCTATTATATAATGTGTATTTTACATTAGTACTATAAAGAGATTACAAACATATAAATCGCAAATATTGTATCATATTTTATGTACGCCCAATTTTGTACCAAGTGTGCATTAAATAGTATTTTACTTTTACTTACTTTCAGCTTGGAAGCAGTATTTGGAATGTGGTATTTTTCTCGATTTCCTCGCATTATTTGAGAAAAACACTATACAAGCATCGGCGGAAACAGACATTACTGGCCATAGATCGTTAAAAAGCCTCGCTATGGTTAATTGAAAAGCCACGTAACAAAAGTACTTACATGAATGATTTATCGCAGAAGTGGCACGGATACTTGACGCCGTTGTGCCATTTGAAGTGTTCCTTCGCTTTAGATCTGCAACAGACCGACACACTCTATTACTCTTTCTCTTTTTTTTTCTTTCACAAAGCAGCAATGCTTGCATTGCACTCGGTTTGAAGGGTAAGAGAGCCATCGTAGTTACCGGCACATGAGGCGACGGTGACCACTTACCATCAGGTGACCCGTTTGCTCGTCTGCTCTCCAAATACAATAAAGAAAATACAACGGTAAATATGGAATGGTTTAAATACAGCTGATACTTGATCGTCTTGTATTGTAGAAACTAATAATTATGTGTCGCCTGGACGCGCCACTAGTTCACTCAACTTGTCGACAGATGTCGCTGTTCGACCAAAACACACTCCGCATACGAGTCCGTATTTCCATACAAACATAGAACGCGCTATCGATATTTTCAATGTGATTTCGCCTATATACATGTTATAAACTTCCCAGTATTACTGGTCACGTATTTGTTCGGAACCATGATCCAGGGGAGCATTTGTGCTCATCACCTAAACTCGCGTTTGAGCTCAATCTCACCTGGTGGTAAGTGACGATGAGGCTGGAGATGGAGCACACGGGCTTAGTAAGTACTGGCTCTTCTATAAACACTGACGGAACACATCGGCCACGAAACGAAGATATTTGACGACAGACTTTACATAGAAAGGACGGTCGCTAGCCAGGCGGTGAAGGGGTCCTACCACCAGCAAGTTAGTCGGGTATCTATAGGTAAACCGCGTAACAGGCGTATCGCCTGCGCGGCTAGAGAGACGCGGAGCAAGACGACAGAGGGTGGGTCCTGCCGCCCGCTCGCCTCTGTCGTCTCGCCCCGCGCCCCTATTGCCGCGCAGGTGATACGCATGTTACGCGGTTTACCTATAGTATGAAAACTTACGGTAATTTGGTGACGTGCCCGCACAGTTTGCAAGCGAAATTCATCTTGTGATGCGTCAGGTGATGCAGCATTTTGTATCTCTTCGCGAAGCGGAAACCGCACGGTCCGCACACGTACGTACCTATGCTCTGCGGGGAAATCAAGAAAGTTGTATATTTATTTATGAAAGCGCGACGCACTGAAAGCGAGACCGCACTACACGCGTCCGATTCCAGCCCGAGTTCTTTTCACTGCAACCAAACACAAAGCGCTGATTGCATGCCGCGTGTAGTGCAGGCCTAGGGGTCGGTGCGATTTTTAACAGTAAACTAGTGCCACTCTAATAAAAAAATCGATTTCTTCCAAATACAAGGTAATTTTGAAAAATGTAGATCTACACGTTATTCCTAATTTTATGTTTAATTAAAAAAAAATGACTTACCGGATCATGCTTGCCCCTGTGATTCCTAAAAGCCGCCTCCCCAGTGAATCCCTTATAACACTCCTCACACTTATACCGCGACTTCTTATAGTTATCAGTCTCTCTTCTCGCTCGCACTTCAGCTATCTGCTGTTCGGGTGAGAGGAAGGTAATCTCCACGTTGTAAGTCTTGGAAAATATGTCGTAGTCTTCGTCTGTTTTTCTGGCTTTTGTGTTGCGGATGTCTTCTTTGGTTGTCTGTTTTTGTACCTTAAAAGTTATGGATTGTATTAATAAAATTAAATTATATCTCTGATAAGCCTATTAACGTCCCTACTATTAAGGCCCAGGCCTCCCCTTGCATAACGAGGGTGCTGCCATGATCTATCCAGCGGGCCCAGTGCTGTTAGTGGGTTGGTGAATTCAAATTCGCATTTTCTAGCGGAATATTGCTATTCATTTAGATTCCATTCATTTCACACTCTCTCAATCCTTACCACATACTTAGGAGGTCGGATTTGTCATCCTTGCGATTGTAAATCCTTCTAGATTTGGTTATCGTTGGGGACGGCGAATCCGAGGGTGAGTGGCGGGTCCTTCTTCCCTAAATTATTTTTTATAATGGTGGATTGAATTTCACACGACTTTAGAAAACTTTTCTCATCAGCCATGTAGGTTTCGGATGGACGGACAGACTTCACCATGTCCTGACATGTCTACGGGCGGCCTGATCGACTGAGAATAGATTCCAATAATTAACCACACAAGGAGAAGACAGAGGTGGATCCAGAAATAATGGGGGAGGGACGCTTACTGAAGTTATAAAATACTATATAGGCATATTATATAAATATAAATAAATAAATAATATAGGCATAACTCTCACATCCACAATTCCCGAGAGAGTAGAACCACCGTAGACAGAAGAACCACCTTCATCACAGGTAGTTCCCACTTTTCGCCGTAAGATTTGGTGGACAAACGTGACAGGTGGCAAATCTACCGCCTGTCTACTAGGTGTAGAATAGTATCCACTAAGACCCTTAGTCGCCTTACGACACCCACGGGAAGAGTTGGAGTGGTGCTATTCTTTATGGCCGGCACGACACGACACTTAAATTCAGTTTGCATATTGTTTTACGAGTAGGTACATTATGTTCAAAATAATCTGAAAATATTAATCTGGGGTCTCCACAATGATAATTTGGGGGTTTCTTTTCGGATTCTGATAATTTAGAGATATTAATAATTAAGAGTAAATATTCTCATGCTTACCTTCACGGCGGGTTCTTTCTTCATCTTCTTACTTTTCCGCTTGAGTTCTGATTTCCGTTTCTTGCCACTTCTATCGCTTTTCAATATTTTCTTGGCGTCCACTTCTATAAAAATCTCGTTCTTCGGTATCACTGTGCCGTATATTTCTATTAAAAAGAAAAATCATTACATTTTTACCTTTATTTGCAGTACAAGCAAAGCAGTAAAGCTTGTATTGCTATGTTCCAGTTAGAAGGGTAAGAGAGCCAGCGTAATTACCGGGACATCTTGTGCCATACATTTCGGTCGTGTAGGTTTTGCGCTTTTGTATGGATCAGCTGATTTTTTATCGCGATTTTAGAATTGACCCCATAGTGAAAGTTATGGATACTGAACACCCCCCTTTCGGGACTATAGAGGGGTTTTTGTTCAAGTATGCAGGATGTCCCAAAAACAAAACGTCAAGTCGGCAAGACTTGAAGGGCCAGCTATACCTAACACCAGGTTTTTGGGACACCCTGTAGATACCTACGAGGAAGGAAGTGATGCTTAAAATCGCCGGGAGACTTGACCACCACTGTGGAGAAATTATACAACGCGCCGGCTACGGTTAAGCCGGAGGTGTGGGTTCAAGTCCCACCGGTGGTGTTTTCTTTGTATCACTTATTTCTGATATTTTTTAAAACAGAAACATACAACAGTGGGAACTACCTATGATGAAGGTGGTTCCTCTGTCTACCCCCTCGGGATTATGGACGTGAGAGTTAATGCTATAAACATAAAGTAAAATACACTTTATTGTACAAATATAAAACAACAAACATGAGATAGAAAAGGAAATAGTGAAGTACAATTTAGGCGGCCTTATCGCTAAGAGCGATCTCTTCCAGGCAACCTTCGGGCAGATGAAATGATTTCGAGAAAGAGGACTGTGATTTCGTGATTTCGGGCAAGGTTTATGGAAAACGTTACCTGTTTGACTTTCATTTGCACCCTCCGTCTCAGTCTTAAGCTCTTCAAACACTTTCTGATCGTCTTTCTCCTCAAATATGTCGTAACCATCATCTACATTATTTATATCAGCATTACTGTCGTCTAGTAAAATATCTAGATCCTCTTCCTTTATGTCGACTTCTGTTAGGTCTATTGTTGCTAGATGCTTTGTGGTTAACGGTAGGGAGAGGTTGTGGAATATTCTGTCTATGGTTCTTATGTAGTCTGTGGTAATCTGGAAAAACTAATTCTATTTAATAAGTGGTGGTAGAGTGAATAAAAATGTTGACTTTCAGTTTTTGAAGTATTTTTTATAGTCTAAGGAGAGAGACGAGCAAACGGGCCACCTGATGGTAAGTGATCACCGTTGCCCATAGACATCTCTCCTCACTATGTTATTAGAGGGTTTTTAATCTACCGCAAAGCAGCAATGCTTGCACTGCTGTGTTTTGGTTTGAAGGGTAAGAGAGCCAGCGTAATTACCGGCACATGAGAAGTCCATCCAAGTCCTCAACGTTAGCAGCGTGAAAATCCTCTAATAACATTACAGTGAGGTGAGATGTCTATGGGCGACGGTGACCACTTACCGTCAGGTGACCCGTTTGCTCGTCTGCTCTCCTTAATAGAGAAAAAGGTTTTTAACTCTTCTTCCTAAAAGGAATTACGTCGACCAGATTGCGGACGTTCTAAAGAAAGGTCAGGTGCGGTCAACCACTAACCGAAGAGCGTGTATGAAGCGATTGATGAGTGTGGAAGAAGCGAACGGTTTGTCAGGATCATTGCAGGTGGAAGTCTTTAGTCTCTGCCTACCCCTAAGGGAAACAGGCGTGAGTTTATGTATGTATGAACGTACCTGTTCTTCTCTCGTAAGAGCTTCCTCTAAGATCGCCTGTGATGTATCGCACCTAGCTCTGAACTCTTCATATTTGTGCAGAAGAGTGAGGCAGATGCCGCAAATGTCTTGCGGTAGGCCGTCGGTTGGCGATACCTGGGATATAAAAATAATGCATAATAGAACACAGGGAAATTTTGATAAAATAACACTTTTTAAGTACAGTCCATGAGATCTTAGAAGAGGATTTAAGTATCGGATGAAATAGGTATCTGTTTTACTACAGTCTTAGTACATTCGCGTATCGCTATCAATAACGGAAGTCTCAAGACCCGAATAACTTTTTAAAAATTCATGCACTGTACATATAACGATTGATTATGTGTGAAACTAATAACTTACAACTTTCCAACACTATCTATTTCATAAATATTGTAATAGTGTGGCGTTCTTGGAGGTACTAATAGTTTGTTTTTGACCTCCATCTCACCTGGCGGTAAGTAACGATGAGCCCGGAGATGGAGCACACGGGCTTAGCAAGTACTGGGTCTTCTATAAACACTGTCGGAATACATCGACGACGAAGCGAAAATATTTGACCAGTAGTGTTTAGTGTGGTCTTAGACTGTGTCTAGTGTAGTTTTCAATAAATCAATATACTTTATTTTCAGACATTTAAAGTCCATAGTAAAGTTAGTAAATACTTATATCTATAGTTAGTAAAAAAATCGAAGACTTACGTACATTTACCGAGTGCTCTAACGGTGAAGGAAAACATCGTGCGGAAACCTGCATGTCTGAGGAAATTAAAAGTTTCCGAAGGCGTGTGAAATCCACCGTACAGCACTGGGCCTGCTCGGTCGATCATGGCCCATACCCCCTTGTACAAGGGGAGGCCTGTGCCCCAACAGTGGGGACATTAATAGGCTGATGATGATGATAGTTAGTATTATTTTAGCTTTAACCTTGGATGACGTTAAACATGTACGTTTTGCTTTGAGCAACATATTTAGTGCGGCCTTGGTTATAGGCAGTAAGGCAATTCTTACCTTATCATCCTTCTTTATTCTTATTATTTCTGTTATGTTAGTATGTAAGGTATCTACCTAAGCAGCCCAAAATTATCATTATTATTATTATTACCGAGTGTCCAGTGACGCCTACAAACGTGTCCGTGAGAGCGGACTCGTGCAGACTGTACAGAGCCACATCTGTAGTGAGGCACACGCGGCACGCCACCAACAGTGCGGCATCTGGTGGGGTTAGTGGGGCTTTCTTCGCCTTGGAGGCACTTCCTGGGAAAGATAGGTGGAGGGTACATGTGGTGTATGCCGTGTAGGGGTAGTTTTAAGTCTATTCACTTTCCACTTCCTCTATCCTTATCAATCCTTGGGTCGGATTTGTCATCCATTGCGATTGTTAATCCTTCTGGATTTGGTTAATAATTTTAATATTTCAGCTTTATGCTAAAGTAATATAGGGGGGGCAAACAAAGGGTTCCTCTATCCTTCCAGTAGTGGTGGGATATGTGGCGAGCCTACCGCCGTCTACTAGGTGTAGAATAGTATCCACTAAGACCCTTAGTCGTCTCGAACGACACCCATGGGAAGAGTTGGGGTGCTATTATTTAGGGCCGGCATCATGGCATCGTTTCACAACCTTTTTAGTGTCGTGATCTACTAAAATGTGAACAAGTTAAGTAAAAACCTTGCACTGTAATATTTCGAAGTGATTTAAAGTTTATTGAAGTTTTACATTACTAACATGATAAAAAATAACTCTTGCTACAAATACCGAACTCCAGGACATGTGTAATGTAACCCTTTGTTCTCATACAAGTCTTAATTTTTGGACACATTGCGATCCCCCATATTAAACTAAACGCGACCTCCGTAGGGGTCGCGACCCCCAGGTGAGAAACGGTGATATACAGCATAAAAGAATAACTCTTACGTAATTTCCTAACACTCCTCTTCTTTACTGAATACTCAGTGTTGGACCGTTCCTCCTGGTACAGATTCTTAGTGGGTATGGCATCCTTGTGCAGGATCCTCCGACCCGTCTCAGATATCTTGAAGTCTGAGTTCTCGAAGTGCACGGAGCAGACCCGGCAGTGCGTGCCAGGCGCCCAGTCTGGATCCCGGCGGATGGCTCTGATCCATTCGTCCTTCTGATCTTGGTCGGTGGGGAATCTAGAATATTATTATTATTGGATTACATGCAGGTGCAGGCAGCTTATAATGGTTATTATTATTCTAATTAATGAGAAGGCAGCAAATAGCTGATGCACCCTTATGTAAGCTGGTGTATTATAGTTCATTCACATAAAGCACTCAGTCAGGAGATAATCCTGTAATGTTTTACCACTAGAGGCGCCACTAGCACAATGGTACTTAGCTTTCAAAAAAGCAAATCTTTTTTTTACCCTTCAGACTCGCGCCACGATGTTTTAACAGATTTTTTAGTTTTACTATTTTGAAATGGCCATATGATATCATCACAATTTTACTACAATACAATAGCGTTGAGAAATTAAATTAAATTAACCCAAAAGACGATAAATTTGTGATCTTTAAAAATAACATGTTGTTTTGCTTTTGGCTCCATCTACGCAACGCTTAGCGTTTTATGTCCTATTAGGTTAGCTTGTTTCTTCAAGTTTCGTAAGTGACTGTGTAGTATGTAAGTGTGGTAAACTAAATTTATATATTTTTGTGGCAATAACATTATTTTATTCTTTCTTTATATTTGTAAATATAATTAGGAGATGGTGGTATGACTCTGTGCAGAGTCAGCCTGGGCCGGTACCAACCCTTTTACCTATTTCTGTCGCAAAGCAATAAGTAAGTCGGAGGTCCTATTATTGGGCCTTATAATAAGTAAAACTTTTTCATTATTTTTTTAAAGCTACAGTTAAATGCAAGCAGCATTGCTGTGTTCCGGTTTGCAGAGTAAGAGTCAGTGTGATTAACTGATTACCGGCACATGAGACACTCCATCTTAGTCCTCAAGCTTAGAACATTATAGTCAGGTGAGATGTCTATGGGTGACAGTGACCACTTACCATCAGGTGGGCCCGTTTGCTTGTCTCTCTCCTTTATGTTTTTTTTAATATGAAACTTTATTCTAAGTCCGGCTCAACCGTAGCTTTATCATGCACGAGTCAGGTTGTATTTAATTGTATATATTTACTTAGTTATTTAAATATTTTAAAACTAATAATAACTAACTATAATAATAACTACTAACAAAATATACTTAGATCTAATAAAAGTATTTATTATTTATTAATACTAATTTTCTGTGAGAACAATCCAAATCTCCTTGTGAAAAGCATTCAGAATGTATCTAGCTCTAAGCACATTAAAGTCTTTCTTTGCATACAGTTTACCTATAACAAACTATTTTCAAAACTTGTCCAACTCTTGATCTGCAATAAACAATTTTGACTGTGGTACCCTAAAAACGTAGCGACCGTAAATAAATAAAAATCAATTTCAATTTTCAACTTACCGATGGAAAGATATGCCCTCTGGAGGTTTTATATTTTTTCCAGTGTAATTTCTACACAGTTTCACCGCGCAAACAACCATTTTCAGGGGGAGATGCAAAATTTAACACCAGAAGTTAACATAACAGTACCATAAAAATGCGTAATGGAGGAAGCAAACTACATTTTACAACAAGCTTCGAAAAATCGATGATTTTCGATAGTATGATAAAGTTTTAGTTGCAGACACATAAAACTTGATCTAGAATTTAGTTAAAATTAATTTCACACATTATTTCATTCAATATTACGAAGAATTTCACGTTTTTTAGTATTTTCAACCATTTTTATTCGCTTTCGAGTTTCGTTTCGCTTGCAAAACGTCAAGTGCGTTTTTTTCGGTGTATTTTAGTTTAGAACACGTAAATGAGCGA
This sequence comes from Hofmannophila pseudospretella, assembly GCA_947369225.1. NCBI lineage: Eukaryota > Metazoa > Arthropoda > Insecta > Lepidoptera > Oecophoridae > Hofmannophila > Hofmannophila pseudospretella. Next base: position 15,657,525 of record OX376312.1, on the reverse strand, counting down.
AAAGGAGGATGTTTTTTGTTGTATAGCGCCATTTCTCTTTGCTTGCATTGTATTGTTACAAGCGTTCGAAAAAAACTATTGTTGTGCGTTTGCGAAGGTTGATAGCCGCTAAGTTTTTTTTAAATTTTTATTTAGTGCCATTTTTTAACTTGAAAGAGAAAAGTTCTGTAAACTGTAAGCTTGGGTCGAACACTGTACCTTTGGATATGTGGTCGTTCTGTGAGTGGTCAGGTCAATGTGGGAATTAGCAGTTACCCAATGAGACGACGATATTTACATGCCAGCCTCACAAATTGACTATTTTACGAAAGGAGAGACGAATATGAGAAGTACAAGTGTTTTATTTCCACAATTAATATAATATTACAGGTATACATGTGCTTGTGGAAATAGGCACGGGAATAATATGTAATTAGAGCAAAAGTATTATTCGTTCTATCATAGAACAACTGGGAGAAGTCTTAACAGTTCTATGACGTCACAGTTCCATGCAACTAATGGGAATTAACGGTCATTTTGTGAGTGGTCATTGTGGGACGAAACCTGATGATGACCAGGAAAAATTGGCTCCTTCGTTGTTCACCATTCGCAGTTAATTATCGGACATCGTGTGATTTAGATTTTGGGAGAATGAAAATAAAACTACTGGTTTACATAAACTATAATATATTTTTAAGGCATTTTTGCGTGTGTTAGTGCTTGCTAGTTTCTTATAAAACGTGTCTTGTTCCAAATCGTATCCCTTAAAGTACACATTTATTACTTACAATTAAATTATACAATTATACTATGCTATGGTGACTGTTGTAGTTACGCAAACAAAAAATCAATTTAAATGCTTCGTTTAACAAAAAATAACAACAAATATTAACTTATACGTCTTTCAACGCGTATGTAACGATATAAAATCAAAAATATTACATTACTGAACACAGTACCCCCCCCCCCCCCCCCCCCCCCCCGACCCCTAATTCCTAATTTCAAAATTTCATCTTCTTTCGTCATATCCTTTTTCCTAGTCCTTTGCGCCACATTAACCTTCTTTCTTGATGCTGTAACCGACTTTCTTGGTTACTTGATCTGTCGTGATTCGTCTTCTTTCTTCTATATTTTAGTTTCCTTGAAACTGAAGCTATGTAGCCAAGCTTTAAAGATATTGACTTGTGTTTTGATGGTGTAATAAATATTACATTGTTATGTAACGAATTATACTATCTGTATTAACAAAAAATATTATTGAGCAGAATAACCCCCCATAAAACCGAACCCTGTATCCGTCTCAGTGTCAAACATTTCGTCTTTTCTTTTTTCCTAGTCCTTTTCGCCTTGCTTTCCTCATTAACCTTCTTTCGTGACGCTATTACCGAGTTTCCTGGTTTCTTCTAATTACTTAGTAGGTTTTAGTTACTGAGCAGAGTAACCCTCCATAAAACCGAACCCTGAATCCGTCGCAGCATCAAACATATTGTCCTCTTTCGTTTTCTCTTTTACCCTCGTTCTTTTCGCCTTACTTTCCTCATTAACCTTCTTTCTTGATGCCGTAACCGACTTTCGTGGTTTCCTGATCTGTCGTGGTTTAGGCATTTTCTTGTGGACTCCATCGATGTGACAGTATAAGGCAGATGATTGTACGAAGGCTCGGCCGCAGATCTCGCAACGGTAGCGTCGGATATCGCGGTGAATCTGGGAATTAAAAATAATAAAACGTATAATTAATTCAAAATTCAAATCCAATTTTTTTATTCAAAGCTTATATAATTCATAATACTACAATACAATATAATTTGAAACAAGTAGGTAGGTATCTATTTATAAAAATCAAATCCTGGCACCTGCACTAGCCAACGGCTGTCTTGCAGCATGCCAGTTAAGTTGATGTTTTTTTTATTATATGAGGGGAACCAAAGATTTTGAAATACACTCTATATAGATTGCTTGCCAGTAAACTTTTATATGGAAACCGCGTCTGCCAGTTGGCGCATGTGATGTGAGCATTTTTCCATACATTACTATACCTATTACTGTACTCTTAGAACAATACATACCAATATATGCCTGTTGAGAGCGCTTTTGAACTTAAAAGCAAGCGGACACTCCTCACATTTGTATGGCCTCTCCTCGTTGTGGGATTTTAGGTGCACCTGGCAATACAGTGAAAACATAAATTAATTCAAAAAAGGCTCAAAAGGACTTGCACGCAGAGCCGTAAAACATTGATAAAAAGAAACATACAGAATGTACAGTCGACCACAAACTATGCATACGGAATATGATACATTTCAAATTCTTAAATTTTGACGTTTTGGGTAGGTTGGACCTGTGGGCGACTGTACAACCTGTCGGAAATAACTGTAGATCGACATGCAAAAATCGAAAAGACAATAATGCATTACGTTCACTCACATAGACATGTGTGAGCATAACAAAACATTCCGTATTCCGTAGCCACTCGACTTTGTCAGGTTCATAGATATTTCCGACGGGTTAAAAAAATTAACGACTGTGGCTGGAAGTACAAATGACCTCGCTATAGCTACCAATGTCTTTCAACTCGTATAAATGTAAGACATAAATACTTGCCACCAAGTGTCGGTCGGAGCGGAATCTCTTAGGACACCAATAGCACGGGTAGGCGAGTTCACCGCTGTGGATAGACTGGTGCCGCTTCAGGTCCACGGGACGCTGGAGGGAATGAAAAAAATAGATTCATTTTTAGGGTTCCGTACCTAAACGGTATAAAAGAAGTTTGCAAGCCAAAAAAAATTTTTTGGACTGTGGACGTGATTATGGATGTGTGTTATGTATGTACTTACCGAGGTCTTGTATCCACATATCTCACAGAGGATCTCCCTCCCCTGTGCTGACGTCACTTGCGTCGCACGCCGTTTACGGCCGCCCGCGTGCCGCATCTGAACGCGAGTGAAGTGAGCCGCGAGCGAATGTTCGCGGTATTCGCTCGGACTCGTGTAGATGAAGTCACACTGTAATGGTCAGGTGTAATAGGGTATTAGATTATCTGTCTATATGAGCAAAGTCACAAGTAATCGTACAGGTCAAAAGTCTATTTGTTTTATTGGACTTTTTTACTCTACCAAGCTTCGTAAGGTTCTATAGCTGAAAGAAAAGAAGCGGCGAAGGAAAGAAGAAACAATCAGCAGCACATCTTTTGAAATAAATATACAATATTTAATTAACAATTTAATTTTACTAACAAATAACGATTTTCTATTCTATTCTTCCATTCTAATAGGACATAAAACGCAAAGCGTTGCGTAGATGGAGCCACTAGCGCACTCCGTAAACAGAAAAGAAAACGAAACGTCATTTTTGAAAATATCACAAACTCTTATTTGGGTTAATTTACTTTAAATCATCAAAGCTATAGAAAAATTGTGATGATATCATGGCATCATATGGCCATTTCAAAATAGTACGGATAGACAAGGTTGTGTAAAAGGTAAGTCCAAATAGTTTGATCGATACGAAAACGTAACCGCTACTTATGACCCGGACTACACGGGTCCGGTTCCAGCCCCGGTTCGGTTCACTGCATCCAATCACGAAGCGCTGACTTTAAGAGGGGGGAGGGCGGAACAATGTGATTGGATGCAGCGAACCGAAAAATGGGTCTGGACCCGGGCCTATGTACTCCGGGCCTAAAGTAGGTGTGCAATCAATATGGGAAACTTTATATAAGAGAATTTTATTTAGACAACATTAACATACTTATAAATACCAAGGTAATTAAACTAATTAATTACTAACCCGTTTGCACTGCTTCCCATGTTTCTCTCTTAGATGTAACTTCAGAACATCATCCGTCTCTATATTGTCGCCGCAATGTCCGCATGGCCTGTAAATTTCTAACCTATAGCTCTTATATTTTCTTTCGGTAAAGTCTGAGCGCTTAATGTGAAAGCGCTCTAAAGTCAAGTTTCTTTATTGCAAGTACAATTTACAATTTTTCATTTTTTTTTGCTCTACCACCGCTTCTAAGGACATTTACCGCGAGTTACAAGAAACGTACTTAATTTAAAGACTTCCTTAAATCTCGTTTCATCTCTATCTGGAGCAGTGCCGTAAAAAGGGATAGCTAGTACTTTAATAAAACATTGTAAAAAATAGAACGAAAAATTTTTACACAATACCTGGCCTCCTCGGGCCGCACAACCTAAAAAAAAACCCGACGTACTTTTGTGGAGATTCCCTTACTTTCTCCTGGTCATCATCAGGTCCTCTAGGTTCCAGATGTGGGAAGTGCTCCATGGTCCTAAACATTTGAGCTCAAACTCGAACCATCTAGCTATTACCGTTCCAGAGATCCCATCTGACATTAAAGTTATGCCAAGATATTGGAAACCAATGATCCAATTTTTATCAGACATGGCTAAGAACACTATCGACAAAAATAAACGTCCAATTTGGATCATCATCGGTTATTGAGTTATGATGCCTCATACAAACAGACATACGCGTTAAACGCGTGTTACAAGTTTGACGCGTATGTATGTTTGTTTGTTCGTCGGGGTTTAAAAGTATAGTACACGATACCTGTCTTGTGCGGAACATACAGAGTCCACCGCAAACTGTTGGTGTCTGCTCGCTGCGTCTGCGCATTGGAAAGGGAGACCGCAATACTCGCAGCGGTGACTTTGTGCCTGGGGTATTAACGACAGGACTGTAGTTTTTTGAATATTGTATTACAATTCAGGTGGTCTTACCGCTAAAACCGCCTGAATTGTAATACAATATAAAAGAATCGATCTCCTCAAGGCAACCATCGGGCAGAGGAAACTTTTACAAGACACGATATGTGCAAAAGGGATTCGAATATTGTGCAATCTTGTAAAACAAAAAGTGATCATTTTGCTACATTCTGCGTGATCGCAGAATTGGCCACTTTTTGTTGACTTGATGGTCAACCTGCTACCTAGTCATTTTGAGATGTGGTCATTCCACTACCTACTGTTGATATGTAATCGTTTTGCGACCTAGTCATTTTGCGATCTAGTCATTACGGCTACCTGGTCATTCCGCGATCTAGTCGTTATGATACCAACCCAAAAAGTCCCGTCCTTCGATATCCGCCATTTTTTTATATTTATCTTTTGTGTGTTCTATTTATCACTCCGTGAGAATGGACGTCCTGGAGTGGTAACACCGTCTTACCCACATATTTCGGCCGCAAAGCAGCAAGGTTGCATTGTTGTGTTCCGGCTAATAACATTACAGTGAGGTGGGATGTCTATGGGCGACGGTGACCACTTATCATCAGGTGGCCAGTTTGCTCGTCTGCTCTCCATAATACAAACAATAAGTAAAAGAAAAAAGAAAAGAAAAAGGTCAAGTATCGGCTCAAACTAGCTGTACGCAGAGATGTAAAACCACAAATTAAAAACAAATACCTCTTTATGTATGGTCTCTACGTGCTCGAAGAACTTGTGTCCGTGGTTAAAGGTTTCGCCACACAGGTGGCACGGTGACTTCGCGTGATTGCCGAGGATATGTTGGACACGCGCTTTCTTTTCTCTATAACATTTTTTTTGATAAATACACTTGTGAGAAATTAAAATTGTGTATGAGTTTCATGTAGTAGTAGGGATTCTGAGATGCTCAAGGTAGCTGGAAGTCTGTCAAAAAAATATGTTTGAAGTCTAGGTAGGTACAGATCGCGGCACTTAAGATAAACCAAAATGGAGGATGCGCAGTGACAAATGAGGTACGACGCGAGGGCCGCGCGGTACCATAGCATTTGTACAATGTACCTGCGCGGAACGACCATCATTTTTGTTCAACTTATGTGCCGCGGATTGTATTTCATTGATAAGACCGCCTAGATTGTATTAATCGTTTTGTACGCATTGTATCACACTAATTTTGTGCAATAAAGAGTATTAATTAATTCATTGACTGCGTATGAGAAAAAGTGAGGAGCTCCCAAGGTCTTCAGTTCAGAAACAAAAGTATGTTTCGAGATTACACGCATACGGATACAGACTATGCAGGTCTGTTTGCTGCTACATGTCATGTCAAGGGTAGGTTATCCGTAGACGCGACATACGCACATCGAGTAGGGATGGAAAAAAACCTCGTTACTTCAGTTTCCCGGTGTTTTTTTTTTCGAATTACTCCCGAACTACAGCACGTAGAAAGCTGAATTTTAGACACAGATTCTAGCTCATGACGCACAAAATTTAGGCCCAATCGCCAGATCCAGAAACCTAATAGTTACTGCGCACTAAATGCTGAGTATACAAGTTACTGCTTATTGTCTAACATGTCGCTGGGAAACTGCGAGCCGCCAACGAATTTATTGAATAATGAATAATAATCTGCCGTTTACCTCAGTTAGGCTCAGTGTTAATCCGAGAGTTAACGATTGTCGTAAGATACCTTATACTTATAACTATAAGAGAGGAGGATGATAAGAAATGAAACTAGATGCTGCACTTACAAGAACGATTTCCAGCAGAGCGGGCACTTGTAATGGGTGATGGTTGAGTCGTTGTGGAGTCTGCAATGCTTGCGGACTTGGGTCCTGTAATATTAGCGTTAGTTCTTCTTTTGAATCTAGTCTATAGGTGAATCATTTAAATCGGGCTACGCCCGCGACGTAAGAGGGGCGCGAGGTGCGTCGACAGAGGTGAGCGGGGAGCGAGTGGGAGGCAGGCCCCACCCCGCCCCGCACCTCTTACGTCGCGGGCGTACCCAGACTTAAATGGTTTACCTATAGTTCATTACTGCAGAGGGCTTTAGACATTTCCGGTCGTGGAGCATTTTAAAATAATTCTTCACATTGCACATTCTAGTTACTCATGGGATTTTTTTGTTAGAAAATGATATAAACACTACTATTTTAAGAAAAAATACTAAATTACAAATAATTTGGTTGGTGCACAATCAAAGATTTTGAAATACACCATATATGTAGAATGCTCGCTAGAGAAGTTTTATAAGAAAACTTCGCCTACTTGTTCGCGCACGCGATTTGAGCATTTTCCCATAGTCGGACACTGAAATGTCAAATGTATGAAAGTAAGTGACCTATGGGTCGACTTCGTGGCTCGCTGTCATTGCTCACGTCATTGTTCTAGAGGAGAGGGCGTTAGTAGTCCGATTTCTGTGGCCCAAACCCTCGGTAAATATGATAGAGAAAAAAATGTAAGACCCATATAAGACAGCCTTATGTAAAAAGGGTTATTATAAAATAAATGACTACTTAAATGATAAAGAGCCTTGGTCCTAAATTCAGCTCCAGCTCTGCACATTGTGTACATATATGATTGTTTCATAATTATTGTATGATATATTTATTTCAAAAGATGTGCTGCTGAAAGTTTCATGCGCTGCTTCTTTCCTTTCAGATATTAGCACCTTACGAAGCGGCGGTAGAGTAAAACAAATGACGTTGTAAAAATGTACTATAAGGTACTTACTTACAATAAAAACATTTTGATTTGATTTTGATTGAATTGGCTGTTAGTGCTCACATCATCATTCTAGACGAGAGGACGGATACTCACAAGCCAGTGGTGCTAAGCCCGCACCGGTGGCACACAAACAGTCTCCAGTGCACGTTGCGGTGATGCTGCACGAGCCTCCTTCTAGTCGGGAATCGGAACCGGCAGTACTTGCATACTATAGGGGCGTCGCTCTGAGGAAAGTATGGCAACGTTCTGAAAGTTGTATGACTTTATGCAGAGACAGCTTGTAAGGTGGTGTAAGGTGGTACAGGCTAAATTCGTGAAACCGATCTCCTCGGAACTGAGTGCGACTTAACCAATAACAACAACGCTGTCTCGAATCGAACTGAGACGGGAATTCACTGAGCGAATGGCGTGATAATTCAATATCTTTATTAATCGGATAACTTGATCCATTGTGTTAGTAGTCAATAGTATACATTGTATCAGCAAAATTATGAGTTTTTACAATTTGATCAGCACCCAAACAAAGTGTTTAAGGATAGGGGAATCATATTTATCCGCTATCACATTCAGGAGTGACTGTCATTGGTTGTTCGATTAGGTACATCAATGTAACTTCTATGTTGTCGTACATATTTGGGTTTGAAGGCTAAGGCCTCCTTTAGCGAAAAGTTTACCCTGGGTTAACTCGCAAGTTGTCTATGGTTTTCATACAAAATTGACATCGGGTTAGAGTTAACCTGTGAGATAATGGTTCGTGCAAGACAGCTTAAGAGAGCTAGTGTACACTCAGTACCTCATATACACATACATACAATACAACACGACCACACTGTTATTTTATTCGTCCATACAGTCACTGAGGAGCCAGCTGACAATCAGCTTGTGGCTTGCCGCAGCATTATGGTAAGCTGGAATACCCTTTTCGGCACTGTACCACACCAGTGCTTTCTTGCTGACAATATTATATCTTTTTGTATCCTTATGTGACAGTGCTAAATAAATGTATTTCAATTTCTTAAGTTAAGATTGGTAATTTTCCATGTTGAACAACACGTTAAAATTGGTAATTAGCAATTAAATCTTGTAATTCGTATCGACTTACCGGATGAAACGTTTCCACATGATGTTTCAACGCTTCCTCTTTACCAAAAAACCTGTAACAAAGTTCACACTTATGCTGCGCCTTCTTATACTTCCAAGACTCTTTTCTCTCTGCTACTTTAGCAATTTGCTCCTCCTCACTCAATATCACTAAATCCATCTTAAACTTCTTTGCAAATTTCGTCATTTGATCGAAATATTTTTTGCTTGTTGTCTGAGGTACTTCCATGTTTATTTCCTTTGGTTTTCGCCTTCTGACCGTCTTTTGTTTACTGTATATATATTCATCAAGTTCGTCATCATCTAAATCACTGAAGTTATCCTCTGGAAGTTCAATATCATCTGATATTTCAACGACATCTTTATCATCTTTAAGGATACCATCTTCAATTTTATTTATGTTTTCTATTTTAGCAACTTCGATTTCTATGAAATCTTTGTGTGTTTTCTTCGTAGCTTTAACATCTTTTATGAATACTTGTTCTGGAGAGATGGGAGGAACGGTTTTGATGTCTGAAGTGTCTTCGGGAGGAATTTCTATGATGAGTGGTTTAGTTTTGCTAAAGTCAGTCATTAAGTTAGGTAATGATTTGTGTACTATTTGAATATTTTCTATTGTTACCTGGGAAAAGACAAATAAAGAATTAACCTGCAGTTCAGTAGAAACATTCTGAGAAATCTACCATTATGTTATAATTTTTTTGTTTGTTACAAATAAGTAAATAATATTTACAGAGCATAAGGCGCAAGACAGATACAAGAAGCGCGCCGACAGTGCGCTACCGGCGCACCGCCTCTGTGTGTGTTGTGCCGCGTCACTTTCATACATTCTGTGTTGCAGACAGAGGCGGCGCGCCGACGGTAGCGCGCTGTTGGCGCGCTTCTTTTATCTGTCTTGCGGCTAAGATCAAGCATACATCAGGGTCTGTGCAAATATCATTTGAAGACTACATGGAAAGAGCCACGTAAATCATCTTTGTGTAGAATTTGACATTCTACCTAATGTAATTTCATTACTATTCCTGATACAATTAGTTGTCGAAAAATGTATCCAGGGATATATGCATATACATAATAGAATGTATGTGTGAGGTAGGCAGAGAGAAAGGAGTGCCAGGAAGCTCTGTCTTGGCATGTCTCTCTTGTTTCCTCTACAGTCATTTTTCGTTTCATGCATGCTTGCTATTGGGGTTGTCTGCTCTGTATATTAAAATTGATCACTCTGTCAATCTGTGAAAAAATAGTGCTATTTAATTCCTCACTTTAGTGAGGGATTTTATATTCCTGGTCAGGGAATACATGACTCAATGAAACAGGGAATACTTTACATGTGGTCTTCAATAACAATGTAGCAGCATTTCTTGGCAATGTGTTTAGGTCTGGGATATTCCAGTATCACTCACCATGGGTACCGAGCCCTGCAAGTCCTGCCATCTCCCTTGTGCCCGCAGACACCTGTCTGTGAACGCTGAGGACTTGCAAAGCATGACACTGCACATGCTGCAGATGTGCTGAGGCAGCCCGTCACTTGCCATCACCTGTATGATGACATAGACATTACAAGTCATGACGGTTTTAACACATACACAATCCAGTGCCTCCACGCTGGGGACCCCAAGTGCCTATCCAAGGACTCCATGCCTCCTTTGTTGGGTCACATCACAATAACTTATTATGACTCGTCATTTGAACTATTGTTTCACACTACCTTAACAATTCAAGGCCTTTTATTCTCCTAGTTTTCTGCTGGTCGTTCTTGGGTCTTTTGAAGAGTTTATAGGTCGGTGACGATGTGTTCAGACAACGTTTAGCGCAGCTAGTCCCTCTCAAGGCCGGCAGCGTATGAGCGATGTCTTCTATACCCCTGGTGTTAAAGAGATGGTGACCACTTACCATCAGGTGGACCGTCTACCTTCTTCGGTTAGTGGCCAACCTATTATCAGTTATTCAGGCCGTCCGCGCCCATACACCTCTGACACAGCCTAACGACTGTCTACCGACATTTATAAAAAGAAAACAGACTTACCGGTGTACCAGTGAGTTCTCCAAACATCTTCGCCAGCCCGCATTCTTGCAAATTAAACAATTTAGCGTCAGTCGTAAGGCAGGCGCGACAGGCGCGCAAAACTTCGCACACATTCGGAGAGGGGACCGCTGGTGGCGATATGAAAACCGGCTTAACCTTTGCATTCTCAAGCTTTACCATTTCGAATGTGTAAAACGACATTTTAATTGGAATTCTGATGCATTTTTAATTAATACTAATAAGTAGGTACGAAAATACGAAGGCAAAGAAAATATCAACATTCCACTTCAGCTGTCAATTGTTGTTTTTTTAAGGCAAAGGGAACTGAGCTTATACAGCCACATCTGATGTAAACAACTCAAAATTGTCAAATCAATTAGATACAGCCATGACTCTTTCATATATTTTTTCATGTCCAATCAAAGTGTCAATCGAGGTTCTGTCCCGTAACCAATTTCGATTTTTTGGATAAGGCTGTGACTACATGTACCGGTTCCAGCGCCTAAAGTGAACTGTCAGATGATGAAAATCCACGTTGTATATAGGAACCGGGTAGAGTAATGATTATCCTTTGTCGAGTAGGTTGGGAACGCTTCCTCAATTCGCAAAGGAATCACCTTTCTTAGGGCCGATTGCTTGCGCGAAAGTGCGGGTTAAATATTCTTAACCCGGGTTGGCTAACCCGTGTTTACTCGCGAATTGTCTAGTTTCATAAAAAAATAGTTTAATAAAGTGTTTGCGTTGGTGTAAGACGTTTTTGAGACTTAACCCGGGTTAGGCACTCTCGGGTTTTCTCTTAACTCGACTTTCGTGCATGCAGGCCTGACACAAGCACGGATCTGCCGGACCGGACCGTTTGGCACAGATCTGTGACACGGCATTGTCCATACGAGCTTTGTGATATAATAACCAAATTATGTGCCAATCAACTCTACTTTAGGGCTGGTTTACACTTGGTCAAGTACAGTGGCGAGTGCAAGTAAAACAGTATGCATTCGCCACTATACTTGACCAAGTGTAAACAAGCCCTTAAGGACTGAAAAAGAACCATTCTTTCAATAAAAACCCTACGTATTTTCTAAAATATTCATATACCTACTTAAATGTTATTTTTTTAACATTCCCTATATTATATAAAATAAAAATAAAGTAAAGACACAGTTATATTTCTCATCGTCACAGGTTTATCACAATTACAGATTTTTTAGTACAATAACACCTATTTATAAGGTGCAACAAAAACACGAAAGGGGTGTTCTTCATAAAATCATAACTGAACAACTTTCACCAAGGGAAAACGCTAAAAAAATCAGCTGTTTCAAACATTTCGGTCGTGTAGGTTTAAGCTTTTATATGGAACAGCTGAATTTTTCGCGATTTCACAGTTGGCCCCATAGTGAAAGTCGTTCAGTTATGGATATTGAACCTTTCGGGGTTTTTGTTGCACCCAATATACATATGGAATATTTTCAATTGTTGCATATCTAGAGGGGAGGTGGGATAAACCCTTCCCTCTTCTTTTATTTTGCTATCCAACCACAATGATCTCAGTTTGAGGGTTCTTCACTCGAGGAACTGGCCCAGATGGATCTAGTTTTTCTTCGCTTGATACTGTGAATATCGTTTAGGTGTTGTTTTAATTCGGAGAGCATCGTGAACTTTTGGTCGCAAATGGTGCAGCGGCGACTTGCGATGTCCATGTGGGTCTGAAAAGAAATAAGCAGGATTTAATTAGGGAACCTTCAGGAAGAGCGTCGGTGGCGTCGTGGCTAGAACGCCGGACCCCCATGCGGGGTGGTCCAGGTTCGAAACCATGCAATGTGAATTTTTTTTTTCGAGACTTACGTACATTTACCGACTGCTCTGACGGTGAAGAAACACATCGTGAGGAAACCTACACACTGAGATAACCAGTGAGTGAAATGGGTATGGAATGTCAATTTTAATTAAATTATGATTATGTCACAGCTTATCATTGCAATGCAATGAAAACATTGCTGCTTTGCGGCAGAAATAGTTAAAAAGGTGGCACCGCAGGCTGATTCTACACGGAACCATACCACCAGTGTCATCTTGGATGAACGAAATAAATAGTGGGGGAGGCCGTTCGTTCCTTCATGGGTATGATACTTACTATTGTGTGGTTGGTTAAGGCGTTTTTACACTTGTTTGTTTCGGGACAGTATGCACACTGGAATGATCTGTCGGCTTTTGCACGTTTGAGGGTATTCTGTAAAAAAAATTAGTACAACTCATTATTGTCAAAAAATTTACGACGAATACAAACAACAACAGTGCCGTACAACAATAGTACCACCTCAACTCTTCCCGTGGGTGTTGTAAGGCGACTAAGGATCTTAGTGTATACTATTCTACATCTAGTAGACGGCGGTAGGCTCGCCACATATCCACCAAATCATACGGCGAAAAATGGGAACTACCTTTGATGAAGGTAGTTCCTCTGTCTATCCCCTCAGGGATTATGGACGTGAGAGTAGTAGTGGCTCACCGCTATCATTCGTTGTCCGTGGGTGTCCTTTAGATGTTGTACCACCAGCTCTTCAGTTGCGAAATTCTCACCGCAGTGCCCGCACGGTCTTCCAAATAAAAATACTATAAATTAATAACAATTTTTAACAGTCTTCAAAAAAAGGGAGGTGCTCACATTCAGGTTTACAATATCCGCTTTCCCATAATGAAATGCAGCAAGCGAATCTAATAGTCAAAGCTTGCAAGATCTAGTAACGGAAACGGCACGCCTGGGAGATCTTACGGCCACCACTTCGTCTAACACTAAAAAAAAAATATGTCTGCAATTGAATACAGGCTCGACCACTCCAAAGCAGGTTTTAATTGCTCTTTCTTTAGTTATTGTGTACCGTTCCGACAGTGGTAGATCCTGATGCGCAGGATCGCTTGGAGAAGTACCACCCTTGTACCTATTTCTGCTGCACAGCAGCAATGCTTGCATTGCTGTGTTCCGGATTGAAGGGTAAGAGAGCCAGCGTAAAATCGGTACATGAGGCACTCTATCTAAGTCCTCAAGGTTAACCATGGAAACCTCTAATAACATTATAGTGAGGTGAGGTGTGTGGGCGACGGTGACCACTTACCATCAGGTGGCCAGTTTGCTCGTCTACACTCCTTATACAAGAAAAACTCGCGCCCTTACCTTAGTTCAAGTTGGCACCCACTCTTTGATGAATCTTGATGTCTGTTGAGGGCTTCTGTTCTCAGGAAATGAAATCCGCAGGATTCACAGCGAATATTCTGCGCCTGAGCAAGGGAAATAACAACCTTGAAATAACAAATGGTACCGGCCTAGAATAGCACCACCACAACTCTTCCCGTGGGTGTCGTACGCGGCGACTAAGGGTCTTAGTGGATACTATTCTACACCTAGTAGACGGCGGTAGGCTCGCCACCTATCACGTTTGTCCACCAAATCTTACGGCGAAGAGTGTGAACTACCTGTGATTGAAGGTGGTTCCTCTGTCTACCCTCTCGGGGATTATTGGACGTCAGTTTATGTATGTGTATGAAAAAACAAAACACATTCCACAAGCATTCTTCTTCAAAATCGTATTCCTCATTGCTGAGGGTCGTGATCATTCTAAGGAATTAATCACATAGAACTCTTATAGCAGATAAAACGGGGTGGTTTGCGATGGCCTTCCCCATTTCACACACTGGTTATATCAGTGTGCAGGTTTCCTCACGACGTTTTCCTTAACCGTCAGAGCAGTCGGAAAATGTACGTCTTTTGAAAAATCTAAAAATACATTGGTGCATGGCTTTTGCCAGATTTCGAAGCCGGACCCTGTCACATATCTTCATACATACATACCTTCACGCTATGTCCCTTGCAGGGTAGGCAGAGAATGGAGCGCCACGAATCTCTGTTTTGGCATGCTTCTCTCTCTCTCTCTCTCTCTTGCATAACTTAATTGCATATACTGAGTATGAGGGCCATATCAACACCTATAATCAGATCCTTATAGGACGCGAGATTCGACTCTGACCATTTTTAGTACAATTTTCCGATTTGCTGGTGGTAGGACCCCTTCTGGGTCCGTCTGCTAGCGTAGCGACCACCTTCTATGTAAAGTCTGTCGTCAAATGTCTGCCAGTGTTTATAGAAGAGCTAGTACTAACTAAGCCCGTGTGCTCCATCTTCGACCTCATCGTCATTTACCACCAGGTGAGATTGAGGTCCAACGCGGGTTTAGGTGTAAATAAAAAATAAATAAAACTAATCGTAATACCTCGCTGTGTTGCGCTATGATGTGTGTAGAGAAGTGTTCGGGCAAGTCTAAACGGTCGCCGCACATGTGGCAAGTGACTGGCGCGTGGTCATTGCGCAAGTGAACTTGCCTCGCTGTTAACTTGCTGTAACAATACCACAATAAGAATGTAGAATTTCAGTAAAATATGCGCAAAAATGATTTTTTTAATACATATATAGGATGCACCGTTTCTACATGAGTTTTTGGTAATCATAAATGAACCAAATACTTGTATAAATATGGAAAAATATATTATAATTTGATCTGCTCGTTTGCTTTCCTATGCTAAACCCGTGCGTTGCAAAAACCACACCTGTTTTGTCCCTTCTTCATTTCTCAATTCCAATTCTCAATTTCTGAATTTCTTTGAACGGGCACAGTACATATAATATTTTATCCCTACAACCGTCATCCATCAATCATCGTTGTCAACTGATAATGTGAAAGTGTTTTATTTTTTAAAAGTTTTATAAAAGTATTTATTTGCAATATTTCTGTAAGCAGACGAGCACAAACGTACGAGTGAGAGCCAGCGTAATAACCGGTACATGAAGCACTCCATCTATGTCCTCAAGTTTAGCAGCGCAACAATAAACCTCAGCAACATCACAGTTAGATGAGATGTGTATGGGCCATGGAACATATTGGACATATTTCCTTGATTGATAGATTTATATGAGATTACGAAGATAACACAAAAATTACTTCAAAGGTAATTTTTCTATTTATTGTACATTTTCTGCCGTATAGCGAATCTGACCCATCCAGAATCTGTCGAATCCAGAACAAGCCCATGGAAGTACCATGAAACCAGTGTCGGTAGAGTATCTATACAATCTACCGACATTTTAGCTGAACTTGGTCCTTTCTAAAAGATCGTATAATTTACTATAAAACATCGTCGGCTAAGAGTACCTACTAAACTGCTACCTCCATTTGAACTAAGTTCTCAAGAGGGTAAAAAAAAGGATTCAGAAAAGAAACAAATTATTACATAGAGATTAAAGATCCCGTTGGTAAATCTAACACTGTGATAGATTAATTTCCCTTAATTTACTCAACTCGTATGAAATTAAAATATATATATATCTTTTTTGACTATTGAGATGTTAGTTTAAATGGAGTTAGCAACTTAAGTACTCTTAGGCTCAATTTACATTGCCGCGGAATGTAACGGAAGCGAATTTTCGCAACGTAATTGTACATAGCATAATGAACTTTATGTCAATTGTGTAACATACGAACTAATTACGAGCCAAAAAAGAGGTCGCGCGTCTTCCGGGGCATCCTCGCGCATTCTCGAGAATTCCCCCAGCTACTTTTCTTTTTGGCTCGTACTTAGTTTGTATAATATGTTACACAATTAGCCGACGTCATGTAAAATATGTATTTTACCTTAAGTAGTACTATAAAGCACGTGATCCTATTAATAAAGGTTTTCTATTTCTAAGTAGAGCCACCAGCGAATTTATCTGATGATGGAGTACTCACGGGAATGATCTCCAGCATAGCGGGCATTTGTACCGACAGGACTTCGAGTGACCGTGGCCACGGAAGTGATTGACCACGTCCCTACTGCAAAGGGAAAAATTACTTTAAATTTAAAGAATTAAATACAGCAAATTAATTAGGTATAAAAATAGGTCGTAAAAATATTAAGTTGGTAGCAAATGTAGAACATCTGAAAAATACAAGATAACATAAAAATACCAACATGAAGATTTAGGTCTCCTAGCTAGACAGATAGATGGAATCACTTTATTGTACACTATTGTGTACAATGAATCAAAAAATTTAAAAAAAACCTGACTTACCATTGTGGAGATCCCCTTACTTTTTCCTGGTCATCATCAGGTCCTTGAGGTTGCAGATGTGGGAAAAACTCGAACCATCTAGCTATTACCGTTCTAGAGATCCCATCTGACATTGAAGATACATCAAGATCTTGGAAACCAATGATCCAATTTTTATCAGACATGGCTAGGAAAATATTAAATAAAAATATTCGCGTTCAAATCAGATCAGTCTTTGTTGAATAGTTATGATGCCACAGGCAAACACATCAGACGTATAACACACCTTCCTTTTGGTCTAAGAGTGGGTTTGAAGGGTAAGAGAGCCAGCGTAATTACCGGCACATAAGGTACTCCATCTTAGTCCTCAACGATGACCACTTACAATCAGGTGGCTCGTTTGCTCGTCTGTATTAGGCAATGACTACACGTGCCTGGTTCCAATCCCGGTTCGGTTCGCTGCATCTAATCTCGAAGCGCTGAATTCAACACAACACATGTGATTGGTTGCAGCAAACCAAATCGTGGCTGGAACCGGACATGTCAGTCTGGGCGTTATACTCACGTTATGTCAACTTTCTCTCCACACTGCTTGCATTGGTACTGTCTCCAGTGCATATCTCGCTTATGTGCAGCTAACTTCTGTTCAGTTGTGCACCGGTACTGGCAAAGTTCACACGACAATGGCGCCTCCGGCTAAAAAAACCCCTTTAAATGAAATAAATGAATTTATACAACTTTAGTCATTACATTACATACATACACTTACCGCATGAAACAATTTCAAGTGCTGTTCGTAATTATATTTTAGTTTGAAACCCTTAAAGCACAGATCACACTTGAAGGCACTATTCCTATAGCTTTCAGATTTCTTTCTAACTTCAATTTCTTTCCTTTGCTGACCCTTAGTGAAAATCGTCATATTCATGTTATATTTCTTTGAAAACACCAACATTTGGTTATACTTTTTTTCAGATGTTGGTAGAGGTGCTGATGGACCATAAATGTACTGGTCGATTTCTGAATCATCTATGTCTGATAAATTGTCAACCTCTTGTGTATCTTCAATATCACTAGTCATATCAACTATGTCTATATCTTCGATTATTTCTTGAACATCATTGCCTTCATCTAGTGATAAAGGATTTTCTTCATTTATTTCTAAAATATCATTTTTGTTGTCTTCTATTCTTTCCTCTATAGTGTTTACTTCTTCAATTGGGTTACAGTTTGATTCTGTATAAAATTCTGTTTTTAACAATTCATCCTCATTTGTATTTTCCATTATTTCTTCGGCCTTGTAATCTTCCGTTTCTGTTTCTTTAACAATAAATATGTTTCCTTCTTCATCACCATTTGTTTCTTGCAATTCAAAATTGGTTTCTTCAAATTCCTCAATGTATTCTTTTTCGTAATCATCATTGTCTTCTGTTATATCAATTACCTCATCATTTTTAGTATCTTCATCATCAGATGATGAATCTAGAATATTGACAGGTGACAAAGAATTTTCTTCTTTAAACTTGTTTTCTTCGGTTTGCGTTAGTCCATCTGAATCATCAATTAGGGTTTCATCAATAGAATTTTGTTCCTCAACAAAGCTGTATTCCTCAGAATCTAATGTTCCCGCAAAATCATTCGCTTTTCTTTTGCAATCTGTTCCAGTTATGAACAACTGATCATTTTCTTCATTTGCCACATTTACTGATGATGGTGGTTCTTTAAAAGAGACAACAAGAGGTAGTGTTGGAGATAAGTTGGTTATTGGTGGTATTAAGGCTTTTTTAATACGTATGGTCTCTGTTGTTAGCTGGAATGAAATGCAATGAAAAACAGGTGATTAGAAACATAGGTTTTTTCTATGGGATAGATGCACAATGCACATATTTACCCCTAACGCTAAGGTACTAAATAATTTGTTTTATTTACTACTACTTTCAATTCAATCCAAATTTTGGGTTTATGGCTCCACTGTGGGGTTGGTGATTATGCAAATGTCCTGGTTGAAACCTTTTCCTTGTATGGGACCCCCCTAAAAACTATTTTACAAAATATAATTATTAATTATTAGGACTCAGCATAATGCTGGTGTGTCTATATCAAAGTGTTGGAAAAGTCTTTTGTAATAGGTCCATAGTTCACTATCACTAATAGTTCACATATATATTTATTTAGACAACAGAGTGTTCGTTTTAAGAAGTTTGTCAACACGATTTTTAAAAGAGTTCACAGGTGTAGCCGATATAACATGCTCTATATAACATGCTTTTTTAAGATGGATATTCGGATTTGGGTCAAGGTAATAAATACATCAATACAATTTGAAGTGTTTATCTTATACCGTTTAGGCGCTAGACCCGCGTGACAGACGGACGATAGAGCGACTGCAATAGGGTCCTGTTTTACCCACAAAACAAAGAGAAGGTTTTACGCACTGGGTGGGCACTGAGTTGTAGGGGAGCACTCTGCGGCAAACAGCGCCGCGACCAGGGAGATCACGCGCGTCAAATGCACGGCCAGCAGCCAACCGTGGCAGTCGAGATCACTACTTTTGATGGAAATTTGTCAGTGAAACTGCACTGGGCGGAGCAACCAAACGTTCATTGCATGTATAGCGTATGTTTTTTACGATGACTCGCGATCATTTTGACATTGAAACTCGCCGTTTTCTTTTACGTAGTAAATACACATCACCGAAGCGTAAGCGTTGCGTATATCCGGCACGTCCATATTGACGCACCCTCTGAAGTCATCCAAAAATTTCTGGCCGCTTGACTTGTCGCGATTCCCTACGGTTCAGTACGTATGTAGCCTAAAAAAGAGGCTCACCACGGGAGTATTGACGCACATGTCCTGAAGAGTGACGTGTGTCTGTCTACACTGCAGGCGGAACGCCGCGCTCCTGCGCAGCAGGGCGCCGCACACGCTGCAAATGTGCTGCGGCAGCCCGTCTGATTTGGACACCTGCAAATAATAGACAGGCAGCATAATACTGGTGTGCCTATATCACAGTATTGGAAAAGTATTTTGTTATAGGTCATAGTTCATACATACATACCATCACGCTGACCTTTACGGGGTAGGCAGAGAGTCTGGAGCGCCACGAATATCTGTCTTGGCATGCTTCTTTTGCTTCTAATCTAAGAGCACTCTGTGATCTTTAAAAGTCAGTCTAGGACTACACCCACTTCTCCTTCCATTCGCTTTTAGTAATAGTCCACACATAGTTTAATTAGACAGCAGAGTGTTCATTTTAAGATATTTGTCAAGACAATTTATGAAAGAGTTAACTGAGGTAGCCGATACAACATGCTCAGGGAGCCTGTTCCATGTCTGAAAAACTGTTGCTTGAAAAATGGTAAGCAACATTAGAGCTCATGTTGATGCAATTAATACTAAACTATAAACCAATTCAAGAATAGATTGGACAACCACTTCGAAACTTAAGGAACAGGCTAACAAACATTAGCTGTCTGCCTGCTAACCCGATAATAATAATAAAGTATAAGCTTACCACAGCCCCAATGAGGTCTCCAAACATCTGCGCGAGGTTGCAATCGTGCAGATTGTACAATCTAATTTCTGTCTCAAGGCATACTCGACACGCCTTCAGATCCGGCCAGGGAGACTCCACTTGTTGAGTATATGTAGAAACCATCGGGGCATGCTGTACAGTTTGTATTACGTAATAACTTGGTGTAAAATTACTATTTTCCAACGATTGCTGTAACAAACTTTCTGGTTTTTCAAATACATCTGGACTATCCATTGGGGTTTCAATTTTAATAAAATCCGTTTCTGTTGGCGGTAGCGACATGTATTCTTTCAGTTTTTCTTTTATATAAACGTTTGAAAACGATGTTTCGCCAGTTTCTTGCATTTTGATCGTAATTCTGTTTGCGAAATCAAATCAAAACAAAAACGTTTCTTCGTCAGAAAAATAGAAAAATCAGTCAGAAGAACACACAACACAAAAAAAGCAAGTTGTTGTTGTTGGCACGGTTTTTCCGTATTATCAGAAAAGGTAAAGGGAATTGGGCCCATACAACCTAGTCTGACGTAAATAATTATCAGCGCGCCAGAATGGGATTCACTGAAACAGTTTGTCTTAGGCTCAATATACATTGCCGCGGAATGGAATGGCAGCGAATTTTCATAATGAACTTTATGTCAAAAACTAAATACGAGCCAAAAAAGAGGTCGCGCGACTTCCGGGGATTTTCGATAATTCCCCTAGCGGTAAAGGGTATTTAGTTTGTATGTTACACAATTGACATAAAGTTCATTATGCTATGTACAATTACGTTGCGAAAATTCGCTCCATTCCATTCCACGGCAATGTAAATTGAGCCTTAGATTATCTATCCATAATTTATGCAGTTTCTAGAACGGCATCACTTTTGTGCATAGCTATTTACACTAAAATTGTACTAAATAAGCGCAACAGGATCATAACATAACCTAAAATTGTTGCAAATTGTATTTTATTTCATAATTTCCGCATAAATTGGTCGTTGTTCGAGTGATTTCAAGTTACCTATTTATTAAGTTTCAGTAAGTAGATGTGCAGTAAATATCATATAATAATAGTTCAACTTTTGTAAAATGTAGTGTTAGATCAGCATCTTATCCAGGCCATATCGTCCCCCTTACAGCGTATAAGCTTCTTTTTATAGTCGAATTCGGGTCTTTGATGAGATTTTAGGACTG
The DNA here is from genome assembly GCA_947369225.1 of Hofmannophila pseudospretella. Taxonomy (NCBI): domain Eukaryota; kingdom Metazoa; phylum Arthropoda; class Insecta; order Lepidoptera; family Oecophoridae; genus Hofmannophila; species Hofmannophila pseudospretella. The sequence goes on along the minus strand of OX376312.1, from coordinate 15,636,179 downwards.
CTCAGTCCACCTGGCTTTAAGAAAAGCTGATCAGCAAACTAGCTGATGGTAAGTGGTCACCGTCGTCTATGGGCGCAATCTTGTCACATTTTAATACAAGTTTAATACTAGAGAATTTACGATACGCTGCGCTGCCTTGAGGAGTTAGGTAGTTATCGGAGATTTCGGAGTCTGATTATTTACTGACCAATGCTTTATATCTCAGTGATGAATCACAAGGACTGTTGGCATGCAATTGTACTTTCAAAGGTTGCCTGGAAGAGATCGGTTTTAGCGATAAGACCACCAATATTGTATTATATTTTATATACACCCTCCATCCTATTTTAAACTAAAATTTTGTGTAATAAATAGTTTTATTTTACTTACTTTTCAGTATTAAAACATGACAGGAACGTTGGAACTGAATCTACAATTCGGTGGCGGAGCAGAACTATTATTCGACAAAATAAAGAAGAGAGAAGTAGAACTACCAGCTTTAAAGAAATATTTACCAGATATCCTTCATGAACGATGGACAATACGAGATTTGCTAGTTTGGATTAAGGACAATTTGTTAAGGGAAAGACCTGAGTTATTTTTGCAGGTAAGACTAAAGATAAGCTAAATTTAAAAAAAAGCATGCCTTTGGGTATAAATCCCATAAGTTTTTAATTGTATATAGAAGAACCAGTACTTACTAAGCCCATGTACTCCATCTTCGACCTCATCATCATTTACCACGAGGTGACAAATATAAAATGCAGGTATAATCGTAAATTAAAAAAGTAGATAAAATTCCGAATGCAGAGTAGAGTAAACATTGGACATACAGAAAGGAAATTACACTTGTATGGGGACAGGGAACCTGTTAAGAAAGCTAACTTACTCACTTTTTATAGCTTTTACGGTTCTGATAGCTGCCCTTAATACTCTCATCTAACAACTTCACCATAAATAATTGTTTTTGTTTTTTAATTACAACAATGGGGTATTTAATTTTGGTAAACTATATGGTGTAGTTAGTCCTGGAAGAAAGCATGTGTTGAAATTTTTTCTTTTCTCTGGTATTGGTATGTATGAACTCTTCATTATTCCTTTGAGAGACCAGTATCGAAACCAGCTGTTAGATATTCTCCTGTTCAATTCTTTTGACTTCTGTTGTTTTGGCGATATTATTTGCCCTAGATAGATGTATTCATCTACATATTCTATTTCTTGGTTTTCTATATAAAGTGTTACTTTGTCCCCACCCGTCATCGCTTTTGTTTTCGATAGGTTCATAGTCTCCCCGCGCTGCCTTCCCGCTCTAATCTTTCAATTGTTGTAGCATTGTTTCTAATGTTTTTGGGTCTTCTGCGAATAGTACCAGATCGTCGGCCAATCTCAGATGGGTGAGTTTACATCCATTTATATTAACTCCATAATTGTTCCAATCCAGGTTTCTGAAGATGCTTTCTAATACTGCGGAAAGTTTAGGTGAGAGCGGGTTCCCCTGTCTGACACCTAATTGAATTTGGAACTCTTGTCCTATGGACATAGACATATGTTTATTGGTAATTTGCTATTAGTAATTTGCAGAACCGTATGGAGAGAAGTATGTTGAATGTTAAACTGCAAGACAGATGGAGACTTTCAAAAATCAGAAATATCACCAAAGTTACCGATGTGATAAAGAAAATAAGAAAACGTAAATAGTGTTGGCCTGGACACATGTTTAGGTCGGAGAAGGGTAAATGGACATCACTGTCTGGTACCTTAGACGCAGGAAAAGACGCAGAGGAAGGCAGATTAGATTAATGGGTTTAGGACACATCCGTCAGATTCCTTTTTCGTCAGATCATTTCTTTTTTCCGTATAGGTCAGAATTCTGAAACTGGTGATGAAACAGTCATTCTCATAATTCCGCTTTCGTCAGATCATTTATTATGAATAAAAACCGGCCAAGAGCGTGTCGGGCACGTAAATGATAGGGTTCCGCAGTCACTACTATAACACCTAGATTATAACATATCTACTTTCTATGTCTACTTTTTGGGTCATCAATATACATCTTCCTACTAATTTCATGGCCATAGGTATACAAATGACAGATTGCATGTTTAGTAGTAAATTTAAAAAAAAAGAGATGGGAATATGATTTACTAAAGGGATGGACAAGGGTAGCTCAGGACCGACAGAAATGGCGCAATATGGAGGAGGTCTATGTCGAGAGGCAACATAACCAACAAAACGATTAAGGTTGCTGATGTCTGTCAGTGTATTAAAGAAAAATTATAGATTAAGAAAACTATGCATTAGGTTAGAGAATTTATTTATTAGTTAGTTATTTTATTTTTTATCTTTAGTTTTCTTAGCCTTAGTTTAGTTTTAGCTTTAGTTTTATTTTAGGGTTAGAGAATAAAGACTATTTTTATTTTATTTATTTATTTATATTCTGTGTAGTCCAGCGTCAGTGGCCTAGTGGCTAGGACGCCGCAATCCCATGCGGGAGGTCCGGGTTCGAAACCATTCAAAGCTATGTACCAATGAGTTATTCGGATTTTTTCGAAGACTCACGTACTTTTACCGACTGCTCTAACGGTGAAGGAAAAACATCGCGAGGAAACCTGCATGTCTGAGGAAATTAAAAGTTTCTGAGGGCGTGTGAAATCCACCGCACAGCACTGGGCCCGCTCGGTGCATCATGGTCCGTTCCCCCTTGTGCAAATGGAGGCCCGTGCCCCAACAGTGGCGACATTAATGGGCTGAGGCTTATGATGATACTGTGTAGTGTATAGTAAAAAAAAAGTAAGTAAGTAAGTAATACGTTTATTTCACACACAGCAATGACCGAAACAGAATCTTATATTTCTTTTGTTACAGGGTGAATCAGTTCGTCCTGGCATTCTAGTCCTAATAAATGACGCAGACTGGGAACTGTCTGGTGAATTGGACTATGAGCTGCAGAATAACGATACTATAATGTTTATTTCAACATTGCATGGTGGTTAAATATAGTTAAAAGAAATTTTGTTTGTTTTTTATTTTGTTTATACCAGAAGAAATGTTAATCATAGACGCATGAACACCGAAGGGGAATATAGAATCCTATTATTGTCGCTCCGTCATTCGCCCTTCTGTTCTATCTCCTAATCTTTTCATGAATGGTCATTACATTACTTAAGGAGTGTGAAAGTTCCAAAAAATCTTACCATCAATTACACGTAATGTCCTTAAGTTAAGCTTAAGTCAGTTACCCTTAATTAAAATACACATTGTCCCTTTCTACGTCATAGTTCTAGCGAGATATAGATTAAACGCCACCTAAGGAAGCTATAATGTTAAGGATGATTGTTGCAACTCACGGTAAGTCACGTTTTCGGGTTAAAAGTGTCAAGCGGGTAATACCAGACACAGTTAAGTCGGACTTATTGCAGAGTTAAGCTCTCACGTGTATAAGTTAAGTCCAAACGACTTCAGTCGCTGTTAAGTAAACATTTGGTGTTACCTATATGTTATGTGGACGCCATAGGATAATATGGCGGGATTTTTTTTCAGAGCGTAGTCGCTAGGACGCAGGTCTCCCATGCGGGAGGTCCGCGTTTGAAACCGTGCAATGTTACGTACCAACTAAAGTACTATGAGTTTTCGTTTATCGAAGACTACATACAGTGGACAACATAAGGACAACACATCTATAAGTTCTCTTTCCCTTTAGTACTTAGTCGCTCTAACTTATTTAACACTCTCTCTCACACACACATACGCATACACTCACCCTCAAACACCCTCTCACAACAGGTATAAACAACAATATAATGGATAAATAATTATGTTTTTTTTTTTTAATTTTATTTTTTATATAAGTGAATCCTCCAGGCCATTAGACTGTTGCTATCTACTATGCTGCAAGACAGCCGATAAGGTCAGTGCAGGTAGTAGAGACCGATATTTACTTATATATACATTGTAACTACACTGTTGTTAAATGATTATAATTTGAATATTGTTTGGCTTAATAAATATACGAATGTCAAGAATTAACAAAAATTCTTCCACTGTACATTTACCTACTGCTCGGCGTTTAGAATAGAAACCACTAAATCAATTTTGATCTAATATGACAAACAGATCATCATCTCTTCCTTTTAGAGTTATTGTGGGCATCGTTACTAAAATCGGACAATAGCACTAAAAATGGTCATGAGCGAGTCGAGTCTCTAGCCCTATAGGGATCTCACAGGTTTTGGAGGGGGCGGGGGTGTGGTCCCCTAGCCTCCCCCTGGATCTGCCACTGAGATAAGGGTTCAAAATAGCCAGTACCTTAGATTTAATGGGATGCTTTGCCATTGCCTTCCCCGTTTCACACACTGAATTAATTAATTAATTATAATTTATTTGCACACACATAACACGATAATTACCTACATTTCATATGATTTGTCATTTATGACAAACAAATAGAACAGGCAGAAAAAGAAGTTTGTATGTATGGAGATTTTATCGTTTAATTTCACAACGTACACTTCCTAAATGGTCCACTTCCCATAACGTCAACTTCCTAAAAGGTCCACTCCTAAAAAGACCATTTCCTAAATTGTTCACTTTGTTGCTTCAGTTCTAAAAGGTCCACTTTTTTGCGAAATTTGTTTTCGGCAAGAGTCCAAAGCCGTAAACTTTTAGATGCTGAAGGTCAAACCCTCAAGGTCATTGGCGACAGTATAAGCCTTAAAGTAAGTTTACATGCATATGTGGCAGTGTGCAGGTTTCTTCACGATGTTTTCTTTCACCGTCAGAGCAGTCGTAAATGTACATGAGTCTTTTTTTCCCAACTTGCACATTGGGAGAATTTTTTGGGAAAATTCCGTGACCAACAAACAAGCCGACATGAAAATAAATAGGCTTAATTAGATGTGCAAACAATAAAAAAAAATACAAATAACCGAAAATAACTTTAAACTTTTATTAATGCAATTGTATATTTTAGTTCCAGCCCGTTACCATAAAAATGAGACATGAAAAATCGTAACTTTCTCTTTAAGAAATAATTGTTAAACTAAATTCTTCAGCAATATCTTTAATTTATATACAAAATAGAATAAATCAGTCCTCTTAATTCCCAAAAAATAATAGTTTTAAAACGTCATCAAAATTATGGAATACGATCAAAGCGTCATGTGCAAGTTGGGAAAAAAGATTCACGTATGTCTTTCGAAAAAACCGAAAAACTCATCGGTACATGACATTGCATGGTTTCGAACCCGGACCTCCCGCACAGCAGTCCGACGTCCATAGCCACGAGGTCACCGACGCTCATTGTATAACACTCCTCCTTTTGGAGTTAAGTAGAGGGTTCAAAATACGCAGTACCGTTGGCCAGCTAAACGTCATGTTTTTCAATTTAACATAACAGAGACCCAAAGGCCCTAATCACATTAGGAGGAGATTAAAACTCGATCCCGGGTCGCTCATTTGTGTCCCTATGTACCTCTGTGTACAGTCGGGTACACAATTGTGTACAGTGGACAAAAATTAAAAAAAGAGGGTATATGGCATATACCCTTTAATACTTACTTTGCCGTTGCCGATAGAGTCAAGGAATCATAACAAAAACTTATTGCGACAGGGTTCTGCAGAGTAGGTAGTAATTAGTAATCTTTGACGCGAATATGTCTGTAAATCACACGTACGTACCTACCAACCTTTACCTATTTCTGCCGCAAAGCAGCAATGCTTGCTTTGCTGTGCTCCGGTTTGAAGGGTAAGAGAGCCAGCGTCATTACCGGCACTTGAGAATTTGAGACACTCAATCTTGCTGTCGTCAAAGTTAGCAACGCTCGAAAACCCTCTATTACATTATAGCAAAGAATATATAATTTACTACTTACCTGAGATTATAGTAGGTGAGGTCTATGGGTGACGGTGACCACTTACCATCAGGTGGGCAGTTTACTCGATCTACAATAAAAAAAAACTGTTTCGCCAGTTTTATTTTCGTCATTGGTAGGTACTTAATATAAAACAGCAAAATGTTTACGGGCGGCGGTGACCTGTGAACTTTATTTTTTAGTTAAAATAAAAAAATAAAGTTTAAATGAAGGTAGAGCTTCAGGTTGGCGTTTGCTCACCTTTAAACAATAAAAAAAATCTCTAAATTGAGGAAACCTCAAAAAGAGGTAAATGTCACGTTGTTTTTTAAGTAAACACTTCTGCGGCCGAGTGTACCGGCCTCACAAACAAGGGCGCGAAGTGAGCGGCCTTTTTACTTTTTGATATGACTGACATGCGCAGGGGCGGATTCAGTCGGTTATTTCAATATATTAGAAAAATATGGAGAAAGAGAATAAATTAAAATACCCATGTGGAATATGGATTGGCATCATGCCCCTGATCAAATGAAATGAAATGAAATTTATATACCAGAACATAGTGAAAATTATAGGTGATTTAAAAAGCATAGGTATCATATGTTCCACCGACAACGGTATGCAAATCTTTTCTGCTATTTGTTAGTGTCGTTGAGATACTCTTTTATGGAGTAATAACATTTGTCTAGAAGCCACTTGGAAATATTAGTTTTAAATTGGCTAGCAGGACAATTTTTAAGGCGACTAGGCAGATTGTTAAACACTAAAATTTCCATACAGAATGAATTCTTTTTATACAAGTCTACTCTGGAACTTGGCAAATAGAGACGGACAACGAAGAATTTAAATATCTAGGACATGAATCTACTATTAAGTACAATGTAGTGGTGTTAGCAGAATACGATTTGTAGTTAAGTTGGATCGAGACGAAAACAAAATCGCTACTTAATTAGAAAATGACTCAGATGAAAAATAAAGGCGCTACTTAGAAAAGAACTCGGAAAAAAGCTCAACATTTTTTATTGTAAGTAAGTAGGTAGATACCTTAAAAGAAAGTGTATTTTTACAAAGTCATTTTTTAAACTACACCGCTTCGTAAAGTAGCTGAAAGAAAAGAAGCGGCGCAAGAAACAATAGCAACGACATACACATACATTAACGTGAAGTATGTACCTTAACTTCACGCTATGTCGCCCTTGCGGGGTAGGCAGAGGGAACGGAGCGTCACGAAACTCTGTCTTGGCACGCTTCTCTTACTTCCTCTACAGTCATTCGTCGTTTCACGCATGCTCGCCGTCGGGGTCGTCTGCTGTGTATATTAAAAACAATGGAATTCGCCTCTTGCAGCCTGAATCCGGCCCCGTGCCTCAGTTTTTAAACATGCACCCCACGCATCAAAGTCAGCCGGTTAAGCCAATTACAACCCCCTCCCCCCAGACATGTAGTCTCTCATAATTGTGGGGTTGGAATATCACAGATTTTGTTATTGTTCATTATTTTTTAATATACAGACTTTTTTGAACGGTGAAGGAAACGTCGTAAAAAAACCTGCAAACTTATGAGGGACTCATAGCCTAGTTGCGAGCATGTCCCGAAAGTGATCGGGCATAGTTTCATCTGAGCATCGGAGACCACTTTAAACTGTCGGCCCCGTTGCAGGGTAGAGCTTTAGATATCAAACAATTTTGTTTGGGGACTGTGAACGTGTTAAAATTTTTAATTCATTGTACCACCCGTAGATACCCGTAGATATTCTCGTAGGATATTCGTAGCTAAGCTACGGCGCGTAGCACTAAAAGTACACGGAAAGAAAATTCTCGTAATATTAACGAGAAATCTTGTACAGCGGGGGAAAATGTATGTATCGATTACAATATTTCTCGTTACTATTACGAGGTTTTTTGTAATGGATGATATAAAATATTGTAATGGATACTATAATAATATGAACAATTGTTCTGATTTCTCGTTACTATTACGAGTATTTTCTTTCCGTGTGCTTTAAGCCTCTAGCTAAATTGCAGACAGCTCTCAGCGTCTAACGCTAACAGTAAGCTATATTTTATTTGATCCGTAACTTGGTGGTTTTTGAGATTTCCAGGAACGGGGCTTTAAAGATCAGATTGACAGAGTGCTCATAGATTTTAATATACAGAGCAGACGACCCCAACGGCGAGCATGCGTGAAACGACGAATGACTGCAGAAATCACTTAATGGTAATTCACCTCACTATGTTGTTATTAGGGGGATTTCGAAATGCCGTGCATGAGGCACTCCCTAGCTGGTTCTCTTCCCTTCAAACCAGAACACAGCAATGCAAGCATGCTGTGTTGTTTTGCAGCAGAAATAGGTAAAAGGTCGGTACCTACCACTCAGGCTGACTCCGCATAGAGTCATGTATGGATTTCACATACCTACATCGTACAAATCTACATACAATTATGTAGATATGTGGAATCCTTATTAAGAGAGGATTAAGATGGAACCCAATTTAATTGATGAGTTCAATTTAATTGAATTAGAAGGGATTAAGATGGATTGAAAGACGTCGAGACTGAGACTCGAGGCTTACACTTGAGTGTTACCTACATCATACACGAGGTTAGGAGATCTATGTCTCTTTAGGACAAGGACACTATTTGAGGGGGGGTGGGGGGTTATCACGTAGTTATATAGGAAACTACGATTCTGGAACTGTCTAAGTTGGGGCCGCCTTAATAAAAAAAATTGAAGAGGCAGATGGAATTGTATCGCAAATGTTATGTTATGTCATTATATACTATATATATTTGATACAACTGAGACTTATTGTTAATGTAATTAAGGATCGCCGCGACACAGGGTCGCCCTAGTGCGGGGTCCAACAGTAGACTTGAAAACGCGTAAATTTTTTTTGTGGTAAATAAATTATTATGTATTTTTTTTTATGTTTGATAATATTTAGCAAACGAAATAATTATATGGCTTACTTTGACCTCCTTCCTCATCTCTCCCTCTTTGACTCCAAAATGTTATTTGTCTATCGAAGTTTTCAACGAAAATATTTGTACATAATATCTTTAAAATTGACAAAGTTTGGAAGAACAAGAACCGGCTCCCATACTTCACGTGTTACTACTACTACTATTGTAAGTCTACAGTGATACCAATCTGGTATATCAATACTTGCTTGCTTGCTTATCGTATGGTTAGTGGCCAACCTATTTGTCAGAGTTGTTCAGGCCGCCCGTAGGCCCCTGACATGGCTTAACGACTGCTGTCGAACGACAACAACCGGGACCGACTGCTTAACGTGCTTTCCGAGGCACGGAGGAGTTCAGACTAAATATGCCACTAGCAGGCACCCATCCAAGTACCGACCGCGCCAACGTCGCTTAACCTGCATGGTCACTTTCGGACCGTTCTCGCAACATACTGGTGTGCCATTTATCAAAATTCGACAATCCGTTTAAACACTAAAGTTTAGTGTAATAAGCTCTTTAAACGGAGTTTAGTGACTAAACTGATAATTAGTAAACGATTTAGTGTATTAACTAAACAGGCTTCTATAAGGCTGTAAATCGCAAACTGTACTGAATTCAGTCAAGTGTAATAAAGTGCTGTATAAACGCTGCATAAACTTTTGTCTACGCTACGAGTAGTATTATTCCTCTTCGCGTGATCGGTTATAAAAGTCGTTAAAACAATATCTAAAAGAATTATAGAAGGCATTAAAAGTCCTTCGCTCGCCCAATATTGCTCGCGGAAAAAATAAATGAAAAAATAACAAAGTAATTCTCACCTAACCCGAAAAGATCCCTTAATAAATTAAATAAAAATAAACAAAAAATAACCTGAATTCCTTATTTTGTGCCTTATCCTTTTCTAAAGTACAGCCGTCTCATTTCCTCTCGGTTTCCCGTAAAATCGAAACTGCGCGCGCTTAGTAAATTCAGTCTTCGCTCGAACATCCTTGTTGAAGGTTCTATGCCGAAACACACCCTTAAAACGCTGAAAGATTCTGTAAATTTCTATGAAAATAGCTTTTAAAGACACTTTTATATCTTAAATATTAAATACAGTGATGTTTCATGTGTAAAACAGTGTAATAATGTGGATTTTCAAGTGAATTTTCAGTAACTTCAGGTAGTGTTGAGACCAATATGGCAGTATGGTGAATTTTGTTGTATAGAAAAACGGTTTTATCTGTGCATGTGGTCTGTTTTGGAGGGAAAATAGTTCAGGTATGTGAATTTATTAACTGTTTGTATATATCTAACTTTATAAGTAGGTAAAATGGCGGGTAGACACTGATTTTACGCCTAAATGGTTGCAATGCTAGTCTCCTAGGAAGTGAAAATACAGGTAAATACAGGTCTAATCTATAATCAGGGATCCGTAGGCAGGGGTCAGATGAAGTTGAGATTTATTTCATAATGTAGGTAATATTTTTTTCACTAGTATATAAAAAAAGTGTATAAATTACTTGCTAGTGAAATATGTATTTTGTTGGAACAATAATTTTAGAGCAAAACATGATGGTCACCGTCGCACGTAGACATCTCACCTCACTATAATGTTATTAGAGGGGTTTCGATGCGCTGCGAACCTTGAGGATTCAGATGGAGTGTCTCATGTGCCGGTAATTACGCTGCACGGTGCACGCTGGCTCTCTTATACAATACAAAAAATAAATAAATTAAAATTATGTAGGTACCTATCATATTTTAATATTTCACTTTTATTAATTGCACACCTACCTTATCTATTATTGTTATCATATAATATCTTCAGCCCAATGATTGTCTGGAAGAGCCGATAAGTGATAAGGCCGCCAATATTAATTTTCATTTGAATTTCAATCGTGTTATTCCATAATTAGTGCAATAAAGATTTTTTTATTTTTATTTTGATTAGATTTTCACTGTTTATCATAATCAAACAACCAAAAATAATCCCTTAACACGTTCACAGTCCCCATACAAAATTGTTTGATAACTTCACACGTCCATCTAAGTAAAAACTATTGTTACCCAACAAAGGAAGCATGTACTCCTTGGATAGGCACTTGGGTGCCCCAGCGTAGAAGTACTGGACTGTGAATGTGTTAATATTCATGGAAACATAACACTTTGACCCTTAAAGAGTATGGTGCGTTTTCCCAGTATCTTTATGTTGCGGAAAACATCGTAAAGCAATAAACTTGTTTCGTAGAGGGCTCTACGCTGCTATGGTGCTGCTACGTAACCGTAGTACTGTCTACAGCCGTAGCTAAAATACTTGCTACGTCATGATTGCAAATAGAGTTCATTATCCACACAAGTCTTATTATAATAAAGTGTTCATTCATTATTCTTACTTATAATAAGTATAAATAAATTACAATAATTATATAGTAGATTACTTATAATTATGTTAATTTTAAATTATTTTATAAAACTGTAAATAAGTGTAAATTATCGCTGCTTCTTTTCTTTCAACTATAGCACCTTACGATGCGGTGATAGTTTAAAGATATAACTTTGTAAAAATGTACTTTTAAGGTACTCGCCTACATGCAATAAAAATTTGAGTTTTAAAATTAAACATATAATGTTATTAGAAGGTTTTCGTTACACTGCTAACCTTGAGTACTTAGATGGAGTTCCTTTGCGGCAGAAATAGTATAAAAAGTATAGTATAGTAATAATATAAAAAATTAAACTTAGTGCCAACTGATTGAAGCCGTTTCATTTCTTAGCTTCCCCGGAAATTATTATCCGTAAAAAATAGTTAAGGTAGTACAGTCGACCACAAGCTATAGAATACCATCTGTCAAAAACCTTCGATTAAATCTCAACCTTATGCCTGCGCAATATGATACATTTCAGATTCTCAAATTTTGACGTTTCGGGGAGGTTGACTCTGCAGAGAGTCATACCACCTTTATTATTTTCTTCACACAACTCGGGAATCGAACCCGCGACCTCTGACCTCTAATTAACCTTTTAGGAATGGCAGTCACATCTGAGCCATGAGGTACGGGCCGGGATCTGATCCCGTGAACCTGCGATTGGACTGATTTATTGGGTCCATTACGGTTACAGAGAGCGGCGTGGGGCCGGAGAAATTAGAATTCAGATATTTTAGAGAACCGGCCAAGGGCGTGTCGGGCACGTATATGAGAGGGTTCCAGCCTTCTATTAGAAAAATATTTTGCGGTCGATTTAATCCAATTTGTTCCAAATTGATTTGGAAACTATTTCAGAATATAACTTGGTAATACGTCCGTTATAATTTTCGTAGAAACCACATAAGTAACTATAATTGGTTTGAACTATAAGTTTGACACGTTTGTTTGTCTGTATGTCTGTTAATGTGGCATTATAACTCAACAACCGACGATCCGATTTGGAGGCGGATTATTTTGTTTAACAGATAATTTATTCGAGAGTGTTCTTAACATTCTTCACTAATCACATCAATTAGTAGATCCACCACGATGGTCCAGAGGTGGATTCGTACCGGCGACAAATAGTGAAAGGTAAAGTTGGGGTAGTACTAGACTGACATTTCAAGATTAGCAGGATCTGTGATAAGTCAGATTGACAGAGTGCTCATAGATTTTAATGTAAAGAGCAGACGACCCCAACGGCGAGCATGCGTGAAACGACGAATGACTGTACCCAGAGGAAGCAAGAGAGGCGTGCCAATGCCTAGACAGATATTCATGGCGCTCCGTTTTCTCTGGGTTGTCCCCGCAAGGGATATAGCACGAAGTTATGTATGTTTGTATGACAAATAGTTGCGTGCGCGTATAAATATTAGCTTATTTGTTCTGTACCGTGTACATTAATTCAGGAATTTGGTCGGTGTCCGAATTGGTGTAAAGATAAGATAAGCAATAGGCGTGTGTTGTGTTTATTTTACATGCAGACAAATGTCGTTTACACACGATAGACACATTTTTTTAATGTTTAAAACAGCAGTCGAGGTGACGGGCCACCTGATGGTAAATGGTCGCCCATAGACATCTCACCTCATGTTATTAGACGGTTTACATGCTGCTAACCTTGAAGGCTTAGATGGAGTACCTCATGTGCTCATTGGTACATGGATTGGTATGGTTTCAAACCCGGACCCTCCCTTCCATGACGCCACCGTCTGCCAATCTAGCCGCGCTGCATTTCCGTTTCGCGTCACTTATGCTCCACGTTCCGTTCTACGTGTAACCGTCTGGATTTCCTTGTCGTGTCGGGCTCCATCGCACCATATTTTACAGTACAGTGGACATGTCGCAGGGAAATAACCTTATTCAGTGAAATAGCAAAATTCACTAAATAAATCCGAATTCAAAAATCCGAAGTAAAAAAAATATTATAAAATAAATGACTACATAAATGATAAAGAGCCTTGGTCCTAAGTTCAGCTCCAGCTCCGCACATTGTGTACATATATGATTATATTCATAATTATTGTAAGTTATATTTATTTCAAAAGATGTGCTGCTGAAAGGTTCTTGCGCCGCTTCTTTCCTTTCAGCTATAGCACCTTACGAAACGGTGGTAGATTAAAAAAATGACGTTGTAAAAATGTACTATAAGGTACTTACAATAAAAACATTTTAATTTGATTTGATTTGCCGAATATCCTAGGGATATGGGGTTTTGGTCGTCAATAGTGACGGATGGTGGATTAAAATTGGATATCATGTAATGATGAGTTACGAGATTGGTTGGAGGGGGAAGGGACTGTAAATATTGCGTATACGTAAGTACCGGTCTAAGGAAAGTACCCCGGGGAACTTGCCCTCCCTTCATACCCTCCACTTTCCGCCAAAGGTGCTCCGGAACCTCAGAGCAACAGTTATCCCCAGTCTTGGCCAAATTCCTAGGGTATTCGGCTATTTGGCTGAATTCGGCTATTTCCCTGTGACAGACACGCATCAGGCTATACGCTTTAGTACTTTGTCACTTTTACATAATTGACATATTCTTATGGATGTCAAGGAATCAAAACAAAAATGTATCGCGACTGGGTTTTACAGAGTGTATATAGCTTGATGTGGCTTCCACTATATTTCGTGGCCTACAAATCAGACTCCCTTTTGTACTTTTTCGCTTTTGCAGTAGGTTCAAACGATCGCAACAGTATCGTGATCGAAGTGTTGTGTGCCGAGGGACACTTCGGCCTATGCGGAGCTCGGTCTTGGGCAAAGCTGGGTATGATATGGGTACAAGCGCCGCACTTCTGACTTTTTTCACCCGCCTAAAAAGCTAAAAGTGCTCCATCGAAACCTGTGAAACCTAAACCTTCGTTCGTTGACCACCTGCCAGGGAAAACAACATCTTTAGGCTATAGCACACAAGCTGCCAATTTACCTGCCCAGGAAACACGTAAATCCAGGAATATTAGCCTTGCTTTACTGGCGCAGCCGACAGGTAAAGTGGTTTGAAAAATAGACCAGTAATGAGGGTCGTTAGACTCCTTCACTGTGGTAATCTGTCATGCATTGCATGCATATTTGAATAGTGAAAGATTACTGTGGGTGGTAGTTGAAATGGCCCCAATATATCTTGCAATGCTTTCAACTCATTTATAAAGAAAATACATAGCTTGCATAACGCTAACAATATCAGGCGTCACTTAGGGCCGCCCTTCACTCCCTTTTACTGAATTATGACAAAAACCCGTATTATTCGATTATGAATCCCTTTAGATCAAGCAACATTTGATTTTAGATTCGAAAGGGGTGGAGGAGGGTCGAAAATCGATCGCTGATGCCTACTGATATTTGATGTGGTGTAAGTTTTTCTTAGTTTATAAAGTTTTGCTGGAAGAGACAGTTGTTTTATTGTCTAAGGAGAGCAGACGAGCAAACTGGCCTGGTTGTAAATGGTCACCGTCGCCCATAGACATCTCACCTCTACTCCATCTACATCTCACTCACTAATATAAATACTCATGTGCCGGTAGTTACGCTGGCTCTCTTACCTACCCTTCAAACAGGAACACAGCAATGTAAGTATAGCTGCTTTGCGGCAGAAATAGGTTAGGGTAGTACCTCCCCAGGGTAACTCTACAGAGTCATACCACCTTCAAAGATTTGACAACGTTCCAAACGGCAATGGTTCAAAATTAATTTTAACAAAGAGATATTCTCTAATAATAATCACGTAACGTGACACTAATGGCTTGCTCGCGTGACAGTGACAAGTGAGACAGAGTGAAACAAACTCACTAACTGTAGTAGGTACAAAGATTACGGGGACAAATTCAGTTATTATTTATTACTTATATGTAACGACTCGGCTACCATTATAAGGAATTAAATATTGTGTAAATTAAATATTTTTTGCACGCCAAACTATTGATGAAACACGCTGAACACTTAACACATTCACAGTCCACTGCCTCCACGCCAAGGTCCCAAGTGCCTATCCAAGGAGTCCACGTGTCCTTTACCTTTGTTGGGTCACATTACAATAGATTTAAATTAGATGGACGTGTGACGTTGTCAAACAATTTCGTATGGGGACTGTGAACGTGTTAAAATGAACTCATTTCACCTAAACACTACCGTATTTCTTGTCTAATTGTCAATTCATTTCATTTCATTTGATTTCTCGGATTGTTTTACCTACCTATACATTCATGTTGTATTCGTGCAATATTTTACTGAAATATTATAGGTAAACCGCTTAACTGTGGGGTCAAGAGCAAGAGACACCTGTGCGACAAGAGGGGCGCGGGACGTGACGTCAGAGGGCGAGCATGCGGCGGGCGGGAGGTGGTGCCTGCCGCCCGCCCGCCGCATGCTCTCCCTCTGACGTCCCACCCCGCGTCCCTCTTGCCGCACAGGTGAAACCACAGTTACGCGGTTTACCTATAGTACCAGTAGTAGTCAATAATTAAAACAGAACTGAACTTATAATGACAATATTCCAGTAAATTGTTCCACAAGTACAAAATGAATGTGTAAAATAGAGGGGGGGGGGGGGACCCTTCCCCCCTCTTATTTTACACATTCTGAGCACCTGCTCAGGAGTCTCGAATTCCATCAAGTTCCTCTTCTATGTAGTTGAATACTTACCGTACCGAATTTGATGATTCTTCATATAATAAATGATTTTCATTGTCCTGAAAAAGTGTTAGTTGAAGGCACTTCTAGCATTGTCAGTATATCGACATAAGATCAAGCCCGCAGGGACCAAAGACCATTTGCGACAACAAATTGAATTCCGAATTGAAAAATCTCATCCCAGGGGGGCTGGGCTCAAGTTTGCGTGGTGCAACTCCCATCATAAGGGCAATGGATTATTCATTTAGGAATATGGAATACTTATGCCCGCGATTTCGCCCGCTTTTTTATCATAGTTTTTAGAGGCTTTGGTACACGACGAGGTGACTTTGTCAGCTTCATTAGGGTCACTAAGGAGTAACTCTAACGAGGTTAAAATAAAAAATAAGTCTTCCCTTGAAGGAATGGGAATTAACTCTTCTTCTTCTTTCGTGTTGATGATCCGAATTAAATTTTTCCCGACCATGTATATTAACTCTTAAATACATACATACATGTGTGAGTGTGAGAGTGAGGTGTTAGTGTTCCTCAAAAAACTAGCTACAAATTATTTGCCGCGAAAAACAAGAAAATAACAAATTATAAAACCCTTCCACTAGATAACCAAGTGACTCAAAGATCAGACAAAGAAAAACTAAGCTATGGTCACTCACAGGAGCCCTGCGCGGTAGGGCTCAATGGCGCGCCCTGGGAGAGGCCTGCCTATGTCCAGCAGTGGACCAGAGTGGGTGTATTCGTATGCCACTAGTCAAGAACCGTTCGATTAACGTTACGTTGCGGTCAAGCCAACGATCGATCGGTCCGTTCATATTGTGTGTTAGCGTGGTGTTCGCAGAATACGATTTGTAGTTAAAGATGGACGAATTGATACGAAAACGTAATCGGTACTTAATTGAAAAAGAACGGAGCAGTGGAATCGGGCTTCTGACCAGGGCGTTCTGGCACGTTCTTACACGAGCGGCTACGGAATATGTTGTTACGCTCACATAATTATGTCCGTGCCTATATGTGTGAACGAGATGGATTATAATGACGTTTCGGTTTTTGCATATCGATACGTGCCGAAATCACTGTTCCTCTAGAGCCCAATTCTACTGTTTTACAACGTTTGTCGTTCTTTTACAATTAAGTAGCGATCAGGTTTTCGGATCAATTCAACTTTAACTACAAATCGTATAAACGTAAAAACGGGCGGGCGCGGGCGGGCCTCACAGAGTGTAGTCTCTCGCGTCTCGAAAAACGTCAAATTGCAATTTAGTTTATATTGAATTACATTAGTAGAATCGGGACTCAGGCCCGATATATTTCCGATGGGTTATATTATATACAAAGATTTTGAAATTCACCCCTTTGTAGATTGCTCGTTAGAGAAGTTTTATAAGGAAACCGTGGCTGCCAGTTCGCGCATGAGATTTGGTCTTTTTCCCATACATTAGTCGGGCACTTAAATGTCAAATGTATGAAAACATGAGCTATGAGTCAATTCTGTGGCTCGCTGTCAGTGCTCACGTCATTGTTCTGGAGGATATGGCACTAATAGTCATATTTCTGTGGTTATATATCGTAAAGCATTGGCCTACATAGTCCGTGCGATAACTAAGCTCGTTTACCACCTTCCTTTATACCGGATTATATTAATAACAATTTTACATCTGAGCAACTCATTAAATATACATTATCGCTGAAAAGGTTCTCTGCCTTTGTTAGTATCAGGTTGTAAGTCCACTTGTGTGAGGAAGCGAGGCGAAGCGATAAAATATTCACTTTTATTTATTAAGAAAGGATGTGGCTGGAGAAGGATGGAAAGGATAAGTTGGACAGAGAGAGTGATAAATGAAAGAAAGAAAGAGAAACACATTTATTAAACATTGTATTATGCATACATGATTAAACTTACAGAGACTTGAAACTAAAAAAAAAACAACACAACGTTAAAAAGACACATGCTCAGCATGAAAACGTATTGGCAAGAGTGAATGAAAACAGGAACATCCTGAAGACAGTTGAAAATAGATGAGGAAATATGGTGGGCCACCTTATACGACATGATCATCAGGAATTAGAAGGAAAAGTTGAAGGCAAGCGTGGATGAGGAAGACCGTGGATAAGTTATTTCGAGCAAGTCAAGGAAAAGGCTGGTGTTGCGTCGTATAAGGAGGTCAAAGAAAAGGCTTTGGACGGGACACAATGGTGTATACAAGTAGGTACTACGCAGACAAGAGGCTGGCTCTCTTTAAGAAAAAGAAGTGCAGACGAGCACTTGGGCCACGTGATTGTAAGTGGTCACTGTCACCCATAGACATCACCTCATTTAATGTTACTTGAGGGTTTTCGCGCTGCTAACCTTGGGGAGTTAGATGGAGTGCTCATGTGCCGGCAATAACGCTGGCTCTCTTACCCTTCAAACTGAAAAACAAAAATGCGAGTATTTCTGCTTTGCGGTAGAAATAGATAAGAGGGTGGTACCACCCCAGGCAATCCTGCACATAAGGATCTACCACTTTCACTTATCCCATACTAAACCAGATTTTCTTCATTACAAATATTATTTTTATTGTAATAATAATATAACACTGTAATAAATATGAAAGAGAAAAATAAAATTTTTTTGGGGTAGAACGACCCGCCACTCATACTAGGATTCGTCCTCCCCAACGATAACCAAATCAGAAGGATTTACAATCGCAAAGAATTACAAATCCGACCTCCTAATGAAGTTTTAAGAATTGAATATTTATGAAACACTAGAAAATAAAAATAAGCTCATTAAAATAAAATAATATGATTGAATGATACTCGTATTTATTTCTTAATATAATTTTTGTAAACAAAAGGTTGTTGTTAAATAAACCCTTATTAACTTATTATTTAAGTAAACAAAGTAATTTATATTATTATTTGTACTTTGTTATTCAAATTTCAAGTTCTTGCATTCGACCGAAGTTTCAAGCGAAGTTAGTAATTCTACTTTGAGTTGTAAAATTGATTTAATTAGAAAATGTCGGGAATCGACCAATATCATCCATTTGTTTGCTTTTTAAACACAATCAAAATAACTGATATATCGCGAAATGTCAAGATCGTATAGCCTCAAACAATTTGTCATTTTGACATTTATCACTTTGACACTCACACACAACTGTAGTCTATCAAGACTTCTAAATTTTTCGATGTTGACATTTTGCGATCTTGACATTCTCCGATCTGGACATTTTACGATCTTGACGTTCTCCGAATTGGACGTCTTGAAATTTTACGATCTTGACATTTCGTATCTAAAATAACTCTGATTTTTGAAACCCCATACCATTGTAGAGATCCCAGGGGCCCAATTCCGCTGTTTTAAAAAGTTTGACATTATTTTCCAATTAAGTAGCGATTTCGTTTTCGTATCGATCCAATTTTAATTACAAATCGTATTCTGCTAACACATATGAGCGGACCGATCGATCGTTGGTTTGAACGAAACGTGCGACTCAGAAATAAATCAAGATAGAAGCAGCTCACCCGCGTCACCGCGGGTGAGCTGCTATAGGAATCGCGCTTGTCAACATTTTCATAAGCCACGCTCCCAAAGTGACGTGAATACGAACGAAATACCTCCTTTTGGTCGATTCTTTGTCGTACCTGTTGTTCTTGCAGTTACAAACTACACAACAAGGCATTTTAGCACTGCCGCTCTGATCGGCCCGCGTCGAAAACTAGTCGCTGTATGAATGAAATTCACCATTCTATCTTGATTTATTACTGTGGTGCGACTAGTGGCATATGAAAAACGTCAAGATTAGTTTTTTAAACAAAACAAACGTATTTTTTAAATTTAAATTTAATTTCAATCTATTATGCTAGAAATTAGTTGCTTGCTTATTGTGGCCAACCTAATGTCAGAGTTGTTCAGGCCTTCCATAGGCCTCTGACATGGCTTAACGACTGCAGTCGAACGACAACAACCGGGACCGATTGCTTAACGTGCTCTCTGAGGCACGGCGGAGCTCAGATGAAATATGCCACTGAGCGGTCACCCATTCTGGTGGCGACCGCGTCCAACGTTGCTTAATCTGCACGATCACTTTCGGACCGTGCTCACAACTATAGACCCAAACTATAAACTACAGGTCCCACATCCCTCCCGCCGCATACTCGCCCTCTGACGTCCCGCCCCGCGCCCCTCTTGCCGCGTAGGCGACCCCACAGTTAAGCGGTTTACCTATAGACTACGAGCTCGTAATAAAAAATACCACAAAATCGGATTATAGCAAGCTGCTTTTCCACAGTATAAACTTATATTATTATACTAGGTATGTTCATATTTACCTACAATGTATGCGAAGTTCAGGAAAATAAACCATCATCAGCAGCCTTGTCAGAATGTAAAATATGGTCAATTTAGAATCTTACTCATTTTGTGATATTTTTTACAGATATTTTATATATGGTCTATTAGTAAAGGAATTTCTATTTCTATTTTCAGCCTATTATTCTATTGTCCCCACTGTTGGGACACAGGCCTGCCCTTGCACAAGGGGGTTATGGACCATGATCCACCGTGCGGGCCCAGTGCTGAGTAGTGTTTTCACACGCCTATGGATTTTTTTTTAAATTTCCTCAGACATGCAGGTTCCTAACGGTGTTTTCCTTCACCGTTAGAGCAATCTGTAAATGTACATAAGTCTTCGAAAAAATCAGAAAAACTCATTGGTACATGGCTTGGTTTCGAACCCGGACCTTCCGCACGGGAGTCTGGCGTCCTACCCACTAGGCCACGGACGCTTGAAATAAACCATAATTAAGTAGATTTATGTTGTGTGTACACTCCGCAATTATTTTTCAATACGGCACGAAACAGCCACCCAGAATCGGCCCCATAGTGTGCTAAAGATTGGGAATGGCGTGTGTATCACCTCGGTAGATCAAGCATGCAACACGGGCTATGTCGCTAGTCGACTAGCATTATCACGACATTTTGCTGGTAGGTACCTACTCGTAGTTAGCAATTAAAGCCCAGTCGCTTGCTTTTCAATTGAATTTCCACTTTTCTTGTGTTGCTAAAACTAAATTGCCGTGCCGTGTGGTGCCGGCCATAAAGAATAGCACCACTCCAACTCTTCCTGTGGATGTCGTACGAGGCGACTAAGGGTCTTAGTGGATTCTATTCTACACCTAGTAGACGGCGGTAGACTCGCCACCTATCACGTTTGTTTGTCCACAAAAGTCGTACCTAACCTACGATGAAGCCTACCTATGATAAAGTTGGTTCCTCTGTCTACCCCCTCGGGGATTACGGACGTGAGAGTTATGCAATGGTTTGCTATGGTAAAACTACATAAACGTAAATCGTGGAACGTGTACATGTGGAAGACACGTCGAGCTATGCTCGATGGAACCATGTCACAATACGTTTTTGTTATGTTTCCTTGGCTCAAACACTAAAAGTGTGTTTATTGTGGCTCAAACACATAAAGGTGGAAAATTTGCTTAGCAAGCAAATATATTACTAAAATCACATTATTATTATTTTCAATCGCTTTTAGCGATAAGACCACCTATATTGTAATCCACCATAACATACGCAATGTCTTATTATTATGTTTTGTGCAATAAAGTATATTCTAATCTATTTTTTGAACAAATGATTTACTAAAATTCATTTTTTTAACTGTACATCAAAAGTGAATAATATTTGATATCACCATTCTGACACCTGAACACGTTATATCACTTGTGGGGTAGGCAGAGTGAATTGAGCGCCGTAAATCTGTGTCTTGGCACGCCTCTCTTGCTTCCTCTACAGTTATTTGTCGTTTTACGCTTGCTCGCCGTCGGGGTCGTCTGCTCTACATTATATATTTTTTATATTTATTTATTTGTTAGTTTCACAGCATATCACATTACACATATAAATCAAACAATAAAAAAATATATACATGCCAATTATGAAACCAAACTGTTACAAAGTTAATTAAAGATTAATTGAGCTAGTAGTTACGAAATGAAACAGCGGATATAAAGATAATAAAACAGGTTTTACGATATGTTTGAGTGCTAGCGGTGTGTGTATGTGTGTGTGGGTGTGTGTGTGCGATGAGGATAATGGTAGTGAGTTTGGGAGAGAGAGTGGAACTGGAGAAGAAAGGATTACGACCGGGCCAATTGACGTATGACTTCGTTGACGAACTGAGAGCGACTAAGGAAGAAAAAGATGAAAGATCAATGCTCCGGTTAAGAGGTGAGTGTAGCGCATAGTTAGTGCGCACGCGCACATGCTGTAGCAGGCGCGGCAGGTGACGCCGCGCGCGCATCTCCGGTGCCCCCAGCATCAGGCGCTCCACCAGCTCGGGGCTGTCCACTCTATTGCTGATCGATCTATTGATATCGTGTAGCATTCTCAAATCTGCAACCACCCTACGATACTTTAACGATTACATTTTGTTTAGTTTAAGACTGTCCGCATAACTATCAGGTTTGATTTTCTGAAAATAATTTACCCGTCGCAAGAACGATCGCTGGACATGGACTGGACATTAAAATCCACGAGGACTCTTGTCAATCAGATCTTTACCTATAGATCAGTCTAGGACGACCCCGGCTTTTTTATATTTATTCTTTTATTATTTCTATTTTTTTAATTTTCTACATTTTATGAGAATGTTGAGACTATTTTTTATGAATTTATATTCATAAAAAAACTCATGAAAATGAAATGTCTATTTCACACTGTTCCAAATATTTCACGAATGCATATGTTTTTAACGTTTATTTCTAGTTTTAACGTCGACTTGTGATTCGCAGGTACTTACATTACACTAAACAAATTCGTTAACTGCATGCCTGCCTAACTAGGGACGTGCTGAACCAGTTGTGGTCCTGGTCAAGACCTCAATATTGATTGGTCAATGGATCTTATAAGAATAATGAGGGGTCAGTAAGTAACCATGCAAGTTAAGCAACGTTAGGCGGGGTCAGAATCAGCTGATGAAGATAGCTAACCGCTAGTACTATTGTAATTTAGCAGAATAATAGATGCTGTGGTTGGGTTTTATAAGACCAAGTGATTGTCAGAATAAGCGTTTGTAAGAGCAAGTGTTTGTAAGACCGAGTGTTTGTAAGACCAAATGTATGCAAGAGCAAATTGTTGTCGAAACAAACAAACGAAGTCGTCGTGTGTAAGATGAAGTATTTGTAAGGCCAAGTAAACACTTGGTCTTATTAAAATACTTGCTTTTATAAAATACAACTACGTCTTTTTTTTTTCTAGTTCTGCGGTTAGTGGCAAACAAAAGACCAAGTGTTTTTAATAAGACCAAGTGGTCGTAAGACCAAGTTCCCAGCACTGGGCTCGCGTGATCAGAGCTAATGTATTCATAGAGCAAACGAGCACATAGCTGTTAATATAGCTGGCTCTTGACAACGCAGCGTAGTTAGATATCGCGTTAATTTATTTATTGGCTCGTTCTTTCTTGTTTTTATTGCCAAGGTAATTAATCGGTTTGGTTTGATCGTGCCTTTTTTTGGGCTTTGGTTGGTTGTGGCAATGGCCGCAGAGGGAGGGAAGCCGTTTGAGGGTAAATCAGCCCTGAAATTCTGAAATCCTCAATTCATACGAAAATTGGCGAATTTTGGACCAGCACCTTCATTATGGACTATACAGATTTGAAAAAATTGGATCACAACTACAAAGGGACCACCTGATGGTAAGTGGTCACTGTAATTTTCCATGCTAACTTAGATGGAGTGCCTCGCTTCATGAGCCGGTAATTAAGCTAGTTCTCTTACCCTTCAATCCGGAACACAGTAATGCAAGCATTGCTGCTTCGCGGCAGAAATAAGAAAAACCATCCTGGACTGAGTCTGCACAGAATCATACCACCATTCTTGTCAGTTAAAAAAACACTTTGTCCAACTGCGACAACTACGAAACAACGTATTTAGAGGAAGCAAGAGAAGCGTGGCAAGACAGAGATTCGTGGCGCTCCGTTCTCTCTGCTTACCGCACTCGCAGAGCAAACTACCTATGCAATCTACCGGCAGATATCAAAAATACAAAATTTTTCGATTTATTTAAAAGACAAGTGAAAGACCATTTTATCACTGACTTGTCTTTGATATAGTACTTTTTGCAACTACCCACATATCAACATTTATTTAAGATTTAAGTTTCTCTTTTAAGTGAAATGTAATTTCTTGGAGAAATTAAATGATCTTTAACCACAAGAGAAGCGTGGCAAGACAGAGATTCGTGGCGCTCCGTTCTCTCTGCTTACCCCACCAGGGACGTAGCGTGAAGGTAAGTGTGTATGTATGTATGTTGTTATTGTATTCATAAAAACATAAGGCACTTAATTTATATTACCAATATCAAAAGTTAGGTAGGTAGGTATCATATTTATGGCTTTATAAAAACATGAAAAACTCATTTGTATTTTGTTAGGAGAAGTTTTGATTGGGAAAATTGTTTGTTTCGACAACTTTTATTATAATGTCCTTTCGATATTAGTTGGCAGAGCTCAATAAAAATAAAAAGTGTAAAAATGTTTACTACACATGCACATTAGTACATGAAAAATTCAATGGTACCATTGAATATTATGTACATAACATTGCATGGTTTCGAATCCGGCCCTCCAGCATGGGAGTCCGGCATCCTAGCCTTTACGCCACCGACTCTCATGTAGATAAGTAGGTACCTATAATATTTTTGATATTAGTTGGCACGATAGGACACTGTCGTCCACTACTGTGTATTCGATCGACTGATAAACGATACATGTTAAAGTATCAGGTAGTTCGATAATCGGGTCTCACTAGAGTATCGCGGTACCGGGGGCATTTGCTTAGCGATAAGCATGTATCGTAAACGTTTTCACACTTTTTATTTTTATTGTACTGTGCCAACTAATATCGCAAGGAGTTTAGTAGAATATTGGATCTTCGTCGGATCGATAAGAAAAGGTAATCGATCGCCACTTAATAGGAAATTAACGACAACCTTTGTACCTAAAGTGGAATTGGGTTCAGGTGTGATGAAAATATTGATATCGCACCCCGTGTACTCCTTATCTGGGATTAGAGGGTGTTACTGAACTCGCAGTGTCTCTCAAGCAGTCGTCGTCCTCAATTTATTATGAATACGAAAGTTTTTAGCCGGATTGGAGAGTGCCTCTCTTAGTCCTACGGCTCATGTCCCGGATTCTAAGGATAACGGAGGCGATACTACGGACTGGGTGTAACAAAAACCGTCTATAGTCCCGAAAGGGGGGCGTTCATTATACATAACTGAACAACTCTCACTGTGGGACCAACTTTGAAATCGAGAAAAAAAATCAACTATTCCATACAAATACTACACGATTGAAATGTATGAATGTATTATAGTGAAAGTTGTTCAGTTATGGATACCACCCCCTTCCGGGACTATAGGGGATTTTGTTGCAACCTGTGTATATTGAAACCAGGCATTGCCCGTGGTATTTACTCTACTTAGATGTAAGATGATTCTCAAACATCACACTTTTTTTAAGTACTCCGCCAATTTTATATGCATTTTACTTGCTGATTGTTATTGATTTCTTGGAGTAACTCTAAAAGGTAGGTAGGGAAAGTTTCTTAAGAACGTTTTCGTCTAGCTATAATGGTTCTTGTAGGTGTCCTTATCTTTTACTAGTCTCTGAGTATTTGTAACCATACATAAAGGTTTTTCATATATTTTATCAGCCTGACTTTTTAATGAATGTTTCGTATCAATAAGTTACCGTTCTATAAATTCATTTCATAAATTTCAAACCCATTTCATAAATTCAAAATCAAATTATTCATCCCATTTATTCAATTACAACACACATTTTGGCCAAAAAAAGTTTTATTTAACACAAACAAATCCTCCGTCCACATTTTGACAAGAATCCGACACAAGGGTTCTTGGACCAGTTACTCAGATCCAGTTAAATTATTCACTAAGTAAAACTCAAGTTAAAACCCCCTTATTATACATTCAGCCGAGTTAGAAACCAACTCTTTCCTGTGCAGATGTCAGAAATGAAAAGTTTTTGAATGTTGATGTCGATTGCAGAGTAACTATAGCTTTATGCTGCGCTAGGTGGCTGCAGTAACTGAATTCGGAACCATTGAAAACCGCCACTTTTCGACACGATCTTGTTAGACTAAGTGGCAAGTTGTTGTCCACCCCCCACCTCTAAACAAAGTAGGTGGAAACAAGGGTATGGTCCCAAGACCCCACTCGAAAAATAACTGCCTGTCAACTATAGTATTTGACTGAACTCTTTTCATAAAGTTCATGTAAAATTGAGTGCTCTATCTACGAAATTATTTTTTCCATTTACGGCTAAACCCGCGTTTGACCTCGATCTCACCTGGTGGTAAATGACGCTGAGGTCGGAGATGGAGCACACGAGCTTAGTAAGTACTGGCTCATCTATAAACACTGTGGGTACAAATCAATGACTATTGATTTTCATGGAACACATCGACGACGAAGCGAAGATATTTGGCGACAGACTTTTCGTAGCTCAGGAGGCCTGTGCCTACATTGACTAGTGTCAAATTGTCTACTGTTATCGCTAGCCAGGTGGACTCAATAAAAAACTACAGATTATTTTCAATTTATTTTATACAAAACACGATTCAGTCTGATACCTTACGCTAAAAATGTATCTATATTTTTATTTTATTCAGCGTGTTCCAGGAAATAGTATCAAAATTGTAGACGACCTCGAGGCATTTTCGACCCACCCTTGGATGAAAGAAATAATAGTATCTAGGGGCGGGTCACCCACCCGCCACATAATAATAATTGTGGTAATAAGGGTGTATATAATAATATAATTATACAAATTAATAATGGATTATGTTATGAAAAATATTTGAAAAAACCTCAATTCTTACCTCTTTGCTTCCTCTTGATTATATTTCCTGGGACAATCTTATAGGTACTTAATATACTAAGGCCGCCTTGTACCAACTCTCGAGTTAACACTAACCCGAGGTTAATTTTGTATGGAAATCAAGTTAATCCAAGGGTAAAATTTGGCGCAAGTCCACCTAAAACTTATTAATTATTGTTAGGTTACACGATACACACGATATAATTTACAAATGAAACTAACATCATCTGCATTCCGAAATTTGGTTCCACTAGAGAAGATGCGAACCAAGGTTCTGCCGAATACAAATATTCGGCCGAATGTTCGGTTCAAAATGTACCGAACCGACTAATCGGTCGAATTATTAGGTTCTTCATTTTAAGCATGCTTTGCCGCGCCAAACTAACGAATTAACAAAGACTACAAGGAAATTATCTTCAATTTCTCACACAAGTAATACTACGTCTTATTACGTTGGTGTGAACGGGTAGTGCCCGGGGCGCTGTTCATTCGTCCGTATGAAATTTTTCTTGAGAAAGGGAATCAAAATAAGCAGTGATAATAATCTTAAAACAATACAAGTTTAACTTTCGGTTATTATTCGACATTTTATCCGAATAATCTGAATTAAATATGCCGAATGGTACCGAATATTCCGCCCGTCTCTATTCCAAATCCATGCTTTAGGTACCCACCTATTATTTGCATTCTCATTTGGAACAACTGTATTTAATAAACCATTGCATTTACATTTGTATCGTCGGCCAGAGAACGTACAACATGTTGTTATTAATATCAATTTTATTTGCATCATAAATCGTTGCTGAATTATCCTGCGAATGTACAGATTTTATAACTATAGGTTCTCCATAGTGTTCTGCAATAACGTCCTTTGCTATATCTTGCACTTTTTCAGGTTCTAAGTTTATTGTCCCTTTTATAATTGGAAGGAAGTTAACAACGTTTTTATCTTCAGCTTCTAGTACTAACTTTGCTTTTACTATCTTTACATTTGATTTCCAAGCTTTTAGATCTACGTTTGGATTCTTAGTTCTTACTAAGAAGGTATTCGGGTCTGTTAAGTTAGATATTTTAGCTATACCAAGTTTGCCCAAAGGTATAACGATTTCGTTACGACTGAATACATCATCTTTGACTTTCTGGTGTGAGTTTAGATATTTGTATACACTATTTTTTATTTGGTCAATATTTGGATAAGCGTTTTTGTCTGCTGCTACGAAATTAGGCTGGTTTTCTATTTTGTTTAAATTGAATGGTGTTTCTAAATCTATGGGCACTCTATTTTCGATTTCATCAACATTTTGATAAGTACATTTATCTGCTACCACGGATTTAGGCTGGTTTTCTAAATTTTCTAAATTGAAAGGTGTTTTTAAATCTACGAGATTATATTCTGAAATTGGAGGACAAATTTTGGCATTATTTTGATTTTCTGAATTAGAATCATGGTCTTGTAAAATTACTGGCTGTTTTGGTGGTGTTATAGGATTGTTTTGTGAATAATCTTCATATTCCGCACTTTGAATATTTTGAATATTTTTCTTAACATTTTCTAAATTGGAATGTATGTTTTGTAAACATGTAAACTGGTTTTCTGTAAAAGAGAGAGGTGTTGGTGTACCGCGGTGCTTTTCTGTAATTGGTTCAGTATTTGATATAAAAGTAGTATATTCTTGGTCAATATTTTTAGATTTAAGATGATGTATTTGTGATATCTTAAGTGGGTTTTCTAAAATGAAAGATTTTTGTTTCGGTAAATTGTCTATTTTAGGAACATTTTCTAAAACTGAAAAAGAATTGTCCAAATTTTCATATTTTGGTTCTGATATTTGATAATTGTTTTCTACAGGCAATAAAGCAAGAATGCCATTAGGCTGATTTTCTAAATTTTTCATAGGAATAGGTACACATGAAGCTTGACTTTCTAAAACTTTTGAATTAACTGGTAAACAGGTTGACTGATTATCTAAAATTGGTGAGGATTTAGGTAAATTTATAGACTTGTTTTCTAGAACTGGATAAGCCTTTTCTTTTATCGGCAAATTTCTTAAACTGGAATAAGTATTTAGATAGGGCTGATTTTCTAAAGAGGGCAATTGATAATCCAAAGGTTTGGGAGTGCTTTGCAAAGTTGTTGGTTCATATTTTAACATTGAATAAGATATAGGAAAATATTCTAGTAGATTTTTGTTGATATTTTGTATACTTAATGGCTTATTCTTGGAAATGGGATAAATATTCTTTAAATTAATTGGCGGGTTTTCTAAATTATGACAAATATTTTGTAAAACTTTCGTCTGATCGTCTAAAGTTTTATAAATGGGTTCCATCATAGTTTGCTTTTGTTTGTTTTGATTAAAGTATTGTGAGGTGGCTGATTGAGTTTCTAAAGGTGCATAATCATTTTCTGAATATTCTACATGATTTTCTGAATTTTGAGTGGGTAAAGCCTCAATTTTACCATAGTTCTGTAAAGGTATCGGCTTAATTTCTACAAATGGGTGTGGTTTTTGCAAAGACTGTTGTAAATATATTGGATTTGCTTTCATATTATCTAAAACCAAAGGTGCTTTTTGATTTATTATAGTTTGGCTCAATGTAGAATCGTCGAAATGAACAGGATGATTTCCTAAATACGAACGCAGTTTTCCCGAAATAGCTGGCATATTTTTAAAATATCTAATATTGCTCTCTGGCAATTTCTTTTCTGTTTCTTTGCAAGGCATTTGTAAAAGCATTTGATTTGTATTTTGATTGACTGCTATTAAAGGAGCATTTTGTATAGTTATCGGTTGACTCAACGCAGGTTTGTCTAAATAAGTTGGTTGGTTTTTAAGGATAAAAGGCTGATTTTCTAAAATTGGCGTCTGTAAATCTGTAATCTTGGTTTCTGGGATTTTAGAAGAACTTTGTGTAGATTTTGGTTTGTTTTGTGAAATTAAGGTATATTCAGAGTAATTAGGTTCAATTTCAGAATCTAAGGAAACTTTTTCTAAAATAGGTTCATTGTCTAAAAGTGTGGCTGGATTTTTGAAATAATTTAGCTGATTTTCTAAAACTGTCGACGATTTTGGTAAATATATTGGACAGGGTTCTAACATTGCTGTGTTTGTTTGTAACACTGAGGGTCGTGTTGGTAGAATTTCTGACTTAGTTTTCATAAGACTAACAGGTATCTGTAAATTAGGTATTTTAGAATCAATGTAGGCAGGCCGTCCTTCTTTATTAGGACTAGATACTTCAGAAAACGTATTTTCGTTATCATAAATTGGTTCATTTACTTTTTGATTATTTGTTTCTGTAAGATATTCCAATATATTTTTATTGAATTTCGGCAATTGTACATCGCTTTTGATAGCTTTTGGTTTGTTAGCAGGTACATAATGCATGTCAATGGGATATTCAGTTGCACGTTGTATGATATAATCTGTCATAGGCTTATTCAGATTTGGGGAAACTTTATTTACAAAATATTCAAATATACGTTCATTTGATGCTGGGTACTTTACTTTATTTGTATTATGTTCAAAAGTATGTTCCTTTATTTCTGGGGATATTTTTTGTGTTTGAAGTAAAGGTTCGTATATTTTTCCATAACGTTCATCAGAATTCTTTATCGTTGATTTATCTACTTTTCCTTTCCCTACAATATATTTAGGTATAGGTTTATTTACAACATTACGTATAGAAATATCTTGATATGGCTGTACTTTTGTTATTGGTTTTGCGTACTGTTCCAGTTGTATAGGTTTCACAAATTCTGCAGGTTTAGTAATAGGTTTAGATTTTACATTATAATGGGGTATATTTTCAATATTTAAGTTGTCTGTTATTTCATAATTAAACTGATTATTATCAAAAGAAGGTTGAGTTAAATATTCATAATATTTAGGGATTTTTTCAAGGTTTTTAGGCCCGTTTAATAGAACAACCTCAGGGGTCCTATCTATTTCATTTTTAGAAGAAGTTGTTTTAATTGGTTTTATATATTCTGCTTCTAATGGTTTCTCGTTATTATCATAGTTTTGATATACATTTATTTCAACAGAATTTTCAATTTTATTGTCCTTATTGACAGTATGTTTAATGTTACTTGTAAGAGGTGTTACATTTGGTACGAAAGTGTAATATTTTAGATCTGGTTCTTGAACTACTAAATTGGTATTATCTCCAATTATTTCTTTGTTTTTGAAATACTTTTGTGTTGTATTAGAAATATTTACGTTTGGCTCTATATTAGATGCAACATAGCAATCAGATACCATTTCTTTTGCATTGTCATGGGAAGACAAAGAAGGTTTTATCAAATCTGCTAAAACTTTATTTGCATTTGAAGATTCTTGTACTAAAATCTCTTTGATTATTTGAGGTCTTAAAGGTTTAGGTTTAAACTCCGAATATGTACCCTCTATATGTTCAACAGGTATATGTTCCATAGATGATTCATATGTGACTATATTTACAGCAGGTTGTTTTTCACCTTGATCAGATGTCAGAATTACAATATTTTTTAAGTCATTTGCTCTGGTTATAATTTTATCGTGTAGTTCAATAGGGATTGGTCCATATTCAAGAATATTACTTTTATTTGGTTTTGATAATATAGATATAGCTTCCTTACTCACGCTTGTGTCGGGTTTTAGTACAATATTTCTTATATTATTTGCACTTGTAACAACTTTATCCTGTAGTTCTTTAGAGATTAGTTCATATTCAAGAATATTACTTTTATCTGGATTCGACACCTTAGATGTAGTTCCTTTGCTCACAGTTGCTTCGTGTTTTAGTATATTATTTACATTTGAGTTTTGCAAATTATAAAATGGCACTTCTGGCAGAATATTGGGAGTATTCTTCGGAAAATAATAAGGGTTTATAACAGGTTTATTTCGTAATTTCTTAGGGAGGTTAGAGTAAGTAATAGTTGAATCAATATTTTCCAAATAATTTGCCTTTTTCAAATTATCGTACTTTACATTTTCCAAAACATTATACTTTATCAAATTAGAGATTGGTGATATTTCAATAAATTCTAAAGGTTTATTTTTTGTAACTTTCTCTATCGCTTTTACTATAACTTGTTTATTCTTTTCTTTAGCATCTGTCATCAATGACGTTACATATGGGGTTCCTTGGACATTTGGTAATATTGACATTGTTTTTAGTTTCCCCATATTAGAATCCATCTGTTTAGATGCTGAATTTGTTTTAGTATTTGATAAGATTGACGTAAAGCTGTTTAAATATGTCTTAATATCATAGTCTTCCTCATTTCCTAAATTATCACTACCTTTTGATGTAAATACTTTTTCTGCTATAATTGCATCTGGTTTTTCTGTAGCTTGATCAGATAACATAGTTATAATATTAATTGTATTCGTGTTAAATTTATTGGGTAATTCAACTGGAATTGGTTCGTATTCAAGAATATTGCTTTTCTCTGGGTTAAATAAAGTTTTGTGAACTCGTTTATCTATGCTTGATTTATATTTAGGTATATTATTTATATCAGTGGTATCAAGGATGTTAATTGATTCACCTGTTGCAATATTAGGGATAGTTTCTGGAAAATTATAAGCATTAATAATTTGTACATTATGTACTTGAATCGGACGTAGTTGGTCTTTATATTTATTTTCAGTTTTTGGAGAGACCAAGTTAGAGTATAAGTTAGTTATATAATTAGCCTTTTTTATATCATCGTCTTTTGCTTTTTCCAAAATGTCCTTAAATTTTAACAAATTAGATATTGGTGATTGTTCAATATACTTGTACTGTGAAGGTTCATTCGGTATAACAGTCGCTTTTGCTATAATTGGTTTATATTTCAATTCTTCTTTAGCCTCTATTATTGATGGAGCTGTATATCTGATGGTGTCATCGATTTTTGGTAACATAGATACTGTATTCAAATGAGTTGTCTTAAAATTATTCTGATCAGTTAATGGATTTATTTTAATATTTGATAATATAGTCTTAAAATTTAAATATTTTTCATCATAATCTGCCTTATTTACTAAATTATTACTCTCTTTTGGTGCAAATTGAGAACGGCCATCTGATTTGTTTTTCAAAGCATTGCTGATCATTAATTCATTATAATTTTTATCTGTTCCAGGTACGGTAGAAATTGATATTGCATCTTGAGGTAAAGGAGCTCCATTTATAGCTTCTACATCTACAGGTGATTTTTGTAAATAATCTGAAATATAATATTTTGCTGACTCATAATTGGGTTCAGTTTTTGGTAATACTGATTTAATAATATTTGATATGAAACAATTTTCATGATTCACTTCTTCAAGTTTTTCTATAATATCGGGTGTTGCTGTATTAATTACAGATTTCAATGTTAAGAGATTATCTGCAATAAATTGTTTATCCGAATCAGAATGCGGTAGGATATTAAATATAAGATTCTTGGTTTTGGGCGATGTGGGCAAAGTCTCAAAATCTTTTATGTATTTGCTTTGAATCACCTCACCACATGGTATACTTTCAATACTTTCAAATATTTTCCTATTTAGCTTTTTTGTATTTGCATTCTTAAGATCGTCTACATTACTGGTATAAGTAATTGTGTTTGGCTCTACTAAACGTTCACCTAGGGATTCTAGTATTGGCGTAGGTTCTACTGTGTTTTCTAAAACATTCCTGTTTTTTTTAACGTTGCTTGTTATAGTAGTATCAGTTGGATTATTTGATTTTTCTTTTTGTATCGGCAGGTATTGAACATTGAATGTTTTTGGCTGATATTCATTGCCAGTTACAAAGTTATTTGGTTCACCCACGTTTGCACTATCAATTTTTATATTATTTTTTGAGTAATACATGTTAGGAATCAGATGAAAAGTAGGATCATTATTTAAACTTGCAATATTATAAATATCTGGTTTACCAAGATTACTATACATGTTTTCCAATTCATTAACTTCTGGTGATGGAATTCCATTTTCAAGAACCTCATAGTAATTATAATCTCCATTATTTATCTTTTCTTTCATTTTATTTTGATCAATAGTTTTATAATCGGTATAAAATTCGCTTTCTTTCGGTTCAATTGGTGTTTCAAAACCTATCTGCTTATTGATCCTATCATTCTCATTTTGTATAACATAATTTTTTCTCCGTTGATCATAAATATTTGAGTAGAAATTTTCTGTGAATTGTAATAGTGGGGCGTCTTTTGTATTATATACCTCAACGTTTGCTGTTGGAGTATGATGCGGTGCTTCGATAGTTAAAACATTTTCTGTGCTAAAAGACGGTATAGGTACGGCATTAAAAGATATAGCAAACACTGGTCTTTTATAAGGTATAGGCGAATATGGAATAACTTTTGTCAGATATTGACCTGTTTCTTTAGGGGCAATAATATTATCTACGTAACCTTTAACTATTTTATAGCCACTGCCTTCGGCTTTTAAGATTGGTGTCGCTTTTGTGTTTAAAATTTGTTTTGTATTTAAACATATTTCACTTGGATATTTAACGTCTGCTTTAATCGTGTCAGCCGGAAGTTCATCAATTATTTTATAGTTGTACTTTTTATCATTCTGATCGGGTTTTTTATTACGCATACTTCCTTTAGTAGTATGTAAAATTTCAACAGGATAATTAACAACTTTTCCTCCGCTTATACCTAAAATGTACTCTTGAAATTTTGGATTTTCCTTATCTATAGATTGTGATTGTATTCCTTCAGCATCAGTTATTTGTACTCGACTTAATGGAGCTGCTGCTTTCTGATACATCAGATTTGTTGTTGTTAAATGCTCGAATTCATATGCATCTCTTACTCTATTGTCATTTAGGTCACTTTCATAGATATATGGATGCGATTGGGAAAGTGGAATAAACGATTTATCCATCAACGGACCTTGTTTACCTCCTATATTATTAATGTTGCCTTCATAGTAAAACGGATTATGACTTTTTAGTATTTCCTTTTTGATATCGGGTTGCAGATTACTTTCAAACCGAATATCTTTTAAATGTAGTTCTTTAAAGATATTACTGCTTATAATTTTATTGCTATTTAAATAATTTAATACACTTTCAGTGTTCGCCATATCATTGTTGTTTAGTTGACCATGCGTCTTTGTAGGTTCCTGTACATCAACTATAACATTATTATTCCCAATTTTCGGATCAGCGTCTTTTAAATCTTGTCTCTGTGTTGTGATTCCTTCGAGAAATTTGCTAGGAGAAATATTGATTTGATCAAGTACTTGGATGGGTTTAACTGTTTGAGTTTCTATATTGTCATTGCATATTGTATGTTGGTTGTTAT
The DNA here is from genome assembly GCA_947369225.1 of Hofmannophila pseudospretella. NCBI lineage: Eukaryota > Metazoa > Arthropoda > Insecta > Lepidoptera > Oecophoridae > Hofmannophila > Hofmannophila pseudospretella. The sequence goes on along the minus strand of OX376312.1, from coordinate 15,601,120 downwards.
CCAGTACATAGTCGTCTTCAATCATCATTGTGTCCGTTCTTTTATTATCTTCAATTGAACTTTGAACACTACTTCTATTATATTTTACAGTACCTTTGCTAGTATAGAACCATGCTGGTATATTATAGTTATTAGTGGATACTGAATTGCCAGTATACAGTTCACTATCCACTCTTTTCCTTTTACCATTATCCCAAAATGATTTCACTAAAACCTGTGGAATAATTGTATATTTCCCATTGCAGAAATGAACTTCATATAACGTAGAGCTGATCGGTGTTGTTTTGTCAGAATCTTTGCCTTTATCCTCATATCGTTCAGAATATTGGTTTGCAAAATCTATGCCGTATTTATTAACGTTGACAACATTTTCATTTTCTATCGTATATTTATGTTTATTTGTAGGTTTCTCATTATCTTTATTTACATCAAGCTTTTGTGTGAAAAATACATTGTCAAATTTTCTACTGACTGTAGGTTCAGGATTTTTAAGTGGTATTATTATTTCGGATTCGTCAACGCCTGTTGCTTTCAAATGCGTCTGTAGTATCATGCTATCTTTAACACTAGGTATAACAATTGTATTCTGAATGTACCAACAATGTTCTTCATTGTAATTCTCCAGATATTTAGAATCCATACAAAAGTAATGTGTATATTTAGCCATTGTATCTTGTAAAGTTTTAAGATCAGTCATGAAACAGCCTAAGAGGTAGAATTTACAATTTAAGAACGAGTAAAAATAGACTTTAATTTCATTTCCTTTGCCTTTGTTTTTGATTTCATCCATGATGGCGTAGATTTCATCGTCGAAGCCAGCAAGGCACGCGGTGACGGGTGTTTCGGCATATTGGCGTAATTCGCCTTTGGGTAGGCTTTCGACTTCATGGCAGGGTCTTGTGTTAGACGATTTGTCATCGTATTGTTTGTCGATAAGGTTGGGGAGGGCTTGGCGGGGATTTATCTGAAAAATAATTGCACGACCTGTTCATATTCTAAGGCAGAGAGTAGTTCAAGTATCACAAACAAATAAAGGAAGAAATATAATTAATTTCTATACATAATTACAATGACGAAATTATAGAAGAATTTAGTTTAGAAGATAACAAACAATTTTATTTCTATTCATATATACATCCATGGGCGACAACTAATAAAAAATGATGACAGAGAGCAAATAAACTGTAGGTATTTGTCTTTTTAAGAGTTGTTTTTAGACTGGACATATTATGGAGAATGCAATTTTTTTAATAAAACAAACACAACAACATAATGTTCATGGTTCTTTGGACAGTGTGGGATCATAATAATTGGTAATGTTTTCTCCATTAACCACTCCAACTGTGCTAGAAGTGGTCCACCACAATGTGTATTCGATCCGGCACCGCAGTTTCGGGCCTCCTTTGAGCCATTGTCACTTCTATTGTGCTCCTGAGTGTACCAATATATTCTAGTACGGTCTGTTACTCAGCAGACTAACAGACCGTACTAGAATATATAGGTACACTAGGTAGTACTAGAATATATAGCTAGCAAGCTGACTCTTTACTTTATTTATTTATTTTATTTATTTAACACTTTAATGCACAAAAATAGTACATGAGGCGAGCTTAATGCCATGCGGCATTTTCTACCATTTTCTTTCATTTTCTACTTTAACCATTGTTTACTGAAAAACTATTAGAAATTGAAATTACAAACGAATTGTGAAATCTTTACTGGTAAATGGAGTCAAGTGTAATCTATCTACCAGTGAAATAATTTTTATACGAGCTAGTAGTTTTTGAGTAAACAACGGTCAAAGTAAAGAAGAGTGGGGGGTTAGGTAGTAGAGTAACAATATGCTGAATTAGGTTACCTTTTTGTCACATAAGACAGTATCAATATGTTACTTGTATTATTTTGTTAAATTTTCTGTGTGTACAAATAAATGATTTCATTTAATTTCATTTTTTATAATAGACTGTAAGTACCTACCTGTGACTTTTCCAAAGCCTGTGGTCCCCAGAAGGAACTAGCAGAATACGCAGATGACGACTGAGGATGAGCGTAGCTGATGCTGATTATGCAGATATCTGGAAAGATTTCAAAAGACTGTAAATTAGCGTGCCAAGACAGATTCTTGGCGTGACTCTACACTACGCAGAGTCAGCCTGAATAGAGTGGTGCCACCAGTTTATCTTTTTCCGCCGCAAAAGCTTGCATTGCTGTGTTTCGGTTTGAAGGGTAAGAGAGCCAGCGTAATTACCGGCACATGAGGCACTCTATCTAAGCCCCCGAGGTTAGTAGCAGCAGCATATGGGCTACTGTGACATTTTAGCATCAGGTTTTTTGTTATTTAAATAGTGAAACGTCTATATGAACCTTGACTAGGACTAAAAGTTTGGATATTATATTACAATTTAGACATTCTTTTGCGAAAATAATATGCCATACGAATAAAAAAACAGACTGTAAATCGGACCATCTGTACTGAATTACAAAATCATATTTTTTAGCATTAGCCAGATGAGCAAAGCGCTTCTAACTTCTCGACTAAGAAGTAAGAAGCGCTTTGCTCGTGTCGGTGGCGTCGTGGTTAGGACGTCGGGTTCCCATGCGGGAGGTCCGTGTTCGGAACCATGCAATGTCAAGGACCAATTAGTTTTTGGTTTTTTCGAAAGACTTACGTACATTTACCGACTGCTCAGACGGTGAAGGAAAACATCGTGAAGAAACCTGCACACTGAGATGACCAGTGTGTGAAATGGGGAAGGCAATGGCAAACCACCCCATTAATTCTGTCAAGAGAGTCGTTCTATGTGATTAATTCCTTAGAATGATCACAACCCTCAGCAATGAGGAATACGATTGATAAGAAGAAGTGCTTTAAGCTTGGACTATGGGCAAGTACCGAGATTTTTATGAGAAATCTAAAATATTAAACTTAATACTCTAAAAAAATATTTCGCGTTTTTTTTATATTGGTAGGTAGTTTCAACAAGGGAATGGTTTTTTCCTTGGCACATTTGGCGTAACAAAATCGTTAATAAAAAGCAAAAAAAATAATGGTCGGAATTATTTCGGAGAAAAAATAATTGCCTAATTTCTTTGCTAGGGCGCACATTAGTCAAGAAAAATTAACAATTAAAATTCTGTTCGAGCTTTAAGTTCATAAATCCTTTAGATAAATACCAGCAGGTGGGGTAAAGGCGGGTTATTATTCTTGTAGAGAGCGTGTCGGTGGCGGTCGTGAGGACGTCCGACTCCCATGCGGGAGGTCCAGGTTCGAAACCATGCACTGCCATGTGTTTTTCGGTTTTTTCGAAAGACTTACGTTGTATGTAAGTCTTTCGATGTACATGAATAATAATAGCAGTTAAGGAGAGCAGACGAGCTAACGGATTAATCAGTAATTGCCCCATTTTTATTAACCTTATGTCCGATCTATGTGTATGTCCATAATCAGTGTTTAGTGAATTAATACTACTACTACTATTAATACTACTACTACTAGTCAACTGTTTAATTTAATTTTAATAATTTATATAATATTGACAATTAACAAATTATTGAAAATATTTGTATGTCAAACGACGGAGCATAGTGATACCAACTCATTTAAACTGTATACTTACTTATTATTATCTATGTTCCCTAAATATCTATGTTCAATCAATAAATGATTGATTGATTGATTGAACGGACCACTTGGTCAATGGTCATGGTCGTCCATAGACATCATTCTTGTTAGTAGACGGTTAAAAAAATTATATACGTAGAGCAGACGAGCAAACGGGTCACCTGATGGTAAATGGTCACCGTCGTCCATATACATCTCACCTCACTGTATTATTATTCCTGAGAAATTCACTCTCACATTATTCCTTTCACTCTCTTCTACACAAACACGCTCACACATATTTCCAATAAACACATCCATATACATACACCAAAACTTATTTCTCCCTATAGGCGTTGTTTTAAAATAGGAAATCTTTAATTGGCAGTATGTTTTTTTTAATGGACTTTTTTGTTTTTAAATTTAAGTGCTGTGGATTTTGTAATTAATAAACAAAAAAAATTAAAAAAAAGCCGCATTGCACGCGCGTCCGGGTCGGACGCGCGGTATCCGCTCCCGCGCGAGCTGTTGTTGTCTCCGTCACCTGAGGAGAGGAGCGACGTGCCGACACACGATGAATGCGACGTACAAGCCTCCCCCCCATCCCCCATCCCACATCCCCCAGTATCCTATGAACTATACTTTTAAGTATAATTCATCATACCATTAGGTCCGCTGTCGTATCAGCGGCACCCAGCACCGGTGAGCGGTATCTCACCGAGATCCGTCCTGGCAAGAGGTCTCACCTCCAGGCCCGCACCCTCTATCCCTTCGCGGATTTAAGAGAGGACGACCCGTTATGTTATGTTACTGTATTATTATTAGAAGGTTTTTCGATGCGCTGCTGACCTTGAGGACTAAGATGGATTACCTCGTGTGCCGGTAATTACACTGGCTCTCTTACCCTTAAAACCGACACATAGCACTGCTGCCTCGGGTCCGTAATTTGGCGTCAGAAACAGGTAAAAAGATTACAAAAAATTGGCAATTTGTTTATGTAGTTTGACCAATCAATACCTACATTTGTAATATTTTTCCATCACAAAGAGATATTTGTGGAAAATAATATTTCCGAGGGTAATCTAATAAACAATGTTCGACAGTAATTGTATTTCTACCCACCGAACGACCCACTTTTTGAGTAATATCAATTTTGTAATTCAATTTATCAGTACAATGTGAAACCAATCAATTGCCTTGATCACACCAAAAACTTGTTGCACAAAACGTCCTTAAAGTTAAGTCTTCATTAAATTACAAGTGTGTGTGAGTGTCGGTGGCGTAGCGGACATTGAACGGGTGGTCCGGGTTCGAAACCATGCAAAGTCATGTACCAATGAGTCGTTCGGTTTATTTTTCGAAAGGAATGTAGGAAATTATCGTGCCGAAACCTGCACACTGAGATAACCAGTGTTTCGAAATGGGGAAGGCAGTAGCAAACCACCCCATTAAATCTGCCAAGAAAGTCGTGCTACGTATGAGGTTATTTCCATAGAATGATCACGACCCTCATCAATGAGGAATACGACTTAGAAGAAGAAAATACAAGCTGTCCCTTTCTACGCCATAGCTCTAGATACAGACAAGACTTAAGGAAAGCATTACAATCAGGACATTTCTTGCAACTCTCGGTTAAGCAACCAATTTCTCTAAGTACGTTCATACGATAAAACAATTTAGAAAATGAGCTTTTCTCTTGTATGTTTCAATTTAATATAGAAATGAAAAGTAGAGTGTTGACACCTTGAAATAACTAAAAGGTAGCTTTGGTATTATTAATAGTTTTTTTATTTTTATTTTTATTTACTTCTAAACCCGCATTTGACCTCGATCTCGCCTGATAGTAAGCGACGATGAGGTCGACGATGGTACATGCGGGTCCAGTAAATGCCTATTCACTCTGGCCTTAAAGATCCCAAGGTTGTAGGTTTCGGGAAATACAGACGCCGGCAGGCTGTTCCATTCCTTAGCCGTTCGCATAATGAACGAAGAAGCAAATCGCTTCGTACGAGCAGTTGGGATATCAACAACATAAGGATGGAACCCCAGACCCTCCCCGCGCCTGGTAGTCCGAAGGGGGAATGGAGATGCTGGAATTAGGTCGTGCAATTCCGATGCGCACTCTCCGAAATGTATCCTATAAAAAACCGATAGACAGGCAACCTTGCGCCGATGTTCCAGACTTTGCAGTCTAGCTTCCACCAGCGATTCGTCACCTATAAGGCGCTTAGCGCGTTTCTCCAATGAGTCAAGAGCAGCCAGTTGGTACTTAGCTGAGCCATCCCACAGGTGGCAGCAGTACTCCATGCACGACCGGACTTGAGCTTGGTAAAGGTTTAAGAGCTGTCCCGGCGTGAAGTACCGCCTAACCTTACTCAGGATGCCCAATTTTTTGGCTGCGGTTTTAATAGTAATAGTAATAATCTACGGTGATGGAAAAATATTACAACAATGGCCACGATTCCTGCTTGGTTAGCGGCCAAGCAGGAATCGTGGCCATTATTGTATTTAAGCTCTGTCTGTCTCTTTCGTTATTGGTAAGAAAAGAATTACTCGTATATCTAGGAACTAAAAAAATGGCTAGAATATTGGACATATTATCCTCTATTTGAACAAGAAATACTAAAACTTGATACATCTGTTGTTGTGAGAAAAAAAGGCAAAAAATAATCGCTCATTAGTTACAAAATACATCCATAGATACGGTACATAACTTCACGCTATGTCCCATACAAAATACCTATAGTCCTTAAAAATATTGATGCTAGGATGCTATAGATATGGCGAGGCCCGACTCGCCCTTGGCCGGTTTCTTCCGTGCATTACAAAATATATTAAGTAGAAAACGTTAGACCTTTGTAATAACAAATAAAATAATGTAATAATAATGTAAATATACAGAAAGTAAATCTACGAAATAAGACAAAAACGGTTTGAGGAAAAGTAAGATACTTTTTAACGAGAGAAAACAGCCTATTTTTCGCAGTTTCTTTCTGTAGGTACCTATAATCTTTCATTATTATTTCATATAAGGGAGTTTCTTTTGGTATCGTTTGTTATTTCATGAAATACTTAGGTAGGTACCGTGGGAAGCTAATTCGGGAATTGAATTTTTCTTTGTCTTTATTAAGGTCAGTCTATATTATTTATGATGTTTTCCTTCTGTAATTATCACTGATCGGTGTAGGTAGGGCTGTTTGGGGTCAAAGACCTCAAAAGCTAGATTAGTGCTAGGTTAGTATGGACATCTGTAGACGTCAGAGTGAAGCGAATTTATAATTCAATAGAATTTCGTCGTCTATTTCATTTCTTTCAAGTATGTCTAAATCCGGGTTTCTTTAGTAGTCTTCTAGTCTTCTTTTAAATTCCGAAAATCCCGGGATTTTTTAATATATTTTTTTAATGACATGTCCATAGTATGATGATCGCAGGTTGGAATTACCAAAAGTAGCTCTATCTACAGCGATTTTTTCAATTCCGGAAATCCCGGGATTATCCAAATATGGTTTATAAGCAAGCCGTATCCATATCATGACCACAGCTTGCAAGTAGCAGAAACAGCCCTACGTACTCCGATCGCTAGTAATTATATTATAAATAATTTTAAGTTGTAATTATTTAAATAAATTTAATAGATATATCATAACTCTACTGTCTACCTTCTCGGGGATTATGGACGTCCATAATCCCCGAGAAGGTAGACAGAGGAACCACCTTCATCATAGGTGCTTAGTTCCAACTTTTTGCCGTAAGATTTGGTGGACAAACTTGATAGGTGGCGAGCCTATCGCCGTCTACTAGGTGTAGAATAGTATCTATCCGGTAAGATCCTTAGTCGCCTCGTACGACACACACGGGAAGAGTTGGGGTAGTCCTATTCTTTATGACCGGCACGACACGGCACAATTAAATATTTAATAGATATCCTTAAATATTATGCGAGTGCTATTTAATTAGATACAAATATTTAAGGGAAGCTGTGCTGGTAATAGTATCACTTTACTCCAAATAATATCTCATACAAAAAATCGAGATCCGACCTGCGAAATACGACAGTATGATGAAATATGTCATGTGACACATGCGGAAAGATAATTGTAAAAGAGGTGACGAGTTTGAATCCCGAGCCGACAGGCGATTGCTCACTTTTCACTCTAGTCTCACAATATACTAGTATAGTTACGACAATGGTGACATTTGATTGCATGATGTTATAAAGTAGACTTATATTATCACATCGAGCGTGTACAATAATTAGTGAAACAGAACAAACATTACTTTTATTTCATTGTCCTGCCCTGCCCGCCCACTGTGGGAGTGGTGTGATAAATATTTCACTTTGGTTGTCACGACTTTACTACTGGTGTGTTGAGTAATTACCGCGGAGTGCGTTCCGAAACGCTATTATAGTTCGATGAAAGAATACTAGGTATGTTACTTACAAACAAACAATAATCAATTGTCACACTAGTACGGGATGAGGTAAATTGTCGCTACTAGTGTTTGTTCAGTGCGTGAGTTTTTATAACGGCCTCGGGTCTTGAGAATTAGAAATAGAAAATAGAAAAAAAAATAATTTATTCGTTTACAAATTATTAATTAACATTTAACATTAAACTATAACCTCCACACTAGGCGTTGCCTGTGTCGTGGGGATTACATACACACACTAACCACTTTACTTTTCTTTTAATTCAGTTATCGATAGTGATAAGAACTCACTGATTGTACACGAGTGTGATATATGTAGTCTTCCCGCACGTGATAGAGACGATATGTCGTAATTTTGTAATATTTCACTGCATTATTGTTATAGATAGATCAACCATAGTGTTGAAGTGTCGCGAATTAGAAAATAAAATATTAAATATTATAAAAATAATACTTAATATAATTTAATATTGTGATTTAATTTCGAATTTAAAATATTGTATGAAATCCTTTAAGACTAAGTCCGATGGACTCGCTGACCAACGACGGGTGTGGTCCTCCAGCATTTTGGGGGTTGTGCGGCGGGCTAACTCCTCGCCCACGGAAAAACAACTTGTTACGAAACCGATACAAAGAGAAAAGAAACGATCCGATCCCAAAAACGACGACCAAAGGCATGGATAGAAGAGATGGTGAACGAGCCGAACATTATAGGAGAGACGAAAGCGGCTCGACTACGATGGCTCGGACACATCACTAGGATGGGGGAGGATCGGGCAGTTAAACGAGCGTATGTGGGACGCCCTAACGGACGCCGTCCGGTCGGACGTCCCAGATACCGCTGGCGCGATGAAGTGGAGAAGGATCTGCGGGAGCTCCGGGCGCCTGACTGGCTCGAGACTGCGCAGGAGAGAGAGCGATGGCGCTCTTTGGTATCGGAGGCCAAGATCCACTTCGGGTCGCTGCGCCAGCGGAGTAAGTAAGTAAGTAGTATGAAATCCTTTAATAAGCATAAATAAACATTTAATAAGTGTTATTGTCTTTTTTACATTTGCGACAGTACGACAGTATATTTGACCCAAGAGTAGCAATATTTCACTAAAATATTCCATAAATACCACATGAATATGTAAAAACTTTATATGGCTACGAAAACCACTTGCCACGTTTCACCATAAGTGTATTTGACCCCACCCACATCACCAGTATTAATTGAACCCTCGCATTTCATAGACAGTCCCTCGAGGGGAGCTGTCAAACTAACTGAGGGGGGAGAGGGAGGTTTTTCATTTCAGTTTCACATTATGACAGAAACAATTTCATGATGAAATGTAGGCGTGGGCGGGTAAATACACAGCATTGGTATCATGAAGGAACGAACGCCCGCCGAGAGAGACTTTTTTTTTCATCCAAGAATGGTATTATCCTTAGGAGGTCGGATTTGTCATCATTTGAGATTATTTATTATTATATATTTATACAATTTTACACCTTACATACATATTCGTACATAGAAAAAATAATCCAACAGCATCATCCAATCCGAGGGTGAGTGGCGGGTCCTTCTTCCACCAATATTTTTTTAATTTATTCTACATTCAGCACCGACATATACCTAATATACGATGCTATTTTATTACAGAATAGCACCACCCCAACTCTTCCTGTGGGTGTCATACGAGACCACTATTGGTCTTTGTGAATACGATACTACACCTAGTAGACGGCTATAGGCTCGCTACCTATCATGTTTGTCCACCAAATCTTATGGCCAAAAGTGGGTTATGTACAAGGTGGTTCCTTTGTCTACCGCCTCGAGCGGGGATTATGGGCATGAAAGTTTTGCTATGCTAAATATTTTGAAAGGAACAAGTACTACTTTGTAACGATGTCGACTTCATCGTCCATATCAACCTCCTTGCCATCAAATTCAACCTCATCGTTAGCGTTTATCTCATCTCGTTTCGTATTGGAATCTTCATTTCTTCATTTAAATTCAAAATCATGTTCCCATTCCATTTCTAAATTTCATTATTCCATTAATTTCATTGTTTTATTTGTACTTCGACTTTTTCTCTATATTTTGTCTCAAACGGACGTCTCCCGTTCACTTTTATTTCCTACTACCTATTTTCTGTGTTACTATGTGTTCCTTTCCTTAAAATATATTATTTAACAACCAATTCTTCTATCACTTCATCTGCGCACTGTCCTAGAACCCTGCTAGCCGGCAATAGAGGACAGACTGTAGCAACTTTACACTAAAAATACCCGTCTAACTCGAATGTTAATTTTCCATTCAAAAATAGGCATTATACTTTACACTGAAGCTTTGATATGGAAGATTATTTTCTATAGCTAAATATAACTATCCTGGTACAGGGACGTATCAAACATTTTTTTTGTTTTCCCGTCATTTTTTTTTATTGACTACTAAACCTGCATTTGACCTCGATCTCACCTGATGATAAGCCACGATGAGGTCGACGATGGAGCATTCGGGTCCAGCATGAGCATGTGGAGCATGCATGCTTATTCACTCTGGCCTTGAAGATCCCAAGGTTGTAGGTTTCGGGAAATACAGACGCCGGCAGGTTGTTCCATTCCTTAGCCGTCCGCATATGAACGAAAAAGCGAATCGCTTTGTACGAACAGATGGGATATCAACAACATAAGGATGGAACCCCTCCCCGCGCCTGGTAGTCCGAAGGCGGAATGGAGATGCTGGAATTAGGTCGTGCAATTCCGATGCGCACTATCCGAAATGTATCCTATAAAATACCGATAGACAGGCAACCTTGCGCCGATGTTCCAGACTTTGCAGTCCAGCTTCCACCAGCGATTCGTCACCTATAAGGCGCTTAGCGAGTTTCTCCACTGAGTCAAGGGCAGCCAGTTGGTACTTTGCTGAGCCGTCCCACAGGTGGCAGCAGTACGTCATACCGCTGAACAAACCCAAAACCTATTATTATCGCTCAACTTCTGCTATTCCATAAAAAGAGAAAAAAAATCACTTACAAAGTAAAAATCCGTCTGGCGTACACCCTCGTAACTTTTGCATGTCAGGAACCGCATTTATACGACATTAGCACAGAACTGAAAAAAAAATTAGTCCTGAAATATTTTTTTTGTATGTACAAGGAGAGCAAACGAGCCACCTAATGGAAAGTGATCACCGTCGCCCACAGACATATCACTTCACTGTAATGTTATTAGAGCGTTTTTGATGCGCTGCTAACCTTGAGGATTTAGATGGTAGATGGTAGATAGCCTTATGTGTCGGTAATTACGCTCCCCGGGGACTATGGAGCAGCCCGTCTCTCTTACCCTTCAAATCGAAACACAACAATTGATGTGTAATAGTTTCAACTCTGTTATAGAGCGTCGGTGGCGTCGTGGCTTAGACGTCGGACTCCCATGTGGGAGGCCCGGATTCGAAACCAGACAATACGAAGTACCAATGAGTTTTTCGGTTTTTTCGAAAGACTTACGTACATTTACCGACCGCTCTGACGGTGAAGGAAAACATCGTGAGGAAACCTGCACACTGAGATGACCAGTGCGTGAAATTGGGAAGGCAATGGCAAACCACCCCATTAAATCTGCCACGAGAGTCGTTCTATGTAATTAATTCCTTAAAATGATCCCGACCCTCAGCAATGAGAAAATCGACTTAAAAGAGAGTTTCAATTCTAAAATAGTGTTAACCACTGTACAGGGCCAAGTACTAAATGGAGTGTTGTTTTTCTCATCTTAATTAAAATTAAAATGTAGGACATAATTAGCAATATTAATAATGAAAATGTCTAGGTAATAATGATAAAAATGTCACCGATTTAATAATACTCAAATTATAACACCAATTAATTATATTTAACAGTAATTACCTATTGTAACCCTGCCTTATTTCCTTAATTATGATGATTAATTGCAGTTAATTTAACGATGTTTTAACTTATTGATTTTTATAATGTAATTACTTCGGTTCTTGTTTGTTAAAATGTGGGACACTGTGACTAAATAAACTTATTTTATTACATTTTTAAGGTGATATGTCTGTTCTACACACATCAGAGGTGTTTCCACCCTTTTACCTATTTCTACCGCAAAGCAGCAATGTTCGCATTGCTCAATTCTGGTTTGAAGGGTAGGAAACGGCGTGAGGCTCTTCATCTAAGTCTTCAAGTTAACAGAGCATCGAAATCCTTCTAATAACATTACAGTGAGATGTGATGTCTACATGGGCGACGGTGACAACTTATTATCAGGTGGCCCTTTTGCTCTTCTTTATGAAGCTCTCTTTCAGTTATTAAGAGGGTCATCGATGCGCCGCTAACCTTGAGGACTTAGATGGAATGCCTCATGTGTCATTCGCTGGCCCCTTACCCTTCAAACCGACACAGCAATGCAAGCATTGCTGCTTTGCGACAGAAATAGGTAAGAGAATGGTACCACCCCAGGCAGACTCTGCACAGAGTCATACTACTTCAGATACCACCATACCGCCTACGGAATAGAGAAAAACAAGTGCTTACCAATTTTTTTTAATACAACACAATATAACATCGTTCCAGCCTAGTATAATGTTTAGAAGTAAAGAACAAAAGGTATTTTAGAATGTTATGAAATCCATATAATGTTTAACTAACGTTAGACATGCTCTAAGATTTTATGTTGATGTTACAATTTGACTCAACCATACACTCGACTGAGTTTATAGACTTTTTGGATAATATTTAGAATACATTATAATATAATTATTTTACATAAGATGAAAAAAGGCATGTGGAAATAATTAGTGATGAAGGAATGACAAAACAGGTATATGAAGCGAAAGTGAGTGGAAGGAAAACCGGAGTCGTTCTAGATTGACATGAAGGTGTTTTTTTTTGTCCTTTTTTTTAAATAATGGCCTTTGGTAGATTGACCTTTAAAGATCAGATGGACAGAGTGCTCTTAGATTTTAATATACAGAGCATTGCCCTTATGCGGCAACGGTGAGCGTGCGTGAAACGACGAATTACTGTAAAGGAAGCAAGAGAGGCGTGCCAAAACAGAGTCGTGGCGGTCATTCTCTCTGCCTACCTCATAAGGACATAGCGTTAAGTTATGTCTAACATATATAAACTCTCACGTCCATAATCCCCGAGGGGGTAGACAGAGGAATCACCTTCAATCACAGGTAGTTCCCATTGCTAACGTGATAGGTGGCGAGCCTACCGCCGTCTAATAGGTGTAGAATAGTATCCACCAAGATCCTTAGCCTCCTACGACACCCACGGGAAGAGTTGGGGTGGTGCTATTTTTAATGGCCGCCACGACACAGTACCATTTTGAATACACAATTTTTTGTTGTATAGGGAGTGCAGACGAGTAAACCGACCACCTGATGGTAAGTGATCACCGGCGCCCTTAGACATCTCACTTCACTATAATGTTATTAGAGGTTTTCAGCTGCTAACCCTGGGAACTTAGATAGAGTGCCTCATGTGCCGGTAATTACGCTGGCTCCTTAACCTTCAAACCGAAACGCAATGCAAGTTGCTGCTTTGCAGCACCACCACCGTCAAAACATTAACAGATAGATGCAGAAACAACTAACACTATAGATACTCGGATAATACATACAAAAGTTTACCAACCAATGAAAACTGTACAACTCTGATACTCGACCGGCCGGAGCTCGGGCCACGGTAATTCTGCACAATTTGGGCATTTTAAGCCCATTGAAATCTAGGGTTGGCGAGTTTGGGTTTTATTTTAGCAGGGTTGCTGGAATAGTGTGAACAAATCCTTAAAATAAAAATAAAACTTATACTCTATGCGTTCGTTCCTCTATAATATTGTCTGTACTTTTTACACCTACGATACGAATCCAATTAAATCTCGCTAAAGACTATTCATCGTTTAATTTCTGGCTTCCCATAATAAAGGACAACAACTTAAGACTGAACTTTTTAGGACAACGTAGATGGTATGACTCATGGCACAAGAAGACGGCTCAATCTTCACCAGGCAAAGCGACTACGGATTGCACGATGTTCACGTCACCGTACAAGGGTACGTCATCAAACGTGTGTTACGATGACGTACCCTTGTGACGTGAACATCGTGCAATTCGTAGTCGTATTTCCTGTCTTCTTGTGCCCTGGTTATTCTGTGCAGAGTCAGCTTGGGATAGTACTAGCCTTTTGCCTATTTCTGTTGCAAAGAAATGCTTCGTGTGTTTTGGTTTGAAAAGTGAGAGAGTCAGCATAATTACCGACACACCAGGCACTCCATCAAAGTCCCCAATGTTAGCAGCACATCGAAAACTCTCTTGCTTGCTTGCTTATCGTATGGTTAGTGGCCAGCCTTTGGCCAAAACTCTTCTATTCTATTGGTGAAGGTGACTGCTTACCATCAGGTAGCCCATTTGTCTCCTTATATATACAATACAAAAAGAGCAGACGATGCCCATGGACATCTCACCTCACTATACTGTTATTAGAGGGTCCTCAATGCGCTGCTAACCCTGAGAATTTTAATGAAGTGCTCCATGGGCCGGTAATTACGCTGGCTCTATTACCCTTCAAACCGAAACACAGTAATACAAGCATATATAATATTATTCGTACGAGCATAAAGAGTAATTTTACAAGAAAACTAGGTAGATACTTATGTATTTACAACTTAAAATTATATAAATAATACAATTATGAAGGGAAGAGTAACAAAAAATAAGAGAAAATTTACAAATGTAACAATGTATGTAGGTATACATAATTTTTGATATTTTCAACTCAGCAGCAACCCTACTTGGATCGTCAGAAAGTTTTGCAATTGAAATTGAGAATGGACCTATTCGCCGGCAATACGATTTTTATTGCTGCAGAATTGCCCGTTTATTATCTTTGGAAAGCGATTTTCAAAGTTTTAATTTTATTCTGTTTGCGCTTAACTTGAGGTCTACACTACAAATCTAAGCTGTATTCGTATAGTGAATCAGGAAATAGGAAAGTGAAAAGCGGTAACTGAAAATTATAAGTATGGTTATTTAGAGCCATGAAGGTAGGAACGCCTCTAGGGGGAGAGTCAATTTTTTTCATCCATGTTTAGGGCTCATCAAGTAAGTATCTCATACAGTATGTTTTTTTGCAGAGAATTAACGACGTAAGCACCCGTCAAAGTTGACAATTTAGGTCTCTTTTGTGACCATGAACGGTTGTATGTAGGAACTTAAAAATTGGCTACAATGTTGGTCATTCATATACCTATAATAGTTTGTAAGCTGTGATTTAAACAAGCAATTTTTTTGGCTTAAATACTTCCTTTTTTGGCCTAATTAAGTAATCTTTATCAATAATACGCAACGGATCCCAAGAAATATGGCGAGACCCGCCTCGCAATTTGCCGGTTTTTAGCACTACTTTTCCTTTTTCAGTATCAATACTCATTTATTGATAATAGAATACACTATTACACGTCATTATTTAAGTACACACACGTCACACTATACCCGATACCCCCAAGTTTTTTTACTCGATTATGAGCTCGTTGACTTAAGCCACATTCCATCATAGACCAAAACTGACAGTG
This sequence comes from Hofmannophila pseudospretella, assembly GCA_947369225.1. Lineage (NCBI taxonomy): Eukaryota > Metazoa > Arthropoda > Insecta > Lepidoptera > Oecophoridae > Hofmannophila > Hofmannophila pseudospretella. The sequence continues at coordinate 15,585,510 of OX376312.1, read as the reverse complement.
ACGAAATTGAGGAACCCTTTGAAACCTGCGGGTCCCGGGGAATCAATCTCTCTTTATAAATAACAAATGTTTACGGAGACGGGTCGGACGTTGCCGGAGATTACAGAAAAACTCTTCCGGGCGTACAGAATGGACAGCCAAGTCTTTTCACTGGCTACCTGTAACTACCCGTATAACGGGATAGTTGCGCTTCCGGTAGTTTCATTGCCTCCCCTCTATTAACGATTAAAACCGCAAAGAATAAACTAATAGCTTCTGTCAAATATAACTGTAAATCTCTTTTTAATATCATGATTTTCAATATTGCCATCTCGCTGAATATATACATAAAAAGTAAATGGCAATATTCAAATCTGCCCTAATGCAATTTGTATTAAAACTTGCAGCTATTTAAAATTCATTAGGCATATTATTAAATGAAATATGCAGTCATGTGTCTTAATTGTTCCTTCCAAAATTAAAGATGACTAAAACACAGTATTTTGTGCTGTAAATAGAGATGCAGTTGTTTTTAGAGAAAAATTCTTCCGGGCGTACGGAGAGGATAGACAAGTTTTTCGTAGGTACTGGCTACTAGGTTACTTTAACGGTGATTTAAGAATATATCGTGAGGAAACCGCATGTCTAGGAAAAAAAAGAATTTCTAAGGCATGTGGTGCCGTTAAAATGGGACTTGGCAAGACATGTGGACCCCACCAAAACTTTAAGATTTTCATTCATGTTTTTTAAACCGTTTCTTTTATGAATTTAATTTATTAACTGCTTAATAACGCTGAAAGAAAATATTGTAACTTACAATATTTTCCTTATTTATATATTTAGGAATCTGTATTTTAAAGAAATACAAGTTTTCTAATCCTCCAATCCGCACTTATCTACCCCCTCGTACAAAGAGTAGTATGTGGCCCAACAGTGGTGATGTTAAAATACTGTTGACTTTCTTTGGTAGAAAAAAAAACTAAAAATAAAATAAAAATATAGCCGAACTTGGCTCTCCGTTTCCCGTACACAAAAATAGGGTCTGAACAAACTAGAAGGGTTATTCCGCTTTTCAGTTTATAAGCCGGAAGAATTGCCCCTTATTATTTTGAACCTTGGAGTGGACAAGACCTCGTCCCCGGATGGAGATACAGTGGGGGTCAGAAAGTGTTTAGATCACGCCCTCACTAGGTCATGTGTGATTTTTTTCAGACTACGTCATGCATAACCTTTCCATGACCTAGAAAATCGAGCGACAAATAGAACCAGCGTAGTCACAGCGTAGATATAGAACAGACACTGATAACGCAATAATTCCTTTCTAAATATCATAGATCTATGCAATAGATCATAAAATATATATTTATAGATATCCAACGTATTTGTCACATCACTAGAAACCGGCATTCCGGGGATGTCGCGTACTATACATAGTACCATGCATTTTTTTTAACAAAGATATCTATGTTCTATGGTATTGGTATATAGATATTTTTTTGTCTCTCACTTCTCTGTAATGTTATTAAAAGATTTTCGATACGAAGACTGGACTTCCTCATGTGTTGGTAATCACGCTGGCTCTCTTACCCTTCAAGCTTGTTGCTTCGCTGCAGAAAGAGGTAAAAGTGTGGAACCTGCTCAGACTTCACACAGACGCATTTCTTACCTGTGTTTTGTTTTTTTATTTTTTTTGTGGATACGGAGAGCAGACGAGCAAACGGGCCACCTGATGGTAAGTGGTCACCGTCACCCACAGACATCTCACATCACTATAATTGAACAAAGGAGCTTAAATTCTTAGGAAGCTTTGTGTAACTGACAGTATCTCCATCCCGTCGCCGGCTGACACTTTTTACCAGCATGTTTTGACCCGTTATTGGAGATTATAATACAGCTTGTATCCGTTCAGTGAAAACAGGTAAGGTTGATTTATTAATATTATACAGGGTATCGGAAAGGTAGCCAATTATGGGCTTGATTTAAAGGGCGAACAGATAATAACTTTTGATAGTTCAATATGTACGCTAGAATATGTACAGTCCGTGAGCTCTTAGAAGAGGATTCGGGTTTCGGGTAAAATTAATCTCTGTCTTGCTACAGTACCTATAAATATAATATTTGCGTATCGCTATCAATAAGCGAACTCTCGAGGAACTGAAGCCCTTTCTAAAAACACACACACTGTAAGTCTCTGTCCATAAGAGTTAGCTACACACTACGGAAATGCTTTTTTGCCCATTTAAAAAAAAATCTATTATAAGAAACAAATGGTTAAATTACTTAGGTACATTAAAAGTATTAAAACACTAATTAATAATAATAATAATATAACACCTTCTAATAACAATATGACAACCATGTCAATGTAATTTTTTTTGTAAAATTATATAAAATAATTTCAGTCAAATAGCCCCCCGCGAAGTACCCAAGATACTCGCGGGCGTTCCCTCGCTGAATGGCGAGGGAAATGCGCTGCGCTAAAAATTGGCCGGCCCGCGGATCACCTCCTTTCTCCTTTATTCTTCTCCATTTTCTTTTGGATAATTATTTTTGGGGAAAATAAGAAATGAAACGGCATCGAATTAATTATAGTTTTTTTTTGAGACATAATTATTTCATCAATTAGAGAAGCCCCAAAACCTTATACATTGTTTATTGTATTAATTTTTTAGTACAAAAAAATGGTCAAAGGCTCGACTCGCCTTTGACCATTTTTTTGTACTTTTAAATACCAATTATAATTTTTCTTGTTTTTTCTTAAACATGTTTTTGCCATAAAATAAAATAAAAAATTAAATATAAAGATATTTATTCACCAACACAATAGCATATGTTTTACACAGTAACCAAGAATAATCATCACTTATTAAGAGAAACCTCGCCACTCAGAAGCGAGTCAGCTATAGCTCCGGGCAAGCTGAACAAACTGGTGAACATTTTCGATCGTTTCGAGCCGGAATCGCTTCTCCGCGAGTTGCCCGACTGGCTCGTGTAGTCGTATTCGTCTCCGTACCGCCGCGTGTCGGGCTTCTTTGTTGTTGTTGTGGTTGTTGTTGTTGTTGAGGTTGTTGATGTTGTTGTCGTGTCGTCTGTGGAATTTATTTTTGTCAATTTCGATAAGTAAAAAAGTTCCGGTTCCAGATCAGATTTAAAACTAATAAAAGGATTCTATTTGTGTCTTATTTTAGTCTGTTTATGTTATTATATTGATTATATTTTAATAAAAATATTTCTTTAAGAATTAACTAACAATAAGTAATTATTTTAAAAGTTTTTAAACGAATTCCATTTTTTGTGTTTGTTATTAGATTTTGAAATAAATAAAATATACTTACGCATCTAATTCATTATTTATGTTGTGAAAAATATATATTTTTAATATATTGATAGGTATTATATTTTACAACATAATAATATATTACACTAAATATATTAAAAATAGTCTTTGAAAAATATATATATTTTTCACACCTAAAAATTGTTATATAGTTTGCTGCCTGTTTTCCACACTAGCCAGCATACTAGGTTGTTTTCTCTAATACACGACAACTTAATATTATGAATATTACATACATAGATATAATACTGGGATAAAATTGGCAGTGGCCAGGTCCCAAAGTGTGTTGCGTAGAGCTGCTACGAGGGACGGTAGTGTACCATCTATGGAACCGGATAATATGGACAGTGAGGTATTATGGTCACTTGCAGACACTCATTACAATATTGAGAACTATACTAGGTTGTTTTAGGAAAGAGGCTTACCATTTTTAGGTTGATAACAAAATTATATTATGAGGAGTCTATTATAATTTTATATAAAAATAAATAATATTAAAATATTATTATATTTTAAATATATAATATTAAAATATAATATAATAGAAATACAAATATTACAAAGAATAAATATTTTTGACTCCCCAAAAAGAAAAATTTAATATATCTAATTATGTGGGGATTAAAATAGTTTTTTTTTTTCATTTAATTTATTGTTTAATACAAAGGAACATGGTAGGTACATAAATTGTATCCCATTAGGCAAAACCTTGAAAGGTTTGTATGCCGATAGGGCGTATTAGTACCTATATAATAATATGAACAGTGAAACTGCTGATAGTAAGTATTTTGATTTCCCTGTGTTGTTTCCTATCTTAATATTTAATAATATTTTTGTACATTTTAATACTTTGGCAATACGCCTTGTAAAAGTTTTGTGAAAAAAAAAAGAAATAAAAAATTAAAAAAATGTTACCGATACTATTCCAATCTAGAAATAACCACTACACTACATGTATATAATTTATTAGCTGTATTCCTAATCACTGACCTGGTTTGTTGTCACAGTAGTTAACGCAGACGCAGGGGTTGCAGTAGGGGTTGAAACCACCGGCGAAATTCGCACACGGGTCGGGGCATGGATTGGGACACGGATTGGGGCAAGGATTAGGGCACGGATTGGGGCAAGGATTAGGGCACGGATTGGGGCACGGATTGGGGCAAGGTGGGGCGAACGGATTGGGGCACGGGACCGTTAATGGGCACGGAACACTGCAGAAGTACTGGGGCTTCCCTGACGACAGCAGGGGCTCTGGAAAATTAATTAATTAATAAATTAAATTGAAAAATAACGTTGCATAAATATTCTGTATGTTGTTATTTGCAATAAAAAATATTGACTTTGACTTTAAATTAATTGAGTATAATCACTATGGTAATTATGTTATTATTATTTTATTTATTATTTGTAATATTATTAATTTTTAAATGGAAATTAATTATTACAATTTTATAACGAAAATATAACATTACTGTACATACAGTCCAAGCCGTTACATTCGTAAGAAAAAAGTATTCATAATAACAATAAGATCATTGAGATTCATGAGATGTGCTACAACTTATATACATTGTTTTTCGTTAATTAAGTTGTTCTGTATTTTGTATGTGTGGTACAATAGAAATTATAAGATTAAGATTCACAAAACTTAAGACATGACTTCATGATAGATATGTATGTAGTAAAACACTATTTTACACTATATCTACCAATTATAATCCGATAAAATATATAAATGTTTTATACATACCAAAGAATAATAATATCACAGTACCTAAAAGAAACATTTTTTTTTAATTTATCCTGACATAATTTTGAAAAAAGTGTGCACAATTTAATCAGTTCAGCGCTTAAATATGTAATGACGATTTTAATAAACATTTTAAATAGGTATTTGCATGAAGGAACGTTTTAATGAGCATAAAGATAATATTTTTTAATTTTTATACGTTTCACTGACAACCAAATTGCAACAATTATTTTATAGTGGTACAGTTAGATGTAGGTAGGTACCTACGTAGACCATAGCTATATAAACAAAACACATTAAGATAATATCTATATAATAATATAAACCCTAGGGTATTAGTCATAATCAAAGTGCGTTTGTCATGGCATACGAATAATTTTAATACGTAAAATGATAATGAAAATCTTTTTTTTATATAATATTTCTGACATTTCAAGTTGGTCTGATAGATTTATTTGAACCTTATCTGAAATGGACCCGATTAGCATAAAAATATCAGGAGACAAAAATCTTCTTATCTTATGACAGGGGGCCGGGAATAACCCAGCGGCACTTCGACCCTTGAGGATCTTTTGTGCCTACCCAAATACACACTGGTCACTTCAGTGTGCAAGTTTCCTCACAATGACTTTCTTCACCGTTAGAGCAGTCGGTAAAGGTACATAAGTCGTAGAAAAATACGAAAAACTCATTGGTACATGACACCGCACGGTTTCGAACCCGGACCTTTCCGCACGGGAGTCCGGTGTCCTAGCCACTGTGCGACCGAAGCTCTTTGGATACAAAAAAGTTAAAAGGCTAATTTTCTTTGCTGACTGTACCATTTTTCATAAATCGGTATAAGGATACTGAAGAGGCTCCTTAACATTTTCTTGTATCCTTAACGTTTCCTGTAGTTGCTCTTATTGTATTAGTTCAAACCATTCTTTATTTTAAAATATTTATAACATATAATATTATACAATAATAAACTACGCCGGCGCACTCGGCAGACAGCAGGTGCAACTGCCGAGGCCGCAGCCCAGAGGAAACACCTAAACTACTCCAACCTGAAATCGATGTACGACTTTGTGCCTTTGGCAGTTGAAACCGCAGGACCATGGGGTTCCGAGGCCAAGGTTCTGATGTGCGCAGTGGGGAGACGAATAAAGGAGAGAGGAGGTGATCCGCGGGCCGGCCACTTTTTAGTATAGCGCATTTCGGAACGCCGCGAGTATTTTAGGTACTTTCGGCCAGGGGGTACTTCGCGGGGGGCTATTTGACTGAAATTATATTATATAATTTTCCCTAGGTATTGTAATATTTTAGAAACTACTGAACATATTGTACATTTAATTAAATAAGTTATTATATAATAAATAATATAATATTAATATCCCATTTACAAAATAGAGTTGACCTCGCACACAGCTTTTTAACGCCAATAAAATATCTAGACCGCCTAGATTGTATTAATCGTTTTGTACGCATTGTATCACACTAATTTTGTACAATAAAGAGTATTCATTCATTCATTCATTCTATGTCTGACCTCCTCGGGTGAATTAAGGAATACTATTAATTATTAGACTACACTTTAGTTAGCGGCTTGCATTACTGCCTGATGTAGAAGCTGTAATTTTTTTTAATAAAGCTTAATAAGTTTTACGAATTAACTATAAGCACAGCCGGGAGTATTAACTAACAAAATTCTCTATGAAAACTGTAACATTAATCAAGCATTAATATATAAGGTCCTTTTTTAATAGTAGCAAATATTTTGAGGGGGGATATGTGCTGGTCATTTGTACCACTTTACACGAAAAAATAACCCTGTTACTTGTATGAAAATTTTCCATACTAAAGAAAAATAAACCCCATTATTTTGCGCCTTGGTGGCATAAACTCATCCATGTCGTTATGAATGAAACATGTTTCATATTACTTCACTTCTTATTACTTCTTCTTCTTCTCTTCTTCTTTATTCTTCTTCTTCTTCTTATTTCGACCTCATCGTCGCTTACCATCAGGCGAGATCGAGGTCAAATGCGGGTTTAGTTATACATAAAAAAATAAAAAATAAATTCATTCATTTGCAGAATTTTCAAACAAACAATTTTGTCGTTTTTCTCGAAAATTTTATAAATAAAAAAAATTTTTTTGCCCAATCTTTATTGTTATAAATAGTTATAATTATAACCTACTCGTATAGATAAAAAAAAATAAAAAAATATATAGAAATATTTGCCGCTAATAAAATAGGACACTATATAGTCTTTCATTATATTCCTAGCTTGTAAGGTTAAATACTTAAGCGAAAATTGTATAAATAAGTAGTTTTCATCACTGTTACATTACAACTATTACAAGATAAACATATAATATAATTCAATGGGAGTGAAAATACCCAAAAATGCAAAAATACGAAAAAAAAACTGGGAAAAAATGCAAATTTTTTCTTTCCGTACAAGACGATCTTTCCAAGGTTCCATTTGATATGGAAAATCGAAAAGATATTATCTGTTTTTATATAGTGGACTGAATTTCCGATAATATTTATTCAAATAAGTGACTTATCCATATTTATGGATACCATTACTCCTTTTGCATTAATATTTATCCGTGATACTCTATTGTATTTTAAAAAAAAGGAAAAATATATAATATAAACAATAAAATCACTTTATTTAAAGTTAAAAATAACTCCACTCTTATGTCTTTATCCACTCATATGTACATGTTAAGTGTCGTATATTTTTGACATAGGACAATAATCAAGGTTTAGTATACTTGATTCATCTTTAGTATCATCAACGGATTCAGGATCTTCGTCGTGGTATAGAAAAGGAACCTTCGGGTTGAGGTTGTATCGGAAAACCATCCCTTTCGCCGGATCCATACCGAAGCCCACGCTGGCCGTCGATCCAGCCTGTTTCATAGTCAAAACTGAAATATATACATAAATAGAAAAAAAAATTTAAATGTGAAATTATAATACGATCATAAAAATTGTGCTACAATATCTTTTAACATTAGGTATGTTGAATGCAATAAATATTTCTATGTTAAAAAATAATCATGTTATATAATATTTCGTTTAATTAACTTGTTACCTAATAAAACAATAAAATTTTAGAATTGAAACAATTAATCTATATTGAACTAGCCGGAGGACTTCCGACTTTCATCGGCGAGTAATCCGCATGTAATCACATATTTAATAAAACAATTACTTTATTTCAAGTATAAAATATTTAACATTTTACCTTTTATAATTAAAATAATACATAACAGCAAGTTAGTTAGGATTCTATTAACCATTTTTTCTTAACTCGAAATATGTACGTCACTAAAATTCTTTGCAAGTCTAAAATCAGGAAAGTCTGAAACCCAATTGGCATTTTATCGCAATCAAATTGATGCCAAAAATATTGTGAATGGAATGTAAAACACTTTTATGTTATTCCTCAGAAACTCGTAATCGATTTTGATTTCCAAATATTAGTCTTTGATTTAAAAATTGTACCTTAAACATAACTTGATTGAAAATGTACTATAACACAAACAATAATACTAGAAGGTATGATTTGCCAGCTGTTCAAACTTATGTGCCCTACGTATGCAATAATATCTATTTTTATTTAGGTGTATATAATTTTATATATGCTTGCTTAATTTACCTACTGTCGAAATTATATTGATTAAACTTCTGAGTTCTATGCAATAATATAAGCATTTTTCCTTTTATAAAAATGACTTATTATGTGGTCTGAGCCTGTCCGAGATCCAGAATCTAGTATGAGATACCATACACCATTCACCATTTTCTCGCTATTTTCGGTACATACGCACCGTATGTACCGAAAATAGCGAGAAAATGGTGATGTCTATCTCATACTAGATTCTGGTTCTCGGACACCACATAATATCTATTTATTTACAACTTCAAATTATTTATACACAAACAATTACAGAAGCAAGAGCAATAGAAAAGAAATATAGAAATAATTAATTTAATAATGTACACAAAAATAATAATTAAATGTAACTTATAATTTATAATAATTGTATGTATAATTTTTATATGCTTTTACCTGCTGTCAAAGTAACATTTTTCATGGCTATTATTATAATTGGTTTACAATCACAATATACTTGAAATTAATTTATAAAAAATATATTATTTATATTATTTTTGTTTCATGTTCAACTATTATTCAACTAATTATATAAATAATATATTTTATAATTGGTTTACAATATTTTGTTTATTTTATTTATTTTATTTTTATTAAATAAGGAAAGCAGACGAGCATACGGACCACCTGATGGTAAGTGGTCACCGTCGCCCATAGACATCTCACCTCACTGTATTAATGTTGGAGGGTTCTTGATGCGCTGCTAACCTTGAGGACTAAGATGGATTGCCTCATGTGCCGGAAATTACGCTGGCTCTCTTACCCTTCAAACCGAAACACAGAAATGCAATCATCTCTGCTTCACGGCAGAAATAGATAAGAGGGTGGTACCACCCCAGGCGATCCTACAATCACAATATACTTGAAATTAATTTATAAAATATATATTATTTATATTATTTTTGTTTAATGTTCGACTATTATTCAGCTAATTATAAAATAAATAAATAAAAATAAATAAAAAGATTTATTCAGTAACAAAAAGGTACAAACATTTTTTCTAATTGTGGAGGCCCTCTTTTAAGTGTGACAACACCTGTGTCAGAAGGGCCACGCTCTTCCATACCTCTTTATTTATGTACCTATTTACGAATATAATAATAATAACGTGTGTGTGTGTGTGAGTGTGTGAGTGTGTGAGAGAGAGAGAGAGAGGGAGAGAGGGTGTGTGTGTGAGGGTGTATGTGTGTGTGCAAGAGAGAATGTATGGTGTTCTATGCCAAAATGAGTGAGAGATGTCAAATGAAAAACTGCGTTAATTATATAAATAATATATTTTTTACAAATTAATTTACTTATTAAAGTATAACTATTTGGACAAACAGAACTTTACTCGTATGTATTGTTCATCATATAACATTACATCTCTTGAGGATACATTTTCTAATTAAAAATTCCAAAAACAATTAAAACGACGGTACACCGTGGCCATTGGACCATGAAAGATGGCACTGTGTAAACAGAGGAAATTAGTTTTTTGGTATAAAAAGTGCAGTTTCCACCCATGGAGCACAGACCGCGGAAACAAGCAATATGGCTACCAAGACCGGATTCTTCTTTGTTGGTATGTATTATAAATTTCATTTTTAATTCCCGAGCAAAAGGGGTCTAAGTTTAACGGGTATGTGTGTTTGTCTTTGGCGTCATAAATCAATAACCGATAATCCGATTTGGACACAGAATTTTATGTCAGAGAAATATGTCGAGAATGTTCTTAGCCATATCTGATAAAAAATATATCAGGGGGTTCCAATATCTTGGAGTATCTTTGATGTCAGGTGGGATCACTGGAACGGTAAAAGTTTGGTGGTTCGGGTTTGTCCTTAACCATGGTGCCCCTCTACTCACTTACAATACAAATATTCTTTATTGCACATAAGACAAAAATACAGTACAGAAGAAAAGATACAAAATACAATTGGCGACCTTATAGCTTTAAGCTATTTCTTCGAGGCAACCTTTGGGTGATGGAGTTTTTTTGTAAAATACAACGGTAGCGGGTGCAAGAACGCTTTAAATAACTCTCTTCTGGAACCTTGATGACCTGATGATAACCAGGAAAAGTAAGGGGACTTTCACAAGTTGAGGGTTTTTCATTTTTTATTTTAGAGTTATTTAGGATGTTGTAATTTATTATTATGGTTATATTTCCAGCTCTCTTTTGCCTGGCCAGTTGCAACCCGCTGGGCCAGACGACGGTGTGCGAATCCGCTCCGAACCTCCTAGGGGGCTTCGGCGGTCTCGGCTACGGTCTGGGAGGCGCCACCGTATGCGAGAGCATGCCCAACATGCTCGGATACGGCGGACTCGGTATGGGATATGGCATGGGCGGCATCGGCGGAACAACGGTGTGTGAGAGTATGCCCAATATGCTCGGATACGGTGGGCTAGGTCTTGGTTACGGCTTGGGAGGCATGGGCGGAGCAACGGTCTGCGAGAGCATGCCCAATATGCTCGGATACGGCGGACTTGGTTTGGGCTATGGCATGGGAGGCATCGGCGGAGCAACGGTCTGCGAGAGCATGCCCAACCTCGGTCTTGCAGGACTCGGTCTTGGCGGCCTTGGTGGTCTTGGCGGTCTTGGCGGCCTTGGCGGTCTTGGCGGTCTTGGCGGTCTTGGCAATGTTGGTGGTCTAGGAGGACTCGGGCTCGGTGGACTCGGATACGGAGGTCTAGGTTATGGTGGTATGGGCTATGGAGGTCTAGGACTTGGTGGTCTAGGGCTCGGTGGCACCACAGTTTGTGAGTCTTCTCCGAACCTCTTAGGTATGGGAGTTGGAATGCCTTATTCTGGTGTCGGGTTGGGTGTAGGTGTACCTTTTTTATAAACTGTCATAGTTCGTCATCGGATCAGTCTTCAACATCTGATTTGAAAATTGGGACACATGGCTTTGTAAGTCATGTCGTTAACTCGTCCTCCAATGACAATAACTATGTAAGATTTGGATTTTAAAAATGGTTCTGCACTCCTTGATTTCTCTCTCTCCATAGGTCTCAGTAATATTACGCCGCAAGATAAAAAAGACTTCAGGCATACATACATTTTGGGTCTAATTTTTTTTTCGTTAAAAGACGTTTGAAATGTGTAAATAATAAGTTATATTAATCAAATCATTGTAAGATTTAACTAATTCAAAGTTTAACTACCTTTTTCTTTTCTTTTCTCTTGTTAATCGTTTTAGTTAGTTCTTCATTAGCAATATACTTATTAATTACAATTTAGTTTCTCATGTCTTTGTTAAAATTTAAAAATCAATATTTATTTTAAAGTTCTGTAATATATTTACCTACAATTTTGTAAATGAACAATTATTTTTAAATGTATGTCTGGATTGAAAAAAATATTATTGTCAAAATTACTATATGTGCATTGTGTATAATATACCTCTGTATTATATAAATATATATTTAATTGGTGAATAAACTATTATATATTTGAATCTTTGTTTTTTTTCCATGAAGAAACGAATGCCTGCCCCTAGGGGAGGAAGAGTATTTTTTTCTTTCATCCAGGGTCTTTTCTATATACAGATGTCCATTTCAGGAAAAAATATACAAAATGTGCTCAAAAATACCCGTACTTTATTTCGATCGTGCATACACATTTATAAACGTAGCCTTAAATATATATATACGTAATTTTTATAATATATAATTTATATATCAACCCTGGCAAGGGCAGGGAGGCGGTTGCGGGCAAGGGTCAGGGGGCGGGCAGGAGTCGCAGGGGGAGGGGCACGGCGGGCGAAACACCGACACTACGGCACACCCGCAAGTTCTGAAGCGGCACGGGGGGTTAGGGTGGAATATGATGGTCGGCGCTTGGGGCACGAAGATCTTAGGCGGCTGTACCACTAGCTGATCAGGCGGTGGCGGCTGGATTGGTGATGGTTGGACCTAAATATATAAACAGTTGAAATTACCATAACGCCTCTAAAGATTATTTCTAGAATACTAATAACCTGACGTTTTTGTGGCATCGTACTCCAAGGTTTTTTAGGGTTTTGTATCTCAAAAGGTAAAAACGAAACTTATTATATCACTTTGTTCCTCCATTTGTCCGTCAAGACCGTTTTTCTTAGGAACGGCTAAAGGTATGAAGTTAAGATTAATATGAAGAGTGCATAAGCAAATGTTTTTATTGGTCATCATTACTCATAGATATCTCACTTCGCTACATTAGAGTGGTACCATGCCAGGCTGACATAATCCCAGACTCAATATTATCTGATTAATTTGCCTAACTTAAAGGGAAACCTGAAGGATACGATGTATTTATCACTTCTAAATACTTACCCTGATCGGAGATGGCCGGGGTGGGTAGACAGGCGGTGGTCGGACCATGATGGGGGCAGGTCTGGGCGGGTACACCGGTGGCGGTCGGACCATGATGGGGGCAGGCTGCGGCGGCTGCACGGGCGGCGGCCGCACCATGATGGGCTGGCCTGCTGGCGGCTGGACCGGGGCTGGCTTCACCCAGATGGGTGCGGGCGCTGGTAGGCGGATCTGCCCCGGGCGGACTATGATGGGCGCTGAACCGGGGAAACGGATCTGGCCTGGTTTGACTATTATGGATCCTGAGGAGAATTAATATATATGGAGATAAATGTTTTCACATTGCCATATTTATTTTTTATTTTTTGTTAAATCGCAACGAACTGCTAAGGAATGGAACAACCTGCGTTTCCCGAAACTCTGGCTCAGGATCGCTGCCACCGCCGCACGGGTCACAGGAGTCGGGCTCGGGGCACGGGCTAATATACTTACTCCGCTGGCGCAGCAATCCGAAGTGGATCTTGGCCTTCGATACCAAAGAGCGCCATCGATCTCTCCCCTGCGTAGTCACGAGCCAGTCCGGCGCCTGAAGCTCTCGCAGATCCTTCTCCACTTCACCGCGCCAACGGTAAGGACCAATATACCTATATTAAAGTACAAGTCTCACCAGCCGGTGCCTGTCCTTGCGCGACCCTCACAGTAGGCTCATTAGGGTTGCAGGGGCGCAGGTCTATGGCGTCTCCGTAGCCGCCGCCGCCGGCGCACGGCTCGGGATCGACGCCGCCGCCGCATGGGTCACAGGGGTCGGGCTCGGGGCACGGGCAGGGCGGCGGCTCGGGGCACGGGCACTGCGGGTCGGGCACCGGCTGCGCCAGCGCCGCGCCCAGGATTAGAACTGTGATAGATAGATAGATCGTTTATTTGCTTTAAATATTATGCTAGTATTATGCTAGGTGTTTTTACAGCAACTTATATTAATATTTCTACCTGTGGACATATTTATCTTAAAATATCATATATTATACACCTAATATAATTATATAATTTATATTTTTGTAAATATGACTATAAGTATTTTTATAATATTTTTAATATATTAATTTTAATTTTAATCTTATATGTAAAAAATACAAAATGTAATCCAGGTAATGCAAGTATGAAAAAAGTTCTTTTTAGGGAAAATAAACTTGATATAAGTACTTACATTTATTATTTATTTATAACGCTTACTTATTATTTTGCTATATTTAATAGTTACATAATAGTAATAATGTCAAATATATTATATTTATCTTACGAATATACATTTTATAATTTTATTTTTACAATAAAGCACATTTCCATTTCTTATGGTATTAATATTTACAAATATACATATACACATACACCAAAACTTATTTCTCCCTATAGGCGTTGTTTTAAAATAGGACATCTTTAATTGGCAGTATGTTTGCACTTTTTTGTTTTTAAATTTAAGTGCTGTAGATTTTGTAATAAATAAATAAAAAATAATTATAATAATAATAATTAAAGAAATGTCAAGGCATGTTCGACTACATTAGTTAATTCATCAGTAACCTCCATTTAAAACACATTAAGTATAACCAACCCCACGGAATAAGTAAAGTTAAAAGTTAAATATACATTTAACCCAGCTAAACCGTTTTAACTGGTACAGTGTAAAGTGTAATGTGTGTTTTTGGAGTGTGGTCAAATACAGTAACTTTTGGTTTACGTTTTAGACTTTTTCAGCTTTATTTGAGTTTCTGTTCAACTCAACTTCTGGTCAACTGCTCTAACGGTAAAAAAACATCGTCAGGAAACCCGCACACTGAGATAACTAATGTGTGAAATGGGAAAGGCAATGTGGTAAATCACCCCATTTTTGCCCTTTGTCGTATATTGGTTAATTCTTTATTTTTATTATATAAAGAGAGCAGATGAGCAGACGGGTGGTGACGGAGGTGGTGGGACCAGATCACTTGATGGTGAGTGATCACCGTCGCCCATAGACATCTCACCAATATATTGCGACAGATCGAAATAGGTATAAGAGTGATATCTCCGCAAGTTGACTTTGCACAGAGACATACCACCTTTAAAAATTCTATGGAATAATCGCGAACTTCATCAGTAAAAAATACATAATTATTGCAATAAAAATAATTTAATAATAAATGTAATATATAAATGCTTGCTTATCGTATGGTTAGTGGCTAACCTATTTGTCAGAGTTGTTCAGGCCGCCCGTAGGCATCTGACATGGCTTAACGACTGCTGTCGAACGACAACAACCGGGACCGACTGCTTAACATGCTCTCCGAGGCACGGAGGAGCTCAGATGAAATATGCCACTAGCGGTCACCCATCCAGGTACCGACCGCGCCAACGTCGCTTAACCTGCACGATCACTTCGGACCGTGCTCGCAACTAGGCTAGGCTACGGTAGCTATAAATGTATTATACATATAGTGTGAGAACAATATTTACGAAAATAGTTAAAACATATTAGCAGAAAAATTAAATGAAAATTATACATTACCAGATAACCATATCACTTTGCCCCTCGCCATATTCCGGCCGTCTGATCGCAATTCACATATAAATCCCACTTATATATCTACAAAAATATATAACAATCTGCCAAAATACATAACGTCACAAACTCTATAGAAATCACACAATATTGAGCCTTAATCTTATTTGACAGAACATAAATTAAGTTTTTAAAATTTAAATAATTCAATTGTTACTTTAAAAACATTTTTTAAATACGATGCTATGTTTCAGTTGACAGCAATAGTTGCCAAAAGCATATCAAACCATAATTTAAATATTAAATATTATTTTTATCATGGTTAAGCATGATTAGCGTAATTTAAAATAAACAATTTTAGATTACATACCTAATTTTAAACAATTTTTGGTTGACGATCTCAAAATATAAACTTTGAACATACCGCGTCATCTTAGACATTCGGTTTGGTGATAAAAAGTTATAACAGCTTTTTTTAATAGCTAAAAGTACTTTAATACAACTTTTTTATTGAAAATATAAACTGAAAATGGTAAATGTAATGTGGAATAAAAGTCAGGATCTGTTATTTTGTTACTATGTACAAGTATAAAAAGAAAGAAAATACCTATAGATAGAAAAAAAAAGGTTTATACACTTATTACAGGGCACAAAAATAGGGCCTCCGACTTACAAACTAGGTCGAAACCTGTATCTTGGAAGTCGGGAGTCCGTCGCACTTTCTGTGCAAGCAAATAACAATTTATAACATTTCATTAGTGTAACTATATACTACCTATAAATTTAGTTTTTAGGAATTTAGAATATACCTGATAATATGAAGTGTGTGAGGGTGGGGGTGTCAGGTTGTTTGGTTGTTGTGTTAGATAACTACTTATTAGGGAGAATTATACAATTCGTTATACACACAGAAATTTGACCAGTAGCGCCCTCTCCTCTAGAATGATAATGTGAGCATTGACAGCGAGCCAAAGGGTTTGGGAAAATGCTCACATGGCGTCCGCCAACTGGCAGACGCGCCGGTTTGTATAGAAAACCTTTCAAGCGAGCACATTTCAAAATCTTTGGTTATACATTATTAAGTTCAGGTCTTTCTTCTTGTTGTCGTGCGATTACCTTCAGAGTTCTTCAGATCGCCCGTAGGGCTCTAATATGGCGTAATGACTGCTGTCGGACGACTGCGGGTTTGTGGTACTTCCCGCACTTTTTTCAGTTAATAATAGATCTATTTTTGAGCAGGTGTATTTTTATATTACTTTGCATAGCTTGAAAAAAAAACGTACATTTTCTATTTTACATAATTAATCTCTAGACTGCAAGAATATAAATTGGCCTCTTATTAAAATTAAAGTCATTCTTATCAGTAAGAATTTTATAGTAAGGTCATGTTAAAATGATTTACAATGACATTTACAACCCTGTATGGGGCACATTTTACATATTACTGTGTGCTACGCATACTCAAGTGGTTTGACGTGAAAACATCTTATAAACTCATGAAGTATGGAAGCCGGCTCGGGCATCGAGAGTCACACTTTTATGTCTTCTTTCAAATGCGTTTTCGTCAGTTTTAAAGATGTGGAAAAACAAATAGTATCGTTGAAAACATCGATAAACCAAGCTCACTTTGGAGTCAAATGTATTTGGCTAAAATTATCAGGAGAGATGAGGAAGGAGGTCAATGATTGCCATTTTTTCGCTATGTCCGCGATACTTTGAGGTCTTATATTTCCTAGGTATTTATTTATTTTTCCTGGACACTATGTATACACCCATGGGTAAAGTCCATTCCCTCAAATAATCTCGGTACATCCAAACGGAATGCGGGACTGCGGGTGTTTAAATATCATAAAATAGGAATTTAATAACAAAAAGAAGGGAACATGCAATTAATCACTATTCTTTATCACTGCAATGTCTCCATATGAAGTGACAAAATGATCTGCGAGTGTACGCGGCAGTCGGCATCCTTTGTTGTCGCGGCGGCTTCGTTTGACTTGCGGCAGCGCGAGTGTGGGCGGCATTTTCAAAGAGCGAGACTATTTGAGCGAATGGACTTTAGACACGTTCATAATAGGTACTTGCTTAATAGTCGTTTACCCATTCTTCCATCCATTATAATGGATGGCTATAAAGTGAACAAAGAAATAATCATCCCCGAGACATTTAAATACCTTTTCGACAGGGAACCCTGTCTTCCTATTCAGGACGGGCGGAACACCGGCGACCGACACCAAAATGTAACACTTTTCGCGCGTTTTGCAGTGCAGTGCCAAATTGCAGTGTGTACACACTAGCAGGGGCCATACATTTAAGAAAAGAAAAAAAAAGGTTTTTACTTGAGGTCTTATAGAGTGCCTCATGTGTCGGTATTTACGCAATATACTCGTAACACAGCTGTAGCTACATGAATCGCAATTGGGTGAATAATGGCCTAGGACTCAAAATAGGCGCGTAGACCGCGATTCCAAAGATTGAGGTTTTCACAACCTTGCTGGTCTGACCGTGGCGTCAGGTTGCTGGTGGACGTGGGAGCGCTCCCGGGAGATCGTGGTCTTCAGTTGAAGTACTTTATTGTACAATTCACAGGATTTTTGATATTTTTCATCTCACATCCAAAAGTTAGCAACCGGTCGCAGGAAAACCATAGAGATGAAAGTTTTTTTTGGAGATGGAGCACGAGCACACGGGCTGGAGATGGAGCACACGGGCTTAGTAAGTACTGGCTCTCTATTATATAAACACTGACGGAACACATCGACGATGAAGCGAAAATATTTGACGCCAGACTTTACATACGTAGAAGGTAGTCGCTAGCAGGCGGACCCTGAAGGAGGCTGAACTACGTTCCGACTCCTCAAACTCCAAACTATCAAATTCCTATTCCTATCTATCGTATTCCATGACGACGTGACATTTGTCATCGACTATCCTGGTCACGTATCTGAAAACAGTTCGTTATGTGATTGATCACGTCGGCGTGTTATAAAAGTTTTTTTTCTTTTCGGAAAGTATCTTTTGATTTCACTTCTTGAATACTTTGGTAGTTTGGTCCTTCCCACATATCTGGATCCTTGAAGACCGGATGATGACCAGGAACAAGTAAGGGGATCTTCACAACTATGATGCGGGAGTTTCTTAATTTTTTAATGTATTTTTCCCAAAGATTTCCCTATGTAGATTGTTCGCTAGTTAAGTTTTAACCTCGTTTCCCTTGGCGCATGCGCTGTGAGAATATCCATATGGATATGGACAATAATGTATGGACATTCAGTCGGCGATTGAAATGTCAAATGTATGAAACTTGTCAAAATTATAAGCGCATTTGTCCAAGCCCTTTGCTCACATCATCATTCTAGAGGAGAGGCGCTACTAGTCTGTTTTCTGTAATTTTCCCATTTCATATGTTTACATTTAATTCCCAACTAAAGGTAAATTATATTTCTTTATTAAAAAAAAGAAATCTTCCACGAGAATGTTGATCTTGCGCTCCTAAATTTGGAATTTAAATTTTAAATTCCCGCCGCTCGAGAGCAGAGCAAATGTAATTGAAAATCACGTTAAAGTTGTCTAGCAGGTGCGTCCCTCGCGTGTGCTGTTTATAGAATGGGCAGGAGTTAGTGACTTACGCCCCGAACTTCTAAGAGGCGCTATATACTGGGTGTAACAAAAACCCCTTATAGTCCCGAAAGGGGGGTGTTCAGTATCAATAATTGAAGAAGAAGACGAAGAAAAACACTTTAATGCCACAAAAAATAAAATAATACATATTTAGTTCACTCCATAATACTACTACTACTACTACTAATACTATTGAACAACTTTCACTATGGGGCCAATTTTGAAATCGCGAAATAAAAAGTCAGCTGTTTCATATTTCGGTCATGTAGGTATTGAGCTTTTGTATTGTACAGCTGATTACTCTTTTCGCGACTTATGGGGGTTTTGTTATAGCGCCTCTTAGTAGTCTCTTCGCCTCATATTGAGGCGACATTTTATATATTGTGTTTAAGGAGAGCAGACAAACATGATGGTAAATTAAGTGGTCACCATCGCAGATACACATCTCACCTTACTATAATGTTATTAGAGTGATTTTGATGCGCTGCTAACCTTGAGGACTTAGATGGAGTGCCTCATGTGTCTATAATATTTTAGTTTGTACAAAATATATTTAGGTTTAAAGATTCTTTATTCCTCATTTCTATTGTTTCTCATTACAATTTGCTTACATGATAAAACAAGCGTAACAAAAAGTCAAGTAAGCGTAGGTATAAAATGCTGGTTAAACTTAAACTATTAACATTTAGTAAACTAAACTCTTAATATAAAAAATCCTTAGACCATGCGCGTCGAATCATAGTAGGTACCGCGTAACAAACCTATAATCCCCGGGGTGTCCAAAACTGTTACTAATGTCCTTTAGTGATAAAATATTTCGATGACCGCAACCAACAGCGACACCATCACCGGAATAGATATGTTTGTGGCATGGCGATGCATACTCGAATGCATATTTATTATTAGTGTAATAAAATTATTACAAGTCGTATTTTAAATATTCGATATAAACATAACATTTACAATAAAAGTATAACTTCATTTATCTACCAATTTATGATAGCGTTCCAAAATACCCTTAAGGTATCGTTTATTTTGATACTCCAAGTTATCTTCCACTCATGCTGAAAAGGCAAAATTTTAATATTCATGAAAGAAGCCGAACATCGTTTATGATTTATTAGTTCTTTCCGTGTATGGGACGGATTAGAATGTGCCTACCGCCACTGGGCAAGCGTGTCGTGCCTACGAGGTGACTAACACGAGTAACTTGTTGTTGCTAGCTACCACCCTTCTATGTAAAGTCTGTCGTCAAAGTCTTCGGCGGCGTTGATGTGTTCCGGCAGTGTTTATAGAAGAGCCAGTACTTACCTAATAAGACGTGTGCTCCACCTTCGGCTTCATCCACTTACAATAGAAATCAAAAGCGGGTTTCTTTTTGAAGTGAAAACTTTTTTAGGCGCACCTTGCGCTCTTTCTGAACAGTGAACCAAACTGAACCGTCACGCTCGAGTCGGTGACGCTGAATCGGGTATACTCGACTCTAGTGCTTCTATCGTGTGGTCATAAGCACACACTCCCTTATTTTTTATACGTGGGTTTCTTTTTTTAATTTGACGACAGATTTTATATAGAAAGGTGATCGCTAGCCAGGAGGACCCTGAACTACCACAACAAGTTAAGTCGCTTCGTACGACTTGCTTGACCAGTGGCGGTAGGGATATTCTAATCCGTTCCATGCGTTTAGCCGTATTTAAAAAAAAAATACAAAATTTAAGAGGCGCAGGGACGTTGTGTGTGCCGCAAACTTTATGTATGAAAACATCTTCGCTGACATGTCTAATCATTACCTAAGACCTCAAAGTATCGCGGGCATAGCAAAAAATTGCTAACTTTGACCTTCCTCATCTCTCCTGGTTATTTTAGCCAAATACATTTAATTCGAAAATGAGCTTTGTATATCAATGTTTTTAAAGATACTATTTGTTTTTACATATCTTTAAAATTGACGAAGTTATTAGCTTTTGAAAGAAGACATAAAAGTGTGACAATCGATGTCCGAACCAGCTACCATATTTCACGAGTTATAAGATGTTTTCACATCAAAAATTAGTTTTTATTTTGTTGCCCCAGCCTTGATCCGTCCCTGCAGTAACCGCTCGACGTGTGACCTCAATTACTCGGGATGAGCGCTCGCAAATTGTCATTTTTGAGCCCCCGTCTGACGCGAAATCTGGTGGAATCTGCTGAGGCGTGGTTTCGACCCCGTCTTAAAGTGTCGACAGGGCCGTATTAGGGCCGCATGTGAAGCGTTTATTGCATCAGAGGACCCCCCCCCCCCCCCTTCTTTGAGAGCATTGGTTAGACGCCAAAATTAGAATAGAATATACTTTATTTAACCCTCGCTCCGGGTCGTTCCTGGTACAAAGGTTAGACATAGTGATGCAGCGCGGTAACGCCGCAAGAGTTATGGGCACCTTTGCATCGGGAGCGGCAAGGGGGAGGTTTATATATAATTATGTGTATATAGAAACTGACATTATTTGTATTTCTTTATTTAAAAGTGAAAAAATCTTAATATAATGTACCTAATGGTAGAATACAATGTAGGCGTTTTTATCGCTGAGAGCGATCTCTTCCAGACAACCTTTTTGTGGAGAATTTGTTAAAAGAAAGCGGTAGGTTATGCACGCATGCATTTTCATGGCATGTATTATTCTCAACTATGATTTTTGTAGCATCGCATTGCATTAATTATGTGTATTGCAGTTTATGTAACTGTAAACTGACCATGCATCCTAAATATACCCTGACCAGGCATATAACACCCCCCCCCCCCGCGCCTTATTGTGGAATTAAATAAGAATAAGTTTATTTGTGCGGTAAAATGACAAAGTATTCCAAGTCCATACAAATAGGAACTTAAGCATAGCTTATATTAAACTAAATAAAATTAGTGAGCAAAAAGTAACAAAAACGCTGACCTCCGAAGAAGGAAGTTACTGCATCTACTTTTTTTTTATAGCGAACTACATAACACAGATTAAACATAACTTCCAATGGCGCCCTCTTGTCAGAGTTTATTATTCTATCTTCCATCATTTCTTTTTTCCATATAAGGAAAGCACTACGAAATGGGCCATGGTAAGTGGTCACCGTCGCCCATAGACACTTCATTAAAGTTCTCAAGGTCAGTAGCGCATCGAAAACACTCTAATAACATTAAAGAAAGGTGAGATATCTATGGGCGACTTATTATCAAGTGGTCCGCTGTTCCATCTGATCTCGTTACACAATAAAAAGAATAGTCATGTCAAATGCTAGTACAAAGAAAATATCGTTCGCGAGGTTCGTGGCATCCCGACGTCACTTCTCCAGCGAGTGTCACGGAATACTGAGGCCAGATTCCAAGAGTGTGTCCGACGTGACGGTCAACATTTAGCCGAAATAATTTTTAAGAAATAAAACCCTTCTTTGTAATAGTTATTGAAATAAAGTTATATCCTTTAGAGTTTTTTTATTATTTAAATTTGAAATCCTAATTCTGCCACTTGACACCCTGTAGTCTATCAACGCCCCTGTAGTTCTGCCCTGAAGCCGTCTCTGTTCGACAACAGGCCTGCTTATTATCTTCGCCTATCATATTTGCTACTGCTTATGCTGACATGCTATAACAGCCTAAATCCACCCCAGTTTGTTTCGCGGACTTGTTTATTTTGCGAGGTAAAATTTGTTTTGTCTTGAAAACGCAACGATATTATTTTTAAAAAAAATCCTCTATTGTTTTGTTTTTCAGAAGAGAAATATGTTGTGTTTTTGTTTGTTGTTTTTTAATATCTATAGTAAGATTTTAGTATAGTTAAATAAAACTATAACTATTCTATACGAAAATAGTGTGGGGTGAGCCTGGGACATCTGGGAAAATGTAAAGACTGCATGCATTTTTTATTTTATTTTTAAAAGAATATATTTTACATTTTATTTATTTTTTATTTATATATTTTGGCAACAGGCATGTATCTAATAAAGCCAAAGTTTACCAGGTAAATAAAAACAAATAACTTTCTGTAATATATATAATACCAAATAAAATAGATACATATATTCATTTATAATACTTAAATATATTACATACAATAATAATATACAGGCTACGTTTGCAAACACGCTAATCACAATCAAAAATCAGTACGAGCATTTAAAACTATACAATAATAATATTTTCCAATTGAAATCCGTTGTACATTGCATTTGGTCGTATTTTTAAATCGTTAATAAAGAGATCGTTTGAAGGGAAATTAATGTCTATAGTATTTAAATAATATGTGTCGGTTTCTTAAACTCAAAGTCAAATATACATATTTAATAATTGGACAGTCCTACCTTAACAGACGCTAGAAGATATTGCCGCCTCTAATATATCTTCTTAATACAGCCTTGTTGTTCGTCTCTACAAAACTCACTCACTAAAACTCACTCACTACTAAAATAGGTTAGATGAATCTGAATATAATTCTTAAGTAGCGAACAAGAATTCAAAAATCAGCAACATATTTTTTAAATACTGTAAGAAACAAGATTTACTGACAAGGGTTGCAAGGGTCGCAAGGGTTGGGTTCTAGCGGGGGGCAGTCGCATCCACAACCTCCCGAACCTCCGTAACCAGAGTTACCACCTCCGTAACCACCAGAGTTACCCTGGCCTACAATAGATGAACTGAACGTAATCACAGGCGGTTGAAGGGTTCCAGGTGTTGGTGGTCGAACCAGAATTGGTGGTGGTTGGATCGGTGCTGGAGCTGGTTGGCAAACGTTGATCGGAGCCGGTTGGATGGGCTGTTGCTGCGATGGTCGCACGTAGATCGGAGGAGGCTGGATCGGACACGGTTTCGGCGGACGCACGCATAAAGGTGGCGGTTGAATCGGACACGGTTGCGGCGGTCTGACGCAGATCGGAGGTGGTTGGATCGGTCCAGGCTGGGGCGGTTGGATCGTGATCGGTGGTTGTTGAATCGGTCCGCTTTGCGGTGGTCTGATTAGGATCGGAGGTGGCTGGATGAGAACGTCAGGGTTGGGTTTGACGTAGAAGGTGCCACCGGGCACCGGGATCTGTTGGAAGCCTAAGTTGCGGAGTCTTTGAGGGATGTCGTTGCTGCGGATGTTGATTTTGATCGGGCCGTCACCACAAGGTGCTGGAAAGTAGAAAGAAACTTTATTATCAAGAATTTTATTTCAATTTACCATGTATTTTCCAAAATCTTAACTGATGTGACGAAAATTAGTTGGCCAGTTCAACTGCTGTTCGCCATATTGCTCAAAATAGATCAGTATGGAGATAGGTGTAGAAGGTCTAGTCGAGTAGAGGTCTAGTCGTTTAGAACTACCCTACCATCACTGCGTGTGTCGTACGAGGCGACTAATAGACTAAGGTACCTCATGAAAAAGTATGAGAAAACACCAAGCAAATGACTGAATGTTAAGAAGAACGATCGTACTTACTAGGCTGCGGTCCGGGGCATGGCGACGGGCACGGCGGAGGACACGGCTGCGGACACGGGTCGGAACACGGCTGTGGCGGACACGGGCACGGCTCGGGGCAGGGGGGCGGCGGACACGGACATGGGCAGGGAGGGGGAGGGGGCGGGCAGGGCGGCGGGCAGGGGGGCAGCGGGCGCGGACACGGCGGCGGACACGGACAGGGGCAGTACTGGGGCGCCGCTGTGGCTGAGGCTATCAACGCTGCGGAGGGAGATTTTTATTAGTTGATTATGGTCTTGTAGTCTTTTAAAAACTATTTTAAAACAAATCGACTCTAGCACAGCACCTCAATCACACTCTTGTTATTTTCTAAATTTTGTAGAATATTTTAAAATCATTTTATAGGATCATGACAATTGAGGCGTGGAATTTACAAATGGGGCTAAGTGCCAAAACATTTTAGTAGACACTTTGTACCTTTGAAATTGAAAAGCTGCCCAATGCAGCACCTTTGACACGGAAAATGTTGACTTCGCTTTTTTGGCACTTAGCCCATTTGTAAATTCCACGCCTCAATTATACATGGGGAGGCCTGTACCCCAACTGCGGGGTTAGTACTCGTAGACTGGTCAGAGAGCGAGAAAATTATATAGTTTTCTTTTTGATATAAGTATTTTTGTATAATATTAAGTATATTATACAAAAATTCAAAGATATTAGAGAAATATTGTTAATCTGCGAACACTAATCCCAATTTAATTGAGAATTGTGTTGCATTATTTTCAACTCGCATCGCCTACAGTCTCACCATCTTTTACGGGAATTTTGTGTAAAGTTATTCGTCTATAGTTAATATGTGTTTTATTAAATAGACCAATAATATAAATAGTAATGTAATATTGTATCTAAATATGTTCTTACCTATTAAACCCAACGCCGTCAGTCTCCCCATTTTGACAGCCGTATGTATCTGCAAAATGAAAGGTTCTCAATTTATACCAAAAGTATGATTTTATTTTGATTCTCGCCACCCCGTACATAATTGTAGCCATAGTTTGTTTAAAACGCAATAGTTTAAGCATAGCCAAGTTCCATATTTTGGTTTTTAAATTTGATATAGTAAATGAAGGTCATTCATAAAATCTAAAACGTAATAATGTTTTTCAATAGAATTAATAAACATTAATTAATTCGACTTTATATAATATGTTTACGAGTATCATCATCATCAGCAGCCTATTCTAGTCCACTGCTGGACATAGGCCTCTCCCAGGGCGCGCCATTGAGCCCGATCTTCGGCTCTTCTCATCCAGTCGCTGCCAGCCACCTTACGAGTATATATGTAGTCTATATCAAGACGTTACAAAATGTCAACATGGTTACTTTAATTCATTACAATTAATTTTATGTACCTAGTTTATAGTAATCTGTGGTAGTTCTTACTTATTTCCTGCTATCAATCTAGACTTCATATTTGCAATTTTAATAATAAATAAATTAAACCATACACGCTTACACGTCACTTTAGTTTATTTACATAATAATTATAGTTTAATATAAATTTAACATTGCAAAATTATCATATGTAAAGCCTTATCTTATGTTTATAAACGGTGAATGATTTTTTCATCAAATATTTAATAAAAAAGAATCTTTAGTATATATTACCAAAAGTAAAATATATATAGATGGGTTATTATAACTTATACAATTTATTATCAATGTCCACGTATTTTTTTATCGCAATTATATTCTAATAAAAACATTTTAATATTTTGCCTAGCTAAATGTTACCGTAATAATTTCTGAAATTATTATTTTGTCAGCTGATGGTGCGTTTAAAAACAGAGGTTTTATCGTAGTATGTAAAGTATATAAGCGTAGTAAATGGGTACAGTGCTACACTTCGCTAAGATGGGTACACGCATCCTCTTTTTATTAGGTAAGTTATATAAAATCATATAATATAGATGTCTAAGTATAAATAACAAAATATAAAAAATCAAATATACAATTATATAGATGTCTTAGGTTAGTTAAATATATAACTATAAATCAACTATTTTTATAGCTATATAACTATAGTTATAGTTCTATAACTCATATTGAAATCGCTTTTAATTTAGTTAGGTATTTTGTAATTTTAGCTTAGGTATTTTAGTGTTATTTTAATATCCCTTCTTTATTAAATAATTAATTGACTCAATTTAATCTTATAAGGAAAAATAATCTACTTACTTACTTACTTACTCCGCTGGCGCAGCGACTTGAAGTGGATCTTGGCCTCCGATACCAAAGAGCGCCATCGCTCTCTCTCCTGCGCAGTCTCGAGCCAGGAGAAAAATCAAAAAAAAAATCTCAAAATAATCTAAGTTTCCCATAATTATCTTTCTCTATCTAAAGCAAACAAAACTAAATAATTAATCTTATCTGTACCATAGAGCAAAGAAATAGTTTCAATATATATAAAAAAACAATGATTTAGTTTTGTCACAAAATATAAAGATACAGAAGAACCGCTTAATACAAACGTCCGATATTGGCCCACACACATGCAGGTTTTGCGTACAAGCGATCTCTAGCTGAAACAGACAAATTCAGTAACAGATTGCACGTGCTGTGGCGCGCTCGAGTGATATTCATTATTTTTTGTACCCAAAATAAACGAAACACATTATCTTACTAATTTTGTGATATTTATTACATATTTTTATATATGGTCTATTAATAAAGGTTTTTCTAATTCTATTACAAGAAAAAAAATTCACAAGGGTTTTTATTTTAAACTGAGAACTGTAACTGCCCTACGGTAGCGCTACGGTAGAGTGTAAGTGATAAAATTAGGTGATTAAAGTGAGCGAACCTTCTGTATCTTTATATTTTGTGGTTTTGTATTGATTTTCAGAGTTTGTGTACCTAATGCATAAGTAATGCTATTAGACTTGTAAAAGTCTGATAAGACCCGTCTCAGGTAAATGACAAAAGAATGCAGAGTCTGCGCCTGCGTCTATAAAAAGTTGTTCTATTAAACAATGCCTCACATAGAGGTTAGAGTAATCTGAAACCTAATTCCGACCTTATAACGTATGTAACTTCGTGTATGGATTAGTAGTAAAATTAAAACTAAATAGTATCTGGGAAAGGAATGGTGTATTTATTTATTATTGATAAATTATACATCACAATAAATCCACAAACATTACTAACTTTAGAACCGATTTTTTTCTTTTTTAAAAGTAAATAAGTAAAATACACAAACATAAAACACAAATATAAAACAACAAACATGAGATAGAAACAATGAAGGAAAAGAAAATAGTGAAGTACAATTTAGGCGACCTTATCGCTAAGAGCGATCTCTTCCAGGCAACTTTCGGGCTGTCCAAGGTTTATGGAAATTGTTATAAATATAAGAGAATTGTTGTAAATATAAGATAATTTAATTTACAACAATAACATAAGTTTTATTTTTTAATTTAAAATTATTATTTGTGTTACATTTTGCCAGCACTGCGACGAATAATAGGCAGATACTTTTTTTTAATTTTATTTTATTTACTTCTAAACCCGCATTTGACCTCGATCTCGCCTGATGGTAAGCGACGATGAGGTCGACGATGGAGCATGCGGGTCCAGTAAATGCCTATTCACTCTGGCCTTGAAGATCCCAAGGTTGTATCGGGAAATACCGACGCCGGCAGGCTGTTCCATTCCTTAGCCGTTCGCATAATGAACGAAGAAGCAAATCGCTTCGTACGAGCAGATGGGATATCAACAACATAAGGATGGAACCCCTCCCCGCGCCTGGTAGTCCGAAGGCGGAATGGAGATACTGTCATAGTTTACTACATATTTTCCCTAAAATGATATAGAAATGGGGAATTCCTATAATTCCCCTAAACCATACGCAAAGTAGTTAATATATTCTATAGATTTAGTAGCCTCTGTCGCTGAGTACGTGCCTTGTTTAAGAATAGAATTGCAAGTTTCTACTCAGTTAGCAAGTCCGACTAAACTTAGTATATTGATAAACTTTAACCAACTCGGGTCTGGGGTCCCTCAGGATGGACATTTGAGGTCGTATAATTGGGGATAGGCTTAAATTATTGCTGTTTACTGACTCTTTGATCGTAAATAACACGATTTTCTGTTTATAAGGCTCTAAAAAGTTTTTTACGGGCACAAAGTTTTATAAGTTCTTGTTTTGTCAATATTATTTAATGTTAATTTTTAAACGTGACTACGTTTAAGAGCGCGCCTGTAAGGAAATTAAAAATGACGAAAGTTTTACACCGTGGTGAGCCAAAACGGTAATAGATACATAGTACAAGAGCGGTTATTATTATTTTATTTATTTATTTATTGAAAATGTACATAATTATATTAAAATTTTACATGAACAGTGTAACAAAAACCAATCTAGGTTTGTTCAGTACACTGACAGACCGTCGACGGTCGCAGCGTTACCTTTACAACAAATGGTTGAGGACCTCTACGATAGATGACTGACTAACATTATTTTTCAAAACGTTCAATTTATTCCATACACATTAACCTGCAGCACTGCTCGGCTACGCGGCCGCGGCTCCCCAGTGGCGCTGCTACCGCACCAACGCGGGTGCCACCGTGTGCATCGGACCCCAGGGCCAGCCTTCAATCGCGCCGCCATCCATCTGCATCGCCCGCTCGTGCCCCCCTTGCGTGGGATCCGCTGTAGTGTACACGCCCCCTTCGTGTCCGTGTCCGCCGCCCCCGTGTCCGCCACCGTGTCCACCGCCGTGTCCGCCGCCCCCCTGCCCGTGTCCGCCGCCGCCCTGCCCCCCACCATGCCCCTGCGGAGATGACTCGTGGTAAACAGAGGATTCAAAGAGTATACTGAATTGGCAAGCTAAAATTGTATCTTTGGCATTTAAAAATTTTATTAGCGCTGTACCTCAAAAAATTAAATAAATTTTTTTGGAATTTCAATTTCTTTTTTATTTTCACCATTATTTTATATAGGGTGACATTTTAGTCTATCGATAAAATAATAATAATAAATAATACATTCTTTATTTTCAGGCAACAAATTATATAGCTAACAATACAAAAGGCCCATTGACAGCGAAATATTATACCCTAGAAATGTAATAGACGCACGCGAGTGGCGCCACAAAATGTATACTCAGGTGGGCGGGGCTTAAAACGGTGTGCGAGCGACGAGTCAATCGCGCCTTGCGTTTGACTTCGAATTTTGAAATCGATCTGTGCATCATACGATCCTATGTAAGAGTTACGTAGACGGATATTCGCGTTTGTAACATCGCCGTAAGATCTATTTTTGTTCAAATATTACTTTGGGTTTCATTGTGTGAGAAATGTGTTGCATTATTTTCAATTCGCACACAGTGGCGTCAGGTTTGATACCATTTTTTACAGGAATTTTGTTGGAAGTTACTCGTCTAGGGTATAATATGACGCTGCCCATAGATATATACCTTATAGACTAACATACATAACTTTATTTATAAAATGTTTAAAAATAAATTTAAATTTAAATTGATGTCTCATGCAGAGAATTCTTCTTCGTCGGTTCTCTGTACCGTCGGAAAAAATTGGCATAATATATAAAGTCCGTTTCAGTATAAGTGTCGTATGTAGTAAAAAAAACATGGCGTCGAATCTACCTGCTTAGCTGTCAGTAGTTGTCAATTATAAGGTGTTTTTACTGTTTATTTATATTAGTTTCGTGTGAAAATAACAAGTCAAGTTATTTTTTGAAAGTTTAATTCAGGAATTGATTATAATTATATTGTGTGATCATAGCGTAAATCCATACCATAAGACACTTATACTGATACGGACTTTAATGTATGTGGCGCTACTTCCGCACCAACACGGGCACCACCGTATGCATCGGACCAGGGTCAGCCGACCAGCGCGGTGCCGTCTGTATGGCCCTGTCTCCCTTCACCTGCCCAAGTCCGCCGCGCCCCTGCCCGCGTCCGCCGCCGCCGTGCCCCCCACCATGCTCCTGCGGAGATCGAGTCATCTCAGTAAACAGAGGATTCAAAGTGTATACTGAATTGGCAAACTAAAATTATATCATTGGCATTTTAAAATTGAGCACTGTACCTCAAAATTTTTGTATTAAATAAAGTTTTTTTTTTGGATTTTCAATATTTTTTCTTATTTTATAAATCCTGTTTATTTTATATATGAGTAGGTACTAGGGGGTTGGCAAACCACTCGAGAAGGAGCAGTCTGTAGGTAGCTACGGACTTGGCACGCGCAACAGTCGAGGGCAGACCTTGGTAAACTTTCTCGAACAGCATAATTTATTTGCAATGAACACATTTTTCAAAAAGCGTCCTTCGAGAAAGTGGACATGGGCTAGCCCCGACGGCGTGAGACGTGGTGATGGCCGGTGGACCAGAGCCCTCACTGAGTGGTGGCCAAGGTTGGGGAAAAGAGGAGTAGGTCGTCCAGCAGCCAGATGGGCGGATGACATCACCAAAGTCGCATCGAAGACCTGGATGCGACTAGCACAGGATCGTACGAGTATAGGGTGGCACAAAAGAGAGGAGGCTTATACCCTGCAGTGGGACGACATGGGCTGATGATGATGATGATACGAGGTACTAGGTAGATAGGAATGAGTGGTTTATTATTATTAAACATACAGGGTGGATTTTTGAGACGGGACAGTAAGGGCAGGTATCTTAACCGTTATAGTTACAGGAAAACGTTCCTAGGAGACCATCCATAACTTTTTGAGATATTCTGAACTGCATTCAAAGATTTTCGAAACAATGTACAGTCAGCGAAAAAAATGCTAAAACAACAAAAAAAATTTTTTTATGCCAATCAATCCTAATTCGTGTTGGGATCAAAAGACTCTATCGGGCCAACAGAGGTTTGAGTACTAGAAATGATAGAAATCGCCAAAAACTTTTCCAATACATTTCGGTAAGAGAGTCGAACTTCTATGGGCAAACTTTTTGTTCTGGGTAGACTATCTACTATAAAAAAACTTTTTTTTGTGGGGCTACCTAAAAAATGAAGTCTACAAAAAGAAATACGGCAGTGTTCAGGAGCTGAAAGATGCATTAGCGAGGATTTTAAATAATATCCATCCAAGAAAGTTATCGGCTGCAACTTGCTCAGTACAAAAACGAGTAAACTTATGTATCCGTGAAAACGGCGGTCATTTTGAGCAATTTATTTCATAGATCACCAGAATATTACCTATTTACGTTTGTGTTTAAAAATTCATGTTTTAAATGATTAAATTTTATTTTGTATTCATTTGTTTTAGTTCTAATGCTGTAGAAGATTATCGATCCGACTATGATTTTCTACTTAGTTAGGTACTTTTGAAAAAGGATCGATTGGTAACAAAGAATAATTTCGAGTTCACTAAGTAATCGTTTTTCCGTACAAAATGTATTGGAAAAGTTTTTGGCGATTTCTATCATTTCTAGTACTCAAACCTCTGTTGGCCCGATAGAGTCTTTTGATCCCAACACGAAATAGGATTGATTGGCATAAAAAATTTTTTTTTGTTGTTTTAGCATTTTTTTCGCTGACTGTACATTTTTTCGAAAATCTTTGAATGCAGTTCAGAATATCTCAAAAAGTTATGGATGGTCTCCTAGGAACGTTTTCCTGTAACTATAACGGTTAAGATACCTGCCCTTACTGTCCCGTCTCAAAAATCCACCCTGTATAGTCGGTCTTGATTATGGTATGTATAAAGATAGCTGCTCCTAAGCTAAAACTACTGACTCTAACTATAATATTTTATATGATTTTCAAAATCTTGAACTATGTTCGATATCCCTGTATCACTGTATCAATTTTGATAAAACATAGCTAAAAATGTTCATGACAAGTCACTCTATCAGATTAAAAAAAGCGTATCAAAAGCAGATCACTGTTTGATAATGAGATATGAGGCTAAATTCAGTCAGATAGAAAAAAATACATTTTGTAATAATTGATCATTTTTTCTGTAAATAAATACCTAAGTGCATTTTATTTATTTATTTTTCTTTTATTTCTGTTCAATTGTTACTAATTTTCCCAAACATTGATAAAGTTTATTTGAATCAATTTAGGCCCCAAAATTTGACGTGAAAATAAATTAAAAAAACAATTCATAAGAAATCCAAGCATCACCTTTTAGAAATTAGTGTAAAATGCACTATTTTTTCAAATAGTTGGATAACTTTCTGTAATACATTTTTTTCGGTGACTGTCATTTTAAAGATGGAGTTCGTTTTATAGTTGTGTAAAAAGGTATACAAAATTAAAATTATATTTAATAAATAGTAGGCATTTTTTTAAAATTGTTTGAATTTAAAGACTGATCCCTGAGAAACATAATACAAAAAGAAAATCTTCTAAATCTCTGCTAGTTATATTTTATATAATTTTTAGACGGTTCTCTAGCCATTTTTGATAAAATTCCAAAAAATTAAATAAATTTTAAATTGTTAAGAATCGGATGACCACACATGGGATTATTTAAACTGGTAACGACCTCAGGCATCACTCTGTTTCGTTTGATCAATTATTTCTGGGACATCCTGTATAACAAAAAACTTTTGTATTTCATTAAATCGATTTTTATGGAGAGTCAAAACATTTTACAGAATTTCTAAATCATAGAAATCATAGAATAGAACACCTGTGCCAAATTTCACTCTGGTCAGAATCAATGCAATGTGTCCATAAAAGACGTTGCAATAGATCTTCTACTACTTAAATTAATTACTCTAATTAACTACTCTAACGAAGAAGTAAAGCATAACGAGGAATCCTGCATGACAACAGACACCTTTCTTTATTTCAATAATTATAAAACATAATAATTATGGATACCTATACTTTATTTGAACATAATTAAAACTAAGGAAAATAAAATACACTAAATAATTATTGTAAATACATATTATACATGGATTATTGACGTGAGAGTTTATGTATATTATACAACGTGTATAAGGTATAAACATATAAATAAAACATGGAATGCATAGTGAATATTTTCAATATACCTAATGTAATTGCAGTTTGATTTGATAAAGTAGATATTAAATAAATAAATTAGTAATAAATTAATTCCGGTCTCCCCTCAGCACCGGTTATAGCTCTATCTCTCTTCAAAGTGTGAGTTTCAATATTGCCATCTCGCTCAATAAGATGACATAATTATTCGGAGAAAAGGGCCAATAGCAAGCAATCGCGGACTGTCAATTACAGGTCGCAAATGAATGGCAAGGTTTAGTCAAGTTAAATACTATTTATTAAAACAAATTTCTGTCTTAATGCAATTTGTATTTAATATGTATTAGCGATATTATTATTACGAAATATACAATTAAGTGTCTGAATTATTCCTTCCAAAGTTATCGATAATTAAAAGACAATGTATGTGCGATTTATAAATAGAGATGCAGCTGTTAATTTTTTTTATCCCAACAGGATAGTGATCGAGGTGCTTCCTGGAGGTGGATTGAAATTAAACTAATTCCTGATGATTTCCGCTATCACTGGTGAAATCGGCGACTGTAAAAAAGGTTCCTGGTTAGATGGCGGGTATGATATATATATAATCAAATATCTGAGATCTAGGAAATATCATTTTTTTATTAATAAGGAGACCAAACGAGCAAACGGGCCCCTGGGTAAGTGGTTACCGTCGCCCATACCTAGAAATCCCATCTGACATCAAAGATACTCCAAGATCTTGGAAACCCCTGATCCAATTTTTTCAGACATGGCTAAGAACACTCTCGACAACACTTTATTATTTAAAAAAATCCAAATCGGATCATCGGTGTTATTTATGATGCCACAGACATAAGGGTCTATTTATAATACGCCCTTCCTCGATCGGTGTTAAAAAGAAAAAAATAAAGCTGAGAAATAAAGCTTTATTTACTATTTCGGAGGAAATTTTGTAGAAAGCTCATGGGTAACTGCAGAGGCATCGTGGCTAGTGTCTGTAGTCCATCTGTAGGCAAGGAAGCACCACCTCCAGGACCATGGTTTCCTCCGACCCCACTCACCCCACTGGCACCATTCGCACCACTTGCCCCAAACATAAACTGGGGCATAGTGAGAACGGTTGATAGGGACGCTGTAACAAATCAAACCATAAATTAATTTTATTTCGTTATTTTTACAATTCATTTAATTAATTTTGATTGGAGGAGAGCAGACAAGCAAACGAGCTAGTCACCGTCACCCATAGATGTCTCACCTTACTATAATGTTCTATACGTATCTCTCACGTCCATAATCCCCAAGGGGGTAGACAGAAGAACGACCTTCAGTCATAGGTCACTTTGGTGGAGTGCCTCATGTGCCGGAAATTACGCTGGCTTTCTTGCCCTTCAAACCGGAACACGGCATTGCTGCTTCGCGGCAGAAATAGATAAAAGTGTAGTTGGCCGGGCTGATTTTCAAAGTCATACCACCTAATCATTAAAAATATCAAATAATTTCGGTAACTGAACAACTTTGGTAGAAAATGGCAAAGTTTTCATACAAGATCAATTCTTGTCCTAACAAAAAATAAGTAGGTATTATAAGTATTATTATTATTCGCCTTACATATATTATTATTCGCCTCTCTAAAGGAATAGCAAGTTAATCATTCATATTTTTTTATTCTTTACTAAAAACAAAATACAATCTTACCCAACACAAGTAAATATATCAAAGTGGTCTTCATTTTTACATTTGCAGGTATATATAATATACTTTTATGAACACCACACGTGTGCGGCGACGGCCTACCTATACAATATTTCTACGTATATAATATTGTCATTATATACATGTTACGCCTATAAAATTACCGTTAAATGTTTTGTGTGCAACTAATTGATATTATTAAAATACAATTATTCAGTAAAACTGCAACCAATTGTAGTAAAAATATTAATGACGTCGTTAAAATATTACTATATTAGTTTGTATATGTTTAATGACGCTGTTGGATTATTTTTTTGTTCTATGTATATTTGTAAGGCGTAAAATTGTAGTAAATAAATAAATAATATTGTTAATTAATTAATTTTCTAATTAGATACATCTTTTAGTACTCGACACTGGCAAATCAAATCTCAAACTATTTGAACTATATAGAAAACCAAAAAAGAATGTCCTCACATGATGCATACCCTGATTTCAGTTGGATTAGCTTCTTAGACCCGTGGAACAGGTGATCTGGGAACACTTTGCCTATTTGCCTACTTAAGATTATTTTTATTTTTTTGTCATACTATAAAACAACTGAACTGCAATTATCAAAATAAAATCCCTTTAAAATAAGATAAACAATTTGACAAACAAAAACACGTATTAAATTTTAAATGGCTTTATTATATATATGTATTTGATATATTTATTATATTTGTATATATTTATATCAGGGAGGTCGGCCGTCGCCTGAGAGAGAGGGGCTGTGACCCCCGCTCCGGGTCGTTCTTGGTGCAGAGGTTGGCCGTGGCGATTCAGCGTGGCAATGCCGCGAGCGTCATGGGGACCTTTGCGCCAGGGTCGACACGGGGCGGAATTTTTAACTAAGGCTTTTCATAAGTCTTTTTTTATTTTAATTTATTGTATTTTTCTTGGTAGAATTTCATTAAACATTTCATTTATACAAATATTTACATAACATCCACATTTCAAGAATTTTATTTAACCGGTATAATAATTTTCATATAAATACATATATTTGTAGTACTTTTTTTTTTACATAATTTCTAAACACTTGTACAATCACACCACTGTCCACTAAGCCCCTACTGCTACAGATTAATTCTATATAAAAAGCGTGACGCCAATAAAGGCCTTCACACTTAATTAAACTTATAAAATATACTATATATTTATTTCACCGAATTAAAACTACAATAAAGTGACGTACTTATGTTTAATTTATGTTAAAACATACCTACTGAAAGTGGGTGAAACCACAAAAAAAGCTTTTTGCTATGGAAATGTACTCGTAATTTCACGGTGCATAAACTATTGTCGTGTTGTAAATGAATTTAAAAATTGTCACGTCTATAAATATAAAATATCAGTATTGTAAATAAAAATAAATAATTTTAATTATTATTAAATATTACTATACATTAATAATAAAATTATTTATGGTAGGAAATATTATGTATAGTAGTTGTCTAAGGTAATTTAGTTACTCAACCAACCACTAGATGGCTCTGTACCTTTTAAAAACGCGATATAGTTTACGCCGCTGGCGAATAGTATAAGGAAACGAGTTCCAAGTGAAATAAAATCAATGTGTGAGTATAAGCAGCGTTGCCAACTCTACGTATTTTTACGTAATCTACGTATTTTAGGCCCTTCACGCGACTCTACGAACTTTAACCCCTGAATCTACGTATTTTCCTAATCCTTACCTAACTAGTAAAAAACTTCGTCGTATACTCGTAGCCAGTAAATCATGAAACGAACGAGCATTTTTCCTTGAAAAAAGTAGAATGTCATATTGGCTGATGACGTTCCGTTCCATAGGTACCTACGCGTCGTCGTCGTCTTTTCTCTTTTGAATGATAGAATGACTCGATCGAATATCGATGTCCGTCTCATTCTGTACAAATTGTGGGAAAAACGGATTTTTTTGCTGACCGGCTATTGTGATCTGTGGTCGTGAGTGAACGTGCTACATTTTTTACTTAAATTTAAGTTTCGCGGCCACCGCCGGAATTGACATAATTAGTTTGGTGTTATTTTAAACCTTATAACAATTTAAGCTCTTTTTATAAATCCGAGTTGGCAACACTGAGTATAAGTGCGTATCTTTCGTAAGTCCCTAATGTGAAATTGTACATGGTGCCGAAACCGGGAAAGAACTTGGACTTGGTGAGGTGAGTTAACTTTGAGTTAAGTGAAAGTGAACTCTAAAAAAGTCCGTATCATTCGTAAGTCCCTAATGTGAAATTGTACAGTAGTAGCTAATTAAATATGCTAGATGATTTCAAAAACGTACGTAAATATATTATGTATATATAACGTTTCTATAATACCTATATTTGTCTATAGCCTTTCATGCTTGAAAGAACTGGGTTGTTTCCGCACACAAACTCTATACAATTGTTTTGACGCAACTTCTGAAACAAGTAACAAAGTTTCGATATGTTATCCATTCAGAAGCTCTGTTCAATGCAATAGAAACTATAACATACATACAAATATTATATTATAGTGTTTTATTTTATTTTCTATGTCAAAATCAGTCTACATTATAATATCGTACATTTATCGATTGTCTAGAGTACGTCAAGTGGATCACGCCGCCTGCGTTGGGTAAAACCTACGCGTAGGTATGGCAACAAAAAAAAAGAAATGTCCTCTGTCGTTTTGTGTCATCTAGTTGTCAGAATAATTTTTTTTAAATATTTTGTTTTACGGTTCTGCGTTTTGTGCCATTCTGTATAAATATTTTATTTTCTACAGCTTTTCTTTCATTTTTG
The DNA here is from genome assembly GCA_947369225.1 of Hofmannophila pseudospretella. Classification (NCBI taxonomy): domain Eukaryota; kingdom Metazoa; phylum Arthropoda; class Insecta; order Lepidoptera; family Oecophoridae; genus Hofmannophila; species Hofmannophila pseudospretella. The sequence goes on along the minus strand of OX376312.1, from coordinate 15,547,422 downwards.
TATTCTTCTGGAATAATTGAGTGTTGCTTACTGTAAATTTTTGATTCCCATTACCCTACCCAGGCGGCAAGATCTGCTTGACGGACTCTATTATCGAGGAAAACACCGTGAAGAAACGTAAGGTTTGAATCAAACCGTTTGACCGTCTCCGGGACTCTCAGGTAAGTTCATGAAGTTAGTACCTAAGTAGGCACTAATGTACATCAGTATATACTTGTGATTCCATGGGTAAGTTGGATAACTCGGAATTTTTCCATAGACTACCCACACACATTTTTGATGAAATCAGCAATAAGAGCCCGTTTATAATAATTTAAGATTTTGCACTTCGGGTTTCGAAAAAATTGGCCTGTATAAGCCTAAAATTGAGTTTATTATAATTATGCAAGTAGATTATGATTTTCTATTTATGTATATATATATAAGAAATCTGCGCACAGATTTTGCCAAAAAATAAAATAAATATATGGTTCAATCTATAATGATTTTGCAAGCAGCATGTTATTCTGTTTCAATAAATAAAATATAAATATTTATATTTATTATTTGCATAATATAAATTGTTATATTTTTTCTTTATGTATTTATTGCAATTTTTGTTACAGGTAGCTGCGTATTCGCGCTGTAAGTATCAAATCAAATATAATAGTTATTTAGGTAATAATTAAATGTGTATAGTATAGGCACTTAATATAATTATAATAAAAAACGTTAGTCTTCAATCAGTTAATTTAATAGTAGATAATACAGGAATAATCTCATGTCGGGAACTCAAAACAAAATAATAACAACATTATTAATTTTATCATTATAAATAAAAATTATTAAATTATGTTCCATATGTAATGCATAACATGATTTTTATTTGAAGGTTCCGTGTAGCTGTTCGGAACAAACGCATTTTTTAATTATCTTGTAGATTATAATAAATTAAAAAATATTGATTATTATTATATATTTGAACAAAGAAAACTTATAAATTAAAAAATAGGGGATATCTTTAGTATGTGTAGTCTAATAAAATTCTGTTTTCCATCATCAATAGGCTCTGTTTGGATGAACAGAACAGCCTTTGTGCGGTCTAAAAGACTTGCCGAACGGAACACCGGCTCTGATACCGCTCTATATCCAGGGACGGACTGGTCATACGTGGACCCCCACACCCTATTGAATATTATATACAACTACCCTCCCTATTAAAAATTATATACAACTACCCCTACGAAACAAAAGAAAACTTAAAGAACCGAAAGCACAATATAAAGATGTATTTCCTTTCGACCGTTTTAAGCGATAACACCGCCAATATTGTACGCCCTACGTTTAAAAACTTAAACGTAGGGCGTACAATGTTGGCGACTTAAACAAGTTTTGAGCAATACAGTTTATTTTATTTACTTTACGGCATTTCTGTAAGTAACTAATCAAGCTGGTAGTGTCCGAAACGGAAAATAAATTCTTGGAAATATTTTTTTTCTTTTTTTCTTTTCTAAAACACCCGCGCCATATTGCGTAATTAAATGATACTATTTTTTTCATAGGGAACTCCGTAACACAGATTATAAAATTAACAATGGCGTCCCCATGACAGGGATTTTTAGTTCCTGGTAAAGGTCTACTTACTTTATCCTTCTAGGTCTCCCCCTCATTCCAACCCTTCCATTCACCTTTTCCTTATACACCACTTTCGTTATTCTCGTTTCATTCATTCTTTCTACGTGTCCAAAACATCTCAATCAAACATTCCTTACTCAATTTTACTACATCATTTTGCATACCACACCTTTCCCTTACTGCACTATTCCTTAATCTATATCACACATTTTGATACACCACATATACTACGCTATAATACGAACGCATTTCTAGAGCATTAATTCCGTTCTCATTGTTTTGTTCATTCACAAGAGTGATTGTAGGGGGTCGTGACCCCATCTATGAATACAGCCTGAATATGTCCCTGATTGCCTGCGTTTGACACAAGCAAATAGCGAGTGTCTAAAAATGGAACGGCAAAAAGTGTCAGTTTTGCTTTTTGAAGTTTCACTGATTGGAATTCCGGGAAATGGGAATCTCTCTGGAAATATGGAAGTGCATGGAAAAGGAGAAATAGGTGGAATTTGCATGCCAAAAATAGGCGTTGACGTAAAAGGAATTATAAAATTGAAAACAAGGTAGTATTTTTTTTGTTAGAAGATAGTAATTCCTAAGTAAAGTAAGTTTCCTTCTTAAATATTGGCCGCCTTCTGCACATTATATTGTACCTCTCTTTATGTTGTATGTTTTGTTTTTGTCCCGGGTGTGCAATAAAGTAGGTATATTTGTATTTGTATTAAAAAGTTCAAACAACGTATCCACGTAGATATAAAATAAACTTCTTTACAATAATAACAATGAATGAATTTGATGAAATTAAAGAAAAAAATTGCTAATCCTAATCCTAACTAGGTAATATTATAAATGCGAAAGTGTGTTTGTTTGTTTGTTTTTTTGTCATGGGAAAGCTCACATCGCATGCGCCAACTGGCAGACGCGAGCAATCTACATCATCATCATCATCAGGCTATTAATGTCCCCACTGTTGGGGCACGGGCCATGATCCACCGAGCGGGCCCAGTGCTGATTGGTGGATTTCACACGCCGGTAATTGTACGTAAGTTTTCGTAAAAATCGGAAAAACTCATTGGTACATGACACTGCATGGTTTCGAACCCGGACCTCCCGCATGGGAGTCCGGCGTCCTAGCCACTAAGCCACCGACGCCACAAGCAGTCTACATAAAAGGGTGAATTTCAAAATTTTTGGGCGTCACTGTGACATGCATGACCCAAATCGAGCGACCAAACGCCATGTACCCTCTGCCGCGGTCGCCTCTAAGCTCGCAAACTTCTCTCAATAACATCTCGTATCCCTTACATACAGAATGTGGATGTACAGGCAGAGAGGAAAGTACAATTGTCAGAGTTTTCAACCTCCAAAGCGGATTTGGGGTGACAGCGAGATTCACAAGTTGCTAACAACTTTGTTCGGCTTGCTGGGATATCTCTGCGACTGTACGTACAGTCTGATGTATCTAAAAGTATAGGTACAAGGGCAAAAATACGTTTGAAATTTTACCAAAAACGACTGGACCTCTTCATAAAATTCTATCATTTTTACATAGATTAATTAAAACTACAGGTTACCGAAAGAATTTCTAGAAACGGTCCAGTAGTTTAAAAAAAAAATGAAACGTATTTTTGCCCCTTTAGATAATTCTGACCATGCATGGAATGCATTATATTTATGGATATTTTAGAAAGTAAAGTAGGTAAAAATTTAAAACCTAAATTTTATTTTTAAATTTGAATTTACTTTATCTTCGAAAGAATAAGTATCAGAATTATTATTTTTCTCTTTATAAAACGAAATACATTTCTTAATAGGTACATAAATAATACTGGCATAATAGACCTCAGGGCTTGTGCGCCAGTAAAGGACCGGCCGTACGACCTATTTATTTACTATGTGTGTATATAAGGTACACTGTAAGTTTTGCGCCCCTGGCCACTCATAAATGTTTGAATTCCGAATGTTATATTTTTTTCTAAACACATTAACTCATTTATTGATTAAAATATTTATTGGCGGGATATCGTTTGTTATTCAATCACAAGTCGAAGTTCATCGTCCGTAGCAAAAATTGAATTAACGCGAAAATATTTTAGGGCGATGATTTTAAATTATTTTAAAAGTTCCCTTTCTCCGCAAGATTGCACTGCTCGTCTTCAAAATGTTTTGGGAGGGAAGCACCTCATCTGACCACCGTAAGGTGTTGGTACGCTGAATTTGATCGTCTCCATGATGAGATTCGTGAAGGGCGGCCCTCAATTGCGATCTGGAACTCGTGACCCATCCCGCACACAGTTGCACCTTGCACAATGTGATTTCTTTATATTCTCAAAAATCAACGATTTGATTTGAGGTTTGATATTTACGGGACAGAAAAGGCTGTGATAGCTTTCAATCAGCACGTGAAAAACATGCCCTCAGATCAATGGTTCTCATGTTTACAAAAAGGTTTTAACGAATGAAAGTGTTTAAAATGTAACGGAGAATGAATGAATGAATGAATACACTTTATTGCACAAAAATAGTGTGATACAGTGTGTACGAAACGATTAATACAATCTAGGCGGTCTTATCACTAAGAGCGATCAGACAAGCTTTTGGTGGAGTAATTTCAAAAACAATAAATATATTACTTTACTTATAAACTGTTTTATTTATGACTTACGCAAAACTTTTAGTGTGCCCAAGAATTTCCAGAAGTAGGCAATAACTACGAGCATTTTTAAAGAATTAGCAGAGTACCACGACACGGCACATCAGTCAGCTTAATATAATCCAGTAGTTTAATTTAATTCTATATGCTGTTCCTAATATCTACCTATGTTTTCAATTACCATAAAAATACACTGAGTTTTAGACTACCATCCCACACAACTTCAAAATACTTGGTGCAGAGGCAATTGCGTTAAAAATTATACCATTCACTTTTAATTCCGGAGAATTCAGAAAAATCTGGTTATAGCGGACAGAAAAGCGTACATTTTTTATGAGCGGAGGCGAGTAAATTATGCCTGAAATTTTCAAGCTGTTTAACTCTTTGGGCCCCGTGAAAAGAGACTGCGATTTTTTAAAATTATCAAGTTTGTTACAACGATTGTTTTTTCACAGAAAATACTTTTTTTACTGTATAAGGAGAGCAGAGAGCAGACGAGCAAACAGGCCCCTGATGGTAAGTGGTCAACGTCGCCCATAGACAACTCACCTGCCATTATAAGGTATCGATGCGCTACTAACCCTGAGGACTGAGGGAGTGCCTCATGTGCCAGTAATTACGCTGGCTTTCTTACCATTCAAATCGAAACACAAAGTGTTGCTGTTTTCTGACAGAAATGCGTAAAAGCGTGGAACCTCCCCAGGCTCTGCGAATAGTCATACCACGTTGAACTTAATAAAGTACTTATCGTTTTTATTCTTAATAACCTCTGATAGGTGCAGGGTCGCCTGGCTAGATACTTACCCGTTTTTACCTATTTGTGCCGCAAAGCAACTAGGTAAGCCACGATTACCAGCACATGAGGCACTCCACCAAAGTCCTCAATGTAAGCAGAGCACTAAAAAGCCTCAGATAATGCTTTAGTGTGGTGAAATGCAGGCGACGGTTACAACTTTACCAGGTCGCTCGTCTGAACGTACAAGCACCATAGGCGGTCTATATTATCTCTGACGTTGTCTGTCCCAATAATGAAGCTATTTCTTTTTGCCATTTTGGGGCTGATGTCTATGACGTAACCGAACGTTGTAAGTACGTTGTTAAATTTTTTTACTATCTTTCAGTTCATGACTTGTACCAGATTTCAGCACGGAAACGCGGAGCGAACTGATGAAAGGGCCACTATTGTGCACCAGCCAATTCATTTCACATTTAAGAACCGCGCTGACATTCAATATTAACGGCTTTTTCTATAGACCGTCTCGTCTAAAGCATTTGATTATGTTACTCATGAATACCTGTTCTATTTTTCAGCGTAGTGTTTACTGAAATTTCGCATTAGCTGTTGTTGAATTTGGAATTGTACGTTAAAGATTAGCAATTAAAAATAAATGGAAAACATGCATTGGAATTTTTTTGATAAGTGGGTTTACGGCAGGGAGGTGTGCTGGATGTCCTACTGTATTTCTTAGACAAAAATAATCCTTCACCATTGTCCTGAATTATTACCTGTGAATCTATAGGTATATGTTGTGCCCATGGGCTCCATCTTCGACCTCATCGTCACTTACCACCAGGTGAGCTTGAGGTCAAACGCGAGTTTAGTCGTAAATAAATGTATTTTAGAATTGAAACTATAGGGAGACATTTTAAATATGTAATTAACTATGGATTACTGACTGATGACATCCGACTTCTGACTTTCATCAGTGAGTAATCCGTAGTTAATTACATATAAATAAATATATGTTGTAGGTATAGGCTTCGTATTTCTTCACATCTTCACAGTTCTAAATTCGACACACGGAGTTGAGTGTAAATAGTTGCTCTCAGCTTGTTTTGTGAGCCATTTTATGGCGTTTTTTTACGACAATGACGGGAGGACCATCAAATTGCCAAAACGGAGTGCGGCCTCCACTCCACATGTTGGTATGGTAGAGCTGCCTCGCCATAAGCCTCGCTATGGCGAGCCTGTATTGAATCAACACTGTTGATCACTTGCAAGGCTATTCATTGGCGATAACTAACAAACAAATGATTATTTAGCAAATTCGGAAAAAACTGTAAGGACAAGAGGTGCAATAAGTTATGTCAATACATATATTGACAAGTATTGACTGTAATTTAGCGAAATAAATACATACTTACATACATACCTTCACCCTATGTCCCTTGCACGGTAGTTAGAGAGAACGGAGTGGCACGAATCTCGTCTTGGCACGCTTCTCTTACTTCCTCTACAGTCATTCGTCGTTCACGCATGCTCGCCGATGGGGTCGTCTGCTCTGTGTATAAAAAAAATGTTTTAAGTTTATATTTGTCTCGGCTGCTGTCGACTGACGGCATTGATTAAGCATGTCAGAAGGTCTACGGGCGGCCTAAACAACTCTGACAATAGGTTGGCCACTAGTCACACGACAAAAAGCTAGGAGATGTACCGAGTAAATGCAGAAAATCTATCGCAACTAGACTAAAGGCCCCTCAAAAACGGCGTGAGCAGTGTCGTAGGCACTGTGAGTAAAAGTAAGTAGGTAAGTTTTATACGTTTATATCACACACAGCAAAGACCGAAACAGTTGTAATTACACAGCCGTTTAATGCGTGGAACGTCAAAAAACGAATTAAACTAATTATGTCTATGACCTCTACACGTTTTTGACGCTTTAAATTTTTTTAAGTTTTTGATAATCAAAAACGTTTCACGTCAAAAAAACTACAGCTCTATAGAAACGACAGAACAATCGCGGCGCTGAAAACTTCGCAAATCGTTAAGTAGTAAATAAGGGCGGGCGCAGACGTCCCGGCAAGCCGCCATTACTGCTGACTGCGGCTGAATTACCTCGGGAAAGGTTTTGGAATATTTTTCAAGATGTCTGATTTCTCTCAGCTTTTATTTTTGTAGGAAGAATGGTTTCGTGGATTAGATTGCGAAGGTTGATAAAGATTGACATATCAGTAGATAGGCTCGTAGCCTAATTGCGAGTATAGTTCGAAAGTGATCCTGCAGGTTAAATAACCTTGGGTGCGGTCATAACCAGGATGGCTGACCGCTAATGGCACATTTTCATCTGAGCCCTTCCACGAGCACGTTAATCTGTCGGTCCCGGTTGTTTTCGTTCAAAGAAGTCGTTAAGCAATGTCAGAGGCCTATATCGGGCGGCCTGAATAATTCTGACATTAGGTTGGTCAATAAACATACGATAAACAAACAATATTAGTGGAAAAAGAAGTTAGGTTAGGTGGTAGAAATATAGTACGCTGTGGTGGTACGTAGACCTGGGAACAGCTCTCCGACAATTGTCGGAACTATTATATGAGTATATGCGAAGTCCAGAGAAAATATAGTAAGCGTGTTTTAGCTTTGTATGGCGATATTGAATTTGTTCAAGAGGCTGTTCAGTGCCATCTGTTGTTGAGTGGAGCGAAGTAGTTGTGACGTGTCGCTTGATTAAAGCACAGAATACTAAATAGTACTTGGTATTAAGGTGTCTTCTTGGTTGGTTTGTGTTGCGTAGCTGTAACGCTACAATGATATTAATATGAATCTATATCCCTTGCGGCGTAGACAGAGATAATGGAGCGTCTATATATGTTTTGGCACGCCTCTCTTGCTTCCTCTACTGTCATTCGTCTTTCACGCATGCTCGCCGTTGGGGTCGTCGTCGGTACGCTCTGAATATTAAAAGATTAACGTTCTTGAGAAAGCGTCAAGACGAAAAAACAGGCTATACTTGATGGTAAATGGTCACTGTCGTTCATATACATCTTACCTCTCATATATTACTATAGGGTTTTCATTGCGCTATTAACCTTGAAGCCATAGACTGTGCCTCATGTGTGGGTAATTACGCTGGCTCTCTTAACTTTCAAATCGGAACACAGCAATACAAGCGTTGCTGCTTTGCAGTATAATAGATAAAAGGGTGGTACCACTCCAGGCTGACTCTGCATAGAGTCATACCACCAGGAAAATTTAAAGTTATTTCAGAGTTACTTTCAGCATTATGTGGGTAGTTTTATCACTGGCGATTCAATAATACTTACTGTAATAATTACTCTCGGTCCATTACCACATGTACAGGGTGTGAACGCAGACAAATGAGCGCTCCCGAGAGCTAATGGCTGTAAGTTTGTTGTGCTACAGGGGGAGGAAAAAATATATAACCCTAAAAGGATTTATTATACAGTTGACAAAAAGGTGTTAATATTAACATCGATTCCGGAGGAGCCGTCAAAAGGGATTATCGCCAAACGATACGTTTCACTCACTCGTACACAATCTAGTATATGAGTGAGCGTGACAGTTTCATTTGGGTTTAGTTTTAGATTTAGCGACCACCTCGGAATTGTGGGCATTGTAGTCTGTTGTTTTATTAAACTATTATTCACATTAATTGATTATAGGTTACATAAAGTGAATTATTTATAATATACCTAATTATCGATAACATTATTAGACCATTTTATCATTTTCTATTCTCCAGTTTTCTAGATTTCTATGTTTTCGATTCGCTTCTGTTTCAAAGTGAGTGCATTTTGAGCGAAACATACTAAAGGTGTCAGAGTCTCTATCGTCATAAAAAAAACCACACGATAGGATATTTGATAAATCGACGGTCCCAAGTTCCCACATACAGAGTTGTTCGTAGGGACAGTCGAATGTCAGATATCCTATCCTCCTAAAGCCTATATGTAGGACTTAATTGTTATAGTCATTAAAACCCAAACCCAAAAAATACAATCTACCAATTGAAACCCATGGTACTTTGTATAGGACTAATCAATGCCTTTGGCGGTTTTAGGAATTAGTACTGTAAAAGCTCTGGGGCTTTTCAGCTTGGAAAAGAGTAAACGCCCAAGGTCCTATACATAGTACTAATTTCCAAGACCGCCAAAGGCATCGATTAGTCCTATACAAAGTACCATGGGCTTCAATTGATAGATTGTATTTTTTGGGTTTGGGTTTGGGTTTGACTATAACGGCCTTACGAGGCTATAGTTGCTCCTAAAGGAAGTGTCCCAGCCCCACACGGCTGAGTATCTCGCAATCAGTCACTGTCCACTGTCGGCCACAAAAAGCGGCTGCATCGGCAATACACTGGGTGGCAGAGAGAGTGGAGCTGTTTCGCTAAGTAGCTGTATGGTAATCAATGTCATTGGTCTTAGCAATGCGTGGATTTTAGGGAAAATTCAACGTTTATTTTATGGGGTGATAGAACCCCATATAACAATAATTGCCGCAAAAAAGGGGAACCTGACCTGTATACAGTACATAACTAAAACCCCCTATAGAGCCGAAAGGAATGTTCAGTATCCGTAACTGAACAAATTTTAAGTTTTTTTTACCTCTTCTAAGTGGTTTATCCTCATTGCTGAGGGGCGTGATCATTCTAAGGGATTAATCACATAAAACGACTCTCATTGCAGATTTAATGGGGTGGTTTGCCATTACCTTCCCCATTTCACACTCTGTGTATCTCAGTATGCAGGTTTCCTCGCGATGTTTTCCTTCACCGTCAGAGCAGTCGGTTATTGTACTTACTGTCAGTCTTTCGAACTACGGTCTTTCGAAAAAACCGAAAAACTCATTGGTACATAGCACTGCCTGGTTTCGAACTCGGACCTCCCGCATGGGAGTCCGACGTCCTAACCACGACGAAACCGACGCTCTTAATACCTCTCAATTACCTGCCTAAACGACCGAAATGTATGAAATTCAAATTTCAAATTCAAATTATTTATTAATTCGTAAATATAGGTTGCACAAGTTGTAATATAAAAGTATGGATCTCTATATTTAGCTATAACAGCATACGAAATTTTTCTTAATAATTCAGGCGTAGGTGGAAGGGCGATATCGACCATTTCCAAAAAGGATATAATAATAGAAGGTATAAGGACGCCGAGGATAGAGAAAAATGGAAAGGAGGAGGGGGAGGCCTTTGCCCAGCAGTGGGACCACTCTATAGGCTATTTAAAAAAATCTAACTTAGGAATTATAACTATAGTAATTTAAGTAATCTTTAACAAGTAATTAAATAAATAAAATTTAAAACACAGTTAAATTCAAAATTAAAACAGTTAATTTTTTTTTCACGATTTCAGAGTTGACCCCATCGTGAAAAATGTTTAGTTATGGATACTGAAAGCCACCTTTCGGCTCTATATGGTTTTTTTATTACACACTGTATACCTAACATAGACTAAATCTGACGTATATTCTGACTATCGTTTTTAGATTACTTAGCCTATATGGCACATTGTTGAGGGTCGTGTTCATTCTATGTAAACATACAAATAGAACGACTTTCTTGGCAGATTGAATGGGGTGGTTTGCCATTGCCTTCCCCATTTCACACAGTATAGTTACAGTACGCAGGTACACACCGGATCTTTTGTGCTAAATATATTATATCCTTGTATACTTTTGTATTGTGTACTTGCTGTATTCTGGTGTTCACAGTGCTAAATAAACGATTTTCAATTTCAGGTTTCTTTACGATGTTTTCCTTCACCAGTAAACCGAAAAACTCATTGGTACATGACAGTGCATGGTTTCGAACCCCAGACTTCCTGAATGGAAGTCCGGTGTCCTAGCTACTACGTAACCGAGGTAATTTGGGTAGAGTATTAAATATTTGAGCAAAATCAACAACATTTTGCGCTGATGGCTGTAAAAGAGACACTTATGGTGATTTATGAGGTGTAAGTAATATGGTACGGTTGTTAAAACGGCATCTAACGCGAGAGGTTTGAGTTCTATTTCTGAGACCTGTTCCATATAATTCTTTTTTAGGGTTCCTTACTTAAACGCTAAAAAAGAAACCTTATGGTGAGACTTCGGTGTCCGTCCGTCCGTACGTCTGTGACACAACTATTTTTCTCAGAAACTTTATACTGATGCTATCGACTTAAAGGCACAGTTTACAGGCAGACTTACTTGCCCGCATCTATCCTAGGTATAAAAATTTAGAAATTATTTTAGTTTTATTGGCATTGCTAATCTGGGTCTGAAAATGGGGGGTCGAAATTTGAAACTGGGGCAAGTGGGGTTCATAAGAAAGGGCTTTCCTAGCATATTATAAAACCATTGCATTGCTATGTTTTTTGTGGTTTGAAGCGTAAGATAACCAGCGTACCTAATTACCGGCACATGAGGCACTCCATGCAAGTTCTCAAGGTTAGTAAAGAAAATCCTCTAATAACATTATATTGAGGTAAGGTGTCTATGGGCGACGGTGACCACTTACCACCAGGTGGCCCGTTTGCTCGTCTTCTCTCCTTGAACAATAAAAAAAGGTCTGGAAGTCCAAAATAAAAAAGGAACTGTTTTAGATTGCAATAATTTCTTTCTGAAAAACGTATAACATAACTCTTACGTCCATAATCTCCGAGGGGGTAGACGTAGGAACCACCTTCATCATAGGTAGTTCCCACTTTTCGTCGTAAGATTTGGTGGACAAACGTGTTAGATGGCGAGTCTACCGTCGTCTACTAGGTGTAGAATAGTATCCACTAAGATCCTTAGTCGCCTTATGACACCCAAGAGATGGTGTGGTGCTATTCTTTAAGACCGGCACGACACGGCACTAAAAGACGTCATTAAATTAAATTCAGTTAAAAATGAATAATGACAGAATAAACTTTAGCCTTTAAAAGCTTTTCAGTCTATAGAAAAAGGCATCGTTACATTGCTAGAGTAAACCAGATTTTAATTAAAAAAGTTCGTGTCAATGCGAGGAGGAACGAGAGAGCAAAAGTAGATTTAATGAACTGAAAAGGCTGCTATTTTTAAAAAGTTTATTAAAAAAATACGTTAGAATTATTTTTAAATGGGAGATATAGAGGTACTACCAGCGTTGGAATTTCCAATTACTCATCTTACAACGTTACTACAGGATTTTTGATATGCTACTAATTTTGAGGACTTATACGACTCGTACTCGTGGAGTGCCTCATGTGTCGGTAATTACGCTGGTTATCTTATCCTTCAAACCGAAACACAGCAATGCTTGCATTGAAGTCGATCTATGTAGTTACATAGATCGACTTCTTGGGATTTAATGGAATAGTTAACATTAGCTAGTTGGTTAGCATTCTGATGTCTGACATATGGTTATCTCAGTGTACAGCTTTCCTCACGATGTTTACCGTTAGAGCAGTCGGTAAAAATAATTAAATTTTTCGAAATAACCAAAAAACTCATTGGTACATGACATTGCATGGTTTTGAACCCGGACCTCCTGCATGGGAGCCCGCCGTCTGGGGGCCCAATTCCACTGTTTTATAACGTTTGTCTTTCTTTTCCAATTAAGGAATAAGGTACCTTTTCGTATAGATCCAACTTTAACTAATTACAAATCGGATTCTGCTAACATGACGCTATAGTCTTTTTCACATAGGAAGGCACGTCGAACTTTTATAAAAACCTAAATGAAATACGGATTCTCACTGATGAAAGTTGGAAGTCTTCCGATTAATGTCGGCTGAGTCACGGAATACACGTATACTTCCGGCTTTCATCAGTGAGAATCCGTATTTTATTTAGGTTTTTATAAAAGTTTGACGTGCCTTCCTATGTGAAAAAGACAATAATATAATATGAGCGAATCGATCGATCGTTTGCTTGACCGAAACGTTATGTTAATCGTACGGTTTGAGTTTACATTGTCGTCGATTCCAGGGTGGCCGCCAAAGCTAAACCTAAATGAAACTATCATGCTCACTCACATACTAGACTGAGTACGAGAGTGGGGAACGATTCGACGTTTGACGATTTTCGTTAAATTTGGCGGCCACTCCGAAATCGGTGACATTGGCCACGATTCCTGCAAACTTAAATTGTAAGTTCAGTCCATATGTATCTTTCGTTATCGGTAAGAAAAGACAAAAGGCATCATTTCAGGTTTAGAGCTGTCAAATTAATCTACGGCCTACTATTTTAGACGGCATGTGTATTTGTATCCGAACTGAATTTCTATGCAGCTGTCTTAATTTGACAGTCCTTTTATTACCGATAACGAAAGAGACAGACGAACAGAACTTAAATTTAAGTTTGCAGGAATCATGGCCACTGCATTAGTAGAATCTGTCCCCAGACCTTTGCAACCGACGCATCCTACGAATTGTGGTCGATTTCGGAGAAAAACACATTTTATTTTTAGGGTAGCAACACCCCACACGTACCTGTAGGGGTTTCTCATCCCTTGGGGAATCTTATTGGTTTCTTTGACAAATTATTTTTATTTAGAATTATGGTCACACACACACTGATGCATTTTTTCTTGTAATTTATTTCATTTTTCTTGGGGGAAAGATGGATCATTTATAACTCGCATTTAACGCCCTTAGCGCCCTCTTAGCTCAGAATCATAGAATATTGATAATAGTAGAAGAGTAATAAGTATTTATTGCACAATAGTAGATTGTCTAACTAGTGCGGGAAGGACCAAATTGTAGCTACGCACTATTGTTAGGCACGCACGTGATATTACAATAATTGTTTGTTACATCTGCGAGAAATAATAAAATAAAAAATAATTAAATAAACCAGTTAGTAGTCTATGTCATTAATATGTTCATGGAGAGTGAACTCCATAGATAGAAAAATCATCATTTTCTGTGACCTACGACATGACGTTTAGAAATAAAACATTATGATACAAGTGAGCTAAGTTAGTTCGGCTCGGGATGCAATCCAGCCTCGAGTGTAAGTAATGAAATGACCAATGCTCGCGCGTTTCATACGTGTTTCAACACATTTGCTAGGAAAAAAAAATGTAAAGTAAAAAGCACTAGTGCGGTAATAAAAATTAAAAAGCACGCGTGTTTTATAAGCTGCATTATGAACCTAAAAGCGGTGCAATAAGAGCCACTTTATGAGCAAGTGTGTTGAAAAATAATTTATTTTAATAAAAGTCATTTCTACGACAGGTATTTTTCCACCCTCTAAATGTTCCTATTCACTTACAAACACACCCCATAGAAAACCATCACCCTTAGTTTAGAGTACATGGGGTAACCTCAGTAGATCCTATGATACCGGTGGTGACAGACGTTCCTTTTAGTAAAAAAAAAGTTTAGAAAAAGTAGCAAAACAAATTGAGAATATACTTTTTTGAGGATTTCAGTGAAAATGGTGTAAGTCATGAAAACATTTTTAGAAACTTGGTTTAAAAAATTGTAAATTTAATATTTTATAGTGCAGTTTTCTTAATTAGGATTGTTAAAGTGAAGTGAAATTAAAAAATAAGTAAATATCTACTTATTTAAATTATTCCTAGCAACAAACAAACAAGGTAAGTAGATATTTTTCCGTTTTTTTTTGGATTTTTTTTGGTTTTATTTTAAATTGTTATTTTTATTTATATTTTTGCTATTGTAATTTATTCTTAGCTATATTTTTCAATTTGACTTTAATTTATTAAAAATTGTTTAATAATTTCGAATAACGCAAACTTTTCGTTTAATTGTAGACAACAAGTTTATTATCATGATTATTTTTTTAAAAAAAGGAAGAAACTCGTCCACAAAATCATTAAAACATTATTTAACTCACCTAAAACCTATAAAATGCGCTGTCAAAACTTCAAACTGTCCACATTCTTTACCTCCATTCACGGTCGAGCTGTCAAATTATAAAACTGAGCCCCAATATCGGGATTCCTTCGCAAGTATTCTATTCTATGACATAAATCTTAGTTGGCGAGTTCAGAAGAATCCTGAAGGAAGAGAGGCCATTCTAAACCGTTCGGGTGGAAGTTTTGCATAAAGCTGGCTGCATATTAGTCTGACCAGGAATATTTGGGAGTTTTCCATAATTTTGAAGCATTTTTTTTATTTTAACTGTCGGTAATAATTCAATAATATTGGATGTAAGATTACGTTACTATTCTTGTTTTAACGCTTTCTCGACACTAATATTAATAAACCAAAAATATAGAAAGTACAATCTCTAAAAGAAATTACCTTCCAGCAAGCCCGGGAAAATTTATTTATACGTATAGTTACCTATTATTTTAAATAGGTACCTTTAGTTACACAGAGAAAAATAATTTTGTTTTTCGTAAGTAGAAATATTGAACATTTTGTGACGGTTTTAATAACCATAAAGAAAAAAAAAAGGTAAAATAAATCAAGTGTGCATGCTTCCTTACTCACGCAAGCTAGACGAAGGTTATCGCTAAACTTCGGACTGGGGATCTTTGTCCATAAATTAGTTTCACGAGTTTTAAAGTTATTTTCAAAATATGAGTTTTGTGAGTTACAACGTTTTCGGGTCGGAAGTTCTAATAAAATTTAATATCTGATATTAGAACATCTTTTGCCTTGGCAATTGGAAATTTCTCATAAATTGTAATTTTAACTTAAGTTAGTAAGTAAGTAATATGTTTATTTCTCCACTGAGCTCTCATCAAAGATGTGTTTCCATTTTTCCAAGCTCGTTTTATATTTAATTAATTTATTTATTAGGTAAACACAACAGATTACAACCATAGAAACTACAGAAATATCAATATAAAGTTATGAGCTAGGTCGTAACCCTTAACGTGTGAACACAGCATGGTTAGGAAGTGGAAAATTGATTGTTGTACAAAATTGAGATGGGAAAAAATACTATTGAATGTAATGAATGACTAATGACTAAAAACCCTATACCTATTTGAAAAATAAAAATAATAAAGCAAAGACTATAAAGTAGGTGCGTGGACAGCCAACTTGAGGGCATCCTCAACCCGTCTTTTATTGTCTAAGTTGGTAAGTTTTAAAACCTAGTACCTTAAATTAAAATAAAATGAAGTCAGGATTTCATTTTTAAATATGTATTTTACGAGGCGGCAAATTTATCTGAGAGACAGATGATGATGATGAATTAAGTTAAAATAAAATAAATATACCTACTTACCTACTATCTTTTAATGCTTTAGGTACCTCAAAATCGAATGCTTTCAAGCTGCGTGCAGCATCATCCAAAATTCGGGTAATTTCGGCATCATTTCGGATCAGGGTAACGAAATACCATCGCGTACGTCGGGCAGAATTAAACCGCGCAAATTAATGGAGCCTCCACACGGGGACAGTGGACGGGCTCTGGGCTACGTTAACTGGACAGTTGTTTGTACCAGTCAGTTTTAAAATAATAAAAGCATGTTGATGTAGAGTGAAGAGGAATGCGAGGTTTCTTAAACTTCGTCATCGTTACGGACTTGGTTATAAGGAATTTTTTTATTGCATAGGAGAGCAGATAAACAAACGGGCCACTAATTTTGTGCAATAAAGAGTATTCATTCATTCATTCATTCACATAATGGTAAGTGGTCACCGTCGTCCATAGACATATCACCTCATTATAATGTTATTAGAGGGTTTTAGATGCCCTGCTAACCTTAAGGACATGCATTGCAAGTATTGTGCTGCTTTGCCGCAGAAATGGGTACGAGAGGTACCAGGTTGACTGCACAGGATCATATAATCTTCCACGATTCTCTATCGATTGGTGCTATGACCACTGAAACTATTGGACCCTCGTAGATCATCCATTGCAAGGAATACAAGTTATCTAAATTTTATTTATAATGCAGCATAAATAAACGAGAAAGAGGGTTAAAAATGTTTATACTTGCAGGATTTGAACTTATATCTCACTTGGTTTAAACCAATAATGGCAAAGTCGCAGATCTAAATGATTCTCACGTAAATATTTTTCTTTTCTCTGGTGCATCATAAGAGCAAGTAAAGTTGGCAAGTTACTAGCCACTGGTTAATGTCCTGTCTAAACGCAGCGCGGTGTATTTAAGGATAGAGTGAAACAATTTTCAATCTGCGCGGTTAACTAGCTTGCGGCTCGGTCAGTGAGGGGTAGGAACATTGAAAATATAGATTCTGCATGAATATATTGTGTCATCATGATTGATAGGCACACTATAAGTATACACTATATATAAGTATACACACTTGACGGGTTTTTTAAGTACGAGTATACCTACTTTAACCAGGAACTAGAAAACTCTATTGTGAGGGCGCTTGATCGATTTATAGTCTCTGTTAAGGAATTATCTATTAAAAATATCATCATCATCAGCCCATGTCATCCCACTGTAGGATATAAGCCTCCTCTCTTTTGTGCCACCCTATACGATCCTGTGCTAGTCGCATCCAGGTCTTCGATGCGACTTTACTGATGTCATCCGCCCGTCTAACTGCTGGACGAACTACTCCTCTTTTCCCCGACCTTGGCCACCACTGTGTGGGGGTCTGGTCCACCGGCCATCACCACGTCTAACCAAGTTATGGCCCATCGCCACTTTAAAAAATATAGTTCTATTTAATTTCTGGTCAGGATATACAGGAAATGTCATACCTGCACACTGAAATTAAATATGGTTTACTTTAAACAAGCACTTGTTTCAATATGAGCATATAATATAAAATCGGCTTTAGGGTATGTGACTAATATTTTTTTATTCCATCAATATTCTGAATATGGACATCCTGAAGAAGAATCTAAAAATCGTTTTTGGTTATCTCAACTAACATCAAAGATATTAATGGTTAAAGGGCCTTCTTGTATGGCGCTACTGAGCAGTGACGTCACTCCTCTCTATTGCCATCTCTTTGTACCGTCTAATTTTTGATTGCCTGTAGCTATTTTATTTTTCAACGAATTTCAAATCTGTTTTCACATTTGACCATCAATTTATATTTATTTCTTAGTTTAAAAAAAATCAT
Source organism: Hofmannophila pseudospretella (assembly GCA_947369225.1). NCBI lineage: Eukaryota > Metazoa > Arthropoda > Insecta > Lepidoptera > Oecophoridae > Hofmannophila > Hofmannophila pseudospretella. Next base: position 15,529,433 of record OX376312.1, on the reverse strand, counting down.
TTAATATTTGACACTAGGAAACTTCCCTGTTCACTTCAATCACGATCTTAGCCGAATCTATTAAGTAGTGAATGAATGAATTAAAATTTATTGCACGAATATAAATACTTAACACGATAATTACATTTCATTACTCAAAAGAGTTACTTTTTTACTCAGAGTAAGTTAACAACTTCACATGCATATGTGGCAAAAGGGTCCCTGACTCAGCATTATGCTGTGACGATATGGCTAGATGCTAGTGTGTTCAACTGAATAAAGTTTCTTTATATGCTAATCAAACAAGTTGTTTTTTTCAGTGCATACAGGAACTGTCATGTCAGTTGTTCAGATATCGTTTATCAACAGCTCATGTCTGCCCCACCCTGTATATCTTAATTAAAAACCCCCATATCTCCCCCTCCCTTTATTACAATTAGCGTGACAATTAATTCAAAGTGCACCCCGATGTATCAATGTCCAGTCCACACTATCCGATCGCCGATCTTACTGACTTGGGTTCGATTTAGTTTTTAAGAGAGATTTTTATTGTATAAGCAACATTATAATGTTACTAGAGGGTTTTTGAGCGTCGGTGGCACAGTGGCTAGAGCACCGGACTCCCATGCGGGAGGTCCGGGTTCGAAACCGTGCAGTGCCATGTACCAATGAGTTTATCGTATTTTTCGAAGACTTACGTACATTTACCGACTGCTCTAACGGTGAAGGAAAACATCGTGAGGAAACCTGCACAGTGAGATGACTAGTGTGTCAAATGGGGTTGGCACAAAAGATCCTCAAGTGTCGAAGTGCCGCTGGGTTATTCCCGGTTATCATAAGATAAGATAAGCTACTAGAGGGTTTTCGATGCGTTGCTATGGTAATAAGTCTTGAGGTTAGAACCGTAACAATCCCCTTGTAATATTACAGTGAGATGAGATGTCTATGGGCAAAGGTGACCAAATCCGTGGCAAAATCACGATGGTAATTAGGCACTTACCTTCATGTGGGTCGTTTGATTTCCTTAACAAAAAGAAATAACATACGAGTACTAGACTCGTTAAATGGTTAAGTTCATAATAGAACTTGTCAACTTGACTACAGCAGAATATACTAAAGAAGAACATACCTAACTACATCAGAAAGGAACATGACTTAAACAGAACATGTGACCTCTACACATGAAGAAACGGACGCCCGCCCGCCCGCCGCCAGGGGAGGGAGACTATTTTTCTTTCATCCAAGCCTCCACAGCACTACCTTTCGGTTATACAGGGTGTTAAATTTTAGCCATAATAATTTACTAGGAATTTCCAGAATTAGGGGGAAGACATATTGTCTACACTAAAACTATAAAATCTCCGTACATTTTTAAATAAAAAAACAAACTTAATATAAAACTAATAACACCAGCTCACTATTCCCTCGGCGGACATTTTCCCACCCTTCGGAGAGAGAGAGAGACAAAAGATTTCCGGTTTCCCCTCGCACGCGCTCGCCACGTGGCGGACTGAATATATTTTATAGTATTTGGTGGCGGGCATAGATCATTGTATTGTTAGAGAGTAACCATGATGCTATGATGACTATTATTATTAACATCAATTACTCTATAGAAACGAAATGCTAATATATTATGAAATCTTCGTACACTCGAGGTCAGAAAGTGGTTACCACTTAACTTACACAATCGCAAATTTCTCTAATACTACTGAAATTATTAAAATGTGCTTTTACTAGCTATTAGGACTACATAGATTATGTAAGCTTATGAAAGCATATTTAAATTCATTAAGTAGTTTCAGAGAAATTTGCGATTGTATAAGTTGCAGGTGGGAAACATCGCAGAGATGGGAAACCCCTGATTATTGGTTACCATAGCAACTCTCTGTACTTATCACCTTTATTGTTGGTAAGGATAGGCCGATGAAAATACTCTGTTTAACATATTTTATAGTAATTCAAAAACTGAATACAAAAAATTACCATAATTTTTCCTAATTCAAAATAAGCTCTTTATTTACCGAGAACTTTCGAGACAAATCCACATACTAACGCATCGAATTAAGAATCTTTTTTTATCGTCAGTTATAAATGGGGACTAAGTACACTATACACTAAAGTATACACTTTCCAAGTCGGACTGTCCCACTACACACCGACATCGTAGCCACCCCACAGATCACAGTCAATCAGACAGTGATCTATAGATCGCGTGCCGCAACGCGTCGCCGCGTGCGCGCACTGATCTATTACAATGTGCAGTTAACATTTGATCGCACGCCTGATGCCTCACCGTATGCTATGGAGTAGTTTTTGACTTTATAACTAGTTCGATTTGTTTGAGGATTTGTTACTACTTTTGTTGTATTCGATACTCAGAGCTTATCAAGCGCCATTCCCCCCACCCCACCTCCCCATTGTATAAGGAAAGCAGACGAGCTACGGGCCCCCTGATGGTAAGTGGTCACCATCGCCTATAGATATCACACGTCTCTTTAATATTATTATAAGGTTTTCGATGCTCTGAGCGGCTGCCTTAAGGGCCTATACGGAGTGCCTCATGTGCCGGTAATTACGCTGGCTCTCTTACCCTTCAAACCGAAAAACATTTGCTGATTTGAATGCTTTGCGACTGAAATAGATAAACGGCTGATACTACCCAGTCTGACACTGCACAGAGTCATACCACCATGAAGGATGTACGCCTGCGCCTGGGGGGACTAATTTTTCTTTCATCCATGCACTTGCGTATTTTTTCTAGCATGCATGCATTAGATACAAAATCAGAATATGACTTAAACAGAAAAGAACATGATCGAAGCAGAATATGACTAAGTCTATTTTTTAATGACATGCCGTGACTTTATATGAATTTATATGAAATACATATTTTTGTACAAATTGTACTTTGTACTAGTTTTAATGTTTCTAATTTTTGTGTATTTTATATTAGTGTATTACAATAAAGTGTGTTAGTGTATTACAAAAATTTTGATCAATTTCATCAATATAATGTGTGTTTCCTCAAATGACAGTTATTTGTGCATCTAATGAAAAAATAGATTTCAAACAGAATAATTAAAAAAGTGAAATAAATAATTATAAAGTGTTTTTATCTATCTATCTATCTAATTATGACCACCACCGACCCACCCAATTTATAGGAAGCTACCACCCATTTTTACACCAACACCCTGTGTAGTAGGCAGTGAAGCCCACGTGGGTAAATACTACTCGTAGAGAAATTAATATCGGGTAATGAAATTCTGAGACCCCATATTAAATTAAATATTTAGTTTTGAAGCCGTAAAGTAGGCGGGTTCATGAGAGGATGAATTATGTTTCGTATCTCTACATATTTATTTATGAATTTATTACCATGGGGCAGTACTTAGATTATCGCAGTTGTTAGCTGGTTAACTTTGTATAAGGGCTGGCTGAAAATCAGCGCTGTGTGTTTACACGCACGTGTATTCACTCAAGCATTAGCTGAGCCAGGTGCCTATTGCCAATTGTATTATAGAGTGAACTAAATATGTAATTTTTTTTGTGGCAGTAAAGTGTTTTTTTTTCTTTCTTTCTATATGAGGGGCAATAAACACATATGTTCATATATATGTTCGTATTATGTTCATAGTCAGAAACGCAATGCAACTCATACAATTAAAAATTATGATATTCAAAGTTGGACTTAAGGAAAGTGGACATTTTGAGATTAAACATTGTTGTAACTGCAAATTAATTTATTATTTACGGCTAAACCCGCGTTTGACCTCATTCTCACCTGTTGAAAAGGGACGATGAGACCGAATATGGAGCACACGGGCTTAGTAAATAAAAGCATTACCTATCTATCCATATCTCTCTTTGGATCTCTTTCAGATAACCTTACCAATGTGTTTTAGGCCGTCTGTCCGCTGCGTGACGCGGATATCCGCGGCGGATGAATATCCAATGCTCGGTACGAAGTTAAAACGTGATCAGCGAAGAATACGATAGCTATACATAGACATTGTCTCGTCTACGTACTACCTTAGAGCCGCTCCCGCTTAGCTTATGATACTGCACGTCTCGTGGACGCACCATTTAGATCCAAACGCCAAAGTAACGCAAACAAAATTACGTAACAAATTATACTGACGTGAAATGATTACTATGTATTTAGTTTGGAAACTACAACATTATTTGCATAATTATTTTAAGTTTTATTGGTACTTGAAGGTAGATCCAGATCTACAGAGTCAGCCTGGTGTGGTTCCACCCTCTTATCTATTTCTTAAGTAAAGCAGCAATGCTTATATTGCTGTGTTCTGGTTTATAAGAGAGCCAGCGTAATTACCGCACATTAAATACTCCATCTAGGCCCTCAAGCTGACTCTCTTACCCTTCAAACCGCAACACAGAAATGTAAACATTGCTACATTGCAGTAGAAATAGGTAAAAGGGTGGTATCACTCTAGATTGACTCTGCACAGACAGAGTCATACCAGCTTCGAAGTTACCAGAAATGGAGAAAAAAGCTTTGATTTACTATGACTCCGATAAAAAATAAAACAGAAATAGAAATTGTAAAGCCAACAGCCGCATTAGGGGAGGCACATAAATCACGCGAGTAAACGTGCGTCGCTAAATCATGCAGTGGTCTACGGTGGGCCCACCGCCGAATCAAAATGACAAAGTTGAAAACATACGGGCTGCTAAGGCAGTGTTGCCATCTTTGCAAGAAATAAATGCCTAAACCTTTTGCCGAAAGTCGCTAAATATGTAGAATATATTAATCAAAATTCTCTTCAGAAATCTCTAAAAAACGTTTTTAGAACGAATATTCCGAATATTCCCGAAATCCCGATTTTTTTGAAAAATACCGGATTAAACTAAAGTAAAATATTCTTCATTGCACAAAACTCTTGATTACGTGATCTTACGCTGATATTATATACAGGGTTTTTTGTTACAACTGTATAACTGTGACAGGTCCATCCACAGCTATGGACTTAATAATAACAAGTCACTCTGTATAACGTCAAAGTTCACACGGTCAGTCAGTAGTGTACGAGGACCCTAAACAAATACCTGCACTAGTAGACCTGTTTTTATTTGCTGTTTGCGGAGGACCGGGATACAAAACAAAAAGAAACAGAAGGAAAAGTGTTAGCCGAGCGACCGAGCCACGCACTCATGCATTGTACACACAGTGACCGCTCACGGTATCTCTAGTGTTTCATGTGCCCGATTCATATAGGTGACTACATGAGTCGCCCCAAAAATTAAATTAAGAGTGTTGGAACGCTTAACCAAAAACAAATAAACCATTAAAGAGCCATTTCTAGGAAACAAAGGGCGTAAGTCAAAAATTTCATTGCGAGTGCTCTGTGGTTCTTTTCAAAATTGCGAACACTTGTAAGAATAAACAATTGTATGACCTGGCTTTCATTATCAATATAAAATTGTTAACACTGTTTTTTTTATAATTTTCATAATCTTCATTACACGTCACGTGTTAAATTAGTATTAATAGATAATAGTAAACTAATACTTAAACTAAGCTGAGTGAGTTCTACATATTATTATAATCTAGTGCGTAGTCCGTAAGCAACACGTACAGTTGTAAAACCGTTCTAGTAAATAAAGTTTTTTGTATAATTTTTGTATCTACTTTTTTTCTCAATAGGGACCGCTGTATCGCGAGTAACACAGCATGGCGATCGTTAGTATTGTCAGAGATTCTCTTCTGATGCTTGTTTTGTTTTTGGCAAGGACCGCGCTCGGCAAAAACAGAATTCATTTAGACGCCGTAGTCGGCACAAATGTTTTATTGCGGTACGTTACTCGGGCTTGGGAGTGTTCCAGATTCAGTTCTTATTTGCTATACTCTGCTTCCAGGGCAGGCGAAAAAACGGACAATGACACTAAGTATTATGAATGAATGAATGAGTACACTTTAATGTGCATTTACCGACTGCTCTGACAGTGAAGGAAAACAACGTGAGGAAACCCGCACACTGAGATGACCAGTGTGTATAATGGGGTAGGCACAAAAGATCCTCAAGGGTAGAAGTGCCGCCGGGTTATTCCCGGCGCCCTATTACAAGATAAGGTCCATAACTAAACAACTTTCAACTATGGGGCCAACACTGAAATCGCGAAAAAAAAACAGCTGTTCTAAAAAAACTATCAATACACGACTGAAATGTGTGAAACTGTGGCTTTTTTCGTGATTTCATAGTGAAAGTTGTTCAGTTATGGATACTGAACACCCCCCTTTTAGGATTATAGGGGGTTATTGTTACACCAATATAAACATTACACTTTAGTAAACATAATCAATTCGTGATAAATCCCCGTGTATCCTCTGGTACCAATTTATTAGTCGTTGGGCACACCTGTCGCTCCGCCGAAACTCGCTGGATTTATGACGATCTGATTTATTTACCAAGTTGATCTTTACACGTGTGGGGTAGATAATCTCCATCCAACGACCATGTTTGATTAATTTTACATTTTCGCCATGGATGGTTAGCATAACTCATGGATAATTGAATCTGTTTTGATAACAGCCGCGGTTTTTACATTGAAAAAATTCATCATCACCGCTCATCTTTTAATGCATGCATAGATGATCAAAATTCTCGAAGTTCTAAAGGTTTTTAAGTCGAAAAATATTTGAAATTGAAAATTGAAATTGAAATCGTTTATTTATCACTGTAAACACCAGAATATAAAACACAATACAGAAGTATACTAAGATTCATACTACAGTACATCATAGGTACAGTGCCAAAAAGAGTACACCAGCTCAGCAAAATGCTGAGGCAAGCCACAGCGCTGATTTTCAGCTGGCCCCTCAGTGACTGCACGGACGAAGAAAGCAACAGTGTGTGCGAGTTGTGATGTATGAATGTGTTTGTTTTTATGAGTGAGGATATTAGTGTGTATGTGAGGTACTGAGTGAGTGGGAGGGATGGCATGGTGTGTGTGTATAGTTTTTATTTCGGAACGGAATCCTCGATGGGTGAGTCTGGCTCGCACTTGGGCCGTTTTTATGCACTATAATATCACAACACAGTACTAGAACCGTATAAGAAAAACGATCCATCAAAATCCTAAATAAAAAATTGAATATCACAACACGCCCATGTACAAGCCATTTACGTATTAATGTACAAGCAGGGACAACTTATCTGTTCCGTCAAATATCAATCTACCCTAACGGGAACAGCCTTTATAGCACTCTGTTGGTTTAAATGTCAAATTACTATTGCATCAACCCCCTGTACGGTACGTACACAGGGTGTAGATAAATGCTTGTATTGATCGATTGGCATTTAAAAAACATGCAAAATGTTAAACAGTATAACGTCGCCGCCGCAGGATGTCAAGTGCGCCTTGTACTTTTGAGTGTATAAAGTTATAATAATAGCGATCCAGCTGCAGCGGGGCAACGCCGCCAGCATCCTCGGTACCCTACCACACGGGCCTAATATAAGACATTTTATAAGTTACATTTAATTATTATTTGTGAACATTTTCTTTCCTTCTGTAATTATAATATAAATATTTTTAAGTTGTAAATATAATATATAAAAGTAAGTTATGATTGTTTATGAATAAATGATATGTTATATTAAATAATTAATTTAATTAGTATTATTATATTTCTGTATATATTATAGTATTTATGTAATATTATTACTACTGCTTGGCAGCTTGCAAAGGTTTGCATATATTTTTTTAAATTATTTTTGTTATTTATTTATTTGAGGGTAGTATCTATTTCATACGCCTTTTGCACTCGTATATTATATATTTTATGATTTTTCCATTACCTGAAGGTTGCCTGGAAGATATCGCTTAAAGCGATAAGGCCGCCTTCTGCACATTGTATTGTACCTCTCTTTATGTTGTATGTTTTGTTTTTGTCCCGGGTGTGTAATAAAGTATATTTGTATTTGTATTGTATTAATTTTTTGATGGTGAGCATGCAAGCAAACGGGCCACCTGGTGGTAAGTGGTCATCGTCGCCCAAAGACATTCCACTTCACTTTAGTTTTCAATGCGTTGCTAACATTCAAGACTCCAATATAAAGTGCCTTATGTGTCGGTAGGTAATTGCGCTCTTTCCCTTCAAATTGGAACACAGCTTGCAAGCGTTGCTGCTTTGTGGCAAAAATACCATTTCTGGCTGACTGTGCACAGAGCACTGACATACCACTGATTAAATATATGCGACGGAGTAGAATATTCTTACCGCCACTGGTCGTGTCGTACGAGGCAACTAACACTAGTAACTTACTGGTGGTAGGACCCCTTCAGGGTCCGCCTACTAGCGACCACCTTCTAAGTAAAGTCTGTCGTCAAGTATCTTCGCTTCGTCGTCGATGTGTTCCGGCAGTGTTTATAGAAGAGCCAGTACTTACTAAGTCCGTGTGCTCCATCTTCGACGTAAATAAAAAATATATTACTGTGTATGATCGATCGAGCTTGTCCTTCCATCTGTTAAAATGTCAAATTAGTAAGTTCAACCCCCTGTATATATGTGTATAAATGTGCTCCCCCTCTAGCTGCCCTTTGATCCCTGAAATTAGCGAGATTCCCACGACAGAGCACGTGGCGCGGGCCCATTGTAAAATTTACTGAAGTATAGAACCGAATGTTACTTGTAACTCGGTTTTTATTTTGGTTCCGGGACTAGGCGTCCAACGTGTCAAAACGTACAATTGGGCGAAACGTACGATTGTCAATATACGAGTATGTACAAAATTTTAGAGATCCGTATCTTGAAGGCTGGCTGTCGCTCCATCGTCCGTTCATCCGACAGACACCACGCGGGTCTGGCGTTTTAACAGAATAAGATATATGTATTCCCTTGCTTGACCCAAATCGTATATCGGCATTAAAATTTTGTAGAATCAATTTTAGAGGTGGTCCCATACGAGTAAAAGGGGCTTTTCGTGTGGGATAACGATTGTTTCGAGCTTATTAAGTAGAGTACGAATTCATTTATTTATTTTTTCCTAGAGAAATTACGAAGTAAGCGCCCGTCAAAGTTGTTAATTTTAGACCACGTATATTAGACTATCTCATTAACAGTATTATCTAGGTACTTAAAAATCAGCTAGAATATTAGTCATATCCTCTATTTAAACAATAATACCAAAAAAAAATTTTTTTTCAAATAAAATACCACACTAAAATGGTACCTTAATATAACTACAATCTAGCCTCTATAGTATAGACTAATAAGTAGTTTAATTCTAACCTAAATTAATACGAAAACACTTAATCTAAGAAAATGTCCACTGACTCGATTCTTAGTTAGCTTATAACTTACAAACTATTACAATTGTATCAAGTTTTAGTTTTTTAGTCTGGGGCTGTACCAAAAAGAGTAATGTTCTGATTATACCACGATTCCAGAATAAAGTACTTAGGGACACAGTGAATGCCCCATGGTACTCGTACATAAGAAGAGAAGACATCCACCGGGACCTGAAAGTGGACAGTGTAGATATAGTGATAAAAATATGCCGAAGCTCAAGAAAATAGATTTCACCATCACGTGAATATCGAGGCCAGCCAGCTCCTTGATAACACAAACCTATTATGAAGACTGAAAAGGTATAAACCTTTTGAGTTAGTGAAGTGACAAAGTTAGTGATAAGTGGGCGCTGCAGGACAAAGACAGAAGAACAAAGTGTTTCGCCTTAAAAGGCAAACATATTTTCGTTCAATACTTGCAAACAATCCGGTACGGATCCCTATAGATTTGGCGAGACCCGAATCGCACATGACAGGTTTTTTTACATTTAGGAATAGTAGGAATTTAAAAAAATAACACGTTACTGCTAGTTGTGAAGACAGAGATCTGGGAGAGTTTTCGTGCCATAAAGTGTATTCATTCATCGGCTAAATTTACTGCTTTCCGTTTTCAACTGTCTGATTCTTTTCGTACCGTATACAACAATGTGCACAGGCCACCCCTTTGCCCCTAACATGAGTGTTGATGCGACTCCATACCTTGCTTATTGGCTTCACCGACTTGCCTGAAAGAGGGGTTGTGTTTAGGACAATAGTTCCTGACTTTCCGACCTGAGGGTAGGTCCTTGCTTCTCGCGAAAAGATAAGGTACCTATTTCTGTCGCAAAGCACCAATGCTTGCGTTGCTGTGTTCCGGTTTGAAGGGTAAGAAAGCCGCATAATTACTGGCACATAAGGCACTCCATCCAAGTCCTCAAGGTTAGCAGCGCATCGAAAACCCTCTAATAACATTATATTGACCACTTACCATGTAGGTAGCCCGTTTGCATAGGTAGGTACATAATGTGATATAGTGGAGGCTAAAATAACCTGGGATGCGATGCTGATTTTCAGTTGGAAATACATACATACTTTCACGCTATGTCCCTTGCGGGGTAAGCATAGAGAACGGAGCGCCACGAATCTCTATCTTGGCACGCCTCTCTTGCTTCCTCTACAGTCATTCGTCGTTCACGCATGCTCGCCGTTGGGGTCTGCTCTGTATAGTAAGCATATAGGTGCACACATCGCCTGCCTTTCATATCAAATTGTCACTTTATGGGGTTTGCTGGAAGAGATCTCTCTTAGATATAAGTCACGCCCTTGGTGCTTCACATATTTTTGTCTAAGTTTGTAATAAAGGTTTGCATATATTTTTTTAAATTATTTTTATTATTTATTTATTTGAGGGTAGTATCTATTTCATACGCCTTTTGCACCCGTATATTATATATTTTATGATTTTTCCATTACCTGAAGGTTGCCTGGAAGATATCGCTTTAAGCGATAAGGCCGCCTTCTGCACATTGTGTTGTACCTCTCTTTATGTTGTATGTTTTGTTTTTGTCCCGGGTGTGCTATAAAGTGTATTTGTATTTGTATTGTATTAATTTTTTGATGGTGAGCATGCAAGCAAACGGGCCACCTGGTGGTAAGTGGTCATCGTCGCCCAAAGACATTTTTTAATAAAAAAAAATTATATTGTGTGTGTGTACAATAAAGAGTTAATAAGTTTAAAATAATAACCGAAATAGCTATTCCCAGGGTTATTACAACAAGACCAAGGATTATTTAGACAAATCCCATAGATTGGGTGCCGTTTATTTTTGAACCGGACTTTTAGAGGGGAACGGTCTCAGTTGTCTACATAATTAGCATAATTTAGGATAATCCCTTTTGCCAATTCTGCAGGAATCGGGGTGGAAATTAAATTAAAATAAAGCTTACCGACTTCATAGGGTTTTGTTTATTTCAGTATTACAAGTCTATCATAAAAACTTACTACTGCCTCCGACCAAAGGGATGGAGGGTTATAAGTTTGAGACTGTCTGTTTGTGTCTGTGGTATCATAACTCAACAACCGATGATTTTTTTTAAACTTGTGTCGTCACTCACGACGGTTTATTTATTAAATTAAAAAAAAACGAGCAAACGGGTCACATGATGGTAGGTAAATGGTCACCGTCGCCCATAGACATCTCTACAACTCACCTCACTGTATTATTATTATAGGGTTTTCCATGCACTGCTAACCTTGAGGACTACTAATTGTTGATTATACAATTCCCTTAACTTGGGTCCAGGATGGCGATTCTCGTAGTGGAATGTCGATTCCGACATTAGCCCTATCTCATTCGCTCACATTACATGTGTGAGCGTGACAAGACGTCCGTAGCGGTCGACTTTTGTATGTCGAACGGTGCGAGAATCGCCTTCCCGGTTCACGAAACCAATAAACAATTTCTGTATATCAATTAACACGTATTTACTTCCAATTTGCAAATCCCATAACGCCCTCTCTAGACCGAGAAATACCATAATACGTTTACCGCCCTCCATGCTCTTAAGAATGCATTCACATAAAAAATAGGGGAACCAACAAATACCATGAAATTACTATCGATTTACAGGGCTGTGTAAGTAGGGGTGAATTGGATTGTGTTTATCCTGTATAAACACACCCTAACAAAAAAAACCTATAGTCCCGAAAGGGGGGTGTACAGTATCCATAACTGGACACCTTTCAATATTGGACCAACTCTGAAATCACGAAAAAAAACAGTTGTTTCATACATTTCAGTCGTGTGGGTATTGAACTATTGTATGGAACAGCTGGTTTTTTTTTCAATTTCAGAGTTAGTCCCATAGTGAAAGTTGTTCAGTAAAAGATACTGTCTGCATTAATAATTTTTTTTAATTTTTTTTTATTTTATTTTATGGACACCCCCCAGCCCCCTTTCAGGAATATAGGGGGATTTGTTACACCTTATATAGGATGGCATAGTGTGTAATATTTTTTATATTTACCGAATTTTTATGAACTAAATCAATTTACCATGAAATTTTTTCCCATATATTATTGTGATCGCAATATTTTTCCACGAATTCAACTACATTATAGTTACCTATGTCAGATATGACAGTTATTTATTTATCAGATCAGATTTGGTAATAAAATATACCAGATCTTTTTTTTAAATCTATTCCTTTCACTCCAACACGCCAGTACCGAGCCTATTGTAAATGAACGTCAAACGCACCCTACTCCATCATCCGCGGCGGTCAAATAATAAAATAAATAAATAAATAATCAGTTGCAATAACCACGCACCCTAACATCTTGTTCCGAGTGATTGATTCGCCTTAACGGGAGGGTGAGTGAGGGAGGTGGTATTCTATTCTGAAAAAATAGATAATAAGGTTATTTTTTTTATCTTTTTTTTTTCATTGGTCATTTTTGTTATCCTCATCAGCAGCCTACCCTAGTCCACTGCTGGACATAGGCCTCTCCCAGGGCGCGCTATTGAGCCCGATCTTCGGCTCTTCTCATCCAGTCGCTGCCAGCCACCTTGCGCAGATAGTGGGGCGGCCGGAAACTGGGGGCCGTTTTCTTAGTGCGCTATCCATGGGAGGTAATGCCATAATCGCCACGCTAGGCCTGCGGGTTGGCGATCGCAGTAGCCGGGTCGCTTGCCCCGATGACGCTGCTGCCCGTCATCGTGCTTCTGGTATTTTGAATCCTATTTTTAATCCTATTTTTGTTATCCTAATCACATATATTTAAGTTTCTTTGTTTTTCATTTTTACGTAGGTTAGTACTTACCTACGTACATAGTCATGTGTGCTCCAGTTTTATATTTTAAAATTGGGAATATTCAGGGATATTTCCGTAAAAGGAATGGTCAGTTTTAGCTGCGTGCCACCCTGTATAACTGGTTGATTTTTAGCCCGTCTATCTGTTTATTTAACTCTGCTACATTCGATAGGACGTAACCTGAACGTGTCGTTGCAAATGTGTACCTACTTAACGCGAGAATGCAAATTATGCTAACTTATATATTTATTTATATTATGTACCTATTAATTAAACTATTTTAGTATACCTACATAATTATTTAAGTATACCATATAATTATTTAAGTATACCATATTACTTTTATTTTACTAACTTTACTGTATTTTAAGTAATAGTAACCTTTTTCATATCTTCACACTACACTGTCGCTAATCTCTTTAATGTCCAAATCACTTCTGAGGCTGCCTGGAAGCTTGATAGATAGCTTTAAGCGATAACGCCGCCTTAGTACATATCGTGCTACTATCGACCTGTAGTTTTTACTTTTCCTGTGTTTAACTTATTATAATCAAATCGAATAGCTACATGACATTAATATACGCAATATTCTTATCGTTTATTCGTTTATTCGAATTTGCACAGTTACATTGTAGTGTCTCATTTAGTCGATCCCGTTACTAACAGGCGTAACTCAGTTTTTTACGAATATGAGTTATGTACGCCATCGTTCCATATTTACGCAAAGATATCTGTATCTCTAAGCTTTAACGCGATGCAGAGGGACTGAAATCAATTTGTTCATAATTCATATTAGCACAAACAGGCGTACGTCACCCAACGCAGTTCATGACTTGAGTTTCACAGTTAATGACGAATAACAAAACAGCGAAACGACCATTCTTCCGAGTGGTACATCCGCTGGCATTAACGATCCCCCATATTATTGTTGTTTATAGTACAAAAGGACATAAAATTATATTAAACACGACAACTGTTCACGGGGATAGTTGTACTATAAACAACAATACGGGTCCTTTTGTACAGTCGACCACGGGTCAACCTACCCAAAACGTCAAAATTTGAGAATATAAAATATACCATATTGCACAGACATAAGATTGAGATTTTATTGATGGTTTTTGGATATACTGAGGAGATGTTGCAAATCTCGAAAACAGCCCGAAAATGAAAGATGCACAGGGGATGCTGTGCTGCAAACTTCTTTATGTGAAAAAAAATATCTTGCTAAAAATGGCTTACTTTGACCTCCTTCCTCATCACTCCTGTTTATTTTAAAATTTTAAATCATAATTAAAATCATCTTATAACTCGTGAAGTATGGGCGCCGGTTCTGGCATCGAGTGTCACACTTACTAAATAATTTTACTTATTAATAAAGCTCACTAATCACAGCCCTAAACTTTTGCAATATGTGATAAAAACCCTTCCTCACTATTTTTTAAACGCTCTCCTGAAATGTTGCAAAACTGAGTTACGTCTGTTAGTGATGGGACCGACTATTTAATTTTGACAGCAGCCAGACGTAACATCGTAAAACGAACAGCCTATACTTAATACGTACCTAGAATTAGAAAATTAACATTAATAAAAACATGGCAACATTGGTATAATGACGTTATCCCTTAACATAATTTCTTTTATGCAATGTATGGTGTGTGTTTTTTTTTTTATTTTTTTTATTTACTTCTAAACCCGCATTTGACCTCGATCTCGCCTGATGGTAAGCGACGATGAGGTCGACGATGGTGCATGCGGGTCCAGTAAATGCCTATTCACTCTGGCCTTGAAGATCCCAAGGTTGTAGGTTTCGGGAAATACAGACGCCGGCAGGCTGTTCCATTCCTTAGCCGTTCGCATAATGAACGAAGAAGCAAATCGCTTCGTGCGAGCAGATGGGATATCAACAACATAAGGATGGAACCCCTCCCCGCGCCTGGTAGTCCGAAGGCGGAATGGAGATGCTGGAATTAGGTCGTGCAATTCCGATGCGCACTCTCCGAAATGTATCCTATAAAATACCGATAGACAGGCGACCTTGCGCCGATGTTCCAGACTTTGCAGTCTAGCTTCCACCAGCGATTCGTCACCTATAAGGCGCTTAGCGCGTTTCTCCACTGAGTCAAGAGCAGCCAGTTGGTACTTAGCTGAGCCATCCCACAGGTGGCAGCAGTACTCCATGCACGACCGGACTTGAGCTTGGTAAAGGTTTAAGAGCTGTCCCGGCGTGAAGTACCGCCTAACCTTACTCAGGATGCCCAATTTTTTGGCTGCGGTCTTAGCTTTTGACTCAATGGAGCGCCCAAAGTTAAGATTGGAAGTCAGATCCAACCCCAAAAGGCTAAGGTGGTCGGTAATCGGTACGGATACATCCCGGAAAGTCGGAGTCAGGTGGAAGGGACTCCGTTTAGCGGTGAATAGACACGCCTGCGTTTTAGTGGCGTTAAACTTGACCAAATTGGCATCGCCCCAATCGGCTACGGCCTTTAAGGTCAAGTCGATACGCTCAACCATGACCTCTCTTTGAGTCTGGATCTCACCAGCACCAGCGCGCGCAACAGGAAGATATCTCTCCGTAACCGTGCTGTCGTCTGCGTACCCAAAAATACCCGATATGAGTAGATCATTTATGTGCAGCAGGAATAGGGTTGCAGAGAGGACAGATCCTTGTGGAACTCCGGCGTTGATAGCCAGTTGGTCAGACGAGCAGCCATCTAGGACCACTCGTATTGACCGTTCACTCAAGAAATCCGCGATCCATATGCGCAAACTGGTTGGGATTCCATATGAAGGAAGCTTGCTTAATAGGCTACCGTGCCAGACCCTGTCAAATGCCTTAGAAATATCAAGTGACACGGCAAGAGCTTCGCCGGTTTTCTCAATGGCTTCGCCCCAGAAGTGGGTGGCACGAACCAGAAGGTCCCCAGTAGACCGGTTTTGGCGAAAACCATACTGTCGGTCACTGAGGAGATCGTTACCTTCTAGGTATGCCAGGAGCTTGGTGTTCAATACACGTTCCATAACCTTGCAGAGAATGGAAGTGATTGCAATGGGTCTATAATTGGCGGGGTCAGCACGGCTACCTTTTTTGGGCACAGGCTGCACGTTAGCAAGCTTCCAGGAATTTGGAACTTGACCAGTCTTTAGAGAGAGGCGAAACAGGCGCGTCAAGACAGGAGACAACTCAGGTGCACAGTTCCTCAAGACAATAGCTGGTATCCCGTCAGGACCACTGGCTTTATTCTCGTCTAGAGTGCGGAGCGTTTTAAGTACCTCCTTTTGGTGAATGCAGACCTCTGGCATTACAGAGTCGCAGTGGGGTAAGGTGGGTGGAGCTTTGCTTCCAGCATCTAAACAAGAATTACTGGCAAATAGAGAGGAAAACAAGTTTGCCTTCTCTTTCGCGGTGTGAGCCAGCGATCCATCGGGTGTGACCAGAGGTGGCAGCGAAGGGCGACAGAAGTTAGCTTCGACTGATTTGGCGAGGGACCAGAAAGCCTTGCTACCCGCAGGGTATGAAGCAAGCTTGTTTCCGATCCGGCCAACATGTTCGTAGCGAGCCCGACGCTGAGCCTTCTTGCAGGACTTGGCGGCTTTGTTGAAGGCTCTCTTTTTATCCAGGACATCCGGAGCTTTGCGCGTCCGAGCATCAGCCCAGGCTACAAATGCTGACTGCTTCAGTGTTTCAGCACGAACGCAGTCAGCACTGTACCAAGGGCGTGCTGCGCCACCAAGAGGCACGTCAGAGAAGGGAATGAAATATTCCATGGCCTGACGTACCACGTCGGTTATGGCCGAGGCGCAGCTCGACGGATCCTCAGTAGAGAAGCAGATTTGTCGCCATGGATAAGATGCAAAGAAGTGCCGCATCTCATCCCAATCTGCTGACTTGTATCGCCACACTCGCCTGGTGCCTCTAGGGCTTAAATCGGGCGGAGAGTAGCTAGATACAGATTTCACCAGACAGTGGTCAGAGGTTCCCAATGGGGCAGAAATCGACACAGAGTACCTGTCCGGATCAGTTGTCAGCAGAAGGTCCAAGCAATTGGGGGTGTGACCATCAACATCCGGTATGCGCGTGGGGCCATCGACCAGCTGTGTGAGGTTTAGCGACAACGCGAGTTTGTACGCTTCCCTGCCAGCATGGTCGGTCTTCTGGTATGGGAACAACCACTCCTGGTGGTGAGCATTAAAGTCCCCCAGAAGAACCAATTGCGCAGATGGATACCGTTGTTGGGCCACTTCCGCCGCAAGGCTAAGGTGTTCAATTAACTTAGTTGTCTCCTGGTCACCGCTGTGCGAACGGTAGACACACGCATAGAGCATTTTCTCCAGCCCAGTGTCCACCAGCATCCATATTACAGAAAATTTGGGATCTTCAAGGTTCCGGAGACGCCGACAGCAGATGTCATCGCAAGCATACACACAGATCCCAGCCCGGGGTTTAAAATTGTGCTCCAGGTTATAGCCTGGGTAGTGTAAGTATGACGCGTCTGACGGACATCTGATCTGCGTCTCCGTAAGGAATAGCAAGTGTGGATTTTCAGTTTCGAGGTGGTGGTGAACTGGGTCGATATTTGAGTGCAGACCTCGGATATTTGAGAGGTGCACTTTGAGTTGGAGGACGTGCTTCCGCTGTGCACACTTACTATTCTTATTGGACTTTTTCATATTGTTGGAGAGTGAATAGGCGAGAGAACGGTAGTTGGGCAAGGGGCTGCACAGCTCACCCAGCGGCGCATGCGGGGTCGCCACACGTATGGTAGCCTCATCTGGAGACTGCGGGGACGCCCGAACCCCCCACGGAAATGCCCACCGACTCCTCCAATCCGGTCGCCAACCGGCACGGTGGAGCATTCCGGGATTTTTCGCAAGGCGGCGGGGCAGCCTTTCATAGGTGGCTGGCCTACTACTTGGGCCCCCTACAACCTGCGGTCGGCCAGCGGAGAACCGTGCTTCGGATCCCGCTACCCTCCACGATGAGGCGCCCGGCGCGGCAACACCTCGCAGCACCGAAACCGGTGCGCATGTGCAGTATAGCTGCCCAGAACCGTTCTCTTGGTGGCTACTCCGGACATCATGCCGAAACACGACTAGGTCGCTTGGCGGCATGTCTTTGTCCGGAGGGTGGTGACAAGCCGCGGTCAGCCTGGACCTACCACCAGTAGGCTGCTCGTTTATGGCTCCCAGGGTTCCTGTGTGGGGCCTTGTGGTAGAATCTACGGATGCGAGCAGCGGAACCGTATTCCTACACATCCCTTAGTCGACTTTTACGACACCCACGGGAAGATATGGGGTAGTCCTATTCTAAACCGGGAACTACACGGTACAAAGGTACCAACTACACGGTGTGTTGTATTTGTATTTGTATGTACCTACACCAGACCTCAGAGAGAGTGTAACGACAGATGCCATTACTGGCCTTATTACATTCTTCACCTTATTAAAAAAAAACACTCCCATGCTAACTGTACAGTAAGGAATCTAGGCATATTACAAACAGTAAATTGTTAATAATAAGAGTTATATTGCGAGTGCGACATGTGGTCTTCTCGCACGTGTTAGATACGGTATTTTTAGTTTCACCTGCGAAACGAAGTGGACGGAAACCATTGATATTTAGCAAACCGAAAAATAGATTTCCATGGGCTCCGACTGCGCCCGGGCATAAGACTGCGGCGCAAGCGACGCCGGAACGAAACCACCTCTGGACCATTGTGGTGGACCGCTCCTAGCATATGCCTATTAGCCTATTAGAGTGGTTAATTATGAAAATGTGTAAAAGATTTCCAAAAATCTCAATTTTGCAACAAAAAATTAATATTTGTAGGACGTTTTCAGAGTCGTGCGGATTTCGTTACGCACGGGAGTTTGCCCCGCATGTCAATGTCATTCACAATGTCAATTAGCAAGGCATGCGGGTTTCACGTAAAATACCGAAATGTCGTATGAAACAATGTGATGCGTGGAGCACGCATGCGGAGCTAACCCGTGTGGCTAACGAAATACGCACGACACTGAAAACCGTATGGTATCTCAAATACACATGTAAGTAAGTACCTACAACATACATTATTATGCGGAAACAGTTGATTAATTCTAATCATTGTGCTAAGGTAAAATACATACGTAATCGCCTTTGAGCCCTCTAACTATTCAACCAGGCTGGTAATTATATGGCTTACGCCTTCCTTATAATTAATTAGGTACTCGGTATTCGTAGGTACTTACTTATTGTTATCAGATTTATATTATATCTTACTTTTGGTATGACTACGATATTTCTGCCGCAAAGCAGCAATGCTTTCATTGCTGTGTTTCGGTTTGAAAGGTAAGTGAGTAAATACCGGCACTTGAGGCACCCCATCTAAAACTCACTAATAATATTATAATGAGGTGCGATATCTATGGACGACGTAACCGTTTACCGTCAGATGGTCTGTTTGCTCCATAACATAAAAATATGATCCGTTTTTCTTCAAATGGTAATTCCAGAATAAACAAGCCACTGGATAAAGTATGCCGTACGAAGCGACGAGGGTCGGTGGCGTCGTGACTAGGACGTCGCACTCCCATACGGGAGGTCCGAGTTCAAAACCAGGCAATGCCATGGCATTGTACATGGTACATGTACCAATGAGTTTTTCGGTTTTTTCGAAAGACTTACGTACATTTACCGACTACTCTGACGGTCAACGAAAACATCGTGAGGCCTGCACAGTAAGATAACCAGTGAGTGATATGGGGAAGGCAATGGCAAACCACCCCATTAAATCTGCTACGACAGTCGTTCTATGTGATTAATTACTTAGAATGATCACGATCCTCAGCAATAAGGAACACGACTTAAGAAGAAGATGACGAGGCGACTAAATCGAGTAACTTGCTGATGGTAGGACCCCTTCCGGGTCCGCCTGGCTAGCGACCATTCTATGTAAGATCTGTAGTCAAATGTTTTCGCTTTAACGTTGATATGTTCAGGGAGTGTTTATAGAAGGGCTAGTACTTACTAAGCCCGTGTGCTCCATCTTCAACCTCATCGTCACTTACCACCAGGGGGATTGAGGTCAAACGCTGGTTGCTAGCATCTAGCCATATCGTCACAGCATAATGCCGAGTTAGGGACCTTTTTGCCACATATGTATTTGAAATTGTGAACTTACTCTAAGTAAAAAAGTAACTCTTTTAAGTAATGAAATGTAATCGTGTAATTTCATCGTCTTATATAAATGTGTGCAATAAATTTTAATTCATTCATTTAAATGTAAATAATAAACAAGCTTTTCCTAAAAAATAATACAGCTATTAATGTCCCCACTGTTGGGGCACATTCCTCCTCTTGCACAAGGGGGTTATGGGCCATGATCCACCGAGCAGGCCCAGTGCTGATTGGTGGATTTCACACGCCTTTGGAATTTTTATTTCCTCAGACATGCAGGTTTCGTCACGATGTTTTCCTTCACCGTTAGAGCAGTCGGTAAATGCACATAAGTCTTCGTAAAAATCCGAAAAACTCATTGGTACATGGCATGGTTTCGAACCAGGACCTCCCGCATGGGAGTCCGGCGTCCTAGCAGCTAGGCCACCGACGCTCTCGTAAGCTATCGTATACTTACTCGAATCACCTTATTTTCTTTTCCTAGCCTATATCGTTACGGATCCCCTTCCTAGTACCTACCAAATTGGTATTTTTTCCACTCAAGCGTCGCAGCGGGATACTTATTGCCACAAATTGATAGTACTACTACATAGACTGACGTGAAGTGTCGATGCTTCTGTCCGTTGTACTCCTACGTATGTGTTGTACAGATGGTCAACAACTCTACAAGTAATCTATCGAACAACTGTTAGATATGGGGTTTCATACTCATACTCATACCATTTATTGCTTTTCATGTGTAACAATTGGTCTTACAAAATATATATTATATGATCATTGATCATACATGAAACCCTGAGTACCGCAATATAAAATAAGAGATTATAATAAATTATAATAGTAATAAATGCACGTGTCTCTAGGCGACGGTGACTACTTACCATCAGGTGGCCCGTCTGCCTGTTTGTCGTAGCTAATTTATATTTTTTTTAAATGCTAATGGGATAAATCAAATTAAATGTCATTATAAGTTATACATAATTGATTTTATAGTTAAGTATTGGTTTTATCATTAAAAAAATTTGAAAATTTTGTGTTCAGGATAGTGAGTGATTGAAAACAATCACTCACTATCCTGAACTCAGTTCTTCATACTGACACGGTCACTGAATTTAGGGGAGTATAATAAGCTTCGGATATTATTTTAATTTTATTTACGGGAACTTTTCTAATTAGGATGCTGAAACCATGTACATCTACATGTGCATCTTGTTTGATGGTTTGGGTATAAAGTAGGTATTTTTAGCAGACATACCCACATTTTTTTTGTTCATTATTTTTCAAATCATTTAGTTTTACAAGTAGAAACACCAATATTACTTACACAATTCTACTTCGCCAAATCACATTACTTACAGTACATTTCGGTACAAATCAGAATACACACTCCCACCACAGCGCCCACGACACAGGATTACCTAGTGTGAGTGCTAACCGTAGGGTCGTTATTAGAAAATATGTATATTTTTTATTGTAGTATTCATTTTACTATACCTTCCATTGTATATTTGCATACAGTGTTGTCGTGAAATAAATTTATCTTATCTTAATATTTTACTTATGGTTTGCATACAATAATAATAGTTAGTAACTACATGCAACATTCGTGTAGTTACAGCCATTGTAACTTGGTTCTAGTTTGTGATACTATATAGCGAGTTGATTTTATTTAGGCCTCTAAGCCATTGTTGCTTTAAATCTATGATTATATTGAAAAAAGCAATTTATAATTTCAATCTACCCTCCATTATAAGCAGCAGATAGTCCGGGCGATAGGGCGACATTGATCGATTGAGCCTAGACTAGACCAGAATGAACTAGGCAATAAAAATGTAGGGTGTACTGTGCTAATGTGATTTGTGAACGATCTTCAGGAATTGTTAGTAAAACTACTAGAAAAAAATGGTTAAAACTAGGCATTATCATGCAAGAATATCCCTATTAAAAAATTAGGAAAAGTGAAAAATGTTATCTATATTATAATGTGGAAAATGTCATAATCTTAAATTTTTCTGATATTATTAAATATTAAAAAAAAACCTACCTATTCTCTAAATCGCGACATCTACGTGTGGTCTATCCTGGGCCCTGTTTCACGAAGCAACAATCCTTGTAATTACAAGTCTAAAATGGCAACATTTACGCCGTTTTATTATTATAAAACGGCGTAAATGTTACCAAGACGAGGCATTGCGCACACTAGGCTTGTTGCTTCGGACTCCCATGCTGGTCCGGGTTTGAATCCATGCAATGTCATGTACCAATGAGTTTATAGGTTTTTTCGAAAGACTTGCGTACATTTATCAACTGCTTTGACTCTCTGACGGTGAAGGAAAACATCGTGAGGAAACCTGCACACTGAGATAACCAGTGTATGAAATGTGGAAGGCACAGGCAAACCACCCCATTAAATCTGCCAAGAGAGTCGTTATATGAGATTGATTCCTTAGAATGATTACGACCCTCAGCAATAAGGAATACGACTTAGAAGAACCTACATTTCTGACTTCTACAAATGTCATTGTCCACAGATGAGGAGTGCGGCAGGGTGCGTTGCCCTGGGGCGTGGCGGGTGAGGCGCGGGGCGCGGGGCGAGGCGCCATGGAGGGGCGCCGCCGCTGGCTGCTGCTCGTGGCGCTCGTGGCGGCCGGCGCGCGCGCACAGGGCGGCCGGAGTGAGTCTACTGTTTATTTTATACTACACTGTATCATGGCATGGCACAACAAGGCTGCTAATTCTTCACCAGTCAAAACAGCTACAGAATGCATGATGTTTCACGCACAAGGGTGCGTCACTCGGGTTGCAATTTTTTCCGAATTACATATTTTTACATTTGTCTCGGACTAAACGCATCCGGTTCTAACACCGGTTCGGTACGCTGTCAATCACATGCGCCCCACCATCTCCCCACTTGAAGTCAGCGCTTTGTGATCGGATGCAGCGAACCGAACCAGGGCTGGAATCGGACCCGTGAAGTCGGAGACTAATTCCACGGCAGCAGGTAGCGGCGCCGCTGGAGTAGGGTTAACGTAGTAAAACTTTCGATAATTTGATAACCGATAGTTTTTAGTCGAAACACCCACACTATTGACAGTGCTTTCAATTTCAATGTATTTATTCATAAACATAGATTATATAACGTATATTGGAATTATAAATGTGGCTGCGCTATGTTTTGCCATACAGCGTACGAAATATTATTAGCTTATTTAATATATCGTAGGTGGTGGTACATCCTGATGTTCAGGATCGCCTGGGGAGGTACTACCCTCTTATCTATTTCTACCGTAATGCTTGCATTTCGGTGTTTCGGTTTGAAGGGTAAGAGAGCCAGCGTAAGAGCAAGCACATGAGGCAATCCATCTTAGGCCTCAAGGTTAGCAGCGTATCAAAAACCCTCTGATAATATGTGAGGTGAGATGTCTATGGGCGACGGTGACCACTTACCATCAGGTGTCAGCTAGTCTGCTCTCCTTATTCAATCAAATTAATAAGTAGACAGCAACTGGCAGGAAATTGCGTAGACATGGAGAAATGGCGTCTCTTGGTTGCGGAGGTCAAGATCCACTTTGAGTCTTTGAGCCAGCGGAGTAAGTAAGACTATCGGTAGTTTTGCAACGATAGAACGATCCTACTCGCCGCCACCCGCGCCGCTGGCCGTCCCACTACCCGCTACCGTCGACACCACGACCTTCTAGTTTATTCTACGGTCTCGCAGGTAGGTACTTTTCAGTAACATAAAATCTTATAATATTTAAATTTTACTCTCAAAATCAAATCGTAAAATAAATAAAATACCAATTTGGACATTAACATCGCAATAATAAAACTACACAACTGGCAACACCGGAAGTTGTCGCGGCGCCGCGTAATGCTCTCTTCCGGTTGGCGCCATTTTTGCCGTCATCAGTTTATAGCCCGGTACCCGAATGGCTATTTATTTTTAATTCAACGTTGTTTACAGCTTTTCTTTGTCGAAATGAGTTCCCGTTTTAGATATTGTACAAGTCGTTTAGATTTCAAAGGAATGTCAAAGACATACAGCGATTTACAAATCAAAAAAAATCTATCATAACACTAAAATATTCAATCGCTTAAAAAAAGTATAAATACACATATCACAATAAAAATAATGATTTATTAAATTAAAACTCTAAATCTTCACTTACCCTTTATTAGCGGTATTTAAAGAAATTAAAAAATAAAATTATAATTTTACCTTCCGCTCTGGAACTGCGCATGCCCCCAACCCATTGTCGTTACGAGTAAGATGGCTGCCGTGCCTAGAGATTTAAAATAAAAGTATTCCCTTGTAACAGGTAGTAATAAATCCGAAAAATGCTTGCCACCCCTGCCGTTAAGGAGTCTACACACACTCGTAATGAATCTGTCAGATCTGACGGCGATCGAATAAGTACCTATTAGTATTTATTCTGTGGTATTGGCTAGAGATAATGAAAGGTATCGCGTAGCAGCTATTACCTAGATCGACGGCAGCTATTAGATTGTAAGTAGTGGTTGTGTAAAATTGTAAACACATTTATATTTAATATTATTTTCATTATCATATTGACTACAGTGCTTTATAATTGATTACAGTATAACGGATAAAGACATGAGTGGATGCAGGTGATATGGTACAATTTAGAGATTTTAAGTAAATTAACTTTTCGGAATTATTTTGTAGATATTTCGTTGTGGTGTTAGTTTACCTGCCTATACAAATATAATGTCAAATAAAGAGGATCATTGAAAGTTTTTGTTTGCACATGAACCACTATGGGGTATGCTATCACCTTCACCCACTCATGTCTTCAATTATTTCTTGACGTATCTGCGTGTAACTATGATATCAAAAGATAAAATAAATAAATGAAATTGAAAAATGAAAAGTTTATCCGGGTATTGTTCGCAACCCCTGCCTTATGGAGTTTACATACTCTCGTACTCAGGAAGTATCGGCATTTTGTATTTTGCCCTCATTTAATCCACCCGTAATTAGAGTAAGGGAAGAACGGTAATTGGGGATTTGAGAAAGAGTTTTAAAAAAACGTGGCAATGTTAGAGCATTGGCCTACTGAGCTATCGCGACTCGCAACCTATCCCGCCGGTGTCAAACTAGTATAACGTCTGAAGGCAACGTACGATCTAACTAATTAAAATCCATTTACCTAATTTGAAGTTCTATCTTTGAATAGCGGTAATAATTTTATGATTGCGAATCCAATCTACATTTGCGCTACCGTTTCACGTTGAAATCCAAGATCGGGTAGTGTGTAGAACCTTCAAAACCAATTTCACCTTCAGCGGAGGCGAAGTCCCCTAATTGTTTAATCCGGTTTGTTCTGATTTGTGTGGCGGGTAAACATAAACAGCAATTTTTCCATCTACCCTCTGTAATGTTCAATTTCCGGCTTGCTCTGCTTAAATTAATAAGGGAATTGTGGGTAGAATCGATTAATAGTGGATCCGGGAAACGCCTGTACAACACACAACTATATTTGTATTTCTATTAGGTACTACGTAAGGATAGGACTACACGGCTCCGGTTCCATTCTGGTTCGATTCGCTCCATCCAATCACGAAGCGCTGATTACAAGAGGGGGTAGGCGGAACGCATGTGATTGGTTGCAGCGAACCGAACCGGGGCTGGAACCGGACGCGTGAAGTCCGAAGCTTATAATAGATTTTAATAATGGTATGGCAGAGGCTTGGGGAGGGGTACCACCCTTTTACCCATTTCTGCCGCAAAGCAGTAATACTTAATTTGCTGTGTTCCGGTTTGAAGGGTAAGAGAGCCAGCATAATTACCGGCACATGAGGTACTCCATTTAAGTCCTCGAGGTTAGCAGCGTGGAAACCTTTTACCATTACGCCTCTGCAAAGATTTTGAAACTGAATTGGATAAATGGGAGGAAAAATAGATTTATTTATTTTTTAATTTATTTTTTATACAGTATAATATACAGTAGCGTCTTAAATATATACCGCCAAACTGCTTAGCAGTTTATCGGCGGACATGTGACCGCCTTATTATAAATAATCATTATATTTTTATACTTACTTGCATAATATAATTGCACATAGCAGAAATAATAATGAGATTAATAAGTGCATTTCTATATATTTTTTCCGGATCGGGGCCTATTTGATGAAACAACAATCTTTGTAAATTAATTACAAGTCTAATATTGCAATATTGACGCTATCTTGTAAGGTGATTTCTATTAATGTTTTTAGACTTGTAATTACAAACGTTTGTTGTTTCGTAAATTTCAGTGGTTGAAAGAAGGTGTTACAGTACGGTCGCCAAGATAATGCGTTCCTGACACCTGTCACTTGAACATGACTAGTGATGGGTAATAAGTAGGTACACTATTATTTACTTTTCTACAACCGACCCAAGAAAAGAGTACCTATTATAAACCCAGAAATTAATAGCGCCCTCTCCTCTAGAATGATGATGTGAGCACTCACAACGAGCCAAAGGGTTTGGGCAAATGCACGTATAGTTATATTTGACATTTCAATTCGCGACTATGTATCTGAAAATGCTCACATCGCATGCGCCAACTGACAGACGGTTTCCATTAAAAATGGTCTCTATCTTTAGTGAGGAATCCTACATAGGGTAAATTTAAAAATCTTTTGTTATGTCAGTACCATTATTGGCATACTTTAAATTTTACTGCAATAAACATTCCTTATTTTCATTTTTATCTGAAGGGATCATTCCTCGTGTCCACAGACTCGGTGTTCTCCGACGACGGGCCCCGGTTCCTGTCCCGAGGGCACTCGTTCCGCACCGTGGTGGGCGACACGCTGCTCCTACCGTGCCAGGTGCAGAACTTGGGTAAGAGTCACCATTGCTTGCTTGCTTATCGCATGATTAGTGACCAACCTATTGTCAGAGTTCAGGCCGCCCGGGTGTTGTCGTTCGACAGCAGTCGTTAAACCATCTTAGAGGCCTACGGCTTAACGACTGCTGTAGAATGACAACAACTGGGACCGACTGCTTAACGTGCTTGCCGTGGCATGGAGGACCATCCTGGTACTGACCGCGCCCAACGTTAAGATTCATCATGTACCAATATGGGGTATGTCTTGTCATAGTTTAGTCTTTCGAACTATTCATCTTTAGTATTTCGAAGACTATCACTCGATCTTCCCTCTAGCAGTCAATCGGTCACCAGGGCCCTATTTCACGAAGCAACAATACAAGGATTGTTGCTTCGTGAAATAGATTACAAGTTAAATTAATATATCATAAAAATTACTGGCTATACCTTCCGAAATGTAACTTAGACATATATAAGAAAAATGTATGTTGTATGGCAATATACATTTATAATAAGTTACCATCTGAATTTAAAGCCATGCCGTTAAATGAATTTAAGAGGAAAATGTATATTTGGTCGATGAATAATTGCTTCTACAGTTATAAGGAATTTTTTGAACACAAAGTTAGTACTTAATAATATTTGATATAAATAATTTGACATTTAAATTAAATTGACATGTAATCACTATATTAATATTTCTTGTAAATAGTTCTTGTAATCTGAAGCGTATTAGTTAGCTACGTATCATTTTTTTTTTTACATTTTATGTTATCTATTATATAAATTTGCACACCACAATGTGGTAGGATATGCTGGAACTATCTATGTAATTTTAAGATCCTTCATAACGTATATTCTTGCAAATAAAAATTCATTTTATTTCAATTAAACTATTAAATGTTGCCATTTTAGTCATCTTGTTACTTCGTAATCTGGGGTTCAGGGCCCTCTTTCACGAAGTAACAATCTTTGTAATTACATGTCAAAAATGGCAACAGTGACGCGATTTTGTATGGGGATTTCTATTAATGTTTCGTTTTTTTACTTGTGGATTGTTACTTCATAATCTGGGGTCCAGCAGGGAGCTTAGGTTGTTACCTGAATATATTTTGTAGCACATGTAAAATACCGGTCACCGATACCGTTAACCTCCGACTTTGCTTTTGAGCGTCAAATTAATCAACCATATTCCGTACACGATCTGTAATGGCGACAATACGACATTTATATTAATTTATTCCCATTGAATTGTATCCAGGTTCCCTGGTGCTGCTGTGGCGGCGAGGCCCGGCCGTGCTGACGGCAGCTAGCCTGATGGTGACACGGGATGAGAGGTTCCGTCTTGTAGACGGGTACAACCTGCAGATAACTGATGTGGGCCCGCAGGTAAATTATTCGAGGCAAGCACTGGAAGAAAGCCGCTAAGAACAAAAGTTATTTTTCGAGAAAATTGAAAAAAAAAACTCGCGTCAAACTGGTTTTTTAATGTCTTAAAGCTCTTTTTTTTAATTTTTGGAGTTTTCTGAAATTGCCAATTTCTCGAAAATTTCTTACTTTTTGCACTTTGCTAGGCCGCTGTCTTCTTCCGTATCAGGGCAGTATTTTATAGGATACATCTTGGAGAGTGTCCATCGGAGTATGTGAAGAGAAGAGACGAATTACAGTAGAGGAACCAAGAGAATGTTGATCAAGATAGCAAGAGACACAGCGTGAAGATATTATGTATGTAGATTAAACATTAATACAGGTATTTTGCTACACTCTGTATATTCCGAGACCTGCGCCATAGACTTGGACTTCACAAAGCCGGTTTCATTCCGGTTCGGTTCGCTGAAATTATTCAGAAAGCACTGATTTCAAGTAGGGAGAGGGCGGAACCAGGATGGAACCGGACTCGTGTAGTCCAGCGCGTAGAATAAGATGTTTTTTGGAAATTAAGTGGCACCCCGCGGGCGGGCTCTGGGCCCGACGACTTTCTGTTTTGAGGTGTCATACGCAATACATGTGTAAGTAAGTTGTAATACACACCCTTCGACGTTTACGTGACATCTTTTATTTTTCAAAGAACCCGTTATACGAAACACGTGGGACACTCAAAGTTTTGCAAAAATAAAATGTTCTACAGCTTACAGTTTTGTTATTACATCTTCTCAAAGTACTCTCCACAAACGTCTATACAAAGTTTCATGCGTCTTCTCTTTCAAAACATTTCTTCAAGTCCGAAACTAGACACCTCTTTTACTACCTGCTCGAATGCAGCTAGTGCATCTTCCGACGATGAAAACTGTTTCCCTAAGAGTGAATTTTTATTTTGGGGAATAAAAAGAAGTCACACTTCCCGATTCAATCTGTAATATATGCTGTATCTCCTCATATGTAATTCGCCTATATTTATTAATTAAATTTTTCATTGCTAGCACGTTTTCTTCTCTAAGAGCCGTCAAAGGGCAACCACTTCTTTCTTCGTCCGCCAAAGTCAGTCGACCGCGCTTAAATTCGTTATAGCAGCGGTATACGGTTGCCTTAGAAGGGCCTTTGTCCTTAAATGCCATTTGAAGTTTCACAAACGATTCCTCCAGATTTAAGCGGCATTTAAAATCATAAAAAATCATAGCTCGAAAATGTTCCCGGCGCAAGTCCATCTTTCAGTTAGATACGATTTTTCTATTTAGGTCGTACAAAAATGTGAAGGGAAATTTGAATTTGGAATGTTCGTATTTTTCTTTTAAATAGTTTTACTTTAGCACTTAGTAACAACAAGCCAGTGCCTCAGACATAAAAACTTTTTTTTTGCATAACTTTCTGCGATATATTTCGCACCAAGAAACCTAGCTCCCATACGTATTTCGGAGACATTCGTCGCAAAATTTCTGTCAAACGATGGACAGCACCGACCACCGTATTTATTTGGTAAACACCCGATATTGAGCGACAATGGTCCGGGGAACCAGTGGGAACTATCGGTGTCAGTCGCTTGTTCTAATTGCTGTGTGACGATAGCCGCTGGGTATTTACTGGCCGGCTCTGTGGCGACGTGAGGACACTGTTTACTTACACTGTGTCCGTTCCGTCTTTACCCTAAGGGCTCATGTAGCCTGATGGGGCCAAGAAATGCCGAAACGCATGCCCATATATTTTTATTTAATTATATACACACATAGACTCACTTTCTCATACTAGATACATGTTTACGTACGGTTTTGATGTTTTCATTCACCTTTTTGTAACTTTCTAAAAGGGCCCCCAGACTTGTAATTACAAGGAATATTGCTTCGTGAAATAGGGCACTGAACCCCAGATTACGAAGCAACAATCAACAACAATCCTTGTCTAAAATGGCAACATTTAATGAACATCGTGAGGAAACCTGCACACTGAGATAACCAGTGTGTGATATGGGAAAGGCAATGGCAAACCACCTCATTAAATCTGTCAAGAGAGTCGTTCTATGTGATTAATTCCTCACAATGATCACGACCCTCAGCAATGAGGAATACGGTTTAGAAGAAAAAAATGGCTCCCATACTCTGTGTGCGCAAGGGCGGTCGCTCTAAGACGATCCTGACTGTGTCCCATATAAAACGAAAGGAAATTTCTCACAACGATTTTTAGGCCATCTCAAAATAGATTTCTATGGGTTTTTCGATCCGATTCTGTTTAAAAATCGCTGCAGTGTGCTAAAAGCGTTAGCCCTACTTGTGTTAATGCAGTTAATTTTTTATTAACAAATGGAGGCCCCATTTGATAATAAATTTTACGAACCAGCAATCTATGATTATAATTACAAGTCTAAAATAAAGTAAACAACAAGGCATTTCTATGAATGTTTCTATTTTAGACTCGAAATTACAAGTATTGTTGTTTCGTAATCTGGGATCCTGATGGTAGGTAAGTGATGCGCTTAGATTGAGTGCCTCATGTGCTGGTAATGTAATTACGCTGGTATTCTTACCCTTCATACCGAAACGCAGCAAAGCAAGCGTTGCTGCTTTGCGGCAGAATGGGTGGTATATATATATATATATATATATATATATATATATATATATACTACCCCAGGCTGCACTGAAAAGAATCGGGGTGGGTAGAAGTCGAGGTTTGAAGGTTTTTATTATTTCATGAATTCAAATTTCGCCCTCGGCGCTCACCATCTTGGTCAACCTGCTTCGAGACGGTGTCATGTTTCTGGGCTTCTTTATTTCTTAAATGATGAAGACGTATCCTCTCCGCTTCCGAAAGTGGCTTTGATCGGTCGCAAACGGGATTTAATATGTTAATTTTAGCCTTTTTTTCTTTCGATCTTGCCATTTTCACTTCCAATCAACGTCAGAACTTTATTAAAATCGCAAGCCGTATTTTTTAACGTTATACTCTTTTCTTTAAAATACAGTTTATTTGGTCCAAATCCGTCGAATAGTTTCGACGCTAGCTCACTTTAAACTGAGCGTTAACCGCGCAACATCTCATTTTTTTGTTTTCAATTGCGCGGACTATTACTTTTCTAACTCTTAAAGTTTCGTTACACGAAGCTCTCGAAAGTACATATTTTACGTTACACAATTTTTCATGGATGACCACTCTTATTATTTGCTTATGCAATTCTCCGTTCAACTCCTAATAAACTTGGGAAAGTTATTGCTTTAATTATATCTATTTTAGTTTTAATTATTTTACCTTTTACATTTAATAAACAAATTCAAGAAATGAAAGGATCAAATATTTAAAATAATTGTATAAAGGGAATATTAGTAAATAAAATTGTATTTTAAATTATTATTTTTAATTAAAATTTTATATTTTATTAACCTAACGTAAGACATTCATTTGAATTCATGTCAAAAATAACCTGTTTGATATAGAGCATATAAATTAACTGTATTCATCTGAACACATTACTTAATAGACACGATTAAGATCTTGGTTGAAGTGAACGAGCCAACATTATGCTACTGCTACTGCTCGCTCATATTGAAACAAGCTTTTGCTTGAAGTAAACAATTTTCTTTTAGTGTGACTTAGCACAGAGTCATACCACCTACAGTTATGTTTCCTCTCATCCCGTACAATTAGAGGGGGCCGGGTGCGCTCTCTATTCTAAACATAATAGAACAAACTATATAGCACTGTCCAAATAGCCTAGGGCCCAAACGCATTGTTTAGTTTATTCCCGTCACAGTCGATACACCTTTACGACCATATTTAATAACTCCGAAACACCCGCACAATTTTGTTCGAAAGCATCAAAAAATGCTAAGCGGTACCCTGAATGGTAATTGGCATGAAAAAATATGATAATTGCGACATAAAAAGCATAAAGAGTATAAAAACCTTTTTTGCGGTTGCCGCTCGTTATTTTTTATGTGTGGCAACACTGAGGTACGATTCCCGTGCGATTCTTGGCGACTTGTTTTTAGGTGCCAATTTTCTTTTGTTTTATAAGGTTGTGTCTTATATTTTATGAGTTTTTGGTCGGCTACGTAAACATAATAAACAATTATTATATCTTTCATAAGTTTAGTTATTTTCAGTCTGAATAGATCTGAAACTAGGGTAATAAATTCCGACTATTATTCTTCCCCCTTCTGACTATGTAATAACGTCAAGAGATACTTAAACTAGGTATTAGGTTTTATTTTGACAAAACCAATCTTACTTTTTTTATTGTATAAGAAAAACAGACGAGCAACTGGGTATGACCTCTGATGGTATGAGGCCTATGAGGTCACCGTCACCCATAGACATATCACCTCACTATATTGTTATTAGATAGTTTTCAATGCGCTGCTAACCTTGAGAAATTCTTAACCTACAAAACGGAAAATAACAATGCTAGCATTGCTGCTTTGCGGCAGGAATAGGTAAAGTGGTACCACCCATGATGATGCTGACTCTGCACAGAGTCATACCACCTTCAAAAGAATTTCCTAATTTGGTCCTAATAAGTAAAAAAGTAGGATTCTGACATCTCATTCACTTCGATTGTCATTTTTCACGTCTGTGAGATACGGCGTGAAAATAATTAAGTGTTTTCCAATGAAGGAAAAACTCCAGTTAATTAAAGGGGAACATAAAGTTTCCTTTTAAAATGGAAATGTTATCTGAAAAATGAAATTGAATTTTTTATTTCGATTACTTAACAGAGTATCCGAGTGAAGCGACTCAGATACTGCTCAGTGAGTTTTAAGAACTCTCTTACTTAGTTCTTGAGATTAATGGCTCTGCGTCAAAAAATAATTCTTTTTATATCGCAATCGTATCGTTACTAAATATTAGAACGTGAACACTTTCATTCGAATACATTGATGTTCTAAAGTTGCAGGGCCGTTTCACGAAACCACAATCCTTGTAATTACAAGCCCTAACTAGATCAATTTGATAGGTTCTAGATATACCTACTTATTAAAACAAGTTCATCATCATCATTATCAGCCGATCTTATCTCCAGCCCAGCAGTGGGCTACAGATAAGATAGTCCTCTTCTTTCGTGCCATGTTAAACGCTCCTGCTCTATTCTCGTCCATATTCTCCCCGCCATTTTAACGATCGATGGACGTTGGACAAAGGATATAACGAAGTGATGTCCGAGGACATGGCGTAGACTTGTAGTAGAGTAGTAGTAAAAAAATGTAGGTACTTTTAAGGTAGCTACTTATACTTGCAATAAAAATATTTGACTTACTTTGTCCCCAGGACGCGGGCGACTACGTGTGCCAGATCTCGGATCGCGTAGCTCGAGACCAAGTGCACACGGTGGAGGTGTTGGTGCCGCCGTCGGTGCGCGCGGCGCCGGAGTCGCGTCACGCAGCGGCGCGGCGTGGCGGCGCGGCCGTGCTCGAGTGCCGCGCGGCTGGCAACCCCGTGCCCACTGTCACGTGGCACAAGCTGGTGAGTGTTGCTCTGATTTTATGCTTGTAATTATAAAAGTTGTAACTTCGTGAAACGAGATCCCAGAGATAACGAAGCAACAATCCTTGTAATTACAAGTCTAAATTGGCAACATTTATAGAAATCCCCATACATAACAGCATCAATGTTGCCATTATAGACTTGTAATTACAATTACAAGTATTAATTGGCAACATTAATAGAAATTCCCTTACAAAACAGCGTCAATGTTAGTTTTAAACTTGTAATTACGAGGATTATTGCTTCGTAAAATAGGGCCCAGCTGAAATTGTAGAAACGTCCTTACGTTATCTAGATATATCAAATAAAATATCTTTTAAATTAATACCCATGTATCCTACATTTCAGAACGACACCAACACGCGGCTGGGTGAGGGCCCGCAGCTGCAGCTGTCGCGGCTCGAGCGGCACCACAGCGGACGGTACGCCTGCACCGTAGACAACGGGGTTGGCCCGCCCATTGTCACAGAGTTCCAGCTGCAAGTGCTGTGTAAGTGCTTTCATAATCTTGTACAAAAAGCTAAACACCCTACTAGCTTGAGGGCGGTCAAATCTAAAGCTAAACCTAAATAACACTGTCACGCCCACTCGTATACTAGATTGTGTACGAGCGAGTAAACGGGGCTTAATCTATATAACTTAATTTAAAATTAGTGCGGCATGAGATGACAGTTTTTTTCGACGTCGTTTACCAACGAAAACCCGCCCCTTCAGGCCAGAAGTCCACACTGAGGAAGACTTAGCGGAAACGCGAATTTTATATGAGTTGAAACCAGAGGCCTACTGGACTCCAACTGTTTCCATTTCACTCCAATTAGCGTTCTCGATTCCTCGATCTGGCCCTGGATCATAGTTTGGAGATGATGGCTCATGTCATCCAACGTCAAAGGTCGTGACTTAACTCTAAGAGAGATCTCTGCTAGCAAACCCTATAAAGCGACAATTTGATATGAAAGGCAGTGTGCACTAAGTGTACATTTTATATTGTAAACAAAGACATTATTATTGATCTTTCCCTTTCTATTTTATCTCAGACCCGCCGGAGATCACGGTGGAGCGTTCGTGGGTGCACACGGGTGAGGGGTTCCGGGCCGAGCTGCTGTGCACTGTGCTCGCCGACCCTCCGGCGGAGGTGAGTATTTCTACCAACTAAAAGAATGTAAATGTTGGTATGCATCGGGCGTGGAAGGAAAAGTTGGGGTCGTCTTAGACTGACCTTTAAAGATCTGGTTAACAGACTGCTCTTAGATTTTAATATACAGAGCAGAAGACCCTAACGGCGAGCATGCGTGACATGACGAATGACAGTAGAGGAAGCAAAAAAGGCGTGCCGAGACAGAGGTTCGTGGCGCTACATTCTTTCTGCCTACTCCGCATGGGACATTGCGTGAATTTGTATATACGTATAATGTAATTTGGTTACTGTCGCAGGTATCATGGTACCAAAACTCGTTCCCGCTGAGCGCGTCGGAGCGTGTCACCATGTCCGCTCGGGGCAACAACCACACGCTGCTCATAGCCAACGTGCAGCAGGAAGACTTCGGCAACTACAGGTACAGGGTTACGACTTACGTCACAGAATAATTAATAAGCTACATCCCTCTCCCATCTGTATTCATTAATTTACTCGCATCCGTCGTATCACAAACTAGGACTCATGTTACAATATAACTATGTGACAGTTAAATTACTATATAACCCCTGTTCCTCTCTTCCAGCTGCGTAGCAGACAACAGCCTGGGCCGGGCCCGGCAACACGTGGAGGTCTCAGGCCGGCCAGGCCCCGCGCGCTTCACGTCGCCGCCGCTCGCCCGCCGGCCCGCTGCCTACACGCTCGCCTTCTCCGTCGACAGCTACCCGCCATTAGACGAGCTGCGGTTACTTTATAGACAGCTAGCGGTGAGTATAGATCGGGACTCTAAATTACGAAGCAATAATCCTTGTAAATTCAAGTCTAAAATGGCAGCATTAATAGAAATCCCCATATAGAATATCGTCAATGTTGCCATTTTAGACACTAAACCTTTGAAAAAATAATACTTTTTAATTCCGCGAGGGTATTCCTTATAGCATCTACGAGGCAATCTATTATTTACGTTATATTTCCAGGTACGTAGTTAACTGTCCAATAATAATGAAAAAAAATAAAAATCCGACTTAATATTTTCGCCTTTCTTTTTTCTGGTCATCATCAGGGCAACAAAGCAACAATATTTCACGAAGCAACAATACTTGTAATTACAAGTCTAAAATGGCGACATTAACACTGTTTTGTACGGGGATTTCTATTAATGTTGCCATTTTAGACTTGTAATTACAAGTCTAAATTAGTAACATTGACGCCATTTTGTACAAATTACTAGTGTTGCCATTTTAGGCTTGTAATTATAAGGATTGTTGTGTAAATGTATTCAATCAAAAATCAAATTCTGGGGGCGCGAGGAGGCGGACAGTAGTGACAGGCAGTTATAATACGTACATTACTGTCCTCCTCGTCGTCCCCGCCCTGCGATCCTCGGCGCCTGCAAGAAGCAGCTTCCCGGCCGGTACTTTTGATTGTATTGAGCACATTTCCGAACAACTTGACAAAAATTTTAAATTTCAAAATATTAGTTTTACAGGTGGTAGATCCTGGTGTGAATGATCGCTTGGGTTGGTACCACCCTCATCTATTTCTGCCATAAATCAGAAATGCTTGCATTTCTGTTTCGGTTTAAAGCGTAAGAGAGCCAGCGTAATTTCCGGCACATGAGACAATCCATCTTAGTCCTCAAGGATAACAGCGCATCAAAAACCCTCTAATAATAATACAGTGAGGTGAGGTGAGGTGAGACGTCTATGGACGACGGTGGCCACTTAGCATCAGGTGACCCGTTTGCTCTCCTTCTTTTTAAAAAGTAAAGAAAAGTAAAAAAGTCCGTCACCAAACCTACGTTCACAAATTAATAAATTTTAATTCTGTCCGCAGATAAACGAGTCTTTCCAGCAGCCGGGCCGCTGGCACGACGTGGTGATCCCTGCGCCCGCGCCGCTGGGGTCATTGACCCACCGCGTGACGCACGAGCTCAGAGGGCTCGAGCCGGGAGCTGTGTACGAAGCCATAGTGCAGGCCAAGAACAGATACGGGTGGAACGAGGTGATGGGTATAGGGTTAACCCCTTAACTTGTGGGAGTATTATAGTTTTGCCATTTAAAAAATGATCGGAATGAAATGTTACCGACAGCTTAACGTGCTCTCCGAGGCACGGATGGGCTCCGTTCAATGGAGTGGTTTCTGACCGCGCCCATTGTTACTTAACCTGCACGATCACTTTCAGATCAAGGTCACAACTTTACTAGGCTACGAGCTCCTCGCCCCGAAACCCATATTATCCCCGGGAACCCCTAAACCACCACTCCCTACCACGAAACCTCAACCATCTCCATCTGAAATCTGCACATACAAAATTGAACTCAATCTTGATAGACTCTAATACCTGGGCCCAATTTCACGAAGCAACAATCCTTGTAAAAACAAATGTAAAATGGCAACATTGACGCCATTTTGACGGGGATATCTGTTAATGTTGCCAATTTAGACTTGTAATTACAAGGATTGTTGCTTGGTAATATACCGTATTTACAAGTGCAAGTTACGCGGTATTTGAGTAACCCCGACGATATAGTATTGATCAATCATTTATGTTTAATTTCAGGTTAGCGACATCTTCCAATTCCACACGCTAGGCGGCACACACACAGCTCACGCAGACGAACTAACACCAATGTTCGCGTCGGCAGCCAAACACATGGTGAGCTGTTCCGCCGTCGCCCTCGCCTTATATACCCTCCGAGCGCTCGCCTAATTGGTCGACGTCAGCCAATAAGAATGCGACGGCATTTTGGCGGCAAGTCTGACTTTGCGGATGGAATTTTTCGAATTTTGTAATCGATTTTTAGTGTGAGTCGGATGGCATTGATCATGGTTCCAGTTGCAATACCAGTTCTGTTTTCTTTCAGTTACCAATAGCTTAGTTTTAACTGTTATCGCAACTATGAAACCATGTTATCTGGGTAATGTATGTAAGTTTTGTTTAGATTTTATTAACAGTTCTTTTTATAGCAAGAAATAATTTTTATTTATGACGATATTCATTTAAATTTGCGAGTAGCTATTGAGATATCAAAATCGAACAATATATCTGCTATTTTTGTGGACTGTTAAAACATAATAGTGCTTGGAATTTTGATTTTTGTATGCAACACCAAAGTTTAATATTTAAAAATTCATACCTAAGTGTATTGAAGTGTTGTGAAATAAAATAGACTGCGCTTTTTTTTTTAGATTTTACTTTATTTTTATAATATAGGTATTTTTAATTTCAATTTAATTTTCAATCTTTAATTTTAGAATATCGCGGAATTGCTTATTTAAGTATTTATACTGTAAATATTATACTATTGGATCGAAAATTGTGAAACCCCGAAATGCTTAATAATAAAAAATGTCTACGATATTTTTTTCTAAGATAATGATTCCAATTCCGGGATGTGACTCGCTAATCGTCGCTAAATGAAACGTCCCGCTCACTCCTACACAATCTAGTATACCTATGAGTGAGTATCACAGTTTCATTTAGGTTTCTATTAGAGTTAGCGGTCAGCCGGTTATCCTGAAATCGACACCATCACCAATGCCGATTTTATTGATTATAAAGGTAACTCGACCTGAGCCATAATTCACAAAACAATTCTTGTAATTACAAGCCCAAAAATTACCTATAATATTAAATTAGTTCATCAATTGTAAAGCTGGTTGAATTCGGTGTTTTTTTGTAATAAACATGTCAATACTCATCTAATAAGTATATACAAAGTGTTGCCACTATAGCACAGAATTAATAATAGTTCGCTATAGGCTTGTAAGTTGTAGTTTCGTGAAACAGGGCCTTTGTAATTTTTAGTACAGGCAAAATATTTTTTGAACTAAAAAGCTACAAATGGGGATCTTTTATCACGTGTAAAGGATCACCATATGAATACGGTAAAACAATAAAATTTCACTAAGTAATTAGTTCGTCTGGAGCGTCGGTGGCGCCGTGGCTAGGACGTCGGACTCCCTGGTTCGAAACCATGCAATGTCATGTACCAATGAGTTTTTCAGTTTTTTCGAAAGACTTACGTACATTTACCGACTGCTCTGACGGTGAAGGAAAACATCGTGAGGAAACCTGCACACTGAGATAACCAGTGTGCGAAATGGGGAAGGCAATGGCAAATCACCCCATTAATTCTGCCACGAGAGTCGTTCTATGTGATTAATTCCTTAGAATGATCACGACCCTCAGCAATGAGGAACACGACTTAGAAGAGAGAAGAGAAGTAATTAGTTCTAGGTTTCATGTGATTTCGTTCTAACCTTTCCTGTATTAATAGTTTGAATTGCGACCTCGATAAAAAAATACAATTTAAGAATTTTGATCAATGTTTTATAGAGAGTCTCCCGCGCTTTTGTCGCGTCCACACCAGCTTTTTTCATTGTCTTGCAAATTGTTTTACAGTAGTGCTTTTCAAGTAAGAATGCTGTTTTTTATTCGAAGAACGTCTACAAAATGTGATTAATGTGTGGGACAGTGAAGTAAAGTCAAATAAGACGCTGCAGCCCGATCCGTACTTGGCTGGATTTTGAAGAGCCATACTGCGTCCGGGACGCCTTCTTCTTTGGGTCGGATGGCGCAGAAGCGTGGAAGATTCTCCCAGATAGCATTGAAATGTGTCACACCAGCATTTTAATTAAGACTTGCAAGAGTTGTTTACATCAGACATGGCTGTATGGGCTCAGTTCCCTTTGCCTTAAAAAAACAAACAACAACAATGTTTTATATTAATGTTTTTATTATTTTACATTTTTGTATTTCACCAAATTTTATAACAAAAAAAGTAATATGTTTATCAGTGTCACATCCATATAAATGAATTTACTAATAATATTATAGTAATATTTAATATTTAAGCAATAAACCGTGTTAGTGATAATTAATACTATTTAGATGATAAAAAAATGTGTATTTTTATCTTTAAAAGGTCCTATTTTTATTTTTATGTTGTGTAGAATTTTTTGAGAAACGTATTCTAGGTGCAATATTAATTTTAGACTAAATTCGAAAGCAATATTTGTACACATCACTAGTTCCATTTATTTATATTAAAATTAAGATATTTAAAATAATATTTTAATCACATAACGAATATTTCATATTTTTTTATTTTTTTTATAATAGCCTATAGGCTGTCCCACTGCTGGGCAAAGGCCTCCCCTCCTCCTTTCCATTTTTCCCTATCCTCGGCGTCCTTATACCATCCTTTTTGGAAGTGGTCGATATCGTCCTTCCACCTACGCCTGGGCCTGCCTCGGCGCCGCTGTCCGTCTTGTGGCACCCAGTGCATGGCGGTCTTTGCCCACCTTTCCGGATGCATGCGGCATACGTGGCCTGCCCAGCCCCACTTCAGTAGAGATGCTTTAGTTATTGCATCAGCGATGCGTGTTTTGGAGCGCAGGGTCGTGTTCCTGACGCGATCCGTCCTTTTCACGTTGAGTATGCTACGCTCCATAGCACGCTGGCAAACTTTGAGTTTGGACTTTTGATGTTTTGTCAGCGACCATGTCTGAGCACCGTAGGTTAGGATGGGCAAGATACACATGTCGACGAGTTTTCGCTTGAGCGACAGTGGAAGGCTACCCTTCATTACTGATTATTTATTAAAAAAAACTTTTTATATACCTATCATGCGTTCGAGACAAGTTTTTTGTATATTTTTCTTTTGTGTGTTTTTTAATATTTTTTTACTCTGACCAAGATTTAAAAAACCGAGTCAAGAGGGCGCGCTCTTAAAAAATAGTTCCATTTAATTGCGCAATTATGGTGAGGGTTTTTTATATTTCTGGTCAGAGTATACCTCAACTTCCGTCATTGTAACAAATATTTATTATGTATTTTAAGAAATAAATATTCGGCCATAAAACTTTTTCGAATGAATTTAGTCCGTAATTTTTTCTAGAAAATTTAAATAAAAAGTATAGTTTGGACGAAAAATTGTAAAAATTTGATGGGCTGTAGAAAATCGCCTCTTTTTTTTGAACCGACTCCTGTAAGTAGTTAATAATAAACGTGTAAGTTTATTACAAAAATACCAATTGTTTTTTATTTGCATAACTAAGGACCCCTCTGTCATGATTAAATTTACTTGAGTGGGATTCCCCTCACTATTTGTGTTATTCGTATTGATAAGGCACATCACTAGGAGTTGTCGACCGTGCGTGATGGCGTCCTGTAGAAGTATTATAATTGAGTTCTGAATAAATACGTTAACTCCAGTGCAAACCTTTTACTTTATTGACACCCTCTGTGCCTCGGAGAGTACGATAAACTATCAGTCCTGATTTCGAACGACAGCAGCCGATACGAAATAGTCAAATGTTGACTGGAAGAGACCCCAATAGATAAGCCCGCCTTTAGTTCTTTTGATGTTTTATTTTAAGTTAGGTATAATGTGCAGCCGCAAAAGTACAAATTCTAAACACATGGCGTTAATTTTTTTAAATGTTTTTATGTCATTATCTGCATTAAACGACGCAGATTCCATATCAGTTTTAAAAAGATTTGTAACATCTTTTAAATTAACGAAAAAATGGACTGGACACATTTAACGTTTCCACCTTATTAACTCTTTATTGTACACACACAATATAATACAAACTTTTACAAAAATATGTGAAACAAAAAGGGTTATCTTACTTACTTATCTCTAAGAGAGATATCTTCCAGCAAACCCCATAAACCCTACCTTGTATACTGATCGTACCCTACTTCAGATAGAATGTCTGTCACTTTTCTAATTAGACAT
Source organism: Hofmannophila pseudospretella (assembly GCA_947369225.1). Lineage (NCBI taxonomy): Eukaryota > Metazoa > Arthropoda > Insecta > Lepidoptera > Oecophoridae > Hofmannophila > Hofmannophila pseudospretella. The sequence continues at coordinate 15,487,549 of OX376312.1, read as the reverse complement.
AATAAATTCTTACAATGTTCTGCAACTAGACATTCTGAATAAGATAACAATTTTGGATAAAAATTGCGGCATCCTTTGCCTGCGCTCCCACGGCGGCGGCGTGCGGGACTGGGATGTCGAACGTAAGTGAATTGACTGACCTATGTGTGCAAAGACCCCGCTAGTGCTGCGCGTTTTTGTTTTGATGTAGAATACATATTTTGTTCAATTGTATGAAAATAAAAAGTATTCAATTTTGACTTTAAATTTTGCATAGAAAATCTATACCAGTTACAATTTTGAACCCTTCAATATGACTACAGCCTTTCGTTACACCCTGTATATTAAAAGAAGATGGATTTCGCTCCCATACAAAGTGAGGCTCAGTGATTTAACTTGTTAATTTACAAATAAAATACCAAGACATTACAGAATAAAATTGAACTCGATCTATGGTCACAACGCTATTTTTATTTTATCATAAACTGGCAACACAGGAAACGTCAGTTTAGTCCTCCTAATTGTTTTTTTTTAAGGCAAAGGGAACTGAGCCCATACAGCCATGTCTGATGTAAACAACTCTTGCAAGTCTTCATTGAAATGCTGGTGTGACACATTTCAATGCTATCTGGGAGAATCTTCCACGCTTCTGCACCATCCGAACCAAAGAAGAAGGCGTCCCGGACGCAGTATGGCTCTTCAAAATCCAGCCAAGTACGGATCGGGCTGCAGCGTCTTATTTGACTTTACTTCACTGTCCCACACATTAATCACATTTAGTAGACGTTCTTCGAATAAAAAACACCATTCTTACTTGAAAAGCACTACTGTAAAACAATTTGCAAAACAATGAAAAAAAGCTGGTGTGGACGCGACAAAAGCGCGGGAGAAACTCTTAGTCCTTCTAATAAAAAAATACTACTCCAGAAGTACATCTTTTAATAAGGAACAAACACACTAAGTCGTGTGGAACAGGAGTTTTGTTTAGCCGCTGGTGGTGGTAAAGACATTTTTGGACTCTAGCTCCTATCCCACACTTTCTTCCAGTATGATTTGTGTGGATGAATCCACAGGATCCACAGGATTAGACAGTCCAGGCAAAAGAAAAAAAGAAATTTGTTTCAACTTTATTTACAATTTTAAAACACACTGTAACGAACCAAATAAAATAACACTATAAATAAACATATTAGATTATTCTCACTATTGTTGTACACCTAGCGATATTTTCGAATTAGAAGTCTACACTTAAACCACGACGACACCTTTACCCCTATCGGTGACACCTTTACCCTTATAGGTGACACTCTTTACCCCTATAGGTGACACTCTTAACCCCTTTACCGCTAGGTGTCACATTTCATGCTTAAGCCTTAGAACCCTGCAGCAATTTTACAACAGAATAGGGTATTTCACTTTTTTTTTATTACATCAACCAACTTACACGGACATTCTGATGGGTCTGAAATTAGTTTTTCAATATATCAACTAACACTAGAGAAATTAATGGCTAAGTTAGTATGGGGAAATGTTCCGTCCCTGTCCTAAAAAGGAACCGATTAATCAGTTAGTAATCAGAAGGTAGAAAGAAACGGCAATAGCAATTTGTGACGTCACTCTACTGTCGTGCCATATAAGTCCTTATATGTTAAAAAGGGGACAGCATCTCTCCAGCTTTAACCATTAATATCTCTGGTGCCAATTGAGATATCAAAAAACGAATTTTAGGTCCATTCTCAGAATGTCCGTGTGAGTTGATTGATGCATGAAATAATAAGTTCATTGATACAATAAAAAAATACTCAAGTACCCTATTGTGGTCCTCATCATCAGCCTATTAATGTACCCACTGTTCGGCCCAGTGTTTCATTTACTCAGACATGCAGATGTCCTCACGATATTTTCCTTTACCGTTAGAGCAGTCGGTAAATGAACGCAAGTCTTCGAAAAATGCGAAAAACTCAGTGGTACATGGCTTTGCATGATTTCGAAGCCGGACCTCCCGTCAGACTGTACTAATCGGAGTACACATCTTGGTAGACGACTGTGGAATCGTCGTTGACATCGTACTCCGTCGAAACATCGTCGTCGTATCTCAAGGTAGCCTCTTCCGCTTTATGCACGGGTTCCTGATGACAAATATTAAAATTTTTTCGTCACAGAAATCGGACTACTAACGCCCTCTGTTCCACAACAATGACGTGAGCACTGACAGCACAGCACACGGAATTGACCCATAGGTCATATATTTTCATACATTTGACAAATCAATGCCCCACTAATGTCCCATACATAAATAAAATGCTCAAATCGCTGGCGCCAAATGGCAAACGCGGTTTCCTTATAAAACTTCTCTAGCGAGCAAACTATCATATTTGTCTATTTATATTTGAATTACATGGTGACACGGGGGGGGGGGCAAGGTGACAGCTATGTCAATGGGTGATATTTTTACCCCTGGGTGACTCTTTTACCCTCAGATAACAACCTTGATTAAGGATCTGCTGACAGTTGTTGGCAGACAATCTCACCCAGTGACACCATTAATCATCAATGACACCTTTATTCTCTAACCCTCAGGTGTTGCTTTACTCCTAGGTAATATTATAATCCCTGAGTGACACCCTCACCCTTCAATGACACCTTTACCACTGGGTGACACTGTCTCCAATAGGTGACACACTGAATCCGTAGGTGACACATTTACTCCCCATATAACACCTTTACCCATGGGTGACATCCTAACTCTAGGTGTCACTGTAACCCCTGGGTGACATTCGAGACGGGGTTATGTCGAATTTTTACCCACTTAAATCCCCTAGTTGGCTCCAATATCTCCTTGAATCTTTACCCATAAGATACTTAAGTGTCATGTTAAAACCTGTTACAACGTTATTCTCACCTCATGAACTATCCCAGCTCGTTGCAACTCCTTAAGTTTCCTCGCTTTACTCTTGTACGGCGCGGGTAGTCTGAGATGAACGGTTCGCACGTGAAGCTTCATAGAATTTGATTGGGAGAACGCTTTGCCGCATTGGGGACATTCGTAGGGTTTCACGCCGGTGTGGACCTGGGAACAATACGTATAAGGTTTTTTTAAATACGAAAACGGGGCTTAATCGCGTCGGTATTTCATTTTGATCAACTAGAATGTAGTTCCCTTTGTCCGACGTTAAAAATGAATACAAATCGTGTAAGTTTAAAATCTCAATAAGTATAAAAATTGGAAAATCTCTTTTAATCTCTCTCTTTTGGCTCGATTTATTTAAAACCTTAGCTTTGCATACTTTCGCTGACAAGGGAGACTGGGGCGTTAAAAATAGCTAGAATTCTGCTTACGTAATACTTGAACGGCCCCAAACATAACATAACCTAAATTTTTTGCTTTCAATGACAATAATTTGACATTAATTTATATTGGATGATTTTACAAGATTTTTGTTTAATAAACTTTAAATTAGCACGTAAAGCCAAATATCAACTTGTAGATACGTACCTTTCCACCAAATTCCTTCAGACTCGCGCCATGGCCATTTCAAAATAGCAGACCTAAAAAACTTTTTACAGATTTCTAAGGTCAGCTATATTGAAATGCCCATATGGTACCATGATATCATCACAATCTTACTATAGCTTTGAGAAATTAAATTAATCCAAATAACGAGAAATTTGTAATATCTTCAAAAATGACGTTTCATTTTGCTTTTCTGTTTACGGAGTGTGCTCGTGGCTCCATCTACGCAACGCTTTGCGTTCTATGTCCTATTGTTTTCACATTTGACCATCAATTTATGTCTATTTAACCATTAACACTCACCCGGTCGTGCCTCAGTAGAGCCGCCTTGTTGCCGAACGCTTTCGGGCAGATCGGGCATGGGTACGGACGCTCGCCCGTATGGGTCCGTAGGTGTATCTGTAAAAATTGTATGGAAAAATATGTAGCATGAATGTATTATGCATTTTTTAACTATCGAAATCATATTAGTTCATACATAATTCTGGGTCACGTGATTAGTAGTAAAACTTAACGTGCTGGACTAAACGCGTCCGGTTCCAGCCCGGTAAAATTAGTCACAAGCGTTCCCCTCTCCCCCCACTTAATATCAGGTCTTCATAATTGGATGGAGCGAAGCTAACCTTCGCTGGAAGTGGACCATGTAATCCTAGCCTTAAAGATATTAGAAAAAAAGAAAAATTTTAAGATTAAAAAAAATCTACCACTTTTTCTAATATCTTTAAGCACGCCCAGTATGGCTTAATACTTAATAATAGTATCAAACATACGTCAGTAAGAGCGTCGCTCGATGGCGTATTGGATAGAACGTCGAACTCCCATGCGGGAAGGCACGGTAATCTAAAAAAGCGCCCTATTAGCTCGCCGATGCACCAATGACGGGAAAATAACATACCTACGTCTAAATTTTTACCAATCAATACGCGGACATTCAGAGTAGAGTGTAGTTACCTGAAGGTACAAGGGCATGGTGAATTTCTTAGCGCAGTAGACACAGTCGTAGGGCCGCTCTCCCGTGTGCACGCGTTGGTGGTACTGCAGCGCCGCGTTCGACTGTACACAACACATCAACTACGGGTTCGCATCTTGAAACTTACGTCAATAAAACAAACGACAAACACATTCATACAACACAACACGCACACACTGTTGCTTTCTTCATCCGTGCAGTCACTGAGGGGCCAGCTGAAAATCAGCGCTGTGGCTTGCCTCAGCATTATGCTGAGCTGGTGTACCCTTTTTGGCACTGTACCGCACCGGATGTTCTGTGCTGCATGTATTAAATTTTGTATACCTCTGTATTGTGTTCTATATTCTGGTGTTTACAGTGATAAATAAACGTTTACAATTTCATTTTTTTTCAATTTCAATATACTGGGTGTAACAAAACCCCCCCTTGTAAGGGCGTTTTTAGAATCGTGAGTATTTCGTCACGCACGCGGGTTAGCTCTGCGTGCTCCACGCATCACATTGTTTCAAACATTTCAGTATTTTGCGTAAAACCCGCATGCAAGGTGACCTTGCTAAACCTTGCTAATGCATGACGAAATCCGCACAACTCTGAAAACGCCCTAAGCCGAAAGGGCTCAATATCCATAATTGACCAAGTTTCACTATGGGGCCAACTCTGAAATCGCGAAAAAACAAATCAGCTGTTCCATACAAAAACTCAATACCAACACAACCCAAATGTATGAAAGAGCTGACTGTTTCGCGATTTCAGAGTTGGTTCCATAGTGAAAGCGGCGGTAGAGTAAAAATGACGTTGTAAAGATGTACCTACTTTAAGGTACTTACAACAACAACAAATTGAATTGAGTGCTGGACTAGAACCGTGCAGTGCCATGTACCAATGAGTTTTTCATATTTTTCGAAGACTTACGTACGAGTACATTTACCGACTGCTCTAACGGTGAAGGAAAATATCGTGAGGACACCTGCACACTGAGATGACCAGTGTGTGAAATGGGGTAGGCACAAAAGATCGTCAAAAGTCGAAGTGCCGCTGGGGTTATTCCCGGCCCCCTATCACAAGAAAAGACTAATACCTACAATGTGTGATTACTTACCGAGTAGTTTTTCCCGCAGAGCTCGCAAATCGCCCTCTTGAGCTGTCGATATTTCTTGTTATTGTTGAGTACGCGGTGTGCGTGCAAAGTGTGCATTCGAGTCACATGTTTCTTGACCGAGTTCTCTGACGGGAACGACTTGCCACACTATTCACAATAAAAAGTATCTTGTTAAAATATTTGCGTGCAGAATGTGTATTATTAAATCATATATATTGTCTATTACTATAACCCAAAATGACAAGTCTCAAAATATTCAATTGACCAGTCTCAGAATGACTACTCTCAAAATGTAGTTTCAGAATGGCCAGTATCATAATATCCAATTCCCAAAATGCTAAGTGTCCAGTCTCAAAATGAATAGTCTCAAAATTTCCACTCTAAAAATGTCCAGTCACATAATATTCAGTTCCCAAAATGACTAATCCCGTTTCAAAATTACACAATGTCATGTAAAGTATTTACCATCTGACAGAAGTGCTCCTCTTCCCTGTCGTCCCGATCATAGTTGTGCTCTCTCTTCAGATGGTTCTGTAATGTCACCACCGTCTGGTACTGCCGGTGGTCACCATCCGGCTCCACATTCTCTTCTGCAGGTATTGTGTAGTCTCCTTTCTGATTAAGAAGAATATTAAAGGCTATACTTAAAACGTCCATCAAAAAAATTTTAGACCTCAACACTAATTTCCAAGTAAAATAAACTAACTACCAATATATTAAATTGATACCTAAATAAGAGTCCAGAAAAGAACGCATTTAGTTGCAAAATCAATATACGTTAACTGGAATAAGTACGTGTTGTGGACAAAAAATCTTCAATCAAAAAATTAATATCCAAATTTCTTTTCCGGGTGCTAATTACTTTTATAACTTAAAATTAAAATGGTTATAGTTTATAATACTTTGTCAACGCAATTTGCTGGAGGTTTATCCGTTTAGGTAAAGATTTGGATTTAATTGGCAGTGTAATAAGTACATTTCCGGTAGGCGTTTAAATACATGCCAAAATCAAATAACATACATTTATTTTTTAAAGCGTCAGTGGCCTAGTGGCTAGGACGCCGGACTCCCTGCGGGAGGTCCGTGTTCGAAACCATGCGGAAACTTTTTATTTCCTCAAACATGCAGGTTTAATCGGCCTATAATCGGCGCAAACGGATAACCATCGGTTTCTCGTACACACATCAAAGGAATGCGTGCGGGCGATCGTGCGCGGCGTGTCCACACAATCACGACCCATCGTAATCGCGCATCATGGCGATGGGCCATAAAAAACTTACCAAGTCATAAATGACCTCGACCTCCTGTTTGATCTCCCGGTCGACTTCATCGGCATGGTGCTCGTCCAGGTGACTTTCTAGAGTGGTGAGGACCTCTTCAGTTTCCTGGAGAGTTTACATGTGAAGAAATAATTGTAATCAAATCAGTACACAAAATGAAGAAATTACTCCATTATCAGCGTATTAATGGTCTGTGGTAATTAATTTTTTTTTGCTATGTATTTGTATCTGTTATCAATCTATAAACTGCATACATGCATACATACATAACTTCACGCTATATCCCTTGCGGGATAGGCAGAGGCAATGGAGCGCCACGAAACCACTGTTTTGGCACACCTCTCTTGCTTTCTCTAGTCATTCGTCGTTTCACTCATGTTCGCAGTTTGGGTAGTCAGCTCTGTATATGAAATCTTTGACCACTCTGTCAATCTGATCTTTAAAAGTCATCTAAGTCTAGGTTGACCCCGGATTTTCCTTCTATTTACTTTCGCTTTGTATAACTGTTTCGCCATTCATTTGTCACTCACTCTTTCCACATGCCCGAACCAAGGCGAAACTGTTTGCATTCATTTAATCAAAAAATAAATCAAAATTAACATCACCACTATTGGGGCACAGGTCTCAACAAGTGAAGTTCAATAGCATTTAAAATACTTTTTTGTTAATGGATATAATTTCATACATACCACAACAAAAAGGGGTTCCTCTTTTATTGGTTTATTCAAAAAATAAATTGGTCTTTGCTTCAGCTGGTCCGTTTCAGAGTAGACTAGAACATTAGCGGCTACATTGTCTTCCAACTGTTGTTGCTAAAAAAAATTGATTTAAGCTGGGTCAGTGACATCAGAGCAGTGCAAAAAAAACAACAAGAGTATACACAAAATATATAAACGAGGGTAGTTAGGAAATATAGGTATACTCTAACCAAGAATATAAAAACTCTGCCAAGACAGTGCCATTGGTACATACATTTAGTGTGTTATTTCTCGAAATCATATCCTCTGCCCGAAGGTTGCCTGGAAGAGATCGCTCTTAGCGATAAGGCCGCCTAAATTGTACTTCACAATTTACTTTTCTATCTCATGTTTGTTGTTTTATATTTGTGCAATAAAGTTTATTTTACTTTTACTTGTTATAAAGTTTGCTATGAAAAAAATAGTTCCATTGAATTCTGCAATATAGCAAGGATTTTATATTTTTGGTCAAGCTTTGGGAAAGATAGGTAAAAGTTTTACTTCCATGAAGGGGCAAATTTGAATTTCTCTACCGCCACTTGGTAAGAGTATTGTACAGTCTGTGAGCTCTTAGAAGGGGAGTCAGGTATCAGGTATACTGTCTGTTTTATTCGCGTACCACTATCAATAACCGAAGTCTTAAGACCAGAAGCTGGTCAAAGTGTCGTTAAGGGGGCGGTACTTAGCGACACCCCAACCCCGAAGCCCTATCCGACTCTCGCACTATAAGAGGCGCCTAACTCGAGTAACTTGCTGGTATTAGGACCCCCTCAGGGTCCGCATGGCTAGCAATTATAGTCTGTCGTCTAATATCTTCGCTTCCGCGTTGGTTAATGTGTTCCGACAGTGTTTAGACAAGCCAGTACTAAGCCCCTGTGCTCCATCTTCGGCCTCATCATCACTTACCATCAGGTGAGAGAGAACGTGGTGAAGTCAAACTGTCTAAAATATTACAAGTACCCACTAATAAACTTACAGGAATTCTTAATAACAAATTACCTTTTGAACCACAACTTTTGCCTGCTTCTTTTTATGATTTCTTTCCAAATGGACCATCAAGGCTTCCTCATTTTCAAAATTTTCACCACACTCACAAATTATGTACTCGCTACTCACGAAAGAGCAATAAAACGTATCTGTATCCATTTGCAAACACCCACAGATAGTATTTGAATCTTGGAGAAAATTATATTTTATCTTCGCAAAATACCACTTTTTGATTCTGTGGTAAAATGGCGGCCATTGCGTAATTGGATAGTGATGTGCTGATATGATATTCATATTAATCGATTCGTTCTAATCGATCAATTAGTTTTCGTTTTCCACAAAAAGTCGTCGCGTATTGTCGAAAGGTAATTTAATAAAAGTTTTTTGATGGCAGAAAAGACTACCTATATAAACTTTCAGAAATAAGAATCTTCCTCAAGATTTTTCTTACTTTGGCTGATGGTCATTAATGCCAAATGTGCCGAAGCCCCATTGAAAATCAAAAAAAAATATTTCCATTTCCATTGCATCTTTGTATGTAATTTTAGCAATTTCCTCTTAATTTAAGTATGAAAATTATGTGAAATATCATGGAAGAACTGCAGACGTGCCGTGTTTGTCTCGCCACAGATGTGAAACTATTCAGTATGTACAAATGTAACTTGGTAGCGGCGTTTGAAGCTCTTATTGGATCACAGGTCTGTTTCATTCTTTTTTACGTTGTTTCTCTTTATATTTACATCCAATTTCCTTATAATTAAATTTATTAAATGTGTTATTTCAACCTGCGTCTTAATTTCTTCATTACATTACAATACATTGTTGCTTTCCTCTAAAATTCCTTTTACCCGATACGGCCTGTTTTGCTTTCAGAATCAGAATTATTTTTTAACAAAAACTGGTTATGTGGTTGAACACAGACAATAGACAATAGAATCTCAGTATTTACCTAAGTCAGGCATGCAATAATATTTATACCTACATTTTGTTAATATTATAATAATTATTTCAGTTATTAGTACATATAGCTTAGATGCCATTCAGAAAATAATTACAATTGTTTAGTTACATTTCACATGTCAATTTGAATTTACGATAGATACTTATACATAATTATATTCAAGAAAATTTAAAATGTCTATCAATAAATATTTATAATGTCATTTTACAGATATCCTCAACAGACGGGCTGCCCCAGCTACTGTGCAGTTTCTGCTGTGCCTTGCTGCTCAAATGTGCGTCGTTCCAGCAGAGATGTCGGAGATCCCAGCAGCTTCTGAGCTATGCTGTAATACATGAGTTGGTGAGACTATGTACATTTTATATCATGCAGTGTCATCAATTCGGGGGTTTTACTCACTAAAATAAAACATTACTCTCACACTATCTAGGATATGAGAGAGTGACAATTTAATTTAGTTTTACAGGTTTTGATGTCAGTGTTAGAATAAAATGTGCTAGGTCCATTTTTGAGAGAAGAATAGGGGATATTGTCAGTCTAGGATCCACTCACCTGGAATATCCAACAGCACTAGCTGGAAGATCACAAGGTCTTCAGTTCAGGCAAAACAACTTGTGCATGGGTGCAGTTTATGGAGGTCTGTTAGCAGCTGAATGTCAAGGGAAGGTTATGCTAAGACACAGTATATACACATCTAGTAGAGAAACTGGAAAAGCATAGTATGTATAACAGTAGGGCCACTAATAAGTTTATTGAATAGTTTCCCTGATTTTTTTCCTTGAGTATATTGTAGATATACTCCTGTGTGGGAAGGCTAGAATTGTTCCAGTCCTACCTGGACTGGAACAATTCTTTCCAATTTTTCTCTTTACCAATTTTTTCCAAGACTTAGGTACATTTACTAACATCTTAAGGAAACCTGCATGTCTGAAGAATAAAACGTTGTCCAAAGGCTATTTTTTTTTTCAATAACCAAAATGGAATGTAAAAATGTTTGTAATTAAAATTATCATCTTGCGGATCTTTTGTGCCTACCCCATTTTACACACTGGTCATCTCTGTGTGTGTTCCACACGATGTTTTCCTTCACCGTTAGAGCAGTCGTTAAATGTACGTAAGTTTCGAAAAATACGAAAAACTCATTAGTACATGGCACTGCACAGTTTCGAACCCGGACCAGTCCGGTGTCCCAACCACTGTGCCACCAACACTCTCTAACACCTATTGTTTATTTATAATAGATATCAATGAATGAATGAATTAAAACTTATACAATACAACATTTATACATACATTTATATGCAATACAATATTTTCATCTTACTACTTTTATTTCAGTTGACCACAGACTATATCCACAATATAGACCGTGAAACACACAACCTAACCTTACCCTACTGCGTCCAATATGACCCAACAAATAAATACGAAACCAGAATCCAACATGATACAACCATTAAGGAAGAAATCATCTACAATCATGACAGCCCAATACAAAACACTGAGGAATACCACATGCAGAACTCAGTTCAGTTCCAAGATACAAACATAACAAGTGATGAAGAACCTTTAGCTAAAAAAGTGAAGAAAAAACGCAAAAAGAAACATAAGACTGAAGAAAAAATTAAAAAAGAAATTGATCCAGGTTTCACTGATGATTTTGACAATATTGATCAAAGTTATGACAATAATAAGCAGGATCTAGACTTAAATAAATTAGAAAAAGATCTAGACTTTGAGTTCCGGGACGATATAGAAGTGGTCACATTGACGAAGGAACAACAAATAGAGGAAGTGCAAGCAAGGAGGAACTCGCATAATTATCTGAATTCGATGTGCAAGTGTGATATATGTTTCAAAGGGTTTATGTCTGATGCTACGTATAGAAATCACATGATTCGACATGATCCTGTAAGTATAAACATATCTTTGTGCTATGTTCAACAAACGCGTGCGGCAAATTGATCTAGGATTCCAAACACAGGAAGGGTTAATCATCTAATTAGCCAGCTTTATTTATCATTAGAGCTTGAAGCCACAATGGCGCTAAGGCCACCTCTGGACCATGCTGGTGGAATTCTCTTGGCACATAATACAAAAACATAGGCATTATTAATAAGCTATTCTTTTTGATATAATAATATAGGGATTGTATCGTGTCGACACGCTAGTAGTCGTTACTTCAGCTCGCCGACAGATGTCGCTGTTCGTCTGGAACATACTGCAGCATACATCGAGTCCCATTTCCATACAAACATAGAACGCGCTATCAATATTTTAATAAGACTTCACTATTCATATCGTCGTTTAAGAAACAACACCGCATAAGTTTTTTTAACAAATTTTCAGGGGTCACTGTGTAGTTTTCTGTTTTTACATATCCTGCCATTGTTGGTGGGTATTAAAGAGATAAATTAAGGAATGGATAAATTGATGGTCAAGTATGAAAACAGAATTAATATTCGTTAAAAAATAAAATAGCTACATGCAATCAAAAATCAGACGATAGAAAATCGGAAATAGAGAATTATGACGTCACTGTGCTGTAGCGCCATACAAGCAGGTCCTGGCTACATGTAAAGAACTGTTTTGCAAAAAAGGGTCAGAGCTCCAGTACTAACTTTAACCATCAATATCTCTGATGTTAGTTGAGATATCGAAAAACTAATTTTAGATCCTTCAGGATGACCATGTAAGTTGGTTGATAGAATTTTTTTTAAAATAGTCAAAAACTCTATTGCTTAATTTTAACGGTAAAACAAATATCTGTGTGTTGTAATTCAAAACTATTGGCCAGTCATCCGGCGCGCACGCCTGCGAGATATGCGGCACACGCTGGGCGTGCGCACGCTCGCTGCGCGCGCACGCCGTGACGTCACACGAGCGACATTACGTTTGCAAGCGATGTCGGCACGTCTCCAAGTCTAGGTGAGTTCAGTCCCCTGAGATTTATACCTCCATTAATATAATAATAATAATAATATAAGTAATTATTTACTCCCACATAAGTATACATAACAATTTAGTGGGTTAATTTAATTAATACTTCTATTCTGTGCCCTTTTCTACATTAGCACTCCAGAAAGAAACGTCATTCATTACACTTAAGGTAGCTGGAATTTAAATTAGTCATCACTCACTCAAAGTTGTGTCGACACACGACGCCACTACGATCAGTTCCCTCAACTCGCCGACAGATGTCGCTATTCGTGCGGAGCACACTCCGCACAATTCCAAACAAACATAGAACGCGCTATCGATATTTTCAGTGGGACTATGCCTATATACGAGTTTCGAAGATCTATCGGTAGACCAGTATTGGTCACAAGGCACAACACCCCGCCTAGTGGAAGATCTTCGCTTTTCCCTTTCATACCAACTTTCATTAAGTCATTCCACTTCCTGCTCTTTCATAGCGCGTTCAATATTAGCTTTGGGCAGAACAGTGAAACTATTTAGTAGCCTTATTCCGACTAAAATTCGTGGCTAGGACGTCGTACTCCCATGCGGGAGGTCCGGGGTCGAAACCAGGCATTACATATACCAATGAGCTTTTCGGTTTTTTCGAAAGACTTATTAGTATTACGTACATTTACCGACTGCTTTGACGGTGAAGGAAAACATCGTGAGGAAACCAGCATACTGAGATAACCAGTGTGTGAAATGAGGAAGGCAATAGCAAATTACCCCATTAAAATGCCACGACAGTCGTTCTATGTGATTAATTACTTAGAATGATCACGACCCTCAGCAATGAGGAATACGACTTAGAAGAAGAGAAAAGGCGACGGGCGGCCTGAACAACTTTGGCAATAGGTTGGCCAAATGACTATTTTAACCACACGACAAAAAGAAGAAGAAGCGACAAAGGCTTAGGGCACGAGACTGCGACGCAAGCCAGATCGAATCCAACTCTGGACCATTATGGTAGACCTCCCTGGCACAGGCATTATAGCCTAGTTGGAGTGGTCAATGAAGAATATAGGTAATGTGTAAAAAAACGTATGGCGAATTTTTAAACATGTGTTCAAAATATCTTTATTAATTTATTTTAAAAGTGACGTATTTTGTTTCAGTCACCGCGCCAAGGAGCACAGCAAGTGGCACGAGGGTTACATGTATGTGTGTGATATATGCGGCGCTTCCTTCAGGTGAGCATTAACTGTTTTTAGGGATCCGGAAGGGGCAACGGAACCCTTGCTCTCGCTCCGCTGTCTGTCCGTCTGTCTGCCACGCGCTTCTATCTCGTAAACGGAATAAGAGACAGGTTATATTTTAGAGGGGGTACGAGTATAAGTAAATTGTAGTACCCTATCTAAAACCTCAAAAAATCTTTTAAAAGCCTCGCCTCATTACAAATCTACCAACAACATGGGCGTTTCATATTGGGCGATAACGCTAATTTCCCAGCGTCTACAACAATCTACTATTATTATGTTGGCAGCAAGTCTACCAGCCATCTGACCCACTTAAGACTACAGCATCCGTCGGGCCACACGTGCGACTTATGTGGAGAGTCCTTCATAGGACAATATGGACTTAACATGCATAGGAAGAAAGCGCATAGATCCATCGAGGTATGTGTTATAATGTCTTGGAAATTTCTGTGTAAATCAAAACCGCGCGTAAGAGCAAAAAGAGGTTTATAACAGTCGAATATCTATATATTCGACTGTTATAAACCTACCGCAACGTCCAGGGCGTTAACGCGACATCTAGGGCGATCCTAGTATAACTAGAATAAGCGCCTCCTAGTTTAAACTACTCATACTACAATCTTAGATTCTATAGATCAAGTGTATCTAGCTATGTAGTAAACTAAAACCCTCAGTAGGAGGCGCTGTACAAATACTAATATTTGTACAGCGCCTCCTACTGAGGGTTTTAGTTTACTACATAGCTAGATACACTTGACCTATAGAATCTAAGATGGTAGTATGAGTGGTTTAAACTGAAGCTTATTCTAGTTATACAAGGATCACCCTAGATGGAGGTGCGTTAACATTCTGTGAACCTGTCCAGGGTATAATAGAAACCCACTATAGTCCCGATAGGAGGGTGTTTACTATCCATAACTGAAGAACTTTTGCTGTGAGACTAACTCTAAAATCGCGAAAAACATCAGCTGTTCCATACAAAAGCTCAATACCTACACGACTGAAAGGTATGAAACAGCTGTTTTTTTCGCTATTTCAAAGTTTACCCCATAGTGAAAATTGTTCAGTGAACACCGTTTCTATAGGGGTTTTTTGTTACACCAGTATACTGTATATTTATAGATATTTAGAGGTATATGAGTTGCACCTCTTTACTGGTCTAGGAGTCGGCACGTGTCTATACCTACGTCCTAGCCAGGGTATGTCTTTGAGGAGTCATCTTCAATGAGACACTGTACTTGTTAACCTGTACTTATATTTCCAAACAGTATACCATACATGACGGTGGTTGTAAAACAACTAGCCTGACGCGGTCGCAGCCGCGTGCCATTTAAAACTGCTGACATAATAATTCACAATGTAGAACACAGTGTGCACTGTGTCTGTACACAGTGTCCCTACATATATTCTCAATCAGATGTACCAATTTATGACGTAACCAAGCAGTATAATATTGTCCCTAATGGTTTTCATAAAGAGTATGAGTCTGAGTACACTAAAGCTCTAAATACAGATGACACGATAAAATTAAAATTAACGGTTGCAAGAAACGTCCTTAATTTTCCAATAGCAAGCGACGATTCACTTTAACCTTCTCATTTTTGAAAAACAAAAACTTTGTCCGTTGCAGAACACACAAGTCAAGTCAGAATCGCAATGCGTGCTATGCAGCGTGCGATTCCGCAGTATAGAGGCGCTGGAGAACCACGTTAACACCTCCAAGGATAACATTTGCGATCCTAGTCTTAGGTGAGTTTTTGTAAAATTTACGACAGCCTTACCACCAGGTGAGATTGAGGTCAAACGCGGGTTTAGCTGTAAATACATACATACAGTCTCTCACGTACACTATCCCCAACTCCCGAGGGGGTAGACAGAGGAACCATCTTCATCACAGGCAGTCGCCGTAAGACTTGGTGGACAAACAAACGTGATGTGGCGAGCCTATCGCCGTCTACATGGTGTAGAATAGTATCCACTAAGATCCTTAGTCGCCTCGTACGACACCCACGGAAAGAGTTGGGATGGTGCTGTTCTTTAGGGCCGGCATCACGCGGCATCCGTAAATAAAAAATATATATTTTAAAACAGTTATAAAAAAGTTGCCGTGTGGGTTTCACTTTTGTCCACCAAATCGTACGACGAAAAGTGGGAACTGCCTGCGATTGAAGGTGGTTCCTTTGTCTACTCCCTTGGGGATTATGGACATGAGAGTTATGTTTGTATGTATTATAAAAAAGTTATTTTGAAACAGGTCGTGTGTTATCTGTGGAACTAACTACGAGACTGAAGAGTTGCTGTCCGAGCATATGAAGGAACATCAGAACGACCACTCCGTCAAGTGTGTCGAAGTAAGTGCAAAACGTATTCTGTCCCAAGCTATTTTGATGTGAAAACATCTTATAACTCGTGAAATATGGGAGCCGGTTCGGACATTGAGTTTTACACTTCTATGTCTCCTTTGGTGGATTTCACACGCCTTCAGAAAATTATTTTTCCTTAGACATGCAGGTTTTCTTATGATGTCGAATCTTATCTTATGATAGGGAATAACCCCAGCGGCACTTCGACCCTTGAGGATCTTTTTACACACTGGTCATCTCAGTGTGCAGCTTTCCTCACGATGTTTTCCTTCACCGTCAAGAGTAGTCGGTAAATGTACGTAAGTCTTCGAAAAATACGAAAAACTCATTGGTACATGGCACTGCACGGTTTCGAACCCGGACCTCCCGCATGGGAGCCTTGCGCCCTAGCCTAGCCACTAAGCCTCCGACCTTTGAAAAAATAATACTTTTTAATTCCGCGAGGGTATTCCTAGAATAATAATTTTATCAAACAACCCGTTTTTTCCTCCTCGCAGTGCGGCCGTCAGTTCGCCAATGCGCGTACGCACGCGGTGCACTACCAACATTTCCACCTACCTCAGCGGCGCGCGGGCTCCCGCTCTAAACGTTCATATCGGGACGTGCAGAGCGTGGTCTGCGAGTTGTGTGGGAAGACCTGCATGGTATGTGGCTAAAATGTGACTTTAGAGTCTGTAATTTTTGAGATATTTAAAAAACAGATGCTAGCAACAAAAAGTAGCAATTACAAAACATACAAAAAAATAAAAAAAATAAAAAATACCATAATACTTGGTTGTTTTTTGATTGTGACTCAAAAATAATAGATTTCTCGGAAAGTACGGAAAGGATTTCATAAAAATACTTATGTCGAATTTGACATCAGAAAAGGTCAAAGATGTACTAAATTTATTAAATTTATTTACTACCCGCCGAAATGGGTATTTACCGGGTAGAAACGTGTATTCACCACGTATTTACCCGGGCGTAAGTATTTACCCGAAATGGGTATTTACTCGGATAAATAGGCCAAAACTGGGATGATTCGAGCACGGGTAAAACCTAATAAACACGAATGACGCACTATCTTATCTTAGATAGGGGGCCGGCAATAACCCCAGCGGCAATTCGACCCTTGTGGATCTTTTGTGCCTACCCCATTCACACACTGGTCACCTCAGTGTGCAGGTTTTCTCACGATGTTTTCTTTCACCGTTAGAACAGTCGGTAAATGTACGCAAGTCTTCGAAACATACGAAAAACTCGTTTCGAACCCGGACCATGCACCCGCATGGGAGTCCGGTGTCACCGACGCTCTCAATGCCGCACTAAATGTGGTCAATGTGTCTAAATTTTAAATGTTTTAATGTAAAAATGTCGTCGGCAGTCCAAGGCAACGCTGATCTACCACCAACGCACGCACACGGGAGAAAAACCCTACCAGTGCAGCGAGTGTCCGAAGAGATTCAGCATTCTACAGCGATTGCAGGTACACTACCAACAGATGTAACATACTTGAAGGAACTAGTGGTATGAGTTTTTGCTCCTTGACATTCTTAAATAAAATATTTCGATTAGAACATACAATTTTTTTTATTCGGTATAACAGATAGCGGAATGATTGTTGCATACGTAGATATCGTCGTGGGTAATTGGAGCCAATCAAATTTTAAATGGAAATTAAAAATCGACCGTAAATAACACTAAAGACGAAAAAGACTGTGTTTGGCTGGAACCCAGAGCCGTAAAAGTAAATATTTAAAAAATCTAGACTCAATTCAGATATCATTTTATATTTTTCTCGTTTTTTTTTGTAACTGAGTTGATGGACTCTGTTATCTAATGTGGCACTTTCCGTACGGTTTTCAGACTATAAGGCCTGGACCACATGCGCCGGTTCGGTTCGCTGCAGTTAATAACGAAGCGCTGACTTCAAGTGGGAGGAGGGCGGAACGCATGTGATTGGTTGCAGCGAAATCAACCGGCGCATGTAGTCCCGCCTAAATTGAGCAGATGTAACAAAAAACATATTTTTTTAATGCACAGATTCACTTGCGAACGCACACAGGGGAACGCCCGTTCAAGTGTTCTCATTGTCCGAAGGCATTCAAACAGAAAGCGGCGCTCAACAGACACGATCGGGTATTGTATGCCTTCTTTATATCCTTATCAGAAACTAAAAAAACCCTGTCAAGAGGGCGCCACTGGTAGTTTTATAATCTGTGCTATGGAGTTCGTTATGATTTTTTTTTACATATGATGATGAGTTCCTATGTGTATCAAAAACCCCCTAAAGTCCCGAAAGCGGGGCGTTCAGTATCCATAACTGAACTACTTTCACTATGGGGCCAACTCTGAAATCGCTAAAAAACAGCTGTTCCATACTATAGAACGCGCTATGAGAGGACATGGAATAACGTAATGTCAGCTGGTATGAAAGGGAAAAGGGAAGATCTTCCACCAGGCGGACTGTTGTGCCTGGTGACTAGATCTTCTGGTCCGCCAATGGATGTTTGGATCTCGTATATATGCGGAGTCACAGGAACATTTCGATAGCGCGTTCTACAGCGACATCTGTCGGCGAGATCAGTGAACTAATTGTAGTGGCGCGTCGTGCGTCGCCACACATACAAAATCTCAATACCTACACGAACGAAATGTATTATGTATGTATTATGGAACAGCTGGTTTTCTTTTGCGAATTCAGATTTGACTCCATAGTGAAAGTTGGGTTTTTGTTACATCCTGTTTACGTTGGTTACCTTATTTTAGTCCCATTCTCCCCGGCAGGTGCACTCGGGGGCGAGGCCCTACGCATGCGCGCACTGCGGCAAGGCATTCTCTCAGTCTAATTCGATGAAGACGCACGTGCGCACCGTGCATCTCAAACTACCCGCACCCTACCGGAATAACAAGAAAAAAGAGTAGCCAGAAAAAATAACAGCAAGAAAAAAGAGTCGCAAGAAAAAGACTGATCAATGAACCATGTAAATAAACAATTTTTATATGACAATGTTTTTTTTTTGTTTTAACACACCGGGTCGTACGTGTGGTAAGACTATGCGGGTATGACTATGTTCAGAGTCAGCCTGGGGTGGTTCCAACCTCTTACCTATATCTGCCGCAAAGCAGCAATGCTTGCATTACAGTGTTTCAGTTTGCAGGGTAAGAGAGCCAGTGTAATTACTGGCACATGAAGCACTCCATCTTAGTCCTCAAGGTTTGCAGCGCACCGAAAACCCTCTAATAACATAGTGAGATAAGATGTCTATGGGCGACGGTGACCACTTACCATCAAACGGTAATCCATGATTACTATTTTTTTAAAATAGTCCCACTCCCGAAATCTAAGCCTCGGACTGCACGAGTTCGGTTACGCATCCAATCACAAACCCTCCCCCCCCCATTTGTAATTAACGCTTCGTGATTGGTTGCAACGAACCGAAATGGGGTTGGAACCAGACTCGTGTAGTCCCAGGCTATGTGGTTCCTGAATTAAGAATTTTTCTTCAACCTGTGCTAGAAGGGATGATCTATTTCAATGCTCCATGCCATAAATTATTAATGACCTTGAAAAGACCCTTCTATGAGATGAAGATTTATCTGAATGGCATTGAATCGCCTTCAAGCCTACGACCAATAACTATGATCTATTGCAGCACAGATCCAATTCGGTCGCCCATGATCTACGTCTCAATCTAGTGAAAGGCGTGAGAGATTACGTGTTATGTCGCAAGCGCATTCAACATGCTCCAACGCAGTCCAGCGTTCTGTAGGTCAGGCCGTAAGGGGAGGTCGACTGGTTCTGCATAGTGATGGGCAGAGTCGATTGTCGACATCGATAATTTGGCGATTATAATCGAGCATTATTTCTTTTAAGAACACTACCAAAAGATAATTCTGTTTAGTGAGAGCCATAGTCGATATCGAGCATTCTTGCTTATCACTCTACCAAAAGGTTGCCAGGAAAAGATCGCTCTTAGCTATGGTATTAATAGCTAAGAGCGATCTTTTAAAAATGTTGTATTAATCGCTTCCTATACACATTGTTTTTATTAAATTCTGTGCAATAAGTGTATTAATTGATTTCATATTGAGCTGTACGTCAGGTGAAGATTAACTTAGAGATGTGTTAAATTAATGTGTGTGATGTGTTAATTCGTAAGGAGGATCGTCTCCCTATTAGCTAGACATCTGTTACGTTCTTCATCATCATCATCAGCAGCCTACTCTAGTCCACTGCTGGACATAGGCCTCTCCCAGGGCGCGCCATTGAGCCCGATCTTCGGCTCTTCTCATCCAGTCGCTGCCAGCCACCTTGCGCAGATCGTCGCTCCATCTAGCAGGGGGGCGTCCCACACTACGTTTGCCCAAACGCGGTCTCCACTCCAGAACTCGTCTACCCCAGCGGTTGTCGGTTCTGCGACAGATGTGTCCGGCCCACTGCCACTTCAGCTTGCTAATCTTATGAGCTATGTCGATAACTTTTGTTCTATGCCGGATCTCCTCATTTCGGATTCGATCCAACAAAGATACTCCGAGCATAGCTCTTTCCATAGCACGCTGAGCGACTTTCAATTTGTGAACCAGTCGCACCGTCAGTGTCCACGTTTCGGCTCCGTAGGTCATTACTGGTAGGACGCACTGGTTAAAGACTCTTGTCTTTAGACATTGAGGTATGGGCGACGAGAAGATGTGACGTAACTTCCGAAATGCTGCCCAACCCAGCTCACATCTTCTGTCGGCTTCTTTTTCGAAGTTGTTTCTACCTAATTGCACAGTTACGTTCTTAAGAATGTTTAAAAAATGCATCAAAAATATATTTTTTAAACTTGCTCGTTATCGGTATTGAGTAACAATGAATATGTAGGCACCCGGTATTCTATTTTATCAAGACAACAAAATTGTTTCATCGATATTTGATTAATTGGCCACAGCCACATCACTACGTAATCACGATTTTGTTTGCTAATTCATCGACAGTTCGTTCGTACACGCCTAGCTTTACACTCGAATAGCTGCAGTTTTATTGATTCGTTATATTCGTAGTTTTCTGTTATTATTTAACATAACAAGGTAAAAGTTAAATACTAGTGAAAGTAAACTGGTATTTCCACTTATTTATATTCAGTGTGATCCTGATTTCATTGTAAGTTTCATTATAATTAGGTATTTAATTGATACCTATACGAATCGATCTGTTTACCAACAGGTACCTATAGGTTAAAAAAATGTAATACTTAGGTACTACTTACTTTGCCTATTCATGAAATAACTTTGGATTTCAATCAAAATCACCTTTGATGGAAGTAACTGTATTATAATAACTACTTATTTTCTACGTTTCAGAACCTGATTTTGCTTGAAAGAAGGCCGAAAAAAGTTTAGGAAAAATTGTTTGAAAAACGGGCGGGCGCGTGAATTTTTAGGGTGGTAAGCTAATAAATATAAAACCTACCACTTCTTGAAATAAGATGGATTCTCCAAGCGGAAGCGGAAGTGAACAGGAATACACGACCGGCGTCAGACTTGTCGTTGTGAGTAATTTGAAATAGAAAAATTTCTTCATAGTTTTGATTTTAATAGTTTACACATTTGCCGGTTTGGGTGTCGTTAGGGGGGCACTGAGAAATCCTTTTTTTTTTACAAAATTTTTAAGTTTTTTTTTGCGCCGATTAACGACACTCCGACCCAATTGCCATTTCTTCGTTTTGCATTCATTCAATAGATTGTGTTGTAAAAAATGTATTTTTTTCTGTTTTATCTAATCTTTATAAAACATCTTGAAATTTTAATCCAATGTTTGTTTAGCTTAGGAAGATTTAAATTTTATATTACGAAGTACAGACATATAATTCAATCTTACTTTTTACAGTTAAATTTACCGGAAGATGAAGGAGAAGGATTGGGTTTCAGGCTCACAAGAACTCTATGGGATCCTTACCCGTGGGTAAGATAAGATATTATTTTTGTTTTCGATTTATTGTAAACAAAAAGATCTTAAAAAAAAGAGATATAATCTCAACAAATCACCCACAAAAAGTTTGTCCGGGGTGATCCGAGTTTGAACCTAATTCTCGTGTAAACTTGTGTTCATTATTTGTAGGTTTTTTTACTCTTAACTATTTTAAGGATAGAAATAGAAAGAAAGAAAAAAATTTCGTATCTATAAAAAGAATCCGTAAGGATCTAATTGTTGTTGATTTATGTGCTAAGTATTTGTTTAATCTTAAGGTACATATTTGAATAAAACAGTAACATAACATAGGTAGGCTAATAAAACTTGGTACCAATGAATGTTTTCACAGGTTCATGAAGTGGTCTCTGGTGCTAGAGCTGATGTGGCAGGCTTGAAGACTGGCGACTGTTTGCTGCAGGCTGACGGAAAAGACTTACTCGGACTGCCGGTAATGTAAAAAACAACTTACTATGTTTATAATTGCGGTTGTCAGTCCTTGATAAAACTTGTACATGATTGGATGATATTAATTTAATTAAATTAACGTTAACGTTTCATTGATTTAATTTAATATCAAACTATGTTCAGTGTTTAATAATTATTTAGGATCCCAAAAATTAAACTTAGGTTCCAAGGCAAAAAGGCTATATATTCATGCAAACTCTAATCTATAAATTAGGAACTACCGAACAGCGCTATCTTTCGGTGTGACGCGTGAATAATAATTATCGAACGAACCTCTCCTAATTAATGTTATTGTTCGTGCAGGTGGGACAAGTGGCCGGACTAATCCGAGGAGACGGTGCCGGGCGAGGGGTGTCACTCCTTGTTTGGAATTGTGGTGTAGATCCTAAGGATGACCCCGAAGTACGTCTTGCTCGTAATCTTAGTCGTCCCTATTCGTTGAAAACATTTATTTACAGAAGCTATAAATATTTTTAATTAAAAATTATTGACAATTCCTGACCATTCGGGAAAGTGGACCTATGGTACAGTCTGTTCCCTGTGTTATCTGACCTAGCTGACATATCAGTGTCATAGGGGGTCAGATAATTCAGTACACAGATTGTACCTGAAAAGCCTATTTATAGTAGCTTATATTTTTATTTTATTTTATTATTTTTATTAGTATAAATAGTACACTGTACAGATGTGCAAGATACGTTTTCGCAGTCAATGAACTTAATAACGTATATCCAGCCAAGAAAAACTCATTGGTACATGCCATTGCATGGGTTCTAACGTAGACCTCTAGCGTAGTCCAATACTTTGGCGTCCTAGCTAAAACAGAGCGCTTCTCAAAACAGAACTTCAGCGGTTAGAGGTTAGCGATAGGGCCGTCATTATACACATAATGTTATTTTCCTGTAATAAAGTGTTTTTATCTTGTATCTGGTTTCCCCAGTTGTTATGGAGCTGCGGCGGCGGGTCGCGCGGGGAAAAGTCCCGGCGGGCACTTGCGGGGGTGGTCAAGGCACTGTCTTGCTGCGTGTGCGCAGCCACCGCCACTAGGGCGCTCAGCTGTGGGCGCTCGCACTTGTATTGCGAGGGTAAGTGTTACATGTAAAAGGGTTTAAAAATAATAATTACTTACTTACTTCGCTGGCGCAGCGACCCGAAGTGGATCTTGGCCTCCGATACCAAAGAGCGCCATCGCTCTCTCTCCTGCGCAGTCTCGAGCCAGTCAGGCGCCCGGAGCTCCCGCAGATCCTACTCCACTTCAAAAATAATAATTAGATGCAACTATTTCATACATTTATAATACTGCAGCGATTTTGAAACGGAAGCGGGCCGAAACCACTATCTAGAAAATCGAAAAATATATTTCTATGGTTTCTCTTATTGAAATTTCGAGAAAAACAACAAATTTCTTTTCTCACGTCACAGTACATTTTAATTGACAATTTTCTAAGTTTTATTTACCTACTGAAAATAACCTTCCTTATAAAAGCGGCATTGTAAAGCGAAGTCGATTTTTTGTAAAATTTATATGTTAGTTAGAAGGTAATTTTTGGTTTGGTTGGAGTGAAAATAAAAATGAAAAACTTTAAGTACCTATTTGCTTTTAGTGTAGGGACACAATATGTTGAAATTTTGCGGCCGAAGTTCGGCGGCTAATCATTTTGTATGACTTTTCGGCGATGTTATTTCCGTCAGGTTTGTCATGGGTAATCTAAACAGCATCGTGAGCGTAACCGAACCGAAGTTCCGTCACGTAATATCGGCATAGTGTGTCGCTAGGCTTAAATATAAAATTCATATTGCGTTTAAACTTATCTGTAAAAAAATATATTTTAGTAATCGGCTATAGCTCATCGATATGGCTGATAACGTGATATCAACAGCCGCTGGTATTCTGCCATGGCCTGGAGAGGTTTAATCAGCAAATGCTCCCCCTCCAAATATTTGCATCTAATAAAATAGGACCCTCCATAAGTTGTCTAAAATATCTGCGAACCTCGGGACGATTCTGGTATTCTTAATCGACTATTTAATTTCAACTTGTTTCACAGCTTGCTGGTCAAGATTAGAGCGTTGTGCGTTATGTAGAGAAACCTTGCCGGCGAAGGACTCACCTTATGCGAGGAATTTAGTTGCTGAACAGGTATCTTCCATTCTTACAGCCAATTTTACGTAACATCCCTTATTCTTTCATTCTTACATCCCTTATAACACATTCTGTTAATAAGTATATTACAGCTGGTCGTTAATTTATATGCATCTTGTGATTGACCACCACTGACCATTAGCTAAAATCCATATTAAACCATCATGACCTAAGTTTCATAGGTATTTAATTTGTAAAAAGAGTGAGACTAAAATGTTGAATATAACCGATCACTTTACCAAGGAGCTATTGTGTAATTTGCAATAATTTTTACAGGTTTTTGAAGCAATAGCAACGGAATATGAAATCAAAGACACAATCAAACGTCCGAAAGGGTCAATATCCGCGTATACCTCTCCTAACCGCTCCCCTAGTATGTCACCAGCCACCAATCGAAAAGGCCAATATCAGCTCTCAATGATGAACAGAAAGAAAACTGTACAATTCAACGAAAAATTCGGACAAAATTACGCTTCAGACCCGAATATACACAGATCGTCAAACAATCCAGAAGTTTATAGGCAAATACCTACCGTCTCTAATTCTACAAACACCGTACAAATCTCAATTACTGGCAACACTAGCGAAAGTGGCGGGAAAACGTGCAACTGTCAAAATTTGAAAAAGGAAGAATCTTCAAATGTGCCGAGAATCAGGGTAGAAAATACAGAGATTGCAAATAATAGCGGTAGTGAAGGATCGAGTTGTCAAAATCTGCAGCATCGATTAGTAGCAAGGTTGAGACAGGCGTGCTCATTGGCTGATCTACAGAATGCAGCTCAGAACTGCCCTTGTCCCGTATCTAGGTCATTGAACAATATCAGCTTAACCAAACATTCGTAAGTGCATTATTTATAACTTGATACATAATCTTATTCTATAGTTTAATATGCTATGTTATGCCATCAGTAGTTATAATTTGCATTTAATGTGATTTTATTACCATACATGAATAAGTAAATGCCATCGAAAAATACAATGGTGATCTAGATTTCAGACGAAGCGATGTGCGATATATGCAAATCTGCCAGCCAAAAAGATTCTCAATGGTAAATAGCTATAAAATGGATTACTAACAAAGACAATAAAATTTCAAGACTCTAAACGCGGGCTAGCGAGACGAGATAAAAATCGTTATGAACCCCTAAAAGTTTGCTTACATTCTAATTCATTTTATATTATTATTATTTTTATTTTCATTCTATTACTTCAATTGATTTTGTTATTAAATAATATTATTTTAAATTTCCATTTCAGCAACAATAAAGGACACCACAGCAATTCATTGGACAATTTGAAGAGCAATTGTAATTCTATTTGTGGTACTTAAACATTTATTTTATTTTAGGTATAACCACCTTTTTAACTTATAAAAAAATATCATTAAATCGCTAAAAAAATGTAACTCTCACTCTTACACAATAGTGCAAAAGTAAGTGTTTCACGACCTAATCGACGCCAATAAGTTCTTTGAGATGCTTTCTATTTTCAAGAACGATGGATCATTTGTTCAAACCCAAGAAAAGTTACCACTAGTTATTTCCTTTTTAAAATGCCTTCGAATAATTTAAAATACTATTTCCTTTCAGAATCGCCACCAGTGTTTGTTTTGTCAGCACCGCCGATATACGTCTTAACATGTGATCACAAGAACGAATAAAACTAAGTTTCGTACTTAGATGTCTGTGGTTTCGTACTTTTATGTAAAAAGTTACAAATGATTGTTACTATTTATTACTACTTTTGCAAAAAGTGTTTACTACTATTAAAATATCTACCAAAATAGTAGAATTTTTTTTTACTTTCCACTCTCCAGTCCCACCCTAAAAAGATGACATTTGCGTTTTGATACCGCATTTTAATGGCAAATGTGGAATTGGATAAAACAAAAAATCCAGCACAAAATAAACTCAATATTTTTGTCATTGAAATTCTATTGTTTTTTTCTTAGAGAATTAAACTGAAACTTTGTATTCGTTTCGTTCGTGTCCACTATTCCATGAACAAAACGCTGAATGCCAAAACGCCGCCATATTGTTTACATTTACAAAAATTCTTTAGATGAGAACTATTTTATTTTTACGGCTCATTAGCAGTAAATTAAACAATGGATGTAAGTTTTCTATTGAGTGGAGATGAATGCGAGTTAAAACCAGAATTGGAGCAAGTAAAACCGATCTGCCGATGTTGTTTAACCACGGAAAGACGAATGAGAAATGTTACCAAATTTGAGGCTTATTTTAGGGATTTAGCTGGTTTAAATGTAAGTATATCCTTGTTTATTTACTAGAAAACTCCTCTAGGCTATTGACGAAAGAATTTTCAATATTCTGACAAGCATTTTACTCCCAATTACTTGCTAACATAACCTCTCGTCCTATTTACATTTTTCGATCAATATTTTAGTCAAATAATACGTTTTAAAGACTTAAATTGGTCCCAGAAGATAACTAAATCAATATTACTGAACCACAACATACGATAACCCGAAATCTGTCATTCAAAGGCGATATCTCATAATTTCTTGACATTTTGTAATCTTTAGGTATCGGACTCTGATGGTTTGCCCCAATGGCTCTGTTTGGAGTGTGCCGTACTGCTGCAGAAGGCGGTCCGATTCAAGCACAAGCTGCTGCGCGCTCATGCAATGCTCTACCAGTACCTGACTAGATGTGCACCTGTTAGTATGTCTTTTCCTTTGTGCTCATCTCTTCTTATTTTATTTTAGCAAATTATTACCTTGCCATGTCCCCAGTTCCCAATAGACGCGCAAGACCCGGAGCTCGGCAAGTACGCATCCCCGCCCCTGTGTGCCACCGACACGCTTGCCTTCGACATTGGAAGGGGCAGACTCGGCTACCATAAGGTTTTAGAGGTCAGTCAACTAAGACATAAATAAACTGAAAAACTCCTTTGATGGTCTGCATAGAACTACTACTAAAATATCTGTTATTTTTCCAGCACAACAAACGGATCCAAAAAACTGAGCTGGATGTGGTAGATATACCAGTGCCCAGTAAAGAGGAGTTGAAGGAGGAGATGGGCTTCTCAGACTATGAGGATAACATTACTCTTGAGGAGTACAGGTAATTCAATTATTCAACACGTTTTCGATATTGTTGTGATATTTTCTGTCTTGATAGACAGATATTTATTGTACTTTCTTGTTTTTTGGTTACTGGCCCATCTGTTGTCAGTTGTTCAAACAGCCCATAGGCCTCCAATATGGCCTAAATTAAACTGCGACATTATATGCGAAGGTCAAATTCAGAGCTTTGCATTGAGTAGTTCTTATATAGTAGTTTATGCAATTCTATTCATGTTATGATAGCCATCATAACATGAGTAGGAGTGCTAGTTAGTCAAACAAGACGCAGCCGAGTTTCACACTAGATAGGAGTGATTAAATGGGCATTATGTGCAGTGGCATACGACACTTTTTCTACGACCATCAAATACCAATAAAATACCTACAAACTAATTTGCACTGTCCACACACTGTTTTATGCGAGAGATCAAGAAAGAGGCACTTACTATGGGACTAAATCTAAAGTCCTATGTTGTGTATTGTCTAATGTCCACTGTCAAAGTAATGAACCACTTTGTTGTTATGTGGTTTCATATGGAACAAATTAGCAAATGGAAGCAGAAAAAAATAACATAAAATCTCTTATAAATATTTGTACAAATGACAAATACAATTATTCATTTCAAAGGTAAAAGACCACTTCTTAAATCCTTTCCTCTAGGTCAAACGTAACAAAACTGACCGAGGAAGTTCCAAAGATTACAGAAGACGACCTGGAACAGTTGCTGGAAGCTAGCGAGAGTTTGCATCAGAAAGAGGACGCCGAAAAGGAAGCGCGACGGAAGAGGAAAGCAAAGAGACGGGACAATGAGGAACGGGTGAAGAAGAAAAAGACCAGGTGAGGATTAGTGCCATATGATATTGAGGAACGTGGCAAGAGAAAGATCATGTGAGGAATAGCACCCTAGAACATTGAGAAACAGGGCAAAAGGAAGATCAGGTGAGGAATAGTGCCCTAGGATGTTGATGAACGGGGCAAGAGGAATATCAGGTGACGAATAGTGCCCTAAGACATTAAGGAATGTGGCAAGTGGAAGGTCATACCTGAGATTTTATTAATTACAAAATGATTTTAGATTATCGGGAAACAATAAAGATATCAGCGTGTTTATCGTAATTTGGGCTAGCGTATTATAAATATTTTATTTTATTCTGCAATGTCGTGTTTTTTTTTAATAGAAAAGTTAAATTGATGAGCCTCACTTTGTATGGGAGCAAATCCATCTTAAGAATTAAATGGTTTACATATAACATCTGTATTTTCTGAACATTACTTACATCTCATTAATCTATATATATTTTTTAGAACAGAGCAGTCGCTAGAAGGCACAGAGGCAGCGAAGACGTCAATACGCAAACCTATCGAGTTGGACCCCACCAAGATACGAGTCGTGATCCTCAACCCTGAGGAGCAAGTCAAACAGAGAGAGGTCTGTGCATTGTGCTACATTTATTTTTATTGTTGAGAGCGGATGTGTAAATGGGCCACCTGATGGTAAGTTTTTACCGTCGCCCATAGACATCTTACCGATTCTTACCTCATGCGTTTTCGATGCGGATAGTTGAGAGTGCCTCATGAGCCGGTAATTACGCTAGCTCTCTTACCCTTCAAACCGAAACACAGTCTCTGTTTTACGGAAAAAATAGGTAAAAGGTTGGTGCCTTCGATCTACCAATTTTTGTACATTTATAAAGCGTTTTTTTTTTATTTACGGCTAAACCCGCGTTACCTCAATCTCAGCTGGTGGTAAGTGACGATAAAGCCGGACATGAAGCATACGGGCTTAGTAAGTACTGGCTTAACTATAAACTTACTAAAACTAAGTTTTCTTTCTTCCTCTTCCTCCAAAGCTAAGTCTGCAGAACCATAGACAAAATATTGTGTGTTCCGGAATTGTGTCCACACTGGAGCATAGAGAGTGCACAGCCTGGGATCGGCCGCGATTGGGGGGTGGGTTCAGAGCAAACCCTGCGAATTTTGGTTCTTCCCTTTTGGATGTTGATAGGCGACAGTTTTCCCGTCAATTTGCAGGGGGTTGTAATAACTTAGGGGTATGCTAGGTACTCACGAGTACTCCTGACGAGGAGCAGGCTAGAACCACTGACACATCAAAGATATAACTTTTCGTGGAATTTGGGAGGGAAACGAATCGATTCTGGGGTAGGACAAGGCGATGAAAATAGCAAGGGATGTGAATTTTTAGGATAAGTTATTATAAAAATTCGAAATTCAAAATGTGAGCTCGTGCTTTGTCGCTGAGGCGAGAGGGAAGCGAAAGTAATCGATCGATCGATGACAGTAACTTACTAACTAACCTAATCTAAGTTAAGAACGGGGTTGCCACAAACAAAATTTAACCGAAAGTAGGAGAGATACCAAACATTGTGTAAGACAGAGAGAGAGAGATAGACAATATCAGTGTAACCGACAGAGACAGAATTGCAGAGTTAGCGTTGGAGGACGCTAACCAATTAACTGATTTGGATGCAGACTTTTTTATTTCATAGAGAATTGTTTCGAGACTGTCTTAGCCATGTCTGATAAAAATTGGATTAGGGGTTTCTAAGATCCTGGCGTATGATGGATGTAGATAGAATTTTTTTGTTTGTCTAAAACATGGTTTGTTTTCACAGGAGGAGAGCAAATTGAACCTGAAGTTCCCGTTCCAGTGTACATTATGCTTCAAAGGGTTCAACTTCGAAGCTAAGCTACAGAACCACATGAGTAAACACAGTCCTGTAAGTATACGGCATACTCTGTTGATCTCTTGCGGGACGATTCAGTATTATTAACGGGAAAAAAACCACAAACGTGGTGTTAATTGTATAAGAGCAGACGAACAAACGGGCCGCCTTATGGTAAGTGGTCACCAACGCCTATAAACATCTCACCTAATGTTAGAGGGTTTTCGATGCGCTGCTAACCTTGAGGACCTAGATGGATTGCCTCATGTGCCGGTAATTACGCTAGCTCACTTACCCTTCAAATCAAAACACAGCTATGCAAGCATCCTCTACATATTAATTACAAAAATAACAATATTAAAATTATTAATGACCAATATAACATTACATTACATTATTAAATATTGATCAACATTGCAATTGGAAACTGCATATTGACAAACTATGTTCTAAAATTAACAGGTTTGTCTATCCGTTACGCAAACTATCGTACATAGTCAATAGAGATGCATCTGTAACTGCATATTATGGATATGTCCATTCCATTCTCCGATATGAAATTATTTTCTGGGGGAACTCCACTAACAAAAACGACGTTTTTAAAATGCAAAAGGTGTATTAGAGCCATAACGAGAATAAAGTCATGGGAAAGTTGCAGGCCTTGTTTCCAAGACTTGGGCATATTAACACTTCCTTCCCTCGATATATATTTTAGAATGTTTAAGTTTTATAAAAAAACATGATCGCTTTCCACAAAAAAAATCAACACACACTAGAAATCTTCGCAATAAAAATGAACTTGTACTGCCCTCTCCAAAGTGTGCCCTATTTCAGAAAAGTGTGTATTACATGGTAATAAAGTTAGTAAGCTACCGGAAACAGTAAAAAATGTGACTTATGGAGAATTTAAAGAAAAAGTAACAAATATTCTTAAACAGAAATGCTACTACGACATAAAAGAATACGTAGAAGACAAATCCGTAATATAACTAAGGTTGACATTCGTTTAGGTAATGTAGTAAATAAGGTAAAATATGAAATTGACATAAAATTTAATTTGAATATTATATTAAATTGTTTAGGGGTACTATTGTGTTTATTAATTATTTAACTTTGTAGGAGAGCACCCGGTTGAGTGTCCGGGTATCGAACCCGAACCAGTAAGCAAAGCAGGAAAGCTCGTGTGAGTGCAGGCAGTAGTTCTCGAAGGTCGTTGATGAAAACTCAGCAACACAAATTTACATTAGATTTTATTAACGCGAATTTAGAATTACATATATTTACAAATAAATTGAAACAAACTGAATAATATTAAAATAAACGATAAACAAATTGAAATAATAAAAAATACGTTACAATTTGATAAAGTGATGAGAGCGTGCTATTCGTTCGGCGGTAGGCGTAGGGAATAACGTAGATGGCTGCTACGTCAGACCGTGGTGTAGGCGCGATGAGGGAGTTGCGCGGGGCGCGCGGATGGTAGTGGTAGATCCTAAAGTGAAGGATCGCCTGGGGTGGTACCACCCTCTTATCTATTTCTGCCGTGAAGCAGAAATGCTTGCATTTCTGTGTTTCGGTTTGAAGGGTAAGCCAGCGTAATTTCCGGCACATGAGGCACTCCATCTTAGTCCTCAAGGTTAGCAGCGCATCAAAAACCCTCTAATATTAATACAGTGAGGTGAGATGTCTATGGGCGACGGTGACCACTTACCATCAGGTGGCCCGTTGGCTCGTCTGCTCTCCTTATTTAATAAAAAAAAAAAAAAAAAAAAAAAGGGCCCGCGCATGCGCAATGCCGCCGCACGACGTGTTGCGGTGTCGTAGTGTGCGGCGTTCGTCTCAAGCGCATAACAATAGATCACCTGATATAAGGCGGGGGTGCAAGCTCATAGACGTGAGCGAAATTAGTCGCTTGTCGAGACGCCTTAACTTTCTTCTTTTTTCTATTTATAAGGTTCTATCAAATATTTGTATGCTACACAATGTGGTAGAAAGTTGTGATACTATATTATAATTTAAGAACTCTGTATGTACGGCACCTACTTTCAACAAATAAACTATTTGATTTGATTGTTACTTTACTTTGCGACAGAAATAGGTAAAAGGATAGTAGCACCAGGATCTACCACCCTTCAAAATTGTTCTATAGGCAAAGCTGTATATTTATTTGGTAAGGCATTAAATGTTCTTTATTTCTTCTCAGTCGCGGGGCCAATTCGAGTGCAAACTGTGCTGCATGTATCTGCCCACATCTTACAGCCACAGCGTGCACATGTTGATCCACACGCGGCGCTACGAGTGTCTCAGGTGCGGCCGCCGCATGATCGACCGCGCGTCCATCGTGGATCACTACAGGTGAGCCGTGGGTCACTACAGATGATCCGTTGATCACTACAGGTGAGACGTGGATAACTGACAGACCGCGCCTCCGTCGTGGATCACTACAAGTAAGCCATGGATCAGTACAGGTGTGCGTTGATCAGTACAGGTGAGCCATGGATCGTGATCTTTCTAAGGAATTAATCACATAGGACGACTCTCTTGGCAGATTTTTAATGGGGTGGTTTGACATTGCCTTCCCCATTTCACACTCTAGTTGGTTGAGACCAACTAGAGTGCAGGTTTCCTCACGATGTTTTCCTTCACCGTCAGAGCAATCGGTAAATGTACGTAACTGTTTCGAAAAAACCGACAAACTCATTGGTATATGACATTGCATTGTTTGAAACCCGGTGTCCGACGTCCTAGCCACTGCGCCACCGACGCTCTTATTGTACTTACCTACCTTTTATTGTTATAATTTTATATTTATGTATTTGTTTTGTAATTGAATTTTCATTGTAACTTTGTATGGACTCAGTTGCCTGAATTAATAAATGATTTAATTTAGTTTTGTATCTTTTAATGGCCCGGTTTGAAGCTAATTTTCTCTCCGTTTTACAGATCACAACACGAGGGAGTATTAACGCTTTACACCTGCCATCAATGCGGGAAAGTATCGAGGTAACTATTCAGACTCTCATTCTTTTTGTCTAAACTTGTGTTTGACCTCAATCTCACCTGGTGGTAAGTGACGATGAGACCGAAGATGGAGCACACGGGCTTAGTAAGTACTGGCTCTTCTATAAGCACTGCCCGGAACATTTCGACGATGAAGCGAAGATATTTGACGATATACTTTACTTACATAGAAGGTGGTCGCGAGCCAGGCGGACCCTGAAGGGGTCCTACCACCAACAGGTTACTTGGGTTATTCGCCTGATACAACACGCTTTTTCCAGTGGCTGGTTCAATCTAAAATCACTATTTGAAGAAAGACAGACGACGTAATTGGTCTATTGTTTTGTTCATTATTTTAAAAAAGTATTGTTTATACCACAGAAATCGGACTAGTGACGCCCTCTCCTCTAGAATGATGACGTGAGCACTGACAGCGAGCTACAGGGTTTGTCGTATAGAGCATTTTATACTCAATACATTTGACAATTCAATGCCCGACTAATGTATGGGAGAATGCTCACTTCGCTTGCGCCAACTGGCAGACGCGGTTGCCATATAAAACTTCTTTAGCGAGCAATCCACAGGGTGAATTTAAAAATCTTTGGTTTACAGCAATAGTAAGACGCATCGAGGACACATGCGGAACCATCACTCGGGCGACAGACCCAAGTGCGAGCAGTGCGGGAAGACCTTTGTTAACAAGGATTCTTTGGCAGAGCATATGCAGTGAGTAAATCATTAACCCTGACCAAGAATATTAAAACCCTGTCAAGAGCGCCCTCTTGACATTTTTTTAACGGTGGTAGAGTAAGAAAAATGACGTGCTATAGCTGAAAGGACAGAAGTGGCGCCAGGAAGTCGATCCATATATGGTTAATTGATTTCTATTTCATTTCAGTGAACAGGCGACTATGTGAAAATTTTGAGTCTTTTACAGTATACTCCGTTATTGCAGGATCCACCAGGGCATCAAGAACTACGAGTGCTCGGTGTGCGGCAAACGGTTCCGCACTCGCACTCAGATCAAGCACCACCAGCTGAAGCACTCCGACGAGAAGCACTTCTACTGCGTCGAGTGCGACGTCAGGTGCGCTGCGCATTCTCGTAGAATATTTTTTTGTGTAATGAGAGCAGACGAGCAAACAAGCCACGTGATGGTAAGTGGTCACCGTCGCCCATAGACATCTCACCTCACTATGAGGGTTGTGGGTGCGCGATGAACCCTGAGGATTTAGATGGAGTACCTCATGTGCTCGTAATAGGGTATTTGACAAAACTAAGTATCAAATATTAAAAGCATTTCATAAAAATTAAGAAATAGGCATAAAATGATAGTCAAATGTGAAGACGGAATTGAAATGCATTAAAAAATAAAATAGCTATAGGCAATCAGAAACTAGATGGAAGAAAGAGATGGCAATAGCGAGGAGTGACGTCACTGCTCGGTAGCGCCAT
This sequence comes from Hofmannophila pseudospretella, assembly GCA_947369225.1. Taxonomy (NCBI): domain Eukaryota; kingdom Metazoa; phylum Arthropoda; class Insecta; order Lepidoptera; family Oecophoridae; genus Hofmannophila; species Hofmannophila pseudospretella. The sequence goes on along the minus strand of OX376312.1, from coordinate 15,452,728 downwards.
ACAAGCAGGTCCTTGGCTACATATTAAGGACTGTTTTGCCAGAAAGGGACAGAGCATCTCCCCACTACTAACTTTAACTATTAATATCGCTGATGTTAGTTGAGATATCGATAAACGGATTTCAGATCAATCTTCAGTATATAAGAAATAAGAAAACTTTATTGCCCACCATAAGGTACAAATCAATCACTTAACTATAATAATAACTATAACTAATTATACATTAACCATATCCATGTAAGTTGATTGATGGAATTAAAAATAGTGAAATACGCTATTACGCTGACTCTCTTACACTTTAATGCGGGTTTAGTTATACATAAAAAATAAATTAAAAAAAAACCGAAACACAGCAATGCACGCGTTGCTGCTTTGCGGTAGAAATAAAAAAGTTTCATGAATGAATACAATATATCGCACGAAAACTTAGATGTTAAACAATACGTACAAAGCTATTAATACAGTCTAGGTAATGTTATCGATAAGAACGATCTCTTCCAGACAACCTTTTGGTAGATAGTGCAATGACTACCTTAAAGACAATAGTGATAGCACTATATACATAAAAATTAAAAATTTAAGAAACCCCTGACTTTAGAGGTATACGAGTTGTACCTCTTTACTGGTCTAGGAGTTCGGTACGTGTCTATACCTACGTCCTAGCCAGGATATGTCTTCGAGGAGTCATCTTCAATGAGACACTGTACTTGTTAACCAATACTTATATTTCCAAACAGTATACCATACATGACGGTGGTAGAAAAACGGCTAGCCTGACGCGGGCGCAGCCGCGCGCCATTTAAAACTGCTGACATAATAATTCAAATGTAGAACACAGTGTGCACTGTGTCTGTACATAGTGTCCCTACACTTACCATTGTAGAAATTCCCTTACTTTTTCTTGGTCATCATCAGGTCTTCAATATTCGTGATGTGGGAACGGCCATGGTTCTAAATATTTGAGCTCAAACTCGAATCATCCAACTATTACCGTACCAGACATCCCATCTAAAATCAAAGATACTCCAAAATCTTGAAAACCACTGGTCAAATTTTTACCAAACACCCTGTGGTACCTACTTCTGCCGCAAAGCAGCAATGCTTGCATTACTGTGTTACGGTTTGAAGGTAAGAGAACCAGCGTAATTACCGGCACATGAGGCACTCTATCTAAGTCCTCTAAAACCCTATAATAACATTACTTACAAAGAGGAAGGCAATGGCAAACCACCCCATTAAAATCTGCGAAAAGAGCCGTTCTAAAAAGACAGTGAGGTGAGATGTCTATGGGCGATGGTGACCATTTACCATCAGATGGAGCTCGTCTGCTCTTATGCAAAAAAAAAATATTTATCTTCTGCCTACAAACTTGTATACTGATTGATTGTGATACTGTTTTTTTTAGATTCAAGTCTGCCCACAGTCTAAGACAGCATCTTCAAAAGAGCATGAAACATAAGGACAAGCAGAGTCTCAAGTGAGTGATGTTTTGTTTAATTATGAGTTGAAAACCATAGTAACCTATCGCAAGGCCGTTTCAATTACCATACACACATGCGGTTAAATTTTAAAAAATATATTATCAGCCTATTAACACAATGTCCCAGTGTTGAGGCACAGGCCTCTCCTTGCACAAGGGTTGTTCAGTCTTCTTTTTCTATGTCAAAACAACTCTCCTGTCACTTTGACATTCCTATTAGATGCAGCCCCATCTATCTCGAATGGCAGAAACTTATGCTGGAAAATCCCTCATTACTATTTTATCGAATTGTCAAGCTCTAATAAATATCTTTGCTCTTACGCGCGGCTTTGATTTAACAGCGTGTTTATTCTCAGATTCGCGTGCCAGCGCTGCGAGAAACGCTTCGACAGCGACCGCCATCTCCACCACCACGTCAAAATCCAACACGAAGGCATTCGCCCGCACCGCTGCCCCCATTGCCCGGCCACGTTGGCCACACGCAACTCTCTCAACAAACATGTACGGTGCGTTCATCGCGGACAGCGCCCGCCGCCGAGGCACGTGTGCGATACGTGTGGAAAAGCGTTCAGGGTGAGTGACGTTGCCCACTCGACACAGTGACGTTTCCCTCTCGTCATAGTGACGTTTCTCTCTCGTCATAGAGAAAGCCCAAGCAGAAAAGTGGAATATACAAAATATATACAATAATATTTATTTATTACAATTTTATACGTTACGAATATACATAGAAAAAATAATCCAACAGTATCGTTAAACCTTAAACAGTTTATCTTCTAGTTTAGTTTATTTCTTGATGCTGGTATTCGTAAAATCGTAAAATTATATTTAAACTTCCTACAGCATTACATACTCTCAACATCTTGTATCATTCACAACATATACGCGTAATTATACGCTGTTTAAGGCTACAGGGGACGATCAATTGCGATTGACAATTGGAGAGGATGGCGCAATACAAAAAAGCGAGAAGGTTGTAAGCGCCTCTCGCTTCGTTATATTGCGCCGTCTCTCTTTAAATGAAATTGTAAACGTTTATTTATCACTGTAAACACCAGAATATAGAACACAATACAGAAGTATACAAAGATTAATACATGCAGCACAAAACATCCGGTGCGGTACAGTGCCAAAAAGGGTACACCAGCTCAGCATAATGCTGAGGCAAGCTACAGCGCTGATTTTCAGCTGGGCCCTCAGTGACTGCACGGACGAAGGCTGCAACAGTGTGTGCGTGTTGTGTTGTATGAATGAGGATATTAGTGTGTATGTGAGGTACTGAGTGTGTGGGAGGGTGATGGCATGGTGCGTGTGTATTTACATGGTATTATTATTATGTCAATTGCAATTAATCGTTTCGCGTCACATAAGAAACCGGTCGACTCGCTATCCAAACGATAATTACAAAACGTTTTGTCGACAGGGCAAGAGCGTTCTAACCAATCACGTGCGGACACACACGGGAGAGAAACCGTTCGAATGTTCCGAGTGCGGTCGTAAGTTCACCCAGCGGACAGCCATGAGGACGCACGTCAAGTTAGTGCACTTGAAGATACGCCGCAGTGCTAAGGTGAGGCGCTCCATTCTCTCCGTCCAGGGACGTTTCTGGCTGCAGCCATACCGTTTAGCCAATGAAAGGTTTTATTTCTTTGTAATTTGTAGTGTTTTGTTTAATACTGTAGAAGCAGAGGAGGCGGAACTAAATGCGCCCATCCATTTAATTTTTGTGAAAATAAAACCTGAAATAGAATTAAAGAAAAAAATAAGACATATAAGTTAATAATTTGACCTAATAATTATAAATAAAAAATACAATAATGTACACTTTTTAGAATAGTTGAGATTATACTCATACACTCATTGTGGGCAGACGTGATTGCAGATAAAACTAAAAAAATATTCAATATTTCCAAAACCCCACTAGATATCAAAGCCGTTTATTTTTATTATTGTACATCATAATTTTACCTTTGAAATTAACTTTTATTTAATTTAGTTTTTTTTTTATGTATAACTAAACCCGCATTTGACCTCGATCTCGCCTGATGGTAAGCGACGATGAGGTCGACGATGGAGCATGCGGGTCCAGTAAATGCCTATTCACTCTGTTTTATTCAGTCACAATCACCTAAGTTTTTCACTGGGTCCAAAGCCTCATACATTTCGATCCGTCCCTTTTATTTTGAATAAATTTAATTGAAATCGAATTGATATTGTCCACAGATCAAGCCCGAAATGCCTCTTGAAGTCCGCGACGCCCCTAAGATGGAGTTATTCGCGAAACAGGAGCCCCAACTGATGTTCGATACTTGGAGACAGCCCGTACAGACCTGCGAAGTCTTTTTCCATGTCTCTAGTGGACAGTAGCCGTATTAGTTACTTCGAGCGCTTTACAAATAATGGCCGTTTGGTGCCCTAAAGAATAGCACCGCCTCGTACACGGCGGCACCCGGTTTGAAAAGCAAAACTCATGTGAAAAATTAATATATATGGCCGGAAATTGATTTTGGGGGTTTCAGTGAGGAGTGGTCGAGTTTTCGTGGGAGGGGAGGAGTGGTTTTAGGGTTTCTGGGGGATGATGTCAGTGGGTGTGGTGCCGGCCTTAAAGAATAGCACCACACCAACTCTTCCCGTGGGTGTCGTGCGAAGCGACTAAGGGTCTTAGTGGATACTATTCTACACCTAGTAGACGGCGGTAGGCTCGCCACATATCACGTTTGTCCATCAAATCTTACGGCGAAGAGTGTGAACTACGTTCCTCTACAGCTTTGGGGATTAGGGGTCGTCCTAATAGAACGCGATTACGCGATTCGCGCGAACTTTGTTCGTACGAATGCGCGATCAAACATCTAGTGTCAAAAAAGTGTCTTAATTGACTGTCGCACGATGTGTTTGAAATCGCATCGCTTATTCGCGTGGTCGCATTGTATTAGGAGGACCCCTTATGAATGTGACGGTTTGTTGTTATGTGATGAAATTATTTTAAAAAATATTGGGGGTAGGACCAACCACTTACCCACGGATTCCTCCTCCACAACGATAACAAAATCGGAATTCAGAAGGATTTACAATCGCAAAGGATGAGAAATCCGATTGATATTCTGCTAGAAAGCGTTTACATTCTTTATACAGTGTTATTAACTATTATTTTATTTCCTAAATCGACATTAGAAATACTCAAAAATATTTAAATCGTGTGTGAAATTGATCTCAATGCTAAGCTTGCTTTTTCTCTAAATTGTGTTTTAGTGATATTTTTCCACTTTTTAGGCAATTTTTTATTGTATCCAGTGTGTCCAGGAAATGTTTCCTTTTCAAGGATAAAACAAGGCTCAAATAACCGATGCTTGAAAATGAACTTACACGAAAACATTAACCTGGGAATATAGAGTTGTATCAAAAGTGAAAAAAAAAGGATTTTGCTAATTCCTTTTTTTCGGTAGATTTTAAACTTTTCATGCCACTTTAAGAGAAATCCTGTACAGTGGACAACACATCAGGCAATACCCTGTAGTACTTTGTCGCTTTAATTTATTTGACACGATCATACGAATGTCAAGGAATCAGAACAAAAACTTATTGAGACAGGGTTCTACAGGGTATAGCTTGATGTGTCTTCCACTATACAGTTATAAAATAAGTGCAAAAAATGTAACATAGAACCTTGTAATAGTGAGGCGGCGATTTATGTCTACTTGGTCTAAAGCTAAACATAAATGAAACTCACGCTCACTCATGTAGAAGATTTGAGTGACGTTGCGTTTAGCAATGATACAATTTAACGAATGACACACCAAAATTGACGCCATGTCTTTTATATTTAGGGTTTTTATTTTAGAAATTGCTTGCTGCGTTACTGCCATAGTGTACTAAATTATTTGTGTTCCTAAAATTATGTTGAAATGTACCTTATAGCTGTAAGAGAAGGCAACTTGGAAGTTAGGAATTCGCTTGAGCCAGCCTAGTTTTCCTTCAAGCACAAAACCATTTATTATACCGATAACTCATTTAACCCCGACTTACCATTGTGAAGATCCCCTTACTTTTTCCTGGTCATCATCAGGTCCTTGAGGTTCCAGATGTGGGAAGAGTTCCATGGCCGTAAACATTTGAGCTCAAACTCGAACCATCTAGCTACCATCCCATCTAAATAAAAGATACTCTGACATTCAAGATCTTGGAAACCACTGATCCAATTTCTATCAGAATGGTAAGCCATGGTTTCTAAGGAACACTCGACAATATTCTCTATCGAATAAAACAAACCGGGTCCAAATCGGATCATCCGTTGTCAAGTTATGAGGCCACAGACAAACGAATCAAACTTATAACAATCGGTCAATCAATCAATCGGTCGGGGGTTAAAAAGGGTGCAGTGGAATACACATCTAGCTGTACTCTCTGCTACCCTGTATCATTAAGTTTTCGTATATATTTGTCAAATAAGTTAAAGCGAAAAAATACTAAACTCGTGTGTTGCCTGCTTGCAGATTGTACGATATTTTTTATTTAATGTATGACCATGTACGAAAACAAAGTATTGATAAAATATAGTAAATTAATCATGAAAGGTTGTAAATAATACTTATTAAAAATAAATAACTATACATTTATTGCAGTATTTTATTTCACAATATCTACATCGTATGATTAGTGATCAACCTATTGTCAGAGTTGTTCAGGCCGCCCTACTCTCTGACATCGCTTAACAACTGCTGTCGAAGAACAATCGAGACCGACTGTTGAACGTGCTCTCCAAGACACGAAGCGGTTCAGATGAATATGTGCCACTAGTGGTCACCCATCCTGGTTCTGACTAAGACCTCTCCCAACTTGGCTTAACTTGAACGTTCACTAAGACCATGTTTGCAACTGGTGAAACCGTGTAACAGGTGGATCTCTCTCCTCTGCTTGCTGTCAGTGCTCACATCATTTTAGAGAAGAGGGTGCTATTAGTCCGATTTCTGTGCAGCTAAACTTAGCTCCTAATTTAATTATTAATATGGCATTAATATGCCAAGTAATTATAATCAAGTATGTAATATAATATCATAATACCTATGCCACATTATTTCCTGTCACAGAAAACCTTTGACAAGTTCATTCTCCCTTATAAAATTCTTTTAGGATGAAAATTCTTCATCTATCTCAATTTTAATGTGGCTAACTATCCCAATCTCACTTCCACACTTCAAAATATGAGAATGTAGGTCTTCATCATTCAAAAAGTTTGTACCACATTTAGTACAGCTTTTACTTTTACTCGAGGCCTCTTCAGTGCTATGCATTTTCTTTCTGTGTTCTTCTAAAGTGTACTGACTCGAAAATTCTGTATTGCACACTGTACATTTATTCAAATTGTACATTAGAATATTATGTACTCTCTTCATATGCTTTTTCACATCGTTCTGTGATTTGTACAATTTGTGACATAGATGGCATGGGAATTCTTTACTTGCTACATGGATTTTTCTATGTTTCAACATGTATTTCTTGGATAGAAATTGTTTGTTGCAAATATCGCAAGTGAAAGAACCTTCTTTTGGATGTACGGTATTGATATGTATTCGCAAATGCATTGAACATTTGTATGATTTGTTGCAAATATCACAGGTTTGAGACGCTTCAGGCGGAGCGTGGGTTACCCGAATATGCCTCTGCAAGTTGATAGGTGATTTGAAGATCTTGTGGCAGATGTGGCAAGCGGCAGTCTGTGAAGAGTGCGACGTTTCTAAATGCCGTTTTAAGCTGGCGTGATCTGAAAGTTCCTTTTGGCAAATCTCACAGTAGCTGCTCCTTTTATTCTCTGAATGATTCCTTTCAAAGTGCCATGTCAAAGATGTGTTATTAGAAAACTGTTTATCACACTCAGTGCATTTAAATTCCCCTTGCTTATACTGTTTTGATTCAATTTTCCCACCTCCGTGTATGTTTTTTTCATGTCTATGAAGGGTTTTCAAAGTCTTGAATGTTTTGAAGCATATCAGGCAACTGACATTGTTACTCGAATGGACGTTTTGGATGTGTTTCTTGTAACAAGCTAAGGATGGTAGACTCCGGCCACATTCTTGACATTTGTATATCAATCCATCAGACGGGTGACTCCATTTGACATGCCTTTGCAGCAACATATCGTTTTTAAAAATCTTGTTGCAATGCTCACAGGTAACAGAACTGTCTTTTGAAGGATGCACTTGACGCATGTGTATTTTCAAGTTGTATTGCTGTTTGAAGGTTTTATAACATATTTGACAAGTCACAGTCTCTTCTGGCTTTGGGTGGGCATAGAAAACGTGATTGTCGAGTCGTTTCTTGTTCGAAAACGTCTTTAGACAGGTTTCACATGTCATTAGCTTCTCATCTGCATGTACAGAGCTGGTGTGAGAGCGTAGATGACTGATAGATTTAAAAGTGCGGTAGCACTGTGTACATTCAACGACGTCCTCTTCTGTAGAATGTACGTATTTTAGATGCTTCTTTAAATTTGCTCTGTTTTTGAACGTACTGTCACACTCCGGACATCCAACTCTATTTATTTTACCGTTCTCATACACTTTTCCAATATCTCTGTTTCTAAATTCGTCCAAGAAATGCTGGCTTTCCTCTTTAATGCCGAATGCTGTTTCAGCATCTTGATGGGGGTTTTCTTCGTTTTCGACTTTGACTTCGAGACTTATTGCTGATAAATCTGGTTTCACGAATATTTGTTCAACTTCTTCATCCATTTCTATCTGTAAAGTCGTAAATAAAATAGTAATAAAAGGTTGGAAATTATTTTAAATACAGTTTTCAGTTGATTAATACTAATAGCGAAACTCGACAAACTAAAATGTGGGCTTATCACAAGGACTTATTCCAGCCATCTTGAGATTAAAAGATAAGAACTGAATTTCGACCTAGAACTTGAGAATTGTGATCAAAAATGTATGTAACTGTGGCATACTTACAATTTAAAGTCCAATGCTTCCAATTTTAATTCGTTTTTGCTTAGTTTTCAGCAATAAAAATGGAAAATAAGCAAGAATTATGAACACTTTTACTGCTGACCTTAAAAAACTACTTGTGATGCTGCGATTTTGTTATTCAGGAATAGAGCTAAATTATATAAAAAATTGAAAGCGCTAAACTGGCTGATGACATTAGAAGTTTTGTGTCCCTTTCTAAAAAAATATTAGGTGATTTATTCACGCAAAAAAAAATCAACTGACCTTTTGTAATAATGTTGCCAGATTAAAAATATGTAATTTCGTTCTTCAGAATCGAATTCATACGGAATCGATCAATTTATTTGAATAATGCGATTCAATTTGGCTGTAATTCGTTAGAATGGGAAAAAAGAACATCCCTAGTAGTCCTAGGTTTTCCGCCATGAAATATACCTACCTATGTACCTTACCTAGAATCCTCATTTCCCTTTTTTTTCATATTCTCTGCTTTTTATTTTTTTGCATTACTGAGATTATTTTATGAAATAATAAACCCACTAATAATATTTCCAAATAACCATTTATTTGCAATTTGCACACTAGTTTTCAAATCTTTACAACTAAATTACAAATATTTATTACAAGATTATCTTTTCCATTTAAATATTTTAGTTATGCTGAATTAAATAACAAAACGTACCTAATATGTGAATTCTTTAAAAAGTCACGATTATTATTCATTTTTATCACATCAGTAAAACAGAATGTTTTATAAACGCCTATAAACTTCACGGCAATAGAAAATGAATTAATTATTTTAGATCTTTCGTCAAAATGCGACGCTAAGAATATCTTGATACAGCGAGCTCAGCTGACCGCTTGCGAGTTGATGGACCAGGATCACGTTGTCCGGAAGTTGTATCTTCGTTAATTGTTTCGCATGTTGACCGCAGGTTTCTGGTTGAGAGTCGAACCATTAAACTCGTATTTTCTGACCCACGACCTAATCACACTTTCACTGAGACACTGATTTAGGTCATGCAATATGAACTCAGAGCGAAATAAACCACGAACAATAGTGCCCGAATCGCCATTTTTGTAATATTTTTTACACAGAACGCACGCTGCGCACCCGTGCCACTCTCTCATACCGTTCCAACGCAAGTGTTTTTAAAATCGTTCGTCTTTCTGGCCCACCTGTATAATGTTGATAATCAAGTGAACTTTGTGTTTTTTTAACGTTTGTGTACACAGTTCAAATTCTAACGTCGCTACCGTGGCTCGTCCGCGCCGTCTCCACTGAGGCACTGCGTCAATATTAAATATTAAGATATTTTATTTCTTTGCTATTATTTTATTTCCTCTGTAATTCTAACAATTGTACTGATTTTTAGCAATAAAATTGACTAATCTAGGAAATCTAAAAATGCTTTAATGAATTTAGTTAGATATCCATCCCACCACATAAAATTTATACAAATAACAATAAAACTGTAAATAATCTAGTCAAGAAAATATTTACACAAATTACATGTATCTATAAATAGGTAGTATTGTATTCATGACTTTGATTTATATATCAGTTTTTTTTTCTAATTTTCCTAAATTAACAACATAATCAGATTAAGGTTCTAAAACACTTTGTTTATTTACAAAAAATGAGGACCATTTTCACAAAACTATATTTTTGTAAATTCTAACTTTACATTAATTACTTATTAACCTTTAGGGAATTTTTATTTTATTTTAGTTTTAATTACAAGGAAAATATGAGGTCCTTACATATGAAATTGGCGTTTTGTCGTACTGGCCACTTTGATCTGAAATATCTCCACTTTGGTTAAGAATTCCAAATTCTAATTTATAAATCCATATAGCTGGTACATTTGAGTTTCTAAAACAATCATTCATTTGTTTTTTCCAGACTAGTTTTTTCTTTGGCGTCGCTCATATCGCACAATGGAAAACATGAAATATCGCTATATTTACGAGTACGAGTTCTACCGTGGCACCAGTGCTGCAGAAACAGCTCGAAGGATTAATGATGGATGTGTATGGCGCTGGTGTCGCAAAAGAAAACACGGTACGTTTTTGGTTCCAACATTTTCGTTCTGGAAATTTCAACCTTCAGAACAAGCCTCGTGGACGACTGGAGACCAAGTGGATAATAAATAATTAAAGGCTATTGTGGAAGCGGATCCATCGCAAACCACTTCAGAGTTAGCTGCAGGCTTCGGTGTGAATGATAAAACTGTTTTAATCCGCTTGAAGCAAATCGGGAAAGTAAAAAAGCTTGAAAGGTGGGTACCTCATGAATTGAGTGAATCAAACCGGCAAACACGCGTCGACTGCTGCGTTACATTGCTCAACCGACACAATAATGAAGGGATTTTAAATCGGATCATTACCTGTGATGAAAAGTGGATCCTGTATGACAATCGGAAGCGCTCGTCGCAATGGCTGAACCCTGGAGAATAAGCTAAATCCTGCCCCAAGCGAAAATTGACTCAGAAAAAATTACTTGTGAGTGTTTGGTGGACTAGTGCCGGTGTCGTTCACTAGTTTTCTAAAATCTGGCCAAACGATTACGGCAGATATCTATTGTCAGCAACTGCAAACCATAATGGAAGAACTAGCTGCTAAACAACCGAGGCTGGTCAATCGCTCTAGGCCACTGCTGCTTCAGGACAACGCTAGAACACACACTGCACAACAGACGGCCGCTAAACTAGAGGAGCTGCAATTGGAATGTCTGCGACATCCACCCTACTCCCCGGACCTTGCTCCAACAGATTACCATTTTTTCCGGAAATTGGATAACTAAAAAAAAAATTCAACACTGATGTGGCAGTCCAAACCGCCTTCAGAGAGTTTATTGATTCTCGCCCCCATGATTTTTTTTAGTAAAGGTATCAATGAACTACCTATGAGATGGCAAAAGTGCATAGATAACAATGGTGCATACTTTGATTAATTAAATATATTTTACAAAAAAAAATCGACTTTATATTCCTCCCATACAAAACGCCAATTTCATATGTAAGGACCTAATAGTTTTGTGAAATAAGTCCTAGACCACAATACCTACTAGACAGATTTTGACAACTTACATGTAGAAATCTCAGTAGACAAGACATACAGTTTGACTACTATACATATAATGGCAACATACCATAGATTTTAGTAAAACTGTATTCATGATTCAAATAGATTTGTAATCTAAAATTATGTACATATTAATTTTATCCTTTTATTTACAACACAATTATTATTTTACTACAACATAATGTTATTCATGAAATTAAGTCCACACCGATAACCATATTTTTTTAAGTCCGTTTCTATTTATTCAGAATCAGACTCAGTTTCACCAGACTCTGAGTCCTCTGAACTCGACACGGGCTCACATTTAATAAACTCAATCTCTTTCCTCACTTTCTTCGGCCTCCCTCTTTTCTTCACTGGCTTTTTGTCATCACCCATCTCAGTCTTCACCACCTGTGATATCCGCTTCAAATGCTGTTGCTCATGTCTCTGCAAGTGGTTGTTCAAATACCTCCGTAGTTTAAATTTTTTTCCACACTGGTCACACTCGTGTTCGTAATTGGTTTCGTCGACATCAACATGCACAGAATTGTTGTGACGTCTCAAGTAATGTGCGTGGGCAAACTCCTTGTCACATTTTTCACACCGTATCTTAGGTTTTGATGGATGAACAATCTTTTTGTGCTTTTTCAAACGTATCGCAGAGTGGAAATATTTGTCACATAGATCACATTTCACCTTTGTCTCTAGTGAAGAGTGGACTTGCATGTGCTCTTTTAAATATTGATCATTTTTGAATTCTTTGAGACACTCTGGGCAGGTTACTTTGGACTCTAGAGGTGGGTGTATGTTGAGAACGTGGCGTTTCATGTGATGGCGTGACTTGAACGTCATGGGACAGAACACGCAAGTGTGTCTCTCAACCTGCGAGTGTTGGAAATGCAGATGACGATTCAGATTTAAATGGTTTTTGTACAATTTCTGGCAGACATGACACTTGTATTTCTCTTTATCAGTCCTATGGCAAGACTCTATGTGGTATCTCAGTTTGTACGGTACTCGGAACTCCTTATTGCATTCTGGACACTTCAACTCAGGTAAAGTAGATGGGTGGACACGTTTCACATGCATGTGCAGCGCTCGCCGTGTCCTAAACTCTTGCAGACAGAACTGGCAGTAACATTTCTCAGTTTCCGAATAATGTTTATTCATCCGATGCATGTATAAGTAGTGCTTATTCTTGAAAGTCTTATCGCAAAGATTACACATGACCGCTGAATCTTCAGAGGAATGGACTCTTGTCGTGTGTAAGTATAGATTTTGGTAGTTTTTAAACTCTTTGCTGCATTTCTGACAGATATAACGTCTGGGTGTTTTGTAATTCGGCAAGTGTTGGGGTTTCCAGGTCGCTAAAACTGATTCGTACATTTGTCGTTGCTCGTCTGTTAAAGCAGAGCTGGTAACACTGATGAACTTCATGTCTTTTGGTAGTTCTGGTTTCGGGTCCTGAAGAGTTGTTTGGATCCGTTCTGGTTTCGGCAGCTCCGCTTTAAAGTCTGTCCTTGGCAGAGCTAGTTGCAACGGTTCCTGTTGAATGTAGTATTGGTGCTCCGGTTTCGGCAGCCCCAGGTGGAGTGGTTCTTGTTGTTCCATCATTTTAGTAGTCTGGAAACCAAATTGAGAGGTCAGTGTAGTCAGGGGGGTGCGTTTATTTCTTTGCCCTTACCAATTGAGATGTTATTTATATACATTATTATGATTTTGAGACAAAATTAAGCACACACAGGGAATATAGCCTAAAAGGATTTCTTATATTGCTTCTAGCAGCATCTTTGAAACCTGTGTCTGTTCTTTACACAATTTATTTTTGGGTTTAGATCAATGTATTAGCATAGATATCACTATAACTTAAGTATGCACTGAAAAATGCAAGCGAACGCCGCTACGATGTGATAAACAGAGATCACGTAAGTATATTTATTGCGATAGCAATCGGACTTTGCAAAAAATATAACTTGTTCTACTTACTTTTCAATCGAAACCGCGACGAATGAATCCGATATTACGCTTAACACGTCATATCTTTATCGAGAAACCCTCGCACAGCACAAAAGAAACATCTTAGTGATAAAATGGGTTGAAACCCTGAGGGCATAATAATATTTTGCCTCGACATGCCGTTGTACACTATTACGGTAAAACAACGAGATATTAGCACTGTAATAAGCAAGGTCACAGCGAATTATGCATTACTAATGATTTTTATGGCGTGGAAACAAATATTTTCATGGAAATTCTGTTGATTATTTCGCACTAAATCGACGAACGAAAGACGATTTTTTTTCTCTCATTTTTGACATTTGTTTTTATTATAAAAGGAAGAAATGTCAAAAGTGCGTTTCGTTAATGCATCTGCAAATGCAACATTGGTTTTTCAATATTTTATACAATAAATTTAAGTATTTTTTATTTGATTATTTAATTTAAGTTGTTTTCTGTATTAACAATTGACATTAACTCGATCTAGGAAAGGGTAGGTCTTAGAATAATCTTTGTTTATCAATTGATAAATATTTCTATTTTCTATTAAAAACTTTAGCAAATAGACAAAAACAAACCGGAAAGTTAAATGAACCCACGTGTTCTTGGCGCCAAAAATAGTTTCACGTCGACCAACTTTTCTTTTGCTGGTGGCGAAAGTATGAACATGTTGGTAATAATAAATTTATTTAGGTAAATAACGATTATAAACTCACAAAATTTATAGAGAAAGTATTGTCTTAGACATTCATATTATAAATATTTAAAATCAGTTTAAGTACTTAAATAAATAAATAGATACATATTTAACATAGAAGTCAGCGCCATCACACAACCGCAAAATCAGTTTGCGTCTCCTACATTTCCCAATACACGCGAAGTAGAATCAATAAGTGTTTTATAATCTAAATTACGAAAATTACTGTTAAAAATGCGTGAAATAGTGCATCTGCAAGCGGGTCAGTGCGGCAACCAGATCGGGTCGAAGGTGCGTATTGAAAATACCTTATTTTATTGGCAAAAAGTAAATTTTACTGCACCGATGCAAATTTTCATTCATATAGCGTGTCTATTTATAACCGTCATGGTCTGAATACGTTTTGTAGAGCGTAGTGAAGTACCGTTTGCTAGTCTGACTGAGGTGATGCTATTCTGACTTTAGTATATACCTAGTAACGAGATTCAGATTGTTTTGGTAACAAAAGTATATTGACTTCTTGCAGGATATGTAAAGAACATTTAATTATTCAAAATTCAAATGATTTCATTTTGGCTCTTGCTTGCTTGCTATCGTATGGTTTAGTGGCCAACCGACCTATTTGTCAGAGTTGTTCAGGCTGCCCGTAGGACTCTGACATGGTTTAACGACTGCTGTCGAATGACAATAACCGGGACCGACTGCTTAACGTGCTTTCCGAGGCACGGAGGAGCTCAGATGAAATATGCCACCCATCCTGGCACTAATTTGATTACGGTACCAGATGACGTAGTTTTTGCCCAAAAATATCATAGTAAGTTTGTATATTTCCGAAACGGCCAATGAAACCCCGGCAGCCACTAGTTTTCTTATATAATCGCGATTTTCGTATTCCCACCCATCGCACACCAAACCGCGAAACTGACTGATATTCTGTCTTGCAGTTCTGGGAGATTATATCTGACGAGCACGGCATCGACGCGACGGGAAACTACCACGGCGACAGCGAGCTGCAGCTGGAGCGGATCCAGGTGTACTACAATGAGGCATCTGACGGTGAGTCTATACAGCTGTTTGACGGCGGTCCAGGCGTCCGAGATTTTTTTACACTTTTCTAGAATGCGTTAGGGTAAGTTCGGATGTGGGATAAAGCGCTATACACATCAATGTCGCCGACCCCAACCCGCCCGCCGCCGGGCTGTGTGAGGTCGTGAGAGAATCACATACAAAATAAGTCCACCACCGCGTGTTGGCGGGTTTGGTGTGTAGAGCGCACAAAGAGAGCGCATAAGATGGATTACTGCCGAATATGGCTGTTTAAGTAGTGCTGGTGGCAACATAACTCGCGACGCCATTATCTCGTACGCGTCGTCTCGCGTCGCGAGCTATGCGTTGCCGCCAGATTCGGTAGTAGTTTGATTTAATAGATCTTACCCCACATCCGAACTTACCCCAACGCACATTATAGGTATGACTTACTTACTTAGCCTCGGACAACACGAGACCAGTTCAATTCCGGTTCGGTTCGCTGCATCGGAGCTGAAACCGGACTCGTGTAGGCCGTGTCTAAACTCGTGTAATCCGAGGCTTATGGTGGCTTTCCACCGAAGCTGTGCGAAGAAGCGAGGCGGTGAGCGAGGATAGAATCCACCAATAGGATCGCGCCATTATCACGTGACGATTGAAATGGAGCGATCCTATTGGCGGATTTTTTCCTCGCTCACCGCCTCGCTTCTTCGCATAGCACTGGTAGAAAGGCAGTCTCACCCTGGTGGTATCTACCTGCAGGTCGCCGCTACGTGCCGCGTGCAGTGCTTGTGGACCTGGAACCTGGCACGATGGACGCCATCCGCTCCTCGTCGCACGGACAGCTGTTCCGGCCCGACAACTACGTGTTCGGACAGAGCGGTGCTGGTAAGGGGGAGTAGGGGTGGATACGGGGAAATGGAAAAAAGAGAATGGGAGAGAAAATGGGGTATCGGTTATCGAAATCGGAGAGTAATACGAAAAAAATGTCAAGGGTGATTAAACTCAGATAGTTTCTTATATGGCCCTTTCCCTGGCTGGATCCGCCACCGAGGGGGAAAGTTTATCCTTCTTTTCCAATGTAACGATTAAGTTTTCGTATTTATCCAATTTAACTACAAATCGTATTTTGCTAACACCACGCTAATACTTATGAGCGAACTGATTGATCGTTGGCTTGATCGAAACGTAACGTTAATCGACCTGCCGCAGGAAAATAGCCGAATACCCTAGGAATTTGGCCAAGTGTCGGGAGAACTGTTGCTCTGAAGGTCCGAAGCGCCTTTTGGCGGAAGATGGAGGGTATGAAGGGAAGGTTCCCCGGGGTTCTTTCCTCCATACTACTTACTCTTTAAAAAGCTTAGGACGGTACTTACGTATACGCAATATTTACAGTCCCCCCCTCCAACCAATCTTACATGATGAACAGTTTTAATCCACCATCCGTCACTACTGGGGACGCCCTAACGGACGATGTCCGGTCGGACGACCCAGATACCGCTGGCGCGTTGAAGTGGAGAAAGATCTGCGTGAGCTCCGGGCGCCTGACTGGCTCGAGACTGTGCACGAGAGAGAGCGATGGTGCTCTTTTGTATCGGAGGCCAAGATCCACTTCGAGTCGCTGCGGCAGCGGAGTAAGTATGTAAGTAAGTATCCGTCACTACTGACTGACGACCAATAAACCCCAAATCCCTAGAGTATTGGACTATTTCCCTGCGACATCGATTCGTGACTATAGGTGGCATACGAATAACGTCAAGTCGTTGCAATTTAGTATTTAATTTACTGATATGTATAACATTGTACCTATGTACCTATAAGTAGAACGGGTGTAAAGTTGACACAACGTTGGCGGTCTTATCGCTAAGAGCGATCTCTTCCAGCCAATCAATCCATGGGCGACCATGATTCTCCGACAATATTATCTTCTATGCAGGTAACAACTGGGCCAAAGGACACTACACGGAAGGCGCGGAGCTGGTGGACTCTGTGATGGATGTCGTCAGGAAGGAGGCGGAGCCCTGCGACTGTCTGCAAGGTATGCATATAGGCACGGCCGCCTTGCCGTTCCATGGCAGTGCTCTAAACCAACTGAGGTCTGTTTAGTTAGACGACTAAATCGTTGACTGAATTCAGTTAAGTGCTATTGCACTAATGGGCTTATTTCGTACAAGACGACTAACCTGAATAATGTGCTGGTGTAAGGACCCCTTCAGGGTCTGCCAGGCTACCGACCGTCCCTTCTATGTAGTAAAGTCTGTCGTCAAATATATTCGCTTCGGCGTTGATGTGTATCTTTGTGTAGTGTTTATAGAAGAGCCAGTACTTACTAAGCTCGTATGCACCATCTTCGGCCTCATCGTTGCTTACCACCACGTGTGTTTGAGGTCAAACGTGAGTTACGAAGGATTAGTATTTAATTATTTTTTAATTGTTATATTTATTTACGTGGTAATAACGACGGCATGTAGGGTTTTAACTAGGCATGGAGGCAAAACTCCTCATTGCTTCCAAAGTCACACTTATGTGACCTGAAAAGAGTGAGTGAAACGAGATTAATTTTTATTAAAATACCGTGAAGATGCCATTATCATCGCTACGCCAAGTTCACAGATATTCTCGACATGAATAATTATAGGGCCATTGGGTTTCATCCTTATTCCTATTAGTAGGATCTAGGTTACTATGTCCTAAACTAGAACGCTCTGGGTCTTACATGGTACTATCGTCACGCAGGGTTCCAGCTGACGCACTCTCTGGGCGGCGGCACGGGGTCCGGTCTGGGCACGCTACTCCTCAGCAAGTTACGCGAAGAGTATCCCGACCGCATCGTCAACACCTTCAGCGTCATGCCATCGCCTAAGGTCAGTGGATAGTCAGTCAATGAAAAGTTAGTAAGTTTTGGCTAAAGTCAGTTCATGTTGCCTAAAGTCAGCTTACGTTTTCTAAAGTGAGATTAATGTTGCTTAATAAAGTGACTTTGTCTAAAGTTAGCCCATGATGCCTAAAGTGAGATTCACGTTGCCTAAAGTCAGTGAACTTTGCCTAAAGTGCTGCGTATTTTCAACACCTTCAGTGCCATGCCCTCGCCTAAGATAAGTGGGCTGTTGCCTAGGCAGTTCATGATGTCTAAAGTCAGTTCATGTTTTCTAAGGTGATATTCATGATGCCCAAAGTCAGTTAATATTGCATAAAGTCAGTTCGTTGCCTAGTGTCTTATCATATTTCGTGTGTGGATGTTGCGTAAAGTCAGCTAATGGCGGGGGTTAAAAAATGGGATGCAAATGCCAAAACTCATTTAATAATCTCTAGCTGATTGTAGCTCTACGTTTCACCCCCAGGTATCAGACACAGTGGTAGAGCCGTACAACGCGACGCTCTCGGTTCACCAGCTGGTCGAGAACACAGACGAGACCTTCTGCATCGACAACGAGGCTCTCTACGACATTTGCTTCAGGACTCTCAGGCTCTCTTCCCCCACGTATGGCGACCTCAACCATTTGGTGTCGGTAAGTGGATCGCTCAGCTGTCAGGGACACAAAGGCTGTGACCTGACCCCATACGCAATGACCTGAACCTGATGGTAAGAGGTCACCGTCACCCATGGACATCTCACTTCACTAGGGGGTGTAGAAGCCCTTGCTAAGGACTTACCCATCAAACTGAAACACAGCATTGCAAGCAGTTGCTTTGCAGCTAAACAACACCAACCACCAACACCCTTTAAGGTGATGTGATGGTGTGTAGAGTCTACATAGAATTATGTCATCAAAGATTTTGAAATTCACCTTATGATCTAGCGACCAATCTCTCGCTAGATAGTAGACTAGGCTGGATAAGTTTTATGTGGGAACTGCGTCTGCCTTGTGATGCTTGCGTTGTGAGCATCTGCCCCTTCCATTCAGTCGGCAATTGGAATGTCAAATATATGAAACTTGTCAAAATTATATACACATTTGCCCAAACTCTTGCCTCGCTGTTAGTGTCCATTGCCCAAATAATTATTATTTTAAATTGCTATGTGTAACTACATCGGTAGCAATTTCTGAATATGATCCCGAGAAAATGCTTTACAGGTGGTAAATTCTGATGTGCAGGATCGCCTGGGTTGGTACCGCCCTCTTCTATTTCTGCAGCCTAGCAGAAATGCTTGCATTTCTGTGTATTGGTTTGAAGGGTAAGAGAGCCAGCGTAATGTCCGGCACAATACTTTTCAATCCATCTTAGTCCTCAAGGTTAGCAAGCAGCGCATCAAAAATCCTCTAATAATAATACAGTGAGGTGAGATGTCTATGGGCGACGGTGACCACTCAGCGCATCAAAAACCCTCTAATAATAATACAGTGAGATGGTCTTCAGGTGGATGTCTTCACTTACCATCAGGTGGCCCGTTTGCTCGTCTGCTGTCATTATTTAATTTAAAAAATTGGTACCTCCACAGTTGACGATGTCGGGGGTGACCACGTGCCTGCGGTTCCCGGGACAGCTGAACGCGGACCTTCGCAAACTAGCTGTCAACATGGTGCCTTTCCCCCGTCTGCACTTCTTCATGCCTGGTAAGTCTCATTAGCAGTTTTTAAAATAGAGTGCGTTCGGATAAGAATAAGAATAATTTATTTCACTAACACTTAAGAGTTAAAAAGTAAATAAGGACCTTACATTATATTACTCTAGTCCCCACACTGGAACTCCCTTTGTTCCCTGGATTCGGATGTGGGGTAAGATCGTTAAAATAAAATTTACTACCGAATCTAGCGGTACCTATTAATAGTAATTGAAAAAATTAGTATTGTATTGTATTTTTTTAAATTTATTTTTTATTTATTTAGTACCATACATACATACATAAACTAAAGCACAAAATATATAGATATTTTATGGGGGTAGACAGAAGAACCACCGACAGGTAGTTCCCACTTTTCGCCGTAAGATTTGGTGGCTCTATTTATGATGTACTCCCACGAGAGATCCCTCGACCTATAAATTTTCAGTCTTTGTTAACCTTAGTAGATGCT
This sequence comes from Hofmannophila pseudospretella, assembly GCA_947369225.1. Classification (NCBI taxonomy): domain Eukaryota; kingdom Metazoa; phylum Arthropoda; class Insecta; order Lepidoptera; family Oecophoridae; genus Hofmannophila; species Hofmannophila pseudospretella. The sequence continues at coordinate 15,432,499 of OX376312.1, read as the reverse complement.
CCTTTTATCAAATGCTTATATATTAATATTTATAATAATAAACTGTGATTGTTTGTATGTGTTTCTGTATTGTTTATACATAAATATTGATGTATAAACAAAGATAATAATAAGATGATAATTCCGCCAATTCACGTTGTAAGGGATTACAACGTGAATTGGCGGAATTATTGTGCCTTAAAACACAGTAAAAAAGGCCATAAAAAAAAGATTTTGTGGACAAACGTGATAGGTGGCGAGCCTATCGCCATCTACTAGGTGTAGGATAGTATCCAGTAAGACCCTTAGTCGCCTCGTACGATACCCACGGGAAGAGTTGGGGTGGTGCTATTCTTTATGGCCGGCACGACCGCTTTATTTTAACGATCTTACCCCAACAACATAGCTATCAGAAATAAGCGATACAAAGGAAACACCACCGGTGGGACTTAAACCCCAACCTCCGGTTTAACCGTAAAAAAATTGCTTCCAGGGTTTGCTCCACTGACTGCGAGGAACAGCCAGGGGTACAGAGCACTCACAGTCCCAGAACTGACTCAACAGGTGACAAATCATAGATTTTTATCTGGTGGTTCTTCGCATCTTGATTTGTTCTTCCAACAATGTTCAGAGAAAGAAAATCAGAGACGTCCTTGATGCACTGAAAACATGGACTATTTCATAAAAGGCGTGCTACCTACACATGGTCCGAATGTGTGTAACACGTGTAAGAAGAATCAGACTCGAAGTTAGATAATTCTTGCAACTTTCGACACATTTCTGTTTTCTAGAAATATTGAAAAGTTGAAAGTAAAATGTCGAACGATACAAAATACCACGTATAAGAATCTAAACAAAAATCAATTTAACTCAACATTGCGACGTCGAAAGTGCGAGAATTTAATAGATTAGAATTCAAAGTATTTATTTAATCATCACTTTACAGCATAGGTGACAATAAAATAATATCATGACCGATGATACAAAAAGTCTGTGCTGCAAAACTCTGCCCTAATCTTGCTATATCCCGCAGATGTTCAGCCCGATAAACATGATGGCGGCATGCGACCCGCGCCACGGCCGCTACCTGACAGTGGCGGCCATCTTCCGTGGTCGGATGTCTATGAAGGAGGTTGATGAACAGATGCTCACCGTTCAGGATAAGAACAGCAGGTGGGCCGAGTTGTATGGGACGACTTGTGTGGGATGATCTGGGTGGAGCGAGTTCATCTTCCGTTGTCGGATGTCTATGAAGGAGGTCGACGAACGGATGATTACGGTTCAGGACAAGAACAGCAGGTGGGGCGAGCTGTGTGGGCCAGTTCATATTCCGCGGACGAATGTCTATGGAGGTCGATGAACATGCTCACGGTTCAGAACAAGAATAGCAGGAACTGTATTGGGCGAGTGTGAGGCTATTGAGTGGGCGAGTTGTGTGGGCCGTATTATGTGGGGTGAACAATCTGTGTGGGACAAGATAATACCGCGTGAGTATAGTTCATCTTCCGTGGTCGAATGTCTATTCCTTCAGGAGGTCGACGAACAGATGCTTACGGTTCGGAACAGCAGGTGGGGCGAATGTGGGGACGAGTTGTGTGGGACGAGCTGGCTGGCACGGGCTGTCTTTTTCTTCAGGTCCTTGAACTGTAATGATGCCGTAGAGTGAATGGTTTCACACCTTCTAAGTTCTACATTCCTGACTACAAATTCCTCACAATCTTTGTCCTTTATTGATTGGACACATTCTGAAGCAATCTCCATTCGCAGCTACTTCGTGGAGTGGATCCCTAACAACGTGAAGGTAGCTGTATGCGACGTACCTCCGAGAGGACTCAAGATGGCCGCCACATTCGTTGGGAATACCACCGCCATACAGGAGATCTTCAAGCGAATCTCGGAGCAGTTCACCGTCATGTTTAGGAGGAAGGTGATTTACTACAGAAACACTATTTCCCTCGGGAACATTAATTTCCATATTATTATAACAATAATAGAGTTAATAAGACTATTATAATTTTTTCATCGATGCTAATTTCCCCGGGGAAAATAATTTTCCCATGGGAAAACTAGGCCCAGAAAACTAGTTTCCAGGGGTAGCGTCAGTTTCAAAGGCTGATACTAGTATTCTATTTGAATATTGTTTTCCCTTGGGAAAATTGCTTTCAGGATAATTTCCCATAGGACCGTCCTCCCAAAATGACCATCCCTTTCCTTTCCTGGAAAAGCTGAATTTTCCACTGGAAAATGATATTCCTTCCAATGTTTGCTACTGAAATCTTTACCGCACATCTTAACAGCTTACAGCAGTAACGTCACGCGCCTAGTTCACAACACAACTATATTTTCCAACATAAATGTTGACCTCTGTCATGTTTGTACTCTGTTCCTATGGAAAAATATTTTTCCTATGAGAAAACTAGTCTACTGTCATGTTCCGAATAGAAATTATTTTCCCATGACCATAATTAGCCAGTTACTAAGTCTATGAAGATGTGTTCCCGCGGGAAAAAAAATTTCCAATGGGAAAAACTATATAGATTTTTTTTGTTTGGAGGCGTTCCTGCACTGGTACACGGGCGAGGGCATGGACGAGATGGAGTTCACGGAGGCAGAGAGCAACATGAACGATCTGGTCTCCGAGTACCAGCAGTATGAGGTACCGTGCTTTAATATTTCATTCTTTTTTTACCTTTCCTTTCATAAAATTTGGAGGTGGTGCAATTGTTTGCAGAGTTAGCCTGAATGGGGATGTGCAATTGTAAACCCGACGTTTTTTATTGGATTTCTGAAATCTACGTATAAAACCAAAATTTTCCGTGAAAGAATAAATCCGATATCTTAAAAAATAATGACGTAATGACGCTTTCAAGGTGCAAAGCGTCCAATTACCTAAGGTTTATAGAAGTTCCATACAACGCGAACTGTAGTGACGTCACGACAAGCTGATCCAACAAGACACATGTATAGTCTGTAGTCAGACAGCTGGGAGATGACAGCTCACTACATCAGCCGATTCTTATTGACAAAGATATTATGGCTCTCCTATTCTTTGTGGCCAGCATCACTCAATACAAAATGCGTAAAAATTTTAGCAATGACTGACCAATTTTTTTTTGTCGTAATGGCACTGGCTGGTTACTTCTAAACAGACATTAGGTAGTGTTAAGCGAGTTAAGCGTGAGTCTGATGTGCGGGAAATATTGCAAATTTTGAAGAAACAAATTATTAAATTAGTTTCTTTAACTTGCTTCTACTTCGACGTGTCGTACTCAGATATTCAAATATTAAACTTAGTATAAACCCCCATTATCTAAGGTATACACAGGAGCATACATAAGTTTGCATTTTTTTTTAAAGGAATGGACCTACCTAATCTTGCTACTTCAGTGCCAAAATTATGGCTAGGACATGGGACTCCCATGCGGGATGTCCGCGTTCGAAACCATGCAATGTGTCAATGAGTTTATCGGTTTTTTCGAAAAACGTTACCGACTGCTCCGACAGTGAAGGAACACATCGTGAGAAAACCTGCACACTGAGATAACCAGTGTGTGAAATGGGGAAGGCAATGGAAAACCATCGCATTAAATCTGCCAAGGTCGTTCTATGTTATTCGTTACAATGATCACTACCCTCAGCAATAAGGAATACCTTAGAAGACCACCTTTTTACCTTTTTCTGGTACCTATTCTGTTGATCGTTAGATTGTCAATCTGTCTGCATTATTATTTACTATTACTTACATTTAACAGGAAGTGGGCGTTGATGATGGCGAATTCGACGAACAAGAAGAAATGCCAGCCGATGATAACCCGGAGGAAGAATAATCAATGCATTAGACAGCTATCGTGAACTGTACTTTGTTGATTTAACATATTTGACACATTCTTATGAATCTCAAGGAATCATAACAAAAACTTATTGCGGCATAGTTCCACAGAGTATAGTTTGATGTCATTCACATCAAACACCTTGCTTCCTCGGACAGCCTTGGTGGACACAAAACCTAATACTAAGTCATTAATATCATAAGCGTTAATTAAAAAATTAAAGATTAAGGTTATTAATTATTATTTGTAATTTATTAATTTGTTATCGTTTTAATTTATAATAAAAGAAACAGATTTTTTATACTTTTCTGTTATTATTACCAATATTAAACTTAATTTTATTGAGCGGTTTCTCAGCTACTTTACGTATAACTTCGTTCCCAAACTTGTTATAATTTAAACTCTCATTTATATTCGTTATAGTTTCTTTTTCTATTGAAGTGCAGTCTATTATTTCTATTTCTTCACTATTACTATTGTTTATTTCACTGTTTCCACTGTTATTATTAGATTTACTCTTATTTTTATTACAATGAGATGTTTCTTCAACAAAACACGGTTTAAATTTTTTCTCTATAACAACATTTTGAACTTCATTTTTCCTTTTATTTTTAAAACCGCCATCCTCTTTTCCAATACAAATTGTATTTATTTCACCCATATTCAACATTATATTTTCAACTGTAGTATTTACAACTTCATTTCTCTCTTCCGTTGTAATTGTTTCTTTCCCATTATCTTTATGTATATTCCTTAATCTATACATGACATCCCGTTGTCGTTGTAGCAGTTTCTGTCTTGTTTCTTCAACGGTCTCAAGTTCTGAAGCATAACATACATGTAACGATCCACCATAGAAGTTCTTTGTGTCTAGCATTCGTTTTGCAATTCTAGCTGACTGTATTTTTTCGTAAACAGCATGGTAATTGTCTGTGAATTGTTCCTTTGGATAACTTTCCGTTATGGTGAATTGTAGGAGCCTGCCGAATTTTAGGAATAACAATTTGGTTTCCTGGCGAAGGTTTAGTGATGGCACTCCAAAGATTAGAAGGTGATTTGATTCGTTGTTTACTGTGTAGACCTAGAATTAGGTAAAAATATGTTATTTCAAAGTTAATACATTATAGTGTTGATCTATGGGAACAGTTCACATGCAGCACAGCCTGAAGAGTATAAGGGCATAACTGTTATTCCAAAATCGGTATTTTTAGCCACTAACAAATGCCTCTGCATAGACGATGCTTAAATCATATTTTACATGTTATAATATAAGCCTATATTATGGGCCTATGACAATGAGAGCACTTATCGCAACATATTTTAGACTACACTGATATTTAAATCCCTCCATACTCCAAGTCAGCAAGTGGCAAGCAAGCAGCGGCATCTCTTGCCAAATGGGGCCAAGATCCACTTCGGGTACACAAGCTGACGTATTTATTACAATAAAAGACATCACCACAAAAGATATACGAAGTATTTATTCTATGAAATCAGAGGCGAGCCGTGTTCAATCTGGACCCCTAGGGTAAAGATCCTTCGGGCCCCTAAATACGTCTATGAGTTAATAATTAACGTGAAAATGTAAGAAGTAAACAAACCTTCACAGCAGTAAGTTTTCGCCCTTGTCTGTACGGTGAACGTGTTGTGCATAGCTCTTGCTGCTTATGATGAGGTAGCACAAGTTTATCTTCTTCATTTTCAGTCGACATTTGGACAAAATACACAAAATATTTATTAAAACACGGTCTATTGCGAAGCAAACAAATAAAGTTCTAAACATAACCTCCAAATCACAGGCACAGAATAACGATTCTGTTCCGTTTCTGTTCACTGCTGCCCCTGCCCGATGCAATTATGACGTCATCGTATAGTGCTATCTTTTTCAAATGCTAAGAAAAAACAAAGATAGACTGTAGTGATACGTCATGCAAGTGCGAGTTGACACTATTTAAAAACATGAACGCAGTCGCTTTGACATTGACAGTTTCGTTTCCGAAATGGTTTTGTGAGTTCGTGTTATGATTCGTTTTAAGTGAATTTCTAAACGTTTCAGACGACAAATGATTGATCACTTGCAGGGAAGCTGAGTGGTTGGAGCTGGTAAAAAGACGACTCGACTTAGGCAAAGGCTTTGTCGTAGAAACTTTGAGGTAGAAGAGTTCTTAAGGGAGAAACTATACGATTGGGCAAACGTAGGTATGTGTTAAGCCCCCTGCTAAATGGAGCGACGACCAGCACAGGCTATGCATAACAAGACTCCGTGGAGCATGGGTATTCACCCTACTACCAAAAAATATAAATAACCTGAAGCACGATTCTTATCGTGCCTACAATTTTGGGCAGGGAACCCTGTAACGACAGAATGGAATGTCCTCGTGGTTCCGTTCGCGCTGTTAGCGTTCCGCCCGTCTTAAATAGGAAGACAGGATTCCCTGTCAAAAAAAAGAAACATTTATTTGTCGAAAAATATTTTACAATGATTTACAAATTTACTAATGACTAAGACTATTAAGACTATTGTACTCCGCATTATGGCGACACTGCGTCGCGGGGATCCTTAGGCCCAGACTACACGCGTCCTATTCCAGACCCGGTTCGGTTCGCTGTATCCGTCACAGTCACAAGGCACTGACTTCAAGTGGAGGAGGGTGGAACACATGCGATTAGTAACAGCGAACCGAGCCGGGCTTGAAACCGGACGCGTGTATTCTGGACCTTAAATACAATACCGATGACATCCGATGAATACCTCTCTAGTTAATAATAACTTACAAATATTTATAAACCTACCTACGTTAGAATATCTGAGTACGACACGTCGAAGTAGAAGCAAGTTAAAGAAACTAATTTAATAATTTGTTTCTTCAAAATTTGCAATATTTCGCGCACATCAGACTCACGCTTAACTCGCTTAACACCACCTAATGTATGTTTAGAAGTAACCAGCCAGTGCCATTACGACAAAAAAAAATTGGTCAGTCATTGCTAAAATTTTTACGCATTTTGTATTGAGTGATGCTGGCCACAAAGAATAGGAGAGCCATAATATCTTTGTCAATAAGAATCGGCTGATGTAGTGAGCTGTCATCTCCCAGCTGTCTGACTACAGACTATACATGTGTCTTGTTGGATCAGCTTATCGTGACGTCACTACAGTTAGCGTTGTATGGAACTTCTATGAACCTTAGGTAATTGGACGCTTTGCACTTTGAAAGCGTCATTACGTCATTATTTTTTAAGATATCGGATTTTAAGATTCTTTCACTGAAAATTTTGGTTTTATACGTAGATTTCAGAAATCCAATAAAAATCGTCGGGTTTACAATTGCACATCCCCATTCAAGCTAACTCTGCAAACAATTGCACCACCTCCAAATTTTATGAAAGGAAAGGTAAAAAAAGAATGAAATATTAAAGCACGGTACCTCATACTGCTGGTACTCAGAGACCAGATCGTTCATGTTGCTCTCTGCCTCCGTGAACTCCATCTCGTCCATGCCCTCGCCCGTGTACATTTGCATTTCATTTTATTCAATTGCAAAGAAATTGTAAAATCCCACCGGTGATACTTGAACCCTCAACCCCGTCTGCAACCAATTTTACCACTGTGGGATCATGTGAACTGACTAAACTCGTGTGCTCCATCTTCGGCCTCATCGTCAGCACTAACAACCAGGTGAAATTGAGGTTAAAAAAATGAGACTTCTGAGGCGGAGCTTCAATAAAAGTTCACTGGATAAGAATAGATTACCTGCAGTTCTATAAGATTGCAATGAGACACGTTGAGGAGTACCAAAGAATCCCACTCGTGAAAGCAGAGCCGTCTCGTACCCGTCCATTGAATAGTGAGTCGCTCGAGAGCCATCGGTGCTCCGGTGAAATCTGAAATGCAATAAGATAGGTGGAAAAGGAAAGATATTCCACCAGACTAGGCCTGAGGACAGCTATCCAACAGTTTATGGTCGCAACTTGTATACTTAGATTATAATATAACTGAAGTCCGAAGAAAATATCGTCAGCAAAACACAGCTTTGCATGGCGATATCGAATTTGTATGCAGAGGCCGTTCAGCGCCATCTGTTGACGACTAGAACGAAGTAGTGGTGGCGTGTCCCTTAAAAGTCCTTGAGCTCTTAGAAAGAGATTCGGGTCTTAAAGGAGACTTCGATTGTTGATGACGATACGCGAATGTAAGACAGAGACAGATATCTATTTTACCACATACCAAATCCCTTTCTAGCTTAGAAATTCAAGAGCTAACGGGCCGTATTCTTGGTTGGTTTGTGTTGCGTACGAGTAGCTGTATCGCTACAGAGTCAAACATCAGTCTAGTGTGGACTAGTTTGACCACAAATGCTGTACCGCGCCTTAGGTAGAAGCGCGGCGAGACGTGGGGGCGGAGCGGCCCACTCCATTGGCTCCACTCTGTGAGGTCCGCCCGCACCCACTCGCTTTCCCTCCGCGCTCGTGCTTCTCACCCCCGCACGTCTGTCACCACCCAAGGCGCGGTACAGCGTTTGTGGTCAAGCAATAGACAAATGGTTTTTGAATACCTGCGCAGAAGTCCAGGTTCAAGTTCTTCTCCAGATGTAGCACCCGCAACGCATGAAGCGGCCGCAGCGCTGGAGCCACCTGCTGCGTCAGATGGTTGTCGGCCAAGCAGAGTGCTTCCAGGTGGACCAGGGACTTGAATGCTTCCCTAAACACCAAACATCATCATCAGCAGTCCACTCTAGTCTACTGCTGGATGTAGGCCTCACCCAGGACATGATACAAACCTTCACGCTATGTCCCTTGCGGGGTAGGCAGAGACAACAGCCACGAATCTCTGTTTTGGCACGCTTCTCTTGCTTTCTCTACAGTTATTCATCGTTTCACGCATGTTCGCTGTTGGGGTCGTCTGCTCTGTATATTAAAATTTAAGAGCACGTCAATCTGATCTTTAAAGGTCAGTCTAGAACGACCCCAGCTTTACCTTCCACTCACTTTAGACACAGTATACATTTCCCTAGGTATGTAAAGGGTGTCCAGCGGAAAATTTTCTACTTTAAATTGTAACTGCTCGAATACTAGCGGGGTAAGGTTAGTGGGAGGGGTACCGTTCGATGCGCGGGGCGTGCGGATTCGTCAATCACCATGAGTCACTGGTCGGGGGCACACCGTGCGTTCGCAGTCGAACAATATCTGAAGAGCGACGAATCACTGATTCGTGCGCGTCGCGCTTTTTGCACTCATTTTAATATCCGACGAGTAAGTGATGGGCCAAGTACGCAACTTATCTGGTCGTGGGTGCAGAGGTTTAGACAAGAAGGGACAATGGTCAACAGAATTGCTCCAGGACCATCAACGTCAGCAGCGACGCCAGAACATGTGTCTCAAGTTCGACACGAAATTATGCGGAATCCGCGTAAATCAATAAGGAAGATTGCGGCCTCCACGGGAATTAAAAAATCTACAGTGCACGTTATTTTGAAAAAAAAGTTAAAATTACATCCATACAAAATGCAAATCGTGCAGGCTCTCCACGAAAATGACTATCTTTTGCGAGAAACCTACGCAAGAACAATGCTCGAACGTTTCCGAACAGCACGGACTCTTGGAAACATATTGTTTAGTGACGAAGCACATTTTCATGTTGATGGCTACGTCAACAAACAGAACATGCGTTACTGGTGTCCTAACAATCCAAGAGAACGCCACCAAAAACGCTTACATAGCCCAAAAACGACGGTGTGGTGTGCAATTTCTGCCCAAGGAATAATTGGTCCTTATTTTTTTAACCAAGGAGAGACGGTTACTGCTGAGGTGTATTGCCGAATGATAGACGAGTTTCTGGTGCCGCAATTGCAGTCCAGCATCCCAGCCGCCTAGGTCCTTCCTTACTTCCCCGAGGCTCATGAAGTAGACGAAATGGCCGAGTGTATACCTGATCGCGGTGGTCGCGCAGCGCGGCGAGCAGCGCGCGGTTGTCGCAGTCGCACAGCAGCGGGTTGCCGGCGAGACGCACGCGGCGCGCGCGTATTGAGAACAGCGCTGTCGTCGCAGCCACGTCCATGCGCTGTAGTTTGTTGACGCATTTGACTCGGTAGACTTCTCACCGCTACATACCTAACCACTTAAATAGATCGAGATCAAGATCAAGTAGGTAAGGTATTATATCGGAGTGTTCCGGATATCCCCATTGAGAAATCCCAACTAGGATTATATGGTTGGCGGTGAGACGTCTACCGAATAAAATGTTTTAAATGTTTAATCTGTTTGTGTGTTTAAAGTAAAACAGAAATCGAATTAGTAGCGACCTCTGTTCATAGGATGAATTTCAATGAGTGGCACCTATTTAAAGTGCTTCATTGTTAACCTATTTAGACATCTATATTACGTCTATAAGTGAAGACCTATAATTGGCCATTTAATCTTTAGTTTGATATTTTATTTTAAGTGCTGTTAGTATTCCAATAAATTTAAAAAAAATCTACAGGTGGAGGATTTTAAGAACATAACGTGTGCGGTGGACGGACGCGCACTGACCCTTATCATGCCGGACGAGCTGTGCAGCAAGCGGTGGCTGCCGGTGACGCTGTTGGTGTTGGGGGTCGGCGGCGGCGCTGCGCTCGGTGCCGCTGTGTTTTGGAAACGCCGCTCGCGCCGGCGCAATGAATTAAACAATAAATAATTATACGTATTTCACTGAGTTTTATTACAATGGATAAATCAGTATTTTTTTAAATCCCACCTAGTAGTTAGATGAGTATCTGTATCTATCTTTTCGATACTACGGCAGGCGTTGATGTGTAATGGACAAAATAGTCGTTCCTATTTAGGTGACATTTATTTATTTTTATAAAAACTAATAATTATTAAACTAGAACAAAATATCACATTTGTTGTTTTTTTAAGATTAGCTTACCTACATATTTATAATTTCTTTATAATTACATTTGACATTTTTGGTTCTCTTCCAGTTATCCTATATCTCTACATTGGGATAGAACGTAAATTAAGATGATCCTAAGATCCTAAGTAGGGCTGAGACGAATACAACTGCAACACACAGATAATGAAGATATATAAGTAGTCCTCTATAAGTGCAAATACAACTGCAACTACCGTGAGGAGTCGCCCTCGGTGACTGCACCCATCGCAATAACTGAATCTACTGCCTCTGTATTCGTGATAGCTAAGTCGTTATCACCAGCACACTGCTGGCGGTCGGAAATGGTCAATGCATCTACGATGACCTTAGAGACCTTAGGGCGCCTCACAGTCTTGGTTTGACGCCCGCGCCGGTGCGGCATGGCGTATTGCAACTTCTCCCAAAAGTAGGCATCATCCCATTTGACGTAAGTGTGGCTCGCAAGGTAGCCGCGCAGTTCTGCATCCAGTTCTGGCTCGTCGATCACGTCATCCAGCAGAACGATTATAATGCGCACGCGACCTTCTTTTAAAGCATGTGCATGCGCCTGACGGAACTCATGCATACCCCAAACTGACCCAAGAAACTTCCTAGAGAGCACGATTATAGTTCTGCGCGACTGCTCTATAGAGCGGGTTATCTGTGTCGGAATCCACTCGCCCGCGATCCAATTTATGTAATGAACACATAGTTCATAATCCACCAGACCGGGCAGCAGGTGGTGGCTCACGAAGTGGTCGTCCTCGTGGCAGAAGGAGACGAACGCGTCGAACTGGTGCTCCGCGTCGAGCTCCTCCTCGCGCAGGCAGGACACGCAGCAGCCGCGCGTGAACAGGAACTCCGTTATACGACGCGAATGCCGCTTGTAGAGCAGCGCGGCGGCCAATATTATGATACTGACTGCGATTAGAAGTGCCACAAGTGGCCACATCATACTGAAAGATTCACCGCACAGTTCACTTGGATCGATTATGTTTAATGCACGGCCGTCAGTTGCACATGTTATGTTCTCGAAATCTTCCACCTGAAAGAATAAAACGTTATTTGCCTGAAACATAGTTGTGAGTAAATAATTTCTATCATATTCTTTTCTTATTTACGTTGACACAAATTAATTGATCACCCAAGGTTTATGAAGTACACAGAATGGCCAAGTGTATACCTGTTCGCGGTGTTCGCGCAGCGCGGCGAGCAGCGCGCGGTTGTCGCAGTCGCACAGCAGCGGGTTGCCGGTGAGACGCACGCGGCGCGCGCGCACGCTGAACATCGCTGTCACATCAGCAGCGTCCAAGCGCTTCAAATTGTTTTCGCGGAGATCGATAAGCTATTGGAAGAACGAAGGAAAGTATTTAGAAGATTCGTAGGCATTTTAACTGCAACAGGCCCGGAAGGGAATGTGATGCATAGCAAAAAGTCTCAATGATAGCGTACATATCCCTAAAGTTAGCATCACCCACTCGAATGTAAGGGAAAGAGCTAGGTTTACGTTACCCCGAGTTAGGTAGTATCCCGCCTAAGAATTAGGGTGCAAAATAAAATTGTTTTTGTTTTCCTAGAGACATTTTGAATTCAATTTTTACCATCTCAGGTCAGGGCTGATCTTGACGTCACATCAACCAGGATTCGCATAACATGGATAAAGGACCACTTACCTATGTGGACAAAGAACCTAACGACCCTCGCATGTCACACTTACCTGGTTCGACACGGCTGTCAAGTAACCCTGGTCTTCCTCAGGACTAAACACGCGTCTGATGGCGTTGCCTCGAAGGTCCACTTCAACTGGGTACGTGCTTGATATCGGAAGCTCGCCGAGCTGTAATACGAATAAATAAAGTAAAGTAAAATACACTTTATTGCACAAATAAATAACGACAAACATGAGATAGAAAAGGAAATAGTGAAGTACAATTTACAATAACATTGGTTTCACCTATGGGATTTTGGCAGGATTAATGCTCTCGAGTGCGCGTATGCACCCGCATCCGCGCGAATTATTAGAAAACACACTATAAAATAACTAGGTACACTTCATGTTTATGTTGTTCATGTTGAGAGCGTTGTAGTGACTAGGACACCGGACTCCCATGTGGAAGGTCAAGATTAGAAACTATTTACTAAAGAAATACCGTGAATAGAAATTGGAAGGAGCAACAATAAACATTTTCTAAAATCTGTATCTGACATGTTGTCCAATGTATTTATAAAATCCTCAAGGATTTCGAACACTTGACTGGTACGGATCCAAAAAAAAGGGAGGGGGGGGAATCGTTTAAGTTTTAAGCCTATTGAATCCGACGCTGACTCTTTTCGCCCCATACCTGCAACTCGGTGAATTCGTTATTAGAGGCGTCCAGGTATGCCAACGAGTCCCACTCGCGGAAGCAAAGTCTTGTGGTGGCCGTGGTTCGGATGGACAGGCGCTCGAGGGACGGCATTCGTGTTCCGTTTAAATCTGTGTTAAATAGACAGTGTTCAGCATTGTTAGTTTACTGTTTTACTATTAGGCCTGGACTACACGCGTCCGGTTCCAGCCCGGGTCGGTTCGCTGAATCCAATCATGAGGCGCTGATTTCAAGGGCAGAACGCATGTGATTGGTTACAGAAAACCGAACCGGGGCTGGAACCGGACGCGGGGCGTCCAGGCGTTGTACTGTGCTTTCCCAGCCTACACTGTGCTGCGTATACTGCGTCTACGCATAACCTGCCCTTGACATCTATGCTGACAGGCCCTTCATAGGCTGCGCGAGTTAAAATGCGTTGGGTTAAGTTAGGATATGAGAAAAGATCGATTAAATCAAATTACTGCCGATTCTGGAGGAAATAATAGTGCTGGCAACAATACTACTCTCGGTGCGAGGTAGAAAACATAGATATAAATATTATATAGTATATAATAATATGTACCAGTACATTAGTATATTTAATAGTATATTAGTATAGTATAATAGTATATTATATAGTTATTATATTTATTATTATACTGAACCTCTAATGGAGAAAATGGCGTCGCGATCTACGAATATGTTGCCAGAATCGGCAGTAATTAATCAATCTTACTCCAAATGTGAACTGTACTGAGCTGAAGACCTTGGGATCTCCCAGGCGATGCTGCTGGATACTCCAGGTGAGTGTGGACTAGACGGACATTTTCCCCTATTATTTCCTTCTTAATTTATCCAAAAACGATCCCAGCTTATTATATTTCCAAGTAAAGAAAGAATTATTATGTCTTTTCATAAACATTGATTTAGATAACGAATTAGAATATAATATAATATACCTGCGCAGAAATCAAGAAATCTATTGACGAACAGAACAAGCGTGCGAAGCTCCCTCAGTGGCTGTAGCGTGTCCGCCGACAGCTGCGTCAAGCGGTTGTACGATAGATCCAGCTCCTCCAGACGTGACAGAGACTTGAACGCCTCCCTGAACATGGAATGGACAAACATGACATCTCACTGGTAGCTTTACAGCTTGAAAATTGGGGAAAATCGAAATAAAATTCTGTAGGGGCGTGTAGAGGGATGGGCGTAATGAGCAGATAAATACAGTTCAGCAGTTCAGTAATTTATAAGGTCGGGGAAAAAGTTTCTTCACATTTTATATGAAAACTCAAGACTTTTTTTTCAAAGTTTATTTACATTTAATTATAGTATATATGTGCCATTTTGTTCGATGACTTTTTGCCATCTTGTAGGTTAAAGGTAAATTTTGGGACTTCTGATCAAAAAAACGCAACAAGTAGTTTTGGCAGTCCTCTCTTGATGTTAACCTGACACTGCCTAAAGAATTCTGAAGAGACCGAAACAGGTGGAAATCTGAAGGTGCAAGGTCAAAGCTATATGGCGGATGCATTAACACCTCCCAGCCAAACTTTCTTAATTATTGCTGAGTGGCTATTGATGTGTCTAGCGTTATCATGATGAAAGACCACACCCTTTTTATACAGTAGAGATCCGAATCGATGGTTCTGCCCGGCGGTAAAAGCTCATAATGAACAATGCCCTTCCAATCCCACCATATACACAGCATCACCTTATTGCGAGTTAACCCGGGCTTTACCACAGTCTGTAAAGCCTGACCGACCTTTGACCACGATCTTTTTCGCACGTTCTTCTCGTACGTGATCCACTTTTCATCACCAGTTATCAATCTCTTCAAAATCGGTTCGGTTTCATTACGTCTCAATAAAGAATCGCAAATGAGTACACGGTTCATTAGGTTTCTTTCAGTGAGCTCGTGTGGCACCCAAATATCGAGTTTTTTTGTGTACCCAGCTTTTTTCAAATGGGTCAAAACTGTTTCGTGGTCAATTTTCAGTTCTTCAGCTACGTCGTAACTACTGATATGCCGATCTTGCTTCACCTTTTTCAAAAATGGCGTCCATTTTATCCGTAACAGGGCGACTAGAGCGTGGTGCATCTTTGACATCAAAATTCCCGGATTGAAAACGCTTAAACCAACTTTGTGCTACTCTTACTGATACTGCATTAGGTCCATAAACGTCACACAAAAATTTCGCGGCTTGCGTGCATTTTTTTTCTTTTTTGTAATAAAATTTCAAAATGTATCGAATTTATTTATTAGATTCAATCATTTTGACAGAAATAAAAACAAAAGAAACAACATTTTACTAATTTGTTTTTTTTCCTTTAAAGTAACCTTTTTAATGTCATCAAAACCAGCCAGATACAAATAGTACAGCCAAAGAAATTTTATTACAAGTTTATACATACAATATGCGAAAGGACTTTTTCCCCGACCTTATAAGAACTTGTGTTACCCTATGAGTCTGGCATGGTCTCATAATGGGCCGAAGCCTTATAAAAGTTATAGATTAAAAAAAAGCCACTCTTAGTAAGGATCATGACGCAGGGGTAGACCCCTGGTCTTAATGATGAATACATTTTCTTTTTCTATTTATTTAGTCGAAACATTGAAACTGAAACTGGTCGTATACTATAAGTAGAAACAGAAATACAGCAAAGAATAAAGGTATTATTGGGTATGCTCCGACTTTTCAGTCTACGGGACAATTTTTATGGAGCCTGAAGTGTGGCACTCGTGTGGCGGTCACATCTCAACCTCAACAACGTCTGCAATAATTATGGAGTTAGTAGGTAACACCCGTTGTACCCAATAATAATTTAAAATGCCTCACTTGAGGTGCCATACCGGTGTATATAAGTCATCTTGTTCCTAGTCAAATGGAGCCAGCGGAGGTCTACAGCGTCTGCTAAAAGCTCCTCATCCAGGATCCCGAGTCCGCAATCAGTCACGGCCAATGACTGGAGAGTGCTAGCACCGGCCAGCGCGCGTCGAACGTCCTGTGGCGTGAGGATTTGTAGCTCCAGCCGCATCAGCCGCGAGCAGTTGGCCAGCCAGCCTTGCGGTATCTCCGGCACCTCCGACTGCCGCGCACTGCGCAACAACTTCAGCCTTTTCAAGTTCAAACACTCCCCCCACGAGCCAACAGACGCTCCACTTCCTAGCGTTACGTTTTCAAGTCGCATTGTCCCCGGAATTGATTCTAGGATGACCTTATTCAGTCTCAAGGATAGTAACGATGGAGCCAACGGATTGAGAAAGTTATCTCCTTCAGCGTAGGAAATAGAAAGAGTTTGTATAGGGAGATCTTGGAAGTGAATTACGTGCAACGGCTCGCGTACATAAAGCAGAGAGAGCGGGGTGTGCGCGGCGATGTCGACGCCGAGTGCTCGAAGCGCGGCGGCGTACGAGCCGCGCGGCGGCGGACACCTGTCGACCTCGACGGCTCGAGCGTGCGCGACGCGGCCCTTTAATACGACAGACATTTCCTCGAGCGTGCTGTTCTCGGTACACTTCAGCTGGATGATTTTACCCATCGATAAATTAGTGTGCACTGTGAAATGACAATTTTATTATGATGAAAGTGATACCTCTTTATAAACAAATATAAACCTCAAATAATTACCTCTTATAATTGTTGCGTATGTATTTTATTTATCTACTATATAATTATTGTAATTTATTTATACTTATTATTTACTGTACTCCACACCTTACCCACCATAAAAGTAGTCTAAACTCTCCTTAATAAAAGGTTGGCTGGAAGAGATCCCTATGGGATAAGCCCGCCTTTGTACATATTTTAATGTTTTTAATTACTATGTATATATTTTTTCTATGTGTGCAATAAAGAGACTACAAACAAACAAACCTCGATTGCAGAAAGTTATAAAGAAGGAAGGCAACGAACGAAGCTCTAGTCAATTTCCATGAGAGCATAAATAGTTTTAAGGCTGTAAAATTCAATTTATTTTCCTTCTGTTTCAGTCTTGTTCTATTTGTATATTCCATTTTTTTCATTGCGATAAACATTTAAAAAATACCAGTGGCACACACGCGTATTTACCTGTATGAAACTCATAGGATGTAGAAGCGGTCTCGATGTACACAAATTTTCGATCGAGCCCTACGAAATGCGAATCGTGCAGCTCAGCTGGCTCGAGCGCATATTTCAGACGTAGCCGTGCGATCGCGGTTACGTCGACGCCGAGCGCTGTGAGCGCGGCCGCGTACATGTGGCGAGGTGGCGGACAGTCCTTGACCTCCACGGAGCGCGCGCGTACTACGCGGCCTGGTAGGATGGCCGACATGTTCGCAAATGTGGTGCCGCCGGAGCATGTCAGCGATAACGCGTAGCCTAATGTTAGGTTTATGTTTGCTGTAAGATAATAAAAAGTTAATAATAATAGAAGCTAGAAGCAAGGTGTAGTGTGGCTCCGTTGCACGTACAACCACAGGTGGTGGAGTATGAGAGCGTTTATGCGGACGGGTTTTTCCGCACGTACCTATTGCTTGAGTTTTAAGCGGATTCTTACGCGTATATTAGGTGTGTAGTATCAATTGGCATTTTTTTATAGACAGTCGAATTTAGTATTTGTTAATTTTCAAAGCTCCTAGAATGAAAAGAATGAATTTAAGGTTTATGTCACACCCAGAATAGTTTTAGGCGTTCTACACAACGAACCCGCCGACACCAAGTGTCGCGGTAGAATCACATTCAAATAGGCTCGGTACATCAGGATCCCCTAACAAATTTCCCCAGAGGATTCACCTGAATCGATGGACACTCTTCACTAGGATCCCCAAACTACTAGACTCGATTACTCGTAAAGTTACGGTTAGTTGGTGTGTAGAGCGCTCTACGTACGCTCAACAGTGATATTGTTACTGTACTGCGCCCAGTATTCAGAGTGCGGTGTCTTTATCTTGAGCATGGCGACAGGCAGCCGCGCGAACTGCTCGTCGAGCAGGGGGGGGGTGCGCGGGAAGTGCAGCCACAGGCGGTAGAGTTGGCTGCCAGTGACGTGCAGGGTGCGCAGGGCCTGGAGGTAGGAGGGGGGCGGCGCGCAGGCGTGCAGGTCCGCTGATATTGGGGCCACCTGGTGAGATTACTGGGTCAGAAAGTCTATAGGCAGCATCAGGAGCGACGTCCTTACAGGGATCTGTTAATGGCTCCTCTTCACGATCGGCCATGATGAGCGATTACGATGGGCCATGCATGAATTTCTTTTTATAACCAAAGATTACTATTGTGCATTTGCACAAACCCTTTGGCTCGCTGTCAGTGCTCACATCATCGTTCTAGAAGAGAGGGGACTAGTCGATTTCTGTGTATTCGGTACCACTCGTGCGCGAAGTCTCAAAGAAAGAGGAGATATCTATAGGTGACGGTGACCACTTACCATCAGGTGGTCCGTCAGTTTTCCTTAGAAACAACCTACCGGACGTGTCAGCGGCGGCAGCGAGTCTATCGCGGCTCCTCCGCATCTCAGCTCCACGTGGTTGCCTCTCACTTGTACCAGGTCTTGTGGTGGTGGGATGGTCCCATCTGTAGTCATAGGTGAGATGGTCGTATGAATGAATTGCACGAAAACTTACTGTGAAACAATGCGTACAAACGATGCCGACTGCCGCGTACACTTTCCTATTTAATAATACAATTTCCTATTTTATGATATTTGATTAACACCCGAAGTCCCGCATTTCGTTTGGCAGTACCGAGACTATGTGAGTGAATGGACTTTACTTACCAGCGATAGCAAGTGCGCACACGCACAGACACAGATGAAACAGCAGCAGCTCCACAGGTGGCGCCATCTCGCGAAAAACCGAATTGACTAAGGTTGACACTGAAAAAGTTTAATTCTTATTTTTGACATGTAAATATTCAAACACAATTTATGATTGTTTATGAATAAATGATATGATGATGATGATGAGTAACTACACTTCACTGCATTGTGACTTTCTTGCCGTTTGGGCATTCCCATGGTAGTGAATTCTCAGTAAGTAAGTAAGTTTACTAGTTTAGTCATCGGTCACATGTAGAATACGGTATACGAGGCTAAAATTGTATGTATGAAATTTATTCAAAAACTACTGCTCACGTACGTCAAGTGGGGGGGAGGCTTACTTCTGGGAGAAGCTGGGGTACGACATGCCACACCGGCGGTGTCGATCCGAGCCTGTGAGGCGTCCAGGGACCTCCGCCCCAGAGGCCGCCGTAGTGCCTGGGACGTGACGTGACAGCTGACGAGGAGCACTTAAGGTTACTTATGAACATTTTTTATCCACCTACATTGAGGCTGTGGGGCTGGGGATAAGTAAAGAATGAAGAAAGATAAAATACTCAGGAAAACTATCTGGTCAATATCTGTCAAACAAAGTCTGTGGTTTTTTTTCAGAAAAGGCCAGTGATATTTGTTGTTATAGTTTTATTATCATCATCATCAGCGGTCTATTAATGTCCCCACTGTTAGGGCACAGGCCTCCCCTTGCACAAGGGGGTATGGGCCATGATAAACCGAGCGGGCCCAGTGCTATAATAGTGCAATAAATATTTATAAATAGTTGTATTTTTAATTAGGCGATGACTTGCAGAAGCAAGTTAGAGCTTACCTAATACAGTTTTCCGGCGCATCTGTGAAGTGCACTCGAGAAGGAATTATAAGAGAAGTGGTCAGTTTAAAATTAAATCTGAATAAAAAGATTTTGCTTGAATAAAGCAACAGTATCTATATCTACGTAAACCCTGGCCAGAAATAAATAAGTAGTAGGAGAGATTTGACTATCACTTCACACAAGGATTTGAGGTGGACACAGACTGATGTTAATGTTTGCGTGAAAACCCATAAGATTATTAAGTAACAGTTTTATCCTGTTACTAGTACTAAAGTATTAATAACAGGATAAAACTACTAAAATTCTAAAACACTAATAAAAAACAGGTAAACCGCACCGCGAACAGAGCTGTACTCAGAGCGTGTTGTGTATATAGAAATATAGAATTCAAATAAACTTTTTGTATGGGTAAGTATGTATACAACTTCTTCTCTTCTCATAAATGTATAAAGATTTGGTTGGTATATGTATTTTCCTTACAAAAATAGTAACATTGACCAATCCTGACCGAAAATGAATGTTGTTGGTAGAGAAGGCGTTTAATCTTATGAACTAATAAGGAATAGTATACAAGGACAATAATGTATGTTTGAGATTTTATCAAATTTTAAAGTGTATAGTGATGTGGTGTCTCGTGTACATAATGTGGGGTCACTGGACGCATATTTACGAAAAGCAATCCTTCGATGTTTCCTATTTACTGTATAATGTTTTGTAATTAAAATGATTGTTGTTTCGTGAAATATGGCTCTAAAAATTATCGGTCCTAAACTGAGTGCGGCTTTGCCTTTGTGTCCGTCGTGATATAATTGGTACTCCAGCGCAGTGTAGCGAAGACTTTTGATGTGATACAACTAATATGTTAGGACAGTGAAGACTACAAACAAACAAACAGTGTGTTGTATTGTGTATTATACTCGAAGCAAAAGTAATTTACATCGAGACGAAGCAATCCAGCTATTTAATTTTTTTTTACTCGTAAAAAAACTGATACAACCTGTGAAATGACCATGGATCACCATGGCGGATAGCTCATGACAGAAATTCAATTTTAGCTAGAAGTCATAAGTGTAGAGATGAGTCATATGGTTTTTCCGTGGAAGTGGAAGTCATGAATTTCTCCTTTAGTTTTCCAAAAGCCCACAAAACACGTATTATCGGTTAACAATTTGTTATCCGAACCGCATGAGTATGTAAAGTTTCAACTCAATTGAAAGTAAATATGGGCCAAAATATTATTATATTTTTCTATAGTAGCTAAAGTTATGTTTTTTTTCGGTATATTACCTTAAATTATAAAATCTATAATCAATAAATTTATAGTGTTAAGTTAGTTATATTATAACTTATAACTATAACAGTGAGCTAAAACAAGATGGCGCTACATTTATCACTACTGTTATTCACTTTGGCTATAAGTGCCCACGCATTTGACGTAGGTACGTATACATTACATAATGTATATTCTATGATATACATTATACTACTTTTTTACACTATTGGTTGTTTACAAACTATACACTATTCCCTTTTTCTTCTTTGTTTAAGTTTAGTTTTAAGTAGTTTTAGTGTGTTTTATGTTTGCTGTATATACCTACTATCAACACAATTTCCAGCACATGAGGCAATCCATCTTAGTCTTCAAGGTTAACAGCGCATCAAAAACCCTCTTATATTAATACAGTGAGGTGACATGTCTATGGGCGACGACGGTGACCAATTAACATCAGGTGGCCGACTTACTCGTCTGTACGCCTAATATTATAAAAAATATTTTTTTTTAAATGTATAAAAAAATACTTTATACTATAAAGTTTCTAGGGCACAGTATGAAGTCTATGAGAACCTAAGAGCGTCGATGGCGTAGTGGTTAGGACGCCAGACTACCATGCGAAAGGTCGGGGTGTGAAACGATGCCACATACTTACTTCATGTACCAATAAGTTTTCCGGATTTTTCGATGATTTAGATACATTTGCCGAGTGCTCTAACGTTGAAGGAAAACATCATAAGGAAATCTGCACACTGAGATGATCAGTGTGTGAAATGGGGATGGCACAAAAATATCCCCATGAGTCGAAGTGCCGCTGGGTTATTCCCGATATAAATTATGTAAGTACCTAAGTCATAAGAGTATTAATTATTATTATTACGGAATTATTTTGAGTTTTAACTTATAATGTGCCTATGATTGAATATGACCGTGTAACCAATTAGATAATTATTAATGTAATGATTGGAATATACTCGTATTGTACGAATTGTGAGCAATTTTGATGATATGAATTAGCAACTCTCTTGTACGTATTAGTAAGTATGACAGTAAGTATATTCCTGATAGTGAAACAATAAAATTGTCATTGCAATCACACAATCAAGATTTATATTTCTAAAGACAAAAAAAGCAACATATCTCTTTCCCAACCTGTTAGGTTGGGGAAAGAGACATGTTGCTTTCATCCATGCAATGTCTAAGGGCGGGCGTTCATTCCTTCATGAGAAAAAGATAGGATTCTAAACCCCTCATCAGTAGCCTCTATTTACCGCCTTGCCACCTGCCCCAGTCATTCACACATTGATCATGACCACCGTTTTCTCCTCGTCGTCCGTCACAGACAGTATGAACGCGACAACAGCGGCGCGAGGGTCCGTGGTAGAGGACAAGGAGGGTGTGATGGTGACCTGCGCGGATGGCCTCGGGTTTGAGTCCGTGCCGCCGTTGCCTTGCCAGGTACGCTGAGAAATGAATCCCATCAAAAACATAAATGTGAAAAAGGGCCAAGCAAAATACTGTGGCGCCGCACGACGCGTGCCACTATGATACAGTACCTACTCACATCGGCGTAGAACGCGCTATCGAAATTTTCCTAGGACTTCGTATATATACGAGTTCCAAACATCAATAGTTGGATCAGCACATCTGGTCACCAGGCACAACACCCCGCCTGGTGGAAGATCTTCCCTTTTCCCTTTCATACAACTGACGTTACGTCATTCATGTCCTCACATAGCGCGCTTCTACAATACCAATAATTCGGTGCAAAATACCAGTAGGCCGGCTTTGCCTTTAAAAGAATTGAGATCTAACTGTATACCTAACATGCCTGGAGGTATAACATTATTTAAATATAAAATTGCTTGCTTGAAACTAAATCCCTAACTTGGCAAGTTTTCACAGAAGATACTTCTCAAAATGGTTCTCGTTTGAAAACTTGAGATTTCGTTTTAAGCAAGAAATATTTTTTATATTTATTGCAGACCCATTATTTCTTTTTTATAAGGAATGATCAGTTTATTTACAACTTACATGCATGCAATTATCTACATAGGTATTTAAAAAATCTGATTGTTATATTGCCACTTGGAACGTGGTGGCAATCCACAACCACCTAACAATAATGAAATAAAATCTTGTTCGCGAATAAATTTTTGAAGCATTTTCTATAATGATGAACATATTTCATCGATCATGGCGCAAGTGGCAGGTGACACGCATTAGGACAACCATCGTCGCATGCGCACCGCCTGACACCTACGGCGCGGCGCTGCAGTCCGTCAACGTGGCCACCTTTAAGCTGGTCCGCCTCTCCCTGCGCTTCCCCGGCCCGCCCCCAGCCAACCTCCGCGACGACCAGTTCGATGACCTCGTGCTCAACCACCTGCAAATCGTCACTCCGTACTCCACAGTGGGATACAACTTTAATATACACAAGCCTCGATACGGTACGCGACATCCATCTAACTACTGCTCAATTAAAGTCGTCTTTCACTAACCGTTTAGGCTTGGTTACATATGGTCGTTGACCGACCGTCTGGGCGGTCGCAGCAGGCGGCCACCGGTTATATGTAAATTCGACGGCATTCGGCGAACGTCAAAGTGTTACTAGATTGTCATCGAGCGAATGACGTTGGACGACTTCGATCAACGATCAAATGTAAACAATGGCGGTGATCGTAAGTCGTGCACCGGAAGGCGGTCGCCGAATCTGTCAACGACCATATGTAACTCAATTAAAGCCGTCTTTCTCTAACCGTTAATTCTCGGATTAACTTAACACTAAACTGGCGTCCATTTTTGTATCAAAACTTGAAATGTTTAATGATTAATCGTCCTTTCAATTAAACAAAAATAGCACACTGTAATCCAAAGATAAAGGTGGTAGATCTTGATGTGCAGATCAGTTCTGGTAGTACGCTCTTACCTATTTCTGTCGTAAAGCAAAGCAAAGTTATGTTTCGGTTTGAAGGTAAGACATCCAGCGTAATGCTGGTAGGCACATGAGGCACTCCATCTAAGCTTACAGACTAATATTACAGGGAGGTGAGATGTCTATGAGCGATTGTGACCACTTACCATCAAGTGGCCCGTTTGCTCGTCTACTCTCTTTAAACAATTGAAAAAAATTCAACAGGTCGCGTAGACCTATCATCGGCCGACTACATAACAATAAAATGCGGCGACGTCAACACTCTCGAGAACATGTCTGCGGTTGTGTCTGGCCGTACTGTTCGCGTCGCCGAGCTGCGCGTCGCGGACTGTCCGCTACCTCGCCGCACGTACGCGGACGCGCTCAGAGCGCTCCGCGTCGACGTCGCCGTGCTGTCTGAACTGACGCTGCAGAATGTGCGCGAGCTGACAGCAATGCAGGTATCGCACCTCGCTGGGCTTAACAAGACAAAAGTGCTGATCACAACTCCTTCTTCGTCGTACCAGTATTCAGGTTTGATATTTTATTATCGTTAAGTTGTTTGTTGTCGATTTAGTAAGAATGCAGCTAAAATTAATTATCACTTAATAAGCGAGCGGTATAGAGCGGTAAATGTTCTAATTAAATATTGAAAAGCTCTAGGATGACATATTATACTTTCATTGGGTGAACCGCGCGGCCCATTCACACGACATGCAAAAAATTAAATCACATTTTTAATCCATCTCGTTCACTCTCATATAGGCACGGACATATGTGTGAGCGTAATAACATATTAGTTCACCACCTTCAGTAAAATATCATTAATTCAACATCAATTAAACAACATAATTTATCTTAATTCAACAGGGAGCGATGATTTATCACTAGGTGCAAACGTCCAGCTGAAGTGTAGCCAAAACGGAACGCTCGCGGACATGTCCGCCATACTGCCGGGGCGGAGAGTCCGCGTCCTCGAGCTCTTCGTCGAGAGTTGTCCACCACCTCGCCACACGTACGCGGGCGCGCTCGCAGCACTAAGCGTCGACGTCGCTGCGCTTATCGAGCTAAAACTCCTTCGCCAGCGCGACGCGTTAAACGCCACTCACTTCGAAGGCCTTTCTTTACGAACTCTAACCATCCAGTACACTACAAGACCTGAAAGCGTCGATGAAAACCTCCTCCAACCTCTCGCTGCAAGTTTGGTTATCTTGAGTGTGGAAAAGATGCTGTTACCGTCGCTGCCGGCGTCGATTCCTTTGAAGAAAGTGGTGTTGAACGGTGGAGCGTCGACTGGGGCCTGGGGCGGGTGTGAGAAGTTGGAAAGGTTATTTTTATTTTTATTGATCAAGTCACCAATAGTACTCTAATACAAAACTTTTCAGATAACAGCAACATGTACCAAAAACTGGAACTACACAGGCTGGAACTGCATGTACCGATTCCAGCGCCGGTTCGGTTCCTTGCAGTCATGAAGCAAATACTCATTGGCTGCAGCCAATCACGAGGCGCTGACTTCAAGTGGGGGAGGGCAGAACTGTGCTTGACTGCAGTGAAATGGCCGGGCGGCGCGGCGCTGAAACTGGCGCATGTAGTCCCAGCTGGGACTTTACACATCGAACGCATCACATGTCACAAATTGTACAATTTAGATTTTACAAATACCTTTTTTTTCAAAATTTAGATTTTAGGAAAAATTATCCCTAAATACAAGGTTTTTTAAATCTAATTCTTTTCGAGGCTTCGGACCTTTATGGAACCATGCAGGTTAACAGGGTTTTGCAATTTTTTGCTGGCTTAGTAGTAGATAAAAAAAAATTAAAACTAAGATGACAATGTCTATAGACAAATGTATAAATATATATATATAGACAAGTGTAGAAATATATATATATATATATATATATATATATATATATATATATATATATATATATATATATATATATATATATATATATATATATATATATATATATATATATATATATATATATATATTTCACCTGCATTTTTTTTTCCATACTTGCTCTGCGGTGTACTTTATGAATAGAATAAAATGATATTTATTATTTTGAATATTTATTAACTTAGTGGAAGGAAAAGCCGGGGTCGTCCTAGACTGACCTTTAGAGATCAGATTGATCTAAGCAGAGAATCCCAACGGCGAGCTTGCGTGAAGCGACGAATGACTGTAGAGAAAGCAAGAGAGACGTGCCAAGACAGATATTCGTGGCGCTCCATTCTCTCTACCTACCCCGCAAGGGACATAGCGTGAAGGTATGTATGTATGTATGTAGGTATATATGTATGAAAAGAGTCGGAATTGATATATACATCAATGCCTTTACTCAATGCTAGGTTGGAGCTGAACAGACAATGGGACGTTCCTGAGGTATCAGACGGCTGGCTCGCGCAATGCACGCGACTGCGCGTCCTAGTCCTCATGCAGCAATCGCCTCTGGACGTTCGACGCGCGTTGGCCGGAACGCGATCGCTGCACGCGCTTACCGTCTTGTACTGCTACGATCTTGATACAGTGGATGAGATGTTGTTAGCTGATACGGTAGAGCTGAGACGGTTGGATATGACTTGGAATGGACTCACGGCGATACACAGGTATTTGATGAAAACTACTTGTATTGTAATAGATACTTATAACTATAAATTACCTACCTACAATGATATTTCCTAGACGCGGTTGTGCAATACACGGTATTTTACCGGATCGGATCGGCTCTTTTACTCATACGTAGGTATATGTGAATGTATGAGTGAAAGATCAGATCCGGTAAAATACCGTGTAGTGCACATGCGCCCTATAAGTTCGTTTCCGTTGAGGCACATGTCAAAATTCTGTGCCTCCTGTGAAAAAGGGTTGAATTTAAGAAAATAAAAAGTAAAACACTTTATTCTACAACTAGAAAACAACAAACAAAAGATAGAATAGAAGATATACATAGAAATAATACTAGATATATATAGTGAAGTACAATTCAAATAGGGATCAGCTCGAATTTAACCCTTTTTCACAGGCGTCACAGAATTCAGCTCCGCTACCCTTCCTCATCCCCTCTAGAAGTTTACGTAACAGACGAACAGAATCCTGACGACTTTCATTGGTGGCTATGGACCCTCATCCATCATTGAGGCGAATAACAGAAGTTGTCAAAAGTATGTTTGTCATGTAGGGACGCGTTCAAGTCCCTATCGCAGCTGCAGATGCTGATCCTGAAGAACAACCGCTTAAAGCAGCTGTCGGCGCACACGCTGCGACCGCTGCAAGCGCTGCGCTCGCTGGATCTCACTGGCAACGTCGAGCTGGACTTCTGTAAAGGTACTGTCGACCACTAGCTAAAGTATAGCAGATGTTAAAAACCTTCGATTAAATCTCCACCTTGTGCTGGTTTATTTTTCTCTGTACCAGGCCTAAATGAAACTGTCACGCGCAATCATATAGACATTATAATTAAGAGTGTGCAGGACGTCTCATTTTGCGATGATCACTAGAGGTCGGTACCCTGGAATCGATGCCAATTTCTGACAAACTATAAGAAAGATCCACGCACGCACGTCCACGACACGACCGTCGTGGTACCTTTATGGCCCTCTTGCCTCCTGCCTTTGCGATCAGGAAATGGAGTTGGACATTGGTCAACCAATGGTCGGTAACGGGATCTAAATTAAATGATCGTTTCATGGTCTAATTTTTTAACTCAGATTACATGGCACCTCCGCTGGCTCTCCAGGTGCTGTTGATCCAAGAGACAGCCACGCGGCGGCTCTGCTTCCGCGGCTGGGACAGTCTGGCGCTGCTCAATGTCTCTAGAACAGGAATCACAGAGCTTCAGGTTTAATTATTTGCAATTATTTTCATTTTTAAGGCTCCGTACCTTCTCTTCTTCTTCTAAGTCATGTTGCTCATTGCTGAGGGTCGACATCATTCTAAGAAATTAATCACATAGAAGGACTACCGTGGCAGATTGATTGCCATTGTCTTCCCCATTTCACACACTGGTTATCTCAGTATGCAGGTTTCCTCATGATGTTTTCTTTCACCGTCAGAGCAGTCGGTAATTGTACATAAATCTTTCAAAAAAACCGAAAACTCATTGGTACCTACATGGCATTGTCTGGTTTCGAACTCGTACCTAAACGGTACCTAAAAAAGAAAATGATACATCAGTGTCCGTCCGTCTGTATGTCATACCAGTTTTTCTCAGGAACTAATTATTTCTAAAGCATTTTAATTTGGTACAATTGTATGACTTGCTTGCCCGCCGCATCTATCCAGGTAATTCCTAAGTAAGTAATTTGGAAATAATTTATTTTTTATTGATAATGGGGTCTGAAATGAGGGGTTGAGAAAGTGGGACAATAATCGGGCTATTCCACTTGTCCCTACCAGCTGTCCCTACTGGGGATTCTTTTCATCTATCCCCTATTTTGTCATTTTACATGTATCTAGATCGGTGAGCTACCACTTACCAGCAGACACCAGCTTCTTGTGTTGATGCGAGCCAACAACATTCAGAGGATGGTCAGTCCAGAAGGAGTACAGGAGTCCATGGCCACCAATTATGTACAAGTATGTATGTGAGCCGTGTCGTGCCGGTCTTAAAGAACAGCACCACCCCTACTCTTCCCGTGGGTGTCATACAAGGCGACTAAGGATCTTAGTAGATATCTACTATACTGCACCTAGTAGACGGCGGCGGTAGGCTCGCCACGTTTGTCCACCAAATCTTACAGCGAAACATGGGAACTACCTGTGATTGACGATGGTTCCTCTGTCTACCCCCTCGAAGATATGGACTTAAAGTTTATGTTATGTTAAGTAGTAGTATGCCGAAGTATATATATTTTTCCAATTTGGCGGACACACTGCCGTGTGATCTAGATCCACTGCATTATAAATCGCCTAGCCTCTACGAAACAACTACTTATATTCTGTAAAATCGCTTTCTGATTTTTGGACAGCCATAAGTAAGTAGTAGGTACCTACATGAAATGTTTGACTTAAATCCTTTTCAATCCCATTATGGCTGCGTTATTCGTACAAATTATAATTTGTAAAAGACACAGAAATCGATCTAAGTATTTATAGTAGGTAGCGCCCTCTGAATTTAAAAATCGATAGAGTACCTAATTGGAAAGAATTATAGTTCTTCTAAACACTAGATATACGTAGTACAGTCTGTTTCCTGATTTATCTGACCCCTCTCGATACGATACGGTAGCTATTTATTCTGTGACTCAGATGAAAATATGCCTGTAAGGCTGAGACTATACGACGACGGTTCCAGCGACGACTGTTCGGTTCAGGTACCGGTACCGGCTGTGTAGACGACTGCATTCAAACTAATGTGTTGCGCTGAAGCCCGGTTCCAAGCTGAACCGTCGACGTGTAGTCGATAGCGCATTTTTGTTTGAGTTTAAATGAAGCACCGGTTCCATGAAACCGCCCAATACTGGAACCGTCGTCGTGTAATCCGAGCCTAACACGGTCACCCATTCTGATTCTCACTGCGTCTTGTACGATAACTATTGCCCGTGTTCATCTTCATGTTCACGGACATGTTCTTCATTTTCACTTCATGTTCATGTTATCCGCAGCTCATCGACCTTCGTCAAAGTAACCTGTCGCGTGTGGACGCCGACGCGGCGACAGCGCTATTCGCGTCGCCCGCGCGCCGCGTGTGTCTCGCCGGGAACCCGCTGCTGTGCGACTGCGACAACCGCGCGCTGCTCGCCGCGCTGCACGAATATCGCTCGCAGGTAACGTTCGATGAGACGGTAGAGACCGTGACACAAGAAGAAAGGCATTACGACTACGGATTGCACGAGTTCACGTCACCGCAAGAGGGTAGGTACGCCATCACACTTAACACTCGGTTGATGACGTACCCTTGTGCGGTGACGTGAACATCGTGCAATCCGTTGTCATTATGCCTTTCTTTTTGTGATATCGTGGAGACGAGACCAATGCTGACATGGCATGGGAACTCACGGAGTCCATGCCAGTAAATAGGCCATCACCAAGCTATAGTTTTAAAGTTTGGTTTTAAAATAAATAATCGGTATTTCTTCTTTCGAATCAATAGTAGATTTCATTTGTGCAGCATTTTGCCAGGTACATAGATAGAATAACATCCTTGGCATTATTTTTCCCATTTCACACGCTGGTTTCTTAAGTCTGTGTGCAAGTTTCCCACGATATACCTATAGGTATAAATAGCAAACAAGTCTGAAAAAACTCGTAAGGAAGTATACAATCTGATCCTATATGATACTGATAGTATATCAGTAAGAATGGGTCGATTCTAGGGAACCGAACATAATTCCAATGGGACTCGCCTAGGTTCGGTGTCCTAAACATGACTCCACCTTCGCCCACTGTTAGCTACATACAGATAAATTAGTGTGTAACATTTTCAGATACCAGATTTCAAAGAACTAAAGTGTGCTATCGACGGCCGGGAACTAAGTCTCGTCGATCCGAACGAACTATGCACCTATTCGTTCCCCGTGTGGCCGCTGGTGACTCTCCTGGTCGCAGTGACCGCCGCCCTGGTCGCTGCCACTTGTCTCTACAACCGCTACTCTCGTCGCATAAAGGAGTTCCTGTTCACGCGCGGCTGCTGCGTGTCCTGTCTGCGCGAGGATGAGCTCGACGCCGAGCGCCAGTTCGACGCGTTCGTCTCCTTCTGCCACGAGGACGACCACTTCGTGAGCCAACATCTGCTCCCCGGTCTAGAGAACTACGAACTATGCGTTCATTATAAGAACTGGATCGCGGGCGAGTGGATTCCGGCGCAGATCGCTCACTCGATAGAACAGTCGCGGCGGACGATTATAGTGTTATCGAAGGACTTTCTGAAATCTGCGTGGGGTATGTTTGAGTTTAGGCAGGCTCACGCAAGCGCAATGCAAGAGAGGCGAGCTCGAATCGTTGTCATTTTGCTAGATGACGTAGTTTCCGAGCCACAGTTAGACGCCGGGCTACGTGGGTACCTCGCGAACCATACGTATGTCAAATGGGGTGATCAGTACTTTTGGGAGAAGTTACACTACGCTTTGCCACACAGGAAGCAAATGATATCCTCGGGAGTAAAGATGTGCACGGCTGATGTAGCCGGTGAATCCAGTTATAGAAGGCAAAGTGTCCGAGAGAATGTTAGTGTTAACACAGCTGGTGAGATCGAGATGGACAGGTTCGTGAACTAATTCCACCTCAATTCGTTATAAGAGAGCGTTCCATAACCAGTTGAAATAATTCTAGTTGACAATTGTACAGTTGTCAACGTGAATTATGGTTCTGGTTGACTGGTTTTGGAACGCACTCTTAGTATAAAATATAATATTTAAGATCCTTTAGTATTTAATCACATGTGCTGCTGCAAAATATAATTCTGTATTTAAATATGTTTTGACCTTTGCGGACCTGAGCGGGGCGATCTGCTTTCGACATGCAACGTCGAGTGGCTACGGAACGAGTTGTTAGGCTCACACGTATGTCCGTTTCTAAGGTGTAGGGAGTAACTCGCCTCTGGGTCGCGGCCCAGTTAACACTCTCAGAAATTAGTAGTGGTAAAGTGGGTCGCATGAGTGGGCCACACTACCCCTAAACAAAATTGAAGTGTAAAGGCTCATTTTCATTGGTCGATAGGGCCCGCATGCGGGGTGCGGAAGATTTCTGCAACGCATGCCATAGGACCCGCATTCGGGGAACCGTTTTCACTAGTCGATAAGGCCCGCATGCGGGGTCCGGGAGATTTCTGCAACGCATGCCTATTAGTCGATGGGATCCGCGTGCTGTATATCGATCAATGAAATTGAGCCTTTATCGACCGATGAATTTCATTGGTCGATATACAGCATGCGGGAAATCCCCGCAGGCGGTGTAACGAACGCGCTATCGACTAATGACTTTCATTAGTCCTTACACCGCCTGCGGGGGGTCCTCGCATGCTGTATATCGCCCGGGTTATCGACCAATGAAATTGAGCCTTAAACTCGTCCTGGCTGATAAATAAGTAAAGATCAATTTCAAATAAGTCACGTGATGATGGTGACGGTGGTGATGATGATGAAAGTGAGTGATCGAGATGGACTGAAATGTCGATTTCGACTTCTGCAAATCGATACGTGCCATAATCACTACCCCATCCACAGATATCCGACAGGTTTCATTGAAGTCCGTGAGCTCTTAGAATGGGATTCGGGTATCGGGTAAAATCGGTCTCTAGTCTCTGTGTTACTACAGTCTAGTACATTCGCATATCTCTATCATTATCCGAAGTCCCCCTCAAGACCCGAAGCCCTTTATAAAAATTCACGCACTGTACCATACACCCGGTATTCGAAATCAATGCAAAGAAAAAATGTCTAAATTAATATATTTTTAATTATGATACAAAATAAACATCTCAAAATAAATGTTTATGAGTCGCCTTTCGTTCTGTTATACTTCAATACAATGTTCTGCGGCCCATGGCACAAGAGAAAAGGCATATCGACTGCGGATTGCACGATGTTCACGTCACCGCACAAGGGTACGTCATCAAACAAGTGTTACGTGTGATGACCAGTGATCGGATTAGGTAGTGCAATTTAGGGTTAACGACCTCAAACGTTATATTAGTATGGATACGCCCGCGGGATTGTGGGATTTCGGAAATGTTCTGTATAAATAAAATATTTTTTCTCCTAATGGGAACTCCAAAAGGAAATCATCTCATCATCCCTTTTGCGAGAGAGAGAGACAAAGTGATACCATTATTAGGAGTCAGGGCAATATTCGGGATTTATTGTCTCTTTCTCACATTCACACTTTCTCAGAACGCTCTTATCAGTCGTCGCCTTTGTTATGCCGAAACAATACATTTTCTAAGAATTTTTGTCAAGTATAAAGTAAACAACAATATGGCGGCTTTAGCCTCGTAAAAATCTCATAAGAATGTTTAATAATATTTTTGAACGATATTATTTATTTTATTTATTTACACTTTAATGCACAAAATAAAACGGTGTACATTAGGCGAGCTTAATGCTTTGCGGCATTTTCTACCAGCTAACCATGGTAACGATATTACTGTCAAATGTAACCAGCTCTTAGCGAATTTGTAAGCCCGGGATATCGTTACTCGTTGGGCATGTCCATGTTCATATTTCGTCATGGAATCTCACAAAATTGCTCTACCTAATCCGATCACTGGTGATGACGTACCCTAGTGCGGTGATGTGAACATCGTGCAATCCGTAGTCGTGTTGTCTGGTGAAGAATGAGCCGTCTTCTTATGCCACGGTGAGGCCAACAGTCCAAGCCAATAGTTCCTTAGCTCCCTTGTCCGTAGTCCTCTGTCTTCATATCGTTCAGGCCTAATTCTTCGTTCTGCTCGAAGGAACGCTCGTACCGGGTTATTTTCATGCCTGCGATCAACAAACATATTTGAGAAGACGAGCAAATGAGTCATGAGGTGGTAAGTGGTTACCGTCGCTCATGCCATACCTCACTAAAATGTTATTAGAGTGTTTTTGATACGCTTTGAGTTGAGGACTTGGAATGTCCCATGTGCCTTATTTGGTTTTTTTCTATAATCCGCCCAAGTGCGTGTCGGTGTAACAAGTTAAATATTACATCTCGAAAGTGAAAAGTGCATAAATAGATAGATTTTTTATTGCGTTATTGTGGTGATTTTTTAGATCTTACAATACATCTTTTCCCAGCATTTTCTTAAATTTTATTTGTATACGGAGAGCAGACGAGCAACCGGGCCACCTGATTGTTAATGGGCACTGTCGCCCATAGAGATCTCATCTCACTGTATTATATTAGAGGGTTTCCGATGCACTGCTAACCTGGAGGACTTAGATAGAGATCCTGCACATCAGGATCACCTAAGTCGTATTTCCTCATTGCTGAGGGTCGTGATCATTCTAAAGCATTACGACTTTCTTGGCAGATTTAATGGAGTGATTTGCCATTGCCTTCCCCCATTTCGCACACTGATTATCTCAGTGTGCAGGTTTCCTCACGATGTTTTCCTTCACCGTTAGAGCAGTCGGTAAATTATATTTTATTTTATTAAATGTATGTATGTATTCCAATTGACTCCGTGCTGTATGAAATTGTAATGCATTTTAAATAAATGAATTTAAGTGAAATGTAAGTCTTTCGAAAAAAAAACGAAACATTCATTGGTACATGACATCACATGGTTTCGAACACGGACCGTATGGGAGTCCGACGTCCGATACTACACCTAGTAGAAGCCGTGAGGCTCGCCACCTATCACGTTTGTCCACCAAATCTTACGTCGAAATGTGAGAACTACCTGTGATGTAGGTGGTTCCTCTGTCTACCCCCTCGGGGATTATGGACGTGAAAGTTTTGTATGTGTAACTGACCGTCATCAGGCAGACTGGGGTCGTCGTTAAGGCTCTGCACATACGAGTTCCCGGCGGGGTCGTCTAACACGATGGTAACAGCTCGCTTGCACTCGAATACCTCATCTAGCTTATCTAGGAACCTGTGGGGGAACACGTGGATTAGAATGGGAGGGAGAGGGGGTGAGTTTCAAGTTTTAAGTGTCGTTTAAAATAGTGTAACTTCCCAACTAGTAGTCTAAAACAGCCCAACATGTAGCCTAAATTAACCCAACTAAAAAAACCGAACTAGTACCCTGAAATAACCCAATATGTAGTCTAAAACAGCCCTACTAGTATTCTAAACCAGCCCAATCAGTATCCCGAAACAGCCCAACATGTATCCCAAACCAGCCCAACATGTATCCCAAACTAGCCGAACTACAACTTACACCTTCAGCCCGTCCTGGCTAAGCCCGGGCGCGTCCCCGACGATCCCCGGCGAGTCCGCTAGTTGCTCGGCCGTCGCTCGCAGGAGCCCCTCGGCCGTCGTAAATCGACCGCCTAGAGCTCGGCCTCCCACTTCTAAGTCCAGCTCTGGTATCTGCATGCTGCAAGTTTCTGACTGTAGAGGGAGATGAAGATAAAGATGTATTTATTGCTATCACTTAAGTATTAACGTACAACATATTATTATTAAGGAGCCTTTTTTTATCAAGCTCTAGCGACACACTTGAAGTACGTATGTGCAAAATATTAACTTGATCCTATAAGTTAATATTTGGCACATACGTACTTCAAACCTCTATCAAGGTCTATGTTTGAACAATTATTGTTGTTCAAGCTCCTCGCAGCAATAGATAAGTATAATTTTACAATTATATATTTATTTTATAGGATCGGGCAGTTAAACGAGCGTATGTGGGACGCCCTAACGGACGACGTCCGGTCGAACGTCCCAGATACCTCTGGCGCGATGAAGTGGAGAAGGATCTGCGGGAGCTCCGGGCGCCTCGAGAGAGAGAGCGATGGCGCTCTTTGGTATCAGAGGCCAAGATCCACTTCGGGTCGCAGCGCCAGCGGAGTAAGTAAGTAAGTATTTATTTTATTTATCGCGTGTTTGTGTTTCAACGACAATTTAATGTATTTTATGTATGTATTTTATATTAAACTAATTAAGGTCCGAATTTGACTAATTTATTTTAGTTTATTTATTTGTTTTAGTTTTGACTTTAATTGTATGTAATTTTATATTATAAATAAATAAACTCTTTTACGATTTATTTGTATATTCATTCATCTCAGAAATATTTATATTATAGTTTATTTATTTATTAAACTATACTAAAAATATAGTTTGGCGGGGGTTATGATCACTGATCGGAGTAGGTAGGGCTCTTTCGGGTCAATGTCCTCAAAGGTTATATTAATATGGATATGATTTCGGAATCCCGTTTTAAGTTATCGAGCAAATGTTGTAAATTACTTTTATAAACCTCGCCCTTACTCGGCGGATTACGATTTTTTAAAAATTGTGAACTTACGAAGAAGTTAAAACACTACCATAGGTACACTAGCGCCATGAATCTTAAAAAAAATATTTCTCCACCAATCTTAAATGTGTATCAAAACAAATATAACGTTAAAAATCTAAATAATATATTTATTCAATCCCGGAAATCCCGGGATTATTGGGCATACTTATCCATATTATGACCGTATGTGGCAAGTACCAAAAACAGCCCTACCTACTCCGATCATAGGTTATGATGGTGATAGACTCAGTTTTAGAATTCAAACTATAGTGAAATTACATGGCCTTTCGAAACAGACCGAAACTATAGGTGATATAAATACTAATTTCCGGCACACGAGGCATTCCATCTTAGTCCCTCAAAGTTAGCAGCGCATCAAAAACCCTCTAATATTAATACAGTGAGGTGAGATGTCTATGGGCGACAGTGACCATTTACCATCAGGTGGTTCGTTTGCTCGTCTGCTCTCCGTAAATTCATAATAAAAAAATAAAAAATAATAACTATATTAAAACTTTGGGGTCACAGTACATAATTTTTTACAAGTATATAGGTCAAATAAATTTTGAGTTATAGGGGTTCCAAAATGGTTCGAATTGGTTCCTGTAATATAAGTATATAACACACGTCAGTGCGTCGTCTTTTTTTTCCGAACTTGGCGGACACCACTTCCGTGTGTTTAGATATGAGGATACTAAAAGCATAATTTAAAAATTATATTACCCAACAATTCCAATGTCAACTTTCTCCATAAATGCCTTAATATTAGGAGAAATATGCTCACCTTGAGTATGTCTCTAGAGAAGTCCTCCCTCCCCGCGACCCGTACCTCGAACCTCACCCCCCTGTCCTCTATGCCGCTGCCTGACTTCACCTGCGTTCATAAAACATTTGCATATATGTAGAAATAATTAAGGTATTCGCGAGAAATAGGACAAGTAGCGCCCTCTCTAGAATGATGATGTGAACACTGACAGCGAGTCAAGGGTTTGGGCAAATGCGCATATAATTTTGATAAGTTGAATACATTTAATATGTCATTTTACAGGTGGTAGATCCTAATGTGTACGATCGCCTGGGTTGGTACCAACCTCTTACCTATTTCTGTAAGAGAGCCAGCGTAATATCCGGCACACGAGGCATACCATCTAAGTCCTCAAGGTTAGCAGCGGATTTAAAAACCTCCAATAACATTATAGCCAGGTGAGATGTCTATGGGCGACGGTGTCCACTTACCATCAGGTGGCACGGTGCTCGTCTGCTCTCCAAATACATTGCAAAAAAAAAGTTGGTGACTGACTGAATGTATGGAGAGATGATCACAGCGCATGCGCCAACTAGTATGCGAGAACATCCTGATCAAAAAGCCCAAGTTTCAGAACAGCTGATTATAAATGTATGGCTAATTAATAAGCAAATCAATGTGTATTTTCACCTCGTTGGTGCGGTGACCGCATGCGTCGCAGATTGTCGCCATTATCACAACCTCCTTGAAGTGCGGGATCTCTAAGAACAATGTTTATTATTTATTACAGCCTCTTTCAGATTTTGTTTTTTTACATACTATTACATTTTCTACGGTAACTAGATATATCTGTGTGCCTCCCTTTCCAACGCCACCCTAGGCCACGTTCTACTGGCCAATTCCGCTATATCGACATCTATCGTCTGAATGGTCTAACTCTCTTTCTCTTCTCGCCTTTTGGATACCAAGTTGTGATAATTTTGCTCCACTTGTCTGGACCTCCCATGGTATGTCCAGTCCTTTTCCACTTGAGATGTTTTATTTTGTAGGTTACATGTGCTACCTCTGTCCTATCTTTCAATTCCTCGATCCTAATTCTGTGTGTTCTTCTCTTATCATGCTCCTTTCCATGCCTCGCTGACTTGTTTTTGTGTATGTTTATTATACTTTATAGTAATTATGTAATTTAAATCACCAGAGGGAAGCGGGGAGCGACTAGAGAGAAGCGAGGTGTGATCAAAGGAAAGCGGAGAGTGGGAAATCACCAGAGGCAAGCAAATAACAACCAGATAGAAGCGGTTAGCGGGAAATCACCAGAGGGAAAAAAGCAGCGACTAGAGGGAAGCGGGGAGCGACCTAAGGAAAATTTGAGCGAGCAGAAAAGTGGGGAGCGATAAGAGGGCAGCGGGAACTACCAGAGGGAGCAAAAGACCACCAAACGATCAAAGGAAAATGTGGAGTGGGAAGCGGGAAGCAAAGAGAACATTGTCACTTACTGGTGACCTTCATGTTGGTATCCGCGGGCGCATTACATTCGGGGCAGTTGGTGCGGAACTGGAGCACTTCGTCTGCTACCAGATGATCGTAGGAGCCTTCCGCTGTCTCAACGGGCGTCAGGAAAGACTCACAGGGGGGATGGGAGGCCGACACCTGAATGGAATGTGGGATAATTGTCGGTATAACTCTTACGTCCATAGTCCCCGAAAGGGTAGATAGGGGAACCACCATCATTGGTAGTTCCCAGTTTTCGCCTTAAGATTTAGTGGACTAACGTGATAGGTGGCGAGCCTACCGCCGTCTTCTAGGTGTAGAATAGTATCCACAAATCCCTTAGTCGCCTCGTACGACATCCACGGGAAGAGTTGGGGTGGTGCTATTCTTTATGGCCGGCACGACACGACACGACCAAACGGATCGTTTTATTTTATTTATGACGTGATAATGAAGTAACCTTATTGGTGGGTTTTTTCCTTGTTCACCGCTCCGTTCGTCGCTCAGCTTTGGTGGAAAGCCACCCTCAGCCTGGGATGATGTGGTTGGTATGTACTACCCATTTAACTATTTCTGCGGAAAATCAGCAGTTTAAACCACATGATATTCAGTCTCTATTCTTTCTTACAAAAAAAGTTATTTTAATTCGATGAAATCGAAACGTTCAAATCGCGACTGAGAAATTTTAATAATTTGTCTATATCATAAACACATCATGAAGACACAGATATGAGGTACTATTGTGATACACTACGTCTTTTTTTAAATCAGAATAAAATTGAACGTT
Source organism: Hofmannophila pseudospretella (assembly GCA_947369225.1). Lineage (NCBI taxonomy): Eukaryota > Metazoa > Arthropoda > Insecta > Lepidoptera > Oecophoridae > Hofmannophila > Hofmannophila pseudospretella. The sequence continues at coordinate 15,393,709 of OX376312.1, read as the reverse complement.
CTGGTTCCGCTTCCTAAAGGCAATTGTTCGTCGACCGACCGTCTGGTCGTCACAGCAGATGGCCACTGTTGACCGCTTTCGGCGAACGTCCAACTGTCACTAGGTTGTCATCGTGTGAATGACGTTGAACTTCAGCCAACTACCAAAAATCGGCACAAAGGCGGTCGGTGACCGTTGGTCGTTCACCATATGTCGGCTGCCGAATCGGAAAACGACCAAGGGTAACCGGGCTTATACGTGTGATATCCCTAATGTTTTCTTCAGAAGAATGAGTAGAACCAACCTCTTCCTGTGTGAACACTCCCAGAACATGGTCTTGATCCTTCGTCCGCTTGAAATCTGCGCGGGCGCACCGCGTGTCACGCTGTGGGGCCTCGGGGTTCTCCACGAAACAGTTGCCTGCAATTATTTATAATTAATAAATCGTAAAGCATTGTTATTTTCCGATTTGAAGAGAGAACCATTGTTATTTTCCGATTTAAAGAGAGAACCAGCGTAATTACCGGCACAAAAGGCGTAATTTAATTACAATTTTACTTAGTGTTAGTTTGGACGCTTTACAATATACATCTTTTTACACTCAATTTACATTTACACCCAGGCTAACCAGAATAGTCATATGAACTGACCGCTGATATCCTCTAGCTCCAACGTCCAACGCTCCGCTACAGTCCTGAGCGCCTGCAGCCGCGCCACGAACGTGTCTATCTGAGCCGCCGCTTCCGGGTGCTCCGCCCTCCGCGTCGTTTGGTCTTGAGTGAGGCCTGCTATAGCGCGCGCTAGGATGCCTTCCACTGTTGTCACTTCTGTAATTATTGTTAAAAATTACTCAAAATACAAAAATAAACTCAAAATTAAAAATTTAAGAAAACCCCGACGTACCATTGTGGAGAAGCCTTACTTTTTCCTGGTCATCATCAGATCCCTCAAGATTCCAGATGTGGGAAAGTCACTATGGTCATAAACATATGAGCTCAAACTCGAACCACCTAACTGTTACTGTTCCAGAGATCCCATCATACTCCAACATGCCAAGATACTCGAAGATCTTAGAGAACCACTGCTATAATTTTCATCTGACGTGGATAAGAACAATCAAAAAGTTAGACCTGCAGCGCCTTAAGGTGGGGGGACGCTCCGGGGTACGCCCTACGCGAATCTCGGCCTTCGGCCTCGCCATGGCTATCATTAAATTCCTAGCTCCACAACATTTACATTTATTTATTGACCGCCATCTTTCCCATCTTCGTCTCTATTGCTGATTATGGGACCTCTTCAAAGTTCGCCTGGCTAGCGACCACCCTTCTACATAAAATATTTCGTTAAATGTCTTCGCTTCGCAATCGATATGTTTCGGCAGGGTTTATAAAAGAGCCATACTAAGCCCGCGTGCTCCATGTTCGACTTCATCTTCTCTTACCATCAGGTGAGATTGAGGTCTAACACGGTGTAAATGAAAACAGCAGAAAGAACACATACCTCCTTTCTGACTCTGTGCAGGTATCTCAAAGTCGAGCTCAGGTATCTTCACACAGGTGTAGTCACTCTTCACCAATTGTCGGTTCAAGTCTGTGGGGCTCTCCACACGAAGTTTCCATCTGTAGAAGATCAGATGCATTCTGGACTAACTATGATGCTTGCTTTAACAAGCAGTTTTGTTTTTGAAAAAAATTGGAAGTAAATAAGCTAAGGGACTCCGCTGCGTGACGCGGATGAACACGGCTGGTGATTTAAAGCTTATTTATTTTAGTTTAAAAAATAATAATAAGCATTTAGCAATACTTGTGTTACATAAATTAAAAAAAGGTTGAACTGGCTTAATATTGCACGATTGTAAAAATAGCTGTATGGTTTCTGAATTTCACAGACCTGACTCCGAACTCGGCGAAGGCCCCGCCCGGTTGGACCTCATTGTTCTCGTACCCACACTGCTCGCACGAGAACGACATAAGCACCACATTCTTGTAGTATGGAATACGGGTCAGCAGCAGACGGGTTTTGCCCTGCAAAATATTATTATTATTATGAAGATAACAGAGAGGCAGCATAACGCTGATGTGTCTATATGTGTAGTGTCTTTTATGTCTGTGGGTAAAACATGTATGTAAGTGTGTGCAGCGTTTTGGAATGGACGCGGGACCAAGCGAAGCGAGTTCGAACTAGGCGGCAAGGAACCGAAACTAATGCAAAAGCATAAGTTCTGTAAATTAGTATGTCTCGGGATAAAGGTCAATGACCTCGGGGTTAAAGGTTAATAACCTGAGTCATGTCATTTTGTGCGGTTTCCCCTGCCCTGGTACTCCCACATCCCCGTGGTCCCGAATGTATGATTTGGTGTTGTTGTTTTGGAAAAATAATATTGTGTATACGCAAATTTTCGATTTTAAAAACACACTTAAAACTACTTATTCTACCTAAAAAAATACCACGTATACGGCACGTAAAGTACAGTTCTTCCAAAATCTTCCAGAACATAACTTTTCCTGAATACTTGAGATCTTTCGAAAATTAATTATAATTTTTATAATAAAACGAACACAACCACCCAGATTGCTCAAAAACTATCTAAACAGTTAGAACCACTAATAATTTAAACCAAATTATTAGTATTTTACCCAAAACACATGGTTTTCCATATGTTTTTCCAGAAAATTGTAGGAAAAACTACTCACATTTGAATGACAATTCATGCATAGCGACTCTATTTCTGTAACTTCAGGCTCCGGGTCCTCTGCAGTAAGATCTCTGAATACCGGTTTCTGTTCTACAGAACACATTATTCGAAATTCTTTGAAAATTAAATAAAAACGCAGAAAAACACACTGAACGACGAACACACGTTTTCCAACTTTGACGTTATATTTTTTTTATTTGTCAAAATGTGTGCGTTTCGTTACATGCATGTTCTTTCAAACAGTTGTGCCAAATGGTAATAGAATTAGATATCCTTGATACGACTTTTTTAAGGCGATGAGAACCAACTTAAATTATAATATTGTTTTAATTACCTAATTCAATTATAAATTATAACTAAATCCAATCAAATATTTCGTGTAAGTATAACTTGCTTTATTTAAATCATAATAAGCTATGAATACGTCTTTGACGCATTTGTTTACAAAGAGTGCAAAGCGTTGAATTTGATAGACGACGATATATTCTATCGACGGTTATTTACGACATTTGAAATTAAAACCGTCGCTATAGTCTGAAATAAATATTTCAGTAAAAAGCAGCAACAATCTACGTTTACAGTAATAGGGTATTTGACCAAAACAAATTATTACATCACTCAACTTACATGGACAATTCGTTTATTAATATCTCAACTAACATCAGCTATATTAATGGTTAAAGTTCGTAGTGGGGGGGATGATCTGTCCCTTTCTAGCAAAACAGTCATTATTTAGCCAACTGCCAAGGACCTACTTGTATGACCTACATAACAGTGAGCGCCAGGGAGGAGCGACGTGACGACGCGCGGTGAATGCGACGTACAAGCTCTATTCCGCTCCCTCCTCCACCCTCCCCCATTAACGTATGAGCTATACTTTTAAGTATAGTTCATCACTTCATTGAGTCCGCTGTCGTATCAGCGGCACCCAGTACCGGAGCGCGATAACGCTCCGAGACCCGCCCGGGTAAAGAGGTCCCACCTCAAGGCCCGTACCCTCTCTCTCCCCGCGGATTAGAGAGGATGACCCTCGTTCTTTACATAACAGTGACGTCAACATTATCTATTGTCTTGTCTTGTCATTAGCTAGTGTAATTTTTTATTGTCTATGACTATTTTATTTTTCAATGGATTTTAATTCTGTTTTCACATTTGACCATTAATTTATGTCTATTTTCTTATTTTTATGAAATGTATTTAATATTTGATACTTGTCAAAGTACTCTATTGTAATCTTTGATTGTTCGTCCGTGATTGTAATGTAATGTCATCATTATTTCAGAGAGCGTTCCATAACCAGTTGAAATAATTCACGTAGACAAATGTCCATGTTCCATTACCGTGTTAACAGCTGAAAATTTATAAAACTTTTATTTGAAACAAGCAATGGAAGGTGTACACTTGTCAACGTGAGTTATTTCAACTGGTTTTGGATCACACACTCACTGTAGAATACCCGTAATTACCTACCTATGTAACGTTAGTTCACTTTACGCGTTGAGAAATCACCAGACATTGAACTGCACAACCCAAATGACAAAAAACATAAAGCGACCATTATTTATTACCGTATCATTTATTTTTAAAAGGTCCTTGATTTTACATCATGATTCATGAAGGTACAATACAAATGAAAACTAGAATTTTTTTTATGTAACTAGGCATGCATACTTAAACTTCACGCTATGTCCCTTGCTGGGTTCTTTACTAGGCATGGTATCTATATAGGTAGAATGAAACTTGGAAACCAAGCAAGTCACTCTGCTAACATCCCAGTAGCCCGGTGCGTCGCGCCTCCCACCAAGGTAATGTAAAATGACACAGAATACACAGAAGGTCCGCTCAATACAAACGCGCGAAATCGGCTCACGCACACACGGGCTCTGCGTTCAGGCGATCTCAGGGCTAGTCAAAATAACTCGACGCGAAATACACGCGCCAGTGATAGGTATAATTTTTTGTACTTTTAATAAACTAAATAGGTACATTGCCAGGAATATTTTTCACACGGCTGTTTCATTTAAACTGGAAATTATAACTGCAAATAACTGCGTAATCAAAATCGCGGACGCCCGGAGCGGACCTTCTGTGTGTATTCTGTGGTAATGATGACATCACAGTAGAGAAATAACCGCGGCCTTGGAACCGGCAAGCTTTGCGGCACGCTCGGCTTCGACAACATGACGTCACCCCGTTATTTTTGTCGATTTTGTCGCCGCTTCGTTAACACGCCCGATTTAAATTGTACCAAAGTTTGCATGAAATATTGGTAGAGTGATGTCTTCTGAATTTGGCTACGTTATATTAAAATTATTCCCGCTCACGCGATTTTATTTGAATTCGGAACAGTGAAAAGAAGACCGCGTTTGGAGCTCGTACTTACAGTTAAACTAAGAGTTAAAATAAAGGTTAAAGTAGTCGTGGTGGCAGTTTAGTGAGATATATTAAGTTTATTCCGGTTAATAGTTTCTTAACACGTAAGTGAACATTAGTTTAGTGTTTTAGTCCACGAAACGTCCTTAATAAGTCTTATTAAAATACTGCTATGCTATCCCTTTCTACGCCATAGATCTACATAGAGATGATACGAGCGAGACATAGGAAACCTTTCTTGCGATGGTACCTAATATTTTTAGAGTTTCGTACCGAAATGGTAAAAAAGGAATCCTTATGGTGTTTCCTTTTCAAAAATAATTATTGTATAGAAGACAAGAGTAGGTAACCCGTTTATTAAATGTTTGAATTTATCACAAATTCTGGGATTCCTCAAAGGCTTAAATTTTTAGAGTTCAATAACTTCTCTAAAATTAGGTACACTATCGAAATGAAATTACTTATTGAAGCTTTTCAAAAATTAAACGCATTATAACTTGCTAAAAAGTTATAAACGTAGGTACCTATACAAAGTACCTACCTAAACAAACGTGCTCGATAATCATTCAGGAGAACACGGATGCTTTCCTGAATCAAATTCTAATTCAGTACCAAGCATGAAGCAACCTAAATAAAAGTCGTACCTAAAAGCTGCGCCAGACGCTTGCCAAGCCTCGGCAAGCGTTCACAAATTCAAGCTTGCCTGCGCTTGCCAGGCGTTTGCCACACACGTTAAGTTTCTATGCCTACTAACCCATCTTGTAGGTATTCACGCACGCATGCGTGATGCGTGGTGATATCATAGTATAAATAATGTATAAATACAAGCTGTTGCCAAGTGTGTGTAAACAAAATATTACGAAATCCACGAGTGACATAACTATAGGTACTAGATTCATCGCACCTCGAATTCCGTAGATAATTTGGCAGGAAGTCTACATCTCAGACTATAGTCTTTTTCACATAGGAAAGCACGTCAAATGTTTATAAAATAAGGATTCTCACTGATTGATGAAAATTAGAAATCTTCCGATTAGTTTTGGCTGAGTCATGAGTCACATAAATCACACTTCACGACACAACTTCCGACTTTCATCAGTGAGAATTTGATTAAGGTTTTTATAGAACTTCTACGTGCCTTCCTATGTGAAAAAGACTAGAAGTATGTGCTGTGGCAATGTAATATCCAGTATAAAAGGGGTAGGGTCACTTGTACTCGAATTTTTGACTGGATTTCTAAGATTTCGGCGATCGCCGTTCCCTCCCTAACAACGCTGCTGTGGCTGAAATAGACTCGGTCGGTCGGTATACGATAGTCAGTGTTTATTTTTTGTGGTATCTTTGAACTTAAACACAGTTGAATCTTTATTTTTATTTTATCTTATTTATTTGGTACATCAGACAGATTATACATACATTAAGATTATTCAAGCTTATTTATAAGGTAACGTTCTATTATAATATAATATAATTACAGACATAGTCCATAGCACTCATATAAAATATAGGCTATAATACCAGCAATTTCACAAACAAAACTCTTTTAAGCTCTATTTTCAATCCTATATGGATGGAATTAAACATTTTCAATTAATAATAGATACAAAAATATTAGGTAATTAAAATACTTTTTTAAAGAAAATACTTATTGATAGAAAAAAATATTGCAGAAACTTAGGGATTTAGAGATTTTAGCATTTTACTTCTAAATGGATGAAATTAGTCATGGAATATGCCAAAATCATTATCTTTTACGTGGCTGTTAATTAAATTGAATTTATTACACATTCTAGTGGTTGGTGCATTACTACCTATATTGGTACGCCACCTTGGATACTCGAATATCTTGGTCACATTATATCAAGGTATTCTTTGGAACACACAAACTTGTGTTCAAGAATGTCACTACAGTTAACCGAACCATTGACTATCTTGTGCAAGAACATCAAATCATAGAATATTACTATAAGTGCCTGGTGAAACCACGCTGAATATTCTCTATAGATACGCTGTGAGTGTACAGCATAAAAGGGATTCCAAACTGTGCAAGGAAATTCGAGTTGACTGCGCACTAGAGCATTGTAGAGAGTAATCTTTATTTCTGGTCTAAACCCTTTCGAATCAGTTAGATCATATCGCTGAATGTTAATATATTTATAACACTATCAAGTATACTCCGGCGCCGGCCACAACAAGGCTACCGGTATTATTTATGATGTAATGATGACAGAATTTTATGATAACTACCACACTGTTTACATTGATGGTACTGGCCCAGTGACCTCTACTATACCTAGTTATGTACTATGTTGAAGTTTATCAAACCCTTTCTCACAAAAACTATGTCTAAAATATATAATGACGTTTACAAGAATATTGAAAGGTCCATAATAATGTTTTGTTTTTAAAAATAAAATATTATATAACAAAGCGGCGCGCTCGCTCCCCTTCAGTAGCCTTATGCCTACTGCGTTCGAATAACCTGCCCTTAACCACAAAGAAGTGTCTAAGGATTTTAAAAAAAAACTTTCAAGGATTGTCGCAGCAATCCAAATCGCCGCCGGTGACTATGCCAGTGACCTTTTAGTAAGGCCTAATGAGTTCTCGAATAAATGACCTCATCGCTCTCGAGTGCGTATAAAGTCATTAATATTGACCCATAGATTTTAATACAGTATCTAGAAATAATAAGAGACGATTTTGAGAAACAAATAGAACTTGAACTAGAATGGACAATAATGCACATAATTTGCACATTAGCTTGCAAATTTTGTTAACATTAATCAAGTGTTAATATTCAATTATTATTGTTCTAAATAATACAAAGGAAGGAATAACTAGGTAAATTTTTCCATACTAAATGAGTATCGTTGTTTTAAATAGGTACAGGTAGGTACCTGTTTGGAGTTATTAAGACTCGGGAACCGAAATACCTATATGAGAAACTAACATGGGCGTCTCGTGACCCGCTACGATATAGGACCACGGTAGGGAAAAAATTAAGGCCACCTATCCACAGAACAGCATCTTTCAGGGGTAGTTTCAGATATGCGGCTACTAAGTGCTGGAATAACATCCCCCCTCCAATACGTAGCTGCACCGGAAAATATGCATTTAAAAACAGACTTCGCTCACACTTGCTGTCGATGCAATTACTGTTGCCCTAGTCTGAATCTGTTCCCTTTATTCCCTTTATCTCCTTCTTAGCATTCCGTACTGTACCCCTTTAGTATAATTATATTTATATATATGTGTGTTATATATATTGTGAGTAGGTATATATATTTATTTATTTACGATATTTATATATTTTTTATCATTTATGTGTCATGGTAAATGTAAGTATATATATTTTTAAATTATTAATACTACCTATCTTCAATTAAATTTATTTGTGTCGTATCTTTGTCCTCTTGGACAGGTTTTGACCAGCCATCGGTCACGGTCCAACAGAATACCAGCGCTGGAGGCATTCTTGTCTGCAGCAATAAGCTGAGTTGAGGTCCTTTTCACAACAACAGCAGACCATCAGACATGATTTAGATATGTTTACCTTTGACTACATAATTATTTTATTATAATTATAACTGTTTCGGTCATTGCTGTGTGTGAAATAAACGTATTACTTACTTACTTTTTTTACCTAATTCAATCGAATAACATAAAAAATGTCATTATTATTATTTATCATAATAAATACAAATATTCAAATAATAATAATTTATTATGTGGAACCTTTATTATAATAAAACCAATGTGACTTGTCTAATACTTTTAGTGTGTAGGTAGGTACGCTTCGGGTAAAATGTAACAAATAAATAGAAAACGTACATAATAATAAATCCTTGAGTATTAACATCATAATAAGAGTATAACGCATGCCCAATTGCAAAAGTAAATAAGTAGGTATTAGGTAATTTGTAAAAATAATTTATGTAAATTGTTTGAGTTGAGATCACTCTTAGAAATTTACAAACGGAATAAGATCGTAGGAAAACCGACCGTATTGCTTAGCATTAGAGCATTTTTTCATATTTGTTTTCAGTGATGACGTCATTTACTGATTTAAGGTGAAGCTAACGTAAAATTTATAAAAATGATTCGATTCGATGAGGTATTTATGACCTTGTAAGCTGATCTTAGGAATTAATTAAGGCTTATACTGTCGCCAATGACCTTGAAGGAATTGTCCCCCAAATAGAATTAATAATATTATTATTAAATTGAACAAAAATTGTTCAAACATAGACCTTGATAGAGGTTTGAAGTACGTATGTGCCAAATATTAACTTATAGGATCAAGCCGTGTCGTCGCTAGAGCTTGACAAAAAAAAACTTCAATTTGCGACTGTAATTGCATAAATTAAAGATAAAATGCAAATAGCCGATTTCTAGGCATTAAATGGTTTTTCAACTATTATAAATCAATTATTGTGACCGGGTTATTTTTAATAAATGAAATAAATGCCAAGCCGTCTTTTGTAACTTTTAAACCTAAATTATTTTTGAAACTATACTGGTATGTACTATAAAAATATTTGCATCTGTGTGAAAGTAAAAAACCATTAATTTTTGGCTTTTATACTACCACCACTTACCACTTATTTTGAAAATTTATGCTGAAACAACTAAATTCGTATTTCTTTTTCCATTCGATTTGATATCCTTCGCGATTGTAAACCCTTCTGGGTTTGTTAATCGTCCTCCTCCATAATAGGTAATATACATCTTGTAAATCCAGTTTCAGAACAATGGGCAAAGACGATAAAGAAGACTCCGGCTTCGGGTTCAAGGACAAGGCGAAGGCGGAGGAGACGCTGCGACTGTTGGAGTCGCACGAGCCGAACTACCGGCGGCTGACCGTGCGCGGGCTGCTCGGCCGCGCCAAGCGGGTGCTCACCAGTGAGTCTCGCTTTAGTTATGAGTAAGATGAGGAGTAGGCGGTCACCATCTCCTTTGAAGTAGTTTGGTGGCGACCTCCTAAGGATGTGATAAGGACTGAGACAGAGCGAGTTAAATCAGTGGGACCTAAATCAATACCCGTACCTACCTATTCCGTTAGAACATACAAACTTTTGTTTTATCTCTTTTAGTGTTTTTTTGTTAGTTGTTTACTGTAATTCATTTAGGTGATTTAGATCCCATTCATTTCACACTCTCTTATCCTTAATTATTATCCTTAGGAGATCGGATTTGTCATCCTTTGTTATTGTTATTGTAAATCATTCTGGATTTGGTTACCGTTGGGAAGGCGAATTCGAGGGTCAGTGGTGGATCCTGCTTCCCCTTATAATTTTTAATAAAATGCAAGTTTTTATTACACCTTCGTTGAAAGGATACTAAAGTGCCCATTCCATTTCCAGTGACGAAAGCGGAGGACAAAATAAAGAACATAAAGGAGGCGATGGAGGTGTTCGAGAATTGGCTCGCCGAGCTCGAGGCCAACAAGGACAAGAAGACTGACAAGAAGGAAGATAGGAAAGAGAAGGAAGACAAGAAGAAGGCGGATAATGGCGAGAACGATGAGGTGAGTGACAGGCTGTTCGTGGGAACGATGAATAAACAAGAAACTGTGACGATATATTTTCCGCGAACAGGATTTGAACCTGCGACCTTGCCGTTCAGTGGCAATGCTCTAACCAGCTGAGCTATCGCGGCTCATCCTGCCGGTTTCAAGTTAATCAACCCTTTCTCCGTGTACTGTCTGTATTATATGGGCGACGTATCAGCTCAGTTGGTTAGAGCACTGCCATGGAACGGCAAGGTAATTTATCAACAACTTTTTCTAATTTCTTTAGGTGAAACTCAGCATGACTAAATGCTTAATAAATAAAAAATTGACGGACTGTTCTGTTAACTCACAGGTTCTTATCGAAACAAAAATGAAGGCCCAATGCACACTTTCTGCGTGGAGATGATTTTTTACGATAATAATATAACATAAACTAAACCATAAAATATCTAAAATACTGTTTAAAAGCGTGTCCGAAAGCCTTGATATTGGCCATTTTGCAATTTTTCACCTTTGGACTATGGTGGATCACCCTTGTGGTGGACCACTCCAAGCACATGCATTTTGACTCGGTCCAGTCCACCAGGTTAGCCTAGTTGTAGTAATTAATGAACTAATATTGTAATGTGTAAAAAAATACTGTTTCCAGGACTCCAGCTCTAGCTCTGACGTGGAGATGGAAGACAAGCCCAAAGACAAAGAGCTGCCGCCGGACACGGTTCCCGGACTGGGGTTCAAAGACAAGGAGACGGCCGACGGCACGCTGCAGGCGTTAGAGGGCCGCGACCCCGACTACCAGAGATTGGCGGTCAAGGGGCTCATCGGGAGGGCGAAGAGGGTGCTCACATGTGAGTTACATCCGTTAAAAGAGGGTAGTCAGAGGTGCAGCTCGCAGCTCGACTCCGATGGCTCAGACACCTCACTAGAATGGGGGAGGATCGGGCAGTAAAACAAGCGTAACTGGAACGCCAGAACGGACGACGTCCGGTCGAACGTCCCAGATACCACTGGCGCGATAAAGCGGAGAAGGATCTGCGAGAGCTCTAGGCGCCTGACTAGTTTGAGACTGCGATGGGGCTCTTTGGTTTCGGAGGCCGAGATCCAGTTTGGGTCGATGCGCCAGCATAGTAAGTCAGTAAGGACCTAGGATCTCCGACTTACAAACTAGGCCGAGACTTGTATCTTGAAACTCGGGACTCCATCGAAAGAGGGTAGATAAGGACATTGTGAAACGGCAAGCCAGGGAAGCAAGGGCTAGGATTACCCCTACAATAAACCCCCTAAAAATTATTAAAATAATATGGGAAGATGACCCCGCCACTCACCCTTTACAGGTGGCTCATTCCCCCCCAATAATTTTAATAATTAGTAATGGATTTCCGCAAAGTCTAAGTTCGATTTTTTCTGGCTACGCTAAGACAATGGTGATAAATTACTATAGCCGAGGGGTGCTTGTAATATCTTCCTGAAATATATGAACCGATTACAAATTGCAAGCAACGCCGCGCGTTATTGCTAATCCAGCTTGCTAGGTTTTTCAACTAGTTTTTTAATATAATTACAGGTACGCGAGACGAGACGAAGTTATCAAACATAAAGGAAGCGATATCGGTGTTCGAGAAATTCCTGGACGACTTCGACTCCATGCACCTGAGCAGGCAGAACAACCCGTACGTCAGCCTCGGCATCGTGAGGACGTGTCTCGAGAAGGTGCCAGACGCCACGGACCAACAAGTGAGACTGGAAGTAGTACCTACTTACTAAAAAAATGGTCAAGGGCGAATTGAGCTCCGCGCTATGTAGAGGTTTTGGAGGGATGAGGGAGGGAGGGAGTTAGGGACCCTGGATCCGCCACTGTAATTGGCACATCTCTTTTATTGCTTTTAAAACGATAAGGAAATTGTCGTCATCGCCATCAGCATATCCACTTTCCCACTGGCATTGCCAAGGGGGTATGTCCAAACGGAAAAATATTCTGTCTAATGACAAAGTCAAAGTGTTTATTTTTGAAAATAGTTTTTCACAGATACTCTTTCAAGTCATTACATTACATATATTTTTACAATTATTAAAATACAAAATATTAATAACAAAACAGAACATAAATAAATACGAGACCAAATAAAATTAAAACAATAACATTACATAATACAAAAAATACATTTTTGAGGCAACTTTTGGTTACTCACACCATGCCTTTTGTCATTCATGTAATCCTTAATAGTATAATAAGCTTTTTTCATTCGTATTTCTTATATTATACATTTAAATTTAGTTTCTGTGAGGCACAGAATGTCATCTGGAATTTTATTATAAAACCTGATAATTCTAGCGGGCCCAGTGGTGATTCTTCGATTTCACATGCCTTCGGTATCCTTCGGAATCTTTTTCTGAGAGATATACGAGTAGGTGACGTCGCAACACAGAAAGCGCCCTCTCCTTTACAATGATGACGTGGGTACTGACAACGAGGCAAGGGTTTGGGCAAGGTTTGTGCAAATGCGGATGTGATATGTTTCACACATTTGACATTTCAATGGCCGGCTGAATGTATGATTCACAGCATATGCAACAACTGGCACACACGATGTATTTCCATTATAAAACTTATCTAGCGAGCAATTTAAATAATTTAATGATTTTCAAAATCTTTGTTCGCAATGTTTTCCTTCTCCGTCAGAGCACGTATTCCAATTACAATAAAATAATATTTGAATTGAACTATTCATCACACTGTCATGTTTCCAGAAAGCGTTCATAGTTGCGTACGAGTCGGTGAACGGCGAGTACAAGCGGCTGCGCACCGTGTGCGAGAAGGACGGCGGCCGCACGTGGGACGTCGTGCGCAACGCCGCGCTCAAGGACCTTAAGGAAAAGGTACTCCCGCACAAGATATTGGGTTATGTAAAGGTCGACCGTGATACCTCTATCAGGACCATAGCCAGAAATCTATGGGGAGGGGGGGAGGTTTCTAGGAGAGGAGAGGATGGATGGATGGAGTTTTAGGATCAATGCTTAGTTTCGGGAGTCAGGGAGGGAAGGGAGGTTTAACCTTGTCAACGGCCATGTCTAAGATCTCCAAAAGCGGTCTACATACGGACTACAAGCAAAGCAAGCTATACATTTAATAGGTACTGAGTTGCAAGAAACGGATGCCTTAAATAAGCTTCCTTACGTCTCGTGTCATCTCTATGGCATAAAAGGGGATAGCATGAATATTTAATGAAGACTTAACTTTATTAACTGACGAATAGTCTGTCAAAAAATATAAATAAAAATCTTCAAATACTTACTTGATTGTTACCTTCCCGGCTTGGGAATGGAATCCCACTTGGAAATAATGCACAGGGTACATCAATGCTATGTTTTTTCTTGCAGTATGAGGACGTAAAACTCTTTGAAAAAGATGAGCCCACAAAGGAACATTTAGAAATGCTCCTCTGGGCTTACTCCCCCGAAGCCGCCAAAGTTAAGAAAGCCATTCCCGAGACGAAAGCCGAGAAGAAACAAGATGGCGGTGGCGACGATAAGAGAGAGACTAGGAAACGGAAGAGCAGTGCACGTGAGGAATCTCCGGGTAAAAAACAAAAGGACGATTGATTTCTTTTTTGTGATATTATTTTTGAAAATTGTTAAGCATTTGACTGTATTTGATTGAAATAAAACGTTACACAATATTTTGTAGTTCCTTGTTTTTTTATTTAATTTATTCACAGTCACAGATTTTACAATCGAAATTGAAATAAAGCCATAAAAATCAATTGAAATAATAACTTCGCCTTAAATGTCGGGGTATTACAATCAAGCCCCTCCCTCAGGCCATGAATTAAAAAAAACGTGTTAATCGAAGGTATTTTATCATACACGTTAGTAGTAAAAATCATAAATATTGAATAATTACGGATTCTGACCATACAATAACAACTTTTGGTCATAACTTTCATATATTTCGCGTATTAGAGCAAAAGCGTAAAATGTAAGTATAACGGACTAAAAAATAATTTATTTAAATTTAGAAATTAGGTTACATTCGTCGTAAGTGTAATGGGCACCATAAACAACCTTTCTATTTCCGTTCATCGATTTGACATTTACACTGTAAACACAAAGTACAATGAACTCTTTCGTTTTCTCGACAATTAACAATGAAATAATGATAATTATTAATTAAAAGTGAATTGTTCAGTGCCATACATGTGTTTCTCACAAATATTAGTCGATACCAAGCCGTAAATATCGTAATTTTCGTGTTTGAAAAAGTGGGCGTGTGTACCGCGTAAAAGTGCTATTTTTGTGTAATTCTGAAAGAAAAATCCAGTTTTAGTTATATTTAAGTGGACACGTTTGTTTATTTTGCAATTATTACGTAGTTTTAGCTTGGAAAATGCAATTCTATAGGTGTAATTAGCAATGGTAAGTTCGTACTATAAATAAACTTGTATGGCAATAACTCGATTGAAAATATCCGTGTATTTATTTGAAACCTGACTGCTTCTTCACAAGTACATTATTCAGTAATTTCCTCATAGCTGAGACAATTTCTTTCAAATTAGGTACCTAGTATTTGTAGTTTTGAAAAATATACTGATTTCATTTGTAGGTGTATCTGTGAGTGACGTGAATCAACATGCAGACTCAGAGACGTAGTATGGAGGCCAGCAGCGAAGCCAGCTACTGTAAGTAGTCCCCACTTGTCAGTAGTTGACAAATCTAAAACCCTAGGAGTATGTTCCAGAACAGGTAATAATTGCCTGACAAAGGGTACTCATAGTGTTACAGTTGAAATAGTACCGGTTCAATTACCGTTTCAGACAATGAGACTACTTTGGTGATTAATAATTACCGTTCCAAAACACTTTTACTCATCAATTATTACCTGACTAAGCAAAATTGGTTTTATGGCATACCTTTGGCACAGAATACTAAATATAACTACTTAAAGAAGTGAAACTCAAACATGGAGCAGAAGAAAGTCCACCAAATACCTATGATGAAGGTACATGAGAGATATGCTATAAGAAAAGATACAAAACATACAAATGATGACCTTACCTTTTTTTCATTTTTTCATTTTCATTATAGCTTTAAGCTATTTCTTCCAGGCAACCTTTTGGAGATGGAGTTTATGTAAAATACAATGTGAGCTGGTGCAAGAACAAGTAGTAAGAGCATGTTAACATGTTAGTCAGTCCTGGTTGTTGTCATTCGACAACAGTTGTCAGGCCATGTCAAAGCCCTATGGCAGCGTACGGGCAGTCTAAATAACCCTGGTAAAAAGTTGGTCACACAGAAATCGGACTTGTGGGACACTCTCCTTTAAAATGATGATGTGAGCACTGACAACGAGCCACAAGGGTTTGTGTAAATGCACTTATAGTTCCATACATTTGAATTGACATTTCAATGCCTGACTTATGTATGGAAAAATGCTCACATTGCATGCAAACACGGTCTTGCATATAAAACTTTTCTAGTGAGCATTCTACACAGGATGAATTTCAAAATCTCTAAATATACACTAAACAAACGTATTGGTTGTTGTTATATTATATATTCTTGAGAACGTTTTGTTCATTACATTACCTTCTTACTCCTAACCAGACCGGCATGGTTTCACATTTTTGAAAGAGCTGTTTTTGTGTCCAGGTGAACGTGAGACGTGGGACGACTGGGGAAGCCGGTCCACGCTCAGCCAGCTTGAAGAGGTAACACATTGTTGTTTTAGTTTAGGCTATACACCAATATATATGTAGTTCAGTGTCTCCAAGAAAGCGAGATTGAGATGCATGTGCAGCTACAGGCCCGGATTTCTTGGGTCCGGTTCGCTGCATCTCATCACGAAGCGCGGACTGCAAGTGGGGGAGGGCTGAACGCATGTGATTGCCGAGGCTGGAACCAGACCTGTGAAGTCCAGGCCACACCATGTCTAGCAATTGAAGAATTCCAAGCCAAGTGGGGGATGAGTGGTCCATAGACTCATTTTGAAAGACCGAGCCAAAGGCGAGGCTTTAAGATTCAAATAATGCAAGGAAATCTAAAATAAAATTACATTCGATCTTCATGATACGAAACTTGCAGTATTACGACACGAAACTCGATTTTGGAAAGATACGTGTATAAATATATGAGTTATATGACGAAAATCCAGTCCAGGAAATTATTTTCGTTGACTGACCCATATAACAGAGTAACTTTATTTCCGCGTCGGGCCGAGTTCCCGCCAAATGTAGGAATAAATAAACATGGCGCCGATTGCGTCACCGTCGTCTTCCCCACACTATACATGGTGTTGATTACTTACAGTTGCCAAAGATACTTGGTCCTAAATTCAGCTCCAGCTCTGCACATTGTGTATATAATTGTATTCATAATTATTGTAAGATATATTTATTTCAAAAGATATGCTGCTGAAAGTTTCTTGCGCCGCTTCTTTCCTTTCAGCTACAGCACCTTACGAAGCGGTGGTAGAGAAAAAAATGACGTTGTAAAAATGTACTATAAGGTACTTACTTACAATAAAAAAAATTGATTTGATTTGATTAAAAAATAACTCTAAATTAAGAACGCCAGACCCATTGTAAAAATAGAAATAGAAATATATTTATTGCCAAATTACATAACAACATTACATTACATTGTGCGATCCCTTTACTTTTTCTTGGAGGCCAATTCTCAAAAACGGGATTTAATATCGAAATTCACGTCTCACATGTCGATTATAAATATGTATCACGTATAATATCGACTCGCTAAGGACCACTCGTTGCATGGCGATAGCTAGGACTGTATAAACATTTTAGCTCAAATTCGAACCATCTAACTATTACCGTTCCAGTGATCCCATCTGACGACAAAGTTACTCCAAGATCTTGGAAACCACTGGTCCAATTTTTATCAGACACGGCTAAGATCACTCGATAAAATTCTCTCAATAGAAAAAAACGAAAAAGTTATTGTACATATAGTAAGTCAAAGAGTTACCACAGCAATAGGAATCAGGAAGAATGTAGATTAGTCATTGTCCTACAGTCAATTTGTCTCGTGTGATAGGGCACGCGATATGTCTCGCTAATGACGCCTCTACGCCGCTGCGCTGAGCCGGAAACCATTTTTTATTGACATTAACGCGCTGTTACTTCTGCCACTTCTATGTTGTTTTTCTCCTTTACTCTTGGTAGGGCTGTCACGCGTGCCGTAGCCAGAAGAAACGATGTAGGGAGTGCATAAGACAATGGGAGTTTTGGCGGGAATTTGCCAGCGATAACGCGCTGTCTATTTGATTTATTATGCTAATTTATTTACTGGTGATTTTGTTGGATAAAATGATGTAGTTTTATTTAACATATCAGCAAAAATGAACTGTGTGTGAAACCTTTCAAGTAGACTTCTGGTTAGTGGTTTGTTGTGATTCCACAGTAGGCCATGAGAATTCGGCAGCTTTTTGACCTGACCAAATCGACGTTAAAACTCCAAGGTGTTCAAAATGTGTCTACATCTGCATTTTGATGCTATATGTCAGCGCAAACAACAAGTGACGTCATAGTGCACGTGCAATACCCACCTGCGTTTGTGACGAAGCAAACACGCAGCAACAACCGATACCACGTCATGCCGCACGCCACTACCTGGCCTCTATAAAAGCGGGCCCCCGACCCTTGGTGGCATCATTCACTTGCGACTCGTCGACGAGTTTTTTAAAAGCAAAAATAGAACGACAGGGTGAGGACA
Organism: Hofmannophila pseudospretella; assembly: GCA_947369225.1. NCBI lineage: Eukaryota > Metazoa > Arthropoda > Insecta > Lepidoptera > Oecophoridae > Hofmannophila > Hofmannophila pseudospretella. Next base: position 15,375,422 of record OX376312.1, on the reverse strand, counting down.
ATAGATTCCAAAGCCGATTTATAAAAGAATAATAATTATAAGACAATTTATGTGGCTAATGATTCATTCGTATACTAGAATGAGTATCTTTTCTTCCCGATACTCCGCCGAGGAATTTGGGGCTGGGAAAAGATATCTCCATGCTTATCTGTCTTGCGCCAGGTCGCGAAGTTCATCCCAGGTCTTTCCTAACGTCCATGCCTCCGGCACATAACCCTTCCAAGTATGTCTTGGATGGCCTGGCCTTCAAATATTGCAAAACGTAGTAAAACAGTATGGCGGAATTAAAACAGAGAAAAGTTACAGAACGTGAGTAAAACATGTGACCGTTTCTTTTTAATGTGCTTTTTTTGTATCCGTTTCAGCGCTATGTAAAACTTGAAGCTGTCAAAATAATACTTTGAATATTTCGTACACCGAAACGACGATAGTTATGACTTGTTTTGTGTTTGGATTGCGATTCTATAATATTCGTCTGTAACAAAATGGGCATATCACAGGATTCAAACGCTGTCACAATTAGACTGATGATACCATCTTGGTGAAGGATGTCTTTTCAAATGCTGTAATTTGTCCTTTGAAATATCCACTACCGTTATATTAAAAATTATGTTTAATAAATAGTGTTTTGAAATTTCAAATGCTTTTTAAGTTTTTTTACAAAACGGAATGGTAATTAATTAATCTAGATGTTAATCTTTTAAAGAAACGGATCGGTAATGATTCAAGCGAATAGACATCCCTGTATGATTTATATCCCTCTACATTATTCTACATTTACTTCCTTTGTATATTTAATTTTCATGTTTATATATAACTAGTGTGTACTTGTCTTGTCTACATGAATTGAAATATGTTATTTACGTTTATAATATTTGTGAACCCTTTTTGTTTCTGTGTAATTTTTTGTTTTTGTTTATATGTATTTCTGTCTATTTGTAAACTGTTTGCGTTCCTTAATAAATAAAATATAAAATATAAATGATACGTCAAACAAACTTCTAAAGGATTATCCGAAAATGAATATAGTTATAGTTGAAGATAGTATATGCAGTGCAGCAGTATTTTATTTTTTATAGTATGTGCAGTCTGGGGTGGTATTATACCCCATCCTTTTACCTGTTTCTGCCGCAAAGCTGCAATTCCGGTTAGAAGGGTAAGAGAACCGGCGGCGTAATTACCGGCACATTAAGCACTCCATCTTATTCCTCAAGGTTAGCAGCGAATCGAAATCTCTCTAATGACATTACAGTAGTGTGATAAGATGCCTATAGGTGACAGCGACCACTTACCATCAGGTGGCCTGTTTACTCGTCAGTTCTCGTACAATAAAAAAATCTGGGTTGATGATATATATATAGGTACCAGCTTAAAATAGGTAGGTATGTGAATTAATTATGGTGAGTTATCTTTTCGTTTTACCCCAATCCTAAAAAATTCTTGTATTAAGCATTTAATTAAACATTCGCCCCCGCTTTTATCTGCAATACGTACAAAAAGGTACAAGAAAAATGAAGCCATGTTATTTTTACAACATAGCTCAATAAGATGCGTGGGCAGCCCTTAGTCCGTTGTACTAATCAGTTGTACTATGGTGTCGAAACTCGCTGCTATCTCGCGATAGAGCCGGCCGGTTGGATGTGTTATTGAATCATGGTACCGCCGCGAGCTCGGCGAATTTGTGGAATGCTGCCAGGGCAAGGGGAATCGGGCGGATAATGAAGAAACTGTGTTTTATTTTATTTTGGGACTGTAATTTGATTACATAAGTGGTACAAATGACCAACACATACCCCCCCTCCAAATATTTGCTACTAATAAAATACCTTATATATACTAGAAATCTGCAAAATTGTCAGAAAAAAACATATACCTTTTCCAAAAGATAACTACTCAATTTTGCGCCGAAAACATGTAAACAAAAATTTACTTGCTAAACCTAAATCTAACCTAAAGTTGTACAGTTCAGGACCCCAAGCTGTGACTTAAAATTTATAACAGTGTACCAGAAATCATTCATCAACAAACCAAGAGAATCTCAATAAAGTCATCCTACTAAAACAATATTTAATACAGAAAAGCTTTTACACTATAGACGAAATTTTTGATGAAAAATAAGTACTTATCAATAACAAAAATACCCACTTGTTATGTTTTTGTTAAGTTTAATTTGGATTTCAATTTTATTTTAAATTATTTTCTCAATTGTTTTTATTTATAAGTTAAGTATGTAGTTATAATTATAATAACTAGTATGTAAGTAGATGAATTTTGCAGTGCCCTTGCAGGGCACGTGTGTGTTTCTCAAAATATTGTACCTCATCTAAATATTAAGTTAAGTTCAGTTTTGCCAATATCAATGTTGTTTTATAATGGGAGTCTCAGAAAGTATGGATCAATGAAAAAAGGTGATGGTAGAGGTCATTCATTAGCCATCATCATAACCATCATCTTGACGGTTCAAAAGTTATTTCAATTTTTAATTAAAATTCTTTAGTAAACCCACTAAACAGAAATATTAAAATACAACTTACATGATTTTGATGTTTCATGTCCTCAGTGGACAATATTCGATATTCGAAAGATGCGTGTTAAGATAGATTCGTGGCTCTCCATTATCTCTGCTGATGTATTGCGTAATTAATTCTGCAGAATATAGCACTCAAGACCTGGTAACACTAACCATATGCGCCATTCCGTGGCGCGGTACATCGCGCGCAGTCGTTCTAACGTTTGGTCCTACTACGTCATCAAAATAAATATCACGCGAATGTCGTGCCGTTCCTGCAGTGCACATGTCTTGGATTTAAAAAAATAGCGTTTGAAACTCAAACTACATACTGAAAGCGATTTGAAAATAGTGACGTGTTGTGTTCTTTTTTTCAAAGTGTGTGCAGAAACCGGTTTCTCACTGGCCAGTGTCATCCAGTGTTTCGCAAGTTCGAAAATTTTAGTGTTCCATTTAGAGCGGTGCAACGGTATCGGTGACCTACTTGTGTGCGTCGTTGTGCAGCGTGACGTCATCGAGAGTTCGATTTTTGAATTTGTTTGTTTTCTTTTTTCGGATGTTTTTGAACAGCCAGGAATAGCGTCGTGGCAATGTGAGTTTGTTTGATGTTGGATCTTGTACGGGTAATAATAATAAACACATCCGTAAAATAAATAATGCCGTGAAAACTGCAAAATCAGCTGTTGGCGATGTTTCTTTAAGATTACTTTTTGACGTTTGTTTTATTAAGTATTATCATATAGTTATATTAGGTAGGTAGGTACCTTTCGCTTATGTGTTTCATCTGCCTGAGAGAAAATAAATGTATGTTTATGACATTTAATTTTATACTCGTACCAGTTTACCAATGATTTTGTGTGTCTTTAACACCCTGTATAAAAGTCACCCGGTATACAAGAAACAAAATAACTACAAATAGAAGAAAAAAAAATTTGTCCGTAGGACTATCTTGCAAAGACCGTTGTATCCATGAACTGCATGGTTTTTGGATGCAGTGAATGTATTTTATTACGTCCTATAATTTTTGGATCCGTTCAATTTTTGACACCTGTATAATATTCGTGCTGAACTGCTGACTGAGCTAAGCATGACCTCATCATAGCATATTTGGTTATTTATCAGTTCAGCTCATGAAGTAATAAAATAAATTAATAGACCTATTTAAAAAAACCTTAATTGAAAACATCACCATACTTGTAAATCGAACTATACCCTGACTCCCAAACTACATGTATCTTGTGTTTTCCCAAAAAGAAGGTATTCGATAAAGATCAGCATTCATCCCATGGATATCCCATAGGTATCTATGGGATAAATACCGCCCCCTACTGAATACCAAGCAATAAGTTAGTGACTCAGTAATACTGTTGCCTTTCCCTTGTTTACCTGTGATGCTTACTACCATGAAGACATATGTCCCATCCCATCTCTTCCCCCATGAATTTATACCTACAAAAGTTTCCCAACTCTTCTCTTCCCTGTAATCACACAATGGTAAATATCAAACAGTCATATTCTGATAAAATCGAATAATTTCCACTAAAATTGGTAAATTCGGATAAAATAGAATAAACTCGACAAAAATTGAATAAAACGAGTTGGTTCGATAATAATTGAAAAATTCGGATAAAATAGATTTGACCCCATAGCGAAAGTTGTTCAGTTTTGGATACTGATCACCCCCTTTTCGGGACTATACTTCGGCAAAAATTTGATTAAACCGAGTGAATTCGACAAAAATTGATAAATCCGGATAAAATAGAATTGGCCCCATAGTGAAGTTGTTCAGTTTCGGATACTGATCACCCCCTTTTCGGGACTATACTTCGGCAAAAATTTGATTAAACCGAGTGAATTCGACAAAAATTGATAAATCCGGATAAAATAGAATTGGCCCCATAGTGAAGTTGTTCAGTTTCGGATACTGAACACCCCCTTTTCGGGACTATACTTCGGCACAAATTTGATTAAACCGAGTGAATTCGACAAAAATTGATAAATCTGGATAAAATAGAATTGGCCCCATAGTGAAGTTGTTCAGTTTCGGATACTGAACACCCCCTTTTCGGGACTAGGTATACTTCGGCAATAATTTGATTAAATCGAGTGAATTCCACAAAAATTGATAAATCCGAATAAAATAGAATTGGCCTCCATAGTGAAGTTGTTCAGTTTCGGATACTGAACACCCCGTTTTCGGGACTATACTTCGGCAAAAATTTGATTAAATCGAGTGAATTCGACAAAAATTGATAAATCCGGATAAAATAGATTTGACCCCATAGTGAAGTTGTTCAGTTTCGGATACTGAACACCCCCTTTTTCGGGGGAGTATAGGTTTTTTTTTGTTATACTCAGTATATTTCCCTTCGAGTTACTATTTGGTTGGCACTGAGTTACAAAATGAAAACAACTTACAAATACAATAAAAACAACAATACAAGCAGTATTGCAGCACAGCGCTATAATAATAGCCGCTACTATATTAGTCTCGGCCAGACCGAACTGAACTGATAGACGAATATAGCATAGTTTTTCCGCTCGCCGCTGCACCGCATAGTAATCATTGTGTGACTATATTTAGAACACAAAGTTGCCGGTATACTTAGATTACAGTATACTCGTCAAGAAGGAACGAACGGCCGAGGGGGACTAATTTTTCTTTCATTCAAAATATCTACTCGTACTTCAGGGTGGAGTATAAAATCCAATGGTAAAATTACTATTCTTTTTAATACTTAAGTAAATATCCTTGTCTGGTAACTTTGAGCATTTTAAGGATCCGTACCCCGAATGGGTAAACGGAAACCTATTGCTCCGCCGTCCAGCTCGTAAACGGGATAAACTTTATTTGTAAAATTATATTTACAGGAGTCCCATTCCTATACAAGTAAAGGGGGTCGCTCGCTGCCATCGTTGTTTTGAACTCGTCAAGTAGAGTACAGTCGACCATAGGTCAACCTACCCAAAACGTCAAAATTTGAGAATCTGAAATGTATCATATTGCGCAGGCATAAGGTTGAGATTTAATCGTAGGTTTCTGACAGATGGTATACTATAGCTTGTGGTCGACTGTACCTACGAAATCATTTTTTTCCCTTATGTCAAAGTTGTCAATTTTAGACCACTTTTGTTACCACCTCTCGTCACGTCACGATAGGTGGTAACAAAAGTGGTCTAAAATTGATTTGGCCTCATAGTGAAAGTTGTTCAGTTTTGGGTACCCCTTTTCGGGACTATAGAGGTTTGTTACACTCAGTATATTCCCTTCGACGTTACTATTTGGATCACCCTGAACAACTTAAAATTAATCGAAGAAATTCGAGATTTAAACCGGGAATTAATCAAAGGTTGTTGACAGATGCTATACTATTCTTGTGGTCGACTGTACCTACGTAAACATTTTTTTCACTTATGTCAGTTGTTAATTTTAGACCACTTTTGTTACCACCTCTCGTGACGTGACGAGAGAGAAGTAAAGTATTATAGAGGCGGATAAAATTGCACTGGGCCGCAGAATGAGTGCGTGCAAAACGACAGATTTGTTTTGTTTCACGTGTAATTGAGAGTGCGATGAGATGAACTGTTTTTGTTGAATTCGCTTCGCTTTGCGGTGCGCGGCGCACTCATGTGATGTGGTTGATGGCTGTAATGTAAAATGCATCTGCGAAACCTGTCCCAAGTCATTACCTGGGGCCTGATTCTGCTAATATAACTTTTTTTTGTTAGAGCAGACGAGCAAAGGGACCATCTGATGATAAGTGGTCACCGTCGCCCGTGGACATCTTACCTTACTGTATTATTATTAGAGGGTTTTCGATGGGCTGCTAACCTTGAGGACTTCGATGGAGTGCCTCATGTGCCGGTAATTAAACTGGCTTTCTCACCTTTCAAATTGAAATACAGATACGCAAAGCATTTCAGCTTTGCGGCAGAAATAGATCAAAGAGTGGTACCTCTCTAGGCGATCCTGCACATCAGGATCTACCTCTGTTATATGTAATCTCTATAGGAACTAAATTGCAGCAAAAACTTGACATTTCTTACGAGAAATGTCAAGTAACGCGGTATACGTACCGCGTTACGTTTCATTCAAACCGACGATCGATCGATCTGTTCATATGATGTTTGCATGGTGTTGGCAGAATACAATTTGTTGTTAAAATTGGATTAATACGAAACGTATTCGCTACTTAATTTGAAAAGAAAGAAACAGCGGAATTGGGTTCCTGTACTGTGAAAGACATTATCAAGCTATACTCTGTGGAATTGTCGTGCCGGCCATAAGAATAGCACCACCCTAACTCTTCCAGTGGGTGTCGTAAGGCGACTAAGAATCTTAGGATACTATTCTACACCTAGTAGACGGTGATCGGCTCGCCACCTATCACGTTTGTCCACCAAATCTTACGACGAAAAGTGAGAACTACCTATGATGAAGGTGGTTCCTTATCTTACCGCACAAATAAACTTATTCTTATTCTCGATCTACCCCTCGGGGATTATGGATGTTATTATTACTCTGTGGAATCCTGTTGTATATTAAGTTTTTGTTATGATTTCTTGGCATTCGTTTGTGTCCTACTCCACTTTTCCCGATATTGGCCACCATTCAATGAGGGCTTTGACTGACACACCGGCCATCACCGCGTCCTCTCAAGAACCTACCATACAAGTGGCCTCTTAAAGCCTTCAAATCACATGATGAAGGCTGACTTATGTATGTTATATGTATGTTGGAGGCGCGACTGGATGAGAAGAGCCGAAGATCGGGCTCAATGGCGCGCCCTGGGAGAGGCCTATGTCCAGCAGTGGACTAGAATAGGCTGCTGCTGATGATGATGATGATGACATGATGAAGGCAGATCCTGATGTGCAGGATCGCCTGAAGAGGTATCATGTTACCTTGTTCTGCCGCAAAGCAGCGATGATTGCGCCGCTGTGCTTCGATTTGAAGGGTAATAGCTAGCGTAATTACTCGTACCTACACATGAGGCACTCCATCTAACTCCTCAAGGTCAGCAGGGCATTGAAAACCTGCTTGAATTATAGTGACGCGAGATACTGACTCTTATCTTACCATCAGGTGGCCCGTTAGCTCGTCTGCTCTTTTCACAATAAAAAAATCATTTGTCCAGCCAAGTAGAAACCGTTTTACAAGAGTACGTTCTAAAACCAGTTGAAATTATTCACGTTGACAGTTGTACACATATCAGTTAAATGTGTAATAATTTTCAGCTGTTAAGGCGGTAATGGAAGACGGATAGTAGTCAACTGGTTATGGAACGGTCTCCAAAATAAAACAACTTATGGTTTTTAGGTGTATCGGGTATTTATAAAAAAACGTTGTTTTTCTCAATACCGTTAATTTTATTTACAGACAAACCAAACCGTAAACCAAGTAGCCCCGCCCCATAAAACCTTCAAATCACATGATAATCACCATACAAATCCCCTTGAGTGCGATCTTCCGTGTGTATAACACACATTGCATTCCGTTACACAGATTCCATTCCAGTGATCTCAGTGTTGTGTTGAACTCAAGATCACACACAAATATGCGCTGAGACGTTCACAAACTTTGTTTTCTGCGATCCTCGCGGAAAACTCGGACAACATATAATTATCATCATCAGCTTATTAATGCCCACACTGTTGGGGCGCAGGTTCTCCCCTTTACCAAAGGTGTACGGGCCATGATCCACCGTGAGCGGGCCCAGTGCTGATTGGTGGATTTCACACACCTTCGGAAACTTTTCATTTCCTCAGACATGCAGGTTTCCTCACGATGTTTTCCTTCACCGTTAGAGCAGTCGGTAAATGTACGTATCTTCGAAAAAATCCGAAAAAGTCATTGGTACATAGCATTGTTTCGAACCCGAACTTCCCGCATGGGAGTCCTGCGTCCTAGCCACTAGGCCACCGACGCTCACAAATAATTATAACATACATAAACTCACGTCTATAATCCCCGAGGGGTAGACAGAGGAACCACCGTCAATCACAGGTAGTTCACACTTTTCGAGGCGAGGCTACCGCCGTCTACTATGTATAGAATAGTATCCACTAAGATCCTTAGTCGCCTTACGACACCCACGGGAAGAGTTGGGGTAGTGCTCGTACGGACCCACAATCTCGACAAGTTTGATGCCATAGACATACATAATTGAGATGGCTTGCGATGCTGCAAGGATGCAAGGACCGTCGCGGCCCACAGTTTGAAACCACTGGAATAAAGCTGTTCCCTTTGCGTAACCACTTCAAACACCAAACAAACTGTTTGGCGTTAGAGCGTCGAGACGAGATGTTTTGTAACCGCTTCAGCGATGATGCGGTGATCTAAAAAGCTTTAGTCACAAAATAGTTACCTAAGTAACAGAAATGAAGCTCCTTAACGTTCTGGCGTGAGGTACCTACTCACGCAATCGCACGCCGAGCGCTGAGTATAGCGCGTCCAACGGCCGGGTTAACTTTGAGTTGGACTGAGACATTTTGTTCTGGCCTATGGTGTGTGTATGTTCGGATTATATGTAGTCGGTTCGGCTTCGGTTCGATTCCAATCATATGCGTTAATTTCAATTGGGAAATTGGCAGAGCAAGGAAAAAAAACCGACAGTTAGCAACACTAAAGTTATCTTTATTAGAGATTGACAACATTCCTATTTTTCTATGTTTTTTGTTGCCATACGTAGATTTTACTAGGTGGCGAGAAAGACTTGATACTCTAACCGAGCTGAAGCCGACTACGTATGGTCTGAGCCTCAGCGACATGTGCTGGACAACCTTGTCATATTCACGTCATGCGTCACGGGCCACGGCACGCACAAAATTGACAGTTTAATTTGACAAAGCGCAATTATGTACTCGTTATTTCTTCCCCCACCGGGCGGGCCCCACCGAAGGAACCGCCAGAGCGCCATAAATATGGAGCTTCTTTTCTGTTATTTATCTCTCTGTTTTGTGCTTTAATGGGGATTAGGTAGAGACAAGAGACTTGGTATGGTGTGGGATTATTGAGCTATAGCTGGATGATGACTGATGGGGGATCAACTGGATTAGACTTGGATTTTATATCCAACAATATTATTTTAATGGAAGATGATGGCTTTGCAAAAATACATAACATACTCGGTCATATCTAGGATTTTCTGTGTCATGTCATGGCTCGGATCCAATGACTAGAAATATAGTATGGAAGGATGAATGAGCCATGATAATTTAGCAGCTTCATCATGACCGGTCAAAATTGTCGCTAATATCCCTTGCAGTGTTAAAATGTGTTTATAGTCGTAGGTAAATAGCCGAATTCAGGGAAATAGCCGAGTTCCCAAGGGATTAGGGGTTTATTGGTCGTTAGTAGTGACGGATGGTGGATTAAAACTGTATAGCAAATAATAATGAGTTATGAAATTGATTGGAGGGGGGATGGGAAGGGGACTGTAAATATTGCGTGTACGTAGTGCCGTCTTTTACCTTTTTAAGGAGTAGAGTGGAGGAAAGAACCCAGGGGAACCCGCCCGCCCTTCATACCCTCCACTTTCCGACAATAGTGCTCCGGATCCTCAGAGCAACAGGTCTCCCCAGTCGTGGCCAAATCCCTAGGGGATTCGGCTATTTCCTTGGATTCGGATCTTTCCCTACGATTTTTTTAAATATTTTTTTTATTGACTACTAAACCCGCATTTGACCTCGATCTCGCCTGATGGTAAGCGACGATGAGGTCGACGATGGAGCATGCGGGTCCAGTAAATACCTATTCACTCTGGCCTTGAAGATTCCAAGGTTGTAAGTTGTTTACGAGGTGTAAACAACTACCTACGACTATTGAGTGATTATAACATAAAGCTTATCATTGGTATACAGGTCCGCCATTACTGTAAGAAGAAGAACGCCAGATTCAATCAAAAGAGATAAGAACCTTACTAAGGAAGAATTCTCAAAGGGGAAGGGGGGTTAATTATCTAGCAAATTAAGTATTGAGTAGAGTCGGGCAAAGCCACGCGTGACCTAATTTGTCTTACACAGCCGCTGTGGGTATAGACTATAGAACTTTATAGGTTAGGCGTCCTATACACACATTCGAACAGGCTTAAGCCAATCGCACATTGTAGCGACTGGACGCGAACCCGACACGAACTCGACTCAGAGCAAAGCATTGAAATGTGAGCTTTATATCAGATTTCATACAGTAGGTTTTCAAAATTCAAGTGAATATAAAAATAATACAATATATAAGAAACCTCGACTTACTATTGTGGAGATTCTCTTACTTTTTCCTGGTCATCATTAAGTCCTCAAGGTTCCAGATGTGGAAGGGCACCATAGTCCTAAACATTTGAGCTCAAACTCGAACCTAATTGTTACCGTTCCAGAAATCCTTTCTGACATCAAACATACCCAAAGATACATACCAAAGATACCCAAAGATCTTGGAAACCCCTGTTCCAATTTTTGTATGCTATATATTTTTATAAGACATGGCTAAGACTCTGTTCGCCCCCTATTGGTACACAACGACACTCTTTCTATATAGGAATCGACATTACCTCCGACTGTTTTAAACTTAACTATCTTTCATCAACTTAGAAATATTTCCAGCCAACCCAGTTCCGTCCAGAAACTCAGAAGCCTCTTATAGGACATTCACGTCCTTTTTTCACACCTGCTTGATATATCATTGGCGAAATATATAGGCACCTATGGACGTATAGCGCAGTAGTCGTTCGGTACGGAACAGACGTATCGACCGGGACCCAAGGTCAAGTTCGCAATAACGCGAAACCGAACGTTTTGGGACACCCGTCGCCTATCCGCCGCCGCAAATGTGTAGTGATTTGGACTTACTACTGTCTTTTTAGATTAGATAGCCCCGATGTTTTAATATTTTAAGACTTTCCGAGACTTTGATATTGCGGTCTTACAAACAATGGTTTGATTTTATTTTATTATTTATTTTTTCATTTCTTGATTAATACAAGTAAAAGGAACATGGTACATGATTTTTTCCTACCTAGCAAAACCTCCTAAGGGTATGTATGCCGATGTTCGTAATTTAATATAATGTTCGAGATTGAATGTGTGAGAGACCGAGAATAAATAACTGTGATTACATTATTTACTTTATTTCATTGTTAATGTATACTGAATTAATTTGTATGTTTGTAGTTTAAGTGCACATGTTTCTTAATTCTATTGTGTATTTCCATCTGACAAATGTCTTTTGAACTAATAAATATAAAAAAATTATTAAGTAGTTAAACAATTAAATTATCGTGCGTGTTAGTTCTGTTGTCCTAGATGCCTTCATCTAGTAGTTACATCAATTGAAATATTCAATATATTTCAATTGATGTAACTATATCTTTATCAATGACGAAATAATCGCCTGTTAACACTTAGCTGTTCCACTGTATTGCAATACCATAATCCAAAATCATACAGTGCGTGAGTTTTTGGAAAGGGCTTCGTGTTTTGAGATTTCGGTTATTGATAGCGATTCGCGAATGTACCAAGACTGTTATGTAGTAAGACAGAGATAGATACAGTTACCTATTTTACCGTAAAATGGGATACACCAATCCTCTTCTAAGAACTCACCTGTCTGTCCGTCTGTATGTACCTACTTCAGTGTTCACTATTGTGTTTCACAATCCTCAACTTCTTTAAACCTAAGCCACTCATCAATCAAGTGGTCTTTCTTACGAAACTAGACGAAGATCTGTCGCGTCCGTCTCCAACCGTCGTAAAGTGTCGTAATATCCAATAAAACGTTATATATCCGTCGTATATCCCGTATCACTCAGCTTTGTGAGATAAAAGCTCCTACATCAAAGCGATGAGTGGAATTATTCAGTAATGGCATATAAATAAACCTCTTGTGTTGCTAGTCGTGCAAATGGACATATTCAATCATTTGTTCGAGACTGATGAAGGGAATGGACCAGCCGGCGTCTTTTCCCAGAAAAAACCTTGGGATCTTCAAAGCCAGAGACTTAAGATCTTCAAGGGCAGGCAACATTTGCTAATTTTTCCCGCTGGCTGCTGTGACGAGAGGAACTAGGAGGCAGTGGAATATATACTTCCTGAGCAAAGTGCAAAGTGCTAGTGTGTTCCACTGGAGATTCCGACAAGCACGTTCGGTCTTCTCTTAACCCAGTTTCTTCAACAGGAGACCGGGTATCTTAGGCAGATTTCTCCCCGATAACTAAAAAAGGGGTTCTTTACATCCATTCTTTAAATCCAGTTTCTCTGCATAATTATTATCGTATTTTCAGTAAAGCGGACATAATGACACAACCAAATGCTTTCTCTCCTCGGTCGTTATGGTCGCTTAACTTAATTGGCCTATTGGATATTTTGTCTAGATTAACATCTAGATTAAATTGAACGTGCGTAACACACCTTTGTTTACTTAATCGTGCTCGAACAGTTGTATGTAAATATATCCATAATAGCGTCGATTCCGAGGCAATTCGAGGTGGCCGTCAAATCTGAAGCTAAACCTGAAAATGGAACTGTCACGCTCACTCGTATCCACATACCTGTAGCGACACTGTGTACAAACACTGTGCACACTGTGTCCTACATTGTGAATTGTTATGTCAGCACTTTTAAATGGCACGCGGCTGCGTCCGCGTCACGTTAGTCGTTTCTCTACCACCGTCATGTATGGTATACTGTTTGAAAATAAAAGTATCGGTTAACAAAACAGTGTCTCATTGAAGATTGACTCCTCGAAGACACCCTGGCTAGGACGTAGGTATAGACATGTGCCGAACTCTTAGGCCAGTAAAGACACCTCTTTACTGACACGCATAACCTCTAAATACCTATACTAGATTGCGTACTAGTGAGCAGGACGTTTCGTTTACCTACGGAATCGATGCCAATACATTGATACATGTCACATCATTTATCTTGTCATCCTGTGACCACGATACTTTTTAACCGAACGGCAGATTGGAAAATTAGGACGAGTGAGTGAACAATATTCCGGCCGACGATGAATCGTCTGCCCCTGCCCCTCCGTCTGGCCTGTACGAGTATTAATTGCAGCGTTATTAGCAAAGTTGAGTCATGTCATGGTTATTTGATACAAATTCTATTGAACACGTCTGTTGTTAAAGTTTACAATAGCTACAGTTTTAATTGATTGTCAGAAACACCTGAGTAATGGGCTATAGCCTATACCTATAGATACCTAACCAAGTTTAATAATAGTACATTATGATACAAGTGAGCTACGTAACTCATTACACACGAGGCTGGATTGCAAACCGAGCCGAAGGCGAGGGTGTAATGGAGCCGAGAGTGTAATGACTACTAATGACCAATGCTCATGCGTTTCATACGATGTTTTCAACACACTTGCGAGGTAAAATAACATTCATAAACATATTTTTAGACATAAAAACTCTTTGCTGAGATTGAAAAAAAAATGGAAAGTAAAAAGCACTAGTGGGTTAAAGCAGTAATGGGTTAAATAGTCCATAGTTCTGGCGGCCGTGTGAGCGGGAGCGTTACCTTGATGAAAAATTATACCACGCGTTCCGCTCCTCGGACGATCGTCACTCAGCTCCTGGAAGGGTAAGAGAGCCAGGGCAATCACCGACCGGCACATGAGGCATTCCATCTAAGTCTTCAAGTTTGAAAACTCTAATTACACTGCGGTGAGGTGAAATGTCGATGCGCGACGGTGACCACTTACCTTCAGGTGGCTCGTTTGCTTATCTGTCTCTCCTTATACAAAAAAATACTGAAGCGCCCTACAACTCCTTTGCCACGTCTCATCTCGTAAAGCTATTGTGTGAGTTTCCAATTTCAGTCGCTCTCTATTCAACTATTTACCTTTGACCTTTCCTCTGGCTCTCAAAGGAATTGCGCTCTATTTATCTCAAATATTGAGTTAGGAGGGGGAGCAAAGGTTTCCACGCCCCGGCACGTGCCAGTTATCTAATCTGTCTCCGAATGTCCAACTGTATTGATATTTACTGTAGTGACTTTTACTCTGTTGTATAAGGAGAGCAGACTAGCGGAAGGTAACCGGGGTAATAACCAGACACAGTACACTCAATAGACACCACTTCAACATAGGTATCACAGACAGCCCCCTGTGCAGAGCATGCCTGGAGGCGGACGAGACGGTCGCCCACGTGCTGTTAGAATGCAGTGAGGTGACCACCTACCGGGTGGGAATCCTTGGCACCCCAGGATCACTTCCCGAAGTCCTACAGAACATTAAAGGACTGCCGGACTTTCTGGCGAGGTTGGGGTGTCTCGAGTAAGTAGTAGTTCCCCATCACACGCAAAATAAGCGCTGAAGATATCGAATTGCGGAAACCAGACCGTTATTACATTATTACAAGGAGAGCAGACGAAATAACGGGCTACCTGATGGTGGTCACCTCACGCTGGCTCTCCTACCATTTAAATCGGAACACAGCAATGCCTGCTTTGCGGCAAAAATAGGTAAAAGGGTGATGCCACCCCAGGCTGAGTCTGCACGGAGTCAAACCCCCGTCAAATTCTTTGTAATATGGCAATTCTTGCAGTGGTTCTATATGTAGTCAGTAACTAGTGTATCTTCGATCTTTATTTTGTTTCTATTTATTTTATTTATCTTCATATCATTAATTAAACCCAATAATGAGCTAATCAATCACACAACGAAATTAATTCCTCGCTGAAAGCTTGCTAAACAAAACACCACCCTCACTCGTACACAATCTAATATGCGAGTGAGCGTGACAGATTTATTTAGGTTTAGCTTTAGATTTGGCACGCAGGAATCTCTGTCGTTTCTTAGTTTAGGAAATACGTGACATTATTCACAAACGTTCTTTTGTATTGTGCTCCTGAGCCCCTGTCCCGTCAATTTCGGATCTAGGAGCGGCTAACCCCCTTTCCCCTAATATCTGTCGACTTGCCGTTTACCTTTATGAACCCCCCCCCCCCATTATTTTTTCTGGGACCCGTGTTTTGTGTTGTGCTTGTGTTACATCCAAAGCGTTATTCGATCTTGACCTTCGTTTGTTTACATTATCAGCTTCTCGATAAAATTATCATTCAATTATACCGGAAGATTTTTCAATAGATCAGGAAATAGTTATGGCATGTAGGGTTGGGGCAGCATAATATGATATTACTTTAGACATTGAATTTAAATACATAATTCACGATTGGATCTACCTGTAGCGACAAAAAATAATCGATCATTCGGTATACCGAATCCGTCCTATATTACAGATTAGCTTCGATAAAAACTAATACCGGTAACCGATACCTGATATATTAAATTTCGTTCAAATTTTCATGTGCTGCAATATGGATTTAGGTAACTGCTTTCGGTCCTTGGTTCGACATATTATATATCAGTCAAGCGTTACGTTACTTACGGAAGTCTTCTCTCGCTCACACAATATGTGAGCGAACGAGATGTCGAATTCGAGATCTTACCATAAAATTAGCGTCAATTCCCAGTTGCCATAATAACTACAGTATAAAGACTACCTACCACAGTGTCTACATTCCGTGATCTCTGAGAAGTGGATTCGGCTTAAATCAGACCGATTTAAGCTGTTATTAAATGTAAGATATAAGATACGATGTAAGACTGTTTTCATAGAGGAAAGTCTGTCTTATATAGTCTTAGTACATTCGCGTATCACTACAAATCACCAAGACTCGAATCCCTTTCTAAAAACTCGCGCATTGTACGCATTTCACTGCGAAGAATCTCCTCCTGTTTGATTCAGTTTACATCCACTATAATACAAGTATACGTACAAATAAAAATAAAACCAGAACGTGTTTTTTTCGCGTTATTGCGCTCTTGACCTTGCCCGCGCCAGCTGCTCGGTTAAACATTAAACGCTGCCCGATAATGAATGTTTTATTGTTTATGGAGAGCAGACGAGCAAACAAGCCACCTGATGGTAAGTGGTCACCGTCGCCCATAGACATCTCACCTCACTATAATGTTGTTAGAGGATTTTCACGTTGCTCCCTTGTGCCTCATTTGGCGGTAATTACGCTGGCTCTGTTACCTTTCAAACTGGAACACACACAGCAATGAAAGCATTGCTGCTTTATGGCAGAAACAGGTAAAAGAGTGGTGGTGGTACCACCCTAGGTTAACTTTACACAGGTGGTATGCACCTGCGAAATCGTGTTCCTGGTTGGACTTAAGTTAGTAGATAGATTAATACTTTATTACACATAAGTTTACATAGGAAAGGAAACATAGTAAAAGTCGTCGCCCACACCGAATAATCGGTAATCACAAAATGCAAATTTTACAGGAATATTAAAAAATAAATCTGTCTATAACTCCTTTCAAATAATAGAAAGAAAGAAAAACACATTTATTCAACATTGCATTATGCATACATGATAAAACTTAAAAACACTTGAAATTTAAAAAAAAACAATGTTAAAAAGTCATGCTCAGCATGTGCTACGGTCCGACCGGTACGGCAAAACCACAGCGCTTGTTTTCAGCTGTGCCAGGGAGAAGGCATCGCGGGCTTGAATGATCTCAAGATTGAATTTCACATCAATCGATAGCTATTTTTTTGTAAATGCGTATGTTATTTTTTTTTGCATTTCATTATTATGAACCAGTCTAATGATATTGGTGAAAATGTAAATGTACTTTACCAGAAAACGGCTGACTAGCTTAAGTCGTAAAACACTTATCGCTCTGAGTTATCTCTTCCAGGCAGCGTAGTGCTGCAGAGGAGATGCGGACGAACTCTCCATTTCGCGTGTTTGCACGTCTGACCTTGCAGGCGGCTGGTCGATAAACGGTGTCTGCTTGTAATGTAACCACACTGAAGCACTTACTTTCTTACGTTATTATATTACTGTAGCTGGTTTTTTGGATCGTATTCCTGGACACTGAATAAGGCTATGATATTTTAAACTTACACTTCATTTTTAACTATTAAATACCGACGCGATTAAGCCCCGTTTTCATAGAAAGAATTTATTTCCAATAGCGCACACATACAAACAATTAGGTACAGAAGATAAAAATAATATTAAACAAATATATTTGCCCGAAGGTTGCCTGGAAGAGATCGTTCTTAGCGATAAGGCCGCCTAAATTGTACTTCACTATTTCCTTTTCTATCTCATGTTTGTTGTTTTATATTTGTGCAATAAAGTGTATTTTACTTTACTTTATATTATAAAAATAAATAAACAATAGTAATTAAGTTTGATGAAGGTGGTGTGCAGCACCGGAAAAAGGGGACTGCCTATATGCATGGTTAAAACGTTAAGAGGAGCCCGTAGCCTAGTTGCGAGCACGGTTGGTACCAGGATGGGTGACCGCTATTGACATATTCCATCTGAGCTCCTCAGTGCCTCGGAGAGAACGTTGCCATCGGTCCCGGTTCTGACAAATAGATTGGCCACTAATCATACGATAAGCAAGCAAGCATAGTTAAAACTGAATAAGGCTGTTTTATGTAGCTTTAACATTTCTGGAGATCGATTCCACTAAATACAATGTTACTAAATATAATCTAAACTGCATCGTTATGACGTGTTTCGTATGCTACTATCCACTAACGATCCAATTTCAGTTAAGTTCCGATCTGGTCAACGATCGATCGAACAGTAACGTATTCGTGTATTCTTATAAAACGTTTAGTTTATACTGAATCGCAGTTGAACGGTAACAAAACGCTTCAATTGACAAATATAACGATCGAACATAAGTTCCTCGCGAGGTACTTTTGCCCGATCGATAAAAGGTGGCAGTGGTAGAGTTATGCGTCAGCAGAATGCGATTTGGTGTTCAAATAGAATTGGAACGAAAACTAAATTGAAATTGGAAAGAAATAGAACTACAAACGTTGTAATTTAGGCGAATGGCAAGACTATATGACAAACCAAGGCATACATACGCGCGACGAAATTTACGCTTTTGCGGAATGGACGGTGTGTGTCGATAACCTTTGCGCTCCCCGGTCGTAATGTCGTGTCGTATTGTCCAGAAAACATGAATTACTTGCAAGCAAACAAGCAATTGTGACTGCCGCGCCGCCGCCGGACCAGGAATGAATCGCGTCGAATTTCCGAAAAAAAAAAGTAATTTAGTCGAATTGGGTCCCTGGTAAGAAGAGCCGAAGATCGGGCTCAATGGCGCGCCCTGGGAGAGGCCTATGTCCAGCAGTGGACTAGAATAGGCTGCTGATGGGTCCCTGGTAGCTACTCAAGACCGTTTTAATTTTACACACTCCAAAAAGGCTAATTTTTTGGACTCAGATATTTTGAAATGCAATCTTATTACGAGTATGTATCCTTACATTTTTGTTCCTGGCTATATTAGATACTTACTTACTCACATTGTATTTTTGTTCCCGGCTTTAATACTCCAATTTTCTCTGCCCCGATACGGAGGTAAGCCGCTAAGTGCAAAACGTGATTTTCGAGAAAATGGCCTAAAACACATCAAATTGGTTTTCTAATGTTTCTGGAATTCTATGAAAATCCGAGAAAAATCAAAGAATTCCAAAAAACTCTAGTAAACCAATTTTTTTGCACTTAGCAACTCAGGGCAGTTTTGCGGTCTCCTATAGCTCGGGGTTCAATTCACCTTTCTCAATTGTTTATTTATAAGATTCATTCTTCTGTGTTTATTTAAACTGTAACAAACAGATGACCTAAGTACTACTAGGCTAGCAGAAGGCACTAGGCATTATGTCTAGTGTTTGTGGTATTGTCTGTCTGCATCGCTGGCTAATTGTCTGAACCTTGGTTATAATGAGCTATGCTCACTGTTTAGCTATTTTTAGACAATGCTATACAGTTTAGATCTAGAACTTACTTTTTGACTACTTTGTTTCGTGTATGTATTCAGGCATAACTACTTTGAATCATCACATTTTTTTCTAAGTCTAATAAACATGATTTGTTCCCAATCAACGTAGAGTAACGGTTGAGAGAATGAATTTTAAAATAATTGAATTAAATGAATTGCGATGAATTCCCATTTTGGCTCCTCTAATTTTTTTTCCTTAGTAGGAGCACCGAAAGCGCCCGATACGTCTAGATGCTCATCTCCGTCAGTTCAGTAGATCATGGAACATGATTGTTGAGTAACATGCCGCCGAAGTGTTCTTCGGAAATCTTGTAGTGTAGATAGTATTCTATGTAGCCATATACCTTCAGTTCGTCGTCGATGTGTTCCGACAGTGTTTATAGAGAAGAGCCAGTACTACTAAGCCCGTGTGCATCATCTTCGGCCTCATCGTCACTTACCACCAGGTGAGATTGAGGTCAAACTGGGTTAGTTTTTAATAAAGATAAGTAAATTTCTGTGATTTCGTGGCCCCAGGCCCCTGCCCTCTGACTACGGCCCTGGTCCCACTAATTGCTAAATAAAACTTGGACTACATGGCCTGTTTCAAATTCCCAAGAAACCAGACAGAGTCGTAAAGCT
Source organism: Hofmannophila pseudospretella (assembly GCA_947369225.1). Lineage (NCBI taxonomy): Eukaryota > Metazoa > Arthropoda > Insecta > Lepidoptera > Oecophoridae > Hofmannophila > Hofmannophila pseudospretella. The sequence goes on along the minus strand of OX376312.1, from coordinate 15,355,461 downwards.
GAGCTTAGTGATTGGACAGTCGTTACCGTTAACGGCGACCTTTCAAATGTACGCTGTTCTGTTAGTTAGAATAGTATTAGGTAGTTACATGTGCACATCCCACGCTTTTCTTGCCTAGACTGAAACACAGGGATAGACGAAATAACTAATTGTAGGACTATTCTTCTTAATAGGAATATGAAACGAAAGTGGGTGGAACAAAAAGTCGGGGTCCTAGACTGACCCTTAAAGATCAGATTGACAGAGTGCTCTTAGATTTTAATCTGTATAGAGATAGATAGATAGAAACACTTTATTGTGCATAAAATCAGGGAAAGTAAAAACTACAGGAATAATAGCACGATATGTATAAAGGCGGCCTGGCCTTATCGCTTAAAGCGATCTCTTCCAAGCAACCTCTGAAGTTAATTGGACATTAAAGAGATTAGCGACAGTGTAGTGTGAAGAAAGAAAAGGTTACTATTACTTAATATACAGTAAATTTAGTAAAATAAAACTAATATGATGTACATAAATAAATATGTAGGTATACAAAAATAGTTAGATATACATAATAGAGCAGACGACCCCAACGGCGAGTATGCGTGGAACAACGAATGACTGTAGAGGAAGCAAGAGAGGTGTGCCAAGACAGAGATTCGTGGCGCTCAATTATCTCTGCTTGCGTGAAGTTATCGTGTGGTTAGTGGTCAGAGTTGTTCAGGCCACCCGTAGTCCCCCAGATACTGTGTCTCTGGTATGGCCTGATTGCGATCGAGCGGAACGGATAGTTTCAGATGAAATTGTGCCACTAGAGCGATCTGGGTGACGTTGTATGTAGATACTGTACCCCAATAAAAGTAAAGTAAAGTGTATTTTACTTTTACTTTACTTTGTATTAGCGTCGTAGAATCGGTCCCAGAACTGTGTGGACAAACTGCCTCGTGCGGCAGAGGGAGTGGGGGAGGGGGCGGGCAGCTGCGAGGTCAAGGTCGCGGGCTTGAGGGGTTGTTAGGGAGGGGAGAGCGGGTGGAGAAGGGAAGTGATAGGATTGTGACTGCAAAACCTGAACTGATGTTTTAAATGGAAGCCTGCATTATGTTCTAACATATAGAATAATCTCCCGACTCACACGATCTATCTTCCTGATTTTCATCAAATTCTTAAGGTTCTAGGTAAATATCATCCTAAATAGCATGTAAACTTGTTGCAAGTTTGCCTTTGATATTAAATTGCTTTTTTTATTTTTTATCTTGTTTGTTCAAAAATATCCATTGAATTCCAATGTCTGGTGAAAAAAATTAAGCTGACCAAAGTTTGAAGTGATATGATGTTGGGCGACTCTAGACCGATTGTTAGGTTGAAGTTGAAGTGAAGAAGTTGAAGTTCTCAAATTGTAAAGTAACCTAGCGAGATGAACTAGATCCGTAGAATATTCTAGATATAGTCCAGATAATTTCTTGAAATTTTTCACACTTGCTCAGGCATTTGTTAATATTTGAGAATGTGTATTTATAATAATGAACAAGCGTCGGTGGCCTAGTGGCTAGGATATCGGACTCCCATGCCGGAGGTCCGGGTTCGAAGCCATACAATGTCATGTACCAATGAGTTTTTCCGATTTTTTCAAAGACTTACGTACATTTTTCGACTGCTCTAACGGTGAAGGAAAACATCGTGATGCATGTCTGAGACAATTAAAAGTTTTCAAAGGCGTTTGAAATCCACCAATCAGCACTGGGCCCGCTCGGTGGATCATGGCCCGTGTACCCCCTTGTACAAGGGGAGGCTTGTGCCCCAACAGTGGGGACATTAATAGGCTGATGATGATTAAATTGCTGTCTTTTCGAGGTAAGTTTAAGTAAGCTTGCTATTATTTTCCTTTGATATTAAATTGTTTCGCAATTATGAGAAGGCCAGTTTATGTGACATTATACTACAAACTTGTCAAGATTAGAATGAAGAATTCTCGCTGTTTTGTTGTGACAGCATTTTGCCGTGTCAATATTGTGGCAAGTTCATTGCGTGGTAACCAGAAAGTTTGATTTAAACTCGCATCAAGTTTGCTCACTTGCCAAGGTTGGTGTAAACCTTCAAACACGTTTAATACGTCAAAATTAAAACAAGTTTACATTGCTACCTGGGAGAATATCACCGTGTTCATTTAGGATACATACTCGTAGTACGAATGTTGACAAAGAAATCTACAGATTTTTAAAAATAAAACCTAAATAAACAACTCGCGCTGTTTTCCTCGCGAAATAGCCAAAGACAATGCAGCGCCAGAAATCTCTGAAAATAGCAGAGACATTAACCCCCATGGAATAAACTCTGTTTCACACATTTTTCACATCAATTTGTACAGTCAACCACAAGCTTTAGTATACAATCTGTCAAAAACCTTCGACACAATCTCGACCTTGCGCAATATGATACATTTCCGATTCTCAAATTTTGACGTTTTGGGTAGGTCGACTGTACAGTCGCCATAGGTCAACGTCATTTGAGAATCAAAAATATACCACTTGCACAGGCTTGAGATATAATTGAAGATTTTTGACAGAGGGTATACTTTAGCTTGTATTCGACTGTATAAAAACTCGCTCCCGCTGCCTCCTACCCCTTTTCACTGGAGGTGGCTCGCACAGATTCTATCACTTCTTCCATTATAGGCGGTATTGCGCGGACTACACGATAACGGTTCGGTTCAGGTACCGGCCGTGTAGTCGACTGCATTCAAATTCATGCGTTGTGCTCAAGCTCCGCCCACTCGGTTCAGGAACCGAGCAGGCCGGTTCCATGTGGAACCGTTGTACGTGTAGTCGACAGCGCAATTTTGTTTGAGTTTATATGAAGCACCGGTTTCATGTAATCGACCGATACTGGAACCGGCCTAGGAACCGTCGTCGTGTAGTCCGGGCCTAAAGCCTAGAATACACGCGTCCGGTTCCAGCCCCGGTTCGGTTCGCTGCAATCACGAATCGCTGACTTGAACCGGATGCGTGTAGTCCAGGTCTTATGGGGGTGGCTCGCGCAGATTCTATCACCACTTCCATTATCGTTGGTAAGTGCCGCGGGTGGTGTGTCCCCCCTTTTGTGGGGAGCAACCCCCTAACCTAACTCATTCATGGCTTAGGTCGGCCTGTGGGCTGTAACGAAGTTTTATTTTGTTTGTCAGCTGTTTAGATGTGTAAGGGCCGCTTGCGCAAAAGTGCGGGTTAAATGTTCTTAATCCGGGTTAGATAACTGGTTTAACACGCGAATTGTCTACGGTTTCATACAAAAAAATTCAGAATTTGCGTTGGTGTATGACGTTTTTGTGATTTAACCCGGGTTAGGCATTAACTCTCTAGTTATCTCTGAATTCGACCTTCGCGCAAGCGGGCCTTACTGAATTTATCCATTTATGAAACAAATGCTGTTGCTTTTCGTTTACGCTTTACCGGTGATCCAGATATCGCGTATGTTCAGTTGATGATGTCCGTTGGCTAGGCGCCAGACCAAAGGTGTTTAACCGCCGTGGAATGGCATACATACTCGTACAGCAACTAGCCGAAGTGTCAATCGATATAACCTTCATCATCATCAGCCTATTAATGTCCCCACTGTTGGGGCACAGGCCTCCCCTTCACAAGGGGGTACGAGCCATGATCCATCGAGCGGACCCAGTGCTGATTGGTGAAAATAACCTTACCTTTTCCAATATTTTTCAATAAAACTCCAACTAGGTAATATGCCTGAGGAGTGGTTTAATACAATGGTCCAGAGGTGGATTCAACCCGATGACCCTTGCGCCGCAGTCTCGTGCCCTAGCCTTTGAACTATTGTCGCTACCTTCATGATTAGATATACATAGTTGTCAAACTAACATTTGTTGTCATTGAGTTCACCCACACACCAAGCCATTGTTGCTTCATACCTTCATACAAACATACTTACATACAATTACTTTATGGTGGTCTTTATACTGAAACGTAATGGCGTGTGCGTGTGCGTCATACATTCATTACTTGGGTACATAAACACATTGCTAACAAATAATGTATGTGTGGCAAGTAAATATAGGTAGAGTCGGCGAGGCGCACCTGAGGCACTGAGCTGGCTCTAATTGTGTTTATGAAATCGGACTAGTGGTCTATCTTCTAGCTAGAATGATGATGTGAGCACTGACACCGAGCCAAAGGGTTTGGGCAAATGCACGTATAGTTCCATACGTTTGACATTTTAATACCGGACTAATGTATGGGATGATGCTCTCGTCGCATGCACGTACTGGCAGACGCGGTTTCCATATAAAACTTTTGTAGTTAACAACATCTTTTGAATGTACCTTTTTACGGATCCGTGTCTCGAAATTAGATATATTGATAAATAAATACTTTACAAGAACCATAGGAAACATAGAATAAGTGTACAAAGGCGGCCTTATCGCTCAGAACGATATCTTTTAGTTAACCTCACCTAGGTTAACAAATTCTCTTAATTTGCGAAATAATAAGACTATTTCGCAAATTAAGAGAATAGGTTATAAGGTAATTTGTCATGTCGTAGAGGAAACAATCGTACCCGTCCCAGTGACGGGGAGCGTTTTGCCTTCATAATATTTACTCACATTGCCACAACAGCTTATTTCAACTAATTTTCAGTTAAAATAATAACTATCAGACATTAAACTGTATTATTCAGTATCTATAAAATAAGTGTAAAATATGGCCAAAATGAAATGAAAATCCAAACCGTGGCGGGAATCCGGACTATAAGCGGTGAGCCTCCGCGCTCCACCGCTTACTATTACGCGGACCTCGAGCGGTTGAAGCGGAAGAATGTCCCCAGTGACCCTAATGGCCCCGACGACACAAATGGCCAAAGTGACCCACACGAGCCGAATGTCCCGAATGACTCAGATGGCTATAATGACCGCGACAACTCCACTGGACGGAGTGATCAATACACACAGAATCTAAGTGGCCGAAATGACTCAAATGGCCGAAATTGCCGCGACAACTCTAGTGGACGGAATGACCTATACACCCAGAATCCAAGTGGCCGAAATGACTCAAATGGCCGCGACAACTCTAATGGACGGAATGAGCTATACACCCAGAGTCCAAGTGGCCGAAATGACTCAATTGGGCGAAATTGCCGCGACAACTCTAATGGACGGAATGACCTATACGCCCAGAATCTAAGTAGCCGAAATGACTCAAATAGCCGAAATTGCCGCGACGACTCAAATGGCCGAAATAACGCTGGCCACAATGGCCGCAACGACCCGAATGTCTTAAACGATGCAGATCAAAACCCTAACGAACTCAGCGAGTACGTAGAATCCAACGAAGTAGTTAACGATGGCGCCATCAGGGAGGTTCCACCACTCAGAGACCGACAATGGAGCCTTCCTGAGTACAGCACTCCTGAGAACCGAAAGCCTGAGGAAACCTACTCCACCGCTGGGACTTTCCCCATGCCAGAGCCGAAGGAAAAAGAACCCTTGTTAGCTGAGTTGGAGATCGTTGGTCGGGTGCCTTTAACCCAGCTAGGGTCGTCGTCTGGAGTTAGAAGAAGCCGGAGCTGGTACCTGTGCTGCCCCAATGTGGGGGATGAAGAGGTGTCCAGGGACTCGTCCTGGAGGTACTCCAGTCTGAGGCCGGTGACAGCACCGCCGATGCCCGGCCAGAATGGATTGATTATGGTAGGTTGGTGGTAGGTGTTGGATAGAACTAGAAACTTGCGACATTGGCTCAATTATTCGAGACTGGCACTAAAGTCGCTGGTTCGATATAACTTCTGGACCATTCGCAAGTCGCAAGTTTTCGCGAAGCGTCGGGCAAGCTCGCAGATTTTGTCAATGCGGTTTGTTGTGTCGCGATCCTTACTTTCATTAAAATATCTGATGATGACGAATGTGTTTATTGTTCCACAGGTGGCAAGTCAAAGCAGCGGCCGAGCCGAAGATCCTTCCTCGCTGCGTGCCGAGCGCGACTCTCTGGCCAGAGCTCTGTCGGCCGAGCGTCAGAGGGCTGCCGCCGCGGCCAGGGCGCACGACGCGCGTCTGGCCGAGTTGCACGGGGTCATAGCAGAGCTGGTGCGGCGACGTGCTGCAGATAAACACGCCGGGGCCATACCCGAGGAGGATGTCTCAGGTGGGTATCAGGTGGATTCCAGGTCCCTGGTGGGTCCAACGATGCTATTGGGAGCAGCAGCCAAGCCGAGCCATTGGAGCCGTCGCGACCATTGTAGGAGCTGCTTGAGTGATTCGGGCCATTTAAGACGTGTTGAGTCTGTTTGAGTCATTCGGGCCGGGTTACTTTGGCCATGTCGCCGTGGCCATTTAGGTCACTGGAGCCATTCTTCCGTTACAACCGCTCAAGGTCCGCCTAGTAGGTGGTCGACAGCGACGCGGCTAGAGGAGTGTCGTTTCAGCAATGCAAAACTAACGATAATTCTATAACTGACAGTTGCAGTTCAGAATACACCCACGCTACGATAGGGCAATCGATATTATTGTCAGAGTTTTCATGAAGCCAATAGCCCTGCTAACAGGCGTACTTAAAAAATCGAAAAAGTGACAAAGATTAAGAGAGAGAAAAACAAAAAGAGAAAGTAAGAAGGTTGTTGTGTGTTGAAGTGTGTTGAGCCGACAGGATGAGCCGCGATAGCTCAGTTGGTTAGAGCACTGCCACGGAACGGTAAGGTCGCAGGTTCAAATCCTACTCGCGGAAAATTTGACAACCACTTTTTCTAATTTATTTAAATAAGTCCACCATAGCTAAATGCTTAATAAATAAAAATTGTGTTGAGGCACGTTGAGGTGACAAATGAAATGTTTCAGACGAGTGCGAGTCGACGACGCAGCCGGCCGGCGAGCTCGACGGCGACGCGGACCGGTCGCGCACTGAACAGGTACAGGGTGGACCAAAAGTCCGTTAACATTTAAAATGGTTATAAAAAATACAAATGCTACTTTAGTGAAAAACTGTTTATTTAATAATAAAGTAGACAAATTAGGATTTCACTTTTTAAAAATAACATCATTCAAATGTGATCCTTGTTCATCCTGGCACACCTGTAACCGGGAACGGAAATTTTGCATGACCGCCCGACAAGTGGTTGGTGAAATGTTCTGCATTTCCTCGCGTATATTTTCTTTTAATTCCTCAATAGACACTGGGTTGCTGATGTAAACTTTACTTTTGAGATATCCCCAAAGGTAAAAGTCCATTGGAGTTAAATCCGGGCTGCGGGGTGGCCAGTGAATGTCACCTCTTTTGGATATGACTTTTTGGCCAAAAATTTCACGAAGTGCTGCTATAGAGTCATTGGAGGTGTGACATGTTGCCCCATCTTGTTGGAACCAAGAGCTTCGATTAAAGCCTGAGAAGTCCTGTAATGCTGGAGCAAAAAAATTCTGTAGCATCACAATGTATCGCTCTGTATTAACGGTGACGGCGCGGTTTCTCTGATCTTCATAAAAATATGGACCAATGATTCCGCTGGCTGACAATGCGGCCCATACAGTAACCTTGGGCGAGTGTAAAGGTTTTTGGTGCTTCAAGTCCGGGTTAGTGTCACTCCAGTATCTGCAATTTTGTCGATTGACATGTCCATTTAGGTGGAAGTGTGCCTCGTCTGAGAAAAAGATGTTATTGAAGCTCGTAAACCTCTCAAGCACTTCGTTAGCAAACTGCAGTCTCTGAGCAGGGTCATTTGGCTTTAAAGCCTGTACAATTTGAATTTTGTAAGGATGTAAATGTAAATCTTTGTGTAGAATGCGATTTAGAGATGTTCTGGGCACATCTAAAGCACTAGACCGCTTTCGAGTAGTGAGACCAGGTTGTTCTCGAACAGACGCTCGTACACGCTCTATGTTTACTGGATCGCGCGATGTCCTAGGTCGGCCGGATCGTGGTTGACTTAAAGTTGAACCTGTTGTTTCGAACTTCTGTACCCATTTTTTAATCGTTTGAATTGTTGGTGCTTGATTTCTGTTCCGTATATTGTAATGATTACAAAATTTCCGTTTAGCTTCGGTCGTAGAATCGTTGTTTCGATAGTACTCGCGTACGCAAAATGCGCGTTGCGCTCCGCTGAATGACGCCATGGTACTAAATCCCTATTAGTAGCTCTTGCTTGTAGTAACACCCCCCGCGCCGACGCAGCGACCTATTCAAATGTTAACGGACTTTTGGTCCACCCTGTAGCTAGTTAGTAATAGCATAATCTCTGGGCTTGTTTTATTAGACCATAGCAATTTGGAAATTCGAAATTAAATGTCTGTGGGTTGAGTTCAATTCCGTTCCAAAATCGGTACAGCGTCCTAAAGACTGACTATATGTTATAAAAATTGAGAAACGGTAGTTTTGGATGAAAGGACGTTGTTGCGTTTGTTCCTAGTACTAAAGTAATCTACACACCGAACCCGCCGACATCAACCCAGCTGTGTCACAGGAGATCGCGTACAAATAAGCCCGCCGACATGTCGGTGGGTTAGTGTCGCTGGGCCGGCCGGCGGCTTCGGTGTGTAGAGCGTTTAAAAATATTCAAAAGCGAGTCGAATCTCGCACCCTTTAGGGATTTTACGGATTTGAAGGGAGGGAGGGATAGGTCCCTTTCTGCAGCTATCCAAAGACGAAATTGTATCCTTTGTTTTAATTTCAATTTCTGTTAGAATCTGGCAAGTCAAAAGGACTTTTCTAGTTAAGATGTGTTTTAGCTGACATTTTAACAATATAACCCATGGATGAAAGAAAAAGCAGTTAGTGCTGGACTATACGCGTCCGGTTCCAGCGTCCGTTCGGTTCGCTGACGCCAATCACTAACGTTCCACCCTCCCCCCACTTGAAGTCGGCGCTCCGTGATTGGCTACAGCGAACCGAACCAGCGCTGGAACCGGTGCATGTAGTCCAGGCCTAAAAGTTCATATAGAAAACTATTTTTGGAGCTCTCCAAAGACGAATTTGCAAACAAGTCAAAATCGACGGACGTTTCTAGTTAAGATGTTTTTATTACCTAACGTTTTAACGATATAACCCATGGATAAAAGAAATAGTAGTTAGGGGCGGGCGTTCGATCCTTCGTGATATAACTAGATGAACCAATGACCGTTCTGTGTGGTCACGTTCCAGAACGACACTTCATCAATACTGAGTCCGTTGGAATTACCCACTCCTCAAGAGAGGACAGAATGTCGCGAGCTGCCTGATGATACAACTGATACCAGCACGCAAGAGATCTGCAGGTGAATGAGACATTAGTAATTACAGCCATTGTAACATGAGTGATACGAGTCTAGCGAGTGTCGCAATAAATAGCACGAATGTTACATTGTCTGTTTCAGGTGAGTGAGAATGTTATGATGATATATACAGAGGAGATGGCGGTCAGAAAGTGGTTACCACTCGCAACTTACACAATCGCAAATTTCTCTAAAACTACTTAATTATTTTAAGTGTGCCTTCACTAGCTGGTGAAAGTCAATACAATAGTTTCAAAGAAATTTTCGATTGTGTAAGTTGGCAGTGGTGAACACTTTCTGATCCCCACTGTACTACTGTATTTCAATTGATATGCTGCTAATTTTGTACCAGTGAGGGCATGATGAGCTGAAATACAGATATAAACGGCTCGGGCATCAATCTCCCGCAATAGTTGTTTACACAACTGTCATGTAATAACAGCCATTGTAGCATGAGTGCTAGTTTTCAATACGAGCACAGCGAATGTATCAAAAGATAGCACGAATGTTAAAATAGCTAATTCCTTACTTAAACAATTGTTATATGACACTGAAAGTTGTGAGAAAAATAGATAGGTAGAAAATCTTTATTTGATTACACTCTACAACACAGCAGTAGGTAAACAATAGGCAGATTATACAAGAATAGGTCTTCAACTCAGCATATTGCTATAGTTAATAATATCAATAATAATAATTAAAAATAGTTTTTTTTTCAGTAGAACACACTATTTGATAGATTGAAGATCTTTATTGAAGTGAACAATTCCTTGGTTGAAATTTAACAAGCCAACTTTATATGCTCATATTGAAAGAAGTTCTTGTTTAAACTAAACAATCTTTTCTTTCAGTGGTGACGTACGGACGTTTGATTGTTTGATCGCTCATTTCAGGGCGGAGCCGCGCGTGACAGCGCCGTCCCCGACGCAGCCGGAGCCCGAACCCTGCGAGAGCTGTCTGCAGCTGTCCGAGAGAGACTCCCAGCTGTGTCTCACCACCGCCAGGTGAGGACTGTTCATAACTTTTTAACCCTCGACTGATGGAGGGTGTGTGAGTTTGACACATTTGTCTGGCTGTTTGTTTATTTGTTTGTGGCATCAAAACTTAACAACGGATGATCTTATTTGGACCCGTTTTTTTTAATTTGATAGAGATTTAAGAGTGTTCTTACTCATGTCCGATAAAAATTGGATGAGTGGTTTCTAAGATCTTAGAATGAATGAATGAAAAATGGTCAGAAATATGATACATGAGATGTCACAATTAGTTTTTTAAAGATCACATATTTCGCCTAATTCGACATGCAAATATTTTGGTATCTTTGATGTCAGTTTTGGTATCTTTGGAGTATCTTTGATGTCAGATGGGATCTCTGTACCGGTAATTGCTAGATGCTTCGAGTTTGAGCTCAAATTTGGGATCATGGAACCCTTCCCACATCTGGAACCTCCAGGACCTGATGATCACCAGGAAAAAGTAAGGGGGTCTCCACAATGGGAAGTCGGGGGTTTTATTTTTAATTTAAGATTATAATTCATTCGTGGCTATTGTCAATACTATACGAGTAGTTAGACACGGCATTCTAACCACGGTTTGAGGTTATTTTGAACTCCTGATATTTCGGCACAGTTGCAAGCGCCCGATCAATCTCAGAAGATCCATTGACGTCGAGACGTCGTCGTGGGTAGTTTCACGTTGGTACGTGAATATGGGGTGTTCAAAACAACCCCAATCCCGTGTCTAAATATACCTATACCTAGTATAATATAATATGGGCGGTCTTATCATTAAGAGAGATCTATTACAAACAACCTTTGGGTAGAGAAATTTTTATATGAAAGGGGTACATTGGTTCAATGAACGTGTAATATATCAGATGCTGCCAGTCGGCGCGGCACGGCCACACCCGGCCGGCGAGCGCGGACAGCGGCGCGCGGGAACACGGCTCCACTGACGACACGCGGGTGTACACCGCCGCCGCCAGCCCCGGTACTGAGAGCTTTTTATTGTATAACGAGAGCTAATAGCTATAAAGTATTGTTAATTATCAATTGTTATACTCGCTGCGCTCGTAGCACAAAGTAAAGCCCTCATGTTATAATGGGTGTTATTACGCAACGTTCGCATTATAAGATCTAACTATAAACATGTATTACTTATTGCAGGCCGGTGCGAGTCGCGGCAGGCCAAGCTAGCGTCGCGGGTCCGTTTGCGGCGCGCCGGGGATTGCGATTCTACTGAGCGCAGTACGGACCAGGTACAAACTTGGCCTATTTTTTTAATCCCCGACCGATCGAGGGAGGGCGTGTTATAAGTCTGTTTTTCTGTGGCCTCATAACATGACTACGGATGATCTTGGAGTATCTTAGATGTCAGTTGGGATATATGGAACGGTTATAGTTTGATGGTTAGAGTTTGAGCTCAAATGTTTTGGACCATGGGGCCCTTCCCACATCAGGAACCTCAAGGACTTGATGATGACCAGAAAGAAGTAAGGGGATCACCACAAGTGCAAGTCGGGGTTTTTTAAGATTTTAATTTAGAGTTATTATTTATAAAGTATTTATTTCAAAAGCTGTGCAGTGTTGCCGATTGTTTCTTGCTTCGCTTTTTTTCTTTCAGCTGTACTGGATGAGTCTGGATGTAACAACAACCCCCTATAGTCCCGAAAGGGGGGTGTTTAGTATCAATAACTGAACAACTTGCACTATGGGGTCAATTCTGAAATTGCGAAAAGTCAGCTGTTCCATACAAAAACTCAATACTAACCGAAGCAGATCAATAGAGCCGATAGAGGGTGTTCATAATCCATAGCTGAACAATTTTCACTATGGAGCCAACTCTGAAATCGTGAAAAGGAAATCTGCTGTTCCATACAAAAACTCAATACTTATATACCAATGTTTTTATATATTAAATAAATAAATAATCAATGTGTCGTAGGCGTGGTGCGCGGAAGCGGCGGAGAGACTGGCGCTCGATGTCTGCGCACAGGCTGATCTCAGGGAGGCGCTCGTTACCGCTAACAACGACGGTATGATTAGATTAGATTTCTCTACTTCATTTCACAAATACATTACAATATGTCAGTCATTATTATAATCCATTCATAAAAAGATCGTCATTTAAATAATAAAATAATAATAATTCAAAACTAATAATTATTATGTAATGTATTGTCTAAATAATTAAATGTCTAATGTCCAGTATCTAATGTTCAATGTCCACTGTCTAATTAGAGTCCAATTCCATAAAGAGGCGATACAATCTGCGCGAGCCACCTTTTTTTAAATTTTTTTTTATGTACTGCTAAACCCGCATTTGACTTCGATCTCGCCTGATGGTAAGCGACGATGAGGTCGACGATGGAGCATGCGGGTCCAGTAAATGCCTATTCACTCTGGCCCTGAAGATCCCAAGGTTGTAGGTTTCGGGAAATACAGACGCCGGCAGGCTGTTCCATTCCTACTGATTCTATTCCTGAGTATATGGAAAATTATATTGCAGCCTGCAATGTGAAAAGGGCCACCTCCAGTGAAAAGGGGTAGGAGGCAGCGGGAGCGAGTTTTTATACAGTCGAATACAAGCTAAAGTATACCCTCTGTCAAAAATCTTCAATTATATCTCAAGCCTGTGCAAGTGGTATATTTTTGATTCTCAAATGACGTTTACCTGTGGTCGACGGTACAAGTTGATGTAAAAAATGAAATAGAGATTCGATTGCGAAAACCGTCGTCGTGTAGTCCGAGCCTTTGTGTGTATTCGTAGTGCAGGGCCGCGTTTGACACCCCTGTGTTGTTCCCTCGCAGGGTCCGCCCTATCGGCCACGGTGTGCGCGTGGCGTGCCCGCTGCGCGCGCCTCGAGGGGGACTGCCGCGTGCTGCAGTGTGCGCTCGCGCGGGCTACCGACACCGCGCACAGGTTCCTTTTGTTATTCACTGTTATGCCCGGTTTATACTTAGTCAAGTATTATATCTTATATTATGATAGGGGGTCGGGAGTAACCCAGCGGCACTTCGACCCTTGCGGAACACAAGAGACACTGGTCAACTTAGTATGGAGGTTTCCTCACGATGTTTCCTTCACCGTTAGAGCACTCGGTAAATGTACGTAAGTCTTCGAATAATACGAAAAACTCATTGGTACATGGCACTGCATGGTTGCGAACCCGGTAGGTCCGGGCATAGGAGTACGGCGTCCTAGCCACTGTGCCACCGAGCCTCAAGTATTATACAGTGGCGAGTACAATGGCGAGTCCCTGGTCAGTCAAACAATATTTAGATCCATTGGCAAGGTAGCTTGAAAGTCAAGTTTAATCGCCACTGTCTTGACTTAATGTAAACCGGGCATAGGGGCTGGTTTACATCTTGCGACAATCAAAGTACTGCTTTATGGTATGAGCTCACTGGCCATTGTCCTTGCCACTTGACTAACGCACTTGACCAGTATAAACCAGGCCTTAGCGAGCACCACTGTGGCGAAATTGGTGGTGTTTTCTGTGTAACACTTGTAACATTGTCCTTATTGTTGATCCCTGTGCCGGCAGACTGTCGTGCGCGTGCGCAGTGCAGGAATCCTCCTGCGTGTCGCTGTGCTGCGCGTTACGGGCGGCCGACCGCGCGCTCGAGACGTACGATGTGCTACTGGCACTCGCCGAAACGTGCGCCGGGGACTCGCCGGAGGTACGTACACAAGAATATAGTGATGATCAATGATCAGCGATTAGATAGACAATAGACTGAGAACTCACCAGCACGCCACAGCCAAGAATCTATTGTAGCTTTCCCTTATTACTTACAACTCATCCCCAAGGCCAACGTTTTTTGTGAACCGTCTTATGCTCTTTGGAGATTACATAATATAACAGATATATAACATAACTCTCACGTCCATAATCCCCGAGAGGGTAGACAGAGGAACCATCCTCATCACTGTTCTCACTTTTTTTGAGAATGGGTTTTAAAATCCTCAGGAGACATTGTGTAACCCCTTAAAGAACCCCCTAAGGAATTTCATACTATGTTCGTAGCGCAGAGAGAAACAACACTAATTGAAACGTTTGCTACAGCGCGAGGCGGCGGAGCGAGTGGCGCGCCAGTTGCTGGCCCGTCTAGACGCGGAGCAGAGCTCGGCGGTCATCGGGGAGCCTCTGCTGTCTCCAGGACCCTGGCTGCAACACGACTGCCAGTCAGTACCCTGTCTAGAGACTCGACTAGACGGCCTTAGAAGTTACATCGATGTACCTAATCGAACAACCAATGACAACCGCTCATTATCACGCCATTCGGCGCGTCATAGCGTTGTCATTTTTTTAAGATACCGGGATGATTTACTGATTTTTTTGGTTTTATACGTGGATTTCAGAAATCTACGATGTCCATTAGCTAGTTTAATCAGTGTTAAAAGAGTTTGGGCGGATCCCATGATCCCATACAAGCTTGGACCCAAAATGATTCGTTTTCGCCTCCAACCAAACATAGTACATTTGATAGATCTCACCTAGAACTACATCTTTTATTAAGGAATAAACCTCCTAACTCGTGTGGAATTGTGTAACAAAATCAATAGAATCAAAGCAGTTAGTATGGAGATGTTTTTGGTCTTTAACTCCTATCCCACACGACTTAGAATGTTTGATCCATAATAAAAGATGTAGTTCTAGAATGAGATCTTTCAAATGCGCTATGTTTGTTTGGAGGCGAAGCCTTGGGTCCAAAAGTTCCCAATCTCAACATACGAAGAAGTGTGTACTGTTTACTCTCAGGGGTGGCGCGGACGAGGCATGGAGCGCCGCGTGCGAGGCGCGCCTGAGAGGGCACGCGGCGCGCCTGAAGGCTGATACTGTCACGTTACGGAGTCTGCGCCCGCCGCCGCACCTGTTCTCATTCCACGGTACGTAGTGCTCACACTGAGAGGGCACGGGCGGCCTGAATACTGATACTGTCACGTTACGGAGTCTGCGCCCGCCGCCGCACCTGTTCTCATTCCACGGTACGTAGTGCTCACACTGAGAGGGCACGGGCGGCCTGAATACTGATACTGTCACGTTACGGAGTCTGCGCCCGCCGCCGCACCTGTTCTCATTCACCGGTACGTAGTGCTCACACTGAGAGGGCACGGGCGGCCTGAATACTGATACTGTCACGTTACGGAGTCTGCGCAAGAAGAAGCGTTGTAGATTCTCTCAGATAGCATTGAAATGTGTCACACCAGCATTTTAATGAAGACTTGAAAGTTTCTTTTTTAGAGAGTAAGGCCAATTGTGATGTACAACAGAAAAAATATATGATTAAATAGAGGGAAAACGGTAAAAGGCACGTATCAAGAATACAGAAAAAAAAGGTGTAAAAAGATAAAATAAAAGTTGTTTACATCAGACATGGCTGTATGGGCTCAGTTCCCTTTGCCTTAAAAAAACAACAATTAATATTTAATACTTGTGATGTACCCTATTCATTTCATCACACATATCTTGATGTTTCGTGTGTACAGACACGGAGGAGGATGGTGACGGGGCTGGTGAGAGCGGTGGTGACGGCGAGGGCGATGGAGACAGCTCGCAGGTGTCGCGCGCCGGTGCCGGCGCCGTCAGCATGGTGGAGATGGAGGCCGCCGTCATGATGCAGGTCAGACTTCTTTAATCCTTCAACCGTAACTTTAAATTAAAAATGTAATTAACCTCGTCATTTTTTGGCGGCCAAGAAAATGTAAGAGGATCTCCACAATGGTATGTCGGAACTTTTAAAAAAAAGTCTATTAATGTTTAAAAAATATATGTATATATACTAATACTATACATCTCGGTAATTGGTGGGTACTATTCTACACCTAGTAGACGGCGGGTTTGTTTTACTTATTTAATAGGTACAAAAAAATTTAACCTACTATTTTAATGTTTGTCAACAAACTACTATTGATAATTTATTTTATTGTTGTGGTAACCCTTTTGTTTATATGTTTGATCTCGGATTTCATTTCTTAGTTTACAAGCGACAACGGCTCATAGGCTAGGGCACTAGACGGTGCAAGCGTCGCTGGATCGAATCCACCTCTGGACCTTTGTGGTGGACCACTCCTAGGTCAAGCATAATGCAGTTGAAGTGGTTAATGAAGATGTACAGAAGCATACCACCATCAATACTGACGTATGGTTGTGTGTCAGGAGGTGCTTGCCGCAAGGGAGGCGCGCGCGGCGCGAGCCGCCGCCTGCGCGGGAATGGGCGGAGCGCACCGCGACACCGACCACACGGACGACCACAAGGTAAAAGAAAGAAAGAAAAACAAATATTGGAAAAAATATTTAAAAAAAAACAATGCAATATTAAAAGGTCTCACTATAATGTTATTAGAGGGTTTTCACGTTGCTCCCTTGTGCCTCATTTGGCGGTAATTACGCTGGCTCTGTTACCTTTCAAACTGGAACACACACAGCAATGAAAGCATTGCTGCTTTATGGCAGAAACAGGTAAAAGAGTGGTGGTGGTACCACCCTAGGTTAACTTTGCATAGAGTCATACCACCAGCGAAATAGTGTTCCTGGTTGGACTTAAGTTAGTAGATAGATTAATACTTTATTACACATAAGTTTAAATAAGAAAGGAAACATAGTAAAAGTCGTTGCATTATGCATACATGATAAAACTTAAAAACACTTGAAATTAAAAAAAAACAATGTTAAAAAGTCATGCTCAGCATGTGCTGCGGTCCGACCGGTACGGCAGAACCGCAGCGCTGGTTATCAGCTGTGCCAGGACGAAGGCATCGCGGGCGAAACGGCAGTCAGGGACTAAAACAAAAATATATTAAAAGTATAAATAATAAAAGTACAAATAAATAAATACCTAAAGATAAAATAGATAATAATTAAAACTGGAAAAGTGAAAAAAAGTATTATATAGCCTATCGATAGTGGGTATGTTATTACTTGCGCCGCTTTTTTGATTTCATTACTAGCATAAGAAGCGATGGCAGAGTAATGAGAATGACTTTGTAAAATGGGGGTGGTCCATTTTGTTATACGATTAACTTGCAATAAAAAAATTACTTTGACTTTATAAAGCTCCAGAATCGGGCTTTTTATCTACGAATGTAAATGCCACCGTATAAGTATGATGATGATGGTTTCAGGAGTCGCAACGGTCGCGCGGTCGCCGGCGAAGAGAGCGACACTGGCTCGACGCGCGCGCCGCCGAGACTGACCTCTGAACTCGTACAGATACCAGGCTGACAGGGGTCACAAGAAGCTGACTCTTACTGCACAGTTACGATTACGATTTACACGACGTTTCAAATATAGGAGACCAGTACAATGGCACCGATTCCGGGGTGTTCGCTAAATTTAGCGATAATCGGTAACGAAACGTCCTGCTCACTCGTATGCTTAGTCTAATAGACTGAGCGTGACAGTTTCATTTAGGTTTAGTTTTGGCGGCCACACCGGAATCGAAGCCAGTATGTTACATCCTATGTACAGTGGGCAACACATCAGGGTGTACCCTTTAGTACTTTGTCGCTTTTATTTAAAACACATTCATACGAAGGTCAAGAAATTGTAACAAAAAAGTATTGCGACAGGGTGCCACAAGGTGTAACTTCCACATTTTACATTGTACAGTCACAATTTGACGTAATAAGTACAAGTTTGTGTCAATTCTGTTTCATTGATGAATGTTAAGAAAATAACTCTTCGTTCGTCAAAGATATGGACTTGTGAAGAGATATAGTTAGAAAGATTCTATTAGCCATATTATTGTAAAATTAACAAATTATTGTTAAGTTAATTTAAATAGATACAACTGTGGATGGAGAAAAGTATAATATAATTGAATAGTACGTACAGTCGGCCACGGGTCACCTACCCAAAATTTTAAATTTTGAGTCTGAAGTAAACTATATTATGCGGGACATACGGATCGGACATAAAAGAACTTTGGTTGTATCTTTTTCGATTAACTCATAGTTTTATGTAAAAAAATCTTGAATAAAAAATCTCACTAATTAAAAATAAAGACTAACAAAGAATATCACTAAATTATGAATATTGTACCATTCCGCCAATCGTGCATCGAATAAATACGAGGCTAAATACTTTACATTATTTGAGGCTATCACCTCGGCGTTGCTCGATTTTGAGATTGTAGCCTAATTTGTCAATAGAAACAACAGGTTTAGTGATCTACTTAAAATATACAAGATAAACCTTGAGTTGCAAGACACGTCTTTAATGTTAAGGTTTCCTTAAATCTCTATTCATTTCTATCTAGAGCTATAGCGTTTCGGCGTTGATATGTTCCGGCAGTGTTTATAGAAGAACCAATACTTACTAAGCCCGTGTGCTTCATCTCTAGCCTCATCGTCACTTATCACCAGGTGAGATGGTCAAACGCGGGTTTAGGGTTTAGGACACATCCGTCAGATTCCTTTTTCGTCAGGTCATTTCTTTTTCCGTACAGGTCAGAATTCTGAAACTGGTGACGAAACAGTCATTCTCATAATTCCGCTTTCGTCAGATCATTTATTATGAATAAAAACCGGCTAAGAGCGTGTCGGGCACGTACATGATAGGGTTCCGCAGTCACTACTATAACACCTAGATTATAACATATCTACTTTCTATGTCTACTTTTTGGGTCATCAATATACATCTTCCTACTAATGAGAAAAAAAACAATAATTATAAGAATTTATAGTTATAAACAATAATTATAAGAATTAAATAGATTTAACAAAAAAAACTATTTCTGACGAAAAAGGAATCTGACGGATGTGTCCTAAACCGGGTATAGATGTAAATAAAAAAGGGACAGCATGCATTTTAATGAAGACTTGACTGAGGACGTTTCGAGCAATTGAAGGTAAAATATCTGTATTTACAACTTGCAGTGCGCTTTCACATTTATTGAAAGTTGTAGAACGTTTTCGATAAAGAGCAAGCCTGCAAAATGTCAATATGGATATTCTATGTCGCTCTGAAATAGCCGAATTCAGTGAAATAGCCGAATACTATTAGGATTTGGGGTTTATTGGTCTTCAGTAGTGAGGGATGGTGGATTAAAACTGTTTATCATGTAATAATGAGTTACGAGATTGGTTCGAGGGGGGTGTAAATATTGCGTGTGCGTAAGTACCGTCCTAAACCTTTTTAAAGAGTAGGTAGTATGGAGGAAAGAACCACGGGGAACCAGCCGTCCCTTCATACCCTCCACCTTCCGCCAAAGGTGTTACGGACGCTCCGAGCAACAGCTCTCCCCAATCTTGGCCAAATTCATAGGGTATTCCACTATTTTACTGAATTCGGCTATTTCCCTATGATATATATGAGCCTTGCATTAATTGTATAGATATTAGTTGAATACCAAATATTGCGTTAGTTTGTTCTAGCTGTATAGACTTATTAAGTTTTTAACTGATATTTTTACTTATGATATTTACAGTATACTAAAATTTAAAAGTATAATTTATCAGAACAATAAGTATAGTTGGATATTTTAGCACATAGATAACAATATGCATTGAAGGAAGTTTGACATGGTACCTCAGCACATTGAAATAGAAAGACGATAACTCGGTTGGGACTGCCCTAGTCTAAATTCGTAAGTTTATTTCCTGAAGTAAGCTTTGTGATCTTATTTTTGCGAAATTTTCAGGCTGTCATTCATAGGGCGAGCTGTATAGTGTACGTTGTACGCTATATAGGTGTTCCAGTTAGCGACGTACAAAGGGCAACCGTATGGGAATAACATCAAAATGCCTACCTACTGATAGTTAACGGTTTTTGAGATCCTATATTTGGGGCAAAAAAACGAACAGACCGTATGTCTGATGTCTGAATATTTTTGGTGTAAAAAAACAAGGCAAAGGTTGCGATATTTTTCTGTGCAGCTAAATAACTCTGAAACCGTTAACATCCGGATAGATTATGATAGTTGGAAAAATTCAAGTCTGAAATTCCTGTATTTGTGGCAAGAAAACGAACAGACAAGTAAACCTAATATCTGATGTCTGAATATTTTTTGGGGTAAAAATACAAGACAAAATAACTCTGAAACCGTTAACATTCAGATAGGCCCTTTTACTATTATCTGAGTCATAGTCAGACCCCTACTCATGGTTTCCATTTGGACAATCGCTAACTAGGACTGTACAAGCTTGGAGAGTCCCTCCCGCAATATTTTGTGATAAGTATTCGTCGAGACGAGAGGATGCATTTAGATTTAGAGCCGTTGCTTAGCTTCTTCATGCATGTTATAACTTGCGTGCAGGTATGACATCACAACCAATCGCAGGCAACCTGCAACTTGCATACAAGTTTTTCTTTCTGCTAATCGAGTTGCGCGCTACCTGCACGCAAGATCTCGCATAAACGTGGCTTAAATATATGCATAAAAATTATAGAATTGTTGCGAATTTTGTAAATGTGTGAAAATGTATAAATGTACAGTCAGTTCGTTTGGAGGGAGGGGCCGGTGCTAGAGGGGCGTGTATGATGTCGATTATTAAATGAAATAAACATATTATAACATTACTAAGGTGGTTTCATTGATGGTATTATAACCCAGTCCCATGAAATCTAAAGTTTCCGTATTCCGGTCAGTCAGCCCTCAAGGTTATGAGCGCATTGAAAACCCTCTAGTAACTTTACAGTGAGGTGAAATGTCAATGTAAGGTGACTATCAGGAGCATATTGTCTCTATAGATTAAGTTCTAATAGTTTTTCAGTTAACGATTGCAGTCGCCACTTCGCCAGTAGGAAACTGACGAAATTACTGAAACCAAAAAGTGATTCGTCCCGCAATAGATCAATTGTGATACCCTATAGAAATATTAGGGTTTTGTATTTGAAAGTAAAGGACAATATTGTGAATAAATATTTAATTTATACATAATATTAGCTGCAACAACGCGCCCGATCGCGCCCCGTCGTCAACATCATCGTCTTTTAATAATTAATTCGTAACAGTAACAATTTCGCCTACACTGGGATAACAAAACTTGAAGATAAAATGAAAACAATTTTGAATACATTGCACTTCGAACTAGAGTAGAATACAGCATTAACCGCCAGTTGCACGAAACATCCTTTAAGTCAAGTGTTCATTAAAATAATGAGGTAGCTCTAGCTAGACATGACGAGAGTTAACATTTAGGACGTTTCATGCAACTCACAGTAAATCATGATTTCCATACATTTACGTTCAAAGTCATACAACCAGCAACTCCAGTATTGGAGCTAGGTCCCATCTCATCAGAATATAATAGGTCTTGGTGCGAGGAACAAAATATTTAAAAAAAATATTTTAAGTCGATTAAAACTTTGCTGGAATTGTAGCCCTAGATCTATAGATCTGTTACTGTATACAGTAACAGATTATTTAGAAATAGAAGGCTGTTTTAATAGGTTTTAAATTATAGTTTTAGTTTTAAGCAGATCCAAATTAAGACCCAAACTCACTCAGTAAAACTAGCATATTTCCTTTCTTTCCTCGCATCAAAATCTACGAAAAATCACTAAAAATGAGAAATATTGGATAATCTTTCTGAATATGTCATCGACGTATTGAGACGCCCTGAACTTCAAATCTAGAAAAATGTAAAAAAAAATCGTCAATGATGTCGCAAACCTTCCCACTTTTCTAGATTTGAATTCCCTCTTCGCATGACATATATTATTTCTTACAGCTTGAACTTGTTTTCATTTATTAGTGTCGTACGGTACGGTGCGGCGCTCAACGTCGCTATTTATTATAATATCATGTACAGTATAATAATATTATATTTATAATGTTCGCGTGCTACCGACGCGCACTGCGCATGCGTCACATAGCATAGACTAGAGTGAGAAATGCATCAGTTCGATTTGACTAAGCGAGCTCGCTGTTCAGTCCAAAAATTAAAAAAGTCATAAAAGATAGTTTACAAGGTAACAAGAATAAAAACGGATGATATCTGAGTTCTCTTCCACTCAAATAATTCGTAAACAGGTAAACAACATATTGGTGTAGATTCTAGAGTGGTACAGTGGTCCACATATCACCCTTTGTAACTTTGTCGTTTTAGCTTATTTGACACTTTCATACGAATGTCAATAAATCATAACAAAATATTATTGCGACAGGGTTCCATAGAGTATAGCTTGATGTGTCTCCCACTGTACAACTCGAACTAAACCTGTCAGCTACTTTTATACAACTACATATTGTACCGTCAACCACAGGTCAATCTACCCCAAACGTCATGTTTGAGAATCTGAAATATACCATATTATTGTGAAGGCATACAGTTGAGATTTAATCGAAAGTTTTTGACAAATGGTGTACTACTGTACAAGTTTATGTAAGATTGATGGCCAATTGTAAGAAGCTTCCATAAAATTCTCGATACCTTAAATATAGTGACATCACCATGTTCTAAGCGAGGTAGAATTCTTAGGATGTTTCTTGCAACTGACGATCAGATTTACCACTGTCTCTTTTGAAATGCATCTAAGGCCTAATAGAAACTAATTTTAACGAATTGGAACTTAAAACAATCTTATTCACCCTGAAGTTTTTAAACTAAAATTAATTTTGACTCATTATTTACAAATAAGATAATAAAAACGACTGAATGCGCAGTGCGGATCGGCTATTAAAAGTTATGTTACAATTTATTATTTCACAACAATAATAACATAATAATAATTAATAATAAACGCTATTTTTAAAATAATTCGTTCAGTCTTCGCAGCCCGCTTCCAGGCGACATCTCAGTTGACTCGAACCGACAGGTTACATGAAGTAGCAAGAAACGTCTTTAATGTTAAGACTTCCTTAAGTCTCGTATCATCTCTATCTAGAGATATGGCGTAGAAAGGGATAGCAAGTATTTTAATGAAGGCTTAACTTTAAGGACCTTTAGTGAAACTGACGGTAAGTGCTGTATTATTTTTTAAATATCGGTAAACATGCATAGTACTATATTTCTCTCGCAAAGTAGCAAAGCTTGCATTGCTGTGTTTCGATTTGAAGGGTAAGATAGCCAGCGTAATTACCGGCACATAATGCACTCCATAAGTCCTCAGGGTTAGCAGAGCATTGAAAACCCAATAAATATTATAGCAAGATTGTCTATGGGTGACGGTGACCACTTACCATCAGCTGGCCCGTTTGCTCGTCTGCTCTCCTTATAGGTACAATATAAAAGTCGTCAACTGAGATGTCATCTAAAACTCTCGCCATCTCGAGCTGTCAAAGTATTCAGTTCGTCTAGCACGCTGTACTAAAAGAGAACGTTCTAAAACAAACAGTTCCATACAAACAAACAACATTGGCCTGTGCGCCGTCACCTGTAGGTTTAGAAATGGATTCCTAATTACAATGGCGTGAAATTTATCGTCCTGTGGTTTATTTACTATGTGCCTGTTTCGCGCTCGAGGGAGACATTCAGCGTTTTAAGACGAGTTTTCAAGCCAAGATTTTGTAATTCTCGCTATGTAGATTGCCCGCTAGATAATGAAATGGAAACCGCGTCTGCCAGTTGGTGCAAGCGATGTGTGCATCTCCCCATATATTAGTCGGGCATTGCAATGTCAAATGTATAGAACTATACGCGCATTCGTATTTATGAAAGACTTACGTACATTTACCGACTGCTCAACGGTGAAGGAAAATATCGTGAGGAAAACTGCACACTGGGATTAACCAGTGTGTGTGTGTGTATGTGTGTGTGTGTGTGTGTGTGTGTGTGTGTGTGTGTGTGTGTGTGTGTGTGTGTGTTTGTGTGTGTGTGTGTGCGTGCGTGCGTGTGTGTGTGTGTGTGTGTGTGTGCACAAAAGATCCTCAAGGGTCGAAGTGTCGCTGGGTTATTCCCGGCATCATTTTTTTATCATACGATAAAATACGCGCATTTGCACAAATCTTTTGGCTCGCTGTCAGTGCTCACGCAATTGTCCTAGAGGAGATGGCGTTACTAAAGTAAAAAGTTTCGTACAAATAAATCAGGCAGTCACAAATAAAATCTTTTTGTCAAAAAAATTAGTTACGAAATTCCGAAAGATATTGAACAAATCGCATAATATTTTTGCTGTGATTTGTAAAAGACAACTACAGTAATTCAGTTCACACTACCTTATCCAACACATCAGGCTAAACCCTTTGATACTTTGTCGTTTTAAATAATTTGACATATTCATACGAATGTCAAGGAATCGTATCGTAATTTATCTTGTACTGAATGTCTCCCGAACATCGGACCCTTGGCAGCGTACACTAACTTGGTACCAATTCTCGTGACTGTATGTACACAACACACAAACGCTCGCACCTTCTATATACACAAAGGTATTAATTACATTACATTATATTACAGACGTAAGGAATGGATTGGTCGCTTCGTCTATCGATGTGGAACATTCGCTACTGTGGCGTCGATTCCCGGGTGTCACTCGCTAATCGAAACGTCTCGCTTACTCTTACACAATCTAGCGTACGAGTGACGGACAGCATGTAAGTTTCATTTAGGGTTAGCGGTCGACATCGGAATTGACACCAGTTCCTTGCTATTTAAACATTATTTATATTTATTTAATATACATCGCTGATATCCGTTCTAACGTAAAGCGAATATGTACAAATAATTATTTGAAACACCGTAAGTAATGTATAGTAAAATTAATACACAAACTTTATGAAATAAATTCGCTAGTTGTAAACGTGTAAATAACTCCGTTTAAAAGTTCAAATATCTCTAAAATTTTATTAAAACTTTAAAAACAAATTAATTAAACAATTTCATTTCGTTTTCACTGCTGTCAGAACGGACACCGCACCTGAATGACTTAATTATTATATTTATTTATAATTATTTACATATATAATCAGGTATTTAGTATATTATTTATTTATATTATTATAAAGTAAGAGAACACGTCTGTCCACGTGTCTATAGGCTCGGTTTCGACCAGAATCTCATGGACATTATGCAAATTGAGAAGGTCATAGGGGCTTGAATCCAGAGCCTTTAAACATTATAAGTGTTGGCTCAATAGGGATTGTACCCAGTTGTTGTTTGTTTGTTTATCGTATGATTAGTGGCCATTACCTATTGTTATAATAATCGAAGTGTTATAATTATAATGGAATAAAATGCCATGTTGTTGTTGACCTCGATTTGACGTTATTTTCGTGGACAAAATATTGATGCGATTTGAACATCTGACTTTACATGAGATTCCGGTTTTAAAAGTGCGGTACTTTTAGTAAATTCTATTTTTTACACACAGGGTGCGCTGTAGACAGTGGACTCACACCGCCACACGCTGTGCGCGACCATACAACTCTCATACAATCACACACGCTGAGATCAGCGCGACTCTGCGCGCGCTACAATTTAGAATTTGTTTCACTCGCCATACATATCACTTGCCTCTTCAACGGCCCACTATGCTTCAAAACGGCTCTTGCGCTGTGTAACAGTTCATTAGACTTCTTAACTATTTATCTTGTTCTTAACGGTCAGTAGAGCTTCTTAACGGTCCATAGCGCTTTAGTATAACGGCCCGTCGGGGTTTTAAGAGCCGTAGCTCAATTCTCAATATCCGGCTACGCTCAACAACGGTCCGTAGTGCTTCCCGACGGCCCACTGAGCTTTCCAACGGCCCACTGAGCTCTCAAACGGCTCTAGCGCTGTGTAACGGTCCGTCGGGCTTCCTAGCGGTTCATCGTGCTATTTAACAGCTCTTAGCTCTTCTAAACGGGCCGTATCGCTTCTAAACGGTTCGTAGTGCTTCTCAACGGCCCGCTGTGCTCTCCAACGGTTCTTGGGCTCTGTAACGTTCCGTCGGGCTCAACGGTTCAACGGCCCGTAGCGAGGTGCCTCACGCGTAGTTACTGGGGCTCGGCCCGCGGCTGCCGGAGCCCGAACTGCCGTACGTCTCCAGTCTGAGGGCATAACACGACTTAAGTTTATTTTCCACTAGCTGTTACCAGATAAGATAGATAGATTGAAACACTTTATTGCACATAAATACAGGAAAAGTACAAACTACAGGAATAGTAGCACTATATGTACAAAGGCGGCCTTATCGCTTAAAGCGATCTCTTCCAGGCAACCTCTGAAGTTAAGTGGACATTAAAGAGATTAGCGACAGTGTAGTGTGAAGATATGAAATAGGTACACAGTACACAGATTAGCATTCGTTGCAACATTACTACCAGCGTCCAGTCGTGAGATTCCACTTCATTGTTACAAATATTCACTAGTGAAGCAAATGTCAACCGATGGGATTCCAACCCGCACTTCCAACGCAAGTTCCACAATCTATTAAAAAGAGAACTAAGAGTAGCTAACTCGGGGTATATTACGCGCAACCCAAAATGCGAGCATTTACAGATAATAATTTAAGGTAATCTGCGCCAGTGGCTGAACAGTACCCGATCATTATTCAGAGCTGTTATTTTGTTCTGTGGTGAGGCTGCCTTTCCACCAAAGCTGTGCGAGGAAAAACTCCACCAATAGGATTGCTTCACTTTACTCGTGACGTGATAATGAAGTGGTCCTATTGGTGGATTCAGCAGGAAATGGAGCAGACGAGCAAACGGGCCACCTGGCGGTAAGTGGTCACCGTAGCACATAGACATATCACCTCACTAATGTTCTTATGAGGGTTTTCGATGCGCTGCGACTTAGGACTGTTTGAGGACTACGCTGGCTCAGTTACCTTTCAAACCGAAACACAGCAATTCAAACATTGCTGCTTTATTTTACATTTATGCGGAATAATAACGTAAATATTTTAGTCTTAAGTAAAATTGCATAAACCCATAAGCATGTAACAATTAATTGTCATGTACCTGCAGTTGAGCAATAAATGTTAGATTGATTGATATGGCAGAAATAGGTAAGAGGTACCAACTCAGGCGATCCTACATTAGGATCTACCACCTGTTCCTCGCACAGCCTTGGTGGAAAGGCACCTTAAATTGCTACCTTACTGTCAGAGTTCAGGCCGCCTGGAGGCCTCTGACATGACTTAAGCCGTACCTGTAGTCGTGGTGCCTGTAGAGCCCGTACTCGCGACGTAGCCGGCGCGGGCTCGGGCTCGGCGACGGGCTCGGGCTGCGGCTGTGACCCGCCTGATGCCCCGTGTGACCCGCCGAGTGTCCTGCAGGGTGACCCGGCAGACGGACCTCCGCGCTGCCCAACCGCCGGACTGTTGGAATCAACGACGCTTTATCCAGTGGCGATAGGGATATTCTACATCCGTCCCATACACGGAAAAAAATGTGCTAACGATGATGAGACATGTTAATAGTTACCGGGTGTGTGCACCGCGTTGTGCCTGCTGACGTGCGCAGCCGGCTCCAGTGCGCCCGGCGAGCTGCGCGCGCGCGCCCCGCCTGCGACACAAGGGATTGAGGGTTAGGGCTGGGTTACATTACACCACATGCCCTGGCGGCTACCCAGCGTGTACAAGACGCAATGTATAACTGGCGATATATGTATTACCAGGTGTGTTGGACCCAGTGTTGCTAGCGCTGGTATTATGCACGGGGGCGCGGTAGCAGGGTGGTAGCGTGCTGGTGTTGCCAGCGTGTGAGCCGCTGGGTGGCCGGCAGCGAGCGCCGGGGTTGCCAGGTGGTTGGGGGCTGCCAGCGTTGTGGAATACGGAGTACGCCGCTGAAACATAACGTGATTTTTGGTGCAGTCCATTTTTTAGAAGACGGAAACGTAATATTTTGTATGAAATTACGATCTTCTTAGTCGTATTTCTGATTACTGAGGGCCGTGATCTTTCTAAGGAATTAACCACATAGAACGACTCTCTTGGCAGATTTTTAATGGGGTGATTTGTACTTCACACACTGGTTATCTCAGTGTGCAAGTTTCCTCACAATGTTTTCCTTAACCGTCAGAGCAGTTCGATAAAAAAAATTCAAAAACCCCAAAACTCATTGGTGTGGCACGGTTTTGAACCCGGATCTCCCGCTTGGGACTTTGATATCCTAGCCACTACGCCACCTTGCTACGCTTTTTCTAATATATGTCGTATATGGTTAGATAAAACAATATTAATTTTAAGACGACAGGAAGAATATACTTACAACTTATAGGTTCAGCCTAGTTGCCGCGCCGCGCTTTATTATTGTTATTAAACTATTACACTACGCCATTACACTACTACATTACTTACTATATTATTACACTACGCCGCGTGCAGTCTGACTGAATGAGAAAGTCAACTGATTCAGTCAAGTGTAATAGCTTTCAGTACGGTCAGTAGTAAGAGCTGTCTAAATCGTCGATTAAATCGTACTGCAGTCTGCATGTAGCATAGTGTAACAAGGGCATTAGGTAGCCCGCTCCATTGGCTTCACTCTATGAGGCCCGCCCTCGCCCGCGCCCACCCGCTTCCCTCCCCCGCACGTCTGTCTCCACCCAAGGCGCGGCATCCGTGGTCAAGCTATAGTGAGAATGGTCCCCTGTGAAAGAAGCACCAAGGACCGACACAAATGTAAGCACTACTCACCGCGCATGACAGAGAGATCTAGCGCGGCGCGCAGCTCGTCGTCGTCGAAGCGTGCGCGCGCGCAGGATAGTGCTGCCGCCGCCTGCGCCTGCGCTTGTACCGCCGACACCTGGGGGCATCACCACAGATTACCATTTTTACAAAATCTGTTAATACAGTCAATCAATCAATCAATCAAATTTTTTTATTGTAAGTAACTCCAGAAGTTAGGGAACAGGTGGTAGACCCTGATGTGCAGGATCGCCTAGGTTGGTACAACCCTCTTACCTATTTCTGCCGCAAAACAGCTATGTTTGCATTGCTGAGTTTCGGTTTGAAGGGTAAGAGAGCCAGCGTAATTACCGGCACATGAGACACTCCAAGTCCTCAAGGTTGGCAGAGCATCAAATCTATAGTGTGGTGAGATGTCTATGGGTGACCGTGACCACTTACCAGTGACCGATTTGTTTGTCTGCTCGGACATAAAGGACATAAAACTATTTTATGTTTTATGACATAAAACTAATTTTAGATCCTTCTTTAGTATGTAAGTTGATTGATGCAATAATTTTTTTAAAGGTTAATACCGTATTGTGCTAGTGGCGCCTCTAGTGGTAAAATATTGCAGGCTTGCTATTCAGGAGAAATGAATTTGTTTAGCTAGTTTCGCTAAGTATTGATTCTTATAATATTTCTGCGTGTTCACCTGCGCGTGCGCGTGGGCGTGCCCGTGAGGGTGCGCGTGCGCCGTGTCCCTCGTCTGTCGCGAGCCGAGCGCCGCGCGCTGCGCCCGCGAGCCTGAAGGAGGAATGATGACGTCAGTACCACGGACAGAAAACAGTTGCACTCCGTGAGCTCCTACAATTCGCGTATCGGGTAAAATCGCTGTGTCTTAAGGCGCAGTTACATATAGTCGTTGACCGCTTCGACGACCGGGTTGCGGTGGACAATCTACGGTCACCGATCGCCTTTGTTTACATTTGGCTGTTGGCCGTCCAACGTTATTCTCTCGATGACACCCTAGTGACACTTTGGTCGTTCGCCGAATGCGGCCGATGATTGGTAATTCACTTATAAGCGGTGGCCGCCTACTGTGACAGCCCAGACTGTTGGTCAACGATTATAATGTAACCGCGGTTTTATTTTGGTCAAATACCAGACAGAACCGATACCGTTATTTAAACAAACATTTTTATTGTAAAATCAACCTTATCAGATTGACACGCATGAGGTGTAGGGGGCAACTCGCCCCTAAGCTGCGGCCCAGTTTACACTCGCAGACATTAGTAGTTAGTGGTAAAGTGGGCTCCATGATTGGGCACGATTACTCCTAAAATAATTGAAGTGCAAACTCGTCCAGAGCAGGATATGGACCGGGATCGGGACCGGGACTGGAATGGCGTGAATGACCCGAATGTCCTTAATTGCACGACTCGAATTGCCCAAATGACCGCAATGGCCGGAATGACCGCCCTAATGGCCGGAATGGCTTAATGACCGGAATGTCCCTATTATTAATTGCCCGTGAATTTGGGACATTCCGGCCATTCCGACTATTGCTATTATTAGCAATAGTCGGAATGGCCGGAATGTCCCAAATTCACGGGCAATTCGGGCAATTTCGGTCCCGGTCCGGACGAGTTACGGCCTACTTTACCCCCTACTAATTTCTGAGAGTGTTGACTGGGCCGCGCCCAGGGGCGAGCTGCGCCCTACATCCCCTGTCACAGGGTAGAACGGACCACTAATGATGACCGTGTGTCCTTACCGGGTCTGGGCGTGTGTGTAGCGCCGTCGCCCAGGTCTAGCTGCAACACGCCGCCCGCCGCGTACTCTGAGGACAAACATAGCAATGGATATAGACGAGTGGACGGAACATCAGCGTTAATAGTGCGCGGCAGGAGGACAGCGGACAGTGCCCCTTGTCTGTAATGTGTGCTCACCGGGGCGCAGCGCGGCGTGCGGCCGGAAGTAGTCCCGCGCGGTCAGCAGGTGCGTGTTGGCGTTGGGCGCCATGGCCACGTCGGGCACGGCCGCTGATAGCGCCCCTCCCGGCGTCGCCCCGGGGCCGCAGGGGGCGCCAGACCGCGACGCCCGGGGCGCCTCGCCGCCGCACTCGTCCCACACTTGTCTGTAATGTCAACACGTTACTATATAGAATTAGATATAGGCAGGAAACGACAGCGGGTGATGAGAGGCCGCTGCATAGAAACAGAGTAAAATACAAGAGACTAGGTTGCCCTTTTGCTCAGTTTGGACAGAGAATGTCACACTCACACGGACTCTGCGTACAGGACGACCTTAAGTTAAAAGGAACTCAGGCGCGAAATACACGCGCTGTGGCGTGATCGAGTGGTAAGTATAATTTATTGTACTTTCAATAAACGAAATACATTCCAGAGTCCATTAAAGAAATATTTTTCACAAGGCTGTTTCTTTTAAACTGGGAATTATAACTTCCCTAGCGCTACGGTCGAGTGACGTAATCAATATCGCGGACGCCCGGAGCGAACCTTCTGTGTATCTATTCTGTGACACTGGACTCTGAAAGGGTCTGTGAATTTTGAGCAACCGAGAAACTCGATGTGAACGCCAACGGTGGCGCTCCACTCGGACAGTACGCGCCGGGCCTCACCTGTGCGTTCCGTCTGCGGCGCGCGGCTCACGGCGACACGCGCCCACCCGAGGCGGACCGCTTTCTGCGGGGGTAATTATAAACTTTTACTTACAATACATTACACAAATATCCTACAGAAAAAAAGCTGCCAGGCAGAAGGGATCTGCCGAAACATGGAATCTATTCTGCAACTCCAACGCGAAGAGCCGCCAGTTTTCTCGTAATTGTTCGATTGCTGCGATTTTTGTCGCAAACGATAAAAGCGGGGAAACAATGTTTCAGTTATTGTTAGAACGGCGCCGAATGACTATCCAATTTACAACTTCCATTTTTAAAGGTTTCATAGTTCAAGAGCTTGTGGTATGCTGAAAGTACACATTTTGTCACGCCTCGACGCAAGTTCACTCACATACTCACTTTCGTTCTCACTTTTCTTATTCTTATACAAAGCGAGTGTGTAAGACATGAAATAGATTCCATGTCAAAAAAACATTTCAACAAACATTTATACCGGGCGACCTTTCTTCAGTGATAAGCATGCATAGTAACGCTGGTATACACCTTTTCAAGTTGCAAGGACAATAGTGTATACCGGTAGGACAGTAGCGAATAAATTTGGCTTGCAAGCTGCCTTAAAATTTTGTTTGACTTTTTGACACTGGCCAGGCACTCGCCACTGTCCTCTTGAATACCAGCCCAAGAGCAAGTTCGGATTCGCCAGCAACATCCGAGCGTGTGCTAGAAACTGAAAGGGGTTGCCGTCGTCGGTTCGTTGAGGAGGATTTGTAGTAGTTAAGTGTGAGGGTGTAATTCAACACAACAAAACCTTAACGCGTTCTAATAGGCGACTAGCGCCACCTATCGACGGATATGGTCAAACACTGACCGAGCGGGATGTGTAGTGACGTAGCAGAGCGCAGGCTGCCCGCCGACGAGCAGCGCGCTGCGCCCACTCCCACTCTGAAACAACACGTTTGTATAATGCATACTGTGAAGCCACGGTCTTGATGAGCTTGAAGAAACTCCAAATAACTTACACGACGTTTTAATAACAATAAATGAACTAAAAGTATTATCAATTCCAAAAATGACAAGAGCCCTTGACATCAGAGCTTGTCAAAAATACCCTTTAATAATAATACAGTGTGGTGAGGTGTCTATTGGCGACGGTGACCATCGCGCGGCCCGTTTACTCGTCTGCTCTCCCTATTAAATAAAAAACACAGTACCTGCAGCAGTCGCTGGTGAGATCCGCGTCTGCCCACTGCCCGGGCCGCCTGTCCGCCCGCGGCGACGGCGACGCGGATGGTGACCGCCACTCGCTGCCTCGGTCACCGTCCGTACTGTCCGCCTCGCTCAGTAACAGTTCTGCGCATGCATCCGGCAGGGACATCTCGCGGACGGCGCGCAAGGCAATCTGGGTACAAAACATTAAGCACAGGTCAGACGGAGAGGGCTGAAAACCAGTGTCAACAATAGCCTTCCTTCATGGAGTCTCTGTTGATTGACTGAGCAGGTGCTCAGTCAATCAACAGTCATAAGATTTGATTTGTGTGGGGCAATAAAGCATCTTTATCTTATCTTACAATGTGTCAGCACACGGAACATCAACGTAAGCCTAGCGACACACTATGCTGAAATTACGCTGTCTGTGACTAACTAGATATAAAAATACCATCCTGATCACGGCACGAACTATAAATAACACTGCAATAACTATAGTACGCGACACCCCGGAATGCGGGTTTATAGTACCGTACTAGAAACCCGCATACTTACATGTTGGTGATCCTTTATGCTGAATTTACTTGGTCATTTTCTACTGATATTTCGTCTCAAATAAATCAAACGTACATCGAGAACAAAAAACTGGAATTTTGTGTATATCCACAATTCCTCCTCATAGTTAGTTTACAATTGACGCCGCGACCAGGATTTCTTTTTATGTTTGAACTAGATCTGCGTTTGACCAAGATGTCACCAGATGGTAAGAGACGATGAGGTCGAGGATGGAGCACGCGGACCAGCGAAATATTATACCCTAGAAATGTAATAGACGCACCCGAGTGGCGCCATAAAATGTGTATTCAGGTGGGCGGGGCTTAAAGCGGAGTGCGAGCGGCGAGTCAATCGCGCCTTGCGTTTGACTTCGAATTTTTAAATCGATCTGTGCATCATACGATCCTATGTGAGAGTTACGTAGACGGATATTCGCATTTGTGACATCGCCGTAAGATCTATTTTTGTTAAAATAGTAATTATTATGATAATTATATAGTTTATCATTTTAAATCATCTTTATCATTATCATATCATCCAACACGTCCTATATACTCTTACAATACACATCTGAGGAAGATGAGATGAGGAAGGTTACCCGAATACAAAAATAACAAAATAGTTCGTTATTATTATTATTATTTGCAGGCACAGTGGGTCATGGAAGTTAGATGATTTATTACAACTTTTATTGAGACTTGTTGGGACAAAAGTTAAATATTTATGAGAGATTTAATGATGATTTTTTCACCGACCTGTCTGTACACAGTGAGCCAGTCCGTAGAATGGAGCGCTAAAGCCCTGGCGGCGGGCGGCGCGGCGCGCAGCTCTCTCGCTCGCTCCCGCAGCGCGGCTAGTACGCGAGGAGAGACGCACGCACTCTCCGTGTTGCTGCTTGCTGATGACTCCGCCGTTGAACCGTTGCGGGCTGCCGCCACCTGAGAAGACAACAGTTTAGTCTCTTGGTATAACACATGGGCGGAGCGTCGTTCATGAATGCATGAACTCATGGTTCATAGTTGTACGCCTTCTAAATAGACTAGATACTGTGATATACCCAACTGTATATCAGTAAGGTTAAGGTAAGGACTGGCTGAAAATCAGAACTAAGCATTAGCTGAGCCAGATGCCCATTTCCAAATGTGTAATTATTAGTATAATCAAGTGAACCGAATGTTTTTTTGTTGTGGCATTTAATTTTCTTTCTTCTTTCTAAATTTAAGACATTTTAGATGTGTATTCTAAGCACCCGACACAACTGACCATGTAGAGCGTGTCCGGTATCCGATGTAAGTACCGCGCTCGCCGCAGCCGCGCCACCTCCGCCTCCGGCACCGCCTGGTCCTCCAGCAGGGCCTATAGACGACCACAGTGGGTGTTAGTGGTACATACAAAACAAATAAAATAAAAATAAAATACAAACAGTGGCGGATTGCCTAGGGCGGCCAGATATTTACGCTGCCTTTCCACCAAAGTCGTGCGAGGAAGCGAGGCGGTGAGCGAGGAAAAAATCCACCAATAGGATCACGTCATATCACATGACGATTAAAGCGGAGCGAAACTATTGCCGGCTTTTTACCTCGCTTCCTCGCACAGCTTTGGTGGAAAGGCAGCCTAAAAGGAGATTGTTCTATAATACCTTGATCTCGTCGAGGTAAGGTAGCAGGCAACGCGGCGCGCGGTACGACCCCCGCCCGAGCCACGCGTCAGCCGTAGAACCTGCCTCAGGTGGTGCGGGGGGTGCCGGTAACACGCCGCGCCGCACCAGCTGCGACCATAGACAAGTCTAGTCAAAACATTTTCATTGCAAATACCTTAAATTACGTCTTTACAAAGTCATTTTTTACTCTACCACCGGTTCTTATGGCCGGTTTACATTTGGTCAGTGGCGAGTGCAAACTGCCAGGCACTCGCCACTCGCCATTTTACTTGCACTCTCCACTTTTTGCATCATGTAACGACCGCGGCGCTTGCTAGCTCGTGATCGTAAATATGTAGTATTGGTGGAGTAGTACTCCACCAACGTAATTAGAAAATGGTATGAATGCGATCCCCTTTTCGTGTCCCGCCTCTGTTCCCGGGAATTCCCATTTCTGACTACCTGAGTCCTTGTACCGTTCGCACAGACATCCATTATGTAACGCAAATATGACTCATCGACAACTTCATAAATTTTTGTTCACTTTTGTCCATTGCCCCTAAGGTATGATATTTTATTTGTTTTAAACTCTTTGCATACTTGGTCTGGAAGTTCGACAGATGTCGTCACGTTTCTCATTTTCTAAATAAGTGACTGGAGTAGTAGTATGAGTACTGTGACTGGTCACAAGTGATACTGGTCCCGGCGCCACCTGTAACCGCCCTCACCTGCTGCAGCAGCTCGTGGTCGGGCGGCAGCAGCTCGGTGCGCACGAGCGGCGCCAGAGCCGACAACACCTCGCGCAGCGCCGCGTCGCTCACCTCCCTCCGTCGCGCACCACGCAGCGACACAGAATGCGCCGTGTGCCACACCACGTTGGGCTCTGCAACAACAAGAGAGCAAGTGATACGAGCGCAGCGAGTGTCCACAACAATAACACCGAGGGTTACACTGGCTAACTACGTGAAATGTTAAAAGAAAATTAACAAAGCACCAAGACACGGTGACTCACCCCTGTGCTCTATGGGTTGCTCCAGTGCGGCGGCGCGCTCGCCCCACCGCACCAGCGCTCTCAGCGCCTGCGCCTCGCTGGCCTGCAGGAAGGGCGAGGCCAGTGCCTCGGCCAGCGCGCCCCGGGGGAGGCGGGCCGACGCCGCGTGGGACATGATGCTCGGGAACTCGTCGCGTAGGTACCGCATAGCTTGGCTGTGGGTAGGGGGCACGGGTCAGTTACAGCTTATGACTCGTCTACACGATTGGCCATGATGGGCGATTACAGGCACTCACCGGTGCACCCACTGGCTGGCGTGCGGCGCGGAGGCCCAGCGCAGCACGTGCGGCAGGGTCTCTGCGGACAGAGCCTCCACGATGGCATCCTCGCAGCCTTGAACCACTATCGGCATCTCCAGGAACCTGTCGAAATCATAATTGAAAATACAATATTACAGATAATGCAAGGATCGTTCCAGAATAATCATAGTGGATGGATACAAGTTCGGGCACAGAATGGCGCCTTGACGGAGCCCTTTCAGGGGGCTAGGAGAGGCTGATGCTGTCTAAATTGACAATTTGACTTTTTTTTTATTCCAACAATCAACTTATATGGTCATTTTTTGATATCTCAACAGGTGTAGTGTACAGTGCGCGAGTTTTTAAAAAGGGCATCGGGTCTTGAGTTTTCGGTTGTAGATAGCGATACGGGAATGTACTAAGACTGTAGTAACCGATACCCTAATTCTGCGTCCGTCGTCTGCGTTGAATGTAAGAGTGACTGACCTGGCGATCTCGTAGAGCTGGAAGGCGTCCTCGAGCGCGGAGCCACCACCCGCGCGCGGTGATCCCGCCCCGCCCCCGCCCCGCGACACGCCGCCCCAACCCTACAGGCACACACATTGCAACGTCACTAACAGAACTAACTTCATTCATTAGCATGTTGTATATGAGACGACCCAAAGTGCGGGACACCCGATAGAGTATGATTTATTTTCTTGTTTAGGGGAAATGATGTGGTTAACGCTGGTTCCTATAACACTAACATAACCTAACCCAACACAAATATAGCAACGTCACAAAGCTAATTCAATTAGTAGTATGTAATATAGTAGGAGACCCAGGGTGCCACCCTGAGGGACACCCGATAGAATGTATGATTATCTGTTTGCGGTATAAATGTGGTTAATACTGGTTCCGAAAACACATTTACAGAAAATTATTTTCTAATATTTTTCTAAGGTTAATTTTAAGTTTAAGTTAAGGTTAAGTTAAAAAGGTTATTCTTATAAAAAATTAAGTTTCACGTTATCGAATGCCTCAGTAGAATCTGAAATTATGTAAACTAGTCATAAGTCTTACCGTATTACTACTGCCGGTACTATTAGTCGACGAGGGCGAAGAAGATCCTCTTCCTATCAAACTGAGGTCCACCTGTAGACACAACAACATACGCATGAGTAATTTCAGACAAGTACAGTGGAAGATACATCAAACCATACTCAGTGGAACTCTGTCGCAATAAGTTTTTGTTATGATTCCTTGACAATGTGTCAAATAAGTTAAAACGACAAAGTACTAAAGTCATAACGTCACAGGCGTATAGTCTATGCGTCAGTAGTACCTGGTCGGTGTACGCGGCGTGAAGCAAGGCGCGCGCGAACCTGCGCGGGAGCACCTTCTCGTCGACGCAAACGGCGCCGCTGCTGTTCCCGCCCGCGCTGCTCGTGCGTCGCGACATCACGCTCCTACATGCAACGCGACAGAGAAACATTTGAAATGAGATTCGTATACTCCGTCAACAAAAGAGTAGAAATTAAATTTCATACACCAATGTCAAATCTTAATGTCATTTCCGTACAATTTCAGTAAATGTTGCCATTACTTAATTCCTACTCTTTTTTGACGGACTGTAACGCCACCTATAGTAATTTTAATTAAAAGTAAAATATAATAAATGGACAATACGTGGTAAGGTCTGTGAGCTTTTATAAATCCATTCGGGTTTGGGGTTAAATCGGTTTCTCTCTCTCTCTCTCTCTGCTGTCATACATTCGCGTATCGCCGTCAATAAACGAATATGACCGAAGTCTCCTTTAAGAGACGATTTTTTCTCTAAGTGCTCACGGACTGTAGTATGTTGAACAGTACGGGACCCAGAGTACGGCCCTGAGGCAGAAACCCGAGTGAGAAACTAATTATTCGTTTGTTTAAGGTAGAATGACTAGTAAAAGTGGTTCAAATAATACTAATTAGAAGTTACAAAATGATTTAGCATTGTTTTTCTGCGGTTTGTACAATGTTCTCAGTAGAAACCAACATGTCCGTTCAAGGTTATTCCATCTTTTTTTCTAAATTAGTCACCTGATGGCAAGTGGTCACTGTGGTCCATAAACATCTTATCTCACTATAATGTTATCAGAGGGTTTTCAATGCGCTGCTGATCTTGAGGACTTATATGGAGAAGCGGCAGAAATAGACAAGAGGGTGGTACCAACCTAGGCGACACTACACAATAGGATCTACCATCTGTAAAACCTTCTTTGCACACTATTGATCAAAATCTTGTTATTATATCCAGAGACAGATCTTGTTATTATATGCAATGCACAGACAGACAAACAGCCACGTTACCTGAAAAAGCGCGATCGTGCGGCGAGCACCACCCGGTGGCACGGCAGCTCTAAGGCGGTACGGAACCCGTACTGCGCGCCGCACCCGCCCTCCAGCCGGAACACAAGCCGCGCATCTGCGTACTCGCCTGAGGAACCCCAATTATAGCATAATTCTCACGTCCGCAAACCCCGAGTGGGTAGACAGAGGAACCACCTTCATCATAAGTAGTTCCCACTTTTCGCCGTCTCCTTGGTGTAGAATAGTTTCCACAGATACCCTTAGTCGCCTCGTACGATACCCCAGGGAAGAGTTAGGGTAGTGCTATTCTTTATGGCCGGCACGACACGGAATCCCAATTAATACTCCATTACACATTTGTAGAATAATAATAATAAAAAATGGAATTAGTACAGATACATTTGTGATATTTGAGATAATTAACTGAAAAATTAACAGAGACGAGGAGTAGTATCAAGGATCCATTTCAGTAGCTTATCTTTAGGCAAAGATGATGACTCATTATCCTGCCTAAGGCTCAATTTACATTACCGCTGAATGGAATGGAAGAGAATTTTCGCAACGTAATTGTACATAGCATAATGAACTTTATGTCAATTGTGTAACATACAAACTAAATACGAGCCAAAAAACTCGAGAATTCCCCTAGCTACTTTTCTTTTTTGGCTCGTATTTAGTTTGTATGTTACACAATTGACATAAAGTTCATTATGCTATGTACAATTACGTTGCGAAAATTCGCTACCATTCCATTCCGCGGCAAAGTAAATTGAGCCTAAGGATCATTGATGAATTTAGGCACATGCCTGCCTAAATTGTAAAAGTCTACACAATACCACAACGTAGAAAGCATACCAAGTGTAGACAGAGAAACTACTCGCTTAGCTTGGTTATAGATATATTTGGATGTTCACCAAAGTGCGGCCATAGGCCAATATCGTCATATTAACAAAAGAACATCAGAATAATCAAGGGGAGTCAATATACTACAATATCGTCTCTCTAACAAACAGTGCAAGCCGTACCCGAGTCGAGCAGATACCGCATGTCGCGATGGAGCGCGTCGGGCGAGAACCCGAGCAGCGCACCCAGCCGGCGCACGGCCGCGCCGTCCACGCGCGCCGCGCACGCGCACTCGCCACCGGACGACCGCCACGCTGGAGACAGAATCAAAGACAATACTTTTCAATGCAAGTAAGAATTTACAAAACTTTGCGGAAATCAAAGAAGTGACATTGGCGTCGACTACGGGTGACCGCCAAACCTAAAGCTAATTGAACTGTGTCGTGCACTCATATGAGTGTTTTAGGTCGTATAAGACTGAGTGATGTTTCGATGTTTTAAATTAGCGAGTGACACGACAGAATCGATCCCATTATATTACTATCCGATGGCTATCCCTACATAAGTAGGGTAACAAATAGGTATATCTGTATGTAGCCATAGACGCGGTATCACAGCTGAATTACAAGTAATATATACTCACTAAACCCGCGTGCTCCATCACCTCATCGTCACTTACCACCAGATGAGATTGAGGTCAAACGCGGGTATAGTCGTAAATAAAAAATAAAAATACTGACAGGATTATTAATGCCACGTTCACTCGCTGTTCAACAGATGAAAATAACCGTGATAATAAACTAAAGAATATAATTTTGGACAAAACAGATAAGGAAATTTGATTTGACACGGAAATACTAGGAAAACCTAGCGTGTTAGGATTAAACACTGGTTTGATTGTTATAATCGCTAAAGGAAAGAAAAGGGCATAAGAAATGAGATAAAACTATGATAAAACCACTCACTGCCCGTGTTGTCCATGTTGATAATATCCAGATCTCCCTCGGCGCTGCCACCGCGCTCCCACTCTACAATAAACCATCGACATCATAAATAACACAAATGTTAAACACATGCAGTTCGTTTACCAGCATTGCAAATATATCGAAATTGGACAAACAAGACCCCAAACTGGATTTCATATTCTTTGCGGAAGCACTATGTGTAATCTTTTTGGTACACAAAAGCCTTTCGTATCTGAATGACCTATTAGTAAAATGTCCTACATTATGAGGTCCTAAAATCAAAGCTATTATATTAGCAAAATTAGTTGCAGTGCAGTGTAATGTGAGGTGTTAAACGTGGTGGGAGCTGTTAAATACAGGAAAGAGAAATTCCAATCAATCGATACTTTTCGCTCAGTGGCTAAGTGGCGTTTTTGCATATCAGATGATCTCCGACCAAATAAATTTTATTCTCTGCGTTTCAATTCCTAATGGAGCTCGTAGCCCCGGTTGTTGTCGTTTCAACAGTAGTCGTTAAGCCAAGTCAGAGGTCTACGAGCAGCCTGAACAACTCTGACAAATAGGGTGACCACTAACCATACAATAAATAAACAAATTCCTTAATTTCGCGCACTCGTGCCTGCTGTACCACAGTGTTGGTCATAAGGAGTAGATAGCAAGGTGTTGGTGTACTCACTGGCGCACAGGTCGCAGATGGCGCGGCAGGCGGCGCGCGCGCGGCCTCTTGCCCGGCGCGCGCAGGCCGCGGCTGACGACCCCGCGTACAGGGCGAACACGCTCGCCTCCACCTCCTCGCGGGACAGCGCCGCGCATGCGCCTTCGAGGGGCACGCGACACGACCCGCTGACAAAACATAACGTACACGGTCACTACGTAGAATTGGAAATAGAACAGGGGACAGTTTGGCCCACTCGCCACCGATTTTGATCATGTATTTGAAATCAATTCGAAAACCAGTAGAAACAAGGCAAAAAGTTCCATTAGGTGTTATAAAACATCGTCTTTCGTAACGTCCTTTGACAGTGCAATCTGAAAGAACGCGTCATTGATATCAATCGATTAATAAAGTTAAGAAAAATCGGAAACTTGGTGAAAACGTAAGTTAGGAAGGGGTAGTCAATTGTACCAAAAATTGTATGCAAACCACAAGAGCTGGCTGAATAAAAATTAGACGCGAAAAAGTAGATGCCGCATGAGGGATCTGCAAGCAAATCGAATGCTTTGCGCTGCGAGATACATTGTGGTTCTATCTATGATGATTGGTAAAGTGTGCGGGAGGCGAGTTTAGAGGGTAGGGCAGTGTAATATAGTAAAGATACATAAGAATGTGATATGACAATAAAAATCATCATTAATCGAGCAACCTGTTGTATCGTTTCTTCCGTCCCCACTATATGGCGATCCCGCCAGGACGGCGATACGGCGATACTACCAGAAGAAAAAGTATTTCTGGAGAGTTTTAAAAGTGAAAGAGTAAATAACATAATTATCACCTGGGGTACCGCTGCAGCAGGTCCCGGAAGTATGTGCAGCGGGCCGCCAGCACGGCGCGGTGCGCACGCAGGGACCAGCTACCACCGCTACCACCACCGCCGTTACCACCCACCAGCTCCACGTCGCACCACCACCTGCCACACCAGCAGGGCTATTAAGGTGCCTTTCCACCAATCGAGGAGGAATCGAGGCGGTGAGAGAGGAAAAAATTAGGATCGCTCCATTTTAATCGTCACGTGATATGACGTGGTAATGGCGCGATCCTATTGGTGGATTTTTTCCTCGTTACCGCCTCGCTGCCCGCACAGCTTTGGTAGAAAGGCAGCCTTACAGTTTTCAAAACCATCAAATGTTGAATGAATGTTTAGCGATAGATATGATGTATATCGAACAGTACCTGTCGCGACAAGCGCGCGCTAGGTCCGCGTACAGCGCGGCGGCGGGCTCGCGCGCCAGTTCGGCCTGCGTGGCCAGGTCGCGCAGCGCGGCGCCCGCCTCCAGTTCCTCGCCCAGCAGCACCACCTCCGCCAGCCGCCACGACCCTACCACGGCCCGGATGAACCGCGCGTGCTCGCATCCTGCGGACAGACAGAAGAATGACGACATTTACGAGACGGACTTCCAGAGTCCCCGAGCATGACACACACACACACACACACACACACACACACTAAACACACTCACCTAGTGTTGCAAAAAACTTGAGTCCTCAGAGTCGTATTTCTCAGGACTCGGTAGCAATTTACGACTCGACTCGGACTCGAGGACTCTAGCAATAAAATTTTAGGGAGCACTTCGTTGAGCTCGAGTCTTATTTTGTACGATCGAATCCTTTTTTACGGGGCCAGTCGCGCTCTATTCCTCTTACATTATGGGTTTTTACCGTCAATATAATTGGGGTTTGCTGGAAGAGATCTCTTTTAGAGATAAGTCACGTCATGCTTCACATATTTTTGTCTAAGTTTGTAACATATTCTGTGTGTGTACAATAATGAGTTAATAATAATAATTATCATCACTACATAGTATAAAACAAAATCCACGGCACGCCCGTCTGTCAGTCTGTCTGTAAACGGATTTACGGAGTTAAGAAAATTTTCGCGCTCGGGGTTTGTCTGAGGAATGCAGTCCTAAAAAGACTAGAGTCCTTGTCGAGACTTAAATCGACTCGACTCTAGACTCGAAGCCTAGTTAGCACGCTGAGTCCTTCTTAATCGAGCCGAGTTGGCGACTTGAAAACTCGAGTCCTTTGCATTGCAACTGTACACTCACCTCTGTCCTGGCGCGCGTCCCGCGGGCGCCGCGCGGCAGCGGCGAGCCGGCGCCGCAGAGTGCCCAGCCCCGCGCCACCCGCCTTCTTCTTGCGCTCCCTGTGAACATCACACAAATACTAGGAAATTAAAATATTATCCCACGTTCCTTAATTTGTAGCTAACCCCGATTTTCATTTCAAATTCTCCTGATAGTGAGTAACTCTGATTATCAGTCGCAGCTATGTGCCGGAGATAAGTATATCATCCATAAAAATCTGTAAAACCAAACTCGACGATTCAAGTCACATCGGACTAGCAAGTTTGATCACCTATTTAAAACCTACTCCGAAACTTACATAAAGAAATTAAAAAATTACAAAGGTGTTTTTTGTACCATTGTTTTGGCAATTTGTGGTATTGATATTGATTCTAGACAAACATGGTTGCCATTCCATTAAATATGAAGAAATCAATCGACATTTTTACAAGTACAACTGGTTTTTAGCTTGCCAGTTCATGTCCCGCGTAACATATGACACAAAATTATAAGAATACAGAATGTCCGCTCAAAATAAACGCGAGATTTTGACCCAAGCACACGCGTGCTTTACGTACAAGCAATCTCAAACTGAATCAAACGAACTCAGTCGCGAAATGTTGTCTGAAGATACATACCGTATCACGTCGGCCATGGTGGGCGGCGCGACCGGCCCTCCGCCCTCACACGCCTCGCCCTCCTGCTGACACAATGTTATACATTATTCTACGGACCTTCAGTTTTACTCCGATGTGTGTACGAGGGTGTGTCTGTGTTTGTGTACGTGACCTGGACGTGCGAGAGCGCGGCGCCCATGTCGGCCTGGCCGCCGGAGGTGCGCGCGCGCAGGCAGCACAGCAGCCGGCTCATGGGGCGCGCGCCGCCGCCATCACCGCGCCCACAGCGCCGCCACGCCCGCCGCCCGATCTGAGTTAGAATACATCTCATTGTAGAGACACACTGCCGAAATTACGCTGCCGAAGTTCAACGGCTAACGTCATTTCCGTCAGGTGTGCCGCGGGTAACTTAAAAAGCATCATGAGCGTAACCGGGCCGAACTTCCATCGCGTAATTTCGGCATAGTGTGTCGTTAGGCTAAGATCTACTAGCTAATATCATGATGAGGGATCCACACCCCTAACCCCTGTTTAAGGCTAATTAGCACATTAAAACAAGGTGTTACATTGCTTATAGTTTATTGTTCGGCCAGACTGCCATTTGGGAAAATAACATTTAATTACCCACATTTAGAATAATCAAGTTACCCACATATACTACAGTCATAAAGTGATCGTGCAAGTAAAGCCACGTTGGACGAGGTCAGAAAAAGGTTGGAGAAACACATTTTATCAAAGCTCATATGTGCTTCGGAGAGCACATTAAACAGCTATGTCAGAGCCCTATACTGGCTTGAATAACTCTGACAATAGACTGGCCACTAATCATACGATAAACAAAGCAAATATCATTATAAAAATTATATGGGGAAGAACCCGCCACCACTCACCCTCGGATTCGCCCTCCCCAATGATAACCAAATCTAGAAGGATTTAACAATCGCAAAGGATGACGAATCCAACCTGATAAGGATTGAGAGAGTGTGAAATGAATGAGACCTAAATGAATAGCAATATTCCGCTGATGAATGCGAACTTTATTTCAAATTCGACATGTGTTTTGCCTCTAAACGAGGCGTCATCAGAACAAGATAAGTGAACAGCGCTGATGCCTGATTCTATCAATTATCTTAAAGCAAATATCATAGTGCTGACTGTACGCTTAGAAAGTGGGAAGACATGCAACAGTGAGCAAATTGACTTGCTATCACCAGAAACGACAACAGCAGTGGCAAAACAACTGTTGACAAATGAGACTGTAAAATTTCTAAAAGTAAAACATAAATGTTAGGACTG
Organism: Hofmannophila pseudospretella; assembly: GCA_947369225.1. Classification (NCBI taxonomy): domain Eukaryota; kingdom Metazoa; phylum Arthropoda; class Insecta; order Lepidoptera; family Oecophoridae; genus Hofmannophila; species Hofmannophila pseudospretella. The sequence goes on along the minus strand of OX376312.1, from coordinate 15,310,600 downwards.
CTGGCTGTCTGAAGGGCTGTGATCACGAAGTCCTGACATCCCAAACAAACTGTCTTTCTCTTCGCCCTTCAGCCAGCCACTGGCATCTACTAGACTCTAGCTAGAGTCTAGTAACTAGACAAGTGAAACTTTAACCTAATCTACAAAAAAGGTTTATTTAGCTGCCGACAATAAGAGAGTTTAAAAGGGAGCTTGATATATTTACAGTGCTATAAAACCTCAGTCAAACTCTGTTTTTCCAATAAGAAAATAGACTATAGTATCAATAAATGTGGTATACAAAATTTTCATAAAAATATGATATAACTTTTTATAATGACAAAATGACATTTATTTATTTTTTACGAATATTTATGAGGAAGGGACAACTAAATGTATCCATCCTTCTATTTAGGTACACCTGTACTCCTAGCCTAGTATGTATTAGTATGTATAGTAGTATTAAAACACATGGTAGATTCCACACAGACTTTAATAGATACATGTGACCTTAGTGAAAATAACTCAAACTCTACCTTTTTACATGAAAATAAAGTGACAATGCATGTAGCTAGGTACATTTACAGCATACACACAGCCCAACACCAATCTATCCTTGTAAAGCCCAGAACTTTTCTCAGCTTGGAAAGGAGTAAAAGCTCAAGTTCCTATCTTATCTTATGATACCCAGGGGCCAGGAATAAACCCAGCGGCACTTCGACCCTTGAGGATCTATTATGCCTACCCCATTTTACACACTGGTCATCTCAGTCTGCAGGTTTTCTCGCGATGTTTGCCTTCACCATTAGAGCAATCGGTATATGTATGTAAGTCTTCCAATAATATGAAAATCTCATTGGTACATGGCACTGCATGGGTTCGAACCCAGACCTTTCGCATGGGAGTCCGGTGTCCTAGCCACTGTGCCACTGACGCTGAAGTCCTATACATAGTACTAATTCCTAAGAACTGGTTTATATTGCAATAGCACTTACAACACTTTATTAAGATAAGAAATTTGTCAACTACATCATTGAATAATTAGTCAACTGAATTCAATCTAGTGTAATAAGTGCTTATAGCAAATCCACTATTGTATGTACATGCAGCGGTACAGCCTGCATACATGCAAGTGCCTATCACCCACAGAGGGTGCCCCACTTCAGTCAGTACATACATACAGGGTATGTTATGTATGTACAGCACCTTTAGGAATTGGGGTAAGTCACACTTTTGAAAGTGAAGGTTTTCGGGGGCGCGGTTTCAGGCGCGGGGCGCGCGGGGGGCGGGAGGGGGTGACGTCACCGTGCGCGCGCATCTGACCTGAGAGGAGTGACCTACATTCCGGTTTGCGACATTTTATACCTATTGCTGCAAATGTCAACACGGCTCGAGCGCGGCCGTTGGGCAACGGTGACCCACAAACCGAGTTACTGGCCTTTCGAGATCATTTCAACGTATTCTTGAAAGATTCTCCCAACTTTTTGCAGTGGGAAGAAAGACCATTTAACATCGATTCCAAATGGAATTCTCATGACTTTTTCATTCGAATCAGATGTAAAGACACCACTTACCGACGACAACTGGCATCACAGTAGACTAATCCGTATGATTTCGCCGTGTTTCACAGAAACATTTCGATCTTTCGGCAGAGCACCGCCATTATCAACAAAATTATGTCGCTATGACAAACTCGATTTCACAGATCACAAACCATTCATTCCGTTGATAAACACATGAAAAACACTTAAAACTACAATCTAAACATATTTTTACACAAATAAGTCACGAATACAAGCTCGTAGTGTGAAAAAACTGAAAATTTTGGGAAGGAGAGCGACCCGCTATACCATCCCGTTCTTCGCGATTCCGTCACTATTGCCAACCGTACGAAAAATAAATAAATAGAAGACGTACCAACTTGACCAACTTGATTCGTTCGAAAACTTTTAGAGATGTTGAATATTTTTAAAGATGTGCGCACATTGCTACAGACTTTGTAGCGTATCATCCAACGATTACCATCGGTCATCCATCAACTTCCAACGTCCACGCTCAATACAGCATCGCTGATTGCCACTACCTACACTCGCCGCAAATGATCGCGGCAGTGTATGCGCAACTTTACAAATAATCTAACATAAAGTTGTCGTTGGTATTTTAACCCTTAATAACGCCGTGGGTAATTATTTCCCAACATACCCTGCCTTATAAATTCACATTTTATTTTTAAACGGTTATCTATACCTTGGAATTGTATTGCCTCCTAATATATATTTATATTTCATTTATGGCAACACTTATTCATATTATGTCACCTGTCAACGGTAATCAAACGTCAAAGTGAATTGTGTGTATCCGTCATACATTTTGGAGCAAAGTTTTGTAGTTATTTAATTCCTCACACTCAGGAAAAATCTTGTCAATACTATTTTGTTATTATATTACATATCTAGAACATTTCATCGATGCTCAGGTTTACAAAAAAATGTAAAAGCTGTAGTTTTTGTATTATTTTCTCATTCAAACTTGGTGGGTAATTATTTACTTCTGTCCATTTAGGAAACTACAAGTGGGAAACTATTTACCTCTATCCGTATGGATATTATTGTTTTATTGAAATCAAACTTTGTAAATATAATGAGATGATACATATCAACGTCTAAAATGGGTACATATTTGACGAGTAAACTCCAAATTTGACAAAATAGAGTGATTAGTTTCTCTCGTTTATATAAAATCTAGGAGTAAACCCGGAGGATACAATTAGTCAGATGTGAAATTATGTCCCATCAATACCCTAAAGGAAAAAAAAATTTCCCACTTAAAAAAATTAATGAATGAATACTCTTTATTGCACAAAATTAGTGTGATACAATGCGTACAAAACAATTAATACAATCTAGGCGGTCTTATCGCTAAAAGCGATCTCGATCCTAAACGGATACAGGTAAATAATTTCCCACCATTAAAGAACCACTTAATTCTATTTTTTTTAAACTTTTATACTTAGACTTTTATACAATCTACCCTTCATTCGGAACTCAACTCGATTTTTTTAATCCATAAACAAACTTTCGGGCCTTGGGGTTAGAACATTTTGAGTTTTCAAATATTTTGTTTTCATTTAAATTTCCTAGCAAAATAAGAAAAAATAAACATTCAGCAAGGGGAAAAAAACTCAGAAGAAATCCAAAAAAGAAAAACTTGGAAAAATCACGGTAAAATATTTTCAATTTCAGAATGATTGCAACGTTTTTTATTGGTCATTTTAATATTTACAAAAAATATGATTGGATATTAGATTTGACAGTTTTTAAATTAACCAATAGGAAGCATCACTTTGCTGCACATACTTGATAGGTTGCAGCTGGTTATAGTGATGTTATACTTATCATTTTTAGCATCGTTACTAAACTACTATACATCGATAATAAAGCTGTTTAATTTATTACATTATAACAATTATATGGGCTTATCGCAGATTTTTATATTATCGATGGCAGCATAGTATAATTTTACATACTTTTACAAACCTAGGTACAAATTAAATTACCTATGTCGTCAATTCATCAATGATGGGTGTATGGGGGCGTCCATTAGTTACGTGAGGCATTTTTTAGGATTTTGTAACCCCCCCTCCCCCTCTGGCGAGATTTTGTGAGATTTTCCTCAACTCCCTCCCCCCCACTCCTAATCTCACGTGAGATTTTTTTAAATTTGTGTTTTGATTATGAACGCGTTGGAAAGACTAGTAGTTGAGATTATTACCGTTACTTAAATTCACTGTGATAAAATTAAATAATAAATACTTTAACAAAAATGAATAAAAGATTTATTCTAATTCAGTCCATGGAAAAATTACGTGATATTTTCGAAACCCCCCCAGGTGAGATTGAGTAAGATTTAGCTTGACCCCCTCCCCCCCTTGAACACCTCACGTAATTAATGGACGCCCCCTATGACATAAGGATGTTATCAATGATACCTACTAGCATTCGGTAAATATTATGCGAAAGACTTTTTCAACTTACATACCTCACATCTCACTGCACAATTTTTGAGAAATTCACCAAAAATAGAAATAAAGGCCTCCTAGAGATATCAGATGCCAAATTTCACTGTTTTACAACGTTTATCGTTCTTTTGTTTTCGCATCGATTCCATTTTGCAAATCGTATTCTGCTAACATATACATAACGTACCTATAACACATTCGCGTACATGACAAAGTGGCATACGAAAAATGTAAAGTCGTTGCAATTAGTTTTTTTTGAGTATATTTTGAGAGTATCGGTGGCCTAGTGGCTAAGACGCCGGACTCCCATGAGGGAGATCCGGGTTCGAAACCATGCAATGTCATGTACCAATGAGTTTTTCGGATTTTTTCGAAGACCTATGTACATTTACCGACTGTTCTAACGTCCATATCTGAGGAAATTAAAACTTTCCGAAGGCTTGTGAAATCCACCAAACAGCACTAGGCCCGCTCGTTGGATCATGGCCCGTATGTACAAGGGTAGGTCTGTGCTCCAACAGTGGGGATATTAATAGGCTGTATGATGAGTTTACGTTGTACTAGATTAGTTATACAAACATGGATGTAAGAGCTGCCAGATGAGACGACAAATCCATTACTTCGGACTACAGAGTCCGGTTCCAGCCCCAGTTTGATTAGCTACAACCAATCACATGCGTTGACTACCACGACGCTCATTTATTTATCCTTGTGCTATTATCACTTACAAAATAACAGCAATAGGCCTAAGGCACACGACGCACAAGGCGAATGTCGGAGTGATGGCGCGTCGCCTTACTTCAATAACAATTGAACTAAATCTTAACTACACCATAAAACGGTTTAAAATGCAATGATAATAGCAAGCGAGTCGACGCGGCGAGGCGGCGATCGGGCGGCGACTCCATGCGCCGCTGGCGCTACTGTAATGTATAAGAGCGAAACGAACTAAACGAACTTTTTTTGAACTTCAACTTTATCGATATGTAATTTTGCTTTGCAGTGCACGCACATCACTAGTCGAAAATCTGATTTGGGTGGTTGCTTTTGTTTTCGGTGAAATAAAAATTAAAAGATTGACTTCTTTAGATTCAAAATTAGATTAGTTAGTTCTCTTATTTCTTTCATTGCTGCTATGAATTAAGTTTAACTGAAAAGATTGACGTCGTGAGGTAAATATTTGAACATAAACTTCGCTCCGACTGAGAGCTCAGAATTTTATGATAATTTTATAGAAATGACACAATGGTCTATCAAAACCTTGTCCTAAGAGTATTTTCGTCGTTGATTTTTCGTTTTATCAGGCAGGATCTTCTGAATACGTCGTATTTCTAGTGATTTAATCAATTTTGCAGATCGATGTTTATGTATGTGTATCAGCTATCAGCTGACTAACCGATAGACGATAGTGAGCAGATGTTTACGCGTGTATTTAATTCAGGGCAGCGTAATGTCCTCGCTTCAGCTTTATTACGCTTGTCCACGCGTGGAAATCCAATACACCGCATTTAATGGTCCAATTTCAAAATTCCTGTTAGTGTTATGGCATTAAAACTGATATGTTACGAATCGATAGTTCTAGCGACAAACCCTCAACTCAAGCTGAGTCCACCTGACTGGTGAACACCTTAATGGAGTCTGTCCTCAAATATCTCCACCTCGTAGTCCATATGTTTTGACAGCAATGGTGATAGCAGCAGAAGAATCATTGTCTGTCTGCTGAACCTGATTTAAAGGAATATCGGTAAGGGGGCACTGAGGGAAAAAGTGTTAGGAAAATTCTGACTTGTTAAAAAATGTTAACATGTAGTTTATACAGCTAATAGGGAAGTGTGTTCTCTTACTGATGTGTTCAGAGGCAGAGTTAGGCCTCGAGAAGTGCATCCCACAATTTCATAGTAATTCCCCTAAAAAATCCCCAGAAATGCTTCTAAAAACTGGTCTTTATATAGTCTGCAACCTAGAGTAATGAATGAAATAGTAAATAAGTCCAGACAAATGTGTGTGGAACCTTTTGCAACTAGTTTATCATCAGTTCATCAGGGATTGCAGTTTGCTTTAGCATTGCAAAATTGATAGTTTGATAACTGAGTGTTTTTCAAAAAGTTGTCCCATCAGGAAATAATAATTTGATGAATGAGATTATGCCACATTGGTTATTTTACTATTGGGGTTGCTTAGGTAGGAGAATTTTCAGTAGAATTTGAATGGAGAACATAATACCAATTACACAAAAACTCAAAATGTTCAATAAATTTATTGAAATTCATTTTGAGTTATTGTGTAATTGGCATTATAAATTTTGAAAATAAGTATTGTTATAATTGTTTTGCTGTACAATAACCACTGCACTGTACAATAATAGTGTTAGTGCACTGTATAATTAAACTATTAAATTAATGCAAAATATTAGTACAACAAAATCGATGTTCTACGATTATTCTCTAGTTACAGATTTTATTGTATATCTAAATTGACCATGTACTACTTAGTTAGCTTTTTACGAAAGTGGACAACTTTTCGAAACTGGTTCGTTTCAGTTTAAAACACATTGAAAGGGTTCAATACTAAATCAAAAGATGTATTTCTTTTCTTGTAAGACTAGTGTGCATCAATGATTGCATTTTCCAGAACAATCGAATATGGAGCCGGAAGCGGGGTCTTCGCACAGCAGTCAGAGCACCCTGGCGCCGGGCAGCCCCGACGTCCTGGACCCTCACTCCCCGGTGTGTGTTTATAATCTTACCTTCATTATTGTGCAATTCCGCTCCATAAATGCAATTTATGCTCAAATATTCAGGTTCATGGTGCGTTTCCGACGTCTGAAACATTAAGGATCTGGTGATGGCCAGGAAAAATAAGCAAACTTCAATTTCACAGAATGAACATTGAAGAATTTGAAGATTATCAGCCTGCCGATGACATGGGGTCTTCTCGAACTAAAGTTGTAGCGAATCCTGAGACCTTTTAAGAGAAATAAATATTTAATGTGGTGGCCAAAAAAAAACATTTGTAGAGAGAGGGATTCTAAGACAGTCCGCGTAGGGCGAAGGCCGGAACGGCCCCCGCCTTCAGTATTCTTAGCAATGCTAGATGAAAACTGGATCAGTAGTTCTAACATCTTGGAGTATCTTGGGATAATGGAGTATGATGGGATCTCTGGAACGGTAACAGTTAGGTGGTTCGAGTTTGAGCTCAAATCTTTACGACCATCATGATGCCCTTCCCACGTTTGGAACCTTGAAGACCATGATGATGATCAGGAAAAAGTGAGGGGATCTCCACAATGGTACGTCGTCGGGGGTTAGTTAAATTTAAAAAGTCCGGCGTATAAAGAGGGACACTCGCGGACCGGAGCATACAATGAATTATGTTTAGAACATTGTTCCACTACTGATTGGGATTCGATTTCGAGGCTCCAGAGTTTCACCGATGAAATGAGTGTTAAGTCGTGTGCGTTGAGACCGCGACAGTCCCTCGCGTACTGTCCGTCGTCCACAGTACAGTACGCGGCGGATAGTACGCCGGCCGCGGACAGTCCGTCGTCTGCGTTGAGCCTGAAGAAACCCTATAAGGCATTTGCCCTACTCTAGGCATTTCTATTCTGAGAAGCTCAAAGCAGGTCGCTTGTGTAGTTGGAGGTCTGTCAAATAATTTGTCTGTTAACGAGAAAAAGTGTTCGAGAAAATTGAAATATCAAATAAAATATTACTCAAAACTGTTCTCTGCCACAAGTGTTTAATATTTATCTAGAACATCCGGTCATAGATCCTCGATAGATAAAAAGTTTGTTACGATGTCTGGTGGCTATGAAAAACCCAAATACATGCAAACAGAATTTGCTTACTATTTCCATACAAATTAGTAAAGTAAAATACACTTTATTGCACAATTATAAAATAACAAACATGAGATAGAAAAGGAAATAGTTAAATACAATTTAGGCAGCCTTATCGCTAAGAGCGATCTCTTCCAGGCAACCTCAAATAGTAGTAAGTACCTAGTATTTTACTTTACTCCATTTGACCTCCAGCTAGACCAAGAAATTGGAGATTGGCCTGCCATTCATCAATGTTCAGTTTAGTATAAAAACTCTCCTGTTAAGTGATAGACAGAATTGTAATTCCACTTCCAGATGAGCTGGCGAGATGCTGAAAACCTGCCGGACTCTGAATCATTCACTCGGCTCCCACTGGTTCGTAACAACGCGTACGATTATGCCAGCACCATCGCCGACAACACCAGCACAAATACAATCCCCACTGTCAACTATGATGCCGATGATAGCAACAGCACATTAACCGTCGCTCCGTGGTCAAACAGACAATCCAGCGAGTATTTCAACTTGCCCCCTGCTAATGACCAGTCTAACGTCCTTATATTACAGTCAGCTAACGAGGACTCGAACGATGCCACAGCACCACAAGCGAGGCAACATGGCACTGATGAAGACGATGAACCTCCAGCTAAAGTCAGAAGGCTAGGCTCAACCGAAGAAATGGACGGAGAAACCTGCCCCATATGCTTAGACTCCTGGGCGTCCACCGGAGACCACCGGCTAGTCGCTCTCAAGTGTGGTCATCTGTTCGGGGCCACGTGCGTCGAGAGATGGATGAAAGCCCACCCCATGAAGGATAGATGTTGTCCCACATGCAAGACAAAATCCTCTATGAAGGACATTCGACACATCTACGCCAGGAGACTAGTGGCCGCCGACACGTCGCAGATCACAACTCTACAGAAGCAAATTGATACGTTGCAAGCTGAGAAGAATCGCGTGGAACTGGACCTGCAGAAGTCGAGGATAGCGCACCGCGCGTGCATGTTACAGCTCGACGTTCTCAGGAACACGCTGATGAAGTCCCAGATGCCCAGGGAGCAGACCATCCGGAGGTCCTGGAGGTTCGCTCTCGAGAAGAACCTAGAAATCTCCAAAGACGGCGGCTGCAGAGTCTCTACATACAACTGCAGGACGTACGAGCTGTACGTGTCGCAGAAGAGCACTAACAACCTCTTCCCTGGATACGGGATCAGGAAAGTAAGCCTCGTGGACTACAAGCTGGGACAGTTCGTGCATTTGCATCCAAAGCCGATCAGGGATATCACATATTCCCAGCCCAGAGACCTACTGCTGAGTGTAGCACTGGATAACACAGCTAGGATCATGGAGCGGGGCATTTCAAGTGTCACGGTGAACTCTGGGATTCCGCTTTGGTCATGTTCTTGGGACTACCTCCGGAGCAACGAGTTTTACGTGGGAGGAGTGGGTGGTGTCGTGCACCAATATGATATACGGAACCCTAGCACTTTCCTACAGAGCTTGCAAGCCCCTGTGGATCTATCTCCAGTCGTATCACTCTGCTCCACAGAGCACGGACTGCTCTCCTGCCAGTTGAACTCGTGCTGGCTGTGGGTGGCCAATATGAGGCAATGTGAGCCCCGAGCACTGCCTTTAGAGGGTCCATTCATGTCCTTGTGCTATGACAACGAGTCGCATCGAGCGTTGGTTTCGTCCAGACCAGGTGCGAGATGGGGCGACCGATCAAGACTGGCTGTTTGCAAAGTAAAGGCAAGCATACCGAGCGTGGAAGTGGAGAATACCTTCGCTGGCTCGGCGAAGTCTACGCTAATGTCTCGGGCGTCGTGGGTCCGCGCCCCGGGGGCTTCCTGGGTCGCTGCCCACTCGGAGAGCGAGTCAGCGCTGTACCTTCATGGGTTAGACGGAGCGAGAACTATGTCACTGCCAGCAGCAGAGCCAGCTTTAGACGTCTGCACAGCTCAATTGAATGGAGATACATTACTGGCTGCGTTGTCGGAATCTCGGCTAAGGTTATACAAGGCAGTGCCGACCACGAGTTCATGACGGTGTGACCAGAACGAGGCTTTCAGAGACTTCTAAGTGCTTTGTGAGGACTGTGTTGGTGAAGTGGTGGTAGAATAACGGGCTGTGATGGATAGTTGGGTCGTGTCGGTGTAAATAGTGCAGTGGATGATTAATGTTCGAGTGTTTTTGAGTTACCATTTTGCTTGTGAAAAATTGGACAGTTGTAGATCAACCGAATAATGATCAGTGTGTAATAGGCAGGTTTATGAGGAGTCGTTACTGAATTCCAGAAGAGGCTTACTAATTCGGGACGATCATTCTCTTACCTATTTCTGCCGCAAAGTCGGGACGATCATTCTCTTACCTATTTCAGCGTCAAGTCAGTGTCGACCCGGTCTCTAATGCCAGACAATGACTTTAGTAAGTGACTCCATGTAAATCTGCCTCTAATCTAGTCCATGCTGGACCCATGGAGCCCAATCAGCTTAAGTCTGAATTTGCCTAAAATTAACTATGTTTATGTAGGTAATGGATATACTGCCAATTAGGGTACTGAAATTGATTTGGCAAGAAGTGACCCTCTCTTGACTCAAAATTGTGATTGGCTTGATTTAATTAAAAATGGGCGGTAATTAACCAATCTTCTATAATAGCAAGTTTGTCTAATGTAAAACAAAATTATCCTCTGAATTACTAGTTGAGCGATCAACTATGAGCATCTAAAAATTACTATTTCTCCGACCAAATATTCTCAAAACGGAAAGATTTAATATAACCTCAGCATGGTAATTTACATTATAGCCTCTGATTTTTCGACCCGAGTCATTGACCTCCCTAGGCCATTGACCTTTCCCCCCTCACCCTCAGGCAAGCATATGCAAACAGTTTTTTCTGGGTTGTTTTAAAAAAATACCTAACGAAGGCTAGGGTGGCAAATAGACGTAGCGAGCGCAGCAACGCTTCAACCTAACGCATCACATGTAAGTTAGCTTGCAGACAAGAATGTGCTAACAGTTATTTTTTGAGTTATTACAAATTGGTCGCTGCAAATCAGTCGGTAGACTAGTAATTTAGAGGCTAAATTATTAATCGAAACGCTGAATCAAAATAATTGTTGTTCTTTACTTGATGGTTTATTCGTAATAATCAGTTGGTTTTATTAAGAATATGAATTATATTAGATTATTAGAAGCGTTAACTATTAATTTCTCGTCGCTCAGACATTGAATAGGACGTTAGTTTTTTTCCGTGAAATAAAATTCCGGGCGCTTGATTTATAATTCCCCATTAAAAACGTTTAAACGCCCGCCGCGCGAAACGCTTTCGCCAAAATACACGGGTTCTTATTGCTCTTTTTATATGAAACCGCTTGATGTCGCGAATCGCACGCGCGGTTTTATATAAATCGAGTAATAAGAAGCGCGGAGGACGGTTGCGCGTTTTTATATAAATAGATCCATTGCGTTTTGGCAAATAAATGCGTAAATCTGTCATGTCATGCGCGTCTGTCGTATTTAATAATGTAGGTATATGTTTTTGTAAATATTTTTAATATTATTGTTTAAATAAGACTGACATAGTTTCTTGTTTTGTATAATTATATTTTAATTTTGGACTCTACGGTCATTCTCAGGCGCGTAGAGCCTAATTTGCATATGCCTAATTTACGTCACGTCAAATTACATCAATTTTAATTTGAAAATCGTGACGGAACAATGCTCGGAATAAGGCTCTGCGCGCTTGAGAATGACCGATGAATTAGTTACTTTGATAGATTTAATTTTGAAATATGCTATGAACTGACGGTGTCGGGCCATGCGCACGATATCGATGTACATTGCCGGTTTTCATGTTCTTTCACTGACATTTTAACATTATAAGCAGCAATGTATTGTATATTGAAATAAATTATTCTTACTGATACCCGCCGCGTGCTCGCGTCTCCGCACTGCGTTAGCACTAAACGAATATTGATTAAGTATTATCTCATAAACAGATTTGTAACTTAATGCAACGTACGACTCGATTTCCATACAAATTATTTTGCATAGCATAACTCTCACGTCCATAATCGCCGAGGGGAGTAGACAGGAACCACCTTCATTATAGGTAGTTCCCACTTTTCGCCGTAAGATTTGGTGGACAAACGTGATAGGTCTACCGCCGTCTACTAGGTGTAGATTTTTGAATTTGAATTATTTTACATTTGTCGCACTTGTGGAATATTATACTGGAATTTTGTTACTATGATTATAGTTGAGTCATACTGTCACCAATGGGCGATTCTTCGAGCGTTTCAACCGCTGTCATTTAACCGCTCCCCGTATTGTTATTTATAGTACAGTCGACCACAGATCAACCTACCCAAAACTTCAAAATTTGAGAATCTGAAATGTATTATATTGCACAGGCATAAGGTTAAGATTTAATCGAAGGTTTTTGACAGATAATATACTATAGTTTGTGGTCGACTGTACAACTGTTCTCGTGGACAGTGTTCGTGTTTAAAATAATTTTGTCCTTTTGCACTATAAACAACAATACGGGGTAATGACAGCGGTTGAAACGCTCGAAGAATGGCCTCAAAAACCTTCAAGTGCATTAATAAACCTTTTAATAAAGTTTTCGAATTGGGACAGTACAATACGATTGACGGTGACAATTATATCTCAGTAAAATTTTGCACGAATGACATCAATTTTAAAAAAACAGAGTTGTAACGTGTTTCACCAAATCGCCACTATAAAATGGATTCGATCATGTTAAACATGATAAAGATTCTCGTGTATAAACTGAAGATATATGGATATAGGATCAACATTGTCTTCTACGACTTTCTCATTGAACATTTTATAAAATTAATGAAATATTAATAAAATGTTGCCATATTTAGTTCGATTTTTTATTGAAAATTTTATAAAATTAATGAAATATTAATAAAATGTTGCCATATTTAGTTCGATTTTTTAAAATCCTGCCTATATGAACTGGAGAATTCTTACATACATACCTTCCTTCACGCTATGTCCCTTGCGCGGTAGGCAGAGAACGGAGCGCCACGAATCCCTGTCTGCTATTGTTGAGAACACTGATACCTTTCTTTATCAGTACCTACATTAGATAACATACATAACTTCACGCTATGTCCCTTGCGAGGTAAGCAGAGACAATGGAGCGACATGGATCTCTGCTTTGACACGCCTCTCTTGCTTACTCTACAGTCATTCGTCGTTTCACGCGTGCTCGCCGTTGGGGTAGTCTGCTCTGTATATTAAAATCTGGGAGCACTCTGTCAATCTGATCTTTAAAGGCCAGTCTAGGACGACCCTGGCTTCTCCTTCACTTTCGCTTCGTATATAATGCTAAAGAAAATACATTTTCAATATTTATTTGTGTGTATTCCAAATATAATAAATATTAAAATTAATACTTTATTAGTAAGTAAATTATTTATTAGTTAATATTGACAAAAATTATAGGTAATAATCCGTCGGAAATATCTGTGGATCTGAGCGTGCCTTCTGGGACATTCGACATCAAAGTCGAGCAACTACGGAATGTGTTATTACGCTCACACATATGTCCGAATCTAAGTGAGTGAACGGGATGGATTGAAACATCGATTTTTGTATGCCGATGATGCTACCCCGGGTCCACATATATTTCCGGGGTAAAATAATCTAATACACTCGTTCAAACTTTCTAGCGCTAACTAAACAATATAATTGAGACTTAGGCCCACTTGCGCGAAAGTCTACTTAAGAGATAACCCGAGAGTTAGTCTTTTCTTGCACCAACGCAAACTCAAAAAAATGTTGTAACCTGTATAAACCCTGGGTTAAGAACGTTTAACCTGCACTTCTCAAGCGGCCATAACAGTGTTAGCAACACTCATACACAAATACATTTATCAAGCACCAATCATACTTATAGTCGCAAACATACAACTATTATACCTGGGCAATGGACCAATCATACATACAATCGGAAAGCTGGAACTGAGAATTTTATACAGACTTTTATAGACTGGTTTCACTAGGCTAGCAGGGTTAATTTACCTAAAGTTGAATGGAAATATAGAGCTGATAATACCACCTCATTTCTTTAAAAACAGGTAAACTGTCAACATTTTTTTTTGTAAACTATCTAGTCTATAAAAATAACAGTACCTATTGACATCGATTCCTTGATTTCCTAGCGCATGCGTATCTGGAAGACCAATTCCGGTCTTTCCAGGTCGAAAACATCAAAGTCGGCCATTGTGTTTTTTTTATTTTTCTATTTCGTTGCAGTTATGGGTCAGGTGTTTCACTTAATTAATTTCATTAAAATCGGTTGGGAAATGAGAGTTGTCACCCGGTTCCAATATGCAGGACTAACGGGTTAATTAAAACATTTAGTATGGGGACTGTGAACGTGTTAATTTAGGAATAACACGCCTGGATTGAGGCCATTGTAAAAAGTGTAGAAATTGAGGTGGTATTACCAGCTCTATGAATGTCCCAAAGTCAAGTTTAGTCTCATCACCCCCCCTATGGCTCAGCGATCAGTCGCTAAGATCAAGGTCTGAATCTGAATCTTGCGTCACTCCGCGGATGGTCTTCTTGCTTTGCACGGCGAGCACGCGCTGGCGACGGGCCTCGTTCGGGGGGACTGTCAGGTCGCCGGAGTATTCGATCACCTCCGACCTGAGTACAGATTGTTATTTCGATTGAAATATTTATCAATTTAACATGTACAGGAGATTAGGCGGTTTCCATACAAGTTTGTACCCAAACGGTCTTCATATTAACTTGCTCTGAATCTGTATTTATTTTTGTTTCGCGTCCAACCAAACATTGTGTATTTGATAGATTTTACCTAGAAATACATCTTTTATTATGGGACTTCCAAACTAGTGTGGGACAAGAGCTAGATACCAAAAACCGACTTCACATTAACTTGCTCTGATTTTGTTTTGTTTCACCTCTAACCAAACATAGTAAGTTTGATAGATCTCACCTAGGACTACATCTTTCATTATGGGACAAACATCCTAAGTAGTGTGGGACAGAGCCAGTCAGTTTACGGCCTAAGTCCATTCAAGTGAGATGTCTATGGGCGACTTTGACCACTTACCATCAAGTGAAGATTAAGATGATTTATTGCCACACATAATCCAATCTTAATGATACTACATTAAACATAATAAGTAAGTAATATAAATAAGTAGTACAAGTGGCCATTTGGTCGTCTGCTCTCAATGCTCACCTGGCAAGCCGCCACTCGAGCATCTCAGTAGAGAAGTCATCTCGGTTGCCGAGCTCCGTGAATCCCACCACGAAGTCTCTAGTCTTGTTGCTCTTCACGAGGGCTAGAGTTGGCAGCACCTTGATCTTCAGGCGACCTGCAGGCACGCGGTGAAGGATTTGAAGGTGGTATGCGTACATAAAGGCATTTTAACCAGGGAGTATTGATGAAGAATATTGTAATATAGTATTGAGTATGTACAGGGAGAAAATTGAGATGGGGCAGTAAAACAGCTACCTGAATCGTTGGAGATACATGAAAACGTTCTTAAGAGACCTACTCTAACTTTTGGAGTTATTTACAACTGCATTCCCATAGTCTAATGGTAATAACGGGCTGGTTTCCGCAACTCTACGTCTTCGGTGCCTATTTTGCCTGTTTCCCATAGTCTTTTAATCCTTATAAGAAACAGTATCGATTAAAACCATAAAAAGAAAACGTGAGAATTGACCTTCAAGTTGTAAATAACTCCAAAAGTTACAGTAGGTTTCTTAAGAATGTTTTCTTTTTTCAGTGAGAGTACTCGTATGTTATGGTTTTTGGATTTATTTCAAATACGCGATCAATATCGGTGGCGAGTGGGCCAAACAGTTTCTTGTCCAGTATATGGTAAACATTTTCTTTTATATATAAACTCTCCCGTTTATGTTGTTAGTATCTTTAAAAATTACCTGTGAGGAAGGGCGCCCGCTCAGCGTCGAGTTTCACGAAGCGAGTCTCAACGTGTTTCTTGGCCAGCACCTTGAGATGCATGTCCAATATACGACAGCGCGGCGCGTCGTGTCTGTAGAAGTGGCACACCACGTTCTCACTCTTATTGCATACCGTGAAGAACTCCTTCTCGCCGTCGATTTCGCTGCACTCGCCGTGGCCCTGCGTGGGAGTATAGGTCAAGTTAAGTACTGAACTATACACATCTGGTTCCAGCCCCGGTTTGGTTTGTTGTAACCAATCACATGCGTGCTTCCCCTCCACTTGAAGTCAGCGCTTCATGATTGGATGGAGTGAACCGAACCGTCATTGGACTAGCGGAAATTTCGCTTGACTTTACGTTGTGCGCACAACGTAAAGTCAAGCGAAATTTCCGCTAGATTTTGTTATCTAGCCTTGTGATGATAGGTGCTATATATCCCCATTGAAATCTGAAATTTACGGTCAGACCCGTCATCTGATGGTAAGCGATCACCATCGCCTCGTCGCATCGCATGTGCGCTGCTGTTTCTTTGAATAAAGCGTCATGCCCCCTGTGACCGCATGCCTGCCTGGTGTAATGCATGCAGGCATAATCCTGGCGAGATGGTTAAGGACAATGAAGGAACCTTACGTTGGCAAGCCACTCCTGCTTCAGCTTGGAGCGTTGCTTCATCTCGTTGATGCGCTGCTGACGGATGGCCTCCAGGTCACTGCTGTCCATGGCGTCCAGTCTGCAGATACAATTACACAGCATTACCAATCACATTTCATGTAAAAGAAAGTTATGTATCAATACCCCAATTGACATTTTATTGTGTGTGCTCATCTCTAGTGCAGGGCATCAGCAGGAGATCAAACTTGTCTCATGTAAAAAAATATGTCAAAAAAGTGGATATAAAACTAATGGAGGTATTACCTGGATAATAAATTTTTATGTAATGAAAGAGCAAATTGGCCACCTGATGGTAACTGACCAATCATAGTCCCCCATGTACATCTCAGCTCACTATATTGTATTAGAGGGGTTTTGCGCTGCTAACCTAAAGGACCTCATTTATGAATTTAAGGTGTAGTTAAGCCAATGGCAACTGGCTACATCCATTTAATTTATTAATAACTCATTAATTGGAATAGGTATTGTGATCAATGCTGATAAATTTTGGGTCTTTCATCCATACATATTGAGCATTATTCTTTGTCTGATAAAAAAGTACATAGTTATATTGTATCGTACCTTTCAAGCTCATTGTCGAGCTGCTTCTCCATGGTCTGCGCCACTTGTTGCAGCATCTGATCCATCTTTGCAGTTTATATTACTCCACTGAAACATAACACAAAATCACATACTTTATGGATGATATTGTGATGGTAGGTAGGGCCTTGGTATGGCACAACAGGGTTTCTTCCTTGCTATGTCTCCTTCAGCGTTGAGTGTCAATCTCCAGGATAATGCAAGTGTTTAGTTTCATTGCACTTGTAGATAATTATAACTAGGTACAGTACATGCCAAACTTCTAGATCACTCTGAATTTGAGGCGAGTGGTGCTTAAATAACAGAATAGAGCTGTTGTGTTGTTGATGGTACAAAGTCAAAGGGCAGAGCACTTTAGGTGCGTACTGTAATTGACTGATAATAGCCGGGGTCGTCCTTTAAATATCAGAATAGACATTATTATTACTTACTTAACAGTGCTCAGAGGCTTTAATATACAGAGCAGACAACCCCAATGGCGAGCATGCGTGAAACGACGAATAACTGTAGAGGAAGCAAGAGAGGTGTTCCAAGACAGAGATTCGTGGCGCTCCATTCTCTCTGCCTACCCCGCAAGGGACAGCGTGAAGTTATGTATGTAAGATTAGAAGGTAATGGAACTAATAAGCAACACTAGTGTGGGCAGGCAGATGAGAGTATAAAGTTTTGACCCTGGCACCACTTCTGAGGTTGGAAAAGTTGAGTTGTATTGTGGTCAACATAGCGACATTATTTGAAACGATGCCGTTTTCTGTCGACATAATACATGCAGTGGATCATGGATTTTTTTGAATTCGAACGTCGATGACCTCATTCGCTCTCCACCACGGCACAACACATGCTCATCGATTTAACAAGTTCGTGAAAACTTACCCTTTTATATAGTCACAAACCACACTAAAAGGTATTAGACAAGTGAAAGTAATAAATTAATCGTAGTTTATAGAACAATTTCACGTTTATAATTAAATAAAATATTTTATGCGTAGAACAAAAGCAGTTTTGTTTACTTCGGACTGGTGGTGGGGTGACAGACATGCAGTGCTACCAATATAAAACAAACTTTTGAATGTTGAGTAGGTACTATACCGCCACTATTTAGAGTTGGTAGAAAAATTGGTAAGATTTATTTTCATATACTAGCAGCACTGGCTATGGATTGTGAAAATTAGAGTTGCCAGTTTATTAAACATTTCCCAATTTATAGAAGCAATAAAACCAAAGAAATTGCAAAGAAATCAATCTCTTTAGGGGATAAAAGCGATTATTTATGCCTTGATTGAACATTATAAATAAAGAGCTGAAACCGAAACTGGAGGCCAATTCTCGCAGAGTTCGACAAATGTCTACCTTCGAATAAAGTCGAAAGTAAAATGTCTATTGCAAAAAGTTGAGCGTTACCTGAAAATGGTATTCTCAATCTCGATCGACATAAATGTCGACGGATGTCGTTCGACTTGGTAGAAAAAAACGTTCCGGTTAGCGATTATTTTGGAATTATAATCGAGAACAACAAAAATGGACTTATATCGTTTTTGTTCAATTATGTTTTGCATGTTTTGGCAATTTAATTTTGCAGGTTTTGAATATACATTTGCAATAAAAATTAAAACTCAAATCCAAAAGTTTTGATTGTAAATATTTTATGGGTATTTCTCACATTCATAGTTGGCAACACAAACTGTCAGTGTACGATTTTGCGAAGTGTGTGTGGGTTGTTTGTTTTCTATTTTTCAGTCGAAAAAATACGCAAAAACATCAAATTTAAACATTTATATTAATTAAAAACAAGCTTAGTCTATGTGCTTGCATTATCCGCGTCATATTTTAGAAACTGTGTCTAAAATTGAAAAAAGAAGACGAAAATAAATCTAGTAGGTGTGGATCGTCGATTTTGCTGGAATTTCCCGTAAGTGTGTCAATATTTCTAACTGGAGACGGCTCTGTCAACTAAATATAGCCCGTAGTATTGTCTGCTGGTCCACGTTGGCTTCGGTGGCACGGTTCAAGGTCACTATTCAGACTTTGAACTTCACTATGCGAGGTCTAAAATTGCGTTCTAAAAAATGATGTGTATACTAATCTGCTGTTTATAAACATTAGTAAGTGATTATGTGCTATTGTACGCCAGTTTTGTGCAAATTGGACGTTGTTTTCTTCTAATTTGGAATCAATGAGCATGTTTATGCTAAACTCGGTGATAAATCGTGATAGTGGAGTTAAGGTGCATGATCGGTGATTAGATAGTTGCTAATGCTGCCAGCTAAAACGTCGCTAACAGCTCGTCACGCCGCGCCGCGGCTCCCGTGGACAGTGGTAGTGCGTTCAGTGCCAACACACAGCAATAGCAACTTACATAACTTGTTCATGTTCAGTTTCAGTGGCTTTATTAATAGACTTTCATTAACAGACACACGTGAGCCTCTTTAATTGCTGTTTACTTAGGTCGAGTGCAAGTCATTAATTAAAAATACTTACTTCAAATACTTTAGACTTTGATCAGAGTTCAAAGTTATTTTACTATACTGATATTTAGGTATATCTTTGATGAATATCTTTCATATAATTAATAACAATTGAAAGTCTTGCCTCCACACTGCTGTTGTCTCTTCACAGTGTAAGTTATGATCAGCTGTGCATACTATGAGTCAGAGAGTGTCAGTGACCGGATGAAAACAAGAGCTTTGTTCAGCTTGCATTATGTTGTAGTGGATTATCTTGTTTGATCAGAGCTGGATAATACAAGGGTTCATTAATCATATTCATACGGGATGTAGTCAAAGACATTGTGTTTGTGTCTAAAGTCTAATGGGATGTGTCTGAAATTATTACTGCGGTGCTAGAATATTTTCTAGCCTTTTATTTATTTATTTCATTTATTTAAAACTTCATACACTGAAAAGCTGTACAAGGCGAATCTACCAGTTCACCTTTGGTTGTGTAGAAATGCTGAGGCAGGTGCAGGTGATTTTTAATAGCCTATTTATTACAGTCTAAATAGGTTTCACTATTGGACATTTCTAACAGCCTATTTGTAATCTAATTAGGTTTGACACAGAAGTGTTAATACAACCGGAGAACAAGGTCATGTCCACATGCTACCAGATGGTTTTGTGTACAAGCATCAGTGAGGAAACCTACTAGGTAAAAAAGAAATTTACTTCATTTGCACCAATTCCATATGGTCTAGACAAAACTAGAGAATACCTCCCTAGAGAAAGTTTCGGTGTGTCTAGCTTGCTCCTATATGTTTTTTTTAATTTACACTTAAACCCATATTTGATGGTAAATGACGATGATATGATAAGATAATGATGATGATACTCAGGCTCCCTGCCAAATGTTATGGAGATATCTTTAATTATTAACTTTTCACATAGTATATGTGTGAGCATGTCTTGTTTTTCCATTCCAGCTAGATGTGATGTAGTGCAGGCGTGAGAGGGTGGGTGCACTCAGCAGGCGGACGGCGGGCGGCGGCATGGCGGTGGGCGAGGCGCGCGTGCCGCTGCTGCACGACGAGCGGCCGGCGCACGCGCATCTCGGTCGGTACACAGTACACACCCCGCGCATACACCCACGCTCTCGTACGCATAATGGACCGCCTAACCTAACTTTCTCACTCTCATATCCTCACACACAAAGATACATGCAACAATATAAAACTATCTAAAACTGACTTTGTCTCACTCTAAATTAGAAATTTAAAAAACTTATCAAGTGGGGATCTCCTTACTTTTTGCTGGTCATCGTCAGGTCCTTGAGGTTCCAGATGTGGGAAGGGCTCCATGGCAAATGGTCCTAAACATTTGATCACAAACTCGAATCATCTAGCTATTACCATTCCATATATCCCATCTGACATCAAAGATACTCCAAGATCTTAGAAACCCCTGATCCAATTTTTATCGAACATAGTTAAGAACACTCGACAAAATTCTCTATTACATTTATAAAACCGGGTCCAAATCGGATCATCTGTTATCAAGTTATGTTGCTACAGACAAACAGACAGACAAACGTGTTAAACTTATAACAGCCCTTCCTCGATCGGTCGGGGGTTAAAAATAAGTTTACATTACTGTTACAACAGTAAGGTTGGCTGGAAGAAGAATTTATTTCCAATAGTGCACACATACAAACAATTAGGTACAGAAGATAAAATAATAATATTAAACAAATATATTATTTTAAAAAAGAAGAGATCCCCATGTGATAAGCCTGTCTTTGTACTAGTTCATTTGATATTTCAAATAAGTTTTTTTAAAATGTACATTGTATTTCTGGTGCAATAAAGTGTTTACAAACAATACAGTCGGCAAAACGTGACAATGCAAACTGTATTGTCACACTGAAATACAATTGTTGCCCATACAATTTTTTTGTTAATTTTGCACTCTGAACTCGTCGAGTTCAGCTGATCATTTTGCATGAAGATTATAATTAAGTTTTAAAACTTATTATAAGAGATGTGAGTATTTAAATTCATAAGTTTTAGTGCTTCGAGCTTGAACTCATAAATTTAAATTAATGAAGAAATCGAATATATTTACAGTTATTAATTAGTTATTTATTACAAACAAAAACTGTTATCAGTTGACATAGGCAGGCAGACAGAATAGTTACGAGATCCACACTGGTAGGTAGGAAACAAGTTACTTACGTTGATAAGTGCTTGAGTAGGTATCTACAACCTAATTTTAGGCTACGTTCCAAAACCACTTTGGCTTTGTCAGGTAACTATTGTCAAGTAAAAATGTGTTTTGGAACCGGGCATTCATATCAACATCAATGTGTGGGGTTTCATAATTTTTCATGGTTACTCTTCCTTAAGATCTTCATTGATACTCACAAATTAGGTTGATCAGGAATATATATTTAAAATCAAGTTTACATAGTGACGGTTTAGGAACAACTGAAGAACGCGGGCGCAGTCGCATGCCTTAACCAAAACTGCTGACAAGGAAATACATTCTGTAACACAGTGTGCACTTTGTCCATACACTGTGTCCCTACAGCAATCTCCGGCATTCTACGTGAAAAAATTGTTTCACTTTGACACTACTGTGCAAAACACATTTTTACTAGACAATAATTACCTGACAAAGCGAAAGTGGTTTTGGAACGTACCCTTAAAGAATAGAATCAACTTATCACACACCAAGGCCATTTCGATAGTTCTTTGGTTCATAATTAAAGTTGTATTGTAAAATTATTTTTTGTTTAAAATGCATATATTTAACTTTTTAAACAATAACTGCTATTTAATAACAGAAAGGTTTGTAAAAATAAAAATATTAATTTTCAAAATTTTGTCTCTAATAATAGCTTAAATTACACTTTGGAATTTTATTACACCCTTAATGAAAATAGATTCCACTAGGAAAAACTAGTTTTATCTGATTTCGGGTTTGAACTGTAACATACCACTCCGTAAAATGATGGCGTCGATCAACTTACCACGTATTTCCAATATTGTTATACCGTCATTCATTTCATTACAATGATATTATAGTAGTCGCAGTTAGCACACGTCAATCTTCTGTAAGAAGGCTCGCGGCAGGAAACGGTAATCCATTACTACACCGTATCGCTGTAATCGCCAGTCATCGATCAATTGTATTATTGAACGATCAAAGTTCGACGAGCCGCTGTACCGTGATCGCTACTCCAGCAAAAACAAATATCAAGTAGGTATTTGAGGTATTGCTATTTTACTACACACATCTACCTAGGATTTTTTTTAAAAAACCGGGAAATTACCGACGCCTGGTAGAGTTGTGTGAAATATATGGCTCCTAAGGAAACAAGCTTTCAAATAACTTAACCAGATTAGAAACACGATGTTACTTCAATTATGAATATTAGCGTTATCTAGGATAGTCATAAGCGTTATCAAATCGATTACACAAATCTGACAAATAAATATGCATTGCATCATTACATAGCCAATAGCTACCTAATTGAAATGATTAGCATCCCGCCCGCCGGTCACGATTAACCGCAAACATGTATTTGTGTGGTTGAAATCATCTCAAAAACTACTGAACCTATTCTAAAAATTCTCTCACTGGTAGATAGTATAAAGTCGTAAGCATGCTAGCGTAATATTTTATTAATTAGTGCTGTAGTTTAAAAAAAACTATCAAAAAACCTTCAACTGTCTGCGAACCTAAGTCGGCTGTTGCTGTCACCATCTGTCAATTGAGGCTCTACGAACTCACTCACGCCAAGTGTGCCCGTCACCAGCACAAGGGCCGATTTATTTGAGTTCAACCTGATGGCAGTTGACGTGGCTACTTTCTGGTCTGGCAGAATACAGATGCTCAATTCGTGATGCCACTGACTGGACAGAAGAACAAGAATAGACCATGTTATTTTCTTGCAGTCGCCCAACGAGCGCGTTTCCGTAGTTCCACCGGAAGGCGTGATCCCAGGCTGCAATTAAAATTTCTGGGAGCTAGTGTAATGCTGCGTACAGACCGGCCCAACGAGCGCCAACGAACGATTTTTGGCGTTGGTTACCACACGTTCGTTGCCCTGCGGAGGGAGATACGTCCACACATAAATGTGATTCGAACAAACGATCGTTGGGACTTAAATCCACGTGATTCGGTACAGTTTGTTGAACAGTACAAGATGGACGAAGACGAAGAAGTTATAATTACTAGTTTTATATATCTCAATAAAACAAGAAGAAAACGACAGCGGAGGTGGTTGACAATGACGCTTTTTAAAAACAGAAATGTATCTATTGAAAGTAGAACAGACTTATTTCGTTCAGTGGCCTTCGGCGCCCGTACACACAGCATTCGGCCGAATGGTTAGACTTGCGCTGCGAATTGCTGGCGAACGCCAACGAAACCCATTCGTTGGCGCTCGTTGCGCCGGTCTATACGCAGCATAACGCGTGTTTTCCCTATACTTCTTCACGACCTGTCAAACATATTTCAGTCAGTTCATTTAAAGTATGCGAGCGATGCGGAGCGCCTTATGTTATCTGCACGCTATCGCGACACGGCGCAAACATTTCCCTATCGCGCGGGAACGCGGCAAATACGAGAATTATCACGAATATGTGAGCAAGGGCTGATTGTTTTGTTATCTCGTCGTATCTAAGATGTGATGACCTGCTATCGCTCGTTGACATGTCGAGGCAGGTTTATTGTCAGCGTTACTACGCTAAATTAGTATGCGGTCTCTAGAAGTTTTCTAATTATTTCCAACATTTTAATTATTAATTAATTATTAACTCTTTATTGTACACAAACATTATAATACAAACTTATACAAAAAAATATGTGAAACACTAAGGGCGTGACTTATCTCTAAGAAAGATCTCTTCCAGCAAACCCCATAAAATGACAATTTGATTCATATCAAGACAGCGAAGTGTACACCTATATGCTAAATAAATATACCTACTTAATAATACAAAATAGAAATACGTACATAAATATAATATAATACATAAATATACAAATAAATAAATAAATACTATATACTAACATAAAAATATTATCATAATATAATAAAGATTATTATATTATTTAGGTCCTAGTTCTAGGACTAGTAATGTTTAGTGAATTATTTTTTCTGTTGCATGGGTTCCTTCGTTTTCTACATCCAAGTGCGTCCAAATACTTGAAAGCACTAGGGCTGTCTAGTGTCTCGTGTTTTTTTAATGCCTCTTGGTTTATCTTCCTATGTAGACAAAAGTAAAGTTCTACAAAAGGACACACAATATCTATCTAGAAACAGATAACAGACGAGCTACATCTAAAAGCTCCTTCAGCAGTAGCACAGTAGAACCTCTTCCACAGGCGACGTAGAGCCTTGACAGAACAGAACTTAGTAAATTGACTTCTTTAGCTAAGTTGGTATTAACGTAACATGATTTTCACCTGGGATTTCGAAGGATGCCCTGGGAACGCACAGCTACCATCTCGTTACGCATGTGTAGTAACCGGCAGCGTGTTTTCTGCAGAGCCGGCGTCGAAGCCTTCCCTAAGCGCGAGCGATCGGACGCGGGCGCAGCAGCAGCAGCACCAGCAGCAGCAACACTCGCGACTGTCGCACGGCGCGCTCGTGACGACCTCGCTAGTAGCCGGCGCGGCGGCCGGCGCGCTCGCCAAGACCGTCATCGCGCCGCTTGATCGCACCAAGATCAACTTCCAAACCTCGTGCGTACACTATGCTATACCCGCCTCTTTCATACTTGATTGACCTCTTTAGAATTTTAGTAGCTTATTGACATACACTTGACGATTTAGTTAACGACTTAGTTGAGTTTAACTTTTTAAACGGGTGTTTCGAATCCCGTTTCTGACTTTTAATGTATGTAAACTTTTAACTTTTCATCTGTACTAATCTTAAGGACTAGTAGTCATGAAGGGATGCGATGGAAGCGATGAAATACTATTCAAAACGAGAATTTCGTCTCTCAAAATCCACAAATTTGTATAAGAATTTTAAGGGTTAAACTCCCAACCCAAATGAAACTTGATGGTCTAGGTCCTTTGGGCTAGGTCACGAGACTGCGGCGCAATCGTCGCCGGATCGAATCCACCTGGACCATTGTGGTGGACAGGCAATTGAGTCTACTTGTAGTGTTTATTAATGAAGTATATTGGTAATGTTACACATTCTTCATATTTTACACATTACCAATATCCTTAATTAACGACTTGCATTTACCAATATCATACCATTTGCTAATCCCGTGTCCATCCCGCCGCAGCCAGACGCCATACTCATGGCGCGCCGCCGTGGCGTTCCTCCAGCGTAGCGCGCGCTCGGAGGGCTACCTGGCGCTATGGCGCGGGAACAGCGCCACCATGGCGCGCATAGTGCCCTACGCCGCCATCCAGTTCACGGCGCACGAGCAGTGGAAGCACCTGCTCGGTGTCGACACGCCGCACAGCGCGCAGTCAGTATCTTTTTTAGCATCACCATCAACACTATCACATTTTCTTACTACAGTTAATCCCCCTTTTACCTTTTTTTAAACTAGTTGCAACGGAGCAAACCTGATGGTAAGTGGTCACCGTCGTCCATAGACATTTCACCTCACTATGATGTTACTAGAGAGATTTCACGCTACTAACCTTAATTAATGAGATGGACGACCATGCGATTCACGATTGTGCGTGCCTGTAATCGTGCGTCATGGCCGAGCGTATAGCCTTAACCCACTGTCGGTGCGTTCCCAGGGCGCGGCCGGTGCTGCACCTGATCGCGGGGTCCCTAGCCGGCGTCACGTCACAGAGCGCGACCTACCCGCTGGACCTGGCGCGCGCGCGCATGGCGGTGACGGCCGCCGCGCAGTACCGCTCACTCACCGCCGTGTTCGTCAAAGTGGTCAGGGAGGAGGGCTTCCGGACGCTCTACAGGTCAGTACTGGCTTTGTACTCTAAACTGGCCATTGCTCAAAGATGAGAATGAGTGTGATGATTACATAGTTCTATAGTCTTCGTTTTGCTTCTCGACGGTGCTTGGAAGGTCTCTGTAGTGACTCCACTGAAGAACACCGCTTTAGTATATAACCATAGAATAAGTAATAATATTGCATAATATATTTATAGCAATATGCTGAGTTGGAGACTTAATTGGCATCACATTGCAACACAGTTTTTTGTATTCTTGTGTAACTGACTAATGTTTACCTACTGCTGTGTTGTAAAGTGTGATTAATTAAAGATTTTCTATCTGTTTTTTATATTTGATTTTTTTACAATACAACACAGCACAAATAAATTAAACAATAAACTTACATTAAAAGAGAGTAAGGCCAATTGTGATGTACAACGGAAAAATATATATGATTAAATAGAGAGAAAACGGTAAAAGGCACGTATCAAGAATACAGAAAAAAAGGTGTTGTATTGGATATAAAATAAAAAATAATAATAATAATAACAGTTATTTCCAGTTACCAGTCCAATCTATCTTAATGTGATCTTAATATTATTTATTGGTGCAATTTAATATAACTGCCTGGCTAGTAACTTTTTGTATTCCCAATATATATTTTTCTGTAGCATGTTTAACTCAGCACAATTACTTTTAAAATATTATGCCTTAGTGAGAATGTGAAGGATGTAGGCTATACTTTTAACTATGTATCTGTTTTACGAAATATGTATCATTATTTTTAACTATGTATGTGTTTTACGAAATATGTATCATTACTTTTAACTATGTATGTGTTTTACGAGATATGTATCATTACTTTTAACTATGTATCTGTTTTACGAAATATGTATCATTATTTTTAACTATGTATGTGTTTTACGAAATATGTATCATTATTTTTAACTATGTATGTGTTTTACGAAATATGTATCATTACTTTTAACTATGTATGTGTTTTACGAGATATGTATCATTATTTTTTCTACATCTTGTGTTTTCTACAATGAAGTATAATAACAATAAACTAGGTTTAGGTCTGTAAGTGACTGTGAGGTAGAAGATGAAACACGCTGGCTTAGACATGAACATACTAGCGAATGAGTTCTCCGATTCCTCCCTCAACAGCGACGTCCTAAACCGCGCTCCGTACCCACCTGGGTAACCTTAGGCAGTCGCTTCTTTAGTTTTAAGTCCTCTTCAAGGCTGGAGAGCACTTAGCGCTCGCCCCAAAAACCCGGTGACCCCGAAAGGGTAATTAGGACCAACAGCGGTAGTCAGTCCTAGCGAGCAAGTAATTTGTGACACTCCGAAAGTTTCACTTGGATTTTACTTTCAAACCCGAGACAACATTTCTATTTTCGAACACTTGTTTCGCCAGTTGCAACACACATGTAAATATATTGATATTTCAATGTCGAGGCAGTATGATGATAATAATTCACTAAGGACAAAAAATTCAGTACCAGATAACAGCAATGCACTTCATCCTATTATCAGCAAACATAAGTATTGAGTTTCGTTGTATGGAATTATGTAAAGGAAGAATAGTTTTAGATAAAATCTCTATGATACACATTGCCTCGATACACGTTTCTCTACAGCTGTGGTAGTAAGAAACCGACAGATTCCGAAAGTGGTAACTTAAATCCTATTTTGCAGCATTCAAACAAAAGCAGGTTGATAAGGTAGAATCTACAATAAATATATTTGTATCGGTTACTGGTATTTGATTAAAGTAGATTCTACCTTAATTGCATGCGTTTTGTGTTCAGTTTAGCATTTGCTGTAAAATATATTGAGGTAACTGTTTTTGGTCCCTGTAAACCTGTCCGCATGAAACAGTATTTTTCCGTAGCTCTATCCCTGTCTGTCGCTCAAAAACATCGTTCGCTAGAGTAAGAAAGATTGCTTCCAAGCGCTCGCACTTTTCCGCATCGACGGGCCGATTCCATGGAAGCTATTTTTCTCGCTCTAGCGATCGACGTTTCTGAGCGGCGAAAACGGTAGAGTTACGGGAAAATACGGTTCCGTGCAGTCAAGTGTGTTAAACCACCACCACCACTTTTGACTTGGGTTAAAACCCTAAAGGCCAGTTTACATTGGTCAAGTGTTCAGCTAAATGTACAGTAACGATTACAGTACTCGCCACTGTCCGGTCGGTTTACACCACTATCCTTACTCACTGTACTGGCCCACTTCGCCGAACACTTGACCGATGTAAACCGGCCATAAGTGATAAGCCCCTTGTTGTTGTTGTCGTCAGGGGCTACCCGGCCACGGTGATGGGCGTCATACCGTACGCCGGCGTCTCCTTCTTCACCTATGACTCGCTCAAGCACAAGCATCTCGGTAAGTAACCTTGCACTCTTGTCTCTTAAATTGTTTTCTTATTTAAGGTATTTTTAATTTGTTATTGTTAGTATGGAAGACAAAGTAAAACGGATGTTTGGTTGGTTTCTTTCCAGCTTGACAAATAACCTGAGAAAGAGCAAATATTCAAAATGTATAATATTTCGGAGTTTAACTTGATGCGATGCGTTTGTTTCGTCTTTGAAATTAGTTTCCATATTACATGGGCTATCGGGAAGAATGGTCTGATGTATAATTTAGCCTCAACCTCACTTGAGCCTTAACCAATAAAATCTCAGATGTATTCGAACGTGCACACTTGTTGAGTTCACTGAAAGAAATTTTTAATTATACGTTTTAAAATGACTTGCCTAGCCATACTCTGAGAAGACCTTTAGTGCACTGAAGGCGACGTGCCTGCTTTGTGATGAGGCGGTGACTCGGAACATTGTCTGATAGAGGTCCAGCAGTAAATGTTATGGTCTTCGGTGTTGCCAGACTACTTCGGCGCGCAACCGAGCGGCATGACGAACGTGGCTTTCGGCGGCGCGGCCGGCGCGCTGGGGCAGACGGCGTCCTACCCGCTGGACATCGTGAGGCGCCGCATGCAGACCAGTCGCCGCCTGCCCTCGGGCGCCTACCCCTACGCCAGTGTCGCGCACACGCTGGCAACCGTCTACAGGTGATAGAACCTGATAGTTGTCTGATAGTGTCTGATAACTGTCTGATAGTGTCTGATAGCTGTCTGATAGTGTCTGATAACTGACTGATAGTGTCTGATAGCTGTCTGATAATGTCTCATGAAAATACAGGCGCTTTATGTTGTACATACTTGCAAAAAATATGTTTTAAGAGGGGGAAAAAAAGAGGAAAATTATCAGTGGCTAGCTTCACTACCCTGGAACACCCAGCAGCACCGCCCGGGATCTACCTTAGATCTTCAGGTCAAGCACAAATCATGTGGTTTTTGAGGTTTGGCGCACTTAGTCTAGTTGCAACTTACAATAAAACAATACAACACAAAACAATTTATTGCATTACGTCGTCGATCGGTGGGCACAAATTCAGTAGAGGAATTCGGTAGTTTCCAAGTAACAAATATTAAAATCAATTCTTAAAAATTAAGTAATAGACATAAATTGATGGTCCAATGTGAAAACAGAATCAAAATTCCTTGAAAAATAAATTAGCTACAGGCAATAAAAAATCAGGCGGTAAAGAAACGGCAACAGAGAATTATGACCTCACTGTCCTGTAGCGCCATACAAGCAGGTCCTGGCTGGGAAAAAGGGACAGAGCATCTCCCCACTACTAACTTTAACAATTAATATCTCTAATGTTAGTTGAGATATCGAAAAACGAATTTCAAATCCACCTTCAGAAATTAGTCATGTACCCTATTAACTGAACATACTTGTTGCAGGACGGAAGGCTGGCGCGGGTTCTTCAAGGGTCTGAGTATGAACTGGGTGAAAGGACCTATCGCCGTCGGCATTTCGTTCGCCACATACGACGCGTTCAAGGCCAGTCTCAGAGACTTGGCGCTCACTATGCAGAGATAGTGACCGGGGAAGTACAACGGGGATATAAAATGTCGGGTTATGAGAATCAAGACACAACTATACATACATAACTCTCACGTCCATAATCCCCGAGGGGTAGACAGAGGAACCACCGTCAATCAAAGGTAGTTCACAGATTTGATGGACAAACGTGATAGGTGGCGAGCCTACCGCCGTCTACTAGGTGTAGAATAGTATCCACAAAGATCCTTAGTCGCCTTACGACATCCACGGGAAGAGTTGGGGTGGTGCTGTTTGAGGCCCAAGACAGAACTAGTGGAACGAACATACCAATTGTTCTGTTAACATAACTATTTCAACAGAACTAGTGGGATCAAAGAGAGAAGCTGCAGAGGAGAACATTGGAGTAGACGGATCTCTATCCAGAGATTTGGCGAGGGGTGATGATAATAAAGATACTTTATTGCCAGATACAAACCTTGCTGCTATCTGTTTTGGAGGATGCGTATTCGTGTTCTTATGTGAGTTGGGTTCTACACTATCAGAAGGTGGAAATCAAAGATGGAAATTACTGACCACTATATAAGAAACACACTGATTACATAACTATGTGCTAAAAAAATATCTTGAATTCTAAACAACCGAAAAATAATCAAAAAGAATTAACCTGTAGCTAAGTTATTACAATGTTAAACAAAGTGCATGACGCCATTGTTCTCACTCAAATGCTGACACTATACACGATAACCTCAATGCAAATACATATGGTATTAAGCTATTACTAAATGTGAACCAAATTATATTACATTTGCTTCTCTTTTGGTGCTTATACATCTACATCTATCATAATCGCACTGGGATAAAACACAATAAATGTGTCAATCGGCGAGGTGCTATGTCTTAGCCAACAGGGAATCCGAGAAGAAAGTACACTAGCTTGCTTATCGAATGGTTAGTGGCCAACCAATTTGGCAGAGTTGTTCACGCCCGTAGGCCTCTGACATGGCTTAACGACTACTATCGAACGACGACAACCGGGACTGACTGCTTAACGTGCTCTCAGATGAAATATGCCACTAGCGGTCACCCAGCCAGGTACCGACCGCGCCCAACGTGCTTAACCTGCACGATCACTTTCGGACCGTGCTCGTAACAAGGGTACGAGTACACTGTTGATTGGGAGCGTACGTTTGTCTAATCTCGATGTAAAACGTGGAAAATTGATACAAAATCGAACGAGGAACAGTGTCGGGTAACAGAAACGAGTTGGGTGAAATGCGTGATAATAATGAAGAAAGATGTACAGTGGAAGACTATAAGACACGTCAAGCTATACTCTGTGAAGACATGTCGTAATAAGTATTTGTTATTTGTATAAATAAGTTGAAGCGACAAGGTACCAAAGGGAAACAATGATTGAGAAAATATGGGAATATAATTGGAAAATATGGGAATATGATTATGGTTAGGAATATAAGAAATTATGATTGGATTTTTTGTGTATTATTGTGAAAATAATGTGAATGTTATTGTGAAAATAAGGGAATATGTTTGGGGAATTATGGTAATAACTCATATTTTTATATTCCCATATTTTCCCAATTTTACATTATAGTGCAAAAGCTAAAAATCAAAGAACAATTATGATGAAAACAACACTTTGGAAATGAAATGTATTTCATAGAAGCGAGAATCGGACCTCGGCTTTTAAATGTTCTTGTAGGTTTTGTATTGGAAGTAAAACTGTTTTCGGTCATTCTCAGGCGCGTAGAGCCGTTCGTTAATTCAAATTACTATCAATTTGTATTTGAAAATTCTGATGGAACAATTCTTGTCGGTCATTCTCAGAAGCAGGCGTAATGTCCGCATAATTTTCGTCACGATTTTCAATTTCAAATTGATAGTAAACGGAAATTAGGCTCTACGCGCCAGAGAATGACCATTTTACTTTGCTAGTGATTACCTCACGAAGGTCTGACTTAAGGACAATAACTATTTTTGAAACTTATATGAATTGACATTATAACTGATTTAATGTAAATAATAGATAATTTGTTTTGATCCATGGATCATTTTCCTTTGAGAACAGTAACTGGGTGCGGTTCCGCGAACGTTGAGTTTTGCTTCTGTCCCTGTCACTCATATGTATTTGTCGCAGGGAAATAGCCGAATACTCTAGGGATTTGGGGTTTATTGGACGGATGATGGATTACAACTGTTTATTTTGTAATAATGAGTTACAAGATTGGTTGGAGGGGGGGAGGGTGACTGTAAATATTGCGTGTGCGTAAGTACCGTCCTAAACCTTTTAAAGACTATGAGAGAGAGAGAGTGTAGTATGGAGGAAAGAACCCAGGGGAACCCTGATACCCTCCACCTTCCGCTAAAGGTGCTCCGAACCCTCAGATCAAGAGTTCTCCCCAGTTTGCCCAATTTCTTAGGATATTCTGCTATTTCACTGAATTCGGCCATTTCCCTGCAACATATTATATATATTGAAATACCAGAACAGAAAGGGACTCGAGATTGAAATGATTAAAAACGGTTATAGATATAGTTAGTG
The DNA here is from genome assembly GCA_947369225.1 of Hofmannophila pseudospretella. Classification (NCBI taxonomy): domain Eukaryota; kingdom Metazoa; phylum Arthropoda; class Insecta; order Lepidoptera; family Oecophoridae; genus Hofmannophila; species Hofmannophila pseudospretella. The sequence continues at coordinate 15,277,696 of OX376312.1, read as the reverse complement.
AAATGTGAGTGCAATATGTTTGTTTGTTTGTTTGTAGTATCTTTATGTCTATAGTGTGTGAGTGTATGTATACTCAGTGTCGATATTACGGAGTCACTAATAGGGCAGTGTCACAGAATAAATCATGGCACAAGAAGAAAGGCAAAACGACTACGTATTGCATGACGTTTCCCGCACAATGGTACGTCATCAACCAACTGAGTGTTACCATTATTGGATACCGGACAAAGCACAAAAAATACCATAAAAATATATTCTATGATTTTTAAATCATTAAATGATTAAATTAATTGTGTTCACGTATTTGCACATTGAAATGTATTAAATATTTTTTTTATTAAGAGCAAAAAAAGTAAAACAATTTTTAACAAGAATATTAGAATGTGCAATTCTGTAAAAATGGCAACCCGAGTGACGTCACTCGGGTTGTCATTTTTACAGAGTTGCACATTGAATTGAATGACGTTTCATTCACAAGGGTACGTACCCTAGTGTCATACGTCATTCAAACCGTAGTCGATATGCGTGTGAAGTATGTGCGTCTTCTTGTGCCATGGAATAAATAATAGTACTAGTAGTGGGGTCGATTCCCGTCGAGACAACGCTCAATTTTGTGGTGTGCCTTATTGTTGTTATTATATTGTGATGTGGCATGCCAGTCAAGTGTAGACTGGACTGGTGCAGTATCGTGCGTGCTTGTAGTCTATTTCCATTAATGATTAATTACGTTACAAAGTCATTTCATTACATTAGATGGCACAAAAATGATTCGTCAATTCTTTTTTCTAAAATTATTGGTCGGTCATGAATACATAATCATTAATCAATAATCATCATTATTCATTTTAATTTAATAATATAATTATTTAGTCAGTAAACAGAAGCCTGTAAAGTCAATTCGTTTAATACCCAGTTTGATTGTGGTACTGCGGGTGTTTAAATATAAAATAGGAAGTTTAATAATATACAAATGGAAGCAATCGGCAGTCTGCGTCCTCTGCTGACGCGGTGTCATATTTTGAGTGCGGGCGACATTTTCAAAGAGCGAGCAAGTTTAAGTGAATGGACTTTACACTGAACTTTGAAAACATGTCGTACGTGTCCACAACGTATTCATTGCATAAAGCGTTTTTCAATTTATGTTCATTATAAAGTCCTTGTTGTATATTTGTATTTTCAAACAATCTTAGTAATAAATCTGTAGATTTTAACATAAAGAGCAGCCGATCTCAACGGCGATCATGCGTGAAACGACGAATGACTATAGAGGAAGCAAGAGAACCGTGCCAAGACAGATATTCGTGGCGCTCCATTCTGCGTCCTCGCAAGGGACATAGCGTGAAGTAATGTATGTATGAGTCATATACTCATAGTGATGTAGAAAAACATTCCCATTTTCGTTGAGGACTTGTAATATTTCCTTATAATTTTGCTAAAAATAAATTCCGAGGAAACCCTACCGTATCGTTGTCTGCACCGTTACTACTGCATCTCACTGTACTGTTAATTATAACTTTAGTTTATCGCGGTTATGTGCAATTACTTAGTTAATTATTATCTAAATTAATTATTGTATTCGCTTGAATGTTGTTCAAAGAATTTATTCAATTTTATATACTTAAGCGCTTATTACACTTGACTGAATTCAGACAAGTGCATTCAGTGCGCTGTGGTTTGTTACAGCATTATGCTGAGCTGGTGTGCTCTTTTTGGCACTGTACCGCACCGGATCTTTTGTGCTGAATGTATTATATCCTTGTATACTTATGTATTGTGTACTTGCTGTATTCTGGTGTTAACAGTGCTAAATAAACGTTTTTCAATTTCAGTACGGTTAGTCTGTCAATTACAGCATATAAACAGGAGTCTGTGTAGTTAGTTGATTAAATTGTTGACTAATTAGGCGACTGAATACGGTCAAGTGTATTAAGCACTTTATAGATATCGGAACGTAAGTAAAACGCTGTGAATATAGCAGCGCACGCCTTGTCGCGCAAGTTACTGTTTGATTTTTTGTTACTGCACACCGACTCTGCGCAACTTCACAGCATTTTAGTTGTGTGCTTATATCTCTAACTATACGCTTTGGAATCGCTTTTGTAAATATACCTAAATTGTTGAAATTACTCGTATTACAATTAATTAAGTGACGACTTTGGTTTACAATACAATACAATAACCTTAAGGGTTTGGGCAAATGCACTTAAAAGTTCCATTAGATTTGACATTTCAATTCCCGACTAATGTTTGGAAAGATGCTCACATCGCATGCGCCAACTGGCAGACGCGACTTCCATATAAAACTTATCTAGCAAGCTACATAGGGGGAATTTCAAAATGGAAATTACCGTCATACTGACAATATCCACATTGAAATAAATTTCGGCAAAAGCATATGGCGGCTTCCCGCCACAACGTCGGGGTCACCAATGTGGGGCTGAACGCGCCCACGAAATAAAAAGGCAAGTCTTGAAGATCGAGAGCAAGAATGTATTTTGTCTGTGTCACAACACACGATTGACATCGCGAGTATATAAAAACCGATGGCAGTTGTTATCACACTTGACAGGCGCGCAGCACGCATGCGCCGACGTTGTGGCGGGAAGTTTGGATTTTTTTTTTAAATTTTTCTATTTACTACTAAACCCGCATTTGACCTCGATCTCTCCTGATGGTAAGCGACGATGAGGATGAATAAATGATGATGATAAATAAATTTTTTTATTGTTTAAAAGAGATCAGGTTTACTTATACACAGTTGTATTTAATTATATTATTATTTGAATCCCATTCGACAATTTATTAATTAAAAATAAATAATTTTTAAATATACATTTATACCTCAAACGCTCAAAGAAATGATTGTTATATGGTTTTACAGCTTATGTTTTTCAATCGACATTCTTTATGTAGCCAATGGTTAATATTAATAAATAATTAATTAAAATTAAAGTTACTTATACTTTCATGACATTTTACAATAACTAAACTAAATAGAGAATCCGCGAAACCAATTGGTTAGTATTTATTTATTGTAAAGTTAAAAGGAGATAATACAATAGCGAAGTATAATATGGGCGGCTTTATTGCCAAGAGCGATCTCTTCCAGGCAACATTCGGGTAGAGAAATGAATTTATGGAAATCGGCATAAAGGAACGAACGCCCATCCCTAGACTATTTTTTCTTTCATCCAGAGACCTGTCAAAACCCGCTTATTTGGGCGTTTTTGTTATAATATTGTCGGTCGTGTGCCCAGTTTCAGATGTTTGTATATTAGGTAGGTAGACGTTTATATGTTGTTGTTGTTGTATAAGAGGAGTATTACCGTTGTATAATGTAATGTATTGAGATAGCTGTATAAAAGTAGCCGCTGTGACGTGTTCGCCACTTTGTGTGCAAACTATGAATATAATGTTTTTATTGTTACATTTTATTTTATTTTTAACAACCAGACGCGGGGGGTTCCAGCCTTATAGGTATGTAGTTGATATCCCATCTATTCGTACGAAGCTATTTGCTTCGTTCATAATGCAAGGCTAAGGTATGGAACAGCCTGCCGGCGTCTGTTTCCCGAGACCTACAACCTTGGGATCTTCAAGGCCAGAAAAAAGCTCATTGGTGAGGGTCGTGATCATTCTGTGGAATTAACCACATAGAAACGACCCTCTTGACAGATTTTTTGGGGTTGTTTACCATTGCCTTTCCCGTTACACTACACACGCTGGTTAATATCTCGGTGTGCAGCTTTCCTCACGATGTTTTCCTTCACCGTTAGAGTAGTCGGTAAATGTATCTACCTATGTAAGTATTTCGAAAATGCAGAAAAATACATGGACATTGGACGGCTTCGAACCCAGACCTTCCGCATGGGAGCTTAGCTACTGACGCATTCGAAAGAAATAAAGTGGTTACGTTAAAGTTTTAGAGATTTCAATGAGTATTTAAAAATGCTTTCAAGTTTTGTAAGGTCCAACGCACACCGCTGGAGTGATGGCGCGGCGTCTTTCTTCGATCACAATTGAACCAAACAACAAACAAACCAAACCTCAACAACAAATTTAAATACGGTTTAAAATGGAAAGACAATAGCAAGCGAAGCGGCTTGGTGCGCGGCGGCTCTCGGCAGCTCTAGGCGGCGGCGCGCGGATGTCTGGTAACGGGTCGCGCGACCGCGACGTCTCCAGGCGCGGCCGCGCTACCGTATCTGCGACGCGTCTCCACTCCACTCCGCCCGGTGTGTGTTGGGCCTATGCTTCCAGGAGTCGACTTCATCTTATGGGTTGCGATCTGACTGCGATTTTTGGATGATAGAATGGGAATTTCAGCACTTCCTTCTACTTATCATCGTTGCCATCCACTTGAGTGAAACAAACATTTCGAGTTCCATTTATTTCTTTATTAACATTATTCACAAAATTGCTCATAGTTCCTTACAGCTACACTATAATAAGATAAACTAACATCTTAAACCATAATATTGCACTGTTATAGAGATCTATTTAAACTTACCTATCACTGATTTTACCTATCTGTTGCACGAAGCGACATTAAAAGAGAAAGGAGGACTAGAAAATTAGAAGTAGAACTGATAAAAATTAAGTAGGTACCTACTTAGTTTTAATCGAAAAACACTACCTCAAAACGACAATACGTTTTGACGTTTTATTCCAAAGAAATGTTTTGTTGCTGTGTGAAAATGGAAAATCGATTTTCATCAGTTTCTAGTGTGGTGGACCCGAGGCAGACGGGCTTGTTTCCTCCACGCGAGCGTGTCATACCTATGTAACATTAACTTTAACAGCGCTTCTTGCAACAACCGTGACTTAATAATAAGGGATTTATCGTCTAATTATACCTAAGTTATACGTAAATTATTTTTTATTTTATTTAAATTTGGCCACACCGCTACCCAAGGTTCTGTGACACTGCACAAACATCATCATGGACTAGAAAATAACGTAAAATATCACAGAAAACGTTATACAAAGTTACAAACGCGCCTCACTATTGTTTAAGCAATATATTGGGTCATACATAATATACAGGTGTAACAGAAACAAGCCCTTGTAAGCCCAAACAGGATGTTCACAGTTACTTTAAAAACAAACAAAATATTTACAGGAGCATACATTTTGTTCAGTTTTTGATACTGAACACCCTGTATCGGTTTACATTTGATATTGAGCTACACTATATCAAATTGGTAATCAGTGTAATGCATCAACACACCGAGGCGAGGATGACGGCGCGGTTCACTCAATAGGTACGTTCGGACAATAACATACCTAACCTGTGTGTGGTTGTAACTTGTACCCTATTCAAGTTATTGTGCCTACTATTTTCATTACGCAAATAGAAGGCATCGCCTCCTGGTGTGTCTTTATAGGCGATTGACAGCCTCGGTTTGTAAGGCCTGGACTACACACGTCCGGTTCCAGCCCCAGTTTGGTTCGCTGCATCGAATCACGAAGCGCTGACGCATGTCATTGTTACTGGAACTGGATCAGTGTAGTCCAGACCTCAGGATGATGCCGTTTGGTGCACTTTAAGGAGCTCCATCGTCATTCCTTTACTCACTTTGATTTATCACACAAAATCATAAAATAGTAGGTAGGTATCATCTACTGTCTATGACTTAAATACACAAATCATGACTTGAAATTGTGTCAGTATTACCATTCAACATTTTCAGCTCCTCAATGTTCCAGGTGTGGAATGACATCATGGTTCTAAACTTTAGAGCTCCAACTCGAACCAGCTAGCTATTTCAGAGATCCCATTCTGATATCAAAAGATACTTTTTCAAGATCTTGGAAACCACTACCTACACCAATATATCTGATATGGCTAAGAAGATTCTGGAAAAATTCTCTGTTAAATAAAAGAAAATCTCGCCAAAACCGGACCATCTGTTAAGACAAAGCTACCACGGACACTCAGACATACGCATCAAACTGATACCTGGTGTGTTATCAGTGATAGCACAAACGTCGACCCCGCCATACAGCTGGGACAGCAGAGTTACATAACTGACAGCAGAGTTAGTTATGTAGGTATGTAAGTATGAGAAGGATGGTCTGATGCTGCCACAGACACGTAGACATACGCGTCAAACTTATAACACCCTTCTTTTGGTTTCAACAAATATAAATACACAGTACAGACACTTCTTTAACACAGGAGTTCTGCAGAATCCAACTATTAACTAAACATGCCACCAGATATTTCCTCAAGTGTCATAGTGTCCCAGATGATTAACGGGATGATAGTACCGCCGCGGGTACTCGGCGTGCGTGGCGTGTGTCACGTGTCCCACGTGAGGTACGTGACCCACGTGAGTAACGTGTGCGGGCGGTAGATACTGCGGGTACACGCCGACCCCGCCGTACAGCTGGCTCAGCACGTCGTAGGGCGCGGCGGGCGGGGCGGGCGATGGGTGCGGGGAGCGCGCGCGGGGCGCGGGGGGCGAGGCCATCGTGAACAGGGCCTCGGGGTCGCACACGAACTTGTACACGTAGCGCTCGCCTGAAGGGGAACGAGTTAGGAATGTTCAGGGAGTTGGTAATGTTCAGATATAAGTTAGCAAGGTTCAGGTATAAGTAAGGATTATTTGGAAATAAGTTAGGAGTAGTTAGGAAGAAGTATGGAAGGTTCAGGAAGAAATCCTAACATTCCTAGCTTCATTCGGAACATTACTACCTTCTCCAAAAACACTCCTATGTTTTTGGAGAAGGTAGTAATGTTCAGAATGAAGTTAAGAATATTTAGACAGGAGTTACGAATATTCAGGAGAAAATAGGAAGGACATTATGCACATTCAGACACACGTTATGAAAATTTATACATTTCGCAAAATCTTAACTAAATTAAATTAGGAAAATAAATCATAGATAAACAAAAGAAAAGAACTAACCAGAAAATGCTCACAATTTCTGTATTAAACAAACACGACATATAAAAGTCACCAAGTGCCAAACGACCAGCAAAATGTAAAGGACAAAAAAAATGTAAAGGACCAAACAATCTAAACATAAAACACGATTAGGAACCAGACATGCATTGATTGATAGATTGCGCAATAAAAAAACAATATAACATATATTATTAACATGTAAGCCGGCAAACGCCGAACGACCAGAAAAAGAAAGAACCAGAACAAAAAGAAATAACAACCCAAACATAAAACACGAAAGGGAACCAGCCATTCTTTGAGTGCTGTACTCTCACCGGCGACCTTCTGCATGATGCCCTTCTCATAGTAGTAGCGCAGCGAGCGGGACAGCTTGTCGTAGTTCATGGCCGGACGGTTCTTTTGCGCGCCCCAGCGCCGCGCCACCTGCCGGCGGGGCAGGCACACGGAGTGACATTGGAGAGGTTACAGGTGGAACGAGACTAGGAGATTCTGGCTCGAGGACAAACACTAACGGACGCAGTACCTGGACAAAAGTACTGGAGGTCCCACAGTCATCTCATGGCCTTTCGACAACCAATAAGGGTCATAATATCTTCCCGATTTGCAAGAGCTCCCCTTGCATTGCAACCAGACGAGCAACTTCTCCTCTAGTTCCACTAATTGTGTTGTTTGCTGATATATGGAAAATAGTAATGAAGTGGTGGTCGGATAAGTCGGTCTTATTAGATAAGGTCGGATTTATTAGATATTTTTAAATTTATATGATTTGGCAATAAATATATTTCTATTTCTATAAGAACACTTTCGTGCAAAAATCACTACTTAGCTTAACCTACCTACCTATTATATAAAAAAAAAACGCGTCTAAATCTGTTGATTTATGATGCCACAGAAAACAGATATTCGCCAAACCTATAAAACCCCTTCTTTTTGGCCGAAGGTTTATGTCTGTAAGTAGCACTGGAGGGTGTTCAAAATAATTGAATTAAAGACGTTAATGTGGAAGGTTCGACCGTGGAACACGCTACATACAGCTGCTTGCGTTACTAGGAACTGACTGCCACATCACGGTATAACGCGGCACGACACGGCACCTCACAGCACAGCATGTACCTCCTCTGGCTCGTGCAGCTTGAACTCGAGCCCGCGGCCCGTCCACGACACGCAGCGCGCGCCCTCCGCCAGCAGTGCCACCAGGAACTGCCACAGCTGTAGCGCGCCGCGACGACCGCCTGCACATAGCAAGGTCAGATGATAGCACGTCAAGATCAGTAGACAGCAGAGGGTGACAGGAAGCGGCATGGGAATAATCATCGGCAAGGAAACAGACGTCGGCAGGGCAACAGACATTAGCGTATCAATAGGCATTAGCAGAGGAAACGTACAACAGCAGATTAATAGACGAAGGTAAACAGTTAACAGCAGAGCAACATATGTTAGCACAGCAATGGAGTTACGATCAACAATTGGTAAGGACTCTGTGTTTGGCCAGTTTAGGCTACATGGAAAGTGTGGTGAAGTACTAGGGCGTCATGAGCTGTGGAGCCTTACCTGCGTGCGTGGTGGAGACGTGGTGGTGCGGCGACGCGGCCTCCGCGCGGGACGCCTGCGCGTGCGCCGCCTCCGCGTCACCAGTTCCTCCCGCGGCGCACAATGAGCTGCTCACTGCGCACACAACTTAGTTTCTTTACTACAATCCAACACTCAAAATTGTGTTTGATTTTTTTTTTTATTAGGAATCCAGACGAACAAATGGGCCACCTGATAGTAAGTGGTCACAGTCGCCCATAGACATCTCATCTCACTGTATTATTATTAGTTTTCGTTGGTTAGCACCTTGAGGACTTCAGATGGATGTCTTATGTGCCGGTAATTAGTTAATTACGCTGATATATAGCCGAAAGATTGGTTCTTAATGGGGCTTTGACCGTCCATTGGCTGGAAACCCTGGGGAACGCAGCAGCGTGCTAAGCCGCACATTGCTGTGACGGAAGGAATTGGGAAGTGAAGCATACGTTACATCTTCTATCAGGGGTTTGAGGCAAAGCTAAGTCGGGGATGACTACGTAAACCTTTTACCCCCCTAAAGCCTACGACAATAGACGTGCCGTCAGTTGACAGGAATTGCACAAAACTCCTAGATCGCGGAATCGGTGCAGGGTTGGCCTGCCCCTTGTTATAATTAGAAGTGTGTGTATAAAACCGCACCGATCTTGTCCCCCCAGTGCGTGTGCTCCGCGGAGCTGGAGACTGCCTCCTCGCGCTCCTCCGCCACCGCCTCCTCCTCCGCGCACTTGCCGTACGCGCTGCCACCGCCGCATCTGTGCATACAGTTACACTCTCTGTAATACTGATATCGATTCTGTAGCGATGATCGCTAAACTAAACGTTACGAGTGAGCGTGACCGGTTTATTTAGGTTTAGCTTTAGATTTGAGGGTACACGGAATCGACGCCACTAATGAGAAAACCTCATTATCCAAACACGTTACCTACGAGTTGGTTCCCTCAACCGTACACTTGTCGTCACCGCATTTTGAGACGCAGGTAGGACAGGGAGGCCAGTGTCAACAGTTGGACTTCTTTCTTGGAATCCCTGTTTAAAAGACTGAGTTGAGTACGTCGCCGATAGCCACATTTATTTATTACACACCTGTGAATGTGGTAGTGGTCCCGGTAGTCAGGCCGCGTCTCCTCGCTCTCGCCTTTGCATCTGTGAACGTCACTTTATTAATTAAAGCTTAGATCACCACCTGCAAATAGTGCACTCCCAAACTACCCAAATTAAGTTAATAAGTTCTTCATAATTCCCGATGGTGATACGAGTAGCATTGCCAGCGTATTCACAGATCCATTTTGGGAGGGAATAACTTTCATCTTGCGAGGTGATGGCTTCCCTAATATACCTCGGGCTGTTAGTGGATATAGTTCTGTTCAGGATATACTTAGTTCAGAAATTGACTCACTGTGTATGTTCCGGGCCGGGCGGCTGCGCCGCGTTGAGCAGCGTGTGGCGATATGTGTGCGCGTGCGACGGCTCGTAGTGCGTGCTCGTGTTCGAGCCGAGTGGCTCGCGGCGAGCGCTCGGACAGGCCTCGCTGTGTACAACATGGTGGGGTGTCTTTTGTATAATCTTGCAATTAATTGGAGGGAATAAAGTCTATAAAAAGAGCTTTAAGCTCACGACCCCCTTTACACTGCCGTTGTTCGCTTGTTGTTTGTAGTGGTGAGTAAGTAAGTACGTAAATTATTTATTACAAAAAGTGTTAAAGAAAGATATGATGATTATGGGTACCATGTAGTAACTAGGAGTGAATGGTGAAGGCTCACCGCTGGTGGTAGGGCAGGCCGCGTGCCCAGGGCAGTGGGAACTGCTGCGCCATGACGTCACAGAAGCTGCCCCACACCCCGCGCCGCCGCCCGCCGCGCGCGCTTCATCTGTTGGAGTCGGGAGGTACGAGTCAGAGCCAACACATCACAATGGCGCAACGCCGAGCCGCTCGCTGTGATGTATCCCGGCCCTCAGTGCATAGAAGACTGTTCCGACCGGGGCGCCAAGAGTTTTCAGTATCGCAGAAAATCAACAAAGGCACAGCAGAAAACCGAGTGTGGTTCTGTCGCACCGGACGGGTCGCAACACACAAAAACTACTATGGCGCTTTTATGTTGCAAAGGCACAAATCTATTTTTTCCATGAACACAATCAGGATTTCAGCGACTGACCCTGTAATCTGTAATCCCCTGTAATCTGTGACCCTATAATGACCCTGTAATCTGTGACCCTGTAATCTCGGCGAAAACATCCACACTTGTCATTTCTATTTGTGTTGGATCGAATTCGATGATTCGTGGTATGCAATAACAAACCTAACTACATTATCGGGTAGATCCACGGGAAAAAATAGTTGCGATCTCTAGTCACGGACCGCTATTCGATTATGCGCTCTGCAATGCTACCGGGTTCGTAGCAACAAGTGCGGCGAGACGCCACTCATCCCAGCGCATCGCCGCCGCTAACCGGATCACAGCGATTCGCAGCGGATCTGGAACGGCCGGCGGCGGCGGCGGGTCGAAGACGGAACTTCGTTACGGTTTGTTGGGGGTGGCAGAGTAACAGGGTTAGGGCTCGCGAGATTACCTGCTGGTTGTGTCTCAAATTCAATCAGTTTCTTAACAAACGTTATATTTTTTTTAGATTGTGGCTTAATGTTTTCATTTTTGTGTTATTAAGATTCACTAGTGCCACAAGAGTGTCGGTGACATAATGGCTTGGATGCCGGACTCCCTTCCCGGTCCGGATTCGAAAACATGCAACGTCGAGAACCAATGAGTTTTCCGGATTTTTTGAAGACTTACTATATAGATTTATACGAATAGCGAAGCAGCCTTACCGAATGCTCTCACGGTGAAGGAAAACATTGTGAGGAAACCTGCATGACTGAGTAAAAAAAGTTTCCGAAAGCACTGGGCCCGCTCGGTGGATCATGGCTCGTGCCCCCTTGGTTTCCCTTGTAGGTATACAAGGGAAGCCTGTGACCAATTAAGCTAATGTTTTTAGGTATTATGTAGTAGGTAGGTTGCTGTCAAAAAACTGATTGCTCAGTCAACAAGTTACCTATACGAGCATACCTAGTCTTAGGGTAGGTACACTCAGATTCACAAAGCTAAACAATGTAATTAGTAAATAACTGAACCTTTATATTAATTTCCCTTTTATCAACAAATATTTGTACACTATACAATAACTTGTTAATTATAGTGATGATGAAATATTAATTATACAACCGCATATCATAATGATAGCAGAGGTCAGTGTAATAGCTTGGTTCCAGTAAAATGGCCGCTGCTGGTCGAGTCTGCGGTGAGAATGTGAATGTAGTGTTGGAAGGTGAGCCGGTGGTCACCATGCCCGTCAGAACTGTCTTGCGCCGACCGTCAGTCGCGCTGAGGTAAACACACGTCATCGTTGTTGCTAAATAAGATACAAACATGCATATTGGACTCAAGGTGGGATCTGATTGAAGAACAAATAGTCACTGGGAAACCTATTTAGGTACTTACCTAACAAATAAATCTAAGAAAACCCCGAATTTCTTTTTACCAATTGATCATCGCAGACCCTCAAGGTTCCAGATGTGGAAATGGTACCATACCATGTTCCCAACATGAGATCTAATTCGAACAACCTACATATTCCTAACTTAGGCTGTTCTTGAGATCGCTTCTCACATGAAAGAATAGAAAGATATTCCAAAATCTTAGAACTGATGTTGGTCCGACATGATATGACTATGAATAAGGTTTCTCGTAAGAATTCTCTTTTAGATTAAATAACTCATCTAAATCGGATGACCGTATCATGCCGGACCGACATACAGCACCCCTCTTCTAGGTTGGTTTGTCTTGTTTGGTTTGTTATTTTGTGAGTCATAAAATCAGGTGCCGCGTTCCTAATTCCTATCTCAGAGAGTGCGAACTCTCAAACAGGCAGCACATTTATTGCATTATAAGTAGGTACTGAGTGGATGTAAGATAAAAGTATTAGACGTGGCTCCTCGCAGCCAGTCGCAGCCTGTCTGCAATCATCACCAAATTACCAATATCCGCTGTGATGTGAACAGCCAACTCAGAAGGAATTATATTTGTGGAAATTGGGAAAGAAAATTGTTTGAAGGATAGCGTAATTATCAGGGAGTAGAGATTATAAGTGTAGAGTCTGTAAATACCTGAGTATGGATTTACTCAGAGGTAAACGTCGTCGCATAGACGAATGTTAATGTTAACCTAGTTGATAATCTAATAAATATGCATGTATGTATACCTCGCTATGTGGAGAACCTATAGGGAAACTTAGTGTGAAAAAATAGAGATAAGAGACGCATAGGGTCAAATCAAATCAAATCAAAATGTTTTTATTATAAGTAAGTACCTTATAGTACATTTTTACAACGTCATTTTTTTACTCTACTACCGCTTCGGAAGGTGCTATAGCTGAAAGGAAAGAAGCGGCGCAAGAAACTTTCAGCAGCACATCTTTTGATATAAATATAACTTACAATAATTATGAATAAAATCATATACACAACGTGCAGAGCTGGAGCTGAATTTAAGACCAAGCCTCTTTATCATTTAAGTAGTAATTTATTTTATAATAACCATTTTTACATAGTTTGTTAGTTAGGTTTTCAAAGAAATTTTGTCAGGATTTGCGTTGGTGCAAGACGTTTTTGTGATTTAACCAGTGTTAGACATTAACTCTCGGGTTATCCCTTAACTCCAGTTTCTAGCAAGCTGTCTTAAATAAAAACCATAAATAAAATTGTGTTCACGTCATCAACACACGAACACGTTTTTGTAAAGAAAGGTTTTGCTCGAGTCTGGCTTGAGGGTGACTTTAAATTGAATCAAAATGCAACCAAAATCGAGTCCCATGTTAAGCTCACCTGCCCTAGTGTCGTGACACTCGCAAGTCGCGACACAATGCGGTTGATTGACGACAAACAAATTGCATTTTTTCTGCAAGAAGCGAAAAGTTTTACTTGCAGCTCGCGGGGGCGCTGGCGGTGAATATCAGAAACAGAAGTTCATATATTTCAATGATTAGTTCTACATTTCGCCACCTGCTGTAAAATAAATTGATAAAAACCGCCGCTGTAGGCGCGGTCGTTGACTGAATGTTAATAAGGTTTGAGAGTACGCGCGGTATAAATTGATTGCGTTTTGAATGCCGCGAATTGATAGTCAATCTGTAATCCGATTGAAGGAAAATATTGCGGCGACGAAGGAAAATTGGGAAAAATATTTGGAAACGTTAAAAAGAAATGATTTTTGGTGCTTTTTTAGCCGATCTTGGAGACAAGTTCAGTAATAATCTGGTATGTCGTCGGATTGCGATGGAAATATGAATCTATAAACTTTATAACTGAAAATTTACAGCTACCTAATTGTCTGTTACGTCTTCTAAACTAAATGGCTGACATTAAGTTTAAGACCAATTGGAGTACCTATATATATAAATGATTAAATTGTAATATGAACATGTTCGGCATCCAAGATGCATCTAGTCTTTAGACTCAAATCGGACACTTGGGGTACTTTCCTTGTTAGCCTAAACTAACAAGGAAAGTACCCCAAGTGTCCGATTTGAGTCATTTTAAAATATATTGCAGAGCATTGAAAAACAACTGACAAATATTTTTTTAATTAGCCCAAATACATATTTAGTGGGGGAAATAGCCCTTCAAAGTTTTCGAATGTATCTGCTATCTTTAAATTTGTTATCGCACCCCTAGACCTCGTTAACGCCCCCCAATTTTCTTTGAGCCTTCTACAGGCCTGCAGGCCTCCAGCGCCAACAGGGGGCGTTACAAGCTGGGTCCAATTCGGTTCATCGGTTGTTGAGTTTATGATGCCACAGATAAACAGACAAACGCGTCAAACTTTTAACTCTATTTCCTCGGTCGGTCGGGGTTAAAAAGAAGCAGACAAGCGCATGGTGCATTCGGCCTGTAGGTAACATATATCGAGCCAACCAAGAGAGTACGATGTGTAAGATGAAGGAAGCAGTCAAAGACCAACCGCCGCCAGTCAATTTGTGTACAATCAGTTCACAATCACTTCACTATATCCATCCCCCCTCACTGTACCCCCGTCGGCGCCCCGCGGCGCGGGAAATGAGCGCGCGACCTGCTTCCGGCTGTACGCCGGTGTTTGGGTGTACACAGTAGGTATACTGATATACAGAACACTGAACACAGTATTTTAGTATTGTCATGTCATTACTTACATCCGTATGGTGCATTTTAAGGCCAGCAGTTTCGTGCTCGCGCTGAGTACGTAGGAGTAGGTACGTATATCGAAAAATTTCAAAAGCACATTTCACTCTAGAATGTTGGTAGATATCTACTACATAATATCTCTATCTGAGCGACAGCTGGTAAACTTCTTTCCTTCAAAGGTGAGTCAAGAGTTGCGTTACTGGTATTACTCTGTAATGCCCAATCCCTGATCTGTACTGTGTGAAGTTAACGTCCCGCCCGCCCTAGCGCTGCAACGTTACTCTTATAACAGTTTGCGGAGAAATCCAGTCAGGAATTTATTTAAATCCCATGGAAACTTATTGGCACACCTTAAATCCAAAATTTTGAAAAAAAAAGTTAATTTCTTGGCGATCGATCCTTGCTTAATAATTCATTAAAGGTTCCAGTATCGGTCGGTTCCATGGTACCGGTGCTTCATATAAACTCAAACAACGGGCGGGGCTTGAGCACAACGCATGAGTTTGAATGCAGTCGACTACACGGCCGGTAGTGGTTCCTGAACCGAACCGTCGCTGGAAACGTCGTCGTGTAGTCCGAGGCTAATAGATTTGTTGATCATCAGTGACGCAGTTGAGTTGTTGTTATAGACCAGTATCACTTGATGTATTACAGCTAATAGTCATCTTGGCAATCAGCTAATCTCATCTCTTTGGTTGCGACCTAATAAATTTTATTCTCCCGTAAGGGTGCGTGCGATTCCTTAATTCGCGCACTCTCGAGCTAAACATTAGCAACTATTATGGAGTAACTACCTGGGAGTACCGGCCCCCTGTGTCCCTAGAGGACCACAGTATAATCTGTACTGTTAGTATTGTAACAGATAACAGCCGGTTAATATTTAACCGTTCACTGGCCGGTGATATAGGGGAGGCACCTCTAGCTGTCCCGGGAAGGGACGTCCCACGGGAATGATACGCACTTTGGTACAGATTTTGTTTGTTTACATGTAGCGTAGGTTACATTACAATAGTGATGCTCTTTTGGCGTTCGAAGTAGAGGAGGGATTAATATAGAGTCAGCGCTAAAATAAAGATAACTTTTTTATTGTCTAGTGAGAACAGACAAACAAACGGGTCACCTGATGATGGTAACAAGTGGTCACTGTCGCTCGTACACATCTTACTTACCTCACTATAGTTTTATTAGAGAGTTTTCGGTGCGTTGGTAACCTTGAGTATTTAGGTGGAGTCCCGCATGTGCCAATAATTACGCTGGGGCTCTATTATTTTTTAAATCGAAACAATGCAATGGTGCTTTGCGACAAAAATAAGTAAATGGGTAGTATCTCCCATACCACCTTCAAAAATGGATGGTCGAAGATTATGTCAGTATGTCAAAGGTTCTGCGAGCGAGAGGTATGAATGTTCTAGTATATTATCCAAATGTATTATAATTTATAACTTCATACATAATGTTAATTTTTAATTAATTACTATAAAAGGTATTTGCCGTTGTAATTGATAATAATAAAAAATAATAATTAAAAATTAAAAATAATAATTAAAAAGAAACTTGCTTGCTTTGTGCTTGTGGAAAGATCTACGTATCTCTTAGTATTCAAAACAACAAGGGATAGATACTCTATGACTCCAAAGCCAATTTTAGTTATGCCACAATTTTTTGGCGTTTAATCTATGTTTTTAATCTTTTATCGCCCGTCACCATCGATCAGCGACACGTATACATGTGACGACATGACACAGAGTCATTTCCAAACACAAATATTTCCCATCATACTTACTGACCGCCATTGACCTTTTGCAGGGCGTTCAGGAACTACCAGTTAGAGGTCCTACCATTGCGCACTGGCTTTACTTCAACAAAACTTTTCAATTTTAACCAAGTAGCTACAAGCATAGGGAAAGAAAAAAAAGGGAAACGGGGTGATTTTTTAAAATTGTTATAGTAGGTACCTATAATAACTGTTTGATAAAGTCATGTTTATCGTTTAATACAGTAGTTCATCAAATATACACACAGTCCCCCCCTCCCCCAGATTCAGCCGGTGGCGGGGGAGCAGGGTGGGGAGAGGGCGGCGCCGGAAGCGGAAGTGCGCTGTTATTGCCTGTGTGTCGAAGTTAACTTGCGTTGTGACGTCACGAGCCTCTCGGTGCACATTGTGACGTGCATGGACTGTACTCGAGGAAAACACATCTAAGTCTAGCAGCGCATCGATTCTATAGTAAGAAGTGAGATGTGTAGTGTACGAGCGAGGGTGACCATCCCTGATTGGCTTGTGAGCTCGGCCCCTCGCCCTGTAGGAGAGACCTTGGTGCCAAAAACTAACGTAGGTGACTAACGTAAAACTAAAAACTAACCTGTTAAATGAACGATTTTATTAATTAGGTGTAATATAAACAAACATTAAGTTAGTGAGCATGTCATGGACCAAGTGATTAAAGAAAGAAAGATTATTTATTTCCGATACACACATACAAGCAATTAGGTACAGAAAACAAAAATAACATTAAACAAACATATTACAAAAATAAATAAGCAAAAGTAATTAAGTTTGATGAAGGTGGTGTGCAGCACCGGAAAAAGGGGACTGCCTCAGCCTGTTAATGGTGGCACTATTTATAATGCCCGGGCAGTATCAATAATGACAAGTTGAATTGGGCAATATATCACAGAAAGCTAGTGGATGCGAAACTGACTCGGATAGGTAGGTTATGTTAGGTTACTTTATGACAACCACGTAACGTGTCCCGCCTTCGACTTATCTTTGTGTCCCCTTAACGACACTTTGACCAGTCATAGTTATTTATTATCATATTGCCGCATCAATTTGGAAATTATTTAAACTGTCTGGACATTGAGTATTCTATTAATAACAAGTACACTAACTTAATGTTTGTTTACATTACATACGACACGAGCCACGAGCCACGAGCCACGAGGGGAGTTTTGCCGTAAGTGACGGTAGGTAGTGACGGTAATTGTTACAAAGCGATAGCGATTGATCGCTGTCTTTACCATTACAACAATGTAAACATTATGTTATGATACGATGCGATACCTACATTTACTGTCCCTGAATAAAATATACTCGTAATAATGAGCTGTATTTTCTTTTCTTTACGGTTGGTAATAGGTACATAGCTAGTGTAACGTAATACGAGTAAGGTAAAAAAAACAAGTGCTAACAGCAACCTAGATTTCAGCTACGAGTACTAGAGTTAAAATTGTGCTATATTGTGTCTAGCTAGATTTATACACACTGCCTGTCTGTACGTTCGTTCTTCTGCATATCACAACGCCCCTTTTCACTTTTGAAACACAATTACAGAAAGAATAAATTCTGAATGATTCGGTAGCAAGTAAGTACAATTATAGAGTACAATTATTTATTAAATTAACTAATAACACATTTAATTAGAAAGATAAAAATATTATAGTGTTAGTTAATTAGAACTAATTGTATGAAATTGACCGCAAAACATTTTTTTGAGATGGAACATGGAACACCCAATATGAGTGTGTTCTGAAGATGTTCAGAACACATTCATATTGGGTGCCCGAAACGTTCTCGACTGGTTTTTTAATAAATAGTTATTTATCTACAAACGTAGAAAACACCATGACACCAGAGTCTCAGCTCCTCTTAAAGTTCTAATACTAACTTATCACTAACTTAAATAAAAGTTTGTTTCTAAAGCTGTAATAAAGTTTCCCTAGTGCTAGTTCCCGATGGATGAGTGGAGACCTGTTTGTCGAGGGCGGCGATTGTCATTGTCACCTCGTCAAGTGAGGGGGCGAGGGGTGAGGGGCTGAGACAACAATACAAATACAATACAGTAGACAATTAGCTAATGAGTTGTGTCGAGTGTCGGGTGTCCCGAGTGTCAGGCGGCGGTGTCGCGACGTTGTTGTGTCGTGCTCGAGTGAGCGAACAGACCAACAAACCGTTTGTACAAAGTTCCATTTGATCACTTTGCTTTGCTTTCTGAACAGTCCTTTTAGAGGGAACGGTAACGAATTCAAAAGTTTTCTAAAAGTTCTACATACCTAGATATAGTATAGGAGTGGATAGAATAGAAGTAAAACATGTAAGTTGTGTGAGAATTTGTGAGCTTTATGGTCAATAAATTAATTAAGTAAGTACTTAATCAAAACCTGAAATTGCTTGAAGTTTTGGTAACAACGTGAGTCTGGTGATGATATTATCCAATCATGACAGGTAAATATTGTCACCAAAGATTTTGAAATTCACCCTATATACTAGTTCGATTTCTGTGATTGTATCTTAGTAATGATTATTTTATCTTATGATTTTGGGACCGGGAATAATCCTAGCTGCACTTCGACCCTTGGGATCTTTTGTGCCTACCCCATTTTACACATTGGTCATCTCAGTGTACAGGTTTCCTCACGATGTTTTCCTTCACCGTTAGAGCAGTCGGTAAATGTACGTAAGTCTTCGATAAATACGAAACACTCATTGGTACATGGCACTGTATGTTTTCGAACCCGGACCTCCCGCATGGAAGTCCGGAGTCCTAGCCACTATGCCACCGACGCTCTCTTAACTCTTTATGAAAGAGGAACGTGTAGGAAATTAGAAATGTGAGACTAAATTAATTTTACTGATTCATTCTAACGACTCCCAATGTGTACACAGATTAGCGAGCAGCCACTTGATGACTTGGCGGTTCTCATTTAGGCTGTGTAATTAATACAAGCGGAGTCAAGCGCCGCTCTACATCACGACCCCTCACTGAGCGCTCTAATGCTATGAGCAAACAACGACCGTGTAACCCTTTACCCGCCGGGTATTGTATTGTATACGGGTACTGAAGTGACCCGGACCCGAGGGAATGTTATGATATAATATTAACGCGGCCATTACACGCCGCGTCGCTTCGCGTCAGCGTCACGTCACATCGCATCTCGACAGCGCGGCGCGGAAAGGGTTAAGTGATTTGAGGGCTTAGTACAATACTAACTAAGTGTACTAATAAATACTGGGAAAGTGGTAATCGAGTACGTTTAAATACCTGATCACCTGCTTCCTACTTTGTAATAAAAGGCATGAAAACATGTATTTCTAACAATGAAATAACAGAATGACACATGTTTTCGTGTTTTTTTACTTGTGACTTTACCAATGAATAGCTGTTTCAAATCGGAAACTTGTCACTTCCTACTTTTTGCTGTGATGTCGTGTCTCTCTGCTAGATGTTTTGCTTGCGTAGTTTTGGTGTCCAGTGATAAAATCAGAGCTCTATTATCAACCATCTAGTTTCCTTAACGAGACCTAATTTAATAATATTGTACTAATATTATCTTCATCGTCACAATATTTTTATGATTATCTGTAGTATTGCCTTGACAAAAACAACGAAAACTTAAAAAAGTATAAAGTATTTTGATTTCTAAACGGGAGCGTATGTTTCCCATACTTTAATCTGTTGATCTGATGAGTCGTGTTTGTTCGCTTACATTTGTGCTATTACTAGTGGGGCACCCTCGACCCCACCAAGGGTCCCGTGCCTCGTGCCCCGTGCGCCCGGGGGCTATTAGCTAGCTGTCAGCGCCTCTCTTTATTATAGTATCTCCTGCACTGAGTGCATCGTGTTGTGTGGGGAAATATACAATAATATCGCTCCACGGCTTGTCTCATTTTATTATTATTGAGCTTATGAGAATGTGCCAATATTGACTTCAAAAGCCTGAAAATAAAATTGCCTGCTATAAAATTTTGTAATAAGTGTGATAATGATAAGGGATTTATTCTGGTTTGATCTTTGCGAATTGTTCTGGTATGTTCTTTGCCAACCAACCAACAAATTGTTCAACCATATAATATACCTTTTTGCAATTAGTAAGTGATGTAATCAAATGTTCAATTTAAACCAATTATTTTCCTATGATTTTAAATAAAGAGTATGAGTACGAGTATTTGCTAGTCTCTATATTGCACTGGAACAAGTAACTTCATTCTCGTTTGCTATGTTCTGCTCAGGGTAAGGGAATTAAGTGTGTGTGTTCTATTCCGGTTGCGATCGGTTGCAGGTGTTTAAGTGATGTTTTATTTTTATTTTCGATAAAACCTTATCATTAGGTTTTAATGTCATAGGTCGATTAAACATTAAGTAGGTATATTAAATGCGACTTATTGACTTTACCGATAAGAGACTCGGATGCCGTCCGACCGAGTCGCTCTCTGTATTTATTTACAATTCAAATACCTAGATAATTATAAAGATATAGGTAATGTCTAAATCAATTTTAAAAAATCTCAAAATTACGTTACAAATAGTCGACAATTGTATTCATTTGTCGATAGCCTCAAAATAACCCGGACGCTTAATATAACAATTGAGTCAAACGGACAATTCAATTACCATAATTGAGTGAAATGACCGCGGACACTCGACACTCAGTGGCAGAGAGGGGGGCGATGGTAATAGCCGATGTCCGTACCGTGACGTGAGGTGAGGATTCGGACGACGGAAGGGTTGAGCCGTGTCGTGTCGTGTCGTGTGACACACACACGGTGCCGCGCAGTGTGTGTGGCGCTACAGGTGGCGGCCTCCACACTTGCGGCGAGTACGTACGCCTTTTATCTTTCTTTACTTCGTTCGGGGCTCAGCGTAGAATCATTTCCCAGCGACCCGCTTACCTTCACTGTGTATACTGTGTAGGCGTTGTTTTCACGTCGGAGTAACTGTCGATCCTGGCTCACAGGAGTAACAGTGGGAGAGAAGCGTAGGCGGGTTTGTTAAAAACAAGCCGGCGAGACGGACACGAGACGGGCCGAGTTAGACACGGGAATCTACCCGCGACCTTGGCGCATGTACATAACTGTGTCGAAATATTGGGAGCTCAAAACAACCCTAAACCGTTCTAAGAATCTATTGACAATATCCATGAAAGCTTAAATATTTATACACTACGTTTGTTTCGAGTCGCCTCGCCGACATGTGGAGCCGCACGGCGCGAGTGTGACATTAGATTAGGGATGCGACGGGACGGGACGGGTCACTCATTGTAATCATATCACATATGTGGGAAATATCATTACAGCGGTGAAGGGGTTAAGTTATAAGTGTCGTACGAGAGTTGAAAGCTACTCGTGAATGTATTATTACACCTTCAGTGTTTAGTTTAGTACGGGGAGTTGGGGAAGGCTTATTAATTAAGATGGTTTATTATTTCACACACGGTTATGTCAGTGTGCAGTGTGTCACGATATTTTCCGCTTCACCGCTAGATAAGTCGTAAAAAACTGATTCTTACATAACATTGCATGGTTTCTAACCCGCACCTCCCGCATGGGAGCCCGGCGTCCTAACTATTACACCACCGACACTTCACGCTGTGTAGAGTCACGTTACTGTATTTAATAATATTTGTTATTGATTTACTGTTACGAAAAATAGTTACAAAATTGGAAGACTCCATACTTGCTACATACCAGGTGTATCTCAATGACATGTTATAAACGAGTATTTTAATGGAGCATTAACTTCAAAGCCGCGTCGTGCAACTGACGACAGCCTGTCACTGTCTGTCTACCATCCACCACCGCTCCCCCACACCGTCGCGACGCCCCGCTGCGTTCGCTCAAAAACCTCATCTCTTTGCTCCGCTGTTACGTCATATAACATCACGGTAGCTTTGCATGTCTGAACTTGTACTGTGCCTTCCTGTGTAGGACATAAGGGTCGTAATGGATAATCTGTGAGAGTTCGGGTTGTAATTGAGAGTTGGTGCGGCGATACGCCTGTCACCTGAAGGTTTGTGCGGTTAAAGAGATTACAGGTCGCGTGCGATGGGCGGAGACTGCCTTCTGACTGTACAGGGTCGGCTTTTAAGTCATGTCAAGTTTCGTAATAGGTGCAATAGCTGAGGTGGTAGTGGCTCTTGGCTCTTCTTACGAAAGAAACAAGCCATCTCTTTTCTTTTAAGTCGTACCTATTCCTTGGTGAGGGTCGTGATATTTTTTTATTAAATAAGGAGAGCAGACGAGCAAACGGGCCACCTGATGTTAAGTGGTCACCGTCGCCCATAGACATCTCACCTCACTGTATTAATATTAGAGGGTTTTGATGTGCTGCTAACCTTGAGGACTAAGATGGATTGCCTCATGTGCCGGAAATTACGCTGGCTCTCTTACCTTTCAAATCGAAACAGAAATGCAAGCACTGCTTCACGGCAGAAATAGATAAGAGTACCACCACCTCAGGCGATATTCTATGGAATTAACCACATATAGCCTTCCCTATTATCTCAGTGTATACAGGTTTACTCACGATGTTTTCCTTTACCGTTTAGAGCTGTCGGTAATAGTACATTATGATATAAGTGCGGTAAGTTGAAAATTACAGCCGAGGCGATATTGCTAGCCCGAGCCGTAGGCGAGGGCTATAAGGAAGCAGAGGCTGTAATTTTCAAAGCGCACGTATGTCATACGACGTTTTATAACATATTTACGAGGAAATAAATAAAACTTTGACTTTCTTAAACGAATAAATCTTTAATTACTTGTTAAAGCAGTTATAGAAATTTGAACAATTTTTAAAAGTGATTGTTACGTTGCCAGTTGGCATTTTTAATGTTGTCAAGTTATTATTATTAGTTACAATTTCCCCAGTCTCTCTCTCACTCTCTTGAGTGAAAGTAGGAGAAACGAGACCACAGAGTTCTGCAGTCGGTGGCGGCGGCGGAGGTGGCTGCGGCTGCGGCGACGATGGTGGAATGTACGCGTGTGTGCTCGTAGATGGTTGAAAGTCAACACTTGACTCCAAATTTATGTTCCTTGTAATGCGAGAGCTAATTTCTTCTTTATTTCTCATCGAGTCATCTATGTATCCCTCGGCTACACTGCTCGACCGCCACCCTCCGTGGCGTTTTAGTGTCAATAAGTCCGCACCTGAATCGGCGAGCAATGTAGCCGAGGACCTTCTGAAACTGTGCCCTGTGTATTCATGTGCTTCAGGCAAATTTAAGAAAGTGGCAATTTGTTTCGGCATTGCTCCAAATTTATTAATGCCAATGGGTTGGTTAGTGCATTTACCATTTTGGTAATTTTGAAAAAATCTGTTGGAATTAGATTTTGTTGATCGAAGCGCTTCGTATTTCTTTACTACGTCGTAAAATGGCCCCTGTATTGTGAAAGACCTTGGAATTTTATTTTTTGTGTTTTTGACATGGACAAGAAGAACCCGCCCATGATTCTCGACATCATTAGTTGTGATGTTTGCCAACTCTTGACGTCTACATGCACCATTTATACCGAATATTAATGCAACCTGAAAAGAGATAAAAAGAACGTATAAACACCTATATTGTAAAGAAATACGAAAGTGAAAGAAATTAATAACAATAATTTAGTTTCAACTGACCTTTGTTGCCAAATATCGGCAATCCGGAGCTTCTTTTAGGAACTTCTTGATATTGTCAGCCGAAAATACTTTCGACTTTTTACTTACATGGCCATCTGAGCGTCTTTTTAGGAATGCTAGCAAGTTGGAGTATGACTTAATATCAATACCATGATTTGTTTTCATAGTGCTTTTTAGCATTGAATAGTAGCACCACAATGAGCTTGACTTATATTTTTGAGAAAGTTCCATGAAATATGCTAAAAACACATTTTCTGAAAATGAATTTGCATCTTTGCTTGTTTTCCATATGATGAAATTTTGATACGCTTGTAAGTATCTATCGGTCGATTTTTCAGGCAAGAGGCTTAGAGTAGCCTTTTTCGCTGCGTTTAAGACTTGTGGCGGTGTCAAATTAATAAATTCATCACTACTTGACGACATTTTCAAATAAAAACAATACAGCGAAAAGAAAAAGCGCGCGGAATAATTTTACTTGTCCACAAATTAGCGATGCGCGCGCATCAACTTTTTTTAGGTAAAGGTACAAAAACAGCCAGTATTACTAATAAAGTAAATTAATATTTTTGTGTTTTTGTTACAGATAAATTGGTTGTAATTTATTGTCAAAATTAATTAAATTAAAGAATTAAATCTTTATTTATTATATTTTATCTCCCAAAGTTAATTTTATTCATAAAATATTGACCACTTTTTTAACATAAAAACTCTTTGCTAAGATTTTAAAAAGTATCGTTCATTTTTAGACGGAGCATCTTAAAAAACCGTACATGTTACTTTATTTAAAAAAACTCGTGCGTTTCACATTACTATAACGCACAAGTGCGTAATGAGATACATTACGATATTGAAATTGGTGTAATTACAGCCACTTTACGAGCAAATATGTTATAAAATAATGTACGTACCTAAGTATGTGCCTAAGTCATTAAAAAACCGGAAAACTCATTGGTACAGTGCATTGTATGGTTGTTTTGAACCCGGAGCTCTCGCATGGGAGTCCGGCGTTCTAGCCACTACGCCACTGAGGCTCTCGCGGTATGTCACGCGAGTTGTCGAGTGGAAAGGGAATCGAAAAAGTCACCGTTCGATGTAAGTATTTTAAAAAAAATAGTTAATAGTAAACACACTTGCGAGAAGCATGCATTTATTAGGCCTGCCCTGATGATGATGAATTGATGATGGTAGAAGAGCGATGTCTCCTGTCACAGGTATTTCGTACTTAAAAGGAGGCATCGGCATTGTATTAGATGCCTATAGACTAGAAACCGAATAAATACTTTTATTTTTTTAGTTTATGATCTGACAAGGCCCCGCGGTGGGCGCCAGTAGATAGATACCGCGCTACTAGCTCAGCGGTGGTGGGCAGGTTAAAAATGAGTGTCAGAGGGAGATCGCAACAGCAGACATACCATAATGAAGGAGGAGGAGATTAATGAAGGAAAATAGGTAATTGCACTTCCAAATACGAAATGACGAGATGGTGTGTAATGGGCAGATTATTACAGTTTAAAGTCAGCCTCTCTCCGGAATAGCTATCAAACTGATCTGCTATATCAGGCGCTGTCTCAAGGCAGCAGTGATGTTGAACTTGTGTTGTGTTATTGAGGCCGACATAGTCCCATAATGGGCTGAAGCCTCAAAAAGAAACAGATAAAGAAAATCATATTAACCTTTCTACTAACACCTAGGTTGCCTGGAAGAGATCGCTCTGAGCGATAAGACAGCCGGCCGTCTTTGTACACTCATTCTATGTTTCCTTTCCTTTGTGTGCAATAAAGTATTTATCTATCTACAATGCAATGATTTTTAAAGGAGATTGGGCGTTGTTGGATACGCGGCTTCGCCTCCAATCAAACAGTGCATTTGATAGATCTCACCTAGAACTACATCTTTCATTACTGAAGAAACATTCTAAGTCGTGTGGGATAGGAGCTAGAGACCAAAAATGTCTTCATACTAATTGATCTGATTCTATTGATTTTGTATCGACAGCGACTAAACAAAACTCTTATTTGACACGACTTAACAAGAGACGTAGGTCTAGGTGAGATCTATAAAATGCACTATGTTTGTTTTTATTACTACTGCTTTGCAGCTTGCATAGGTTTGCATTTTTTTTTTTTATTTTTGTTATTTATTTATTTGAGGGTAGTATTTCATACGCCTTTTGCACCCGTATATTATGTATCTTATGATTTTTCCATCACCTGAAGGTTGCCTGGAAGATATCGCTTAAAGCGATAAGGCCGCCTTCTGCACATTATATTGTACCTCTCTTTATGTTGTATGTTTTGTTTTTGTCCCGGGTGTGCTTTAAAGTATATTTGTAATTGTATTAGGTTGGATGCGAAAAAAGAAATCGGGTCCATCGTTATATGGGATACGCCCAATCTACTTTTGAACTATAGCCGAAACAGTAAAGAGGTTACACCCTAAAGCCCAAAAGCCGACCCTGTCGTGTAGAGATGTTCTGAGAGGAGAGGCGCCCCGCGGGTCGCCTGTCATACGATGTACTTTGACGTTTTGATCGGTAATTGAAAAAAGTACAGTTCACAATGACATCTAAGAGTTTGACTACGGGAGGTCGTCGGCACAGTCCGTGGTGCACTTATCTTTTGTGTCAGGAGTTGTGGGTTCGATTCCAGTGTTAAGTGGTAAAGCGATAATGACTAGGGCAAACATTACCAATCATTTATTCCAAAAACAATAATAATATGCTCTTTCGTTCTGTTATTTTGAACCGAAAAACTAGTTAGGTCTTTTAAAGACCTAACTTCTTTAGTATAGGGCTTATTCCAGAAATCCCCTTCGGACAAATCCCCTGCGGGATTTGTGTCGCCGTTGAGTGCCGCAGGGGATTTTTGGACAAAAAGTCCAGAAATCCCCTTAACCATTATGATTAAAAAATAAATAAAAAATAATGAAATGAAAAAGATTTAAAAAAATATTTAATTAGAGATGTGGCTTAAGCAGTGTTGGACCCAGGACAATAAATCAGGTGAGATGCATATTTAAACACGATGAGTCGAATTTTTTCTATGGATTTAGGTGAAGCATGTGCTCCTCCGTCATATCTAACTCACACTTGGATATCTCACCCTTGAGTTTGTTCTCGTCAAGTCGTCACCAATATATGGGATCTTCTGGAAGAGTTCTCTCTCAGCGCCGTTGCACTGTGTTATACAAATTACTGCACTGACTGTGATTGATACACTCCACTGCCCTATTCACAACTACCCTCACTCACCGCCAAGTACCTAACACTACACAACTGGCTCTGTCATCACATTACTATTGTTATAGAATAGGTACTACAGATATTTATGACGTTACTACACGGTCACTATGATCGATCTCGAGCTACGCATCGAACCGAGGACAAATACCAACTGAGTATGAAAGGGGTGTGTTCACTCGGGGGGGCGTGGCGCGCCCGGACGACAGCCAACCCCAAAAGGTAGGGCACGACACGCCCCCTAGAGAGATACGGGGTGCTGAAATATTCATGCCGAATGTGGTGGGGAAGAGGGGGGGGGGGGGGAGTGGCCAACCCTTTGTTTAATTTGCAAATTTTCGCTAGAGGTGTAGCTATGTAGATGTAGCTTAGAGGTAGAGGTAGGTTGTGAGGAGGTAAGTAAGCAGACAGAGGCTCATGATGAATAAACTAGACGTGATTGTTTTGTTTATGGTATGTGCTTTAGGTACTTTCGGCCAAAATTACTTTTGAAAATAGATCTATATCTAACTAAGCGTTTGGAAAACAGCAATTTTAAAACGGAATCGGATCGAATAATGATCGAACGAAATCTACGAGTAGAAAACCCTGTAAACCGAAAAATAGATTTCTTTGGTCGGGGCGATGCCTTTTCAAATCGCTGAAGTGTGCCAAAGGCTTTAGTGTCGCTTCTCAGGTCCGGATTCTAAACCATGTAACAATGTCGTAGCTATAAGTAAGTACCTACTTACCTACCTACCCACGATTTTTTAGGATTATTCAGAGACTTACGTAGGTAGGTAGGTACATTACCGATTGCTCTAAAGTGAGGGGAAACATCGTGGGGAAACCTGTACAGTGCACACTGAAATTCATATCAATATTTTTATTTCAGACAAAAGTTCATACAAAGTTAATATTATTACTTAAAACCTATGTTAGTAACCTTGTAAGTAATGTATGATGATCATGATGTATAATGTAAAGGCAAAGGTATGGAGCCGACTCTGAAGCACTGCACAACTACACACATCACATCACATCACATTAACAGTTGCAATAACCAGTAGGTATTTGTGAAATGGAGAGCAAAGGTAAACCACCCCATTACACCTGACAAGAGGGTATATAATATAATATCTATATAATATGCATTCCACACATTGAACAAGCTTTCCGTCGGACAGCCGGTACGGGACGGACTGTGCCATGTGTGGTGCCTTTGGTTCCATGTGTGGTGCCATGTCATGTGATCACATTCACCTCGCACACATCACACATGAAGTTAAAAACTGGTTTATATTATTCGGGGAGTTTGTCTAACCAGTTTTCCTGTTGATGTAGGTAGGTACAATAGACCACGCACGTAGCAACCAACTCAAACAGCATTTGTGAACCTGAAATAAACCATGTAGCACGGACAGAAGGTCAACATCTGATCATAGTTTGAGCAGATGGTGTGGTTTAGAGCGGTCGACTATATGTGGTAGTGATATGTTATCGCGTTCAGTTTCGGGCGAGTGAATCATTGCTCGAGAAATGAAGTATTTATGTTTGTTCTTAGAAAACGATTCATGAATGTCAATGTTTAAAATGACTGTTAACACTTATAACTGTAATAAAGTTGTACAATTAAAAACTCTTAATTAAAAATTTAAAAAAACCCCGACTCATCATTAGATCCCCTTACTTTTTCCTGGTCATCATCAGGTCCTCTAGGTTCCAGATGTGAAAAGGGCTCCATGGCCCTAAAGCTTTAAGCTCAAACTCGAATCATCTATCTATTACCGTTTCAGAGATCCCATCTGACATCAAAGATACTTCTAGATCTTGGAAACCACTGGTCCAATTTTTATCAGACATAGCTAAGAATACTCTCGATAAAATTTTCTATCAAATAAAATAAACCGGGTCCAAATCGGATCATCCGTTCTCAAGTTATGAGGCCACAGACAAACGTGTCAAACTTATAACACGCCCTCCCTCGATCGGTCGGGTGTTAAAAAGAAGGACAAGGTTAAAAGGAAGGAAGACTTACCTACCTACTGGTAATACGTTAGGCTAGGCACTTTCTCATTTTGGGCTTATTACCTACATTTGACTGAATTTAGACATTCAGTACGGATAGACTGTAATGTACAACCTGTAAACTAGAAGTCTGTCTAATTACTAAATCCTTAACTGATTCAGTCAAATGTAATATGCACCTATGATGTAGGTAATTATGATTGCCTTCGATTTCCATTCTTAAAAATAACAAAACCATAGTTAATGAATAACCCATGAAAATAAATATCGGAGCTTATTTATATTCAATACGATCTGTGAAATCAAAAATTGGCTAGTAATTTCCATATTTAAGTAGTGAATATGTACCTATACCGGATGACCTTGTGTTGTGTGACGCTGACCACTGAATTGACGGTCGATGGTGGTCACGCACGTCGAGGGAACCTGTTTGTGATAAACATTTAGTTTAATCATGGGCACTCATGGGTCATGTCATGTCACGTTTATCGTGTTGCGTCGTCGACACGACCAGTCGTCGGCTCGCCTCATCCGCGGCCCACAGGTCGCACCAGCAGAGCAGTAGCAGACAGAAGAGTAGCAGACTGCAGAGTAGCAGGCGGCAGAGCAGCAGACAGCAGCAGACTGCAGATTACAACGACATAGGTATGTATATACTGTTTGCTGAGATGGAATGATGTTGATACGACTTACGAGGGAACAATCTGGTCTGCTCGGGGGAACTGAAATGCAATTTATATTTTTTTAGGAAAGAGGGTTAAACAGGGTTTGTTCTAAAATGATATTTTTGATGAATATAAAAAAACAACTACAGTCCGTGGGCTCTTCAAAAAGCGTTCGGGTATCGGGTAAAATCAGCCTGTCTCTGTCTTACTACAGTCGTAGCACATTCGCGTATCGTTAACAATAGCCGAACGAAGCACACCGAAGATTTCAAGAGCCAAATGTTATTCTAAAAACTCACGCACTGTATTTAACTGCTCCGTACTATGGTACGGTGTCTCACCAGCCAGCAGTTCTGCTGCAAGCACGCAACCACGCCATCGTGCCAGACCTCTGGATGGTGGACGGTAGAACGGTTCCCACATTTTCTTGCCAGGGTAATAGATGTTAAATAGTTTTTTTTTATTTTTTTTATTTGTTATGTCTGTCCAGTAAGGAACAAGCTAATAGTGCAGCGTTACTAATTACTATGTACGTTACGTATGTTAATGGTAATGTTATGCAGGTATGTATGCATACTATTCTCGGAGCTATTTGTGGCGGTACAATACATGGCGGTAAACAACCCCGTGGGAACCGGGACAATGTCATATCATATACTACTATGTGGGTGTGGTTGCGGTCTGCACTCCCGGGGAAATAAATGTCATGTTTCCTCATTCATTTCGCTCGTAATTTATACCGATAACTAAACAAAACAAACGACTTATTATTTTCTAACATTTCGGTATTATACTCCCCGACCCGATTGTACTACATTGTACTTATTGATTGAATGAAAGCGCTTAAAAAAGGAAATTGCTAATTCATTTTCACCAAAACAAAAAAATAAAAAACGTGTCACGTGTCCTGACTCCTTTGCATGCGGCGCAGCTCAAATCCAATCAAGTGGTTTACTTCTTATGGGTCGTTTGTAATGCCTGGAAACGCCTAAGAGAAGAACCAGACCAGCTCCATCAGTGGATGACAGTAATAGACAGTGGTATATCGAAGTCAACTAAACAGTAACTATAAATAAGTGGAAAAGCGCACCGAAGAATCGTCCGGCAGACCAGGGTCTGCCGGACGATTCTTCGACGCGGTCGATTCTTTCGACGCGGACTATGCGGATAGGTGCGCGAAGCCATCAGAAATTGCGGCTCGTTCGGCGCATTCGGCTCGTCCAGATGCGCGTTCACAAAGCAGACTCTATATAGACCTCAAAATCTAGTGCCGCGATGACCGGCGACCGACCACCCACTCGTCACGTAGGTAACAGTAGTGACACGTGACACCCACGCGTTTGTGACGGTTTCGGTTTTTTGAACTTACTGTTGACGTCTATTCTGTACCGAGCTTTAGGTCTGCACTACATGCGCCGGTTCCAGCCCCGGTGCGGTACGGTCCAGCCAATCATGACGCGCTGGACTGGACTGGACCCTATAGTTGCAGCGAACCGGACCGGCGCTGGAATCGGCACATGTAGTCCAGGTCATATTCATATTCATGTTTATTGGTAACATGTCAAAGGTCTAAACCCTATTAATGCAAAGAAACGTACACTTCGAGCAATGTAATGTATTGTATATGTATCTATGTTATTATCTAACTATAGGATGTCGATAATGTACTGTTAGGTGAGTATGTGTTTTCCCACATAATTATGCCAATTAGCACATAGCGATACAGTGTTATCGGCAATCACTGCCAGCTGCTAAATATTAATGGTTTGTGTGTAGCGATAACTAACAATGGCGTAGATTCCTACTCAATTTTATAGTTTAAACATGTCACATTATTGGATAAACCCAACCAATCAGATAGGAATTATTTACATATAAGCAGAGACTTCTGCAGAGTAGGTAGGTACAGTCGACAACAGGTCAACCTACCCAAAACGTCAAACTTTGAGAATCTGAAATGTATCATATTGTGCAGGAATAAGGTTAAGATTTAATCGAAGGTTTTTGACAGTTGGTATACTGCTTGTGGTTGACTGTAACTACAAACATATAAGTAAAAAATAACTTAGTTAGTGGTAACTTTTGTATGAACCTATAGGTTATCGCCCATTAATAAGTACCATTGCCGTATTATGTGACACGGGTTTTCCCTGGTACACAACGGGGGGAGGGGAGGGGTGTGTGTAGTATTTACAGAGAGTAAAGACCACAGATACAGCGAAGCTCACTCGAGGACACTGACACAACACAACTTATGCGATGCCATAGGTCCTCCTCTATTGTTTTAGCAATAGAATAGAATAGAAATAGTTAGTATTTGACATTGTATTATTAATGGTGCGATTACCAATGAGCGTCTGCCTCCCTCTCACTCGTTGTGAGAGACAGAGAGAGAGAGCGAGCCGATCTGATTAGCATTCAGATTGTGCTGGCAGAGTCCCCCCGGAGTCCATGCTTCGTCAGAAATACTGACTATAGTTTGTACTTACCAATTTCTGCCGCAAAGCAGCAATGCTTGCATTGTTGTGTTTGACTGAATGAATGATTTAAAATTTAATTGCACACATATACATAACCCGATAATTACATTTCATTACTTGAAAGTTACTTAGAGTAAGTACACAACATGCATATGTGGTAAAAGACTCAGCATTATGCCGTGACGATACGGCTAGACGCTAGCCACCGCCGCAGCGCTGGTTTTCAGTCAGGGCCGGTGACACGACGCCACGGTATGTAACGGAGAGACAGCTGTCAGCATTGCACAACTATATGAACATATCGCAATACATAATAAGTGTAAAACAACTACTTCCATTCTAATATTACATTTCATTTATTATTTAGGTTTGAAGGGTAGTTTAAGTTTGTAATTGTACTTCACTATTTCCTTTTATATCTTTTGTTTGTTGTTTTCTATTAGTGCAATATAGTGTATTTTAGTTTTACTTTACTTTGTTTAGGTTTGAGAGCCAACGTAACAACCGGCACATGAGGCAATCCATCTAAGTCCTCAAGGACATAAACCTGATAACATTATAGTGAGGTGAGATGTGGGGGACGGTGACCACTTACCATCAGTTATCCTGTTTGCTCGTCTGCTCGTCTGCTCTCCTTATACAGCCTAGTGACGTCTACAGTTGTTTCTCCTCATGTTATGTGGAACCAGCATAATACGTAAACTCGCTAAGTGTCGCTAACTACGCCGGTGTTTCCCAATGCTATCGAACTACGTTGACGAGCCGGACACTAGTCTTACCTAACTCTACCTTGCTCTATGTCTCCTCTCCTATAGCCTTTCTAAATTGCTAAATCCGCTACGGCAGCAGGCTGAGGCAGTGCCCTTTTTCCGGTGCTGTACACCACCTTCATCAAACATAATTACTTTTGTTTATTTATTTTTATCTTATATTTGGTTAATATTATTTTTATCTTCTGTACCTAATTGTTTATATGTTTGCGCCTTTGGAAATACATTCTTTCTTTCTTTCTTTCTTACCTTACCTTTTTCAGATCATTTTTCACGATATTACCTTATATCACCTTCTTCTTCTTAGTCGTGTTCCTCATTGCTGAGGGTCGTGATCATTCTAAGGAATTAATCACATAGATCGACTCTATTGGCAGAATTAATGAGTATGGTTTGCCATTGCCTTCCCCATTTCACATACTGGTTATCTCAGTGTGCAGGTTTCCTCACGATGTTTTCCTTCACCGTCAGAGCAGTCGAAAAATGTACGTGAGTCTTTCGGAAAATCCGAAAAACTAATTGGTACATGACATTGCACGGTTTCGAACCCGGACCTCCCGCATGGGAGTCCGGGTCCTAGCCACGACGCCACCGATGCTCCAATTATCACCTACATTACCTACTATTCCCGGTAATTCAATGGATGAATATTTTGTTTATATTTATTGTTCAACATAAAATTCAATTAAAAGTTATCCGAAACAAGTAGAAAGGCGTGATTCACTCTCTCATCAACCAACATAAAACTATTAACAATTCTTTCAAGTATGAAAAATACTACCTATTGATTCAATTATAGGAATCATAATAAGATTAAGTCTATTGATTCTTATAATCATTGGCTACTGTCCAACGTCTGGTAAAATTTTGATAAAAACATTGGAGTGTATTTACGGAAACATTATAAAAACCAACATACAAAGATAGGTAGGTAATGTTTCTTGACGTTCCAGTCTCGACTCTTTGAAAGTTGATTCTCAGCTCCAACTATCTTATCTTCCTTGACTTTTGTCACACGTATAGCTCTTCGAACATACATACATACATATCTTCACGCTATGTCCCTTGCGGGTTAAGCAGAGAGAACGGAGCACCACGAATCTCTGTCTGGGCACGCATCTGTTGTTACCTCTACTGCTGCTCTACGGTATAGGTAGTAAAGTGGGCAATGGCAGGCTCTTGATTTGGACGAGTTAAAGACACTATAGCATGAGTACTAGTGGTTCATTTTCTGGGAGTGGTACCAGACTGTATTACGAACGACAAGCAGCAGTGTACTTACGAGCAGTGTATACAGATTGCAGAGCTAAGAGCTCATTTGCATATTAAAGGTGGCGCTGTCGGTGAATAATAACTGTCAAATCGCGTACGATAATCGTTAGTTCCACATTTCGCCATCAGCAAAATAAAAGTAAACGACCTGACATGCGCGTAGGCATACGAAACGTCCATCTCTTTGCGTCAATGGAAGGGAGAGAGATAAAAGTTAACAACTCTAGATCTTCACCGGCGTCGCCACTGTCTGCGTCGAAACATGCTTTTTGTCTTGCATATTTTAGTTCATCAAGATCGCGGTCGCGCTATCTATAAGAGAGAGAGGTTATATCGTGTGCTCTGTCGCTCACTGTCCGCTAGATCCGTGAACAAACAACAACCAGTTTATATAGTTAGTTCGGAGGAGTGGGTGGAAGGAATCTCAAGTCCAGTGCGTGTGATCTGTCTGATATACGATATAATATATTCAGTGTTTTTACTTGTTGATTAATGTTGTGGTAGTGTAGTGTATAGTCCAGCCAGGGATTACAGTGTGACAGGATTCACAGGAAGAGAGATAAAGGATAGAGTGGGTGAGTGAGTTGTCTGCTTACTGTGCGTGTCTGTATACTATGTAATAATGTGTTGGTAATGTGGTCATGTAGTACCAAGAACTACGGAGGCCTCTGCGTGAAGTGTACAGAATGCCTAATTATAACTTTTTAAGCTTTCGTGGTTAATGTCAATTGACAAAATTTTGGTAAAATTTACTACAGTTAGACACGGGATTCTTACCACGGTTTGGGGTTGTTTTGAGCTCCCGATACTTATAATTAACTATAGAATTATATAGTTAGTTCGGTACTTGTAACTAAACTAAAAAATAATTTAGGCAAAATTTACTACAGTTAGACACGGGATTCTTACCACGGTTTGGCGTTGTTTTGAACTTATAAATAACAAACTATAGAATTCTATAGTTAGTTCGATACTTATAACTATAACGAACTATAGAAT
This sequence comes from Hofmannophila pseudospretella, assembly GCA_947369225.1. Taxonomy (NCBI): domain Eukaryota; kingdom Metazoa; phylum Arthropoda; class Insecta; order Lepidoptera; family Oecophoridae; genus Hofmannophila; species Hofmannophila pseudospretella. Next base: position 15,242,182 of record OX376312.1, on the reverse strand, counting down.
TCTATAGTAAGTAAAGTAAGTAAACCATGGTAAGAATCCCGTGTCTTAACTATAGTAAATTTTGCTTAATTTTAAAAAACATATTAGATATACCACTCTGTACTGTTTTAACTGTATTTAATAATAATAACCCAATTCGAGAGTAATATTAATCACAACTAAACATTCCACTACCAATAATCACTTATTATGACAGCTCCTTCCCGTTGCCAGCCATAAAACCCCAAGAACCCCCACTATATTCCTAATACATCATAATTATATCTGTGAACAGAGTTAACTACAGAAAGTTATTAGGTTGTTGGATTTTGTGTATCATTCGATAAAAGATTAGGTACTCATATATTCCAAAACCACTTGCTTTATCGTGTAATAACACGACATTCATTGTCCGAACCGAATTGCTTATTTTCCTCTGCCCGAAGGTTACTTGGAAGATATCGCTCTTAACGATAAGGCCGCTTAAATTATACTTCACTATTTCCTTTTCTATCTTTTGTTTGTTGTTTTCTATTTGGCAATAAAGTGAATTTTACATTACTTTACTTGCTTATAGTCCAATCGGATATTACACAGATTTGACCCCCTCCTCCTCGTAGAGGAGCGGTGATCTGAAAAATTATCCTTTGGGTGTCGTAAATACGTGTGCTTTCACATTTTACACTCGCAATGCATTTTTTTAACAATGTCCGCAGCTAAGTAGGGCGAGCACTCATTCATTGCCCGAGTCGGTTTTGAAATCGACTGAGAGTTGAATAATATTTCAACTCGGGCAAAGAGTAGGTACCATTTGTCGAGTAATTACTATATCTACCTGTTTTGAAACGCTTCCGTAACTGAATAAATAATTATTGAAATTGATTATTGTTGACAACGGGCAGGTGCCGCGGCCAATGACAGGGACGTAGGTGCTATTGTTTTGAGACAAAAGGCAATATTGTCAGTGCCAGAGCCTTCTCATGGTCAAAATTGTATTTATTGTAAATATTAAACGCATTTACCAGTCCTCTTCGTTTCTGTCGCTCGCAAGTCCACCCGCAACATTGAAATGCGTTTAATAATTACAATAAATAAAATTTTGATCATGAGAAGGCTTCAAAAGAAGAATTTCAAAAGAAGTGCAGCTGAACATTTCTGGCGCCGTTTCTTTCCTTTCAGCTGAAAGGAAAGAAGCGGTGCTATAACTACATTATCTTACAAAGCGGTGGTAGAGTTAAAAATTACGTTTGTAAAAAATTACTTTAAAGTACTTAATTACAATAAAAATAAATGATTTGAATCAAAAATTGAGCTCGGGTTAGAGTTGAGTTAACCGGAGAGTAAACTGTTGCCACAAGACGGTCTCAAGTCTCAACTGAACAATCCTGTCCTATATTCTATCCAATGTTACAAAACCCCATACGAGTTTGTGTGACATGGTCCGGATCCGGAACGGTTACAAAAGTAGGCCTAGAGAAAATAATAAAACAAGGCGAGACGAGTTTAATATTTGGTAAGGTTTAGTTATGCAACAACAGAACCATTTCAAATCGTTTAGTTTAGGTAGTTTCTACGTTTACTGATTCTCTACACAAAATTGACGTTTTCTTATTATATGTAGGTATTAGGCATTGCCTTACACTATTTGTTGTTGTTGCAAATTGCAATCAAAAATTGTTATACAGTATCAATAGCGACATGCGAAATAATTTACAATTTCGTGTGATTGTAGATATTTACCTAAAGTAGTAGAGGGTCGGTGTCCTAGTGTCTAGGACGTCGAACTCCCATGCGGGGTCCGGGTTCGAAACCATGCAATGCCATGTAGATATAGGTACCAATAAGTTTTACAGGTCTTTTTCGAAGACTTATCTACATACATTTACCGACCGGTGAAGAAAAACATTGCTAGGAAACCTACACACTGAGATAAACAGCGTGTGAAATTGAGAAGGCAATACTGAATCACCCCCTTAAATCTGCCACGAGAGTCGTTCTGTGATCAATTCCTTAAAATGATCACGACCCTCAGCAATGAGAAATACGACTTAGAAGAAGTAGATGTCTAAGTTTACTGTTTGTTCTCGGTAGCTAGATAGCCAACTTTTATATCACTAAGTGACCCCTCTCAAGTGTTGTCTTCATCATTATCAGCGACATTTTCCTCATTCGTGGATACTATTGCTTGTCGCGTCACTCGTTCAACCTCCATCCACTACAGTCGTCACTCGCCTCACGATGTAAACCGCAGATAATAGTCTTTAATTGATTTTATCTCTCTGACTTCGTTTATACAAATCGTCTTGTTATTTAATAAAGACCTCGACATGTGATTTGAATTTTATACGAATCATTGAAATTATAGTCTTCACCAAGATACATATCTTGGTAACAAACTGAGAAATTGTACCAATTGCCAAAGATTTAATTGGTCACAAAATAAACTTTTCAATCAATCGTAGGTATTCTTCCATGAACTAGATAGGCATCACGTCACGGCAGACCATCAGACACCATTAGATTCAAGTTCCGATAACAACCAGTTCTTCTACAAGGGAAGAATATATTTTTTAATCCTAGGATCGTGATCTGTGTTTATAATAAATGACATATAATTACCGTATTACCTAACGCATTGTTTCACACAAGTTTCGGGTAATATAGAGTATTCATTCGTTCATGGCCGTAGAATCCTCAACTCATACGAAAATTGTCTCTTTTTGGGGTGAATCTTTTTGACATGGAATCTATTTCATGTCTTACACATTCGCTTTGTAAACTTATGTGAAGTCATCGTATTGAAAATGTGTACTTTCATTCGGCATACCACTAGCTCTTGAACTATGTAACCTATCAAAATGGAAGTTAAACCATTGGATAGAGTCAGGCGTCGTTCTAACGATACCTAACAATAACTGAAACATTGTTTCCCCGCTTCGCCTACAGCTTGCCGAAGTGGGTCCCTTTTTTGGCCAAAAAAAATTAGCGACTTATATTAAATTCTCTATAAGTTTGGATCTATTATATATATATCGAAACACTTGAAACTGCGTTGTGATGAGCTTGAACTACGCTACTTAAAACCAGGTCTCATTTCGCATCTGGTTTCAACAGTTGAAAATAATTGACAAGTTTCATCAGTTCTGACCTCATGCATACCTCGCATAACATGCCGTGATATAAAAAGGAAGTGCAGCCGAATTCGACAAACACCCATTTCCAACTCAGAGCGACAGCGCATCTATCGTTTGCGACAAAATCGCAACAATCGGACAACTACGAGCAAACTGGCGGCTCTTCGCGTGTTGGTCCAATGTTGGAGTTGCAAAATAGATTCCAGGTTTCGGCAGGTTTTAAAAAAATCTAGGTTCTTCTTTATAATTTGTTTGAAAAATCGCATAAAAACCTCGGAAATCTTTGCCTTTTCAACCCTCTTACCAAAATATATTTCTGGCCCTGCCACCATTCAATGAATAGGTTTCGATTTGAAATTCTAGTCTAGTCAGAAATGCTGTTAGTTAAGCTATGCCGGTGATTAGACTACTCGCTCATTAAGTGCAGTTAGCTGCGATTAACTAACGGCGCAATGAGTCTGATCACTGCAGTTTGAAGTAATCGAGTAGTAAATTAACTCCATTATTGCTGTGGACAATGTTTAGATACCGCAGTACCTTTACACTGTGTGCATTGGTAGGCACCCGGGTGTCGGAACTCGGGACAGGTATCCGGGTACAAACCTCGCACAGGTCGATAAACATGCGCATCTCTGCGGTTTATGCAAATCGCGCTCCGCGGATATTTAGAGACGTGTTGACGCAGAAACAGTTTTTATGATAGTACTCGTTTCGTAGTATTCTTTACTCTATATATAGCGTCCAGTCTAGTACCTGTTACTATACATAATATGTAAGTATTTATTAATATCACGGCCGGCCGGTCGGCGCTGGGTTTCCCAGCATTTTCCATGTGAAAGCTATTCCGCGAAGCGACTGCACTCTGCTAAAGTAGTATTTTTTATTAGACGGACTAAGCTGACGTTTACGACGTGTTGCCCGTTTTTGATGAAATAAAAGTAGTGTTGCGACCAATGATCGAGTTGAAATTGAAATCGTTTATTTAGCACTGTAAACATCAGAATATAGCAAGGACACAATACAGAAATATAGAAAGATATAATACATGCAGCACATAACATCCGGTGCCAAAAAGGGTACACCAGCTCAGCATAATGCTGAGTTCAATCACTGACCTTCACCAATCAAAGTATGTTTTATTTTCTTCTGTAAAGTTGTGATTTTTTTTTGTAAATTAAACAGGAAATTAATGAGTCTCACTTTGTGATGGGATCGAAATCCATCTTCTTTCAATATATTATTAAACGTTATCTTTTTGACTCACAGTTGGGGTGAACTAAGGGAACTGATTCACAAGTGAACTGAACGCATCACTGTTACATTAAACATGGCAACATTATTTTACAAAGTGACATTAGCACCTGTCAGTATAGGCCGTCTAAAAAATCTACTTTAGTTGAATACGTGACGGACGCGTGAAACCGACCTAGTACTACACGTTGATAACATTCACCGAGTGAGGCTGCAGACGGCCGAAATCTTGACGCTGCAGCAGAGGAATTACAGATGCCAAAAAAAAAAGAAAGAAATTGAATTGGTCGGTATACAACATGTAGGTACTTAACTGTAGTGAGCCATATTCAAACTACGATCTCTGTAAAAAACAATATTCATGATTTGATTTGATAAGTGCCCTAAAACCACAGAGGTACCAATATAATGTGGCAAAGGGAACATGATTGACGTGCACTATGCATTTAATTTATCTTCCGCCCTGAATACAGGTAGGTACCTCGTCCGGCCCATGTCTTTCACTTATGTGTGCGTTTTTGCCACGCATAATTTATCCTCGTGTTCGTTCTGCTCATTTATATAAATATATTTTATTTCTGTGCCTAAAACCTAGAAAATAATATCCTTACGAAGCTTGAATTCTTGAAAATCAACTTTCTACAGTTCGACAAGGATCTTTTGGCGCGTGGCAAAAATCGGAACCAACGCCGCCGCCATCCTTGTACAAACGTACCTAACTTCATGATAATTCGCTATAAAAAAGTGATACCAACACCCCCCTCTCAATGTCATCCACGCGCCACAAGATCCTTGTCGAACCTTATACTACATCTAACCTCCTTAGGTAGTTGTTTCTGTGATAAATGAGGCGAGCAATGGCAACATTGTCGTCTCACGCGCGCCGAACATTGTTTTTTGGGCATCAAACATGAACCACCTACCAATTACCGTTCATAAGATAGTCCTAGATCTTCGTATATATGATTTTAAAGAGTAGAATATAAATGACATCATGGCATCTTTTAATGAAATCGTATGTAAATGCTGAGGGAAATTCCATTGTCATTATATGGAAGATGACATGATTTAAAGTCTACTCTTTTAAATCTATCTTTAAAATCAAATTGTAAACGTATAAAAACAGGTTTAGTTGGTTATGTTGGTTTTTTTTAAATATGTAGTGTTACTACTACTCTAACTATGGAAAAGCTCTTACTATGGAGGAGCTTCAAATAAACTCCTGAAATGAATAGGTACCCTTTATTGCACAAAAGCTCAGTGTGAAACAATGCATACAAAGCTAATACAAGCTAGGCGGTCTTATCGTTAAGAGCGATCTTTCAAACAAACTTTTGGTAAAGTATTTTTGGTAGGATATACCTACTTTACTTAGTCGTACTTATTTTCTAAAATATTTTTTTCCGTAGATTCCCTTTCGTGCTGTGGGTGGACACTATTTTAACGGAATGAATTAGTTTATACGTAGGCAGTGCTGCCAACTGTGAAAAATATTATATGTCAAATCTACGTTTAGAAAATGTCTAAAATATGCTAAAGTTTACGGAAAATGCTGAGAAAAAATGCCAATACCTACAATTAAAGGGCACATTAACATAACTAACAGAAAAATCCCTACCTAAATGAACTCTACCAATAACAGGTCTACCATAAACATCACTACCATTCAACACTTCTATCAAAATGAAAGCCTACCAACATAAAACTTTACCAGAATAATTATATACCCCTAAAACATCTTTACCAAAAAAATACCTTTCCTTAAAAGTAACTTTACCATTTTCTAACACCGAAATACAACTATACCAGAATTAAACCCTACAGAAAAACAACCTTTTTTATCATACGTACGGTTTACCTGTTTCATGCGGTGAAAAGAGCAGAAAATATAAAATTAATTAATATATAATCAACTTAACATTAATAATTATTAAATTAATAATAATTCGTCGTGATAGATTATGCTAAAACATATGCTATATGCTAAATCGAATTTTTTATTGCAAAATCACTTGAAAACATGCTACATTTAGCCATAAAAATGCTAAATTCGCAGCACTGTACGTAGGTACGACACTATAAGAATGAATTTGAGAATCGTTTCTTCTGCATATCTCCTTCCATGGAAATAATAAGTACTACAATTACTACGTACTTATTTATACTACCTACTTTTACACCTTCCTTATTTTTATAAAAAAATATGTCTATACATATTTTATATTTATCAGTTTATCACATATAAAAAAATGTTGTGTGTGTTTGCGTGTGTGTGTGTGTGTGTAATAAGGAGTTTTTTACAGTCATGATAAGGTTTATTGTATATATGTATATGTCTATTCACTTTATTGTCCAGTTTTTTTTTATTACAAAGTAAAATAAACATTAGCTAGGTTAATGAAGGACAAATCACATTATATTTATCAGTGGCCATTAAACTGCAAACCGCAGAGCAATCAATTAAATTATCTGAAGTTCGTGTACGTCACGGCACGAGGAGGTACCCGGGTACCTCAGCATGTTTCCCTCGGAAAACGAGCACAAAAACAGACCATAACACACACATAACAGATTAATCTAGCGGTTTCGTTAAATCGCGCAAAAAATACTACCTTACTCACCTAGTATACAAGACAACAAGTTTGCATTAAAAGTTTTGTTTTTACTTTTGTACTGTTTCTAGACGTATTGTTTTTAGGATTCTAAAGTTGCCTTTTCATTTCGTTGTCTCATGCATTACATAGTTTATTTTAGTTTCTTTTTTCTTTTTTCATTAGATTGGACGTGAATCTTTTACAATGGCTACACATTTACGCATGACGTACCTATGCCGTCCTCGCCAGCACTATATCAAATACTTTATATCTTTCATACCATTTTATGTAGATATTCAGCGTAACGTAAAAAATTGTGGTGTTTATTGGTTTAATCATGCAGCGAACGGCCTTTATGAATTTAATAACAACATGATAATAAATGAAAACAGACTCGACACGTGCACCGCAGAGCTGTACTCTGGTCAACGGCTATCTGTCACTCAGTGTACAGTCTGTTCTTAGAATTGTCTGACCCCTCTTGATGATGATACCTCAACTAGAGAATATTAATAACGGGGAACAGATAGTCACCGCGATTAATAATGAGCAGTTTCGGATTTGTTCAATTTATTATTATTTATAATGGGTCGTTACGTGAAACACATAAAATGGATGCGCTACAAACACACACTTATTTAAATTTTAAAGTCTTGTAATTTGTTTTTGTAACACAAGCACCCTACCATACTTAATTAATAAATAAAAAGAAATCAGAATTTTGTTTGAATTCTTTTGGTGAAAAAATAGTGATCTAGGCAAGGCTTACACGCACGTGCAGTTTACCGAATGCGTACACCACGCTGCAGTTGTGTGTAAGAGTTAATTGAATTTCAATTAACTCTTTTTTTTGTCATTGGCCCCTCAGCTTATAAGGGGGTCAGATAACTTAGAGAACAGACTACATTTTATATTACGTTCGCTGTGTTGTACTGTTGTATACGATTCCTAGCTGACGTACCAGTATCAAAGGAGGTACAGACTGTTCCCTGATAATTCAGGGAACAGATAGACTGACATGACGAAGACGATTATTATGACGATTACGATCTATTATGACGATGGTCGTGTTTGTGTCCGCAGCAATGATGCGGCGCTAGCGCGATGCGGTTGCAGCTGCGGCTGCTGCCGCTTGTCGCTCTGCTGGCTGCGGCGGGCGGCAGCGGGGGCGGCAGGGCGGGCGCGGCGGCATGCCCGGCGCATTGCTGGTGCGCCGACGGCCCGAGTATAGAGCTGCGCTGCGCGCTGCCCGCTGCGCCCGGAGAGGGGGAGGCCGGCATCGAGGTGGAGGGGCGGCCGGACCACTATGTCAATGTGCGCTGCGAGGTGAGCGTAGACGTTGCTGCTGCTGTTTTATCTCTGTGGATGTGCTGAATGAAACCCTAATGGGTTACATTTTTCTAATGTTTGTACTTTGTACATTTAATCTTTGGTGAAATATGTATGGAATAGCATTGCTCATGGTATATTGATGATTCGTCCTTCTTCTTAAAGATTGGGTTGTATTGTATGTAAACAATAATATTTATTCAATCTTTAAGGTGGAGAAAACAGCAATAATCATCAAAATAAACCATAGGATAGATCAGATACAATACAATTTTTCATCGTAAATTTTGTTTAAATTGAATTTAAAAAATTCTAATCACGACTGAAGTTCAATGTGGAAAATTCGTCAGTTTTCCGATCAAAAATGTCTCCAGTACAAGCACATCAGGCATCACGGATCAGTTGTCAATTATTTGTATTTTCGACATAGTCAGTGGCCAGCCATCATATAGTCCGAAATCAAACCCAACAAGCCGACGCGATTGTAAGTCACCGATTCTAATGCGTACTCAGCCCTTATACAAAGTCCACATGAGTCCGCATTACCTACAACGTCCCAGCAACTCATTTCTCAGTGTGAAATTATTCATTTATCTATATTACTTACTTTCACACATCTTTCATATCGTGTGTATCATTTCAGGGCGTCCCATCAGACGCGGAGTTCCCTTGCACGTCGATGCCAGTCTACGATTTCGCTCACAACTCCACGCTCCCGAGCCTGAGCGTGTCGTCGTGCCCGCTCTCTCCGGGCACGCTGACCTGCGTACAGGACGCAATGCACGCGGCGGGCGCGACCACCTTGAGTCTGCAGCACGTGGCGGGCACGTTGACGGTGGATGGAGGGTTGCTCGCCGGGATGGAGACGGTCGAGACGCTCTTCCTGTCGGGGGACGGTATGTCACTGGAGAATATCATTCATGTTCAATTCATGTGTACACATCAAGCTATACTTTATCGCTTTAACTTTATTTGACTCTTTCATACGAATGTCAAGGAATCATACCAAAAACTTATTGCGAGAGGGTTCCACAGTGTATAGCTTGATGTGTCCAGGAACACGAGCCGTCTACCGTACGGGCTTGTGCTGGTCAGAAATAAATATGTTCGTAAACTTCTTCAGGTGAACAGGTTCCCTTGCGTGTTTCCTTTGTCACTAGAACGGTTGAAAAAAACCTGAAAATATTTTCAGTAAGTTCTTAGCGCATGGTAATCCAGCGACGTAGCGGTCACAATCATCGCTCATCGCTGGCAAAAAATGCGTCGAACTGGTTTTCTATGAAAATTCCAGAAAACTTCAGTTTTCAAAGAAGTAATCCCGAAAACACTAAAATCCAATTTGACGCGTTTATGTCATTTTCTCGAAAAACACGTTTTACACTTAGCAGCCTTCTTCCGTATTAAGGCAACGAGCATATCTGACCGGATTGCTTGTGGTACCTACTGATGATGATCACTCGCCCCGTTTTCTCCCAGAGGAGCAGTTACCGTCAGTAACCATCCCTGACGCCGCGCTGTCATCGCTGCCCTCTCTGACATCTCTGACGGTGAACTGCGCGCGCCTGACGCTGACGCCGCTCTCTCTCCGCTCGACGCCTGCACTGCGCACGCTGCAGCTGAGCGCGTCACAGCTGCGCAGTCTGCCCACCGGCCTGCTCACCCGCCTGCCTGCGCTTGAGCGCCTGCAGCTGTGGGGGAACGACCTGCAGAACTTCACAGATGATACCTTCAAAGGTATATGTTACAGCGCGTGTATGTTACAGTGGCAGGATCCAACGAAACACACTGGCTTTTCACCATTACTACGAGGACCAAGACAGTTTGTTCAGCAGTACGTTTCTCGTGCTCATTATCAGAACTGCACCATATGTGCACCATTTAGTCATTCCGTTATGTTATTGCAACCTTTATAAACCAGATGCATGGTACATACATAGAGGTGGACTTTCCTTAAGGCCGACTAGGTCCGGGCCTAGGGCGGCTAATCGCGGAAAAAGAAATACATTGACGTGAACGAAAAACGACAGAAAAAACGACGATAAGAAAGTCCGGAGAAGAACGTAGGATACTTTATTATTCCGATTAAACATGTAATTTCTGAGGGATAATGCTTTCGAATTCCACACGGGCTAAGTTGCGGACAGCAGCTAGTAAATTCACATATCTTGGCTCAGTAAATGATGTAGATGAAAACTAGCTGATACTACACGGCCTAGGGCGGACTAGATTGCTAGTCCGCCTTTTTGGCACACCGCTCGTAAATAAATCTTCTCGAATCTGTCTAAAAAGTCAGTTTACTTCTGGTTTTTAGTAGAATTTATTTCAGTTGATTTATTTATGAGTGGTGTGCCAAAAAGGCGGACCTAACACGCATTTGACTGTCTGGTGCATATGTCCGAGAGTGATGGAGACCCTGACGTATTGCGTTTGTCCCTTCAGGCCTGTCGTCTCTCCGCGAGCTGGACCTGATGTCCAACAGCGTGGCAGAGGTCTCCCCGCGCTGGCTGGCCGGCGCGCCCGGTCTGCGCGCGCTCAACCTGGCCAACAACACGCTGCGCGTGCTGCCGCCGCTCAGAGACTTACAGCAGCTCCAGGAGGTAACAGGCCCAGTTTACAGTTTACGACACCCATACAAGAGTAGAGATTTTCTCCTCCTCCTTTGAATTTTTTTAAAACTTGGTGCATTCTAGTCAGGTTTCATAGAGCTTGATGTTTTTTTCTTACTTTTCTCTGGAATTTTGGTACCTTCTAAAGTTATCTATCATATGGAGTCGCGGTGGAACTGAAGAGGAGTAGAAGATTTACGTTACGGGCTTATTGCACCTGAAAGAATTTAGTATCCGATTTCGCCTGTCCAAACTGGCTTTCGTGTATAAATCGCAGACTGACCGTAATGAAAGCTATTACACTTGACTAAATCAGTCGACTATAACATTCAGTGAGACTGAATTCAGTCAAGCTAATAAACTCACGTGTGTCGCCCCCAGTTACGTGTGTTCGACAACCGCGTGTCGATGATCATCTCCCCGGGCGCGCTGTCCGGTCTGCCCGCGCTCTCCGTCGTCGACTTGAGCCGCAGCGGCATCGCTTCGCTCCCATCTGATACGTTCTCCGGGTCGGCCGCGCTGCGCACACTGCGTCTGTCGGGCAACCGTCTGGCAGAGTTGCCGCGCGGCCTGCTGCACGACCAGCGCGGGCTGACCGTGCTCGATCTGAGCAACAACCAGCTGGTCGAGTTTCAAGGAGATGTCTTCCGCGGATTGGCTGCGTTGGAGGAGCTCTACCTGGATCGGAACAACCTCACCACACTGCCGATGTAAGTCACACAACACACAGCATCACACATCAGCTACTGCTGTTTGCTTGCAGACTTCTCACTCAGTTGACTGTCCTACAGATCTTACTTGGTCAAGTGTTTAGCGAAATGGGTAAGTACAGTAAGTCAGGACAGTAGTGAAACTGGTGAACAGTAGCAAGTCAAGTTGGCTTGCAAGCTACCTTACCAGTGGATCCAAATTTTGTTACAATTTTTTGTCACTAGCCAGGCACTCGTCACTCGCCATTCTACTCGCCACTGTCCTTGCAACTTGCCCACTTAGCTACACACAAATGTAAACCAGCCATTTGTGAAAGAATGGGAGATGATGGAGGGTTTATAGTCTCTTGTAGACCATCGTGAGCCAATTGTCCGAAGTTTGAACGTAGTATATCTGGCTTTCGTCCATGTCACACTACCTACTGTTACAGATCTAATCAACTAGTCACTGATGATATCCGTCTTGGTATGGAAAATCAACTCCTCACTGTCATCGCTCTGCTTGATTTTAGCAACGCCTTTAATACAGTTAACTTTGATATTCTCCTTGCAACCCACGTTCTCTCTACATATGTCCGATGGTGGTAGACGGGTTTCGCAGTTACTAGAGTGGCCTTCAACAATGCATCCGACTAGATGAAAATAGCACAAGCTACTGTGACATCGTTGCTGGTGTACCTTAAGGCAGCGTGCTCTCGCCTCTTCTCTTTGCAATATTTATTAACTCCATTACACATTAGTCTTTTAACTTCTTCCTATCATCTCTACGCAGATCTTCAGATTTATTCCCAGTCCTTGGATGACGATATTAATGAAGCGATAAACCGGATAAATGCTGTCTTGTCTACGATTGGACTGATCGTTAACTCCAGCAAATCACAGGTCATAATTGTGGGTGGGTAAAAGCAACTGTTTCGGATCTCACTCGACGATTTACCGGCTGTCACTCTTAATGGCACACTGATAGCAGTCAGTGATGTCGTAAAAAATTTGGGGGTCTTGATTTCCTTCCAATGAAAACGAAAACTGAGCTCGCCCAATTCTTTCTCCTTCCCATCCTTGACTACGCCGACTCCTGTTTTCTGGACCTCACGGTACAGCAACTCAACAAGCTTGAACGTCTACTTTGTACTTTTGTTTTGTACTTTTATTTTTGGTGTGCGTAAATTTGATCACATTACACAATTTCACGTTCAGCTTAAATGGCTCCCAATTCGGTTCGTCGTCCTATCACTACCGCGTACATGAAATCCATTTTCACATTCCTAGGCTCTGACAATGATGTCGCTCTCAGATCCAGCCATGATAATATCCTGAAGGCTCCACTGTGTCGCACCAGATACTACACTGATTCCTTTGCTGTTAAGGCAGCACACCTATGGAACTTACTTCCTCGTCGAATTTGGCATTCCATATCCCTGCCCTCGTTTAAAGCGAGTCTCTCTCATAATTATTTGTCGCTGTAGTTATGCATTGTATTTTTATTGTTTAATATCTATTATATGTGTTTATTTATTTATATTATGTATATCGTATTACTATGTATTTAACTATCTTAGTATACCTACATAATTATTTATGTTTATCATATTACTTTTATTAAGTACTAACTTTACTGTGTATTAAGTAATAGTAAACTATTCCATATCTGCACACTACACTGTCGCTAATCTCTTTAATGTCCAATTAACTTTAGAGGTTGCCTGGAAGAGACCGCTTTAAGCGATAACGCCTCCTTTGTACATATCGTGCTACGTACTATTCCTGTAGTTTTTACTTTTCCTGTATTTGTGTACAATAAAGTGTTTCTATCTATATGAAACTTGAGGACGTAACTGACGGACTGATGTTGTATGACAGGGGTCTGCTGGACGGTCTGGGGGCACTCCGCGTGCTGTCTGCGACACACAACTCGCTCCGCACCCTGCCAGCCGCCGCGCTACGTGGTGCGGATCGCCTAGAGCAGCTGCTGCTGGCGCACAACCAGCTCGTGTTCTACGACTCCGCTGCGGGTCAGGTATGTACCACGTGCCTCCGTGTGGACCACTCGCTGACACGAAGACCACTCGTCCCACCTCCACTCGTGTGATTGCGTCTATCATCTCTCGTTGCATATCCTTATACAGTAGACCTCCTCTTCTTTCCTTCCTGTCATCCAATGTAGGGCTCGAACTATTACTATCCACTTTTTGTCATCTTGTGCAGCCTCTTCAATTTCTTGTCAAGACATTCGGATTGGTGCTGCCTCGTTTTCAACAAATCTAGCCTATTATTATATAATTTGTGCCTAACCGCTAGTTCCTCCCGCAGGGCACGTACCGCGAGGTGTCCAGCGTGTCTCCGTTCAACAGCCTGACGCGCCTGCGCCGCGTGGACCTGCGCCACAACCGGCTGCGTGCGCTGTTCAGCGACGTGGGTCTCGTGCTGCTCAGACTAGAGCTGTTGGATGTCAGCCACAACGAGCTGCAGGAGCTGGGCCTGTTCAACAACGAGCTCAGTTTCCTCAGCGCCAACTTAACAGTGGACGCGCGACACAACAACATTCGCGCCGTGCATCTTTCTCCTGCTGAGCCAGTATCTACAACGCCTTCACTCCCTGGAGCAAGCCGTGCGCGCGTGCTTTTAGACGACAACCCTCTACACTGCGATTGTGTGTTATACGACCTTGCCACACGCCTGCATGGATACCAATCCCTCGGCTCCGAGCCTGTTTTCGATGTGGGCGACGCAAAGTGCGCGGCACCGCATGCACTGGTGGGTCGCTATGTACGTGCCGTGCCGCTGAAGGAGTTCGCGTGCGAGCTGGACGCGTCCGAGTGTGTTGCTAACTGCTCGTGCACAGTGCGGACAGCCACGCGCGCGCTCGAAATAGCGTGTGATGCTCCGCCGCGAGTACTACCCGCAGAATTCGGGGCACATGTCGAACTGACTCTTCGCGCACAACCAGCTATCCTGGCGGAGCTTCCGTCCGCCGTGCGTGTACTACGCCTTTCAGGGCTCGCGTTGCGTAAGTTACCGCCTGGGTTGTCTTCCTTACGCGTGCAGACCCTCGACCTAACTAACAACTCGCTGTCTCGTGTATCGCTGGAGCAGCTGCCGGAGAATATCTCTCTGTTGTTATCCGGCAATCCGCTGGCGTGCGACTGCTGGCACGAGCGGATTATACGCGCGCTACAGCTGCACGCGGCACATATTAACGACTACGAGAGTGTGACCTGTGAGGATGGGGTAGCATTAGGGGCGGTGAACACCGAGCAGCTGTGCGCTACGTTACACGCCGCGCTACTCGGAGGCTTGCTGGCGCTGCTGGGATTATTGATAGCAGTAGTGGCAGCTATTTTGTACCGCTACCCTCTAGAGGCGCGCGCACTGATGTTCCGCGCCGGTCTGGGCGGCTGCTGCATCGACGAGGACGATCTAGATGAGGACCGCCCCTACGACGCATTCCTCTCGTTCGCGCACGAGGATGAACGCTTCGTCCTCGAGCACCTCCTCCCGGGCCTGGAGAACGGTCCGCGTCCGTTCCGCGTGTGCGTTCATCTGCGCGACTGGGTGGCCGGCGAGTGGATCCCGGCGCAGATCGCGCGCTCCGTGGAACAATCACGCCGAACCATCATCGTTCTATCGCGCGCCTTCCTGGCCTCCCTCTGGGGTCGGTTGGAATTTCGCGCGGCACACATGAGCGCGGTTAGCGAGGTCCGCGCACGCGTCATCGTGGTGCTGTTGGAAGACGTCTCGGGACACGAGGAAATGGACGCAGAATTGCGCGCATACCTGCGAACCAATACGTATCTGAAGTGGGGAGAACCCTGGTTCTGGGATAAACTACGCGTGTCGCTTCCACGCCGTAAAGGAGAGGAGCGGAGTCGTGAGAGTGGACTGCAGCTCATGCGGCGAGCTGTTAAAGGCAGGTATCATGCTGCTAGTGGAGTGGTGGTGGTTGGCAAGGCGGGCGGGCTGGACGCGCGGCTGACGGCCGACGGGAAGCTGGTCAACGTGGCGGGTAAGACGCCGCCCACTCCCGTCAAAGCGACTGAGAAAGCATCGCCCACTCCTGCGATTGAGCCCGCGCCCGCCTGCGAGGTGTGAGCGTAACACTGGACACT
The DNA here is from genome assembly GCA_947369225.1 of Hofmannophila pseudospretella. Classification (NCBI taxonomy): domain Eukaryota; kingdom Metazoa; phylum Arthropoda; class Insecta; order Lepidoptera; family Oecophoridae; genus Hofmannophila; species Hofmannophila pseudospretella. The sequence goes on along the minus strand of OX376312.1, from coordinate 15,226,473 downwards.
GCGGGCGAAGTCGCGCAGCCAGAGTTGAGGCCATCGACACACGCTTTTGAATGTGTTGGTGAATCTGTACACGCTCGCGCCGGCTACGTCATTAGGTAACGTTATCTTTATACAAAAAATGCACCTGCGTGAGTACTGTGTCGCCTCAACTCTGACTGCGTGTAAGACTATAACGACACCGACAATCGACATGGTACTGATATGTATGGTGTCGTGGACGACATAGTGTGAAAGCTTCTGATACACAATGTATGACCTTCGACAACCGACGAAATCGTTATTTTCGTTGTTCTTATCGTCTATGTGAACGACCTCTTCTCTGGTACTAAACTAACGGCAGTTACGACGGGTATTTTATACGATTAAGACAGATATTTTATCTTTATATAAATTTTTGACAAAAAGTAATCGATCAAGTTTCTGTCGGTACAATCTGTGCCTTTAATTATCCTGACCCCATTTAATACTGATCAATTTTAATGATGGGATCACATAACTCAGGGAACAGACTGTACAACGTAATAATGTAATATTTTTTTCCTATGTTTTAATTGCATTTTGATTGATATTACAACTGATAATAATATGTCATAGAAATTGTAACATTTTTTTAATTTTTTTATTCTTAGTTAAGTACTATAAATTGAGACCTTGAGCCATAATAAATTGTCCTTAATGTATGCAACTATTACCTATTATAAGTTTTAATTGGAAATAATTCAATTAAAATATGGGGGAGATTGTATTGAATCTCGAACAAAACCTTGGACTCGGCTGCAGTAGGCATGTTCAAAAAGTTGTACGACGACGATTACGACTGATAAATCTCTCTATATGTCTGATCAACTATAAAGCAATATTTTTGATAACAAAACATTTATTTATAAAGTAGATTATATTTTATTTCACTGTAAATAAAATACTGTATAAATGGAACATTTGAATCTCTAATAATCTCTTCAATGGACGAACGCAATATAATATACACATAGCCGATGCTAGTCAAAGCTGTACATTTTTTGTGCTTTCCATTTTTGTAAATAAAACCGATGATATTATTATTAAATTGTGTTTCATTTTGATGTAGAATTACATCATTACCCAAGGGGTCTTGTCGGCGCCACTGTCGTGGCAATGTCGTCTTTGCATAAAATTTTATTTAAAAATTATAAATAAATGTGTAACTCAAATATAGAATAGTATGCCTTATTTATGCATGTGACATCGTTTGTGAAGTTAAATTTGATCAGAATTAGTTACTTGACATCAAAACTTTGGTGTTCAATGTAAACTAACCTTGGAAACGTTTCAATACCTATAATGATGAATTAAGACCAGATTAAATTGTTGATTTAACTGAATGTTTTCATATAACCATATTGAAGTTACAGTGTAAATCAAAAAAGTGAACCGATGAGATATTTTTTGAATTTTGTATTGTCGCTATCTGCAATATTATAGCGCCATCTAACTAAATACTTCTGAACCGCTTACGAATGTTGTTGTATAACGTAGTATATTGAACTAAGTATTAAATTAGTTACCCAACTCGACGCAAGATGGCAGAATGTTTCAAATGTGGTCACATTATCGACAACAGAGAATTTTTGATTTGCTCATTATGCGAACACAAAGCAAAGCACTACGAATGTTTCTTTTGAAAGGTTTTATTTAATGACACCGCTGTGGTGGTGTCTCTGCCGCTGGCGTTGTTTGCTCTTTCTGGCCCGTAGGATTTATAGATGTACTTTCAGTGATTCTTTTAGATTCATAGAGTCATCATGTTTCCTATGATCGTAATATGTTACATGAGTCGCAGATGAGCAGTTAGACCGAGGGTTATCAGGTAAGTTGGTAGAAGTCGGTGGAGAAGTCTCTTGTAAGTTGTCAATAGTTTCGCGATTCAGTGATCAGTTCAGAGTCCTTTCTATTTACTTTACCTTTAGTCCTACTCAGTTTTGTCCCATGGTTTTATAAACCTACCTATACACGATAAAGGTTTTATGTGATTCGACTGTTGTTCGCAGCGGGGTCTCCTTCGGCAGGCCCGCCGGGCCTGTCGCCGTCCCCGTCCCGCCCACCCCGGCACCGCCGCCGGCTACAGCTGAGCTAGAGAGGAACGGGCGGGAACTTCGTCGCGGGGCAATCAATTAAACTCGAGTACTCGTTTCTTGGTTTATCTTTATTTACATTTATTTTAAATTAACACACCTCACTCGTACCACAGACTAGCTTAATATCTAATTTGTAACGTATTAGACACTATTATACAAAATATAAATAGGTATAGCTAACTAGTACTTAATCCTAACGGACGTGGAACGGAGCCGCGCGACTCGGCCACTACCGCGATGAGGCTAGAAGTCGAACTCGTAGGGGCGCTGCGGGCGGCGCTGGCCCAGCGGGATGTTGACCTCCTCGGCCGAGCGGAACACCTGCGGCCGCGCGCCCGCCGCCTCCGGCCGCGCCGTCAGCCGCGCCGGCGCAGCGCGCTGTGCCGGTTCCTCCTCCTGCAATAAGCGATGCATCAGCACTGGCCCGGCCGGCGGCGGCGGGCGCCGCACGACACGACGCAGTAGACTTACCTCCTCGTCATCGTCGTAGCGGTCGTCGTGGAACACCTCTTGCGGGTAGTAGCGGTCCGAGTAGCGCAGCGACACGTTGGGGCGGCGCTGCACCTCCTCCTCGTTGACGGGCCGGTACAGGTACTCGTTGACGAAGTGGTACTTGGCCGACTTCTGGCAAATGTTGTCCTGCGTCGGCGGCATGCAGATCAGGTGCACCTGCGGGTGTGGTCACACGTGAGTCGAAGTCGCGAGACTGGGAGTCCCCGAAGTGTACGGGCCGGCGGCCGGTACGTACCTGGTGGAAGGTGAAGCCGTCGGGGCAGATCCAGGAGTGCTTGACAGTGTCCTGGCAGTAGTGGAACACCTCGCAGGCGAGCTCCTGATCGGCATAGTAGCCGCTCTGCTTGCCGCCGCACTCGAACTTGGACTGCTGCAGCAGCTGCGCCAGCCGGTCGGGCTCCGGCCGCTCCTCGTCGGCTTCGGCCTCCGCCTCCGCCTCCGCGTCCGCCTGCGCCTGCGCCTGCAGCCGCTGTAGCTGCTGGCGCGCCGGCTGCGACTGCGGCTGCACATACACGACGCGGGCTAGATAAAGCTGTTCGAGCGCCGGGGCAGCGCCGCGCGGTGCGCAGAGCTCACCTTGCGCTGGAGCTGGCGCGGCGACGGCAGCGGCTGCTGCACGTCAGCGAACAGCTGCGGCGGCGCACGCGGCTGGTAGCCGGCCAGCTCGGCCAGCGTGGCCGCGGGCCGGAAGCCGCTGGGTAGCACGCCATACGGGCCGGCCCCTCCCGCCGTCGCCGGCGCCGGCTGGTAGGCGCGCGGCCGCACATTGCGCGACTCCTGCACGTTACACACACATTAGTGATTATGATAAGCTGAAAAAGAATCTATTAAACCCACAGTAATATTCGAATAAGACTAATAAAATTAAATAATTATATACTTAAAATAAAAACGAATGTTTGTATTTCTTATACACGTCTAAAGAAAGTTCAACCTTTCGAAACACAATTTGCAAAACGGCCGGTGTTTATAATAATTATAAAAATCATTATATTATAGGTATTGATTTTTATTTTAAAATTGATACAAGAGTCTACCGAGCGAGACAAATGCGGTGGTGAAATAATTTCGAAAATCGGACCATTGTAAAAGTATCAGATACCTAGTTATGAAAGGAGTGAAAGTCATTTTGGCCCATAATCAGCCGCAGTATCGTGCTTTTTCATTCATTCCATTCCAATTTTCAGTAGGTACATGAGTTAACATGACATTGCATAGTTTCGAATCCGGGGTACGTACCCCGGATTCGAAACGTAGTCACAATACATGCGAACAGTAGATACCTATACTGTTCGCTGTGTAGACATCATTTTATTTTTAAATAGTGTGGGTGCTGTTGATTCTGTAGAAAAACATAAGTAGGTAGGTATTTTAGTGTTATTGGTGTATACAGTGTACAGTAGTCCGTCGCTATAACTTACTCGTATTTGACACATTCATACGAATGTCTAGGGATTTTAATAAAACTTATAGCGACACAGTTCCACAGGGTATAACTTGATGTGTCTTCGACAGGTACAGGACCTCGATCACACCTCTGGGAACCGTCGCAGCACGCGGCTGTAAGCTGTCTGTTACTTTAAAACAGATTTCTTTTAATATTTACTTTTCGGTAATCGAGTATTGAATAAACAAAACAATATGACTTATTACAGCTGGTGGTACTACCGTGTCAGTCGCCGCATAGCACGCGGTGTGACGTCACGTGACGTGCCGTGCGTGATTAAGCCTAGCGACACAATATGCAGAAAATACGCGACCGAACATCGGTCCGGTTACGCTCACAATGCTTTACCCGCGATACACCTGACGGAAATTACGTCGCTGAAAACTTATACAAAATAATAGTCGCCGAATTTCGACCGCATAATTTCGGCATAGTGTGTCCCACTACTCAGGTGGTCGCATCGCGGGTAATCAGTGAGCGGCTGAGTGCGGCACGCTGCGACCGCCGCGCGGCCGGCGGGTCTGCGACACACGCTGCCCGTGCTGGCCCTCTGAGCCGTACCCGTGTTGCGGGCCGGAGAGGCCACGGCCGCGGCCACAAGCCCGGGCCGCTCGCCTGTCGTGCAACGGGCAGCACGCGGCGGCGCCCAGGCGGCGAGCTCGCGTGACGCGGCGACACCCGCCTTTCTACGCTCGCCATTAGGAAATAGAGTAAAAAAAGGAAATTATAAAAAGCTAATAAGACGCTTTCGACTTTCACCACCGCGCGTCGTCCGCCGTCCGCTTGCCGCTGCCGCGCCGGCACGCGCGGGAACCGAGCCCGCACCGACATCGTCATTATGGGACGAAATTGTCACAACACGTGCGTTTGACACGTTGACCACCTAGTTCCTAAATTCTATCAACTTCTACTAATATGTAGAGTAGGTATTTATTCCGTGGCTAAACTCGCTACGTGTTTACATTTAATAGTGTAGATATTACAGGTTGTTGATTATGAACGCAATCGTGCGCCGCCGCTTGAGGTGGTGGCGGTCATCTCACCGTCATCGGACGTTTCACTCTCGACCGAGTCTCTTCTCGCGACTCGTGTTTCCATTCACTGCACGTGTCACGTATCATTTCATGCTGCTGCACTGCACAGTACCACAGAATATACTTGAATACGGCTTCCTTGTACATCATGATCGCATCAATACTTTCCTAAAATCCTTTTAAAAATACCTAGCCAATTAATTAATTATTATTATAAGCTAAAAATTCAAATATCATACTTTACTCATCGTAGATAAAAAATCATTCTGGTCACCACGAGAAGTCCATCGAGCCCATACGATAGGTATTAACCGTTAAGGACTCTGGCCGTTATACAGGTGGCCAAATAAGAACAATACAACTTTAATTTAAAAAAATGTTTACCGGATATTTTTCCATGAATACTTTATTTACGTATGGAATATAACATCTGCGAAATGTCCATCTTTCCAATTTTATTCTATATAGCTCGTATATCACAAAGTGTATCAATATACAGGGTGGACCAAAAGTCCGTTAACATTTAAAATGGTTATAAAAAATACAAATGCTACTTTAGTGAAAAACTGTTTATTTAATAATAAAGTAGACAAATTAGGATTTCACTTTTTAAAAATAACATCATTCAAATGTGACCCTTGTTCATCCTGGCACACCTGTAACCGGGAACGGAAATTTTGCATGACCGCCCGACAAGTGGTTGGTGAAATGTTCTGCATTTCCTCGCGTATATTTTCTTTTAATTCCTCAATAGACACTGGGTTGCTGATGTAAACTTTACTTTTGAGATATCCCCAAAGGTAAAAGTCCATTGGAGTTAAATCCGGGCTGCGGGGTGGCCAGTGAATGTCACCTCTTTTGGATATGACTTTTTGGCCAAAAATTTCACGAAGTGCTGCTATAGAGTCATTGGAGGTGTGACATGTTGCCCCATCTTGTTGGAACCAAGAGCTTCGATTAAAGCCTGAGAAGTCCTGTAATGCTGGAGCAAAAAAATTCTGTAGCATCACAATGTATCGCTCTGTATTAACGGTGACGGCGCGGTTTCTCTGATCTTCATAAAAATATGGACCAATGATTCCGCTGGCTGACAATGCGGCCCATACAGTAACCTTGGGCGAGTGTAAAGGTTTTTGGTGCTTCAAGTCCGGGTTAGTGTCTGAGAAAAAGATGTTATTGAAGCTCGTAAACCTCTCAAGCACTTCGTTAGCAAACTGCAGTCTCTGAGCAGGGTCATTTGGCTTTAAAGCCTGTACAATTTGAATTTTGTAAGGATGTAAATGTAAATCTTTGTGTAGAATGCGATTTAGAGATGTTCTGGGCACATCTAAAGCACTAGACCGCTTTCGAGTAGAGAGACCAGGTTGTTCTCGAACAGACGCTCGTACACGCTCTATGTTTACTGGATCGCGCGATGTCCTAGGTCGGCCGGATCGTGGTTGACTTAAAGTTGAACCTGTTGTTTCGAACTTCTGTACCCATTTTTTAATCGTTTGAATTGTTGGTGCTTGATTTCTGTTCCGTATATTGTAATGTTTACAAAATTTCCGTTTAGCTTCGGTCGTAGAATCGTTGTTTCGATAGTACTCGCGTACGCAAAATGCGCGTTGCGCTCCGCTGAATGACGCCATGGTACTAAATCCCTATTAGTAGCTCTCGCTTGTAGTAACACCCCCCGCGCCAATACCCCGCCCGCGCCGACGCAGCGACCTATTCAAATGTTAACGGACTTTTGGTCCACCCTGTATTACTACATCTACGCAGATGACCTGAAAATTTATTTGACTTTTTTTCCCTAAGACACTGACAGCGCAGTGGAACTGATAAACAAAGACTTAAATTGTATTTCCGATTGTGCTTTTCAAAATTATTTAGTGCTCAATCCCCTGAAATCCAAATATTTGATAATTGGCTCTAAAAACGTATAGATGACGTAAGTATGAGAATGCCTGATGTAGTAATTCAAGGCAACAGTGTACAGCAGGTTGCCGAGGCTCGAAATCTGGGATTGCTTATGGAAAGTCGAATGCAGTTCGAGAGTCATGTGACTGAACTAGTTCGCGGATGCTTTTATAGACTGAAAGTGATTTACGGCGCGCGTGATATCTCAGTGTGGAGCTAATAGGCCAGGCTAATAGGTAATAAATTCATACCTGCCAATCTTTATCGTCAATCGTGGTCCCGGTATCCAAGGTCTCCCATACTGACTGTGTGTAGGTTTTTTTGTCTGGCCCTTTTCTATTTAAGCGTCTTGTTATTCACACTAGACGCAACATGAGTTAACACAACTGACCACCTGCACTCATTTGCACGCCACGCCTGCGAACAGGTTAACCGCCGCACTCCATGGACGCGCACACACACACACATAACACACGCCACCGCGACGATACGATGACGAGCCGTGACGTCATGCAGGCGGCACTGACTACTGACGGAAGATCAGCGCTGTGCGAGTGCCATCGCGTGCTCGCAGCACGATGCTGAGTCAGCGCCGTTTTAACCCCCGACCGATCGAGGGAGGGCGTGTTATAAGCTTGACACGTTTATGCTTCATCTTTGAGGAACAGGAAGGAGACTAAGGTTAGGGGTAAGCACAAAAGATCCCTGAGGGTCGAAGTGCCGCTGGAGTTATCCCTGGCCCCCTGTCATAAGATAAGATACAACAAATAATTACTTTATTAAAATTAAAAAATATATTTTAATTTTAAGTTGTATCGTTCTTATTTGGCCAACCTGTAGGTACCTACATCATCAAAGACGAATCAAACGAGCCTAAAGGTCCAATGGATACCGACGCTCCTGGCTCCACCACGAGATTAGACCCAGACAAACAGACAGATAAGTGAAGTTAATAAAAGCATAAGAGTGGTAAGTGGATTCGATATATTCCTGACTCGTGCCAAAAAAAAAGAGAGAGTGAGGGGTATACCTCGAGGTGCAGCGGGCGGTCGTCGTCGAGCGCGTCGGGCACGCCGTCGTCGGGCTCGTGGTCGTGGTCGGCGCCCGCGCGCGCCGCGCCCGCCTGCAGCGCCCACAGCGCCAGCAGCGCCCAGCGCCACCTGCACACACCACGGGGAACACTATATAGTCATACTATGCAATACAAATGTATATTCTATGCACATACACCTCTCGTCTGGCCGCTTCAATTTTAGCGATCCGTATCCCGAAGGGAAAAACGGAACCCTATTGCTGTCGCTCCGCCGTCCGTCCACTAAACTATAAACTGTATTTTAAAGAATGGAGTATACGCTACGGTTTGACGTTAAAAAAATACAGTTTGCGATATTAATAAAGTTCTGACGTTGCAAGATCGAAAGAAAAAAAGGCTAAAATTAACAGAATAAATCTCGTTTGCGACCGACCAAAACCACTTTCGGGAGCGGAGAGGATACGTCTTCATCATTTAAGAAAGAAAGAATCCCAGAAACATGACACCGTCTCGAACCAGATTGACCAAGATGGTGAGCGCCGAGGACGTAATTTGAATTCATGAAATAATAAAACCATCAGTAGTAGCCACGACTTCTACCAACCCCGATTATATTGTTAATAACCTCTAAATAATACCGAAAAAATGAGTTCATCCAGTAGTGACAACGAATTATTAATTAAAACTGATGCGAAAAATGTGATACATTATCTATTGCCCATGAAATCCCGGGATGACCCGTGAAGCCAAGGGCGTACCGAGTGAGCGCGTTGATGTCTTTTGTATGGGCGTACGACGAATTTATGAACATTTGACGTGTGATTATATTTACCAATAAACATGAATATGTATAATGAATGTTATCATGCCGATGCCGTGCCGTGCCGGCGAGTTGTCATGTCTTCAACACCGACTGGTACAGTTGGCGTAGCGTAATAACAGCAGACCATCAGACATGATTTCAATATGTTTACCTTTGACTACATAATTATTTTATCATAATTATAACTGTTTCGGTCATTGCTGTGTGTGAAATAAACGTATTACTTACTTACCTACTTTTTTTTAAACTGTGGATTGGAGTTTACATCGTATACTGTAGTAAGGGGAGAGCGTGTTTCTAACGTGAATTGAGAAAAACTTAACCGTAAGAGTTAAAATAATTATTAATATTGGTGGGGAAAGTAATTAATGATGAATGTTAATGTTTAGCAGCGAAGCCGTGAGTGTGGCGTGTACTATTTTAGTCGTATTGTGACCAGGCGATTCGGTCTGCGGGCTCGCGGCTCGGGTACGGCGGCTGGACACGCGACAGTCGACCGTCGCCTAAGTAGTGCGAGTGCAATGCAACAAAATGGAAAATAAGTACAAAAAGCGTTATTCGATTTCGCAGCTTTATGCGCGCGGCACGACACAATGCGGCGACCGGCCACTGGCGGGCTTTCTCCATCGGAGCCAGCCACTCGTGAAATGGGTTCGCGAAATGTATCGCGCGCGCTGCTCCGTGACCGCGGGCGGCGCGCTGCGGGCTGCGATCTGCGGGGCGCGCAGTGTCAAGGGTGTGCCGCGCACGCACCTCGTGCCGCGCGGCACATCCATCTCACGGTTTCACTCTCCGCGATTGTGTAACAGCTCCCCTCTCCGCATCCCACTCGGTAGCGGCTGGCGGTGCACTGCGCCGCGCATGCATGACATGCAATGTCTGTTATGTCATGTCGTGCACTGCACTGCACTGCACTGACCTTTACCCGCCTAGCCCGGGTTGTGTGACTACGTATCGAAACAGGCAAAGAAGCCTTGACGGGGAATCGAACCCGGCTCGAGGTAGAAGGGAGAGGCGGGCGCACTGTGCCTACAGCCGCTAGCGTTACCGGCGGGGCCGCGCCTCGCCCGCTGCAACGACAACCTGCTTCGGCACCTCCAGTATGTGGGGCACGAGCACAGGCCCGCTACACATGCTCGGCAGTTACGCAACACTTTTCTTAACGCGTGTGTGACGCAACGGCCCCTGCTGCAACGGCCCACGCTACGGCCCGGCTGGGTTCGGGTGAGCGCGGAGCGACCGGGCCGGGAGCGCCGCCGCCGGGCCGCCGCGTTAGCCGGCCTGCAACAACGAATTATTCTCACGTTCCCATAGGGGCGTGGGGAAACTGCTCCAGGGCTGCGCCCTCTTACAGCTTGTCTACCGCCACCCGTAGCTATGGGTAGGTCCTTGGATTGCCGTAGGCAAGTCAATGCCGTGCACGAAGTCACTCGGCGGGTGTGGCTTCATCCCTCAGCAGCTCCCTGGGCAGGGTTCTGCTCCAACGATCGGGCGGGCGTAGACTGCAACACGGCCAAGGGCGCGCCGAGCCCGCTCCTTGTAGTTGTGTGTAACACTCATTGTGTCAGACGCTCTCTGTTATTGACTGGTCCCGACGACGGCTCGTTTAATTGATTAGCGCCGGTCCAGTGAGGGTCACCCCGGCACGAAGACACGCTACACACTCAGACGCATCCTCTTACCCGCTCGCACACACACAGCGAGCAGCGCGGCGAGCCTGAGGCCGACGGCGAATGTTATCATTTGAAAGTAGAGAGAACATAACAATAAATACAGAACTCTCTATAGCACTTTCATTCAAAAACGGAATCTCCCAAAGCATCCGGTTCGAGTGCCACAAACGAACAAAGCCGCCGAAAACGCCGCGCGAAGTCAAGGGCGAGACGGATCTCAATATAGATCCCTTAAGTAAGTAGGTATCGAGCATTTGTTTAGTACAGTCGACCTCTAGCTAAAGTCAAAATTCTACAATTCAAATTTGAAGTCTATGACGAATGTATTATGGTTCATAACAGATTGCAGAAATTTGACAGATGATATTCATTAGCTAGAGGCCGACTGTACGAGTATAAACCACTCTCGAACATTTAGACTACTTAGTGTAAGTAGTTGCATTGCATAACAGTACTACACAACACATCTGTTCGAATGTTTTGTTCGAATCATAAAGTTTTCGGTCCGTACCGTACTTCGCACTCGAGAATCGGATTGACTGATCGGTATTCATTGCTCCGGCTCCGGTAGCCGGCAAATAGTATGTGGCGGTAGGCACGGCCGTCCCCAGTGGCGAATCATTGTTTACAGCTGAATGATAGATTTAATTAAAAATTGAGCCGCACTCGAGTCGGACAATAGGTCGGTGTTTGTACAAAATTGGTTTTGCAAATAAGCTGCGTTGCGTCGCGACCCGTGAAACTGATCAGAGTTGTCGCAAGTCGCGACACTCGCAGACCGCGCTCGCTGTCGGCTGTTACAATTACAATATTAATTACAACACGCCCCGCCGCCCGCCGCTGCCACGTGAACTTACGTCGAGCAGTCGAGCATTTATACTATAACTTTATCACACAAAAAATACGAGTAACTAGAGCGTGTGCTACGCTACCTTCTAGTAAAAGAATTATCTACTATCCTGTAAGAGACTCAATGCCGTCGCTCGGGTCGGGCCGGCACCGAGCGCACTATTATAGCGACGGGATATCGTTATTCGCAACCATCGAATGAAAGCGAAAATTGTTACATTGAGAGAGTGTAGATTAAATAAGTAAGTAGCTACGAGAAGTTACATCGGTACCGTGGCGCGGCGCGTCGCTACGAGGTCGCTGACATTGCGTACCGTACGCAATGTAAAACAAAAACAAATTAAAAACTATAAGATTAGTGTGTCACGCGCACGTGATGCGACGCGAGCCTGCTTAGCTCTCTTGCACTCTCTACTATAGACTCTCGTGTACGATACATGTTGAGAGCTCGGGCTCGGCGGTGGCCGGTAGCGAGACGATCGGTCCGACATTACATTTCATGCATTACGCAACAACAATAACATTAGCTCTGACTTGCCGCACACACAGTCGCGGACACGCATGCGTACGCTGCGGCTGCGGCGGCTGCCTCTCCGTCTGCCGACTCTAAACTGTAGCATTTGCAGCGCCAACAACGGCCCAGCACACCGCACGCCCCGGTCGCCGTCAGGTGGCGTGAGCGCGGGGTCCACCTGCGTGCGACGGCTGTGCGCCGTCCCGCGTGTGAGGTGTGCGCCGAGCACTGCAGGCGCCCGCAGCCCTCAGCAGGGCCCGCTTCGCTCCACGGCGCTGGCCCCGCTCGTATGGCTTCGCATACTCGCACGAGGTAGGGAACTGGTGTCATTTTGTAGAAATCATGCAAGGAGAAAGCGATTGATTTCTAGCGCGAAGTATTACATATTACCGACAAGTCTGGCACTCGGTGTACAATTATGATATGAAGCTCGCTCGATTCCGCTGACTCACGTCACGTCACGTCACTTCACGTCACGTCATGAGCAGGTACAACACGGGCCCGCTCCCCGCTCCCCGCTACTCGCTACGGGACGAGTACTCGTACCCACTACACACTACACAGCGTCTGTCTGTCTGAAGAAATCTGATTCAAACTTTGACGCGTATCATACGCGAGTTTGTCTATCTGTCTGTTTGTCTGTGCCGTCATATCTCAATAACTCTATAACGAATGTTGCGATTTGGACGCGATTTTAATACCGGTAGAGTGGTGAGTCGTCTAATCAGTCAAATGTTTTTATTATTTCATAATCTGTGTGTGTGTGTGTTTACAGTAGCACCTATTTGCTAAAAAAATATGTAATTTATTTCTATTAGTGAAAACCTATGATTGGCCGTTTGTTGTTAGTTTGGTATACATATTGTCTAATGTGCTGTTGGTTTTCCAATATTTTTTTTTTGATGAGTGTTCTTAGAGCTACTTGTATCCGATCAAACTTTGTTCCGTATTCTCTAAAATTATCTCTCTAAAATACAATTATCGACATTGGTGAGGAGATCTCTTGAACATTTACAAATCATAACTCTGAATTAAATATTTAAGAAACTAGAAATCTCTCTATTAGAAATTTAAAATTATCTGATTATGAACAGAAAGATAGTAAATAGTGGACCACGACGGGGGTTTGATCAAGTTTCTAATTTAGAGTTAATATAAAAGCTTCGTATGTAAGTCTATGTACTTTATGTACCATCAGGGCCAGTGGAGTGGCTATGGATGGCGTGACAACATTCGTACGTACTCGTACATTTGGCTTTTTACAAGCTTTTCAATTAGTATTTTGTAGATATACAACGAATATAGATCAAGTCGCAGTTAAAATGTTCTGGCTGGGTGGTGTTCGCTGTCTTGTCGCGATTCGTTCGGCTCGGAATTATCCGTTTTGTTGTGATCCGCGATCCGTTTCGTTTGACTCGTCAGTGTTTTCTAAGATAATTATGGTGTTTTCTTATTGTTGTCTTAATGACTTTTTGTTGCATATTCTAAAACTATTATTTTATTTAGCCGATAGTCTTCCTACTGTAATAAAATAAAATAATTAAAGCTTTCCGTGAAAAAGGATATCTTTATGATAATGTGTGATGTTATGAGCTAATATGAAAGTCATAATTAGTCATATTATATTATGATATGAGTGACTGATCACATTGTGAAAGAATAACACCATCCCAACTCTTCCCGTGGGTGTCGTACGAGGCGACTAAGGGTCTTATTGGATAATATTCTACGCCTAGTAGACGGCGATAGGCTCGCCACCTATCACGTTTGTCCAAAAAATCTTACGACGAAAAGTGGGAACTACCTATGATGAAGGTGGTTCTTCTGACTACCCCTTCGGGGATTATGGACGTGAGAGTTATGTTATATAATGAATGACAGTCACAATATTGAAGTTTCCGGAAAAAATATATACTAAAATAGAAAAGCCATCACTTGATGATACATGAAACTTAGGTACTTCAAATGTGTATTGGGGAAATAGATTGGTAGGATGCGTAAGTAAATGTTAGAGCCTTGCCATGCGTTATGTATGATACATGTTGCATATCTTTGCGTTATGGTATCTACATGTTTTGTCTGGTGTAACGTTAACACGACGATGACGATACAAAACACTGTACATACCTGTCGTTCATGTCTGCCGAGGGCGAGGTACTGTCCGTCCGCGTGTAGTGTATATAGGTATGCTGTGTCGCGAGTCTGGCTGGCGTCGGCGCCGTCAGATGCGGTCGTGCTCGTGTTCGTGCTCGTGCGGCGAGCTAGGGCGCGGGACTCAGTGCGCGCGGCACGCTCTCTCCGCGCTTTATAGCCTGTACCTCCACCCGCCGCCGCCGCCCGACATCGCCAGGCAGCACTGCCGCCAGCAGAGCACACATCCAATCTCCATCCAGTGGTCCTGCGGTCCTCAACTATGACCTCAGCGAAGCTATGTACTCTGTCCACGGATATCTTTTGATATCACTTTTTAAAAAGAAAAGGTGTTGTAAGTTTGATGCGTTGTCTGTATTTTTATTTTATTTATGACTAAACTTGCGTTTGACCCCAATCTCACCTGATGGTAAGTGACGATGAGGCCGAAGATGGAGCACGCGGGCTTATAGCATGTCTGTTTGTCTGTGGCATCATAACAACCGATGATCCTATTTGGACGCGGATTGTTTTACCATACAATTGTTTTTGTCGAAAGTAACCCATGTTAGAACAGAGATTTCCAATATGTTTATAATTTGAATTTGAAAATTTGAATTGGAGTATGTTTGATGTCAGATGGGATATTGGAACGGTACACTCGGTAACAATCAGATGCGAGTTTGAGCTCAAATGTTTAGGACCGTGGTGCCTTTTCCACATCTGAAATGTTAAAGACCTGATGATGACTGGGAAAAAGTAAGGGTTCTCCACAATTCTATCTTACGTAACATTATAAAAAGTTTTTAGTTCCAGAACACCAAAAACAATGTTTATTATTAAAATAGGGACTGCCACTTGTAGGTAACATAACAACTCTTACAACGTAATATTAAAAAAAACATGTAGGCTCACGTAGGCCGTAGGTACTAGGATAAAGTATTAGGTACACAGGTATTACAATATGCTATGCTCAGCAGAGTACAGCAGACGCGGTCAGCAGGCGGCAGGCGGCAGTCAGCAGTGGGGCGGGCTGCCGACAGCGCGCCGGGAGCGGTACACCGAGGGCTCGTCGCGCCTCTTCTCCAACTCGTAGAGGCACGTGCAGCACGGGCAGAAGTAGAGGCGCAGGAACCGCGCTAGCTTCGACTTGGTGCTGGGGCTCGAGAACACCGTGCTGTTCCGGGGGGGCAGGGGGGCGGCGCTTTCCCACGAGGACAGAGCCAGCAGGTACTCGTCCGCGCTGAGGCCGAGCTTGGAGCGCGGCGGGGAGCGCGCGGGCGGGTGAGGCGCGGCGTACGGCGGCACGAGGGTGGCCAGGTTGACCATGGAGGCGCTGTCGGGGCGATGCGGTCCGTCGCCCACGCGCGTCGCGCCGCCGCCCGCACCCAGCAGCGCGCCTGCTGCGCACAGCTGCAGGCGCAGCACGGTGATGTCCGAGTCGCTGGGCCATGAGATGACGTCCGGCAGCGGGCTCGTGTGCCGCTTGGAGCGCTGCTTCTTGAGCTTCCTCTTGCCCAGGCCGGAGTCGAGGCTGCGCGCGAGGCCCGCGCCGCCCGCTCCCGCGCCCGTTGCCGCCCGCACGCAGAACCCACCATTCGCCTTCTGTATATCTATTATGTCTTCTATTTTCCTGATAGTTTCGTTTGGCGGTTGAACCGATAGATCCATCATGGTCGAGTATTTATAACATTTAACGATTTTATTAAATTTTTATTTAATATTTATTTATTTATACCTAACTAAACCGATCCAGATGGTCGAGTTTTGACAGTGTCCTGGTGACAGATTTATTCAGAGAGAAGGTAGGTAGGTACTACCCTTCGGAAATATCTATGGACCTGGGTCCGATTCTACTAGAATAACGTAATCTCAATTGGAACTAAATTACAGCTACTTGACGTTTTTGCACACCAGTAAGTAGGCCCGCCGCTAGCCGCAATTATGCCGCCCTCATACGCTCTTTTGGAGCGAAATTTCCTTTCGCCGAATAGGATGGGTTACGTTAGAGGGCTAGGGCGGGAGCGAGCGAAGCGAGCTCGAAATGTTACTCGGATCTGACATGGATTATTGTTAAAAATGTGAAGTATATCATTGTATTGTATACTCAACATTGATTTCGAACGCACTGTTCAATAATGTAAATAAACACTCTACAATTCTATTATCTATGTTCTCTCTCTCTCTCTCTCTGTCCGCCATGTTTTTTGCTGTGCACAGCCTTTATACGTTTTCTAATAATAATAATTAAATCCAGTTTAATCTTGTGATAGTCTACTGTTTTATTTGTTCTTGAAACATACATCTGCACTACAATTATGGGTTTAGTTATAGGGTTAGGGCGAGAGCGAGCGAAGCGAGCTCGAAATTTAAGAGCGGATCCGACGCGGATGACGGGTTAGGTTAGAGGGATAGGGCGGGACGGAGCGAATACTTATATGTATTAGCATAATAGTGTTAACAAAATGCGATAAGTAATTGTTAAAGATAGGATCGTTAGGAAAACGTTATTGCTACTTATTTGGAAAAGAATGTCAAAACGTTGTAAATAGGTATTGGTATTGTATGTAGTGGTATATAAAGTCGTAAAATTGTGGTAGAGGAATTGGGCTCATGTGCTTTGATCCCTTTGCCTTTTCTAAATTGAAAAGAATTTTACTAAAAAAATACACGTCAAACAAACTTCAAAATGAAGTGTTGCCAACATAACATTTTATATGCTAAAGAAGATGGATTCGCACCCATACAAAGTGAAGCTGCGATTTTTTTAAATTTCCAAAAAACATTGAAACAATGATTGAATTTAAGATTTTGTCAAAAGTTTAGGTGTCTAAAAATAATGAATTAGTGCATGAGATACTACAAAATATTACAATTTTTTTAAACATTTCTTTTTTCTTCCGCATTAAAAAAATTAAACAAAAAGTTTATAAACTTTTTCGAGGTGGTACGGTGACAAGTTCTTTGTATTGTCGTGGGCCTGGAGGAGGCCATCTTCTTTGGCATATTTATTTTATATTTTACACTAGGTAGTATTTTAGGTGTTAGCAAAATTAATGTATTATCCTTCCTATTTTCATACAAATATTACTTCATTTGATATAAAAGGACTAAAAATAATATGGCATACTTATTGTTTGGCATATTCTGGCAGATCTTAAAAGTTCTTTATTAGCATTTTTTGGGCCGACCTAGTTGGCAACACTGATACAATGATGTGATGGTGTAGGTACGAAGCGAAGTGAATGTTTTATCATTTTGGGTAACTAATTTGGAGGATGGAATCCAATACAGTGGACGGCGATATCAACGGCAAGTGTAATATAAACAGAAACTGTTCGCCACCGCCGAACAAAAAGTCTTTTGACTTGAATCACGCCAGCAATATTGATGACATATCTACGCCTTCCGACCTAAAATTCGATCAAGGTAAACAATATATTTCGTATTGATTACATTAAGTCCGTCCCATTTCCTCTTCTTGTTGGACTTAACACTCGATTATTTTGTTTGTAAGTCGAGCCTCGGCCGAGTCACCAAATTACGAAGCTGAGTCGTATCTGACTGACGCTGTGATTTGGGATCGTATCCGGTGAAAGGTCTATACGATTTTTTTTCTGGTTACGTACGAAACTGCTGTGATATGCTTTCCGAGTGCAGTTGTAATAAATGTCTAAATGAAGCTTGAAATAAAATTTCAAATGTACTATTTTTAGAATTCGACTTTGAAGATCCTGAAATTACTGAAAAAAGAAATGTAATTGTAAAATATCTCGACGACCCCGAGTCAGTGCCGCTGGAGGAGTGGCAAAGCTTGGCGCGGAGCAAAGGGGGCCTCTTGTTGGGTGAGCCCGCCACTTACATGCAGCCGGCCAGGCGCCACATGTTGAATTCACTCGTTTATTTATGGCTTATAGCAACAACCGAATAACAGTATTAGAGATAATAATACCTAGTGCATTAGCCCTAGTTTACATTTTGTTATTTGACATTTTGCAAATTGGAACTTTAACAAATTGTACATTAGTTGGACATTCTGAAAATTAGATATTTTGCGACTGTTGATCATTTTGCGTCTGGCTGGACACATTCAGTTCTCGCTTCTGTGAACAACACAATAATACTTTTCTTTTTACAAAAATAGATGAATACCGAAAAAAGATATGGCCTTTGCTGGTCGGTGTGACACAGCAAGAGATGACGGAGCCGCCGTCCCTGGAGGAGCTCTCCGAGCACAGCGAGTACAGCCAGGTGTGTGTCGGCGTGTCTGTGTCTGTCTGCCATCACCTTCGATGAACTTGATATGTACATGACATACTTGAAGGTGTTGTATTTGTAAATGATTGGCAAAGCTAAACAAGAACAGTATGACTTGTCATATCAATGATAATTATTGATAATATGTAGGTAGGTGCCTAATGATAATGAGTAATTTTTATCATTCGCAAACAAGAAAACACTTTTTTTTAATGTCGTTGACGACGTTTATTTAAGGGTCGTAAGACCCATGGGCCTATATGTTGGACTGAATTGTTATAATCATTCTGACCCAAACCCAAAAATACAACCTTATACAGGTTGTATTTTGTATAGAACTAATTGATGCCTTTGGCAGTCTTAGAAATTAGTACTATGTATAGGACTTTGAGTGTTTACTCTTTTGTCTATTGTAAAACTAATTTTATCCTCTGAATTAGTAGTTTTGTGACCAACTATGAGCATCTAAAAATTACTATTTCTGCGACTAAATATAAGCTCTAAACAGAGTTATTTTCACCTTCGAGTTGTACATCGTCTGAACCTATGAGCAATTATGTTTGCTCTGACCGCCAATGCCCCACGCTCCCTTTCGATGTCCGCGTCGTCGTCGCGTAGATCCTCAGTTAATAGTAACTGAGGATATATGTCGAAACAACAAAAAAAAGCCACATAGGTGGCCAAGGTATTTAAAATACACTACGATCTTTAGAGGTGTACCATTGATAAGTACAGGTGGAACATAGTATAGGCACTTAGTGCCGGCCTTGAAGACCATTAGCTTACTTTTAGTGGCGTTATATTTGAGACCATGACTCGCGGCATACGACTTGCATACACTGACAAGCTGCCTATTCCCGCGACCGTCGCGGCACAGCAGTAGCATGACGTCGGTGTAACTGATATTATTGACGGACACAACCGACCTGCATGCTGCAGAGCGCGACGATCAGGGCGTTAATTTATTGGTTAAAAAGCTTGGGCGAAATTAACCCTCCCTCCCCCTGCCTTACTCCTTAATAGACATAAAATTACAGGTGTGAGGTCAAATACATTTTGAGTTATAGGAGGGTCAAAAAAGGCTTGAAATGTTTGATGTAATATACACATGACAGTGCGCCGTTGCCAATAGTGTGTCTAGATACGGACTATGCGCGGCAAGTACGCGCAGTGTGCAGTGCAATAGTGTACCGAGGAGACGCGTGCCGCAGGTGGTGCTGGACGTGGGCCGCTCCCTGAAGCGGTTCCCGCCGGGCGTTCCGTACGCGCGCCGCCTGGCGCTACAGGACCAGCTCACCGTGCTCATTCTGCGTGTCATCATCCAGTTCCCGCTCCTCAAGTACTACCAGGGCTACCACGACGTGGCCATCACGCTGCTGCTGGTGTGCGGTGCGCGCGCCGCCTTCCCCCTCCTGCGGCGGCTGTCGGCCGGCGAGGGTGCCCCGTTGGCGCCCTTCATGCAGCTCACCATGCAACCCACGCAGCACCGCCTCAACTACTTGCTGCCGCTGCTACGCCGCGCGGACGCCGCGCTCGCCGACCGCCTACTGCAGTAACTATACTATACTTACAAAACACTACACTACACTGTACGGCTGTCGGCCGGCGAGAGGGCCCCCCTTGGCGCACTTCATGCAGCTCACACAGCACCGCCTCAGCTACTTGCTTGCCGCAGCTGCGCCGCGCGCACGCCGCTCTCGCCGACCGCCTGCTGCTGTAACTATACTATACACTACACTGTACGGCTGTCGGCCGGCGATATGGGGGTCCCGTTGGCGCCCCTCATACCATACACTGTGGCCAATGTCATGTCTGTTTCAGAATTTTAAAGACATGTGCAAAATAATATTGCGGGCGTGACGTCACTAAGGTACCTACTAAAGTCATTGACTCATTTATTTTATTGGAAAACCAACAGCAGTAAAAACAATTTAAAAATAATAGAAACAATCAGGCAATAACAGGTTTTCACAGATAGTCACAATTTGCAGCAGTACGCACACAAAGACAACACGCACAACCACTAGCAACAAACATGTGTATGTACAATGTTTTCTGAACACTACACGTATGTACAATATGTGTGTCGGTGTGCGCAGGGCGCAGGTGGGCACGATGTTCGCGCTGCCCTGGTACCTGACGTGGTTCGGGCACTCGCTGCCGCGCTACGCGGACGTGGTGCGCCTCTACGACTACTTCCTGTGCGCGCCGCCGCTCATGCCCGTCTACGTCACGGCCGCCATCGTGCTGCACAGGTACATACCACGCTGTAGTAAAACTATCCTATACTCTCGGCACGCGACCCGACCGGTACCTAACGCGCTGTCTCGTTGCAGGGCGGACGAGGTGTTGGAGTGCGAGTGCGACATGGCAGCGCTGCACTGCCTGCTGTCGCGGGTACGTGCTGCGCCGGCACATTGGATCACGTAAAACCTCCTTCACGATCGGCCATGATGGGAGACGTGTGGACACGCGCACGACTATTGCACGTATTCCTTCGATGGATGTACGAAAAACCGACGGCTACCCGATTATCACCGATTAAAGGGCATCATGGCCGATTACACACGATCATGCTCTCTACACGACCGTGCGTGCTTGTAATCGACTATCACAATGCTCATCACGGCCGATCGTGAAGGAGCCATTGAGTGTCGTCCGACCGCGTAACGTTTCGTGTGTTCGTGCCGCAGCTGCCGGACGAGCTGCCGTTCGAGGCGCTGCTGGAGCGGGCCAGCGTGCTGTACACGCACCACCCGCCGCACACGCTGCGCGCTGACGTCCTCGCATACGAGGCGCACGAGTAAGTGTCTCTACTGTACCGTGTACTGTATGCCGGGACCGGGCTGACCGAGCTGTGGTGTTCGCAGGGAGGAGCAGCGGCGGCTGGACGAGGAGCGCCGGCGAGCGCGCGCAGCTGCGCGGGCGAGGGGCGCGCGCGGTGCGGCCGTGGCGCGGACGGGGCTGGCGGCGCGACTGCGGCGCGCGGTAGCGCCGCGCTACGTGCTTGCGGCTGCGGCCGCGCTGCTCGGCGTGTACGTGTACTACCGGCCCGAGCTGCTGTTCTCCAGGTAGCGCCACGCCTACCAGTTCGTCGTGTTCCGCCTCTAGCCGCGCCCGCGCCGCGCCGCCCTGCCTCGTACCGTCGTAGGGTCGCCGGGCTAGACGTGTGGTGCGCGTGTATCGGAATAACGCTATGTGTTTACTCGTTACGAAATGTGATATGAACTCCGTTGACGCTGTGTATTAGTCGTTAAGTTATTTAAAGTGTTATTTATTCAGTCATTCCTCTCTGAAAAAGCGCCGTTTTCGGTTGTCGTGTGTAGTGTACTGTGTCGTATGCGTGTGGGGCTGAGTCTCGCTGACCAGACGGATGTCGCAGTAGGGTTGGATCCCATCTGCCCGCACGGAACCATATTTTGCCGTAAGTCTATCTTTTTTTGCCGCTCAGAAATATCGTTCGCTAGTGCAAGAAATATTGCTACTACGGAATCGGCTCGCCGATGCCAATGAGTGCGGGCTTTTGAAATCAATCTTTCTCGCTCTAACGAACGCTGTTTCTGAGCGACGAAAAAGGATAGACTTACTGGAAAATACGGTTCCGTGCGGGCTGGTGGAGTCCAACCCGTCGCAGACGCTCGTTCGGGTCGGAGTTGATTGTTTAGAACTTCCCGCTCTACTCCAGGCACTAGAGCTCGGAAGTGTTCAGTTAGATCGCCACGAGCGCACCGCGGGGCTGCTTCTGTGTTCGCCTAGGCCTAGGCTTTACTTAGTTTTAGGTGTCGCGTCGGGCTGTACTAAATGTTTATTTTGTGTTTGCATTGTTTGTTCCTACGTCTTAACAGTTTTATAACGATCTTACTTTTAATATATGTAATGTATGTACATAAACATCGAGTAGGCTAGCTAGGGCAATAGTTTGAAATCAAACGTCGAGGCAAGACTTGAAACAAACAGATGAAGTTGGATAATATTGAATTACAATATTTATTACGAGACGGTGTTTCATTGGGTAGGTAATGTACCCCGCCACCTAGTACAGTCGACAAAGACAATCGCTATGGTAGGTACATTACTGCTGAGACCAGGAATTTAGCCATTATTGACCGCGGATCATATTGAAAATCCACGGCCAAAAATGGCTATTTCCGCCGATTCTTTATAGTGTATACTTTTCTCAAATAATGCGAGGAAATCGAAAAAAAAATCCAAGCTGAAAGTACCTATTAGGCGTCGATAAAAGGAAAGAAGTGGCGCTGTCAGTAGGAGCTGGCTGGAGCTGCTCGCGCGACCGACAAATACGAATATAAAACAAGTAAAAAATAAAAGACGAGAGGTTTCCTGGCCTTAGCCCGGTAAGAATGTATGAAAATCCATTACTGTCGTCAATTATTTAAAAAAATAAGTATTTGGCTTAGTGACAGGAAGTATGTACTTCCCTGACTTAAAATTCCAAAGTATTGAGCACATTTCCGAGCATCTTTGAGAAAAATTATTTTTTGAAATAATACGGTATTAATCTTATTTTTTTTTATTGCATTTATTAACTGTATGGACGTCCTAAAGGACATAAAATTAGTTTTTCGATATCTCAACTAATATCAAGAGATATTAATGGTTAAAGTTAGTATTGGAGAGATGCTCTGTCCTTTTTTAGCAAAAGTCCTTAATATGTAGCCAAGGACCGCGTGTATGGCGCTAAGCAGTGACGTTACTCCTCTCTATTGCCATCTCTTTCTACCGTCTAATTTCTGATTGCCTGTACTATTTTATTTTTAACGAATTTCAATTCTATTTTCACATTTGACCATCAATTTTATCTATTTCTTAGTTTTTAAGACATGCATTTAATATTTGATTCTTGGAAACTACCCAATTGTGACTTTCTGAAGGTCCGAGGAGCGTGGTGAGTCAAAGCCCTCCTTCTCCTCCACCAACACCAGACCCCCATCATTAACACTAAAAATTGTGAAATAAAAAATAAAAACAACCTTCAAATAACTAAAAAGTTAAAAATAATTATCATACAAAAATGAAACCTAGGTGTAAGTACCTAAGTGCATTGATTATTTTGTAGCAGCCAAGCTCTCCTGCAAAACTGGAACAATTCGAATTTTTAATGTAGGTTAATCAATCACTCGTTTAAAAGGCACATTGAAAGAGCATAAAACGTTGTAATAATTATTTATTTAGATAATAATATAAGTGAATATACATTATAATTTCTGTGGTGCTTCGGAAAAACCCATAAATACATAAAGGTTTCATGAGTTTATTTAATTATTATATTCCATAATTCATATTCGTGTAATACCTACCGTATTACGCTAGATCTATAGTGTAGGTATCAACCGTCTGGAGGTAAATGCATCATTTCCATGATGAATATGAACAGAAAAAAGATTGATTCATAAAAATGAAAAATGTTTGACTACCTATCTACTATAAGAACTTCCCGGATAAGGATCTCCAGTTTTGACGGAACCTTGATGAGATGAAGTTGCTCCCAAACACCGCTTGATGTAGGTACTCATCTGGTAGGTATATTGCACATACTACCTATAGTACATACTACTTATGTAGCATATCCGTATTTAAGGTTATTTTTTATTAGTAGCAAACATTTGTGCTGGTAATTTGTACCACTTTACACGAAAAATAACCCTATTACTTGTATGAAAATTTTCCATACTAAAGAAATATAAACCCCATTATTTTGCGCCTTGGTGGCATAGACTCATCCATGTCGTTATGAATGAAACTTATTTGTAGAATTTTCAAACAAACAATTTTGTCGTTTTTCTCGAAAATTTGATAAGAAAAATAATATTTTTGCATCCTATCGTTATTGTTATTACCTATAGATGACAATATAAATATTTGCCGCTAATAAAATAGGACCCTATTATAAGGTATATAGACGACGAAAAAAATTATTACTGGTAGTCACACTGGTGTAACAAGCTGGTGTAACCACGACAACAACAACCGATCATTGTAATTTCTTATTCAAGTCCAAATCTGTACATAACTGTTATCAAAGACGTTGCCGTTGTTACCTCACACGTTTACATAAATCAGTTAGCTGCTGGGTGGATTTTGCGTCGCACCTCCGAGTTTTGCGTTATGTCATGTTTCGTTATGTTCTTTAAAAATTGTATACTTACGTAATAAATAACTACTTACATCCTAGAATATACCTAGCGGACATAAGTTAGCGGCTTAGTTAATTTGATTGATTTATATCCATATTAATTGTATTCAGTAAGATGGCGATAAACTTTTCTTTTTTTCTTTCATAAGCAGTAATTACACTAACCTACTTACACACAGTAAAATAATATCTTAAACAAATAACAAGGTAAAACGTAAAAATAAATTTGAAAGAGAGACAGTCACAGCCAAGGAGCTCTTAAGGTTAAGTCATTGTTATCAGGTTAACGCGCTCGACGAGTTAATTCTAGTTAGTTACTTAATTAATGAGAGACTCTTTAAGTGATATGATACCTTAAGACTGACGAGGAACGCCACAACCGAGCCACATTCGTAAACATGTTTGGTTCACTGATTACGTTACGATTGTCATTCCACAGCATGGCACCGTCGGCGACTACGTAATCGATCCGCCCCTACATTTTATTACCTGTTAGTTCCGAGATCCGAGGTTGAGTATTTTAATTAAAATGAGATACATCATGGCACAAGAAGATGGTTCATACTTCATCCATCTTCTCGTGTCATGCGATGCACTACATACTGCGACTCGATTGGGACCTATAGAGCGACCCTATTTTTATCATGCAAGAGTCGACTCTAGATTTAAAGAGATAAATCGTTTAAACGGCGGCGAGTGACGAGTACTCTGGCTAGTGGTCGCGGGTTAGCTGTAGTCGACGTGGGGCGGTGGCGGCAGCGGGCGGAGCAGCGCCGAGATGTAGTCGATGGCGCGCGCGTCGCGCAGCACGCGCAGGTGCTCGGCCTGCGGCAGGCGGAGCGCCTTGACGGCCCGCCCGCCGTTGAGCCGCCCCTTGCGCCACAGCTCGCAGGCCGCCAGCGAGCGCAGGTTGACGGTGCCGTCGCCGTCTCCCGCCGCCAGCGTCGGCCGCCCGTCCAGCCACGTGCCCGCCGCGTACTCCAGGCTGCGGACACCGCACACCACACTGCACCCGATGGCTCCACTATACGATCGGCCATGATGGCCCAGTGCGCGACATCGTCCACCGCCGGTGACACTTACCGCTCCACGGTGGAGATGTTGTACCCGTAGATGCAGTGCAGCTCGACGCCGGGCGCACCCAGGTCGTTCGAGAAGGCCTCCGTGTCCTTGCGCATCTCCCACGCGTCGGGTAGCTCCATGTCGCTGTAACGTGACACGACATGGATCAGCGAGGCGTCACGGGAGGGGGAGAAGGGTGGGCGCGGCGGCACTCACTTGAACAGCTTCTGTAGGTCATCGATGGTATAGTTGTAGCGGTCGGTCTGCACGAGCACCTCGTGTGGCTTCCACAGCGCGCGCGAGGGCAGCAGCCACGCCAGCGACGGACACGTCACCTGCTCCGCGCGCATCACGCTCTCGCGCAGCACCATCGAGCCCAGGTCGTCGCCTGCACGCATACACACGCACACCCTACTCTCTCCACATATCACACACATCTATTAGCATTAAATGACCCAAACATTTTATGGAACATGCTTATATCTGTGGGAATAAAAAATATAGTATAACTGGTACATCAAGATTATAGGGTATCACTTTAGTACGTCAGAATAGCTGTTTGGGTATGCAGCACAATACAATATGGAATAGTAGTGTACCTATCGCGAAGACCTTGAGCGCCTTGACGGCTCCGCCCCAGGGCGTAGAGAGGGACACGAGGCGGCGCACGTAGCGGCTCTTCCAGCTGGAGGGCTGCAGGCGCAGGAAGTGCAGCGCCATGGAGCCGCCCATGCTGTGCACCACCAGCGTCACGCTCGTCTTGTTGTTCGCCGCGTAGGTCTCCTCCACCAGATCTTTCAGTTTCACGAAAAACTCCCTGTTCTCATCTGAAAATATTGCACTCTTTAAGTATGTTATCGACGATCGACTCGGGCTGCCTCCGAGTGGGGGCACTCACTGGGCGCCCGGCGGAAGTCGTAGGGAGCGCCGCGGATGGACACGTTCCTCTCGTAGCCGAGCTTGACAAGCGCGTCGGCGATGGAGTTGAAGTAGGCGCCGGCGGAGTCGCGCGACGGGTCGAGCCATTCTACGGGCTCCGGCTGCCCCCAGCCCGGCACCCGGATGTCGACGCCGGGCGGTGCGCGCGTCATCCGGGTGCCGTTGTCGTACTCGAGCCGCGTATTGTCCACCCAGCAGTCGATCACGAACGGCACCAGCAGCTCCAGGTTGAGCCAGATGTTGAAGTAGTCGGCCGACGTCTTGGCGCACATGTAGTGCACCACGCTCGATTTGTTCAGTTTGGCTTCCAGTTGACTGCCACCGTCTCCGGGGACTGGAATCGGTGAGGAGGTACGATCATTTAATGTCACAGTGGGGGAGTTTCTTGGAACCTCAAAATCATGAACATGTCCAGAGGAAATATGTGATTAATTATGGAATTAATTGTGATCATTATAGAATAGAATCACATTTACTGCCAAATATTCATAAACTATGTTCATAAAAACATTAAAATAAATGTAAATACATATCGAGTGCTGATTTTCATTTCACCCCTTATCAGAGCAAGTTGGTACCTATAAAGAGTTGCAGTCAGAGCAGTAAGGTGACACCAATCGCTGGGATCCCCGGCCCCCATCCAAAGATAAGATAAGGTGACACCAAGATACGTCGATGGCACTCAGAGATAACTCTAAATTAAAAATTCAAGAAACCCCCAACATACCTTTGTGGAGGTTTAAATGGGAGAAGGACACCATGGTCCTAAACATTTGAGCTCAAACTTGAACCATCTAGCTATTACCTTTCCAGAGATCCCATCTGTCATCAAAAATACTCCAAGTTCTTGGTAACCACTGATGCAATTTTTATCAGACATGGCTAAGAACACTCGACAAAATTTCTATTAAATAAAAAAACTGGATCATCTGTTATGAGGCCACAGACAAACGTGTCAAACTTATAACACCCTCCCTTGAACAGTCGGGAGTTAAAAATTTTGGACACATTTGAATTTGTTTAAAAGAAAATGGTTTCCCCGAAACCTAGTGGATACAGAACCAACTCTGAAAGATTGTTAGGTTGCATTAAGACAACCACGCAGTCCAGTAAAGCGGGGCTTCTTAGACTGACTAATCTTGGTGTCACCTTGCCTACACTTTAAACCAGAGTTGCCCCTTCCTGCCTGTCCCAATGTTTAATACCTACAAGTATCAACAAGAAAATAAGATTATGCTACAGAAAATTGTTAAACAAAGAGTTGTAAAGGCCGCCTAAATTGTACTTCACTATTTCCTTTTCTATCTCATGTTTGTTGTTTTATATTTGTGCAATAAAGTGTATTTTACTTTACTTTACTTTGTATTGATGATAACCTTCTAGTTCTTGTAGAATTTAAAGACCTTGTACCCTGTTACAAGTTTTTTGTGCGCCCCCTTAACGACATCCCACCGATAAATGTAACTTGAAGATACTCACCGAGGATGACTGGTGAAAATCCCAGATTATTCTGAGCGACTATTCCATAAATAAATACAATAATAAAAGTCAAATTCGTACTAAACATGATCTAAAGTTGAAACTTGAGGCGAGAACACTACGTTTAGGCTCACACTTTTCGTATGGGGTATGATATGGGCCAGCCGTTTAGGCTAAATGCGAAATAGCAGATAGAATACTATATTTTTACATGATGTACGATAGATATCTGATCCGACTGACCCTTTAATGACGTAGTAAATCGTTCGATATTAGTTATGCTGACTTGTGGGGTAATTAATAATAATGATAAGCAAAGCTACTAAAATTGCGTAAATAAGTTGTAACTATCATCAAAAAGTACATTTAAGCCGTCGGAAATATTGGGAATGCTGGCTGGCCTATAACGACACGTATCGACATGCAAAATTCGAAACATTTTAATCCGTCTCGTTCATTCACATACACAAGGACTTATTGTGTGAGCGTAACAACTACCCGCTCGACCTTGAAAGTTGCATGTCGGACGTTCGTCGCGTTCTCGCGCCTCGTCGAAACATTTGACGAGATGCTCGTGCACGAGTGCTGGGCGGCGATTCTCGTAGTGTAGTATCTCATTCGCTCACATTACTAGTGTGAGCGTGACAAGAAGTTCGTAGCGCTCGACTTTAGTATGTCGAACGCTGCGAGAATCGCCTTCCAGCTTTTTGTTATTCTCGATATGTCGAGTTCGACATATGTCTACTACTAGTAATAGACATGCAAAGAGTGATCGCTGACACTCGACATCAGTAGGTGATTCGATCGAAATGGATTGAAAAATGAGTGAACGCATTACCGCAGTGGCTGATTCTACTAGACAGCATTGAAATTTGCCACACCAGCATTTTAATGAAGAATTGATGAAAATTATTTAAGTAAGACATGGCTGTATGGGGTCTGATCACTTTGCCTTTTTCAATAAATACGGAAAAAAACTATCATATCTCTGGAGAAAACCGTTGGTCTCCGTAGGTACTAAAAATAATTGAACTATTTACTCAGGTGTATCTACCTACCCTTGACTCAAACCGAGTTGATCCCTGCTAGTCCCCAGAATGCCTATATATCTCGGACCTCGGATGAGAATATTATGTGAAAATGGTTTTGGAACACACCACCTGCAAGGGAAAGACGTAGGTACCTAACACGCAGGCGTGTGAGCGCGCGCATGATAGAGCATGGCATGGTACAGTCGACTACTAGTGAAAGTATACCATCTGTCAAAATTCTACAATTCCAATTTGAAGTCTGTGGCGAAAGCATTAAGGTTCATTTCTGATTGCAGAAATTTCACAGATGGTATACATTAGCTAGAGGCCGACTTTACTTGCTGACAATAAGTAAGTACAACACAATCAATCATAGTAGGTAGGCATTTTTGTCTTAGTTTTTATAGATTTTGATACAAAAAATGTTAGCAGAACGTCAAAGTATAAAAACAAGCTTTTTCCACTTTTGTATTAAGAAGTGAAATGTTTTTCCCGGTGAGTACCTACTATAGGTAGAGAGCTCGCCAATCTTTATTGCTTATCTGAATATAGGCACGAGTCGTTTTGGGTGTTAGCGGGGTGTAGAAAAGCGAGGGAGCGGAGTATGTCCTCCCCTACACCACGCGGAGGTCCATTTTCATCCCTCGCTCTTCAACACACACCTAAAGACATGTACAGAATGAAACTCGACTCGTGCCTATATTCAGATACGCCATAAAGATTGGCCAGCTCTCTACCGTACCTACCTACACTAGAATTAAAATCAGCGGCTGTAACAATGATGGACAAACGCCTTAAGCGCTTGTATTAATTCAATAGGCTTCTGTTTACACTTGGCTGAATCGTCGATTTGATTCTATCGAAATCCATATAAAAATATTTACAAATGATTAATGGTATAATGAAGCACTTAGCCAAACCCTCATAATTTTGGGAAATGGCCATTATGGGACGAACGAAACCATTTCAAGAACATGTAGCAAAAGTTTCAAAAAAGCGAAAAAAATAAAAGCCCAATATCAGTAAAAATGTATACCTATATCGTATTAAAGAACTCAAAAATTGAAGCCAATCATTCATTAAGCACAGTTAAAAATAATTATCACTTTCAGAATTATTCGACTTCAGAATATCACGAAAACCTTCAAGTAATAAAATTAGTGGTTATTTTTAAACCGTATGATACGTTTGCATTTTATTTTTTCATCGTCAAAAGAGTAAGATTTAGAAACGATCGACGATACACAACTTTTACTCATGGGCCATAGTTTTTTTTGTTATTTATAGTAAAAGTTCCAAATGAGTCAAAAAGTAATGTTTAATTTAGTTTTAAAAAAAATTGTCGGCCAAAGTTCATATTTTTTTTAATATGTGGTACATTACACCTTATTTTGTAGGATATTGAGAAAAAACGGCTTTTTCATGGAGTTTTTTTTAACTTAAATAGTGTTTTTCTCATATCTTTGTTTTTCTCGCTTTTCTATTATCCAGGCTGAAAAGTTCTAAGACTAAGACATTAAAACTCGAGATATAAATACATACATACATACCATATGTGAACCAGATATAATGATTGTAATAAAGACATACAGAATACCTTCACGCTATGTCACATGCAGTCCTTTAAATAACTTAACTCTTGAAGTTGGTTAACCACAAGGGATTAATTGGTTTGTTTGATATATACTTTCTGGTTCACCCAGCACCCTGTTACGACAACGACAGCGAGCGTGTTCCCAGCGCCGGCGGCGTGGCTGGCGGGCTGCGTGCTGGCGATCGTGTGCTGCCGCCTGCGGCCCGGCCCCATGCCGCGCCACAAGGCCTGCGGTACGTGTCTCACACTGACCAGCGTGGCTGGCGGGCGGCGCGGGCGGCGTGTTGCTGCTGGCCCTCGTGTGCTGCGGTCCTGCCCCGGCCCCATGCCGTGCCACAAGGCATCATCCACCTGCCGACCTCGCCAGGGATAGCATTTACTACCATGCTGTATCAACTATAGGACTACTTCCATACAGAACGTATGGTTTCGGATTTCATCAAGTTGACGTAATGATTTAGTTATATGTAATTACTTGGAACAAGAGTCTCTATATATTATTATGCTTAATACATACAATAAATACCAATCCTGAATTGTTAAAGAGTAAGTAGTGATATAGTGTATAGAAATGTAATGTTAGTTATGGCACTCGCATTTGCCCCACTTGACCATACAACCCCCTATTTTGAGCGAAACCTGCAAAATGTAAATATTCTTCAGTTTTTGTTAAAGATGAGCAGTACCTTCAAGAAAACTACACAATCAAGGAGAACCATTTGTACTCCAGTCAAGAGAACTGCAGACGGAAAAACGCTGAGGTACGTGCATGTTAAAAACGGAATAGGACCCACTCCGTGAGGTCAAAATGTGTTCGAGTCAAGCGAGGATATTCTGATATAATAACATACCTACCTAGGCTAAATCAGATAGATCAGGATTTAGGACTAGAGGAAATAGGTAGGTACCGTTTGATTTCAGTAGAATTTCAATATCTAACCTTTACTGGAATCGTATTGAAATGTCAGTGCGATTCGGCATCGATGTAAATATAAAAAAGTTGCCATTATAAAAGTTGTAGGTACTCTTTAAAAACGGCCTCTATCTTAAACCTGAACCCTGGTGACCCCGAGTGCCCCGCATGCAGGTGCAGGTGCAGCGGGCGTCGCCCCCGCGATCCACGGCGGCACAGGCGCCCGCGCGGCCCGCCAGCTACGCGGGCGACGCCGCGCGCCGTGCTCCCGCACCGCCGCCCGCGCACCAGTACGCCTCCAGCAGCGGTCAGTGTGTGCTGTGGCTTGTGCTGTGCTGTCTAGATTATGGGCCCACGGCCCACGGCCCGCCGCCGCTTCACCCTCGCATGCACCCTGGCCTGGGGCCCAATTCGCCTAAATTACAACGTATGTAGTTATATTTCCATCCAATTTCAATTTAGTTTAAGTTCCAATTCTATTTGGACACCAAATCGCATTCGCAACGATTTACTATCGATCGGGCAAAAGTATCGTGGGAGGAACTTATGTTCGATCGTTATATTTGACAGTTGAAGCGTTTTGTTACCGTTCAACTGCGATTCTGTATAAACTAAACATTTTATTAGAATGCACAAATACGTTACTGCTCGATCGATCGTTGACTCGATCGGAACTTAACTGAAATTAGATCGTTAGTGGATAGTTACAGTAGCATACGAAACACGTCATAACGATGCAGTTTAGATTCTATTTAGTTACGTTGTATTTAGTGGAATCGATCTCCAGCCTATGTCTTATTTATATTCATACTTACTTCTTTTATTTTCTCCCCTTTAACGAGTCTGGAGTCTGGGTCTCAGTGCTGGCATAGATCTTCACGGAGTAAAGCTGAACCTTGTATTTTTAATATACTTAAATTTTTAACAATTAATGCCACTGAACATGATACTTGACTGTGAGGTGTAGTATGTAGGTCCTGACCAGGGTGTGGGAGAGGCGAGGTGGCGCGAGCGTGACAGGTGTAGGCGCCGTGCGACTGTGGGTCTAGTCTAGTCTAGTACTATCCGAGGACCTGCACCTGAATACACAAGGCACATCCGACGACCTTTTCCAACCGAGGACTTTATGGTGGGTCCTCGGATGACCTCATTATCGTATTATTCATGCGATTTTAAGCTTTTCTGTGCTTGTACAAAGTTACTTAGTCCAGTCGGAGTGTAAAAGTGTATAAGATTTAGAGGGCGCCATGATCGAATTTATACACACCTAATTTACACTTTTGTCAAGGTTCAGTACCAATCTGAGAACTCGTGTGTAACAGTTCACACAAATGTCCTGACATTGTGTGTGACTATTTTTCAATCAACCGAGGACATTTGTGTAAAATTTTATCTTTAAAAGACTGCCATGTAGATGTCCTCCGGTTTGTACAGACTGTGCTCGGAAAAATGTCCTCGGTTTGTTAATGATAAGTCTAACACAAAGTCCTCGGAAAGTACTTGACGTTAGAATTCTGTGTAAGCAAAACGTCCTCGGAATAGCGTCCCTGGGCAGGTCCACGAGGTCCTCAGAAGGCTTCAAACACTGTCCTCGGTTAGTACACCGCGTGTCATGTTTACATGTGTATTTCGAGTCCTCGGAATGTACAAGAAATTCTTGTCAAAAAAGATGAGCGAGCGATATTAGAAAATACTAGTCATTCATAAAATTTAATTTTATGCTTAATGCTCTAGGAAATAAAGACGTACGACGTCGGGAACTACCTTTTTTGAAAGGTCCTCAGATGGTGAAATACCAGCAAGGTCCTCGCAAAGTACTTAGTACAAACAAGGGTGTATGTGTGTGCATAGTGCTGGACGAGGCGGCGGAGGGCGGTGGGGCGGGCGGGGGCGGAGGCGGGGAGGCGCTCAAGACTCGCTCGCTGCCCGCGTTCCTGCGCACGCGCACGCGCCCTCTGTCCGCCACCGAGCCGGCCGCCGAGCGCTCGCCACTGCTCCCGCTGTTGACCAAGGTACCACCGTACACTGCACCCCAACCCCTGCCCTATATCACTCGCACTCAGACGCGTGTGTCGCAGGTGCAGGTGAGCCTGAGCAGGAGACACAAGAGCCGCATGCGCAGCGAGCACGCCGCCCTCATCGCGCTCAGCAAGTCGCGCGGCCAGCTGGCGGCCGGCGCGGTCGCGGCCGCGACTGACCCCGACCCCCTGCTGGACGCGGTCATCGTGTACGACCAGCGCACGCGGCTGTGAGTGACACGCTGACGATTATTATCCGACTCATTGACAGGGGTTATGAGAAGCTTAAGCAGGTGGCGCTTGTAGTTGGAGGTCTCAAACCTGATCCTTAGTTTATTATTATAATTGTATTTGTAGCAAACAGCAGGCGATGAGACATTCCAGTGGGTACCTACCCACTGAGCAAGAACCTTGCAGATTACAGCAATGTATCATCATTATACGAGTATCATTTTTGTAAGGTTCCCAATGAAACTTAAAACAACATTGATGAAACTTACAATTCCAAGGTCAAATTCGGAAATTCAAACCTTGCATAATTTGCAATGTTTGTAAACATTTATATATAATGCCAAAGCCTTACATAGTACCTAAAGGCTAAAGGTACGAAAAGTTCATAATTAAGGTTGACGCACCATTGCACGATCAACTTTTGACAAGTTGAAAGCGTAATATTCCTGCAACTTGCAATAAGCTTGCATATCGACGCACCCTAAGTTAAACCACGTATCTACAAAACCCTAATTTTACAGGAGAGCGTTTTTAAGTTCAGAAATATTTTAAAACGTGATAATTCTGTTACTGTTTGCTCTACGATTGTGAAATTTTCTGTGGTATTACATAATTTTGCGTACTTTTGGATGTTTTTAATAAATGTTGTAAATATACCCTCGTTTCGGAATTATTTCACTTACGTTGTTTCACATTGGAAGTCTTTGAATGCATTTACACGTATGTGGACAGATACAAGGTCTTACTTGGGATTTTGAAAATATCAAATACAATAACTAACCACTTACGCTATTTAACATTGTGACTGGTAATAAAGGTTTAACGTAAGTACCAATTACAACAGTACATTTTAATTGATTTCCATGTATAGACAATAATACATGGAAAATATGTATCTAAGTAACTAACTAAGTACCTATCGAAATTATTTTTGGATCTTTGTTATGGGATTAGGTTAAGAAATAAAATTTATTTTGCATTTGGTAATCATTTTTATTTCAGTCGATCATCGTAATCATAACAATATTCATTCGAAATCAATCCTAAAACTCAATACAGTCCTTCTGTTTTTATGATAAAAAATATTGTAATAAGAGAGAGAATTTTGAAATCCAGGAAATCGGACGTTGTCATTTCCTTGACAATATAAAGATTTGAGTCTTGTTTGGCCCATCTGATCAGGGCATACCAATGGTCTGGATTGAAAATCATTCTATTCTTGGCGGACCTAAAGTGCATGAACACTTTCGCCTTCGTTTTGAGTATGCCCGTTTTCTAAATACTTGTGTGTTATGAACCCTTGGAAGTCTTTGGCTAGCCGCATATAAGGCGCAAAAACAATTCTATTCCAATAGGAATGCGGCTATGGACAAAATATTATCCACTACAATTATCAGACCAAAAATTGAATTTCTTAATTCCTTTTTACTGTGTTGTTTGATAAAATCGTAGAGGCAGCTGAGCAGAGCAACTTTGATAGACCCTCTAGCTGTACTTTCGTCCCACACATAGCAAAAGTATTTTTTATTACCCATATCAAATATAGTGAAATTAAACACAGATTACTTTCTTTTATAGTACAATATACTTGTTTCTCCAAGTGGTAGTCCATGTACTTTTTGAAAACGTAGACAGCTGTTATAGTATCTTCGGCAACCGTGACTGCAATTTCTTTATCCTTGTTTTTGAGATCGCGAGCAATTGTTTTGTTCATAACGAGTCTAGTATATGTCTTATGTTCCTGTTCTGTTACAGGTTTATTAAAAATTTTGTAGGCATGCATACGACACACTGATCTTTTTTTGGTGTGTGGAAGCCAAGGTTAAAATTTTGGTTAATTATATCTCTATATTGTCGTATAGTCGTTACCTTATTGCGATTTTCAGGATCATCCCATTCCTTGTACAATAGGTACATCCGAGCGTATGTTAGTGTTCCATCTAGACATAATTTTGAGGAATTAGTACGTACGTAGTGCGCTTGTACAGGGGCAAAGCTCTTTAGATGATCACAGACACCGGAAATCATTTCGTCTGTTTTTCTTGACGTTTTTGTGTGTTCCACGCTTATCTTGTTCAATCACTCCAAGTTTCGATGAAAGCTTGTTTAAAGTAGATTATACCAAGCTTTCACTAATGCCGAGTGTGCCGAGTTTAAGAACATTGTGTAAGATTTTGCTGATATCTTCATCGGTTTCATTATATTATCGGCGAAGTCAGCACTGTCCAACATGAGGGTATCATCGTGTGATCACCTTGGTCGCACTTATTCCGTGCGCGACGAGAACTACTATGGGGTAGCGCCAAGTCCACTGTAAATTTTAAGATACAAGTTAATTAAATTGAAGATTTTCGAATGTGTAACATTGTAAATCAACAGTTACGTGTTTGAAGGAAACAAATTTCCGATGCATAAGCTCGTAACTACAATTTATTTTTATTAAAATTAAGAAATACATGCCTATTTGTAAATAAAATAATAATGCATTTAAAAAACCGATTATTAACAAGCATTGCAATCCCTAACACATATTGTCTCGGAAGCTATTAATTATTTATAGATAGGAATTACCTACCCACATTATAACATAATAACAACTGAATTCTGTTACTTACCTCTATCGTCGAACGATTTATCTTCTTTTTTATTACCTTTGGCATTGAGTTTTAACTCTGATAGAAACTTCCTACGTTTATACGACATAATTTTAGTTAATTTCAACACAGAGCATAGCACATACACGTTGCTAACACAGCACCGTCCCGCGTAGAACTGGGTATAAGTCACTTACCCTCTCGCCCCACTAACCGCAGGCGGCGCGTAATCACGGAACTGGTGGATGCGAGTATATACTTCGGAAGTAAATATAGTTACGATATAATACGTCTGCATAAAATCTTCAATACATACTTTTTTCAGTTTTTTAGTACACTATTATATAGATTCGGGTACCGTGAACACGAAAATCATAAAGATGTATAAGGTCGTATCAGGCAGTTACGAGGTTTAACTTAGGGTGCGTCGTGTAACGTTGCAAAACTATATTCCCTTAACATTGTTAAAACTTACAATTCTAAGGTCAAACTCTGAATTTCATAGTTTCTATTTGCAATGCTTCTGCAACTTAATAAACAATAATAATTATAAAAATATATTGTCCAAAGCATACTAAATGTACATAAATAAGGTTGGCGCAACTTTTCACGTTCAACATTCCACAAATTGATAGCGTAACATTACTGCAACTTGCAGTGAGCTTCCAAATGCAACGTTTCAAAACGATACTCGCCTTAACTTTACGTATTAAAGTTTCAAATGTTAAAAATTGTGATTGTTGAATACTCGTATGTGATATTCATTATGCTCACCTATACTCTAATCTTAAGCTAATATATCCAATACGAAAATGTGGCCTAATTGTAACCAAGCGGCCAATAGTGTCCACTTGCGCGAACGTACAGTCGACCGCATGTCAACCTACACAAAATTTGAGCATCTGAAATATACCATATTGATGGTACACTATACCTTGTGGTCGACTGAACTTAAAGTGGAAGACACATCAAGCTATACCCTGTAGAACCCTGTCGCAATAAGTTTTTGTTATGCTTCCTTGACATTCGTATGAATGTGTTAAGTTAAAACAAAGGCTATAGTTTGATGTGTCTTCCACTGTACCGTGGAGTGCTTTTCATACAAAATGGACCTAGAACGTTTCGGTTGGGAAACGAAACAATGTTTATTAAAAAAAATATGTAATGAATGTAATATGTAGTTTTATTGAAATACTTTCTCTACTCACGAACAAACCTAATTATATTAAATAGGCCTTACGCACAAGAAATATCTAAACAGGGAATAGGTACATAAATAGACACGTAGTACAGATATTATTGAATACGTAAAGGGGCGGGCAGTGGACAGTCAGCAGAAGGTGCGGAAGGTGGCGAGTGTGGGGTAGGTCTTGAGGCGCAGCAGCTCCAGCTGCGTCTGCAGCAGCACGATGTTGGTGTGGTTGGCTTGCACCTCGCGCACCAGCCGGCTGCGCGCCACCAGGCTCTCCATCCTGCGACGGAACAGAGTTGTAGGCCCTGCGACACGACACGACACGCAAGGAACGGAAGAAGGCAACACCTCTTCTTGAGCACGCGGCGGATGCGGATGGGCTCCAGCGGGTCCTCGTGCAGCCGCTTCTCGGACACCTTAACGTTGAGCGCCAGGATCGCCTTGTCCACGCGCGCCGACCGGGCGCTCGCCTGGCTGCTCTTCACCTGCAACACGTCGCGGGTTTAGTAGGCCCGGCGGCGCGCGGCGCGCGGCGCAAGCCGGGGCGCACCGACCTCGAGCTCCTCGACGCGCTGCATGTTGTCAGCGAGCACGCGGTTGAAGGACATCTTGGTGGCCTCCATCTCCTTCTCGAGCCGCTGGTAGTCCATCTCGTCCGTGTAGCCCTGCTCCTTGTTCTTCAGGTACCACTGCAGCTCCTTGGGGATCTGTACACAGCGACACGTGCGGTCAGCTAGGGACAACAGGCGGATGGCGGGCGGGCGGCCGGTAGGTACCTTCAGGCGGCAGTACGAGTACAGCTCCTGGTGCATGTGGCGCAGTTTCATCTTCATTTGCGCGTGCTCCCACTCCTTGGCGAGGATGATCTTGCGGAACTCCATCTGCTTGCGCATCATGCGCAGTTTGATCAGCCCCACGCGCTGCAATGCGACATAGGTATCATCACTCAGTGACATCTCGTGCTCTCTATTCGCGTTCGCCTCGGCACGGCGCGTCGGCACTCACCAGTATGAGGTTGTTGATGGTCTCGATGTCCTCGCGCGGGATGAGCGTGGCGTCGTCGAAGTCATGCATGTGCCCCGTCGTCAGGATCTCCACCTGCCCTGCCGGCAGCACCAGCTGCTCGGGCAGCGGGCAGAGGGCGGCGGGGAGACGATTAAGCAGGTATAAGTATGATTTGGCAGGGTATGTTTTGTTGTATCACTCAACGATGACGTAGCACGGAAGCGGGACTCGTAGCTCTGTGTGTTAGTGGATGTAATGTTGGCGGGCGATGTATAGTATACTACGTATAGTCACAGAATACTAAATAGTATTACCGTACGGACATGACACTCTCCGCGCCCCACGTGATTCAATTTTCCCGCAGTTGGTGAGTACGCTGTTCATGCTAACGTATTTATCTCACGAACACACCCGCAATCTACCGAATGCGTACGCCACGCTATAGTTGTGCGAGTAATAGGTGATTATTATCGCTGCATTGTATGGAGTGTCGCGAGTGTGGTATAGTGTAGGGAGGACACCTGCACGGTGCGGTTGATGGCGCAGAGCTCGACGCGGTCGCGGTGGTGCGCGATGCGCTGCGCGGTGTGCGCGAGTCGCGCGCGGCGCGCGGCTATGGCGCGACTCCATGCGTTGGTCGCCGCGTCCACGTAGCTCGTCTCCAGCACCACGGCGCGCATCTGCACAGTGCACGCTCACTGCCAGCCTGCCGGGCGCGGGCGGCGGGCTGGCGGCCGGGCGGTACTCACGCGGATCTCGTTGTCAATTTTGGCGCGGCGCAGGCGGCACATGGAGGCCCATAGCCCCTCGTCCATCACGGGAGGCATGTTGCTCACCTGGTCTAGCTGCTCCACCCTGCGGGAGCGAGGCGTGTGTATTGACTGTGAGTCTGAGTGAGGACCACGATGTGCGAAGTGGCCGACTCACGCCTTGAAGTAGTCGATGCAGTCGGAGTGTAGTAGCTTGGGGCGGCTGCCGCTGAGCACGCCGTTGGCCAGCTCGTACAGCACCCCCGGAATCATGGTGGCGCGCTGGTGCCACTTGGGCCGCTTCCTGCACACGGAACACGGGCACGTGACACACGTACGGCGCTACACGGCAGAGAGGGCAAAGTATACCCACTTGAAGAACTTGAAGCACTGATCGACGACGACGGGCGACAGGTCTGCGAAGTGGTTCTTGAAGGTGCGCTCCATATGGCGGTCACGCTGCGCCAGCGCGTCGTACGAGCTCTGGCACTCGCCGCTCTGCTCCTGGATCAGCACCAGGTCGCGCTGCAGCGCCTCCACGCCGCCCTCCAACTGCACGATCTGCGCCCTGCGCCGCGCACAACACGACAACATCAATATACTTATTTACTTAGTACTCATACCTATTCACTTCAGTAAATCTGCAAATCGATAAGAGGCCACATACTTTAGAAATGCGATCAAACTGTATAAAGAGAGAGAGAGAATGCGAGAGTGGTGGCGCAGGATACCGCATGAGCTCGAGTTGCTCGGCTTCCTCAACGCGGTCCAGATTGGCGCGGCGCAGGCGCATTAGGTTGAGGTTCTCCTGCCCGATGACTGAGTCCACGCGCAGCTTGGTCAGCCACGTGTCCTTCACCTGCAAGTAGCGCCCGTGACGTCAGCACACCGCCCGCGCGCGAGCCTGTCGCCTGTGTGTGGGCAGTGAGCACTCGCCTTCATGTTGAACTTGACGACGCCCTCGTTGAGCACCTGCGCCAGCTTGGCGTACTCGGCGTGCAGCATCTTGCGGTACTTATTGCGCTCCTCGTTGCGGAAGGCCACCTTGGCCTCGTAGTCGAACACCTGGCGCAGGTCCTCCTCGTTGAAGTGCTCCGGCTCCTTGTCCAGCTGCGAGCACACACACGCCGTGAGCGGGCACTCTCTAGGCCCCCTACATCCCACTACGCGCGGCACTCACCATGCACTGCGGTTTGGGGATGGGCTTCTTGATCTCCTCGTGCCACAGCTTCTCGAGCACGCCGTCCATCATCTCGTTGAGCGCGCGTTCGCGGAAGTCGTCCTTGGGTCCCGGGTCGGGCGGCACGATCATGATTTGCGACGGGCTGATGTACGGCGGGATCTCGCACTGCGAACACAGCGCGCGGTCAGCTGGCGGCCAGCCGGTGCAGCGCGGCCAGTGGGGCCCGGGGTCGCGGCGCACGCACCTCCTCAGGCTCCACCTTAATGAGCTTAAGCGGCTGCTCCTCCTGGCGCCACTCGGGGTCCTTGATATCGATCAGCAGGTGGTGAAAGCTGCTGCGCAGGTCCGACAGCTTATTCAGCTCTGTGACACAAAGATGGGAATACTTATACGCTGATAGCTACGTTTGTTAACCGAACCATCGTGGTACACCACGACCCCGAGTCTTCGGGTGTTATGCCCATGTCATTCTGCAGCACAGACAGTAAGGTAGAAAGAATGAAAGAAAGAAGCGAACTTCTTTCTTTGATCTTCTTTCAGGTGGCGCAGCGCGGCGTACCTTCGATGATGAAGCGCAGGCGCGCGTTGCGCTCGGCCACGAGCCCAACCTCGCGCCGCTTGAGCACCATCAGCTCGTCGAACTGCTTGTTGAACCACAGCCGCATGTTCTGCACGTTCAGCTGAAATCACCTCGCTCTCTTAGTATCGTCCCGACACGCCAGGATGAGAGGGACGCTCCGTCCGGTACACCTACGCGCAGTTCGTAGTACCTTGACGATGTGCTGGAGCCAACTCATCTGCAGAAAGCTGAAGGCGAGCGTCTGCGGGATCATGAAGGCGGGCACGGAGATGTACTTGTGCGCGGCGCTGCCCGCCAGCACGTGGCGTGCGCCCTCGGCCGCCTCTTCGGGCTCGACCAGCTGCAGCACAGCCTGGCTCTCGCGCGCGTCCCGCTCGCCGCCCGGGCCCGCGCCTCCGCCCGCCTCCGCGCCCGCCGCCAGTACGCCCGACTCGCCTCCGCTGCATCATGAATTCGACCTAGCGCCGCGTGTTTGCCTTATGTACAGAACAGGACACTTGGAACGGTAACTCCACCTTATTGTACCTTAAATAGCCCTACTTTAGTCCGTTTACGTGTCCTGCTTACGTCCTATTCTAACCTAATAACGGTCCACACAACGCAGCGCAGCGTCGAGCGGTGCCACTACCGAATGCGGTATGCGGAACAGCGGAGTGCGGCATGCGGTGTGCGACGTGAGTGGCAATGCTTGTCACCTGGGCGCTATGGGCGCGGGCGGCGCGTCGCACACCTCCTCCCAGGGCCGGAACAGGTCGGCGTCGTTCTCCATCTCCACGCCGCGCAGCGCCGCCGTCTGCTGCAGCTCCGGCCACAGGTCGCGCTGCGTCGGCAGCACCGGGTAGTTCTCCACCTGTCGCCACAACACACGTACACCAGACACCACGCGCTTGCCTCACGCCCTCGCTCCCCTCCGCTCGCGGTCACAGCCGGCACCTGGTAGTGGCTGAAGATGGCGAACAACTTGACGCGTGGTGTGAGCATGGCATCCCAGCAGGTGCTCTTGATCCACGCCGTCACCTTGTCCTGCGCGCGGATGCGAGACTCCGTCTGCAGGCGGATCTCCTCGCGCTCCTTCTCCGCCTACAATGTGTGTAAGTGTTCACACATGCGAACACGGGTATACTAGCATAGGGGAGGGGAGGGGGGCGCCGGGACCTGCTTGTGGCGCTCCTTCTTGGCCTCCTGGTGCAGGTTGAACTCGGCGAGCGACAGCTGGTGCAGCGGCACCTCGGCGATGTTCTCCTCCAGCAGCTCCAGCAACCGCGCCCGCAGCTCGCCGAACACGCGCACCACCTCGTCGCGCTGCTTCTTGTAGTCCAGCGCCTCCTCGCGCACCTTCTTCTCCTCCTGCAGGTCCAGGTAGTTCTCTGCGGAGAAACACGGGGCGCTCGAGGGAGTTTCGCGTGCCGGGAGTGGGACACAGACGTCGCAGATACCGACTGTTGCCGTCGTCGACGACGGTGATGGGGTCGGCGGCTTCGTCGAACAGCTGCGCCACGGGAGGCGCCGGCTGGTGTGCATGCGGCGCCGGGCG
The DNA here is from genome assembly GCA_947369225.1 of Hofmannophila pseudospretella. Taxonomy (NCBI): domain Eukaryota; kingdom Metazoa; phylum Arthropoda; class Insecta; order Lepidoptera; family Oecophoridae; genus Hofmannophila; species Hofmannophila pseudospretella. Next base: position 15,183,926 of record OX376312.1, on the reverse strand, counting down.
GCGCGCGCGCAGACGCGTGGCGGCCAGCGCGCCCGCCGCCGACACGTGCAGAACGCAGCGCGCGCGCGCATCCACCACGGCCTGCCGCACACCGCCCTCGTAGCGGTGCGACGCCGCCAGCCTCAGGTCTGCACAGCACGCCGCACTCAGTGTTCGTGCTCACTGCTCAGTGCTGCCCCGCCCAGTAGGCTACGCACCGTACTCGGGCGGCGCGTCGGGCCGCCGCAGGATGACGGCGCCGTCTGCGCCGAAAGTCAGCAGCGCGTTCGCGTTGCGGAACCCGCGGAACAGCCTCAACTCGTGCCCGGACTCTATGATGGGGCCCATCTTCACCGAAACTGTTACGCCTTTCTGTAATCATAAGTCGTTATGTGTACCCACTGCAGTAGAAAACGAGGAGGGCGGGGAGGACTCACGTCGCCGGAGAGCTTGAGGATGTGGAAGTACTTGGAGAGGTGCGGGATGGCCAGCATGGTGTCCTTGGTGCTGAGCGGCAGCAGCTTGGCGTACGGGCCCTGCATCTTGCCCGCGAACTTGTTGTCCTTGCCCGTCTCCGCGTTGATGCACACGATGCGCTCGCCTGGACATCACGGGACTCGATCAGGTCATCTACCGTATTACATGTCACTCGTCATGAGGCAAATCTATCTGGTGACTGACCGATGGCGTACTTGTCGGAGAAGAGCACGAGGCTGAAGGCGCGCATGACGTCGCCCACCCTCATGAGCAGGCAGTCTGCCAACCCGCGGCCCAGCTCCGCGTACCGCGTCAGCGTCAGCTTGTGCTTCTCTGAGAGCTGGGGGGCGGCGGTGTGTGTAGTACACTAGTGTTGTTGTGTGTGGCGAGGGGAGGGGGCGGCGCTCACCTTGAGCACGAACACATGGCCGGCCGACATGGCGGCGGCCACCAGCTCGCGACCGCTGGGCGAGAAGGCCACGCGCGACACGATCTGGTGCGTGAGGCACATGGAGGCCACCTTGCGCAGGCCGGCGCCCGGCGCCCAGGCCAGCAGCACCAACCCGTAGTTGTGCGGAACGGGCGCGCCGGTCCCTGCGCGCGCCGCGCCCACCAGCGCCAGCACGGGCTCGACGGGGCTGGCGGCCAGCGCCAGCTCGTCCGCGTCCAGCCGCCGCAGTGTCGCCGGGCGGCCCGAGCCCGCCTCGTACACGCACAGCTCGCCCGCCGCGCTCAGCGTGGCTACGTGCGCGTACTCGGGCGCGATCAGCTGCACGCGCGTGATGTTCCTGCGCGTGCACCGGGTTACAGTACATACATACAGCTGAGCGATGTTTAGGTACAGCTGCGCGGTACGTAGGTATTGGACAATTACTGAATATCTGATGTAAAGGGTTGTAACTTGTATTGTCGTCTCAGGCGTAACTGAATTAGGTATATACTGCTCCTGCCTGTCGTACTAGTCGACTGACGAGCAATAAACACGGGTTGCGAGCGGTCAAATGAGGGGGAGAGGGAGGTGGAACTAGGGAATAGGAGAAACCTTTGCTTAAAAGCAATGAGTTTCATGTCCGGTTGGTCCTCGTCGGTAGCGGCGGCGGTGGCGGCAGCAACGGGCGCGGGCGTGCCGGCGGTAGCGGCGGCTGGCGCGGGCGCGGCCGCGGCCGCAGGTGCGGGCAGCGTGGTGAGCAGCCGGTAGACGCGACCGGCGCGCGTCCAAGCCACGGCCGCGTCGCACGCGGCGCTGGACACCAACCGCTCTACCACATCCGGCACATCCGCGTGCCAGAACACCTTCCACTTCTGGTCCGCCTTCTTCAGCCACTGCGCACACAGCGAACGCTCAACTCTCGTGTCAGCCGGCCCGGCCCGGCCTCCCCGTCCCGCGCCCCCACCCACCCGCAGCCGCCCGTCGGGCCCGTACACGAGCAGGCCGCTCCCGAAGGCGCATACGCAGGGTTCGTCCATGCCCTCCGACTCCGCGGACCACTCCAGGTTTGTCACCATTCCCACGCCGTCCGACATCACCTGATGCGCGACAGGTATACGTTATTACCTACGGTACGATCATTCATAGTAGATATAGTACTAACTACATACTCCACCATGAAATACAAGTTGCAACACCTACTTATTCCCTAGGTCTACAAGCTAAAGTAAATACACTAAAGTCTATGGTGAAGATAAGACCGATCACTGGGAATGGCTCTATATTAAGGATTATAAGAACAGAGAGAGAAAAAGGAGAAGAACTATAATGTGAACTTTAAGGACAGAAAAAGAAAATACTTAGTAGCTTTACGATATTATGCGACGACGCACTGTCGTCGCATAATATGATCTGTTTATCAAAAATGATCAGGCGCGATCGGATAGGAAAAGATCGATCGCGTTACGATTTAGTTGACACCCGAGAGATGAGCTAACCGCGTAGAGGCGCGCGCGCGCGTCGATCGCGTAGAGCGCGCCGTCGGCAGCCCAGCACACGGCCGACAGCGCGGGCGCGGCTGCCTCGCCGCACGCCTCGCCGCCGCCCGCCTCTCCCGCCGCCGGCGCCCAGTCGCGGCGCAGCATGAAGCAGCGCCGGTAGCACGGCGCCACCTCCCACACGGCCAGCCCGTCGCCCCAGCACTCGCACACCAGCGTGTGCGTGCGGCTGGCCCTGCGCACGCCCACACGTCACACACACGCACTCCCGCGAGTCCCCCCCCCCCTCCCCCTCCCCCCCACACTACACTCACGAGTAGACCTGCCGACGGCGCACCACGCCGGTGGGCAGCGCCAGCAGGCGCTGGCCCGAGCGCCAGTTCCACACCGAGATCATGTAGTCGGGGAATCCGCTGAAGCCGGCCACGAGGTCGCCCTCCATCATGCACAGGCCCTTGTACCGGTTCACTTTCGTGTCTGACAGGTAGTGGTCAATGCGGTTTTAAGTAGGTAAATAAGTTAGTAACTAGAAGCTGGTTTACACTTGGTCAAGTGTTTAGCGAAGTGGATAAATACAATGAGTTAGGACCACTGTCCTAAGTACTTATGTCTAATGGCTGTTTTACATTTGGTCAAGTATTTAGCGAAGTGGGTAAGGACAGTGGCGAGTCCAAGTTGCAAGGACAGTGACAAAAAAATAAAACAAAATTTGAATCCACTGGCAAGGCAGCTTGCAAGCCAACTTGTTTGACTTTTTGTCACTGGCCAGGCACTCGCCACTCGCCATTGTACCTACTAACTACCTACTAGCTAAACACTTGACCAAATGTAATGCAGTCATCATACATAAGTACTTAGATATCATATTTACCTAAGCAACGTACCTTTTAGTTCCGCTAGGATGACGAATAACGGGTACATGACGATAAATATCCGTGCGTGTTTTACTTTTTCAGCAAATGCGAACATGTTAGATTTGTGACCTGCAAAACAGAAGAGATGATTCTCTTAGATCAGGGGTTCCCAAACTTATTTTGTCTACCGCCCACTTTGAGAATAAATTATTTTTAGTGCCCCCATTTTTTGCCCTACTTAAAAACGACTATAACTTTAAATTAAATTAATTAATTATTGTGAGCTATATTAGCGGAGATTAAACATTAATTCTAAACGAGACTTTTACTATAATTCGCAAGAGTTAACTTGAAACCTGAGCGCAGTCGGTAATACACAACGGCGCTCAGGTCTCAAGTTAACTCTTACGGGCTACACCTGCCAATGAGAATGATTATTGAAACGCAACTTTATAGTATTCAGAGTATCTTTTATTCAAAATAAAACAAACATAATCGATTCTTATATAAAAACTAATGTGAATGATGAAATGAGAGAAATAGCGAACCGAGTTTGAGCAATCTCTTAACTAATATTAGTTGATGTTCACAAGTTGTAGTTGAGAGTCGAGAGCTCATGCAGTCGGTGTCTAAGAGGCCTCTTAGCTAAATGAAATTACAAATCACCCCCCAAGCCTCTACACAACGCCCCCATTTTTTTTCTGGGTCTCTTACCGCCCCCCTTTAGGCCTGCAGCGCCCACAAGGGGGCGTTATCGCCCACTTTGGGAAAGGCTGTCTTAGATATATCTCTAAATTAAAAATGAGACCCTGACTTACTATTGTGTAGACCCTCTTACTTTTTTCTGGTCATCATCAGGTCCAGGTTCCCAGATTCATAGACAGGGGGTGGTTTTGGGGGGTTGAAACCTCTCCCCCCCCCCCCCCCGAAATTGATTTACCAGGATCCAGCAACCTTCCACCAACAGCCATTCAGGCACTTTTGGGCCGCGATGAGTGAGCGCGTGCGACTATCTGAAACTCATCAACTCCCGTGAACCCTTCCCGACCGCTGATCCTGGCTACGGGCCTGCAGGTTCCTGATGTCGGAAACGCACCATGAACCTAAATAGTTGAGCTCAAATTCGAACCGTCTAATTGTTACCGTTCTAGAGATCCCATCTGGCATCAAAGACACTTCAAGATCTTGGAAACCATGGTCCAATTTTTATCAAATACTAGCTTCTGCCCGCGGCTTCACTCGCGGGGTCTTCAATTTTGGGAGAAGTTTATGCGTAAGTAGACAGAATACCTACTTAATTTCCATTTTCTCTATTTTTAAACATCATAAAGTATAGTTAGTAACCGACTAAGGCCTTTTGCACACTGCACCGTGCTCCGCCGCGATCGAGCTAGTATGTACGAGTAAACCGTGCTCACATTACACACTGAAACTACAAGCTCTAGCCGCTGGATCATCCGCATCCGCGTGGTGGCGCGGGGTATCTCCGCCTAACCGCGTGGAGAACCGAGTCAAAATCCGCCTCACCGCCTCCGCCCACCGCGGCGGAGCGTGGTTCTAAGCCGAAATTCATTTTAATTATCTTTATTTATTTACACTTTATTGTACAACAATCGACTCTTTCCTATGAGAATTTAAAAAAATCCCGTCAAATTATTTGGCAACAATAAGGTTCCTCTGTGCAAAATTTTAGCCTTTTATATCCAGCTATATACGAGATATACGAGAGAGAGATAATATATATATTATAATCTCGTGGGAATTACGATATTTTTTTAGCTAAAGTTAATTTTTTAAGTTTAGTTTTTAAGTTTTTTTTGGCTAAAGTTTTAAACATAGGTCTATTGACCTCTGTTTAAAACTTTAGCCAAACTAAAGGCCATCTAATCTTGCAGCGACTCGACGCGAACTCAACTCAAATGTGAGCTTTATATCGTATTACCTACAGTAAGTATTTAAGTATTTCTGGTTGTTGTTTTCTTAATTTGTGATTTATGTGCAAAAAATAAAGTAAGTAAAGTAAGTATAAGTAGTTGTCGACGAGTTGATAACTCATCGACGACTACTTCACCTTCTAGTTTTGAATTTTGAAAACCTACTGTATGTATACGATATAACGCTCACATTTAAATGCTTCGCTCTGAGTTAAAATTAACTTTCCTAAGCAACCTGCAGATCAAATAATAATGTCTACAGTAGTTACATCTCATGAGATATGGTTATTTCAAAGCGGTATAGAAAAAATATAACTGTACATGTTAAGTTTTTTAAAGTCTAATCCTGTATAATGCAATGTTAATTAAATGTGTTTCCTTTCTTTCTTCATCCGGAGGGAAGTTTCAAAATTCGTGAATATACTTTCCAGAGAATATGTAGGTGTTTGAAGACTAGTACTTATAGTTTAAACTCTTTCGCGGGAAAAAGTCCCGCCTTATTCCTTGTCTCCAATTCTCCATCGTATATAAGATCTCTGTGCAAAATTTTAGTCATCTAGACCCTAAAGTTTGGGCAGGGCGTTGATTAGTGAGTCAGTCAGGAAAAAACCAAAACTCTCTATCCCGTCAGAATTTAGAAAATCCCTGAATTTACTTTTTAACAGGTGTAATAAATAAGCAACTTGCATGTCAAATCTAAAGACTTAAATAGTTCTATCATCTATCTAATGGTCATGTCATGGTCAGTCATTATCCCGTAGAAGTTTTGGAAATTCCTGGATTTACTTTTTAGTGGACATGATTAGTAACTTATAAGTCAATTTTGAAGACTCTAATATAAACAGTTGCGGAAATGTCGCCAGTTTGAAATTTTAATTGAAATCCTCATCACTCTTTGCTCCGAGGGAATTTCGAATAATTCCGTATTATTCCTTGCCTTCATCTTATATTCAGTGGCGAATTAAGAGTTTCGGAGACCCCAAGCACAGAGGTCATGTAGGCACTCTGTTGCTTGGATTTGGAACGTAGAAATTTGAAAATAAAACAAAGTTTATCGCCGGGCACGGCGCCGGTGTGATGTGAGTGAAGAGCTGGAGAGACCTGCGATGACGTCGACGCCGTCGCCGGACCGCGCGTCATTGGCCACGTACACGGTCTCGGCGCCGGTGCGCAGGTGCAGGAACGTGATGTAAACGTCATGGGCCACCGCCACCGCGTCGCGCCCCACCAGCGTCATCGCCTCCAGCCGCTGCGGGATGGCCCATCTGCAATTAATATTATGTAAGTGATGGACTACATGCAATGGTTCACAAGCTTTCCACTCTCCCCCCACTTGAAGTCCGCGTCTCGCATCGCGTCGTGATTGGTTGCAGCGAACCGAACCGGCGCTGGAACCGTCGTCGTATGGTCCTAGCCTAATACTAAACAGGTAAGTAAGTGGAGTAGAACCCATTATTCTGAATATTACAGTTAGATTTTTTTTAAATTTTTTTTTAAATGTAAATAATCACGAATATTAGTCAGAACCCAACGTGATAAACCAAAGTAAAAATTACCTACCTAAAAGCACTAGTCTAACCCCAGTTTAATATAAGCTCTGATAACCCGATGTAACCATCATTCGCCAGTATTTATAAGAATCGATATCGTTTTTGGTTTTTTCCCCGCTACAGTGAACTGTAGCTGAAGCTCAAATTGTGAAAAACTTAAGTAAATAAATATTCTATACTAAGTATAGCTACCTTTAATTATAGGTATTGACGGTATATGCGACGCTGGTCTGTGCAGTTATCCAGATAATAAAATACAAAACTATCACAAATATTACCTCACTGTCGGTTTAAATTCTTCATCTTCATCGCTAGCGCTAGAAGATGAAGAATTATCATCGGCCATCCTTTTGGTTACGCTTATTAACGAATTAATATTATTACTTGCATTGAAAAAGAAATAACTTTTAACGTTGCATAGCAACCACGAAAGGGCGTTTTTGCATTAGACGACAATGATAAGGTAACGATATCGTCAGTTGTCCAATCTCAACATTTTGTAGACGCTTTTACACTTTGTCATCCACGTGTAAAAATTTGGTCATCCACGACACCGGATATATCAGTGAAAACAGTGAGCATGCATACTTTGATTGATGGAAAAAGTAGTCTCCGTCCTAAAACGAGGCGGGCGTTAGTTCCTTCATGCGTGCCCTGGTACTGTTATGAGCGCCAGACGCAGTACTGTTAGGTATGACTAGGAACCTGACCAGGAACTAAACAACCCTTGCCATTTTGCGGAATTATGTAAGATTAAGAGTTAGAAAAGTAATAGGTTATATCATCGTAAAGATCAGTCTGACGACAAGAAAAAAATTTATGCTCCAACCCCTCTCGGCGTCATACCGCGCAAGTGAACACTGAAAATGAGGTGTTGCGCGGTTAGCGTTCAGTTTTGAGTGAGCTAGTGTCGAAACGGTTTGGACCAAATATACTGTATTTTAAAGAATAGAGTATACGCTACGGTTTGACGTTTAAAAAAATACAGTTTGTGATATTAATAAGCAAGGCAGTATGATCTCAATTAATTGACGGGCTTTTGACGGGCCCACTACCGAGACCAATTTTAGTTTGAATTGATGATTGTATCCGATGCCCATAATGAATTTTAAAAAACATGCAAGTGAGTGAGACAATGACAATCACAAAAATTTATAGGTATGAATTTCTTCCCATGTTATTCAATCACATGAGGTTAGTCAAACTAAAAGAAAAGTTTCTATATCTTAAGATTCGTAAGTAATTTTCTTATCATAATATAATCAGTGGCAGTAATTAAAAAAAACATTTACGATATTTAGTATTTTCAGAATGTAAAACAAAATTTTTGAAAAAATAATTATCTGCTATTCCATATTTTATTCACACAAAATGAAAATAGCTGGAATTAGGTATAACACTGATAGTACGTGTGGCAACATCACAAGAAAATGTTTGTAGTTTTTTTCGCATCAGTTTTGCGCTTTTGTTTGTCTCATTTTTCGGAAATTACTCAATTTATGCAAGAAACCAGTGTTACTTCTTAAATTCATTGTGATTTTCTTGTCCCCAACCCTGAGTTGAGCCTATGCTCCTCCGTTTTCCTAACCGTACCCTAACAATAACTACTTTAAGTACTTTTTCGTTTAATTTTCTGTATTTCGAAACAATTGACGATTTTTAACAATTCACATTGAATTGACAATTGACGTTGACTCTTATTTATTTAACCTCGTGGTGTTTATATTGTGCCTGTATGTATTAAGTCAGAATACTCAATATTTTACAGCAAAATTATCACCGGTCCCTCGCAATAGAACTTGTGAAATTTGTTGTAATTGATGCCAAATTATAAACGAAAATAACAACAGGAAATTATAAAAAATAACTAAATCAATGTCTTTGTTTTATTTATTATCTTTGATTTAATTATTACATATTTATTGTCCTGAAGAAATCTTTCGACCGGCGATTCCAATCGTGGTCGATATCGAATAGGTAATTATCGATAATTTTACACCACTAAACGGGTTCGAGTACTAAACTAGGTCCTAGGTACGATTATTTGACAGTTATAATCTGTCATTTTTATTATTGTCAGGCTGTTGAAAGATGGGATGAAATTCCATAGAAAAACATTTTAAAAAAAGATACTAGGATGTTCGGCTTCCAGACAGAGTTCCATAACTAAAATAATTCACGTTGACAACTATGCATATTCCATTACCGCGTTAACAGCTGAAAAATTATTAAATCCTTAGTCAAAACGAGCAATGGAACATGTGTAACTGTCAACGTGAATAAATTCAACTGGTTTTAGAACGCACTAGTGATTGTATGAATTTGTTTGTGTGTATTATTCAGTTCAGTCAGTGATGACAAGTTTGATGATTGTGATGATAATAAAGTGATAGTGATTGCATTTCATGGTTATCGTTTCGAAAAAATGAAAAATAAGATTAGAAATCTGTGGAAATTCACGTAAATGCTAAGCTTACATGAACTTGAAATATATTGGAAGCCCGTGACACCAATGCCATGTGAGGATCACCAGTGAAGTCGCCCTACAATTATGTGAGTTAATATTATATGCGTAGTTTGATTCACAAATCACATTCCAAACAATCGCTGTGTTCGACGGTGTGCGTGTGATGGATGGTCTGTCCTTGCGGCACAGGGACGTGGACTGGGCGAACGCGTCGGGCGGGGGCGCGGAGCCGCCGCTGGCGGCGCGCTGGAACGCGTCGGCCATCGACTTCGCGGAGATCACCATGGACCGCAACTTCGCGCTGCTGCTGGTGTCGCTGGCCACAGCCTTGCTGTGGGCGCTGTACGCCACCTACTACAACAGCCGCGTGCTCGGCTTCCTGCTCACGCGGCTTGTCAACAGGTTCTACTTCCAGGACGACAACTTCAAGATCGGTCAGTGCACTTCACTGCTATGCTAACTGCCTGTTAGTTTCTTTAATAGATATCTCCTTCAGTTTGCTAATAGAAAATTCATAATAAATATTGAGTGTGTTGTCTTTAAAACCTGGTAGATCCTCTATTATTTACTTATGTAGGTACCCGTAGAAATTCTATAAAATAATAGAGGGACTTTTAAAAGACAATACTTTTTTAAAAGACTTTTTTAAGACATCATATTCGTAAGATAATGTGGCTATGGTTAAGCTGGAGGTGTGGGTTTCAATTCGCACCAGTGGTGTTTTCTTTGTATAGCTTATTTCTGATTAATTAGAAATATATTTAGAGGATTCTCAGGTCGGAGGATACATTTTGTCACAAATCATAAAAAATCTAAATTCATTTTGCAATATCTTGATACTAAATTACAGACAGATACCTTATTTATGAAGAATAGTACATAAACTATATTCTTAGGTAAATAATTAGTATTAAATACTAGTTGAAGAATATTATTCATCATCATGCAACTTTAGGTATTAGGTACTTTGATAAAATTTGATTATTGTAACAAGGTATCAAGGTATTGAAACTGATAATTAGTATGAAGCTGAACAGTGACTGCTTCTTTTGGCAGACAGTGAGTCATTCCAGATCATGTTATTGTGGATGCGCAAATAATTTGGGCAAAGAAGAATACAGATTGGCCATAGTATTGTTTACTTATACTCAGAGAGACAGTCTCTATGCATTCAGTAGGTTTGTATTACATATTATCTCATATTTCATGAAATTCTAGTCTGGAATACCCCGGATGTGCAGATTTAGTCTCTAACAATAAAATAAATGTTTTAGAAAATGGTTTATTCCAATACCAAGTTTTTAAGGTGATGTGGTAGGAGTGTGCCTCCTGTCCCGGTCGGAGTGTCAAAGCCCCCCCGCCTTTGTGTAGTTGTCATAGAGCAACCAAATATAACAAGTATGCCTGAGTCGGTTCCACATCCATTAGTTTTCTGTGTCAGTTTTTCTAACCTTTTTCCCTTAGTGTCCCCCTAACGACACCCTAACCCCCCATCCTTATAAAATGAGACAGTTTTTGAAGTGGGGTAAGAAAAACCTTTTGCTGAGTCAAAACTGTAATAGATACAATAATGGTTTTTCTATCATTTCATAATTCCTTTCAATATCAATCTTTAGGGATCCACATTCCGAATTGAAAACGGAACCCTATTGCTGTCGCTACTACGTCCGTCCGTCTGTCACGCGGGTCTAACGCCTAAACGAAAAAAGCACAATATGTATTCACTTGACCTAAATCAGAATACCCTAATTTTTTTTAAAATTATATTTTAAGGGTGTCTCATATAAGTAAAGGAGGTCAATAAAAAAGTAGTTTATCAAGCTGAGTACGAATAAATTTTTTTTTTAAAGTTTTTTCATAAAGAAATAATGTGAGCTTCCATCTAAAATCTAAATAGTCACATTTAGTTAGATTTATATTTAGTACTGTAGTGGTTATGATAGTTGTGATATGATATTTATTTTTAAAGAATTTATTAGGAATTGTTGGTTGTTGTTTGAAAAATACTTATATAAAAATAATCATTGATTAATTTGATATCATCATCAGTAGTCCTCTGATGCGCCATTGAGCCCATATTCGGCTCTTCTCAACCAGTTGCTGCCAGTCACCTAGCAAATTTGATATATTTTATTAATATTCGTGTAGTATTGTGTATGCCTTGTGAAGGTAGAACGATTTAAATAGAAAAATGTGCCAAGAACTACAGTACACAATGTGCACCTAAATTGTGCTAAGAACTACAATGTGCACCTAAATTGTGCTAAGAACTACAATGTGCACCTAAATTGTGCTAAGAACTACAATGTGCACCTAAATTGCGCTAAGAACTACAATGTGCACCTAAATTGTGCTAAGAACTACAATGTGCACCTAAATTGTGCTAAGAACTACAATGTGCACCTAAATTGTGCTAAGAACTACAATGTGCACCTAAATTGTGCTAAGAACTACAATGTGCACCTAAATTGTGCTAAGAACTACAATGTGCACCTAAATTCACGCAATAAATTATTATGAATATGATCACTCAGGTCTATCTCATAAACGGTACTATGTAGGAACTTGAAAATTAGCTAGAATATTAGTCATATCCTCTATTTGAACAACAAATACTAAAACTTGACACAACTGTAAAAGTTTGTAAGTTGTGAGTAAAAAATTGCAAGAAACTATAGATATGGTGAGGCCCAACTCGCACTTGGTTGGTTTTTCCCGTTAAGGCGTCACATTCACATAGAAGGTGTGAAAGTTGTGGAATAGTTTCTAATTGTTATTGTTCATCACAGACTGCAAGACGTGCTGTCAGCCACCTTCATCTTATATACAGTAAGTAAGCTAAGTAATGTAAACTTGCAGGTTCGTTCACACTGAATGCGCTCTCCGGCAAGATAATGTTCCGGGACATCGTGTACGTCACCTACGACTACACGCTGCGCGTTCAGGACGGCTACTTGATCTTCAGGTGGTGGCGCTCCTATGTGCCCAAAGATGTTTCTGAAGGTAAATCGTATCATATCATATACTGACAATAACAATTAATAAAAACAAACAAACATCCTCTTAGGTCAAACGCATACCTTCTCCGTACCGTCGTGGGTAAATAGAGTGAAAAAAACTGTCCAATGTAACCAGCTCTTAGCGTATTTGTAATCCCGGGATTCGTTACTTGTTGGGCATGCCCATGTTGATATTTCGTCATGAAATGTCACAAAATTGCACTACCTAATCCGATCACTGATAATAACGCAGAAATCACTGCTTGCACATTCTTGCCTGCAAGCTAACTTAAATGTCGGAGCGAAACCGACACGGATGGGTTAGGTTGAAGGCTAGGGCGATAAATAGGCGTAGCGAGAGTATTATTGGTTATTAGTTAAGTAATTTGACATCTAAAGTAATTATTTTGGACATCGTCGAATTTCTTTAGTATAAACTGGCAACAGTCTACACGTCGGACTTTCTGCTCTTCTGTGAGAGAGTGCAGTATCCATCGCGATGCAACCTTCCTAACTTTAAAATGGTCATGTAAAATGATGGAAATTGCCTGTGATCCAATCTTCGGTCCATTCTGAATCTCGCGCTTGGTGTTGTTACGACATTCCTTTATTAGCCACTCCACCCTGATGACGTTTTCTTGAGTGACTGCCGTTGGTGGTCGCCCCGGTTTAAGGTCATCTTTAGGTCGCTCCGCTTACCTCACGAAACCAATAGGTGATAGTGGCAAGTGATGAAGCCAATTCCCCAAAAGCACTGATAAAATTTTCATGTGATTCCTTATATGTTAACCCTCGTTTAAAATTAATAGATCGTAGCACGAAATACTTTCCGCGTTACCTCCATCGTAGCGTTTTAAAAGTGACAGACATGATTTTTTTAAACAATTAATTAATATATAACTAAACTTCGCCAGCCAGTGATATTTGACCAAGGAGTTTGTAATAAAATTTGCCTTCAATGGATAATAAAAGTAAAACAATGGGGTTGATAACACTAACGATAACAGGTCGTTGACTAACATTTTTGGACCGCCCCTCGTACATACAGTAGCTCAGTTAGTAGCGAGTGGTTAATAAATACGTTTTTGTTACAGATTTATCACATTCTGATACTCGTCTCTCGATAATGCTGAACGGATTCGAACTGCACTTCTACAACAGATGCGATCTATACAACGAACTGGAGAAGACGTTCGGCCTGGAGCCGGTCATCAAGCACGAGAAGCGGGAGGAGTCGGCGGACCGCGAGCGCGCCATGAACGACGCCAATGAGAAGCGGCGGCGCGCGCGCGATGCCGTGCGCTCGGAGGCGGCGCGGGCGCGCACGTGGCGGGACCTGGTGCCCGTGATCAAGGCCGACGTGTGCGCGGGTCGCGTGGTGTTCGGAAATCGGCTGGTGCCCACGTCGCTGAGCGTGGCCGCCGAGGAGGTGCATCTGTTGTACAGCACGAAGCCAGCCGCCTCGCGCCTCGACCCCCTCATGCACTTCGCCAAGGGGCAGGCCGACAACGTCAAGGTGCTTTTGGCACCCAGCCCCAGCTACACGGCCATGGCGGACGAGCCGCCACGCTACATGGGCGAGGGCTTCGTCGTCATGAGCTCCAACCACATAGAGGTCTACTTCTACATGGACGAGCCGGGGCTGGTGCCGGACCGGCCCGTCCTGCTGCAGCTGGCCAACGGTGATATCGTAGAGTCCGCTCCGCCCATTTGGGGCGTAGACATCAAGTGCGGCAAAGGGACGGATTTCAGCTACGGCCCCTGGGCGGACAGACAGAGAGAGCATCTGTTTAAATTTTTTTTCCCACCGAATTACAAAAATTTGGAAATAACCCCGCAACCGAAACCCGGTGACAGGAGACAGATGCAGTCCTTTGATATAAGACTTTCGACATTAAACGAAGCTACCATTGATATTCTGTTCACCAAGAATAAGGAAACCAATGCTGTCCACGTTAACATCGGTGCTGGGTCGTACCTGGAAGTCACCCTGCCGTGGATAGTGCTGCAAGACGGGTACACCACTAAGATCACGGGACAGCTGCTGCACCTGGAGGCCACGACGAGTCTCCAGTACAGAAGCTTGGTGGAGAGCGAAACGCTCGAGTACACAGTCAAGTGCCACTACCCACTCGTTTGGAACCACCATCAGTGCTGGCAACTCTCCTTGACAGGATGTAAAGCGACGGCTCAACTCGTTTACACTCACATAGATTTTTTCCTGGATCTAATAAACGACTGGTCCACTAAGTCCCGTCCTGATATTCTTCATTTCGTGCCTTACACCTGGAAGATATCGTTGTTGCTGAAAGAATGCGAGGTGGTGACCATAAGCAATCAATACAACTGGATCGACTGCAGCTCTACCAACCAGGAGAACAATCACGTGGCTTTCTGTGGGGACCTTCTGGATGTGTCCTTCGACCTGCCCTTCGTGGACTTCCTGCCCGACGTGATGCCGCTCAAGATCTGGGTGCAGGGCGAGGCCGTCGACATGAGCCTCTACCTGCCTGATGTGAACACGTCGAGGTTGCTTCTGCTGGCCATCGACAAGAACATGAAACTGCTGCCCTGCCGGCTCAAAGCCTCCAAGTGGCGAAGGAAATGCGTGAAATCTCAAGGGTGGATCGACTGCTGGTCCGTGCCCATCGTGGCGCTGAGCGTGCGCTACCGGTACCACCCCGCGCCGCCCCTGGGCCCCGAGCCGCAGGCCGACATCACCACTCCCGAGAAGGAGGAGATTCTCCTTTCACCCATACGCATTCCGAGGATGAGGAAGCAGCCTCAGATGAATTGGACCATCGACGGTAGCAAGTTCGACAGAACGACCCTCGCACCCGACAAGGTGACCTTGGAGCTCGAAGTGGGGCCTTCCGTGCTGCTCGCTTACGGAACCATCATCACTAGCTTCATGAACCTTCTAGAAAATATATTCGGCGAAGATCAAACTTTTACAGATATGCAGAAAACTCCCAATATGGGAACCGGCCCCTGGCCCGGCGAGAGCAACAGTAAGTCGAACGATAAAAACAGCGTGAACCGTCAGAACGAGATCGCGACAGACGACTCGTCGGAGTGCGGCCGGGGCCCGCTGGACCCGCGGCAGTGCCGGCCGCTGGACGTGGCCGTGTCCATCATCATCCACGACGTACAGGCGCACCTGGTCAAGAACTGCAGCGAGAGCGAGCCGCCATGCCCCGTGCTGCTTGTCGAGCGCTTTGGATTCGAGATGGATAGGAGCTTCCGGGAGACCAAGCTGCAGCTGCTGCTCAGCCCCTCCGTGCTGGTGTCGGCCAACAACCTGTCACGCACCAACCCCACAAACTCGGGCGCTCTCTATCAGGGCCATCTGATGCTCTCGTCCTTTCAGCTCCGGGGACATGGTTTCTTCAGCGACGCCGACCGCTCCGCCGAGGAGGACACCGTGGAGTACGCCTGGATGATGGAGCTGCAGCTGGGTCAGCTGACGGGTCGCCTGACTCTGCCGCAGCTGTACCAGGTGGTGACGGCGCTGGAGACGTTCGCATTGCTCGTCTGTGACGACGAGAACGAGCTGTGTCCCCCGGATCTGTCCCAGCGCTGTCACCACGGGCTGGACGGGGCGCACTGCCCGGAGGCGGACCTTCCGTCTGACCACGTGTGCCCAACGGCGGACGAGATCAAGTACCGCATGGTGCGCGTGGCCGTGGACCTAGTGGACGTGCACGTGGCGGACACGGGCACGGCGTTGCAAGCGCGCGTGTCGCCCGCGCGGCTCGCCCTGTGCAACCTGCACGGGCCGGGCTGTGCGGCCGGCCTCGCCGCGCTGCTTCCCAGCGTGCGGCTGGCGCTGTACACGCAGTGTGGCGTGCCCGGCGCGCACCACTCGGGCGGCAGCACCGGCAGCCAGGGCAGGGGCTCCGAGGGCGACGGCTGGCTGGGCGTTGGCTCCGTCTCGCTGGGACCCGTTCTCGTCGAGGCGGCCTCGGCGCTACCTCGGAGCCCCGAGAATCTGCATTCGGTGCAGCACAGGTTCCTGAAACTTCACGACGAGAAGACCAGGAGGCTGTGGTTCATGTGGCCGGGCGAGGGAAGGACCGCCCAATGCGGGTGCGTGGGCGGCTGCGCGTTCTTCGGGTCCAACAGGAACGGGCCCGCCTTTCTGAAGCCGAGCGCAGTGGATCTGCAGCAGGGCGTAAACGTGGCCGCGTTCAACGTTCTCGACACGCCGGGCGAGTTCGGGTACGGGCAGAGCGTGCTGCACGCGGGCCGGCTGGTGTTCCACACGCCGCCCTACGACACGCTCAACGTGTGCCTGCAGCCCTCGCCCGCGCCCTCGCCACAGCCGCCGCAGCCCACGCCCGCCCGCTCGCCGCAAAGCGCCGAGCGCCGCAGCCTCACGCGCAGGTTCTCCTACTCCAGTATGAACAAGGGAAGTAGCAACCTTTTGGTGTCGAGCACCAAAAGCGACGTGCCGTACGCTCGCCTGGTCGATTCGGCGGCTCCTCTGGGAAGTTCCAAAATCGATAGTGATTCCAAGCTTAATAAAACTATCCTAAACGTACCGCAATTGGAGAGTAGCGTTTCTGACTCCAAACTGGCCCTGAGCTGCAGCGTCAAGGAGATCTCCAGTACGATGCCCAGGAAGACGCCGCCGGGTGGCGATGCGGGTGCGCCGCTGCCGCCCGCCCGGACCGTGGGCGTCTCGGACTCGCACTACTCGCTCGACTCGCAGGCGCCCCCGGAGGACGCGCCGCCCGAGGTGCAGCGCACGACGTCCATCACGAGCGAGAACCAGTCCGAAGCCTTCTTCTCGGCCGACGAGGACATGTTCCCGAGCCGCTCCTCCAGCCTGAAGCACTCGTTCGGCAGCCGGCGCGGCCCACCGAGCGAACGCTGGGCGCGCGCGGAGCCCGCGCCTGTCGGGGCGGGGCCCGTGCCCGCGCCCGCCGACACCGCCAGCACGCTGAGCGCCGGCGCAGTCGACTCGGAGAGCGGCTCGGTATCGTCCACGTCGTTCATCTCGGCCATCTCGTCGCAGGAGGACATGACCCTGGTCGACTTGCACATGCAGGCCGGCCGGCCCATCGCCGAGTCGCCACTGCTGATGGCCAGCTACGCGCACAGCCTGCCGCGCTACCGCTGCGCCAACTGGGCCGCCTGTTCGCTGCCCAGTGGCGCCGACGCGTTCGCGGTGCCGCTCTTCAGGCGAGCCGACGACGGCACGCTCGTGTACGTCGGCCAGCGGTACCTGCCACACTTTGAACCGCTCGGGCGGCCCGACCTCGTGCGGCTCGTGCCGCGCGCGGAGGGGACCGGCGCGCACGGGCCGCACTCGACGCTCGCGCCGCACTTCAACTCGCAGGTCAGGGCTCACCCGTACCCGCCCGGCTGGTGGGACGTACCGCAGGGCGCGCATGACGACCGCGAGAGTGCCGCCGCCGCGCCGGCCGCCGGCGACGCAGCGGACTGCAGCGAGTCGCGCACCGGCGTGCTGATGCGGCTGCGCGGCGACGTGGACGTGATGCTGACCCCGCTCGTGCTGGAGAGCGCGCAGAAGTTTGTGGAGTCGTTGACGCCGGTACTGGGCAGCGTGCACCCGGTGACCGTGATTGGCCACTTGCGGCTGCTGTGCGTGGCGGGCGTGCGGCGTGCTAACGCGCTGAAGCGGGCGCGGCACGTGCGCGCGTGGCTTCCGCGCGTGGCGGACGGCGCAGCATACGAGCACACGCTGTGCGAGCGCGTGCAGGCGTCGCTGAGCGTGCCGCGCGTGAACATGCTGCTGCTGCAGGCGTCCGTGGTGGAGGACCTGATCTCGTTCGCAGCGCTCGATCACGTGCAGGACCTGACGTGCGTGTCGTTGCTGGCCGTGTGCGCAGAGGACGTGGCGGGCCGCCTGGCGCGCGCGCGGAGCTCGCGCGAGGCCATGCGCCGCCACCAGCGGCCGCCACCGCGCGCGCTGCAAGGCAAAAAGTCCTTTGGTATAATGCGCGGCGCGCGCGGCGCCCAGCGGCCCGCCGCCGACGGCGAGCCTGTCTACATCGAGACCTCGCGCCGCCACTGCGCCGACACCGCGCTCACGCTGCACGTAGGTCGGTGCGCCTCCTCGACCATTTCGCCGCCTCTACTTAGGATTTTATGCGACGATTCAGTGTCTGGTGTTCCGTTCGCAGGAAAAATTCACGGCCAGCTGCGGCGCATCCGCAGCGAGTCTTCGCAGCTGAAGGACGCGACCGTCACGGGCATCCCGAGTCAGCACTCCAAGGTGTCGTTCAAGCTGGTCCGGGCGGAACCGAGCGTGGCCGCGGTGAGTGTCGGGGGTGCGGGCAGGCGGGGTCAGCCGTCGGTGCAGCGAGCGGGCGCTGCAGCGTGCGCGTGTGTTGCAGGACGCGGCCGGGTACATCATGGTCGAGTGCGGGCTGGAGGGCGTGGCGGTTCGGGTGGCGCAGCACGCGCAGTCGCACAAACCGGGCGTCGAGACCGCGCCCGCGCCCGCTGTCGAACCGCGCCCCGAGCGCGACAGAGGCTCCAAGGGCGCGCGTACTTCCGGCTTCGAGGACCTGTTCAGGAAAAGGGAGTCCACGTCCAAACCCGGCACGCCCAACCTGAGCGGCGCGCCGCCCGCGCCTAGCACGCCCGCGCCGGACGAGCGGCCCGCCGACGCCGCGCTGACCGCACGTGATGCCGGCAACACCTCGTCCTGCTCCGTGGACCTGAAGGTGGTGTGGTTCAACTTCGCGGCACCTCCGCGCACGCCGATCACACGCAAGATCGACTACACAAGGTACGTCACGGCGCGGGCGGGCTGTGGGTCGGGGGCGCGACCGGGCCCAGCTGACCGCGTGTATGTGTTGCAGACTGGACTGGAACCTGCTGAGCACGGCGTCGCCGGCCATCAGTGCGTGGCTCAACCCGAGCAGCCGGCTGGCCGAGCGCGTGGTGGCGTTGTACCGCGCGCACGCTCGCCGCGTCACGGCCACGGCCGCCAGCCTCATGGCCGCCGCGCTCGACCTGGCGCCGCACCACGCGCCGCCCAAGGTATGACCGCGCCCACCAGCCCCGCGCCCTGCGGCCGTTACGCGCCTCGCTGACCTCTTGCCGCGTGTCGTTGCAGAGCCGCTACGGGCGGCATACCCCGATGGCGCGGCAGCTGCGCGAGGAGCCGTCGCTGCAGCTTTGCGGCGTGCTGTTACGGCACGCGCTACAGGCGGACGCGGCGGCACTGCAGGCCGACCTGGCCGAGCGCCACCTGCCCTCGCTGTCGACGCTGCGCCAGGTGGGTGACGGACCACATGTCAGCCCCCCGCTCTCCCACACCGCACACTAACGTACGCCGCCCGCAGGGGGTGATCGTGCTGAGCCGGCAGTGGAAGAACATCCTTTACTCACCGCTGCTGCTGGAGCACAACTACAAGAGCAAGGTGATGCGGCCGCTCAACGTGACGTTCGCGCTGCCCGACCTGCTGGAGGTGCGTGTCGCGTATCGCGTGCCGTGTGCTGGCGGTGCGCGGCGCGGGCTGACGTGTGTGTACGTGTGTGTGCAGGAGGCGGCGTGGCGCGAGCACGCGGCGGAGGGCGGCGGGGGCGGGGCGCTGGACGAGCACTGCCTGCTGCTCGACATGGACCTGGACCTGGACGGGCTCGGGGCCGTGCCCGCGCCCGTGCCCCCCGCGACCGCGACCGCGACTCCGCCCGCCGGTCAGTGCACACCCTGCGGCTTGCGAGCCCGACCCCAATACGGCGCCTAACACTAGCTCTTAGCCTCATATTCATTCAGATTCACATATTTATTTATTTTGACTAACTAACCGATTATTATTTTTCTCAATAATGCTCCAAAATGAATTCAAAAACAAATGTCGTGTCTAACACGTGCGGCACATGTGTTGCATTCGTGTGAAATAACACTTGTAGCGATAATTTGGTCTGTTCTGCGCTAGTTAGACAATCTAAGTATTATTATGTTCGATTTCACATTCTTTGTGAAAAGTATTATATAGGTATATAAGTCCAGACTTTAAATGGATTCCGCCTTTCATACAAACTGACCGTTGAAAAGCATGTCATCAAAACACCTGCCATTACTTACAATTGGCGTTCGTGTGGTCGAGATGGAACGGGGTCGGTCCGAGAGCGAAGGTATCTAGATGATCGGCCAACGTTGAATCAAAACAGATAGTCACCACTAATATTATTACGTGGAGTCTGCAGTTACAGTGCATACTTGAGTTATACTGGTGTAACTGGTGTGTGCGTCAGACGCGGGGGCGAGCGCGGGCGCAGGGGCGGGCGCGCGCGGCCTGTCGCTGCCGTTCGCGCGGCGCGCGCCCCTCCACGACGACGCGTTCGCCGGTGAGTGCCTCGTGCGAGGCGTGACGCGACGTGTGGCGCGGCCCCGCCTGCAGCCGCACGAGGTCGCGGTGTGTGTGGACGGCACAGTCAAGACGCGTGTCTGTGCAGGGTACGGCGCGCTGCGCGAGGAGACGGGCGCGGGCGCGGCGGGCTCCAACCCCTCGCTATACTCGGCGGGCAGCGACGACAACGTGCGCGTGCGCAGCGAGCGCGCGCGGGAGGACCTCTACCAGTGGATGGCCAAGCAGGAGCCCTTCAAACCGGTGAGGGCCGAGGCGTCAGGCCTCTGGCCTGCCGGCCGTGCAGTGACCAGACATTATCATGAGTGGGTCCCGTGTGCGCAGGGTCCGCGAGGCGCGGCGGGCGCGGCGGACATCCCGGCCGCGCGGCTGCAAGCGCTGGCGGCGGCGCGCGCGGGCGCTCTGCCCGCCTGCAGCCTGTACCCGCTGCAGGGCTCACTGATGCTGCTGGACGCGCACCTCGTGTTCCGGCCGCTGCTGGCCGCGCTCGGCGTATCGCCTCACCAGGTGCCGCACGGTCTGTATCGGCTACCGGCCGGGACGGGGCGTTTCTCGCGCGTGCCGGCGGGGCGCGCCCGGCTCACGGGTCACGTTGCACGTCGCAGGCACGTCCAAAGACAAGAGTGGCGAGGGCGGCGGCGGAGGCACAGCGCCCGTGCTCGAGTCGCTGGGCTCGAAGCTGTCGCTGCTGGCGTGGGTGGACACGGTCCGCGTCGACATCGTGGTGAGCGAGCCGACGGGAGCGCGCGGCCGTGCGGGCGGGGGGAGCGCGGCGGGCGGGGGCGAGGCGCCAGCCTTCCTGTGCGAGAAGGTGTCCCTGGACGTAGACCTGCAGAAGGTGGCGGACGTGGCGGTGGAGGAGCTGGTGCGGCGCCGCAACGTACTGTACATCTCGCGCGGGCAGCTCAAGCGGCACATCAGCACCATGATCAACTTCAACCTGGGCGTGCGCTTCATCTCGCAGCAGGTGAGAGAACACCTACACCTCATTGTGCTGGTTGCCCCACGTCAAGTCTTCAAAAAGTCGATCTAGGTCTCAATTCTTTTATCGACGAAGCCGACGTCTCATTTGTTCCTTGTATTACAGCGAACTTGGCCCCCCTTTTTTCAAAATTATGTTTTTGGTAGGATATGAATACTAAACTACTATTTTCTATTTCTACAACTCTCCGAACACTCGTTCGATTTTGTATGAACGGGGTTACGCCTACTACTACACATGTCCACGCACGTCTATACACTTTTGTAATTTAATTTAACTCAGGTCTGTGTGAAATAAATCTGTGGCGGAGTTATAATTATTTATGTATATTTGGCTAAAAAGAGATTTTGATTCTGGGTTGTAGTTGTAATGCCTAAGGTGCTACTGACCGATGTACCCACTTATCAAATGACGAGCACGCCCCACGTGACGCAGGTCAACATGCCGCTGCTGCGTCTGCTGCATCAAATCAGCAACATGTACCAGAACGTGAAGGAGGCGCAGCTGGAGCTGCGCGCGCAGGCCGAGGCGCCCCGCCGCGCGCGGCTCGCGCCCTCCGCCCACGCCCTGCACCACACCTCGTCCTCCGGTGAGCGCCGCCCCGCCCCCGCTCGACCCCGCCCGTGCCGCGCTAACAGGAGCGAGTCCGCAGTTTCAGACTACCGGGAGAACCTGGTGAGCGTTAGCTCGCTGGAGAAGGACACGCTGACCTTGGGCTCCCGCTGGGACCTGGCCGAGCCGGCCCCGCCCCCGCCGCGCCCGCCCCCGCCCGTCCCTGCCGCCCGCCCGCGACCGCAGTCCTTCGCGCAGAAGCTGCGCTCCACCGGCAAGAGCGTTAAGGGAAAGCTGGGTGAGTGAAGCTGGAACAGTAACGTGTGACGTGGCGGTCTCCGTGACGATGGCGTGATGCTGTGCCTTGTTCCCGCAGGCTACAGCTCGCTGGGCGAGGGTGCGCACACGCCCATGTTCGGTGCGGACCTGACGGCGCCCGCGCCCGCGCCCGTCGCCCCGCCCGCTCCTACGACTGTGGGAGAGTCGGGCGAGGCGGGCGACAAGCTGGCGCCGCGCTGCTGGCGCACGGTGCACCAGCTGCTGGAGCTGTACGCCAACATGCCCGACGCGGAGACCATCACGCACAGGTATCTGTCGCAGCTGTATCCTAAACATTTCAAGGTATCGCTTCCACATCTGGACACTTAACGGTGTCATGATGTCAGTCAGGTATTTGTCAATATTTTTAATTTTCTTTGAGTTATGATTGATAGAATCTCCCTGGACTAGCCTAAGGCGTCCACACAGAGTGCGCACTAAGCGGCGGGTGTGCCGGCAGGTTCTCGGTGTCGACGGACATCCCGGAGGCGCCGCGCGCCGCGTCCGCCGCGGGCACGAGCGCCGCACACTCGGGCGTCGTCGTCATCGGCGTCGCCAGGTCGCCGCACACTACGACAAGTCACACCCACGACACACCACACCCACGACACACCATACCTGTTTGCTTCTCAGAACACTCAAATTGTTATCGTCAACTTTAATTTAATTTTATTACAATACATCACAGCACATTTAAATTAAACAATATACTTACATTAAAATGGACTAAAGCCAATTATGATGTACAACAGAAAAATATATATGTATGATTAAATAGAGAAAAAACGGTAAAAAGCACGTATCAAGAATACAGAAAAAGAGGTGTAAGTGTTGTGTCTGTTTGGGCGCGCAGAATCCACCGCACGCGGCTGCTGGCGTCTCTGTCGGGGCTGAAGCTGGAGGCGGAGCTGACGGCGCTGCAGGCGTCGCTGTCGGCGTCGCGCGCGCGGCAGTGGGCGCTGTCGGGCACGCTGGGTCGCGCCGCCGTCGTGCTCCTGGAGGGGCCGGCGGCCGCGCCGCAGACCGTGCTGCGCGTGCAGGTGGGCAAGTCACAGGCGTTGCACTCGTGGGACGCGGGCCGCACGCCCGCCGCCGCCGCTTCCGCGCTGCTCAGCGTGGGCGGCGTGCGCGTTGAGCTGCCGCAGCACCCGGTGGCGCTGCACGGCGTCATGACCCGCTCCAGCCGGCAGCTGTCCAGCACGCTGCAGGAGCTGGGTGTGACGCGCGCCGCCTCGCGCCTTTCGCGCGGCGCGCCCGCCGCCGCAGAGCCCGACGAGCCCGTGGCCGCGCCGCCACCTGCGCCGCGACCGCCGCCGCGCGCCCCTCCTGCACCGCCCACCGCGCCCGCCGCATTGCTGGACCTGCAGTTCTCGGTGGCCGTGCAGAGCGTGAGCGTGACGGCGGCGCTGCTGCCGTCGCTGCAGGCGCAGTACAAGATGGAGCAGGTGGCGGCGGCGGGCGTGTGCGGTGCGCGCGCGCACTTCACGGTGGAGCTGCCGCAGCACTCGCTGAGCTTCGTGACGCGCGTGGCGCCGGGCGCAGCCAACCTGCCGGCGGCCGCGGCCGTGGCGCTGCCGGCCGTGCACGCGGCCGCGCGCGTGCTGGACGCGGCGCAGCCGGCCGCGCGGCCCGATGCGCACGGCGCCGTGCTGCGCGCCGGCCGCTACTTGGCCGCTACCGCCGACATAGGCCTCTTCGAGCACACGCTGTCCACCGACCTGCTCAACCACCTCGTGTTCGTACAGAAAGTGTTCATGAAGGTAAGTGCTCGCCCGCCGCCGCCCCGTGCCGGCCTGCACCCGCTGACCGCACGCCCTGTGTTGCAGGAGGTGAACGAGGTGGTGCAGAAGGTGTACGGCGGCGAGAAACCGGTTCCGCTGTGGGGCGAGGAGGAGGTTCCCGGCGGCGGCGGCGCGCTCAGCCGCTTGCTGTTCTCGCTGCTCATCCGCATCAAGGTGAGCCCCTCCCGCCGCGCCCCGCGTGCAGTTGGGACGCGTCGTAACCCTCCAGTGTGCGCAGCGCATCCAGCTGACCGCGACGACCCCGAGCAGCTCAGCCGTGCGGCTGGAGACGGGCGCCGTAGAGCTGGAGCTGTCCAACCGCGTGCAGAACGTGCCAGCCAGCCGCGGGCCCGCGGGCACTGGCCTGCGTCTGTTCGCGCGCGCGCAAGTCGACGTCAACCTCAGTCTGGGCCAGCTGCTGCGCAACGCCGTCTTCGAGGAGGCCGAGCCCGAGTTCCAGCAGCACGCCTTCTTCGACACCAGGATCTGTGAGGCGCCTCTAATATTAGCCGCGGTTATTTTTTTACTCGCGGGTGTTCGTCTAACTTGCTTGCGGCGGTGGTTGCGCAGCGATGCGCAACGCGTTCCAGGAGGAGACGGAGGCGGGCGCGGGCGGGTGTGCGGGAGGGGGCACGGGCGGCGCGGAGGTGGTTCTGATCACACTGAAACGGCCGCTGGTGTACGTGCAGCCGGTGGCCGTGGACCGCGCCATCCTCGTGTGGCTCAACTACAAGAACGCGTACGAGTATTGGACGCTGCAGCGCCGCTCGCTCAACCAGGAGGTGCTCGCCGCCACGCAGCAGCTCATCGAGAAGGTACCGGCCCTTACCTGTGACGCGTAGTCCCCCCGCATGCCCCCTGCTCACCCCCGCCGTGTGTGCAGGTGCAGCTCACTTCGCAGATGTCTGCGCCGAGCCTGAGCACGCTGTTCCTGCAGCTGAACGTGGACGACATCGGCATCTGCCTGCCGCTCAACACGCCGCCCATGGCACGTGGCTCCTCTGTGGTGTGAGGTACGGCCCAGCCGAACGCGGGCTGACCGCGTGATTTGTGTGTTGTGAGCAGGCGGCCGCGTGCGGCGAGGGCGAGGCGCGCGGCGCGGTGGTGGTGACGCTGGAGAGCACGTCGGTGTCGGCGTGCAGCTCGGGCGCGCTCGTGTCCAAGGGCCGCTTCGTGGGGCTGTGCCTGCGCTTCGCGGCCGACTTCGAGGCCTCACTCGACGACTGGCAGCCACGCGCCGACGAGCCCGCGCTCAACGTGTGTCGCGTGTCAGAGGGCACCTACGAGGTGTGCAGCCGGACGGCCGCCGCGAGACACCACGGTACGTTCCCGTCGCCCTGTCTGGTGGTCTGTCTGTCAGTACTGTACTGTATGTGCGGTGTGTGTGCGCAGAGAACGCCAAGTGGTTCCTGAACGTGTCATGGCAGATGGAAGGCGTCGACATCCTCCTGGACGTGAGCGTCGGCAAGCAGCTCTCCGCGCTCGGGCACACGCTCACCATGCTCACCGGTCAGTGAGGCCCACCCCGCGCGCCCAGTGCGCCCCGCCTGCCCCACGCGCCCCTCACGTGTTTCTGTGTCGGCAGGGCTCGAGGAGGAGGAGGGGGAGCCGCCGCCGCGCGCCGAGGACGAGAGCGAGCCAGACGAGGAGGATGACAGCCGCGGCTCGCAGGACAGCGTGACAAGGCGGCGCGCGCCCGACGCCCGGCCTGACGCGCGCACTCGCTGCCGGCTCGTGGAGCACGAGCTGAGCGAGCAGGCGCGCATCATCAGCGACCTGCGCGCGCTGGGCGCCTCGCACCACACGGTCGAGCTGGAGGTGCGCCGCCTGCGCGATCTGGAGGCGCTCGTGTTCAAGGATTTCCGCCGCGACATGCTGCAGAAACTACGCCGCCAGAGCGTGCGCGCCGGCTCCATCACGCGCGGCAAACTCGGCCTCGGCTCCAACCGCAGCCGCTCGTTCGTGGCGCCCTCCCCGCCGCCCGCCGCGCGCCGCGACGTCGATCGGTACCCGCGCGCTCCCGACTATATTTCGTAATACGAGGGCGTGGAGTCAGGGCGGTGCGCTACACAGCTGCGCTCGTGTGTCCGCAGCTCGCTGGCGGCCGGCGAGTCGGGCGAGACGCTGCTGGACGCGGACGGCGATGACGAGCGGCTCGCCGACATCACGGAGGGCGGTAGCTGGAGTTCCACGGACAGCGAACCGCCGCCGCGCGCCGCCTCGCTGCGTGCCCCCGCTGCTGCGCCGCCCGCCGTGCAGCGCCAGAGCTCGCTGCCCGCGCACCACGAGCCCTGGCCCGCCGCGCACGACCGTGACCCCGACCCCGAGGATGAGCCCGTCGAGCTGCGCAGACACACGTGAGTGTGGGCCGCGCGCTGGGTCGCCGCCTGTTGGGGCACCACTTGACTACTCACTGTTACAGCGCGGCGGGCGGTGGCGGCGGCGCGGGCGAGGGCCGGGCGGGCAAGGCGAAGGCGGCCGAGCCCAATATCGACTTCGAGCTGGACGTGAAGGTGCACGTTAACAGCGGCAAGTGCGTGCTGCACACCAAGGACGGCGCGCGCGACGACGACGCGCGCACGTGAGTCTCACCCTCACCCGCCGACATCCCGTCCACGATTAGGGACCCTTTAATCTTCATTCTGTTCTATTATCTAAAGATGCTATACAAATACACTATACAGAACTCCATCCGGTACCCGCCTATAGTTCCTACAGAAATATGAAATGAAGGAGTTCGATGTGAGTGTCGAGTGATGATGGTGACGTTGTGCAGTGGGTCGCGCATGCGCGTGGGGCGCTCGGCATCGGGCGGGCTGGGCGAGCCGGCGGGCGGCGGGTCACCGGGCGCGGCGCGGCGCCGGCCGGCCGCGGGCGGGATAGCGGGTGGCGGGCCGGCCGCCAGCGCTGGCGCGGCCGCGGGCTACTCCGCGCGGCACCACGCCGCCGTCGACGTCACCGTGTTCCGCGTGCCCGGCCTCGACTTCAAGGTGAGACCTGCTGCGTAATTCTGTTTTCTTTACAGGTAAAAGAGTCGGTCGGCACCAGAATCGGCTTTTTGTGTCGTGCGGTCTTGGATTATGGGTTAAGAATAAGAATAAGAAAACTTTATTGCCCACCATAAGGTACAAATCAATCACTTAACTATAATAATAACTATAACTAATTATACATTAACTTATGCACTACTACTATATATATCTGCTATGTGAATCGGTGGCGGCAAATGGCGAATTGCTCAGTTGTTGCCGGCATGGACTCCGGAGTACGAAGACCCATGCCAGCACTGGTTTTCAGCACTCACCATCTCTAATGCTTTAATTACATAGGGTACTGAGGATAAAATAAAGGTCTTTAGAGTTGCGAGTACCGCGCACTTCTAATATATTATATTTAGTTCCGTGTAACCGAATGTTTGGTGGGAGCAGGCTCGGTGGAGGGTCTGCTCGTTGCATCTCATTGCTGTCGTGTTGGGCTCACTACATTACTGGATTTGTTAATATGACGGCAGGTGCACTACGAGTCTAAGACGCTGCCGGAGGAGGGCGCGTCGCCGGCGGGCGTGGGCCCGGCTATGGCGGGCGGGGCCGCACGCAAGGCGGGCTTGAAGAAGGCGGCGCTGCTGGCTTGGATCACGCTGCAGAGCATCCCCGAGGAGACGGTCATCAGCCCGCACATACTCGAGTTCCTGGAGCAGGCGCTGGAGCCCATTCCGCTCAAGCTGGCCGCGCACGCGCCCGGTACGCGCCGCCCGCCTGGTGTGACGTCACTGCGCTCCTCTACTCTGTGTGACGTGGATCGTGTGTGTGCCCGCAGAGAGCGAAGGCGGCGGCGGGGAGGGCGCGGAGGGCGGGGAGGCGGAGGGCGTGTACGGGCAGTACGTGTACGCGTCGTTCCCGGTGGACGTGATCGTGCACTTCCACATGCAGCCGTCCACGTTCCGCTTCAGCTGCCTGCCCGCGTCGCGCGTCGAGTGCCTGCTGCGCCTGCCCTCGCTGCAGATCGTGTTCAGCTCCAAGCGCGCCGCCGACCCCGCCGAGTGAGTGCCGCCGCACGCGTCTCGCACCTGCCCCACACCACACCACACCGCTCTGACACACAATGTCGCCGCAGGGAGGCGTGGGAGGGCGCGGCGGCGGGCGTGGCGAGCGGCGGACTCAGTGTCACGGGCTGCCTGGCAGACTTCTCCGTGTACGTGTTCCATCCGTACGGCGGCAAGAAGTCTTCGCTGAAGGAGCCGCCGCCCGGGCCGCACGCGCCCGCACCCGGCGAGTCGGAGCGCAAGGATTCGCTGAGCATCAACGTGGAGTTCGTCAAGTTCCACCTGGCGCGCAGCCGCAAGCTGCACCTGCACCCCGACCCCGACCGCGCCAAGGCCACCGTGCGCTTCTCCAGTGAGTCATCACACACACCACCCCTCACGACAGTATTTACTATAGCATATATAACAAATATCGTGTGTATCACGTGGAGACAGACCAAACTCGTGAATCCAATACACTCACTCACTCACACAACACTCGTATTGCGAAATTACATTCATTGCTACAAATGTGAACCTTTTCCCATTAGTTACATAATCTTAAAGTAAAAAAATAAAATTCTTCTTGTTTTCCCTTTTATTTGTTGTGTGAACACACACACACGCACACACACATACTCTTCACAAATTCGCACACTTCACACATTCGCACATTTCACACTTCTACTTTATGTTAATAAGTGATGCTTTCCGATGTAACCACTATCCACCTCAATTATGTGATTATTTTATATAAACCTTACCATCTTTACCATCTTTTGCGATTATAAATCTTTACTTTCTCATCCTCGTGATTATACCATTGTTTAAAGATACGACATTTATTTAGTTATAAGTCCACCTAGTATATCCAATAATAGTCCTAAAAGGGCGGACGGTATATCGATAACAGTCCGGAGACTGACTCCAATGTAATTCAATGGCAAACACAAGTGAAATGATATAGGACTAAAAAAAACTGCACATAATAACCATTTTAACATTTGTGCTATCATGTTCCACAAACAAACACCGCCATTAGGTACATGGGAGTTGTATAAACTACTAATTCCGCTGTGGTACAACTATGTTTTGAGTTTTTTGCTTTGAATTCTGGGATGGACTTTAGCCGGTCTGCACGCAGCTCTACACGTACAGTGTACACGCGAATGTAGCGTAGTGACATGTAAAGTAGTACTGTACTTACTACGTGTGTGCAGCGATCGTGGACGTGGGCTCGGCGTGGTTCAAGTACGACATGCGGCGGCTGAGCGAGATTCTGGCGTTCCCCAAGGCGTGGTACCGGCGCACCATCGTGCGGCGCATGTTCCTGGGGGACCTGAGTCTCGCCCGCGACCGCGCGCCGCCCGCCCGCCGCGACCGCGACGCCGCCGGGTAACGACTCATCTCTCAACAAACTACGACAATCGCTAAAGTAGTAATGACCTGCTCTATAGTACCGTGACGTTGCAGGCCGAGCGGCGCGGCGCCCCTGTCGCCGGTGCTGCCGCAAAGAGAGAAGATAAAGACTGATCACCAGAAGACAAAAGGTTTGTGTGCGCGGAGGGAGAGTGTGTGCGCAACAAATCAGTATGTGTGACATATCGTGTCTCT
Organism: Hofmannophila pseudospretella; assembly: GCA_947369225.1. Lineage (NCBI taxonomy): Eukaryota > Metazoa > Arthropoda > Insecta > Lepidoptera > Oecophoridae > Hofmannophila > Hofmannophila pseudospretella. The sequence continues at coordinate 15,154,121 of OX376312.1, read as the reverse complement.
GTGTCCAGAGCGGGTAGCGGGCGGGGGCGCGGGGGAGGCGGCGGGCGGCGCGGCGTGGGAGACGCTGGTGCTGTTCGCGGTCAACTTCACGCGTCTCAACGTGCACATGAACATGGGCAACGTCATGGGCAACGTCAGGTGAGTGCCCCCCACACTGTGCACACTACACGACTACACATCTCTTCGCCATACTCCCGTCTATTCATTACATTGCTTTGATAGTTTCTGTATCTTGTAAAAAGGTTTGTTTTCGATTTACTTAGGTACAATAAATAATTAAACGGATACGGCGCTGTGCAAGCAGCCTCGGGAGGCCTCGGTTGGAAACCGTATCGGATATTTAAAAAGAAAAAAAAATAGTACTTGCAAACTTAATAGTACTTACAAAAAAAAATAGCAATGCCTTTTGTATTTTATTTTTATTTATTTTATTTATTTGGATTACCAACAAATGATACACTCAACAATTATAATATATCTAACACTAATACATGTCATAGTGCACATTCCATTACAGGTAACCACAGCAAACTTAAATGACAAGCAAGACAATGCAATAAAAACAATTTGTTTCAAACAGTGCGTTACAAAAATCTCTACAAATTAAAATACTTAGATTTTAAAACAAAAAAAAAGCCTACAAAAAATTAAAAAGGAACAAAAAAAAATTTTTTTTTTTAGAATTGCAATACTTACCACTAATCCATCGACGTAGTTAGGTATTCGCGTACCTTTTTCTTAAAAACGGACAAACTGTCAAAGAATATGTCTACGCAACTACTATCTGTATTTGTACTAGGCAACTTTGTATCACAGGGGTCTGTTTGTACACACCCAAGGTTGACAATATTCTTTATTTCATACGACTTCAAGACTTGGGCCCGGAAGATGGTGTCACATTTGTATCTGTGACACCATCTCGGCGGGCAATGGTCTCGATGTCATGTCCCACCGGGCCGAGCGCATACTGAGTGTACGCACTGTGCAGCTGGCAGAGCCGCGATTTCAACTGCTCGGGGCGGCTGAGCATCGGCAGCTCGGGGCACCGCAACATGCTTCTGGGCGTAGCGCTGCAGGGCTCGGCACTCGACGCGCGCGGCGGCATTGTCGGTGGCGCCATCTCGCTCTCCGCTATACACACCTACGGTACGTACGAACAACATCGGCGGCGGCCGGTCGCACGCTCGCAGTGCCAGTAACGAGACGTGTCCCCTCCCCCTGCTCAGTGCACATCTCGGAGGAGGCGGGGCTGCGGCCGGCGCACGTGTGCGGCGTGCGTTTGGCGGCCCTCGAGCTGCGCCTCGAGTACATGGGCACCCCCGTGCTGCTGGCGCGCGTGTCGCGCCTGGCCGCCGCCGCGCGCGACGAGTGGCTGGCCCCGCCCGCGCCGCCCGCGCTCGCCCCGCATCGTCCCACCGCGCGGCCCGCCGTCGTGCTCACACACGGCTCGCTGGCGTGGCAGCAGCTGCAGCTGCTCATGGCGCGTAGCACCACGCCCGACCTGCTCAAGATGCAGCTCAAGCTGGAGGAGTTCTTCACGCAGCAGTTCAAGTCCAGCAAGCGCGTGCTCAGCGCGCTACACCCTGAGTACCGCGGCCGCAGACACTGGGAGCGCCGCGCGCCCGCCGCCGCCGTCGCACGCGACCGTCAGTATCACAGTCTCTGCCCGCCGTGCGGCACGTGCACACAGCGCGCTTCACTGTCCGCCCGCGTCTGTCCGCAGAGACCGCCGCGGCGGGCGAGGCGGCGGCGCCGAGCGTGGAGCTGCGCCACCACCGGCACTGGCAGGACGTGCTGCGCCAGCTGGCCGGCGTGCGCCTCTCAGCCTTCAGCGCGCCGCTGCCCGCCGACGGTACGTGTCGGGCCCGCCGACTGTCGTCACACGAGACGCGGCTGTGTCCGAGTGTACGTATGTGTTGCGCAGGGATCGTGGTGGGCGGCACCATGGAGTTGCGCGGCGCGCACGTGTCGCTGGCCTGCTTCCACGGGAACAGCTTCAAGGCCAAGTCCTGGGCGCTGTTCAGCCTCAAGGACCCCTGCCTTAGCTTCGCCACGGAGGCGCAGCAGGTGGCCGACGATAGCGGTAAGTGCGGCCGGCCGGACGGGAGCGGCTCGCTCAGTGTAGGGCGCGTGACGCGACGTGTCGTGACGTTACAGGCGAGCTGGAGGTACACGTGGCGCAGAGCCTGACGGCCAGCCTGGGCGGCGCAGAGCAGGCGGCGGGAGTGGGCGGGGCTGGCGCTGGCGGGGGCGGTCACCAGTCCATGGGGACCGTGTGTCGCATGACGCGCGCGCTGCTGTTTCCGCCGCAGTTCAAGACTCTGCGCGAGTGGTTCACCTACGCCTTCGCCAGCAGCGAGATCGACGGTATGCCACTCCCTTTCCACCGGAAACCTGGCTCCCTACCGCTACATCGAGCATGTGTGTCGGCAGCGATCGAGCTGTTCCCGTCGCTGGAGCGCGAGGGCGGCGGCGGCGGCGGCGGCACCGGGTCCACGGAGCGCGGCGCGAGCGCGGGCGGCGGCGCGGCCGAGCGCGGCAAGGCGGGCGGAGGCGCGGGCGCGGCGCACCAGCGCGAGGTGATCTTCGCGCTGCCCGCGATGCAGCTGCACCTGCGCACACAGCACCGCCAGGCGCCGCGCGCGCCCACACACCTCGGTATGCGCCGCCTACTGTTCACTACACGTGCTCTGTCGATACTGTTCATATTCAATTTATAAACATTCCGAGTTCGGTATTTGACAAAAAAAATATTCTATCATTTAACTTAAATGAACATCCTGAAGAAGGATCTAAAATTTAAGTTAGTACCGGAGAGATGCTCTGTCCCTTTTAGCAAAACAGTTCTTTATATGTAGCCAGGATCTGCTTGTATGGCGCTGTTACACAGTGACGTCAAAATGTAAATAAAATTTCTTTCTATCGTCTGATTTCAATTCTGTTTTCACATTTGACCACCAATTTATGTATATTTCTTAATTTTTAAGAAATGCATATAATATTTGTTACTTGTAAACTAACGAACTGCTCAGTCAAGTCAACTTGCAACTGTATCGATACTATCTCTCGACCCACAGCTTAGATATCTTTGTCTCCTCTTATGTACGACATTTTATTTTATTTTATTCTTTTCGGAAAACTTACAGCTAATATACAAAATTTGAGTAGGTAAATATAATATAACAAATTATACCGTTTACAAGTTTTCGCCTATAGAACGTTTATAAATAAATGTTTAATGGTCTTATAGATAGTAAGATCGAAATGCACAAAAAAAAAATAACAGTAAGTAAAGTTGCTAAGAAAATTCAGTGAGAACGTACATACGTACTTGAAATGATAATCTTGAATACTAGGAAGGATAATAATTAATAGAAGCCATTAATGAGTGTCAACCAATAATAATTTTCTTTGGGTTTTCCTCGTCCGGTTCCCTCAAATGTTACATCGTGTGTCGGACTCGCCCGTGGTAAGCCCCCGGAGCACACGTGCCGCGCCTGTTACAGACGCGCGGCCGGCGGTGGAGTGCAGCTTCATCACGGAGTTCGAGGACCACATCTTCGTGTCGGTGGACGCCGAGGCGTTCCTGTTCCTGCACGACCTCATCTCCTCCTACATCAAGGAGAAGGACCGTCTCGTACGTAACGTTCATTACTCTACACTACTCACAACTTGGCGCATACTGGGCGCATTTTGGACCTTTTCTTGTATCTCTCTCTCTCACACACACACACACACCCTCACTCTTGTTCTTTTATACCTATTAGTAACGTGGAAATAAAGGTCGTTTAAACTGGCGCAGCGATCTGACGAAACTTATAGGTATTTGACAATTTCTTACCAATTTGTGAACAGGCGCAGGTGAGTGTGGCGCGGGCGCCGCGCGTTGACGCGGCGGGCGCGGCGGCGGCGGCAGCGGCGGGCGTGGGACAAGACTACCGCGATTACCGCTGTGTCACGTGGCACCTCGAGCCCACCGTCAGGTAATTATACTCCGCGTCACTGACTTGTTGCTTTACACAACAACATTAACTCGGCCAAAGGCACTACCGTGTAAAATTTACCACAGGGGTATAAAAACTAAAAAACTGTAAATATATTTTTTCCCGCGCATTCCCGCCGCGCCGTTCTGGGTACCTTCAAACAGGTTAATGCCAGTGATCGGATTAGGCAGTGCAATTTAGGGTTAACGACCTCAAACGTTATATTGGTATGGATACGCCCGCGGGATTTCGGAAATGTATTGTATATATAAAATACTTTTTCTCCTAATGGGAACTCCAAAAGGAAATCATCTCATCATCCCTTTTGCGAGAGAGAGACAAAGAGATGCCACTATTAGGACTATATTCGGGATGTATTATCTCTTTCTCATATTCACACTTTCTCTGAACGCTCTTATCAGTTTTCGCTTTTGTTGTGCCGAAGCAATACGAATTAATTCTATGATTTTTTGTCAAGTGTAAAGTAAACAACAATATGGTGGCAAATTTAGCCTCGGAAAAATCTCATAAGAATGTTTAATAATATTTTTGAACGATATTACTGTCCAATGTAACCAGCTCTTAGCGAATTTGTAATCCCTGGATATCGTTACTTGTTGGGCATGTCCATGTTCATATTTCGTAATAGAATCCCGCAAAATTGCACTACCTAATCCGATCACTGTTAATGACCGACGCGTACACCGCTCGGCGGCCAGTTGGCGCCCTGCGTTTGATTACCACAGACGTGTGAAGTGAATATGGGTGTTTTTACACCATTATTCCTGTTTAATTAGTAACTAAGTAAAATTTAAAAAAATCAGGTTTAATTGAAAATTTTCTAAAAGAGTTCAATAAAAGACTTTATGAATATTTTGTTATTTCTTTGTCTTTACAAAATAGTATAATTTAATATAAAAAATCGATGATTATAGTTCAATTGTCTAAAAGCGTGTTTTACCAACTCAACTCTGTGGTAAACTTTATCCGGTAGCGACATTTGATGTTCCAAAACGGTGCGCAGAATTAAATCTACCAATTCAAATACCTGCAGGGGCTCTTCTTCCTGTTAATTCTTATGATCACCGAGCCGCCATTGCTTATGTTCACGGATCGTTGGATTGGAATACTCGGCACGCCACATCCCTCCCCTAAATGCACACGTCCAGGTAACAATAAAAACGTGCTTTGTTGCGCAGGCTGCTGTCGTGGGCGGGCAAGTCGATCGAGCCGTACGGCGTCGATTACATCCTGCAGAAGTTGGGCTTCAGCCACGCGCGCACCACCATCCCCAAGTGGCTGCAGCGCGGCGCGCTCGACCCGCTCGACAAGCTGCTGGCGCTCGCGCTGCTGAGGCTCGTGGCCATCCTGCCGCCCCACCACCACTACCACACGTGACCACTGTGTCAGGTAAGCTCTGAGAAATCGAGTGATAAGAATCCGTTTGGCGAAAAGTTTCGACCTTAGTAATCATGTAGAGTGGAGGCGCAGGGACTTTCTTCGATAACAATTGAGACTAAACCTTAAATCTCTAAAATACGTGTTTGTTTTTATCCTTGTGTTTGCCATGAATTACATTGGAGTCAGTCCTATTATTAGATATACTAGGGGGGACTTATAACTTAATAACATAGGTTGACTGTCTTATCTTTAAACAATATTATAAACACGAGGATGAGAAATAAATATTTATAATCGTAAAAGATGGTAAGGTTTATATAAAATAATCACATAGTTGAGGTGGAACTTATTAACATATCGTAGAAGTGTGAAGAATAGTAAGGAAATTCTTCTCGTTTTCCCTTTTATTTGTTTTTCTTATAATTTTATCTTTTTTTAAATATTTTTATTAATATTTATTGACCTGGGATTCCGCGCTTCACGCCTCTTGCCGCCGCCTAGTCGCTTGATATTGGCACGCCATTTTAACCGTATTTTCAGGACTAAGTTTACATTGTTAATTCAAATTCAATTTTTTTATTCATAATATGAAATACACGTCAAGAAAAAATAAAATAAAAATGATTACATTTCATTGCAATAACACAAAAAAAAAACATTTGAATTAATAATTACATTTGAAAACATCATTGTTAATTATTTAAATAATAAATCATAATAATAAAAATAAAATAAAAAAACTGAACAATGTCAAGTAATACATGTAATGTAGTCGCTGCGCCTCCACTCCGATGTGTGCGCTGGGCCTTTGAGACACGTTACGTGTCCGGTCCACTCCCATTTTTAGCCTGACGTCCTTTTGAGCAACATCCCCCCTAGCAACCTAGTCATTGGTCGAATGTTTCTAATTAGATTTATGTATATGTATTATAATAACTATTTATATTTTTTTACTTATATAAGTTTATGTAACCTAATATAATAACAACTCACAATTTTATATGCCTACCTTAATATTTCTGCATAACCCCATGGTTAGCTGGCAGAAAATCCCGCAAGGTATTAAGCTCGCCTCATAAATAAATAAAAATAAATTCGGTCCGTCGTCTTTTTATAAAATGCTATGTTCCACTGACCATACCATACCTGGAGTCTGGACTTTTGAGAATCTGTTAAAGTAGAGACCATGTTTGGGCACCGTAGATTATTTATTAAATTTATTATTTTTCTTGTTATAGGAATAAACTGGAGTCGTTTGTGACAGACACGCGGTTTACGGCGGTGTTCGGGGGCGCGTCGATTACAACCGTATAGCAAATACACTTAGACTTAGTAAGCAATCGTTATTTATTAAACAACATGTATGTACGGTACTCTGTGCCGGATATAACGACATCGCCAGTTCAAACATCTACTCTGCATCGTATTACGTAGTATATAATAAATATTATACTAAGTATGAAAAATTTCAAATCATTAAATCGTTAAAGTAACTATTACTTATACGTACTACGATGATGCACCTATGTGACAATGCTTTTGGTATCGTAGTACCAGTTACATTCAAACTGTACTAGGTACCGAAATAGGCAATTAAATTACATTTTTATTTTTTTTATTTTCTCGAATTTCTTCAATGAAAAGTGAAAATATTGTTCCCATAATAAATTAGTAATCCTTTATTTATATGAAAACGACACCAAAAATGCCCTGGTATGTATAACGATGACATTATAAATTTTGGACTAAAGCGCCGAGGGTATAAACTTTGACTCCCTCCCCCTCGTAGTGTAGCAGTGATATGCGTGGGCTCTAATCTTTAAAATAATTCTTTGGGTGTCCAAAATACGTGTGCATAATTTCACATTTTTTGCTCAATGCGCATGGTTTTTTAACAATCTACGCAGCTATATAACCAACCTCCCACCGCCAATGAAAACCTGGATTTACCCGTGATGCAAATATCGAGTATTAAAATAGTATTAAAAATCGTAACTACGATACTTCACTAGGTTGTCAAAACCAAATAATGCACTACAACGTAACTGCACGTTCGAAGAAAAATTGAAGAATTGATACAAAAACTGAATAAACGTTAAGAGTGTATGTAGCGACGTTGTATAGTTTGAAATATTTTTTTGGAATATGATTATAATATATTAGCATAATTTGCATTCCCGCGTTAAGTACCTGTACTTTTGCAACGACACGTTCAGGTTACGTTCTATCGAATGTGACAGCCGTAACATAAGTTAGCTATTTTAAATCTGAAGAAAGAGTATGAAGCAAGACAGATGATGTTCAAATAAAAATTGTCATTTTTAAAGAGATGAAAGGAAAGTAACATACATTTTAATGGATTATGAATCGTGTGTATTTGCTACGACGATATTATAATATGTGTGATTTGGTCAAGTGATACAGACACGACAGTGTAAGAAAAGCAATGCTCTAAATGTGTCTCCAGTATTAATCTCTTATATCAAAGAGATTAATACAATGCCTACTTAATTTTAGTAGATATATTACTGCATGATAGTGACTCATAAAATTTATCAAAGTCCAATGTATGTTGGAGTAATTTTATAGCCTTAGTTTTCCACTTAAGAATAGGCAAAATAATGTTAACGTAAGTGTCAGTAAAAGTACTAGTGGAGCGGCTCTCACTCGACAACGCTATAATATTGACCCCGCGAAACTTGATCTAGATTATAAATCGGATACACATCGATCACATATTTATATTATACCCTTTATTAAAAGTAATGTAATAATCGGGTGTAACGATAGTTAAAACATTATGATTTATGACCAGCAAAGTGATTTGTGGTAGGCAAAGGCAGCTATATTGTTTTGTATAATAAATTAATTGATTAGTGTATAGTTTAGTAGAGGCTTTGTTATATTTATTATGATTAAACTAGGTGATTTGTAAATTATGTAATGTAATGAAAGTGATAATTAGTTGAATAAAGTGGTAATGAATCAATATTTTCATGGTTTTAATTTATTACATAAACACAAAAAAAGTTTATAAGCAAAATATTATTTTAATATATAGAAAAATCTTAGAAACTATGCATAACATAATAATAGCACGGAGTACAATGTTTATCGAACACTATTTACACCAAAACTTGATTATACTCGTAATTAATATTAATAAATAACTATAATTGTCTTTCAATGAAATACATTATTCTTGTTCTATAATAAGAATTAAAACATTTATGCCATTTCTTTAAATTTTATTTCAAATTTATGTCGATTGATAAAATTTAAAATGACACCTTTTTTGTATGTGAACTAATAATAACAGAGCTTATTATAGTTACACATTTGTAAATTAACTAAAACTCCTTGCATCAGAGTCAGGAATGTTCTCCACTCAACAGGGTGCAGTCTCAGGGTTGTCATGCAAGTGCATGTCTCATCCACAAAAATAACAGTTGGCTGTACAATATTTACACAAACTATCTATTGGCAACAGAACTCTGTGTTGTGGAATGTTGACCAAATAAAGATTTTCTATTCTATTCTTAACCTGAATTATTTACCGGTGAGCCCATCATCTGGCCTTCATTCAAACTGTTTATCATTGTCGCGACGAAGGTGAAATATGGATTATGTGAAAACTGTGACACAATAATGCAATAAATAACACAAAATTATTATTAAATTAGAATTAAAATTTAAATATTGTCTCATAATTAGTGCGTGATTTACAGACATGTATGTAGACTATAAGAACGTTATTTGCGCTCGGTATATACAGCTTGCCCTACGTATGATATAAAAATAAAAATCCTGTTCCTGTCCCCGCGAGCGCCGTAACTTGCAATATGTAGAAACACGAGAGCTGGGCAGGACCGGCGCGGGCTGCGCGTGTGGTATGTGGTAGTGGAGGGGCAGGGTGGTGACTAGTTGATGGAGAAGTTCTGCGTGAAGTCGTACTCGATGGTGGGGATGACGGTCTGCACGAACTTGAGGAACACGATGAGGTACGCGTGCACGCCCAGCGCGCCGCCGCTCTCCGTCACCGTCTCGACGAGCTTTCTCATCACCTCCGCGTGCCTGTGTGACACACAGTGTAGTGAGTTTGTTTGTTTGTAGTCTCTTTATTGCACACATAGAAAAAAAAATACACAGAAATTAAAAACATTAAAATATGTACAAAGGCGGGCTTATCCCATAGGGATCTCTTCCAGCCAACCTTTGTAGAGTAGTGAGGGTGAGGCGAGTACAGTACACACCGGCATGGGTGAGCCTCAATGGTGACCAGGAATTGATTTGAGAGGGAAGCAGAACCTTATTTTGGGCACCAAGCGCCCTAGGACTAATATGAATTCGCGCCGAAGGTCGAACTCCATCTAGTCATAGATCCGACACAGGTGATATATATTAGAAGGCTAGGGCGGGAGCGAGCGAAACGAGCTTGAAATTTCGGAGCAGTTCCAACACATGATTAATTAGTTTAGAAGCTTAGGGCCAGAGCGAGCGAAGCGAGCTTGATTTTTTGGCACAGATTTAATACAGGTTATGGAATTGGATAGAAGGATAGGGCGGGAGCGAGCGAAGAGAACTCGAAATTTCGGCGCGGATCTGACACAGATGATGAGAGAAGGCCAAGGCAAGAGCGAGCGAAGTGGATCCGCCAGTGTAGTGAGGCGGGTACAGTACACACCGGCACGGGTGCACGGAGGCCATGCTGGGCCCCGAGAGGTGCGGGTGAGCCTCCATGGTGACGGTCTTCTTGGCGTGGTCCTGCGACACGTCCTGGTACATCTGCTCCACGCTCAGCAGCGCGTGCTTCTACAAAAATACACGATTTGATAACACTGTTCTACAAAATTAAAATTAAATGTTCTTAGCCATATAAGATGAAAATTGGATCAGTGGTTCTAAGATCTTGGAGTATCTTGGCATGTTGGAGTATGATGGGATCTCTGTACGGTAACAGATAGGTGGTTCGAGTTTGAGCTCAAATGTTTATGACCATGGTGACCTTCCCACATCTGGAACCTTGTGGATCTGATGATGACCAGTAAAAAGTAAAGGGGTATCCACAATGGTACGTCGGGGAATTTCTTAAATTTTTAATTTCGAGTTATGTAACAGGCAATTTTGCTGTAGACCAGTGTAAGTTGAGGTTGGAGGTTAGCATTGCACAGTACCACATTGTAGTAAAATACAGTGAGCCAAGTCCTTGATACTGGTAGAGATGACAATAGCTGCCAGACAGGATGTTAAGAGAAACGAAAGGAAATAGAATTCGCGCTAGCTGCGTTCTAGGCTCAAATGTGTAGCCAACTCGAGCCTGCCAGCTTGCGGGCGCGGCGTACTCTAGCAGCACTAGGAAGCACGTGTTCGGAGTGACCTGTGACATGGCAGCCGCGCGCCGCAGTGCCGAGGGCGTGGGTCTGTGTGCTCACCTCGTCGTAGCCGATGAGCCAGAGTCGCGGCGTCTGGTAGTACTTGTCGTAGGTGATGTGCAGGTCGTAGGTGCGCGTGCGCACGATGTCGTCGCTGTCCGCGCCCCCGCCCGCCCCGCCGCCCGCCCGCCGCCCCTCCGCCGGCTCCTCGCGCTGCGCCAGGTCTGTCGACTACATGTGAAAACACACAACCAGTGTTATATTGTTTATTTTGAAGGTGGTAGATTCTGTCGTGCAGGATCGCCTTAGGTGGTACCATCCTCTCATCTATTTCTGCTGCGAAGCAGAAATGCTTGCAGGTACTCCCTCTAAGTCCTAAAGGTTAGCAGCGTATCGAAAACCCCCCTAATAATAATACAGTGAGGTGAGGTGAGGTGAAATGTCTATGGGTGATGGTGACCTCTCACCATCAGGTGGCCTGGTTGCTCATCTACTTTCCTTATTTCATAAAAAAATTATGATGAAAGGAAAGACCACGTAGGCCGAAGCCTGGCGCGGCCCCCACACGCACCGGGTCGACCTCGTCGAGCAGGCCGGCCTCCTGGAAGTTCTCCATGTCCTCGGCCTCCCCGTCCTCGTCCTCGTCTTCGTCCTCGTCCTCGTCCCGGCCGCGGGCCGCGCACGCACTGTCGCCCGTGTCGGCGGCCTCCAGTGTCATCTCGCACACCTGATATGTCAAAAAAATTACATCGTGTGGGGTTTCGTCATTAGAAAGGTCTATAAAAAATGCAATTAAAAGTAAAAGCTGTTTCAGGATTATATAAGTTTTGAGTTACAGTAAATCTGAATTATACCCAGTACATATGTACTTTCAAATGAAAATTATAATAAAATAACCATGAAGGTATGAGGGGAGGGAGATTTTTTTTTCTTTCATCCATGAAAATAAGGAACCCATAACTATTGTGTTATGAAATAGAAATTGACAAAGCTAAAAGGATAGTTAATTTGAAATGCAAATTTTTATGTTAAATTACACATTATTTATGATAGCTATGAAACCCCACCCGACATACAACTGATACTAAGTGAAACAATAGAAGCGATAAGATGGATCAGAAAAAACATCTGATTCACATCCAGTAAGATGACAAGTCACCTTCTCGTCGGCGGTGGGCCGGCCGGCCGTGTCGTAGTGGTGTGTGTCCACCCACCCGCCATCCCCGTCCAGCTCCGCCTCCACCACCTTCTCCTGGTCCTCGCAGTACTCCATCTGCAGCACAAGCACGGGGCACGTCAACATCACTACACTGTCTATTCCTGTATCTATCACTGTCTTTGGGTGAAATAGCTCTACATAGAACTGATCACCCGCCTGGTGACACGGCAGGCATCCCTCCAAATAGTCATTCCTGGTGTTCGCTTTTTCAACTTAGAAAGGAGTAGAGAAAAGTTGTACATCGACAAAATGTATGATTTTAAAACTACTACACTGAATAATTTTCTTTCTCTAGCATGTAGTTTCTTATTAAATCAGTAAAACTTAGCTAGACACCATTTACAGATAAACCACACTAGGATCAAATCCAATGTCGCATACAATACTTACAAATGTTAATTTATAATTAAATATTATAAATTAACATTTATAAGTAGCACGATTATCCAAGCATGGAGCCAACTCTCTGATGAGGTTGTTTTACTATGTTTGAAACTGTGAACTTGGACTTCACATCATACATACATAATTAATAAAAAATATATTTTAGAATCAATTTTAGGTTCAGTGCAGAAAATCATGAACAATAGTATGTTTATCTCCTGTGTACTTTTTTTTACAGCTGACTGTATTAATAACTTACTTTGTCACATGGGTTTTTGTTGTTGGTCTCAAATATGATATTTAGTAGTTTAGAGCCCAGGTCCAGGAGATAGATAGAAACACTTTATTGTACACAAAATCAGGAAAAGTAAAAACTACAGGAATAAGAGCCAGGTAGGTGTAAGTAGCCCGGCTAGACGGTACCTGCTTGCAGCGCCGGTAGCAGGGCACGTTGCGCGTGACGAGGAACTGGCGGTCGGGCGGCAGGTAGGGCCGCGCGCGCGCCTCCTCGCCGCGGGCCCACTGCCACGTGGGGCAGTGGTGCACCAAGTGCTCACCCGCCGCCACAAACTCCTCCGGCGTCAGTACGCCCGTCTCCTGGAACTTGGACTCCTGCAACACGGAACAATTTGTCACAACAGGGCCGGTCCAACAACGGAGTTATTTGACACTATTAGGGTATTTAAAACAGACGAACAGAGAGAAATATAATGTATGAGTGCTCAGCTCAGCAACCACCCACCTTCAGCACAGGAGTCAAATATCCGGCTACACCAAGGGCAGTGCCCTTCACTGTATTAATCACGCTTTGCATTCTTGAGACTTCTTTTTCCTCTGGTAGGTAGGTAGGTATCCACTTCCTTTAGGTACTTCAAAACAATATCTATTTCTCTCTACGGTTCCGTACCGTAGGTACTACTTGCGCACATTGGCGCACAACACAACACAGCGGAGGCCAATTCTCAAAACGGGATATAATATCGAAATTCGATTAATATCCCGTCTCACATATCGACTATAAATATCACGTAAAATATCGACCGCTAATGACCACTCGTTGCATGTCGATCGCTAGGACTCGATAAATGTCCGAAGGTGAGAATCCGAGAATAGCAAAAAGTCCCGTCCTTCGATATCCGCCAATTTTTTTTCGATTTCGGTTTATCTATTGTGATATTTATATCACTCCGTGAGAATTTACCTCGAGGTCAGTTCGAAATGTGAAACGGGATATTTATCGAGTTTCGATATTATATCCCCTTATTGAGAATTGGCCTCGGTCCACACCACCCACAGCAAGACACGGTTTGACATTTGAATTCAGTGTTGCCACATATCAACAGACCTTTTGATAAAAATCGCTAGATCTGTAGAAATTAAAAATCAAAATTATCTCCCTATTTTTACCTATTTGTTCCGTACCAAAACGAAAAAAAGAACACTTATCCGTCCCGTCAACCATGTCCGTCCGCTCGTCCGTCCGTTGTATGTCATCGCTGTTTCTCTCAGCAACTATAAGCTATCAAATAATTTTATGTATATTTGTAGATATTAGTAGATATTATAAAGCTATCAAATTATTGATTTTGAGAGAAAAATAAACTGATATTTGACGAAAAATATTTCTTTCTGTGAACGGAACCCTCGTTGCGCGAGCCCGACTCGCACTTGGCCGGTTTATCGCTAAACAAGTACAAAATCCGCTAGATTTAACAAAGGTAGTAATCTCGGACCAATTATTATGGTCCGAGGTAGTAATACTTTGTATTTGACATAATGTATTTACGTCATTTTTCCTTTTGGAATGGCAAAAGGATCTAAACTTACAGCCACATCTGACGACAGCATAAAAGTCAATTCTAAAGTGCCATATGCTAAATTAAAACATCGCTAAACGAAACTTCTTCTTCTTTCTTATACGATCTAGCATATGAGGCTGGCATGCACGAAAGTCGAATAGAGAGTTAATCCGCGAGTTAGTGCCAAACCCGGGTTACATTTCAAAAACGTCTTGCACCAACCAACACAAACTCTGAAACATTTTGTATGAAAACCATGGATAATCCGCGAGTTAAATCAGGGTTAACTAGCCTTTAATAATTTAACCTGCTCCTTCGCGCGGAATGAATTGAAATAATTTTTAAACGGAATAAGATACAGAGTTGAACATTTCACAAAGTATGTATTCCGTTGATCCGAATTTGAATATCAAATTTATAATTTTATGGTATTATACTTTAGAGGGGATCTCATACAAGTAAAGGGGTTCGATAAAAAATATGTTTATATCCCATCAAGTAGAGTATGACTATATATTTTTTCCACAATTATTAAAGAGAAAATAATATTATATAATTATAATTTATCGTATTTTTTCCATTGGATGTCTAAAAAATAATACCAGAAATGAATTCGTCATCTTTAATTTATACGAAAACGACAAAAAATACGACCTAATATCTAAAATAATTAATTCCGTAGTCGAGTTTTCCATATTACTTTTTTTTTCGTACTGATAATTGCTGTTGGCCTAATGACCTTTACAGCTTCACCGGGGCTTTTGGGGTGAGCGCTAAGTGCGCTTCAGCTTGGAGGAGGACTTAAAAACTACTATAAGAAGCGGCTGCCTAAGGGCACCCAGGTGGGTACGGACCTCGGGTTAGGACGTCGCTGGGGAGGGAGGGGTCAGCGGGGGTGTAAGCGCCAGAAGCGGGCCGCCGCCCGCGCCGGTACGGGCGGTATGTAGGTGCTGTGTGTGAACTACTATCGGGTGGGGGAGTGGCTTCCGCGATGGAAATCGTGATGGCGTCGTCGGGGTCGTCTAACATACCAACCAACCATATTACTGCAAGCGACAGCTATGTACGAGACGCAATGGGCAACTGCCAACTGAGCATTTGGAACCGCCCGCAGGAACCGGCCACATGAAGTTGTAGCGGTCGGTAGAGGTTCCTGAATCGAACCGTCGCTGGAACCTTCGTCGCATAGTCCCAGCTTTACTTTCATTTAGTTTTATCTATATGCATCTGTAGGTTTGACGGCGACCTGAAAATCGAGGCCATTATTTGTGAACTTGCTTGTGTACCTTGTACTCAAGCCGTAAAATTGTAATTAAAAAGTAAACTGTCATGTTTTAGGAAAAAAGAAAGAAAAATGATTTTGTGCTAAATAAGCAAAGTAATGTGTTTTTCCTATTGAAAACTGTAGTCTTTTCATAAACTGAATTTATAATAACGTTTACACACATATTTGCTACAATGGAGGACGTTCTGGACGAAGTAGTCTCGTCGGAAGACTTGCAAGTAAGGAGATTGTTGTGTTGTGACTCAGTTATTTTATTTGTCAGTGTTCGCTGAGCGAACTATGACGGTTTTTGCTGGTTGTGTTGTCGCAGAAGTTCGAGAGAGTGTTCCACGAGCAGTTGCACGCGGGCACGGTGACGCACAAAGCGCAGTTCGAGTACGCGTGGTGTCTCGTACGCAGCAAGTACCCCACCGACATCAGGAAGGTGAGTCGTGACTCGTGATGGCGATGTGAGTCGGGGTGTCGTTAGGGGGGCGCTGTGTTGACTGTGACGTCATCTTCTCTCTCTATAGTATATGTCAACTCATTGTTGACTTCTGGATACTAGCTTAGTTTTACAAGGAGAGTAGATAGGATTTTATTCAGGCAACTGGAGCAAAACTGTAACACTATTCATGATGCACTTGTGATGACTTCTGTTTAGTTTGAGAGATTGACCAATTTTTACACTGTACTACTTGAGTCACTCAAATGTGCAAATATTTAAATGACTTATTATGCAACATTTTCAATTCTGGAGCACTTGCCCATAACCTGCCTACCCTCATGTAGTTTTACATTATGCAGTTATTTCTCTGGACTGCTAAATACCCCATGCAGCAGCATGCATGTCGCAGCTTGCTTCTCTTATTTTGGTGGAGGAGATTTGAGATAGGTAGACAAGTGTCTATTGCACATAAAATGAGGTTGAGGTTCTGAGATGTTCAGGGAAAGAGACTTAGACTTGGTTTCGATAACTCACTTTTATATATAGCATATGTATATATGCTCTTCTATGCTATATATCCCTTGCGGGGTAGGCAGAGAGAACGGAGGGCCAAAAATCTATCTTGGAACGCTTCTCTTCTTTCACTACAGTTACTCGTTGTTTATTTATAGCAACTACTGAATTATGGTAATTCTCCCAGTGTCTGTGTTTGAAGAGTGAGGCGAAGATATTTGAACAGACAAAATTTGTAATTGAATTGATTGCGAGTGTGTAGATTTTAATTAATAATTCCTACTAGACCAGGGGTTCCCAAACTTCATCAGTTAGTGGTGCACTTGCAGGTTTATTATTTTGTCCGGACACCCTAGTCAAAATAATTGTCATGGAAACAACTTTTTAGTTTAACCTCGCAATGTGATTGACACACAAGAATAATAATTTTTTTTTTAAAAAAACTTCATAAATTCTGTCAACTAACTTATTTCATAAAATTAAATATTATTCCATTTTACGTTATGACCACGACTTTGAACGAAAATAAAGAGATACAGTCAAATGCTTTGCGGCACCCCTGTTCACTCTCCACGGCACCCCAGGGCGTCTCGGCGCACACTTTGGGAACCCCTGTACTAGAAAACAGTATCGATTAAGTAGTCTGATAAGGCTGTGTGGCACACATAACTAAAACCCTAAAAATAAAATAAAGGGCCACTTACGTGTCTAAATGCGGAGCCCCATTGCGTAACCTAACTTGAGTCTGTGTGTGGCAGGGCATCCTGCTGCTGAAGGAGCTGTTTGGGTCGCATGCGGAGGGCAAGCGCGACTACCTGTTCTACCTGGCCATCGGCAACGCGCGCATCAAGCAGTATAACAAGGCGCTGCACTACGTCAAGGCCTTCCTCGAGATCGAGCCCGCCAACCAGCAGGTCCTGGCTCTGGAGGTAGGCCAGCTACTACTGTCAGCGGCTTGAGCGCTTAATACACATTTAATTCTGTCTATTTTGTACTTTATTCTGTTTTGGAAGTTCTGATTTACTTCCTAGTTACTTTTAAAACAATACAGCTCTTTTTCCTTTGGTAAATAATGTAAAGGACATGCGTAAGTGAATACCTATAGAAGTGGTTTATTCAGAAGAATCTCAGGGGGGGGGGGGGGGGTTCCAAGATCAAATCAATGCAGTATTTGTACATGTGATATGATTTACATAGTCCTATACTAATAATAAAAAGTAAAATACATAACCGAATTAACGAAAAAAATATGTACAAAAGGTGTAGCTTAACTCGTTTCGAGTTTTCTCCCTGCTTACCATCGGGTTAGAGAAAGGTGATAGATTCGAACAGGCAGAGTACGTGTACACGAGGAGTATAAAAATATATATAAACAAAACTTACGAATATATACTGTAAGTGCACCGCGAACTGAAACAGTTTGGGAACCCCTGTCCTAAGTAATATCTGTGTGGCACTACGTTTCAGCGGCAGATCAACAAACGCATGGAGAAGGAGGGCCTGATCGGCATGGCGGTGGCGGGCGGCGCCGTCATCGCGCTCGGCGGGCTCGTGGGACTCGGCATCGCGCTCGCCTCCAAGAAATAGCACTGGGCCTTGCTGTGAGTATACTACCAGTACCCGTACCCACCCAACCATAACTTCTTTTTAGAAATGACCGGCGCTGTGTGGTTGTCCGCCACTGTCCGTAGTGACTTTCGCCGCGAACTCTACGCACACGACCGGCGATCTATCCGTGAAGTTCTTGTGAAGAGCACGTTATGGAAACACAGAATTCAAGTTGTTGTTCTGTTCAACGCTGGATAGCCACGGACCGTTTTGACCGACGGATTTTTGTCCGTCGTGTGCGCTATTGCATAGGATTCCATATGTTCTATTCTCACGGACTTTTTGTCCGGTCCGCCGTTATCCGTTGTCTGCTCAGCGCCTGACGATACTCATTTCCTTATCACATATCGTGACGAGCCATTTGCTTGTATTGTTGCAGAATGAACGCCGTACTGGGTGTTCATTACTTCTTCTCCAAGAAGAAGGAGGTAAGAGAGCAGTAGTGCGACTGCGAGTGTCGATCCCAAATCAAACACTAAACACTAAAATAGCTATAAAATTTTTCACTGGCTTTAGATGTAATGTTATTTTAACTTTTTGTACAGATATCTTTAATGACAATTAAACTTGTAAAATACGACGGTCCTTTTCAAATTACAAATTTTAAGTTTTCGTCGAAAAATTTGTAGTGTAGTCGAGTCCTTAGTGTAAAACATAGTTAGCGTTCTTATTTGTGATATATGTACCTATACTTACGTGTAATGTATTTATTCCTCTAGCTTTAGGCACTACTATATTTATAAGAGCATGTGATTATATAATATTAAAACATATTTTGTCAAAGCGATTCCATTAAATAAATTACATTTTTGTTTTGAATACAATTTTTTGTAATACTAAATGCTAGCGATAATTCCAGAGATTATAAGTGGTGAACGAGCATTGGGTCAGTGTAGCATTTTGTGACCCTAAGATATTACTGTACTTTTTGAGGAAACAAGGAACACACTCGACTCTGCGGTGACGGAAATATATAAATATAGATCTTTTGTCTGTGCCAACGACATGACGCAAAGCAAAGGTCATTTTCGTAAGATACTGAACCAGCTCCACAGTCCAACAGGGAAATTACAAATGTTTTGTTACATCCAAATTGATGTGAGTTACGACTTGTTTTAACATCTAGAACAAAGGGTTTTAACTCCCATAGAAACATACATTTGATTTATGAAAGTGGTTGTAGTATAGCATGGATTTTTCGAAAAGTATTGCAGAAATTACAGAGAAACTTTATTGTAGGTAAAATACATTTTTAGTAACCCTTTAGCAGCTCATTAAAAGTTACGCGCATATCATGGGATTTATGAGGATTTTTGTAACTTTGTTGAATTAGTCCGCAGACAAAATCTATCTCGATCGGTCGATACTAGGTGTGAGCTGCGCTGGAGTTTACTTCACTACTACAATACATCCATCCCAGTATATAGGGCGTTGTCTCGGCGCAAGCTGCATTTGTACGTATAGGTACAACTGCAGGCGTAATTGACGTAGGCGCGGCATAGAGGTGGTAAAAGAAACGAGACAAGCTCAAAACAATTATTTTATTTTTGTTGTATACTTAGTAATGAAATGAAGCGGCGTACTGCTAGTACCCCAATGTAAGTACAGCGGCGGTGGCTGCCTGGGGCCGCACGCGACACGCGGCAGATGCGGCAGTGCCGATGCCGGCACCGCACCGACCGCTGTAGTCATGTCATGATGACACGCGGCAGATGCGGCAGTGCCGGCGCCGCACCGCACCGGCCGATGTAGGCATGTCATGATGACACAAAACTAAATTTAAACTAAGTACATGATTTAATATTTGTGCTGTTATCCAATGTTAACAAATAATAGTTTAGTGTAATTATTTATATGGAAGATAGTTGGCTTCAATTATTGGTAGTGGTAGGTACTCAACGCTAGCAACTGACTGCGGACACTAGAGTGGAAGTGAGGGCTCGTGTGGTACACGAGGAGGCTGGCTGTAGCCGGTATGGCACATGAAAGGCATAACAACTACGGATTACACGGTGTTACGACCTAGTATTACGTTTGATGACGTACCCTTGTGCGGTGACGTGAACATCGTGCAATCCGTAGTTGTTTTGCCTTTCTTGTGCCACGGTAGCCGGAGCACACGCTCGACTAGCCCGCGAGCTGCGCACGTCACGTCACTATCTCAATGTAACGTCGTGCTCTCTAATAATACTTAATAAATAAGCGCGAGGCTACACTACTACACCCTCGTTACACAATACAACATAAAGAGAAAGATCATTGTCACAATTAACGTTAAACATATCCATCAGCAATAAACAAATAAAAAATGAGTTTTTACATGAACAGTCATGCTAACGATAATGAGGTACAGTCGTACATAATAATATGATACTTATTTAAAATAATAAAAACACAATAATAGTGGAACTTGAAGTTCGCAACAAGGTAACTAAACGTAAGTTTATACCATACCGAGAGCATAGTCATCGACTTAAAGTCCTAGACGTTATACATATTTATTCACTGGTGTAATAACATACTTTTGTAATGTATTAACAAGTATTGACAGAGGCACAGGTGACAGCGTAGAAATCTTACCAATCTGTACAGCCGACCACTAACTAAAGTATACCATCTGTCCAAAAACCTTCGATAATACTGAGTTAACAGTTCAGAGGTTAAAACTCAACCTTATGCCTGCGGTATTTGGTACATTTCAGATTCTCAAATTTGACGTTATTGGGTAGGTTGACCTGTCCTCGACTGTACAATAGTCAAGGTAGACCTGTTCTCGACTGTACAATAGTCAAGGTAGACCTGTGCTCGTGTGTACAATAGTCAAGTTAGACCTGTACTCGAATGTACAATACTCAAGGTTGACCTGTGCTCGAATATACAATAGTCAAGGTTGACCTGTGCTCGAATGTACAGTTGACCTGTGCTCGAATGTACAATAGTCTAGGTTGACCTATGCTCGACTGTACAAGTCTAGGTTGACCTATGCTCGACTGTACAATAGTCAAGGTTGACCTGTGCTCGACTGTACAGTAGTCAAGGTTGGCCTGTGCTCGACTGTACAGTAGTCAAGGTAGACCTGTGCTCGACTGTACAGTAGTCAAGGTAGACCTGTGCTCGACTGTACAGTAGTCAAGGTAGACCTGTGCTCGACTGTACAGTAGTCAAGGTAGACCTGTGCTCGACTGTACAGTAGTCAAGGTAGACCTGTGCTCGACTGTACAGTAGTCAAGGTAGACTAACAAACTGGCTCGTTCCTGCGCCGTACCCTGCGTCAGACCTGTCTGTGGCATGCAGCTGTGCTTTGAAAAAATATATACTTCTCCTTAATTACATGTGGTAACTGTCTATCGGTTACTGTTAATATCTATTTACTATATTGTTTGTATATGTATGTATACGGTGCATCCATAATGTGTCACATAACGAACTAACGAGCAGACAGCGCCGACTCAAAAAAAATTATTCCAATCAAACATGAAGCACTCGATCCCCTAACTAAACAATCAAACTTATTTATATACAGTCCAAAATAATTAATTACTCACTATGGCAACACTGTCAACAAGATTATAAGTAAGTACAGGAAACGCAAACTAAACTCACGTAACTCATCAAATCTCACTAACACACTAAACATGTTCAGCGCGGGCCGACTCATTGCGCCGCGACCGCGGACCGCGGACCGCCGCGGTCCGATGTCGTACGCAATAAATTGGTGAAACCGCTTCCTCATATAAAAGGTTAAATGCTTCACCTACTGCGCTAAGACTTAAATAATGTGAACTCTAACGTCCGGGAAGTAAATATAACTTTGTGACTCGCTTACGAATACTCTTACGATATACTAAATAACTATAACATTGTACTCTAAAAAATATGTATAAGTATCGAAGGCTAACATGAGATTGTAATCACAGTAATTGTTATTTAAGTAACGAGCCCACAGCATTACTACAATACAAAATAACCCGCTCGGGTCGCGGGCGGCCGGCCGGCCGACCCACCGACCGACGACCGGACAGCCGACCGGCCGACCGACCGACCCCACTCAACTCTCGCCCCTATGTACACGAATCGAAGGCAACATCAAGGTATACTTTATTTATTGCTTTTGTTTCTATTTGTCATTTTATTTATGTAGGTACTTTACATATCACCTCAGTATATCTACGCGCATACGGCACGGCGGGACACGCTCTGTCGCCCCGTCACGTCACGCGCTTGCCTGGCGTGCGTATCGCACCGCACCGTAACGTAACGTGACGTAACGCAACGCAACGTATCGTAACCCTTGGATATAATATTCAGTCTCAAGGCAGTTATTTGTAGATGTTTCATTAGATTCAATTGTTTGTGATTTAAGTAACAACTAACACTAAGTACACGATTTAGAAAGCGATTCTTTATACTCACGGTGAATCGATTTATATTTATTAGTAAAAGTACGACTTTAAGCTCTGGTGTATTTGTTCGTATACAAAGATAATTATTTTAGTAGATATCAGTTAGCGCGCTCTCTCGATGCCGCAGGGCAAGTGGCTCTCTACGTGTGAGGTAACGTGAACACACGTCGCCCGTCCGGACGACGGGACAGTGACCACACGTCGTCTGTCCGGTAGACGGGACGGTGACCACACGTCGCCCGTCCGGACGACGGGACGCTGACTACACGTCCCTAGTCCGGACGACGGGACGGTGACCACACGTCACCCGCCCGGATAACGAGACGGTGATTACACGTCGCCCGTCCGGACGACGGGACGGCGACCACACGTCGCTCGTCCGGACGACGGGACGGTGACCACACGTCGCTCGTCCGGACAACGGGACGGTGACCACACGTCGCCCGTCCGGACGACGGGACGGCTCTAGGGAGTGCGTACTCTACACGTGAACGAAACGGTACAGTGTCTTGTCTACGGGCACCACTAACGATCACTAATGTAATGACTTGCATATATTTTACCTACGATATACTCTATATAGTACCTATATATAAATGCAATCTGCAAAATGCATAAAACAACAGTTATTATATCTATAAATCGTATAAAATATTAAATAAAATCTATTGAAGTGAGGTAGATGGATGGAATTTCACATTTGTGTGGATATTTTTTTTAATTTACAACGTCGCCTTATTGGCCCAAATGTTGAGGTAGATGGATGGAATTACTATGTGGAGGTCCGAGCGGCGGCGCGGGCGCGGGCCCACGACGCGCGGACTCTACTCGCTACGGCGCGGGACTGACTCACTAGCGGGAACGATATCATACAGACGGCTCGCCCGCCCGGGAGCGAGCAGCTCGACTCGCTAATTCTAACTTTAATTTACATTATATTATTAACGGAAATGGCACCAACGACATTCCACGGGTCAACAATTAAACCGTCGCTACATAAATCGCAAAACGAATCAGCTAATGACCGTAAAACATAACACTCAAGCACCGTGTGAAAACCTTCAACAGAGCGCCGCGCGCGGCCGCGTCCGCACTAGCGCGAGGCGGGCGCGGGCGCGGGCGCGGCGCGCGCGCCGGCCTTTCATGAGGCGGGCGCGTCGAGCTGCTCGTCGTCCGCGAAGTCGCGCTCGTCGCCGCTGAGCTCGCGCTCGTGCTCGCGGTCGCGGTCGCGCTCGAGGTCGCGCTCGGCGCTGCTGTCACGCCGGCGCTCGTACTCCTTGTAGTAGAGCTCGTGGTCACGGTCGCGGTCGTCGGGCGCGCGCGGCCGCTCCTTGCCCAGGTCGAGCGGCTCGTCGGGCTCGCGCGTGATGTCGGCCTTGCACGCGCCCCCGCCAGCGCCCGCCGCCCCGCCCTCGCTGTACTGGTGGCGCTGCATCTGCTTGAGGAAGCGCTGGTGCGCCAGCGTGGTGGGCGGCGGCGGCAACGAGCCCATCTGCGGCGAGGGCTCGTCGTACGCCTTGCCGTGCCGCTCCGCATGCAGCGCGCTCATCTGCGCCAGCTTGGCCGCGTTCATACCTGCGCAGCGAGCGGCTCGTTATACGTTACAGCCTCCTTTTACGGGATAATCCCGTCTCAGCTCCACTCCCTCTTACATACTTATTATAAGAAACGACGCCTACCAGCGTTGGTAAGTGGATCCCTGGAATACTACATTGACCCCCGAACTGATTAAAGGATATTAAAAGTAGTATTCCCCACTTCCCCACTACTGGACCGGGAGACTCACCGAACACATTCTCGCCGATGTACTGCAGGTAGGTGTCGAGGATGGCGGAACCGCCACCGAAGCCAGGCGGGTAGTCGTCGTGCCGGGGGGCGGCCAGCTGCGGCGGCGTCTCCACCGTCTTGGCCGACACGGCGCGCGCCGCCGGCACCTTGGTGATGGTCGTGTTGGCCAAGCTGTTCATGTCTGCGGGCAACGAGGTGCGTTACTCTAGCGGCTGGAGCGAGGCTATTAAATGCATAATGGAGGCGCAGCGTAGGTACTCGACCAGTAATATTAAGAAGTTATGGTATGGGAATCGATAGTGAACGTCGCGGTAGCGCGGCAGACTGAGCTCGTCGTCGGCCGTGTCGCCGCAGGCCGAGCTGATCTTGGAGGCACGCGATACTAACGTGGCGGGGAGAGTGCGGCGGGCGCGGCGTCAGGGTAGCGCGACTGGCTGAGCTCGTCGTCGGCCGTGTCGCCGCAGGCTGAGCTGGTCTTGGAGGTACGCGATACTAACGTGGCGGGGAGAGCGCGGCGGGCGCGGTGTCAAGGTAGCACGGTTGTCTAAGTTCGTCGTTAGCCGTGTCGCCGCAGGCCGAGCTGGTCTTGGAGGCACGCGATACTAACGTGGCGGGGAGAGCGCGGCGGGCGCGGCGTCAGGGTAGCACGGTTGGCTGAGCTCGTCGTCGGCCGTGTCGCCGCAGGCCGAGCTGGTCTTGGAGGCACGCGATACTAACGTGGCGGGAAGAGCGCGGCGGGCGCGGCGTCAGGGTAGCACGACTGGCTGAGCTCGTCGTCGGCCGTGTCGCCGCAGGCCGAGCTGGTCTTGGAGGTACGCGATACTAACGTGGCGGGGATAGCGCGGCGGGCGCGGCGTCGGGGTAGCGCGGCTGGCTGAGCTCGTCGTCGGCCGTGTCGCCGCAGGCCGAGCTGGTCTCGGAAGCGGCCGACTTGGCGTCCAGGCGCACGTCGCAGCGCCGCGGGCCCGTGGGCGAGGCGCGCGCGCGCAGCTGCTCCGGCGACACCTTCACGCCCGCCTTCGCCAGCAGCCTGCCACCACACACGTTATTTACTGACTCTGAACCGAGGATAACGGTGTTTTAAGTTGAACGGGTAGGTGTGTATGTTTGTCTGTGGCTTAAAATCGATGATTTTGCGTTGGTTTTTGTCATGTCGGATCAAAATCCAGGAACTCTGAACTGTCTGGATGTCAGATGGGGTCTCAGAAGCGGCAATAGTTAAATTGTTGATGTTTGACGTATTTGGACTTTGAGAATCTGATGATCACTAGGTTACACTAGGTGGATTTCAGTGTCGGTAAATCAATGTGGAGTGATTGTAAAAGCATAAGTATATATGATCAGCATGATTTATTGTGTGATATACTGACTGGCTGGCGAGGTCGGGGTCGAAGCGCGTGGGCATCTGCAGCACGGGCAGGTCTTTGGTGGAGATGCCGCGGTGCTGGCGCGACATGTGCGAGTGCAGCGAGTTGCGCGACTTGGCCACCGTGCCGCACAGCACGCACCTGCCGTACGAGATACGTCACTTTATGTTAGTTTGCATTTCTTTGTACATTACACGAACACAGTGCATGTAGTTTATGAAGCACCCAGAGATACTATTTTAACATTGAAAATGTTTTTTCTATCGCTTTTGTAGGGGGTCCTCTTCAGCGATAGTGCGACATGGCTTACTCGTAAAGGAAGCCTGCCAAAAATAGTATCCAAGAGCGGTTGGAGATAGCATAACAAGTGAAGGCACGTACCGGTACCCGGGGCAGACGGTGTGCTTGTCTTCGAGGTGCGTGCGCAGCGTGTGCGCGGAGCGGTAGATCTTGCCGCATTTGGGGCACGGCCGCGGGTCCGTGGCGCGCACGCGCAGCAGGTCCGCCGTGCGCCGGCACCCGCCTGGGGGGAGGGAGGGAGGGACGTTAGTGTGCTGGTCGATACTCTCTAGTGCTCGCGCTTTACGTTGGAGATCAGTCTAACATGTCGGAAGGTTTTATAGTCCGTCAAGGAAAATATTGGCAGGGTAGCGTTTTGCTCTAGGTGGTACTTATTTCATAATTTTAAACCCAACGAGAAAAATATAACCAGAGATCTCAGAGCTCTGTTGCAAAAATATTATTACTAATATTTTGGATTCTGTTTATTTCATGATTTTTACTAGACATTATTTTGACAAATTCTTCGTTCACTTCCGTTCCGACCACACGTACTGCTCTGCCCTATTTCCCCAGACGGACTACACTACTCTGTGCTGTGTGCTCACCTTGTGTCGAGCCGTAGCACGGCATGATGGGGTAAGTGCAGAGTACAAACGAGTGTGGTTCTACTTTGTAGTTTTATTGTTATGTATGTATTCATATAAGCAGACACTTCTCTTCGGGTAAAAATTAAATAATTACGTATATATTGTATCACTAATACAATCGCAACTAGAATCGTTTACTCACATTGAACATTTGGTTATTGAGATGACTAATTACATCATTGTACGCTTAAAATAATTATTTACTTATTTATTAGAGATACACGAGTTGCCTCTCAGGCGTCAGGAACAATTTCAACTACTCTCTAAGGTTACCGATATTTTATTTACTTATTTATTCATTCTGGAGATCTAGGAAATTTTGGCGGTTCCTATCGCATATATTTTCAAGGCATTCTTTAATTAAGTTATAGAATCAAGTAATAATCTAATCATACATTTTTTTTATTGGATCGACGCTAACGACCTGCACTACACCTAGGTAAACGATACGATACTTGTACGTCGAGTTTGGCAACATTTACAAAATTAAATCTAGCATTACACAGGGGTCAGGCGGGACCGATTACACGGGGGCCTGCGTCTCTACACCTAGTGAATACGAGACTTTCTATGAAACTAAACGGTTCCTTTGACATTACCAAAAATACAATAAATATTTGTTTACTTATTTGGTGTTTTATAGTAAAATATATGCGAATGGAAGATAATTATAATTTTATAAACATTTAAAACAAACAGTTCGTGCAATATTACTATGTACGTTAGTTTGTTCGTCTACGTTGACTAGATATGTTTAGATTGTGCTCTCCGCGAGTCCGCGACACGACACCAACAAATTCTTCAAAAATAATCACTCTATGCTCGGAAGTTAACGTATTCTTAACTATTGCGTATTAGAAGGCATTCGATTTATTTAATCTATCTCGTATTGTCTTATCTATGGTCGAACATATAACATCAGAGGTTAGGCAGCGGCCGATACAACGGCGCCATCTCGTATCAGGTCCATCAGAACTCAGGAGCAATTAGTTAAGAACTTCATTTCGGAAATACTGGTGCATTTCACTACAAGCTGACCGTTGTATCGGCTCTGTCTTTAAGAATTAGATCAGAGGTCCCGACGTGTTATTTTCTCAATAATCATTTTAAGTAATTATATCTCTAGAGACATGAATCCGATGGTCAGTCGCTGCCTGTCAGGACGGCTGATGAAGGACAGCTAAGGGTAGAACGTAAGAATGCGGCTCGAGCTGCACCGAGAGCCACGAGAGGAGAAGCAACGATGGAAGCCTCGGCCTAGTACTGCGTAACCTATCAATGGCACCAATCATCACATGTCAAAATGCACTTAACTATACCTTACAAATAATATCAGTCTATACTACTACAAAAATAATTTTCAGTCGACTTATTCTACCGCTTTATACATTTCCGTGCGAACATCTCGGCGGCGAAATGTCAAAATGCAGTCGAAGAGATCATCACTTTCCGGTTCCGTTTCCGACCGTACAGCTCACGCGCACGCCGAGCCGGCGCGGTCATCCGTCTCACAGCCCTTTTTAATTTATCTCTAGGAAGCCAAACATCGTGCGAGAGAGTCGTAGTCTCATCCTCGACTCCTCGGTTCATTCTGAACACAGAAGCCTCGGGCGGCGCCCGCGCAGTCTCTCCACGCTCGCTTCTTTCTTTCTCCCACCTCCTGCTCTGCCACCAGCCGCCAGCCAGCGCGCGTGATGCGAGTGCAGCGGCGGTAGAGGTGGCCGGCGCTCAGTAGGCCCAATCGCAGCTCCACTTGAGCGCCTTCATGGCGTCCCACTGGCGGCGGTGCTTGACGCGCATGTGGTTGCGCACGGAATTGGGGTGCGCGAAGCGGCGCGCGCACGCCGCCACCGGGCACACGGGGCTGTCGCGCGGGTAGTGCGCCGCCAGGTGGCGCCGCGCCGCCGCCGCGCCGCGCAGCAGCGCCGCGCACAGCGGGCACGCCGCCCCGCCCCGCGCCCGCCGGTATTGCCAACGCTTGCGCGCCATCTGCAACGCGCACACCTTGTTACTAGCGCCGCGTTGGCAATACCGACGTACGCCGTGCACTCGCACCTCACTACACGCTCTTAGAAATAGGTCGGGAACGCGTCGATGGCCCACGGCGGCGGGGCGGGGTCGCGGACGGGTGCCGAGCGGGGCGCGGCGCGGCGTCACCACCAGAGGGGCGGTGGGGGCGGGGGCGGCGGTCGCTCGGCGTCGCGCCGTCTCTACGAGTTCTGGCGCTGGCGGATGCCGTGCGCCTGCAGCTGGTGGTTGATGAGGTAGTGCTTGGTCTTGCAGCGCTTGCCGCAGTGCTGGCACGGGAACCACTGGTCGCGGTCGGTCTGCGAGTGCACGTTGAGCATGTGCTGGCGCAGGTTGGACGTGGACGAGTACACGCGGCCGCACAGCGGGCACTGCGGCCGGTAGCCCGCCGCCCCGCCCGCGCACACGCCCGCGCCCGCGCCGCCCGCGCCCGCGCCCGCCAGGGCCGCCCCTGCAACACAGAGGCGGCGGTTAATATAGCTCGTCGCACGGCGCGCTCCGGGCGCCCGCGAGCGGCGCGGAGGGGGGCGCGGGCAATGCGGCAAGCGCGGCGGGCGCGGGCCGCCTCTGGCGGACGCCGTGGATGGAGTTCAAGTGTATCTGCATGTACTGGCGCGTCTTGAAGGCCTTCCCGCACACGGGACAGGCGTGCGCCAGCGAGCGCGCCGCGTGCACGTTGAGTCGGTGCTGCTTCAGGTTGCTGTTGTTGCTGTACAGCTTGCCGCACTCGGGGCACGAGGGCTTGCCGGCCTCGGGCGCGGGCGCGGGCGTACCGTTCGCGTAGGGGGCGGGGGCGGGGGCGGGGTAAGGCGCGGGCGCGTTGCGCTCGTCGGGCGCACAGGGCGCGGGCGCGGGCCTGCAGTCGGCGCCCAGCCACGGTCCTGGGGCAGAGCAGACGGGCGCGTTCAGTGTCGCTCGCTCGCCTAGCTAACGGTCGCGCCTCGTCCGCGGTCTTCGCGTGCTTCCATCGTTGCCGACCCTACTCCCTACTCGGTTGGCCTACGTTCGGGACCTACTCGTATATCTCCGTTCGATCGGGAGTAACTAGGCGCTCACGGGTGTCGTTCTCGTTATTTAATTCGTTAGTGTTAATGTCGGCGTGCACCGCACGACGCAGTAATGTGTAATTAATGATGCAATTGACTTCTTTTGTTACGTGTGTGTCATTAGCGTTGTTGATTACCAATTACATTATTGTGTTATCGAGTAGGTACGATTCCACTTAAACACCACCGATACAGATAACGTTACTGCGTCGTGGTATAGGGGAAACATTATTGAGACAGTAGACAGTGGTTTAAGTAGGTACTTACCGAAGTTGTCCGGTATTCCTGATGGTCCAGGCAGCCCCGGGAAACCTAGAAGAAAAAATGTTTAGGTCATTTACTCTGTAATCTACCTGGAATCATAATACACGGACTTGTGCTTATTTCAAATCGAAGTAAATACAGTCTGCACCCTGAATTATCTGAACCCCTGAAATATCTGGTATTATTTGTTTACCTATGCGTATAATACGGAGGATACGAGGGATCAAATAACTCGGGGATCCGACTGTACGTAGGTAAGCAGGAGCGGGCGCGGGTGTAATGTAAGGTACCTTGCAGGTTGAGCAGGCCGGGGAAGCCGTGCGGCAGCGCGCCGTTGGCGGCGAGCGCGGCTGGCTCGTCGTAGTCGGGCGGTTCGTGCTTGGCGCGCGGCTCGCCCTCCGCGTCCGATGCGCCCGCCTCCGACGACGACTCCTCGCCCTCCTCGCCCTCTGCGCCGCCGCCCTGCGCATCACTAGTGTTAGCTGTCTGATGACGATACTCTGTCTGTTAGGGCTGTCTGCTGTCGTGCGTCGAGCTCACTCACCAGATGGTTGGCGAGCGCGAGGTGCGCGTGCGAGTCGAGCGGCTGTCCGAACAGGCTGAGCTCGTGGCCGTTGCCGAGCCGCTCGGGGCTGCCCTGCGCCAGCAGCTGCTCCGTCCTACACCAACAGAGTGAAGGGCTTATAAGTATACGCGGCTCCTAGACTGCTATACACGACAGCCGTGTCTCGGCAGACGACGTCGAGCGCCGCTCACCTGCTCTTCATCTGCGCCTGGTACAAGTCGGAGCTGCGCGCACGCTTGGGCGGCGGCGTGCCGGCCGCGCCGTCGTCCGCGCGCCGTGCCCGCCGCCCCTCGCGCGGCTGCGACTCGCGTCCCTCGCGCGATACCCCGCTCCCGGTCTCTGTCCACGATGACGCCGACTGCTGACAAAATATTAAGTCGTTTACTGATTGTGGATGATGGAACTTGTGCGATGGATTGTAACTTTGCAGGTGGTTCTGTAACGGCAACTGCGACGAACCTTGTCCCACGGTGGGCGCCAATGTTAACAAGTGGGCCCCACGTTGGGCGCAAGTTCTACGTGAATATTCTTGAACAATGGCAATTTCGCCAATTTATTCTAAGATACTGATATTTTGTTTGATTGGCAATGATAAGTGTGCCAAAGTGTTTATTTAGAACATCCGGTCCTAAATACAAGCCGACAAAACATGCTCGAAATTCCACACAAATAAGTACTAGCACACAAATAAAAATAAGAACAAATATAGGTGGATATTGTGGGATTTTTCGATTTAAGAAAAGTCTGGGGAAATATTAACAGCTGGTTAGGTATAAATAAAGCTAGCTGAGACCAAACTATAATGTGAGGTATCTAGGAAAGACTATTAACTAATATTTGTAGTAAATTTTCCAAAACATTTATTGAACAAATTGCTAATATCAAGCACAATTAATTGTACTCAGAAATTCTTGAATCGTTCTGACTATATAACCGAGAGTGCAAAAAAGCTTTTGATACGCTGGAGCACCACCAGCTGCTACAGGCGATGAGGGAATGCGGTATACGGGGACGTTAAATGAATGGCTTAGATCTTATCTAGAAAACAGAACCTTAAAAACAGTGGTAAATGGAACATCAGGCGAAGAGGCTACAGTGACCTAATTATGCATAAAAGACCCTGAATTTAGTTTTACATTCAAAAAGAAAGTAAAACAACATCTATTGCAGCTTGGCGAGGAAAATAGCAACTAGAACTTTCACATGTTTAAGTAAATAATTGAGAAAGTTAAAAATACATATTTAAAATATTAAAATACATCTCTCATTGATTTATATAAATTCCTTTTATCAGTTAACTTTATGTGTGTACTTAATATTTTTTAGGTGTCAATTAGGTAACCTATAGGTGCAATTATACATTTTGCCTGTGTAAATCTGAGAGCAATAATGCATCCGCCAACAAACTGTTAATACAATTTGGCGGAACAATTTCTATAGTGTCAAAATTTAATGGGTAGATATTTTTTTTTCATTTCATTAGTTATCACCATTTGACACATAGCGCCGCAGCGGTAGAAATTGGCGAAACTGTTCAAGAATATGTATTTATGCAGAACTGGCGACCAACGTGTGAGTCCCATTTGTTGATATTGGCGCCCACCGTGGGACAGGGTCCGTCAAATTGGCGCCTAGTACAGAACCGCTTGCAAAGTTACAATCTGTGAACATAGTATAGAATGCACCAGAGCAGCGCTAAGAGGACGGTGTCGGTAACTCGGAACTGACCGGCGAGCCCTTCTGGTCGAGCGTGTGTAGCGACGCGGGCGCGGCGCCACAGGCGGTAGCGGAGGCGGGCGCGGGCGCGGGCGGCGGCACGTCGGTGAGGCCGCGCACCTGCAGCAGCTGCGCCGCGCGCAGGAACTCCTTGAGCTGCTCCTGCCCGATGTGCACCTCGCCCTGGTACATGAACCTGCGCACAGGGCGGACACTGACACTGTTGTTGTTGGGACACTGGCATTACCGATCATAGTCTTATACTGTGGCTCGAGCCATGATTCATAGCGCAGACTCCGATTCAGAGCAGACATTAAGTAACAAATAAACAATACAAACTTAATGGTATGTGGCTTGATAAGTGAACCAGGGGAACTAGGTATTAAGCAAACTCCATACCTAACGGTTTGTTAACTAATTTTATTTATTTATTTATTATTACAAAAAACTACTAATCTGGTTTATAGGCTGTTCATCGATTGGTCTCAATTCAGGTACATATTAGTATACACTGCTGGGTGATTGTGTCCAGGAGATAATACCTGAGCAGGCTCTCCATATCCTTGTCGTGCACGTCTCGCAGGATGACGATGGGGTGTTGGCAGGGGTTGGCCTTCAGCAGCCGCCGGAAGTAGGGGCTGCACGCTGACAGCACCACCTGCCGGCACACAGCTTTGTATTACGGCGTTGTCTCCCCCACAAAATAAGAAAGACCGACCGACCCTGACTTTTGTTTTACCTACTACGACATTGTCGTACAGTCAGTACCAGGTATTCCGTCCGTCGCCCTTCAGTGCAAGAGGCGAAGTGCCGGGACCTGTCTTGTTGTGTAAGTGGGGGGTACCTTGTGCGCGGTGAAGGTGGCGCCGGCGCAGGCGAGCGTCACGTCGACGAAGTCCTCCTCGTCGCGCAGGCGCCGGAAGGACGACACCATGGCCGAGTGGAAGTCGTTCCAGCGCAGCGAGTACTGCTGCTCGCCGCCCCCGCCTGCGCCCCCGACCGTTCCCCCGCCCGCTCCTGCGCATGCGCCGCCGCCTGCACACACACGCGCGTATTAGTACAGGGATGCACCTACAACAGCGCAATACCTGCACTGTGGCACTTGTAGTCAACAATATTGACAATTCTTAAATTAGCAAGAAAACATCAGAGGTGCCATTTTTAAATCCCGACCGATCGAGGTAGGGCGTATAAGTTTGACATGTTTGTGTGTTCGTTTGTGGCATCATACATAACATAACAACAGATATGCTCCGATTTGGACCCAGTTTTTTTAATTTAATAGAGAATTTAGTCGAGTATTCTTAGCCATGTCTGATAAAAATTATCGATGGTTTCCAAGATCTTGGAGTATCTTTGATGTCAGATGGGAATTGGGATCTCTGGAACGGTAATATCTAAATGGTTCGAGTTTGAGCTCAAACGTTTAGGACCATGGTGCCCTTCCCACGTCTGGAATCTCAAGGACCTGATGATGACCAGAAAAAGTAAAGGGATCTCAACAATAGTAAGTCGCAGGTTTCTTAAATTTTTAATTGAAAATTTAAATTGAAATTGAAATCGTTTATTTAGCACTGTAAACACCAGAATACAGATTACAGAAGTATACAAAGTTTAATTACATGCAGCACAGAACATCTGGTGTGGTACAGTGCCAAAAAGGGTACACCAGCTCAGCATAATGCTGAGGCAAGCCACAGCGCTGATTTTCAGCTGGCCCCTCAGTGACTGCACGGACGAAGAAAGCAACAGTGTGTGCGTGTTGTGATGTATGAATGTGTTTGTTTGTATGAATGAGGATATTAGTGTGTATGTGAGTAATTCAGAGTTATATATTATTTATTTTGTTAAGTCAAACGATTTTGGATCATTGAACGAAAAAACTGTAATGTACCTGAACTAAGCTCTGATATTATTATAAATCTGCCAAGAAAATCGTTCTAATTATGTGGTTATTTCCATAGAATGAACACAACCGACCCTTATCTATAAAGAGCCAGTTCCAGACTCATTTGAGAATTCTTGAAAATATTTGATTCTATGCGGCAAAATTAGTAATATTGGTGGGATTCGAGATTCCAATAATTAATTTCATTAGCGCTTGTGAGAATTCATATTTGTTTGTTACATGAATCGTTAGTAGTAGGTAAGAAAAAATATCAAGGATGAACACAGTGGCAGATGCGCTCTCTTTTGAATGAATAATACGAGTAAATACCGTGTAAATACCACAACATTTATTACGCCTAAAAGGACTCCTTATTTTATCTAGGGAATGAAGGAGAAAAGGTTTACTTCTGTAGGTCGTAAAACTTAGAAGTTATAAACTTCCATAATTATAAATTAAAAGTTAAAGATAAGCGAATTCTCACAAAAGCCGGGCGCGGGCGAAATTTTGAAATTATAATCTGTCCGCACTCCGCACTACTTAAATGAAATCCGATACATAATGCATGCGTGCGGGATTTACATGTGTACGGTTTTCATACGCGTTTGCATGAGTCAATAACACCGTGACCGCACCGCTGACTCTCTAAACTCTATCAACAGATCCAGATATTTACCTGCCTAGATGTAATATGTCATTGTCATGTTTCCAGTATCTTTTCTCACTTGCGAATCTAATTTCGTATTTTTTCTGTATTTGACGTAAAACAATTGATGTCTATAAAAATCTACCTATAGTTATACCTCCTACCAAAATCACAATCAACAAATGATTGTGATTTGAATCTCAAAACATACAAATACAAATATACTTTATTGCACACCCGGGACAAAAACAAAACATACAACATAAAGAGAGGTACAATATAATATGCAGAAGGCGGTCTTATCGCTTTAAGCGATATCTTCCAGGCAACTTTCAGGTGATGGAAAAACCATAACATACATAATATACGGGTGCAAAAGGCGTATGAAATAGATACTACCCTCAGATAAATAAATAACAATAATAATTTACAAAAAATATGCAAACCTTTGCAAGCTGCAAAGCAGTAGTTGCTTGCTTGCTTGCTTATCGTATGGTTAGTGGCCAACCTATTGTCAGAGTTGTTCAGGCCGCCCGTAGGCCCCTGACATGGCTTAACGACTGCTTAACGTGCTCTCCGAGACACGGAGGAGCTCAGATGAAATATGCCACTAGCGGTCACTTATCCAGGTACCGACCGCCCCAACGTCGCTTAACCTGCACGATCACTTTCGGACTATAATATGTACAGAAATAGAATACAGAAATATAATACTTAATATATAATCAAAATATAATAAATAAATAACACACATCATATGCTAAAACGAAACTGCATTAGAAATATGTATATATTTATAATAATGTATAGTTTCGTCCTGTCATCCTTTGCTCTGTCACATTTTATTTTTGAGAACTGTTTTTAGTTTTTCGACTTGCTGGAAATATCTTTGGCAAATTGTTTATATTTTCTCTGAAAGTCAACTATGTTCTTAAGAGTTATGAAAAAAAATTAAACCGACTGTGCCATATCATTTTTACAGTAATGCCATAGCATAGAAAGGAATACTATGTATTTTAATAAAGAATTAACTTTACAGATGTTTTTTGCAACTAACGGTAAGATTTTTATATGCACAATCATTTGTTGATTGTGATTTTGGTAGGAGGTATAGCTATTTATAGGTATTGGGAGGTATAACTTTCACTAGCTCTAGATAGAGATGACACGAGACTTAATATTTATTGCAACTCACGGATTAACCCTCTTTGCCGAATGACGTTAGTAAATTACTTTTGTACGGAAAAATAAATGCACCGAATTCACTTCGTATATTTTGTTATGGGATGTCGTGAAGTGCGATAGAGGACGCACATTTTATCCCTCTTCTACGGTTATATCCTCTTTGCTTCTAGCCACCCCTCGCATTACAAGAGCTGGGCAGACGTGCTGTAGCTCTTCTGATGTAATGTCTACAGACAGTCTTCATACTCTACATTTACTGTCTGTACAAAAACCGAAAGGAAATTAAAATCCTGTAGTCACAGTAGTTTCTACATAAATTGGCACGGTTGCGAATGCAACATTTAACCATTATGGGACCATGTTGCTAGTTCACTGCGATGTTTGTTGCTATTTTTTGTTGTTGCTGAAATTTTTGACTGAGCCATAAAGTGCTATGAATCTTGATCTGCAAACGTAAATACGTCATAAAATAAAAAAAATCACACCCATAATCCTGAGTAAACGACAGCAACATCATTAAACAGGAACCGCGGCGATTCCCACCCTTCCCCCTATCCTGGCGGGTGGGGGATGATCCTGCGGGCGCGTACCGCCGGGCGGGGAGTTGCGGGGGCGAATATCAACGAACCCATGTACCGTACGTGTGACGGGTGGCCGACACGACACGACGCGCTCCGCGCTGCGTACGTACGTACGTATCGTCGTGTTGGTAAACAATTGAGTTGTCTCACGTAAATATTGAAATTGAGGGCTGCGTTACTTTTTATTTTTAATATTCCGTTTTGTTTCGTTTGTATTGTAGAAGCAGAGGGAAATCCGTCACAAAAAATATTTTTCAGAAAAGTTCAGTTTGAACGTAGGTAAGTAGATTACAATAATCCTAAATGTTGTTTATGGTAGTAGAAGTTATAGAACAAATAGACCGGTTTACTATTTCTTAGACAAGTAGTGACTAATAATAACTAACGAGTAGGTACTAATTTATAGTTTATAAATCAAATTATATTATCGTTAATTTTGATAGTGAAACCACAGTGTATGTAGGTATCTAGATACTAAGCTATAATAATTCTTGATTGTTTTTTTTAGAATAGGTATCTTCAATAATTAGTAGTATGAGTTGCGTACTTAACTGCGTATCATGGTACTTAGTGCGGCAATTCACGCAATTCGATACCTTCAGTTCAGGTTCCTTTTCAGATCCCAAATACATACGTTCGACTGTTTTCATCAGTCTTTACCGTTTTATATTTTGCCCTTCAGGGTCTGAATACCCGGATCTAAATCAACCAGACGTATTTCATGTAAGTTATACATACAAACAAATAACTCACAGGTCTTTCGGGACCCTGATCAGATCAAGGCATCGGAGATAACTGTCGGACGTGTGTTACCGCATACTATTTGAAAGTTCAGAATCATGTGCGAGTGGTCAATTCATCGTGTGATGTCACGTAAATAGAGAAGAGAAGCAGAAGAAGCAGTATATCAACTGACCGGTGTCGGTGGCCATGGCGGCGCGCTCGGAGGGCGGCACGGCGGCGTCGGGGCGTGCGCGCGCGCTACTCGGCTCGCCCGCGCCCGCCGCGCCCGCGCATTCCCCGCGCGCGCCCGCTGCCACTGTCGCCACGGTCCTGCCTACACGGGCTTCTTCTAACTAAACAATGCTTTTCACAATTTTCCGCCTTCTTGTGGTCGCGCTAGCTTTCCTTTAGGTTAGCGAGTTCGCCGCCGGTGCTCCTCGTAAACTTGTACAGTTAATATTATTGTATTTAAAGCTTGTTATTGTGTTTGAATATTGCGTGTTTGGTTTGTTGGAAGCCTGCAAAAGGTTTGGTCTTGGTTACACATGGATAATATTAAAATTACCAATACGGTTTACTACTTCTAACGAATTTCACATCGACGTAGGATCGAGCGGGCACATTAATGGTACAATTATTTTGAAAATTATTTTTCGATTGTTAGTGAAGAGTTGAAGGATGATCGAGTAGCTGTGGTAGTTTGCGCGGTGTAATATCTTAACAATTTGTTAAATGTCACTATTAAGTAGGTATAGAATAGAGTACAGGCAATATTTTTCATTTGTTTAAAAAAAAAGTTTTTGTGATTACGGATAACTAACTAAATTAGGCCGTAAATAGCTACACTTTAAAAATAGTAACTTTAATTCTTACCTAAATATTTTTTATTGGATATCAAATAGACATGCTCACTTTTAAATGCATTACTTATGATTAGTAACTGAACTCTTGAATATTTTAACGAGAGTCATTCACGAGAATAAACCAGAGCTACGTAATTATGTAGGTACTTACGGCCACGTGACGTAATTAAATCTTAATAAAATCACAAATTGATCACATCACAGTGCAGCGCTAGCACACTACGCGTCGTCCGAGAGCTCAGGCGAGGGCCCGCGGCGACGGCTGACGGGACGGCCGACAGATTACGGGGTGTTAATTCAAAGGGCCGGTGCAACGATCGATGGCGCGCCCTGCACCGCCACAATAAGGGAGGAGCGGCCAGATAGAAATCAATACGATGTCCATCATCGCATGCACCCGCCGCCCCGCCGCGCCGACCCCGCGCGCCGCCTGCGCCCTGCACTGCAGCCGGGAAATGCATTTTCCTCAACTACGCTACTCGTCACCCCTCCACGCGGCGTTCGACACTCCACTTCGAAATTATGGGAAAAGTTACAAATCATTATTATATATTGTGTCCGTCCGGTGAGGATGCACCGCTCGATCCGGTCGCGTGGCACGGCTAGTACCTGACGCGCGCGAGCGTCGTGTGGCGCGGCACGCGGGCGACTGTCGCGCGCCCCGCCACTCGCGCCGAGAATAAACAGCGGGGGTGGCGGGCGGCGGGCGGGCGCGGGGGGCGGGCGGCGGGCGGTGCAGCCTGCCTGCCCAGTGCCCGCCGCACTGCACGCCCACAGGCGCTGTGCGGCCGCCCACGGCCCGCTAGCAACTCGCGGCCCGCTACCAGAGCTTGCCCGCTGGCACACGCTGGCCACAGCACGCCAACGCCCAACATTCCATGCAACATTGCGATGCTTTGCTTTAAATAAGATACAGAATGTTGCTGGATGGTGTGCGTTCAAAGGGTTAATTTTAACGGATTTAATTTAAATGTTGTACAACTTTACCTATGTTTAGATAAACTAATGAAGCGACAATGGCTCATAGGTTAGGGTACAAGACTGCGGGGCAAGCGTTGCCGTATCTAATCCACCTTTGGACCATTGTCAAAAATAATCCTTGATTCAACATTTCTAGGCATGTATCCGGATGTACCGTTTGGCGTCTGATGGGTTAATTCGAGCTAATTTAATTTGTTTGCGGTTCAACGATATAGCTGTTACGGTGCTTGTGCAACATTGCGTTTCGTTTCACGAAAATATCAAATGTTGATAGACTAGACCGGTGAGCGTATAAAGGGTTAATTTAAGCCAATTTTATTTCGAGATAATTATTACATAGGTACTACGTTTATGTGTCTCTATTTATTTTGAGGGTATTTTCGCACGATAAGTTTACGTGAATAACTTTTTTGTTAGCAACTTTTGGAAATTGTTAAAAAAATGTCTCAGTTTAATTGTTTCTGCACACATTTTCACCGATTAACTGACAGTTTTCTGTGGTGAACTGAACCAAGATTTTTTTACCTGATACCTTATGTATTTAGAAATATCGTTTTACGGGATAAAGGGGTTTAGTCGCCAGGTCAGAGATCTTTACAGTTACCTACTCTATTTATTTTGTTGCACGTGAATACCTAGGTAAGTACCTTATTACCTATTAAAAGTTGTACCTATGTCATGTTAACTAATTTTCACAATCGTATAGGTAAGTGTTGATGGCGTGGTGGGTATTATAGAACGCCGGACTCCCATGGAGGTCCGCGTTCGAAACCATACAATACCTATTAGTACCAATGAGTTTCGGTATATAGAATCAAATCAAAATGTTTTTATTGTAAGTAAGTACTTTGTAGTACATTTTTACAACGTTATTTTTTTTTGTTCTACCCCCGCTTCGTATGGTGCTATAGCTGAAAGGAAAGAAGCGGCGCAAGAAGGGTAAATGTACCATATTACGTGGTATTAAGGCAAAATTCACTTTGAGGGTGATTTTCAGAAAAACTAGAATGTTCCCATAGACAGAAACTGTTTTATTCTATAATTATATTGATTTAAAAGATTAGGAATTTTTTTCATGTTTTAGGCTTCAATTTATAGCAATAATTGTTAATTTTCCTGAACATCGAATTTGTCCATAATTCCGTGATTGAATTTGAAATCTAATCTCATAATTTCCGGGAACGGAAGCACATAATTCCGTGATATCTTTTAAAATACATTTATATTGAACAAATAGCAATTACCTACTTACATATATGAATATGCATTAGATAAGTAACTACGTGTGTATGTATTTAGGTGTTATTTTATCTGGAAGAGATTTTGATTGAAAGGTTGTCTGGAAGTGATCGTTTTTAGCGATAATACCGCCTAGATTGTATCGCCTCGTAATAGTTTTGTACGCACTGTATCACACTAATTTTGTGCATTTTAATACTCTTTAGAGTATTCATTCATTCGTTCATTCATTCTTCTTTTTTTTCATTTTTTGATATCAGTGAAAGTAAACCAACCACCTGACTGATTTGCGGCCCCCGGACCAACTTTTCTACTTGTAATTTTTCTAGTGCTGTTTTAGCTGAGTTAAAAGTTTTTTTTTCATATAACATTAAATATATGAAACTTCAGTAGGTAAGGACAAGTCAAATAAAAACGTAAAAAATTAACTTTATATACCTAGAACGGATATAGGTAGGTATGTGAAATCTATTTTTTTGTGTATTTTAGTAAATAGTTAATAGGGTATTGCATAGAATCTTATCTTATCCTAGTGCACTTCGACCCTTGAGGATCTTTTGTACCAACCCCATTTCACACACTGGTCATAAAAGTGTGCATGTTTCCTCACGATGTTTTCCTTCATCGTTAGAGCAGTCGGTAAATATGTACATAAGTCTTCGAAAAATACGAAAAACTCATAGGTACATGGCACTGCACGGTTTCGAACTTGGACCTCCCGCATGGGAGTCCGGTGTCCTAGCCACTGTGCCACCGACGCTCTTTTGTGCATATAATTACTAATTTATGTACAGTTTCTTATTTTATGACTAAAGTCATAAACTCCCGTAAAAACGTACTATCCCGGAGTAGTGTAGGTACCTTTACCTTACGTACTTTTACCGACTGCTCTAACGGTGGTTTTCCTTCATCGTGAGGAAATATCACTGAGATAAATACAAATATTCTTTATTGCACACAGGACAAAAATACAGGCCAGAAGAAAAGGTACAAAATACAAATACAATAAACATAAACAAAAAAAACTGAAAAAAACAAAAAAAAACAGTGTGCAATGGGGAAGACGATGGAAAAATCTGCCAAGTAAGTAGCTCTATGTGGATATTTCCATAGAACGATCACGAGCCTCAATGAAGATAGGTACGACTAAGAACTTAAAGTAAAAGATGACACAGATACAAAACAGTTTCTAATAAAAACCTGCGCTGAACATTTTCCGCACTCGCTGTTGTTATCGCGATATTTATACATCGGAGGCCCAAATACATCCCTAAAGGCTTCCGGGAAATGGCACAACCGGCAGGCGGCCGGCCAATCATCCGTCACTCGCCGCCGCCGCCGCCCGGCCGCTGCCGGCTGTAAATCTTGCGGGGGAGGGGGCACGGCGCACGGGGCGGGGGGGAGGTGTTACGTAACATCCGGAAGTGCGGATTAGGAATCAATAGTGAGCCCGTAATGATAGTTGTGGAGTAATCGCGGGAACTGCGCTGTGCGGGAACGAGAGCAAGCTTGCCTTACAGCTCTACGGTAAAGGGAAACCTCGTGAGGAACTTGGGCCAGCGACGTCGATCGTGCTCTATTTGTATCACACCTCCTTGAGCTTATGCAGTCTTTGTCCGTCCGCGCTGGATAGATACTTTTACAGTAAAAGTAGCATTAGTACCTATGTTACAAAGGCCTTATCGCTTAAAGCGATCTCTACCAGGCAACCTCTGAAGTTAAGTGGACTTTAAAGAGGTTATTAGGCCTACCTATAGTGTGAAGAGATGGAATAGACAGTTTTATGAATAAGGTAAACCTGAATATGATTTAGGTATTTTTTTTGCAGACTAGGTAGGTATCTGCCTACCTATTTGAAAACCCCATCATATCTCTAGAATCACTCAGAATAAAAGTAGGTACCTAATCATTACAATGATACGAGATACCTACGCCTTTTTTCTAAAGTTCCGTTAGGTCGGATCCTGTTTCGGAACGGTAGAGCACGCGGCGAGCGAGCCGTTTGTACGAACCGCCGTCTGTACATACCACCAGCACCATCTGCGGGATGTTTTTTGTCCAAATAATTCTGAATGACGTGGGTAGTCACATCAAGGTCACCCTTCAATGGATCAAGGGACACAGTAATTCTCGTGGCAATGACGCGGCGGACGAACTGACGAGCAGGGCATCGGAAATGGTTGCAGAGGGCCCAGAGCCCCTCATACCACTGCCCTTCTGCTAGAAAAAGACGTCGCTGCGCCAGCGCACGAAAGATATACAGAGTTCTAGCTGGGACGAGATCGTGGACTGCAAGCAGTCTCGGAAAACCCTGCCGAAAGCCGATCTGAGACTCATCAGACAGCTCCTGTGGCTCAGCAGAGCCCAGCTTCGGAACCGATAATAATGGGACACAGTCCACTCAACAGACACCACTTCAACGTATAGGTATCACAGATAGCCCCCTGTGCAGAGCTAACCTGGAGGCAGAGGAGACGGTCGCTCGCGTGTTGTTAGAATACAGTGAGGTTACCACCTACCGGGCGGAAGGTTCGGCATCCCAGGAGCACTTCCTGAAGTCCTACAGAACATTAGAGGACTGCTGGACTTTCTGGGGAGGTTAGGATGGCTAGAGTTGTTTATAGGTAACAATTAGCCAAAATTTGGTTTCTGTTATTACAAAAGGATCGTACAGGTATAATATACCTATTATCGATCAGCAAACTAATTCGTTTATTTATTTGATATCTTAAAAAAATGAAAATGAGTCGTAACTAAAAATAATAGGTTGGCAGCAAATGTATAGCAGCTGAAAATCACAAAAATGATACCTAACATAATAATAAGTAGGTATCTATCGGTAAACCTATAAAGGCCAAAAAATGTAAATTGTAAAGTAAACTTTATAAAACCACAAATCCGTTTCGGCCGATGCTATGAGGTGCTCGCTGAACGTATCATCTTCGCACAACACAGGGGCCCCTGGGGCGCACCGCGGCCCCGAGGGCGCAAGGCAAGTGCCGCCCAGGGGCGCCCTACCGCCCCGCCGCCCCGCCGGTCGCTTATCCGTCACTTCAGGCGCCCGCTGCAGGTGACAAACGACCGTTGGCTTCATTACTGTACGCCGCCGTGCCCCGCCTGCCTGCCACTGGATTCAGGCTTGTTTTGATTTGGATTGTTGCTTTGTATGAAAACTCGTGCAAGGGGCAAGAAAAAGCGGACGCTGGTGCTAAAGATGGGCAGTGGCAGCAGTGCTCTAACCAACTGAGCCTATCGCTACTCATCTTGCCTAATGTCGCGTTTGCAGATTCTAACTATTATTTTTATAATATTCTTAGAGTTGACCTTTCTTTCTTAGAGCTTATGTTTAGTGACGTCACAAGGTCGAGCGAGATGAACTGATGACGTAGATTACATATAGGTGGAGGGGGGTTCGTGGGGCCACGCGAGGTCCATTTCGAATGTTATTGATGTGCTGCGGGATGGATGAGCTGCGGAATCGTTCTGTAAGAATATAGATACTCGTTTAATATAGCTGGTAATATCTGATGTTCTAGGTATGTTATAGGCTCGGAATCCGATTCAATCATATAGTGAATCAAAAGACTGAATAAATGGGCACCCTGGTCCCACTGTGTCTAGGTACTAAGTAGGTAGAGTCTTGTGGTAGACATTGGTGATGGATGAGCAACATTAGAAAAAATCCAAGACACGTTATTAGAAAGAAACTATAACGCGTGTTAGCATGGCCCTATCATATATTTTTCTGGTGATCCAACTGAAAGCTGGTGTTGTTTCATTTCGATATCAAAAAGTGATAGTTTGGCCATGTGTTAGTCCAGATATTGTAGTAGACTTTACTACTTAATTAGTCATACTTATAAATTAACTTTCAACTTAGTACAGTCAACTACAGGTCAACCTACCCAAAACGTCAAAATTTGTGAATCTGAAATGTATCATATTGCGCAGACATAAGGTTGAGATTTAATCGAAGATTTTTGACAGATGGTATACTATACTGGTACTTGGTATACTGCGCTGTGGCTTGCCTCAGCATTATGCTGAGCTGGTGTACACTTTTTGGCACTGTACCACACCAGATGTTCTGTGCTGCATGTATTAAACTTTGTA
The DNA here is from genome assembly GCA_947369225.1 of Hofmannophila pseudospretella. Taxonomy (NCBI): domain Eukaryota; kingdom Metazoa; phylum Arthropoda; class Insecta; order Lepidoptera; family Oecophoridae; genus Hofmannophila; species Hofmannophila pseudospretella. The sequence continues at coordinate 15,109,805 of OX376312.1, read as the reverse complement.
TACTTCTGTATTCTGGTGTTTACAGCGTTAAATAAACGATTTCAATTTCTATAGCTTGTGATCGACTGTACTACCAACCTAAAGTTGGCCACGACATAAAAAATACTTAATAGGTACTTCTTGGAATTTTAAAGGTATTAAAAGGTTTTCTATGACACCTAATTTAAAAAAAAGTCGACAAGTCAATAGTTGGTGGGTGACCAGCAGCGAGCGGAGAGGAGGGACTTGTTTGTGTTGTCATTGTGAGGAGAGTGCGGTGTAAACAGAGCCATTTGTCGCCATAACGACGAGCGATCACTCCGTGTTTGTCAAAATTTGTCTTCTACAGTTTCACATCTTTATTTCTTCGTTTTCGGCAGAAATGACCTTCCTAATAAATAAATAATACTTTTGTTGATCCTATTACCTACTAGGTACTCGTACATATACACTTTTGAGTTATGGTGATTACCTAAGTAAGGGAAGCGCACCAAATACTGGATGGGTACTTTTTGAAAAAACATTTTTTTACAACTTATTTATTTAAGGCTGTCACAATCTTCGGTTCACTAATCAACATTATCATAGAAATGAAATTAAATGAGAAACCCTCTTAAATTATTTTTTCATAATTTTATTAAATAAATGATAAAATTGACATTCTTTAGGTAATATGAGTCCAGTATTTGAGACATTTATCTCAATATTGGATATCCAGTACTGGGGAGATCCAAAGAACTTCGACATAGTTAACAAACGATATCGATTGTGTCTGGATCTACTCCAGCACACAGTTCTTGTCTCCAGCGATTGCAACTAATGCACCTTATCCACCTTTCACCTGAATTATCTTCGGAATAGGTGACCCATTTTTTATATTAATTTTTGCAATGTCTTAAAACATCAACATAAGTTTTAAATATGATTTTTTAAACAACTTTTAATGCTGTACCACAATAATGGATATCCAAAATTGGGAATTAGTAGATAACCAGTATTGATGCACTTGGCACTTTTACGAAACATTCGGTATACCACGTTCAATTATCGATAAAACACATTAAAAGCTCCCTATACACTATGTACCTAGGTAGCAGGTAACACTATTACGAGTACATAAAACAATATCACTTACAGTATTTTTATAGTGGTCTGAAGTTACTAACTCAAAAATCGACGAGACCAAAAATTATCTTTGAATTTTTACTACCAACTGATGGCAGACATGGCGCTGTCGTCGACACAGAAGCGCACACTAGCTAGAATGTGTTAGTTTCAGTCTTAAATCTAGATGGCGAAGTGTAGTTTTCTTAAAAACGAGGTATCCAGTATTGCACTGTCCACCTGTCCAATATTTGGTTCGTCTCCCTTACTTTTTGCTTTGGAAGCTAAATGTTTTACATATTATTATGGAAGTATTTTGGGACTTAGGGGTGAAGGCAGATAGGAATTCCCCGTATTTAGGTTTTTATGCATTAAGTCATATCTTAGTTCAGATGGTAACATAGAATTCATCAACGAGCGCACTTCTAAGCACATCGGTATTATTCTGTTTCCTATTTCAAATTGTACAACAAATGAAAGCGGAAAAGTGGTATATTTTCAATAGATACCGTCACCACCCCGGTCTATCTGACCGACCCCCGCGCCCCGCGCCCGCCACCGCCCCCTGCCGCCTAAATATAGCCGGGGGGAGTGGGAGACGGTTGGGGGAGGGGGCACTCCGCACTCACGCACCGGAAGTCGCCGCACAGCCTTCAGGGTTTATTGAAGTCGGCGAAAAGCGAGATTTGTTTCTTGTTTTGTTTTTTCGTGGTAATGGAATACTTTAGGGGTGTTTTTCACACCCATCTATCTCTTATCCTTATACATTTTTTGTACTGACTTGGCCATGTTTTCCTGGCAATGTAGAGGCAAATTATTAACACATCAACTGCACAATAACCACGTTCTACGGATACGAGTTACGAGGCCAAGTTAAGTATTGTGAAGGTACCATTGCAGAATGTCTTTTCTGTTTCTCTTTGCTCTGTCATTGAATAATTTGTCTAATAAGTCTCCCTCGTCGTCCCACCATAATGGGACAATTTAGTGGGTCCACGGTCGATTAGTGTACGAGTAACCGAAAGAACGAATCATAGTTCGTTTTATAAGTCAAGATACTGAATGAACTAACTGACTGAGCCTGCTGCTGTTAATTCGGAGCCATAGAGGGCTTAAAACTTATTTATAAATAAGTACTTACCTTTTGTATGAGTTGAATGACACAATTTATTGGTAGATAACTCATACGATTCCAGGATCTAATGGTGTCAATGTGCCCTCATGGACGTAGGTATGTTTTATAGTAATCCTTGACGCGGAAAGTGTTATGCGGGTTGGCGCTAGGCGGGAGTGGGCGGGCGGATTTATTGAAGGAAGCATCGCCTCGGAAAGGGTCCATCTCCGGAACCGACGGGTAAAAATATGTTGCCCTACCGATAGGTAGGCCAACTCATTTAGAACTTTGTCGCTTTGACTTATTTGACACGTATGAATGTCAAAAAATTAACAAAGACTTATTGCGACATGGTCACACAGAATACAGCTTAATGTTTACCATTGTACTGTAGTTATTGTAGCTCTATACCGCAAGACACGACGACCTACAGTAAAGTAATTTGGAAGTGTTTCGCATATTTATTAGGGAATCTAAAATAATGAGATCGATATCTGTTTACACCCTATTTAAATTCAACAGAAATCCTTCAAGGTTCTCCGCACACAAGCGCCTCCAATCGAAAAAAACATATTTGTTTCATTATTAGGTTTTATTTAAAAATAACTTACCCGAAAGTACTCCGAAAGGATAAGTAGGTAGTATTTTTTTATGCTAGCAATTATAATCCTAGTTGAATTCCTGAAGTTACTGTACGCATTTCCGCCAAAAACGGCCACTTTTTGTTAACTAGTATTATTGTTATAAACAATACTACTTATCCCTTCGAAGTGCTTTTCTTAAGTTTTTTAAAAATAAAACTTAATAATGAAACAAATATGATTTATTTTCGATTGATGGCGCTTGTGTGCGGATAACCTCACCTTAAGTTCGTATTTCAGTTAAATCGGGAAAAAATAGACCTGTGATGATATAAAACAGTCACAAGCTAACAGCGGCTAATTTGATAACGTTACTCAGGCCGCACCCACACCTCCGACATGGCCTAAACGACTGACTGATGATGACTTTCAGAGACGGTAACTATGTTGGTATGAAGAGTCTAGACTCTAAAGGATCTTATACTTAGAACTTCCTTGTAAAGAGAAAAGTGACCTTGTACATTTTGGGACGATCCTTTAGATAGATGCCATACAACGTAAATTTGTCGTGTTTTGCGAATAAAGTCAAAATAAGAACGTAAAATTTTGCTACCGAAAACGGCTATAAATGTATTTAATACCTCTAAACAGCATACATTTTTGTAATTTTGTATTAAAATTATTATCTATTTATAGATTATTTTATGTATATTGTTTGAAATAAGATTGATACTATATATATTTTATGTACAATTTATACAAAAATCGCCTATACTATTCTAGGCACGCCGCCATCTATCACGTTTGTCCACCAAATCTTACGGCGTAAAGTGGGAATTGGTTCCTCTGTCTACCCCCTCGGCGATTATGGACGTGAGAGTTATGCTTATGGAATGTAAATTAATTATTCGAAATAGTTAATCTATATTTAAAAGAATCGAATCGGTAATGATTCGAAACTGAAACTTCTAAAGTATCATCCCAAAACGAACAAGATTATAATGTTGCTACTGTCTATTTTCATTATACTTTACAAAAATGGGGTTCTTAAGAATTTTATATCCGAGGTCCTACAGTGTAATTGCTATCAGAGGGCGGGCGAGGCGAGGCGAGAGTACCACCTGTACTTACTACGTAAGGTAAGGCGAGGTAAGGCGAGGTAAGGCGCAGTCACGCAGCAATTATGGGCGCTGCGGTTACTTACTGATTAGCTAGCAACCACAGCGGTGGAGTGGAGGTGGCGTGCGACGCCACGCATTCGTTGCTGTCGCAGTTAGATGCCTATGGGTGTAAGAAAAACCCCAATAGAGCTGAAAGAGGGTGTTCAGTATCCATAACTAAACAACTATCACTTTGGGACTAACTCTGAAATCACGAAAAAAACCAGCTGTTTCATACATTTCGGTCGTGTTGTAGGTATTAACCTTTTGTATGGAACCACTTTTTTTTCCCGAGTTTGGCTCCATAGTGGAAGTTATCGATACTGGAACACCCTCTTTCGGGTTTATAGGGGTTTTTTGTTACACCCTCTGTAGTTGTCGGGATTTCTTTTGCATTGACTGGGTATATAGACAAACTTTCGTAACCATAATAATAGAATCTACAAAGTTATTGTTACGTTACCATTAGGTATTCTCCGTATGTCGGTTACCTATTCTGTGGAATAGTCTAACTAGCTTCCTTTTCTTTACTTACTTGAAGTGGAAGTCCTTTGTGAAGAAGTGTCATGATATGGAAAATTATACAAGGGAAATCGTTTTCCTAATCAAAGATGGCTTACATTTTCTTTAAGATGGACCGGTGGAGACGAGCTTTTTCACCCCAGAGATTAGGTTGTCACCAGTTGTGCAAAAACGTCTTTTCGCTGTCATAAAACGTTATAATATCTAGCCATGTTTTCTTTTATTTTATTAAGAAAACACAGCTTAAAATTAAAATATTAATACAGAAATGTAAAACTAAAAGCCATTAATGGTTTGGTATTGTTGACAATTGTTAAAAACTCTATTATGTTCCATACGGTTGAATAAATTTGTACGAGTAGGTATGTGAATGTATAGGAAAAGAAACAAGTCCTTGCCAAATAAAACGAGGGCGTTTTATACCAACATTGTTAGTCCTCAACATTAGCAGCGCATCGAAAACCCTTTTATAACCTGGTACCATCAGGTGGCCCGTTTGCTCGTCTGCTCCTTATCCAATAAAAAAAGTGGAGGAGCAGGAGAACTGTCCCGTCAGTCGCAAGTTCATCTAAGGCTAGGTACCCAGTATTGTTTGGTTATATGAAATAGAACCCCTATCTGTGCGTACATTACAGCAGTTTGTTAGTCGCGTGCGCGTGCTGCAACATGACTTGTTTACTTCCGCCACTGAATCGCTGGACATTATTCGGCGCCCCCGCCCCCCGGTTAACGAAAACAATGAGCAAGTTTTCAACCACACAGCTTTCTATTTTTCCAAATTGGAATTCCTCTATTTCACCTGTTACGACCCATTTTCGTAACTCGTAGACACGAAACGACTAATCTAACCGTATCAAGCAGGAGGAACTTTAGTAACAATGTTTTTGAGATTTTCTCAAAGTGATTTCGTTATAGCTCAAAGCTAACAGCTGCGTAAGCTAAAAGCTTTGGTATAAGCTAAGCTGCACCTCGCTTTACGCCTACGAGTGCTTGAAACTAAACCGCTATATGTGTTTGTTTACTGTTAAGCCTGCCTGACCTTGAGTTCGTGGAATGGAATACATTTAGATTCAAAGATTATTTGGAAAAATATATGTAGGTATACTTATAATAAAAGTTATTTATTTATTTGAGGGTAGTATCTATTTCATACGCCATTTGCACCCGTACATTTTGTATCCATATTTTGTAAATTGTATTTATTTCATCAGAAAGCAACAAAACCCGTTGCAAGATAAGTCGTACAAAATAATTCAATAATAAATTAAATTAAATAATAAATCAAATTATTAAAAAATTAAACTATTTACATTACAAAAAAATACCTATAATAGTACAATAGTGTACAGTCAATAAAAAATAAAATAAAAGTGCGGATACAATGTCAAAATAATTGTAAAATGTCACAGAGGCTAAGAGTCGTATACATGTCAATTTCCCGGGTCATAGCAAATGAGAAGGTTTTAATTTTGAGGACATAAATTCGTTTAGACTGTAGTAGGCATTTTTCTCAAAGTACTTTTTTGTAATGGCCTTAATCCATCCATATGCTTTTTCCATCACCTGATGGTTGCCTGGAAGATATCGCTTAAAGCGATAAGGCCGCCTTCTGCACATTGTATTGTACCACTCTTTGTGTTGTATGTTTTGTTTTTGTCCCGGGGGTGCAATAAACTATATTTGTATTGTATTGTAAAAGATCTTTAAAATCAGATACAGATACCTCTACTCTCTACCTAGTGTCGCTTTCGCAGCGGTATCGGTAGCACAGCAGAGTTGATGGGAATAATACACACAATAATACCTCCCATGATTTAAGCCTGTATAATTTTCCGGGGACACGACACCCCCAAATGCAAATGTCCTTCGCGGACATCCTCCAGACCTCCTACGCATCAGCCGCACGCCGCGCGCCCCCCGCGCCTTCGTCGCTGTACATTCGCACAATAAAGTGCGTGCAATTACTCTAGGTGTCCGGGATGAGCCCTGATTAGTGACGGTCAGGTGGCGCGGGGCCCCCTTGCCCCCTAGCGCCCCCTAGCCCCCCACACCCCCCCAACTACTCCCCACTGTTTATTGCAGGGGGACGATCGCCTGAACTTAAGTATTGATTCGCGCGAAACGTGATTTGTACGCACTCATCTAGAGGTTAGCTTGCGGCCGACTTTGCTGTTTGTCTATCGGTCGCTGCTGGGAGTGTCCATTGCGGGCTGCGTACGGTGCGGGGCGCGTGCTGTGCGATGCGGGCCGGCGATATGTGCGCTCAGGGGATGCGCTCGCGGCGTTCGGCAACGTGCCGCGGTCAAGAGGGCGGCCGCACCTCGCGGTGTCTCCGTAATGCGGGGCCGCACGGCATCGGCTCCGTGTTTTATTTGCTAAGTGCCCGCTACGAGTAGAGCTGTAGGGCGGCGAGCCTTAATTGACGTCGTCATATTATTCTAATGACGTTTCGTTTCGCTGCTTAACTACACGTTTTGATTTAAATGGCTGAAACTTCCGACTGGGGTCGTGAATGTGTTTGTTTTGGTTTTGACCGAGAATCCAGATTACAGTGTACTTTTTCGATCAAATTAAGTCCTATTACAAAATTCACGTACGGATACTTATATGAAATCTTTCTATTATAAACATTAGATACCTGATACCGACTAAATAAGCTTTTTGTTCCCTACGTACCCGTACCGTGTACAGTGGACTATTTCTTACTACCAGGAAGCTGGCAATGGCAGTGTTATCGCCGGTGGTACCTACTGTCCGATTAGCGACAATGGTCGCCCATGACGTCACGTCAAGTCCACAGGATGAGACCGGTTGTCCGTCCGACACTAACACATTCACATCTTACTGCGCGGGATCACTCTGATCACGCAACCGCGGGATTGAGCTCTATCACAATGGAAACAGTCGCATCGCATATAGGTATCATTGTATACGAATACCTATCATCATCATCATCATCATCAGCCTATTAATGTCCCCACTGTTGGGGCATAGGCCTCCCCTTGCACAAGGGGGCGTACCTCCTTGTGCAAGGGGAGGCCTATGCCCCAACGTGGCCCGGTGGCCACGATCCACCGAGCAAGCCCAATTTGTGGCTTTCACACGCCTTCGGAATTTTTTCATTTCGTCAGACATGCAGGTTTCCTCACGATATCTTCCTTCGCCGTTAAATGTAGGTACATAAGTCTTCGAAAAAATCCGAGAAACTCATTGGTACACAGCACGGTTTCGAACCCTGACCAGCAAAGGAGTCCGGCGTCCTAGTTTTATTAACTATACTTACTTCTTTGACCTCGCATAAACCTACCATCAACCTATGGTCGTCCCTCCAATATAGGTATTTAGGTAGGGCCGAATTTTGAAGAAAGCTCGAGAGCTTGGTGCTTGTGAAGACTCTTTCCATGTAGGTACACACACTTTTCTGTGCAACCTTTTGGCACACGGGCGAGCAGCAATTATAATCACCTATTACTCGCACAACTGTTATGTGTGAGAGAGAAATACGCTAGGGCTTGTAATTCAAATAAAAATCTGATTTCTTTTTTTTTACAATGACGTTTATGGTAGGTTGCTTGTGTGAAAAAACAAATCACAACACTTTTTAGAATTTATGCGGGTATAGCAAGGTGGGTGTGTTGAGGATACAAAACATGAACTACTGCTCAATAGTAATCCATTATATTAACAATTGCGTAAATAAATTCAAAACAAAACGTGATTGCACGTAGTACACGTACAGAAGCGACATTCTCCGCCCCCCACCTGAATCAAGTTTCCTGCAGATTGTGAGTACGATCAGTAGTACGCTGTCTCTGAGTGTCACCACGTGCATTCAAGTTTTGTTTTCAATTCATTTACGCAATTGTTTTAAGTATTTATTTAGTACTCTGTGCTTTTGGTTTCCAGAACTTTTGTCTTAGGAACGGTATGTATAGATATGTTCGTTTGGATGTTTCTAAGACACATCCACATGGCGCTAAGTCCGGAAACATATCTCAGTTTAATGACCGTTTAATGTCTAATTGACCGCCGTAGACGATCACATAACGGATGATCGGTGGCTTATTCTTTTTACTTATTATGAAAGCTCTCGGTATCGGCTCGCTCCGCCTGACTGATCGAGCGGCTCGTCTCCGCATCACTGTCCCGCGCCTTCCAAACTGCTGCGTAACGGTCGCTGACTTTTAATTACGTTCTAATGTTTTGTGGCTCCTTTACCCGTCGCACCATTCTTTCCTGCTGTGTTAAAGTTTTACCTATCCCCACAATGCAGTTAGCTATAGTAGGCACGTGGATAACACATCAGGCTAGTAGGTGACACATCCATACGAATGTGAAGGAATACCAAAAACTTATTACGATAGGGTTCTATAGAGTATAGCTTGATGTGTCTTCCACTGTACAACTAAAACATTCATTTAATTAATTAATGAAGAAGTAAGAAATCTTATTTCTTGAGGCCACGCATGTCTGGCCTCGGGGGCCCCCTGGGCGCGGCGCGGACAGGGGGCGGGGGGCGGAGGGGCGCAAATGAAAAATGGCGCAATTAGCCCCGCAGACAGTGAAAAACAAGTGCACTCGATCTGGCCGCCCGCCGCCGCCCCCGCCCCGCGCGCCCCGCCCGCGCTTTACTCATCGATACCGCGCCGATCGCGCGGAAATAGAATAGGGATGCGATCCGCCGTCCGCTGTACCATGTTCACTGCATGAACGGTTACAGACAGAATTTTTGACGTTATTACGCCTGTCGAGTGCTCGATTTAAAAGTATAATGTTTCGCAATATTAAAATTTGGAATGGTTCTACGTGTCTATGAGTAAGTATGTCAATACAGGAAGTAAGTTGGGACTAAGTAGGTACTGTTACTTAGTTTAGGTAGTAGGTGAGGAGGAGAATGGAAACCTAAAATTCTAATTTCGGTGACGACTTTCGCACTTTGCCGACTTTTGAAAAATTCAGGACAGATAACAGCGCAGTGCCGACTTTTAGAATTTCATATGGATTTAATCGCTTTTCGCCGACTTTCACGTTCTAAAAGTCCTGAATTTTTCAGTCGGCTCATCGCTCCGAAATCAAGATTCGATTCCCTAAAGATCCTCCAGGGCAACCTGGACCATTGTTTCGCGACCCATTTACATTAAAGAACACTCCCTACGACGCAGTATAAACCCCAACCAGGAACTTAAAAAAAAACCCACCGAAATTAAATGGTACCTACTATTTTTTTCATAGCGAACTCCAAAACACAGATTATAAAACTACCAATGGCGCCGTCTTGACAGGGTTTTGTAGTTTCTGGTGAGGGTACCGGTAGGGTAAGGGTAGGTACCCACCTACTTAATACATTGAATTAATTTATAGTAGTTTTAATTAAACCTACAAGGTGATGTTTAATGTTTGGTTTTAACAATAGGTATAAAGGTAGCCTAGGTATAAGTAGGCTTCATTTTTAACCCTACTATTTCTTTAAAGAAATAAAGCACTACCCTACACTAAACTTTGCATTGTCAGATTACGAAAAACTTTTCCCTTAACAATTCCTAATTTGGTTGGCAATAAATCAATAAAATCGCCATTAATTTCGCGTACCGCACAGTCTCGGAGGCTGCTAAATAATGGACACCCATCAGGTCTCATTAGCGCCGCGCGGGGGCGCCACCGGCGGCCGGCGGCCGGGCGCCCGCCGTCGTCGCGCCGATCAATACGCGCCGGCCGCGCCGAGGCGGCCCGAGCGCGGCCGAGCGGCGCCGAGCGCGGCCGAGCGGGCGCCGCATGACAAATGTCACCGCGGTCCGGCCCTGCAGCCTTCAGCCCTCGCTGAAAACCGTGGGAATCGAGTGCAAAGTGCATTTGTGGAGGCCGAGTGGAGCCCGAGGCAGCCCGCGCCGCCGCCCGCTCAGCGCGTGCCGCCGCCACGTCCGCGTCCGCGCCTCGCCATCTCTCAGTGCTCAGCCCCTGTCCTAAGGTGAACACAGTGTAAAAGCTCTTCCTAAGCTCAGTTTTGTATCGTATCAAAGTAGCAAGACCTTTTATAGTGATTTTTCTGTCTCTGGGATAGGATATCGGCTAAAAGAAAAAGTAAGCAGTACAGTACCTATACTTCAGCTAGGTACTCAAATGTTTTCTTTTGTAACTGTCAAGATTATTTTTTGTAAGTGTGCCATGTTTGGGATTGACATGCATCTTTGTAGCTAAAAATAAGAGTTTAGAATAGTGCGTAAAGTGCCAAATTGTGGGATAATCGTTAATAAAACCCAGAAATGAAACAGAATGACAGTGGCGTTGGCAGTGCGCATGTGCAGTGGGGAACTGCTCTGCGTCAGATGTGTTTTTGTCCATAATTCTTTTGTAAAATGTAAATCCTTATCAAAAAAATTAATAAAATAAAAGAGAGTTACGTTTTGTGTTAAGTATTTTATACAAATAAAATATGTAGGTACTTATTAAAGAAAGCTACTTACAAAAAAGTCTACCACACACCGCACAGGTTAACGTACCCCAAAACGTCAAAATTTGAGAATCTTTAATGTACCATATGGCGCAGGGATAAGGTTGAGTTTTAATGCTTTTGACAGATGGTATACTTTAGCTAATGGTTGACTGTACCCGTGTAGTTAAGATATTTTAGGTTACTTGTATAAGGCAACTTGCGCCGTTAATTAAGCTACAAAACAAAAATTTGAGCTATTCCACTAGACCCCTACCTAGCTATCCCCCCTTGATGTTACCGAACTGAATTTTGCATACATAATCAGACATTTATTAATTTTCAGACATAATATATATAGGTATATTAAATCGTATTATTAAACCTCGGCCTTTTCTGAAAAACAAAAATCAATATTGGAGGTTGCCTGGAACAGATCGCTTTAAGCGATAAGGCCGCCTTTGTACATATCGTGCTACTATTCCTGTAGTTTTTACTTTTCCTGTATTTGTGTACAATAAAGTGTTTCGATCTATCTATCTATTTATAATTTTTCGCACCAATTAACAGTTGCGGGCGCCGGCCGTAGCGCGGGCGGTTATTCCGAGCGCGACCTTGACCGATATGCGACACAAAGCCTGCGGCGCGGCGCGATGCGATGCAGCCTCGGTGCCCAGCGTAGGCAGGTCCATGCGCGCCCCGCGCCACCCCCGCTGTTGCCGTGTGTGCTATCAGCGCGGGGCGGCGCGGCGGGTCTCGTGACGCTGGCCACGCTCGCGAGCAGCTGTCAAAGTGACAGTTATGATATGAACTGTCGGCTCTCGGGGGGTTATCGAGATGCGCGTCAAAATGAGGCTGCGACGGACTTGGCTTTGATGTGGAAACTGGGAGATTCATTTAATACTCAGTTACGAGGAGTTAGAGTTGAGAGTAAACTGTAATAGTCTTAGATAATATCTAAGCCATTTTAGGAGACATATTGAACAGGCGACAGACTTATCGTTCACATGTCATAATACTTGTAGTGCCGCGCTTGTCATTTTGTGCCCACGAGCACCACCCGCGACCGGTCACCCGCGTGCGACACGTGACTTGACATGACGCATAGCATGCTACGAGGTTACAGAATATACCACCGCAGAAGTGCAACTCTTCAAATCTCTCTTGAAACGGTTTTTTTAAATTTTGTCTAGCTTCCAAAGTGGCGTAGAACGTGTTAGAGTCACTCCCATAAATGCCTTTTATTTCATTGGCTGTTGATTAAACTCTGTGGATCCCGATTAAACATGAGTAGCAGTAAAACAATTGAGATTCTTCTGACTTTAAAACCGGCAAGAGTGGGACAAGCCGACAAGCCTGCGTTGCAACTGCTGCCGCTTGTATCAAGAGAATCAAACCCCGATGCGCGATGAGAATGTGTCGCGTGCTGGGCGGGCGTTAGGAGGGTCTTTACTGTTATTTATTATACTGTGGCTTGCGCGTGCGCAGCCGGAAAAACTACTTTCAAACGGAATAGATCGCGTCGCACCGTCATTAACCTCAGCCTCGGTCGTTCGTGTGTCATTACCTTTATAAATGATCATCATCGGACCGTTTTGTCGTTTGTAAATGTTTACTTTCTTGGCGAGAAAGTTTGATACTTAGTTAGTCGTGTTTGTTCGATGGACATTTAGTTAACAATTTAACATGTTTTTCGTTATTTTTATGACATTGATATTATTATAATCTGGGTAGCCTTCCAAAATAATACTTAGGTACATTACATAGTAGAGTTGGGTCTATTAATAACATGTTACACATACAAGACTACTCAAAAAAATTATATTTAGATATTGACAGAAAGCTTAATAAATGTATCTAACAAGGAGAGTTTTTGATCGGTCAATTTAACATCGAAATTGGGAAACATAATGCAAAGCATTAGGCTTCAGATTTAATCACAACAAGGTACGTGTGAAAATTAAACATAAGCGAAATAGGAAACTTGTGGTTACAAAAAGAAATGTGTTTCGTTCGTAGCAGCAGCGTAGCGTGCTAGGCTCTACGCCGTAGAGTATGTCACTGCAAGTGTGAGCTACGCCGGAGATTTGTGATGGCTGGTGATGGATGTGTGATGCGACGTGGAAAGGAAGGGACCTGGGCCTAGTTAGGAGCCATGGTGACTCCACTCCGAAATCTCAGAATCATAGGAGAAAATGACGTCGTCTGATTAGGTCAAAGATTTTTAAACTCATCCTAAGTAATTTTTTCGCTAGAGAAGTTTTATACGGAAACCTCATCAGCCAGTTGGCAAATGCGCTGTGAGTAAGGCTGTGAGCGACTTCCCATACATATAGTCGGCCATTGAAATTATATGCGCATTTTCCCAAACCTTGGCTCGCTGTCAATGCTCATATCATCATTCTAAGAGGGCGCTAACTAGTCCGATTTCTGTATGGGTACTAACATGTCTTATGTGTCCTCTCGCCCGGCAGGTTGCCAGCCCGTGAGTGCCGCGGCCCGTGTTGCATTGCGCAGGCGCGGCGCGGGGGCCATGCGCCGGCGCGGCGCGCGGTGCGCTAAGGCATGAGCGCGGCGCGCGCGCCTGACGCCCCGCCACCGCGCCACCCCCGCGATCATACGCACCAGGTACCATAATTGCTACGAGTACTGTACATTACAGCTACCTGCAGGGGAAAGTACAACATTAAAAATAAACGATTACAAATTACAACAATGTTTACAACCACTCCTTAATACGATAAGTATGTTATGATGGTTATAACCAAATTTCTAACAACTTTATAATCTTGATTTTCGCCATTAAAATCATTTACGTAGATTTAGAAGATTATACTCGTAGCGGACGAACCGAACATAAATACCAATAATATAATTTGGCGTGATCACGAGTTATCACGACAGTAAAGATCAATTCGCAAATTGCGGTGCGCACGCGACCACGTCGGCGGACGCCGCGGCTTGTCTCGCTCTCGATCTGACCATCCGCACTTACTGACAGTGCATGGACTGGCGAGTCTTCTGATACATAATGTACGTACATCTGTCGTGCAAATCATATAGTACAGAAGCCGTTTTTTTTGTCGACGGGGGTGAAATCTACATAAGATATCCGGGTATCCTGAGGGAGACACTTATGTAGGATTTTTACCCACTAAACTCCCCTCGATGGCCGACCTCATACATGTCTGAGGGCTCCGGGATCTCCAGTGGAACGCAACGCACCGGTGCCCCCTAGCACTTTGCCATGGGCCCCTCCTGGGAGGTTTATATTCCACCTCCAGGTTCCTCCCATTACAGCAGCGTGCGCCCTTAGCACGCTGTTGCCTTCCTCAGGCTCGCCAGCCAATGGACGGTCAAAGCCCCACTTTGTCCACCCATGACCCTGATAAACAGTTCAGAAGCCTGACAGTATTACAATAGCGAATTAGTTCGCGCAAGATTCTCGCTCTAGTACCTACCTACATCTATATCTGGGTAATTACACACCACTTTTGCAGCCCACATTGAACTCAGAATTTTTTGCATTATCGATCTGTATTTGTTTGAGATTGTGGTGAAAGATTGCAGTTCATTGCAGATATTAATATTTCTTCTCGTGGAACTTAGATAATAAATAGCAGAAAATTATTGTAGATTACATTTAAAATGATTACCTAGGTCTCTTATTATGGTTAGAGTTACTACAACTTGGAAGACTGGCGGCAACCTCGAGGTCCAAGTGGTAGTTATACTTTTTAACGCCAGGGTCGTGGTTTGCGCGTCGTTGAAATCTTTGAAGAGGTGGAAGAGCCTCGTTCAGTCCAAATGGTTACCTCAGCTCACGGTTAGTGTCTTCGCCTTAACCGAGTGACGTCACCGGCGCCCCGTCGCCGTAATTAAGCCGTTCCCTCAACGCGCAAAATTATTTCGCGCAATCACGGAACAATCTGCGCATTTGGTGTTAATTGGCGAAGGCCTTAGAACGGTTCTTAGAACGTAATTATTAGTTTCATCTCACCATGTGTAGGACGACAATTAAACGTTACTCATATCCTGGCAACGGCTCTTTGAATACAAACCACATGCACAAATAGTTTGAAATTTTGAATCATGTTTTAAATGTAGATGGAGACTTTTTTCAAATAAATCGTACAAGGTATAGTATTTTTTATATTTTAGAAAGCTCTATACGTTACAATTTCCTCTGCGCCGGTTCTACCTTAAGACTTCTTCCAGTGATGTGCGACTAGTGGTTTGTTTCTGTTGTTTTGTTTTTGTTTGTTTGTTTGTTTTTAAAAACCGCCCGCAACAACTTTGTTGATGTTTCGGTTCTCTTATGATATGAGTCGACGAATATTTCATCCTCGGTGCATGATGTGAGTGTGACTTCCGCGACGATACGGAGGCGCGAGCGCAGGCGGTGGGCGTGGCCCGGTGCGCGCGCGCACTGCGCACCAAGGCCGTCTGACCCACTGATATAGTTCGCATGGCACATGCGCTGCAGACTGGACCTCGCGGAAAATTGCGCAAAAGTCTGGTACGAGTATTTGCGCAAATGTCACGAATGTGGGCGCGCATCGCGATGTAACCGGCAGGGACGAGCGCATTAGTATAATTAGACAAATATCGGTTTGTGTATGGCATGCCATGACTCGATATCTAACAATTTGACAATAATGAACAAGGCGGTAGATTTCTAGCGTCTGCGTTTTTGATTCAATTGCAGATCGAATTATAACAAACTATAGACATATTTATTAGATAGAACAACCTATATGAATAGAAAGAAGTTTTATACAAACTGTGTAGATAAATAGAACTAAAAAATCCCTTTGAGGCAGAAACGTCGCTAGTAGCATTGTAGTGAGTATGTTATGTAGGTATTTATAGCTGGAAACAGTTCGGGTCATGTTTTGTATAAGAACAATGTCAACAAAAAGTTAAGAGAAGCAGCAGACCCACTCACACATAGAATGAAGACTCACACACAGAATGAAAGAACGCGTAACTGATATATAATAAGTCCTGTTAATGTTACACAGAAGCGTTCTCGTTTCGGTTGGCTCGCCGTCGACGGACAAAGACCAATTAAATCGCGAACATAGATTGGCGACTCCTGCGCAGTTGCGTAAGAATAGCGAACATAACTGTGCGTCCCGCATCCCGCATGCCGCACGCCGCATGCGCATGCCGCCGCCGAATATTCAGCGAGTTCCGGGAAGGCGCTGCGGCTGCGCGATAAATCTGCGCCTCTCATTATGCGCACAGCCTACATTCCGCGGTACAGTTGTGCGCACAAAAACCTTCGCTATTGTTCAATTCCTGGTGGACACCACCGCTTGGGAGCCGTGGAGACGCAATTCTGGGGGTACTGAGTGCTGATCTGGTGTAGGGATTTTTATAGGTTTCTTCTTCTTTCTGATAATGCATATAATATGGAAAAGGATAATTTATATTCGTTAAAGAAAAAGTGTACTGTCTGTTGAATAATTGGTTTTCCAATAAAATAA
Source organism: Hofmannophila pseudospretella (assembly GCA_947369225.1). Classification (NCBI taxonomy): domain Eukaryota; kingdom Metazoa; phylum Arthropoda; class Insecta; order Lepidoptera; family Oecophoridae; genus Hofmannophila; species Hofmannophila pseudospretella. Next base: position 15,093,426 of record OX376312.1, on the reverse strand, counting down.
AATTAAATAAAAATGGTGGCAGGTTGCAGTTTTCAACCCCCTTTCATCTTCAAGGTGATGTCATACAAAGTGCAGTCAAATCATTATCAACGTCAACTCTGTTGTATTGAGGATGTAGTTTCTTCTGACTGTCTCTGTAGAGTTATGTTACTTGTAGTCTCACAAGATACCTTTTGCTCTGAGATCATATGCCTAAATGAGATCCAGAAGGTCCGCTCCGAGACTCCGAGGAGACCCCAGTGCACCCCTGCTCCGCCCAACAGCCCGAGGCGGAAACAAAGAGACGAAGAGCGAAGCGGCCATCGCCGATTTAAAGCAAAATAAAAGCACAAACAGCGATGGGCTGGGAGTACACCAGGTTCACTTGCCAATGCCGTCCATCCATCCTTGAAGAAAACCGGCAGCGGGAAACTTTTAACTTCATGCGTTTATCCAATTGTATACCCCATTTCCGAACACCGAGATCTGATTACTCTGATATTTAAAATGAAAGATAATTTACATACCCAAAGTATTTTGAATTTTAGAAGTCTTACGAAGTTTGTACAAAGTTAATATTCACGAGTAGAATTCTAGCTAAAGAATTTTCTAACTGATCAGTAAGATTCAGTCTAGATGAGTACCTACATCTGAAATTCAGCGGACTCAGTGTGCGTGCACCATGCCGATGTTGCATTGCGCGTTATCCTTGAGGCCAGGGCTCCTAGGCGGCTGGCTGGTCACCGGCGATTGTTCGGATGCTTCCCCGCCATTAGCTCGCAATGTGCGCCCGCGTCGTGCCGTGTGTGCAGCTAGGCTTGTTAGCAGTTACGAGAAATAGTTAGAGGGATCGTGAGAATTCGTCGTTAAACTTATTATCTAATTCTGCTTGGATTTTATCTGATTTAGACTACTGTTTTGGCATCTCATCCACCTCATCCAACCTTATCGCCATCATCACCCAACCTCCATACGCTTTTCGGAATAACAATTCAAAATTGACATCCCCCAGCGTTCTCAAATTCATTTTCTCAATTGAGCATATTACTTATACGGATTTCCTCCTCTCTTTACCAACTCTACTCACGTCGGCTGAGCGTTCTGTTATCAATTAATAATCATCATCATTAATGTCATCATCTAATTTAACAACAGCATCCCCTATCTTTCCTGTTGGTTATTTGCAAGCCACATCCAGATGTTTTAATACCGCTTGCTGCACTGTATTCATGTCTCAAGTTATTATTCCGTGCTCCGCCAACACGCTTCTCAATTAAAGCCGCGGACTTTGGTGCAATGACCATATTCTGTCCCTGTCACCAAAACACTCGCCAAACATAGGCGACGCTTGTAATACAATTCTAAACCATTACTCACACAATTCCATTGAACTCTTCCAAAATGGCATTTGTGAGGAATAAAAAGTGTAAACAGCTTTTAGAGTCGTCCATAAAGGTGCCCACTCGCGGGCTAATGAGCGGCGAAGATTTACGGCCGATAAATAATGTTACTTGCGCCGTCGTCGGAGCGTGCACTCGACGCCGCGTCGTCGTCATGTCGGTCGGTGCGCAAGCGCAGGCGCGTGCTGCGGCAGTGCAAACTCACTTGCATTGTGCACGACATTTTGTCTAAATGACATCGCATAGGGTCCGATTCAGAGTGGAAAATTGTAATAAGTATTTGTAGAAACTATTTTCTGAAAGATTACTAATGACTCATGCATGAGTTACGAGTATATATGAGTATGTTAATTTTTACGAGAGAAGAAGAGATTATTTTATTAAAAATGATTAATACTTAAGATTTGGACTCATGAAGGAACGAACGCCCCAGGGAGACTATTTTTTCTTTCATCCAAGCTTGGACTACACAGGCTCGCTGCTAGCTCGGTTCGCTGCATCCAATCTCATGCATTAACTTCAAGTGGGTAGCGGGCGGAGCTTGAAATCAGCGTAAGTGATTGGATGCAGCGCACTGAACCGAACCGTCCTCGTGTGGTCCGAGCCCAAGCACTTAGACAGCTAATTGTCGGGCAGGTGGCAGTGTGCGGTAATAGTGTGCGAAGTAATAAACCCTGACTGATAAACAGCCGCCGCGTTTTACAGCCCGCGTGGGAGCCGGTAATATTCAACTTTAATTATACTTTTATTATTTCTCACTTATTGGAGATAACGTCTGCAAGTACTCGCTTAATAAGCAATTTGTAAACTATTTTTACTTCATTGGATGAATAAACAAAAAAGGCTTTTTTGCTTTTCTTCTTTGTGTTTTTCCCTTCTTTAAGAGTTTACTACACTGGACTGAATTTAGATCAAACGATTTAGTCGACTAGTTAGACTGGATTCTTTCCGTACGGTACTAGATGCACACTTTAAAAACTGAATTCAGTCAATGTATACGGCTTTACTAGAGATTCAAGGAGTGTGGTTACGTTTGAGAGTGGTGTTCATTTATTCAATTCCCTTTTAACCCTTTTACAGTCGTCGTAGCAAAGGGTTGTAGTTGTAGAGTTCTTACGAAGGTTCTTGCGTACGTGACCGGATATAAAACAGGCATCTACAATCAATTAATAATATAGGTCGTAAAAATAACTACAAAACATCAAAAATCGGTTTCTATCGGCAATTATACACTAAGTAGGTGAGCATATAAAGCAAATACTTAAATTGGCAATTTAATAGTTCCATAGTTGTGTCGCCCACGCGCGGTCGTCGGCCCGCTGTGTCCAGATCGGTAATTACCATACTGTGTCCGAATTAATTCGCATACGAGGTGCTAATTTACACACACTGACTCACTCATGTGCTACGTACAAGTTTCTAACTCTACTGTGGTATTCGATGATGATTTTCTCAAACCAATAATCTCTACAATGTCGCTATTTTCTTTAAAGTCCACTTAACTTCAGAGGTTGCCTGGAAGAGATATCTCTAAGCGATAAAGCCGCCTTTGTATAATGATAATATTCATGTAATTTGTACTTTTCGTGTAATTTTGTACAATAAAGTGTTTCTATGTATTTCTACCTATCCTATCTCTACCTTTCATAGATATTATTTGATGATTATTTCGTCAAACTAATAATCTCTACCTACGTAGGTACTACTTATGAGCTTATCAAAACTAAATAAAATAAAATTAAATATACAGGGTGTTGAGATGGGTCAGTATGGGGAACACAACCGACACTATCAATTTTTATAATAAAATAATATGTTTTTTTTTCTGAAAATGACCGGGTTCGATCCCCGAGTCGTGTATAACTTGTTTTGTAAATCTATGAATGCAGTTTTTCTTAACTCTAAAATCGACGACATGGTTCCTTAGAACATATTTCTCTATCTCTTATAGTTTCAGAGTTCCCCATACTGACCCATCTCAATGGTACACGCTGAATATAAGTCACACCAGAGCCAAGAAAACACACACCAAGCTTCTGGTGTCACTAACTCATAAACTGCTTAGGTATACAGGGCGTCCCAAAAACCAACGTCAACCTGGTAACACCTGATAGGTTAGCTCATACAGAATAACTAAACTTGAACTTGGTCACAGTTCCGAGAGCTGTCCAAGCGTTTGTTTGATGCGACGAGGAACCCAAGGGCTGGCGGCTATCTCGCCCAAAGGATCAGCATAGCGATCCAGCGGGGTAACGCCGCCAGCATCCTCGGTACCCTATCACACGGGCCTAATCTAAGAATTTTGATGAGTTACATTTAATGTTTATTTGTGTACATTAAATACCTATTATTGATTAAAAAAACTATAAATAGGTAAATATACATATTGATAAACTTGAACTGAATAAAAACCTTGTGGTTTTCGAGATATTGAAATTTTTCAAAATTCAGGAAATATGTCTGCCCCCGTGTTTCGGATGCTACAGCTACAAATGTAGCCAGGTACTTAGGTATGTTTAAGATTTGACTTTAAGAATTTTATACTCATACTCATACTCATTTATTAACACCATCGGGACACCAGGAACTCTTGGTTGCGTCATGCTTTTACAATAACTTAAAATTTAAAACAATTCATGCCAACCACAAACATAACTGGACCGGAGCGAACAGACCAGCCTATTTACATAGAAAAAAAATTAGGCTATAAAACTAAGATTATATTTTTTTTTAATAAGATTGTAGCAGCTGTAAAGGGGCTTTGTCATTTATTTATAATATATAAATAAATAATAAAATTAATATATCTGCTGTAAAGGGGCATTGTCGTACAAATAATAATTATAATAAATTATAGCTGCTGTAAAAGGGCATTGTCTATTGTCACATGTCATAAAATCTATAAAAATATAGCCAGAAAATAAAATTATAATACAATTATTTTTATTATTATTAAAACTATAAACGTATAAGCTATAATGCGCAAGAAATATTTTATTCTAAGTACCGCGATGTACTCACAATGGTTCAAGGGCAGAGTCGTTTTGTTTTTACGAAGTCGTGTATAGACTATAGCCGCTCTGTAATTCCGTAATGTGTGTATGTAATGCTGTCTGGTAAGGAAGCCGCGACACATTAAGCTAGCGCCTTTGAAGTTAATTAACCCGCTCCCAGCGCAAATATATCATTGCGACAATAATTTATGCCCGGACAAGACACTCTTTTAGCTCCAAACATATGTACAGAAATGTATTGGATTAGTATAGAATTGTTATTTATGGACAAAGATAAGTTGTTTTTGCGATTTTAATTACTGAGTCTATACTAAGTGACCATTTTTATGCACTATCTATATAATAGACTGGTTGGTGGCATAACTATAATATAAATAAGTACTGCACACTAAAAGCAACACAGTGATTATAATAGTAGTTTATGCAATTGACACGTAATAACAGCCATTGTAAAAGTTTTTAGTTTTTGATACGAGCGTAGAAAATAGAAAAAACGAGCTTTATAATGGTTAATTACGTGCAGTTGCATTCAATGTTTTTCTACGAACATGAAATTCCGAATTAGTTGAAAATACAAACTATTGTGAAGCGTCCAACACACCATAACAGATCGTCAAAACGCCGGCCGTCAACAACAGTGCGTGGTCCAAGTTGTCGTCGAGTATCGTCGGCATTAAAAAAATAATTTCATTTACTTTCGTGACAATTTTTTTTTATAATCCACTAAATTTTGTATTAAATTCCATGAAACTATTAATAAAACTGTACATAATTTAGTTGACGCTATCGTAATGTAGCTTCGTGGACGTTCATTACGAAACGATCCTAAGGAATGAAGTAGATTGTGTTGCTGATTGTGGTTTCGTATTGAACAAATTACCAAATGGGTGTAGAAAAAAGTCATTGTAGAGACTTGCACCATTTAAAATAATGCACAAACACGATCAATTTTTAATATTTTGGGATATTGGGAATATTTTGTGTAAAAACGAGTCGTGTGTGAAGATTAATCTCACGAGTAATACGATAAATATCACGATTAATATCCCGTTTCAAACTTTTTGATCACAGACGTTCTAAAAGATAGAGTTCGTTGGGGTTTTATCGAAAAGCTATGTAATTTCAAGCCTGAAATTCTAGGAAATATAAAGGAAAGCGTAATGGCCAGATAAATACAGTTTTAAGTTAGCCACTTTTCGTAACAGCTCTGCTATATCGGGCGCGGACTCAGGACAGCAGTGTAGTGATTGAGGACTCTGTGTTTCCATGTGAGGCTGGCATGGTCCTATAATAGGCCGAAGCCTAAAAAATAGACAGATAAAAAAATACTTCAATGATTATGTAGCTCTTGAGCTCAATGAGGGAAACTGACCTGCCTCAACCAGCGGGACCGGGAGAGGTACGGCGCGGTGCGTATAGCGGTGCGTACGGACTCTCCTCCCACCCCCCACACACCGGCGACGCAACGGGACCGTGCGTGCGGTGCGTATGCGCACTCTTTTGTTTGGACCGGCTCCATCGGGAGCAGGAGATGGTCCGGATGGGAGGCGGCTGGGATATCATTATGTCCGGTAACAGCGGGGATAGGTCTTATGAAAGAAAAAAAAGCATCAATTTGTAGCTTTCTACTCGTATGTGGCTCTACGTCATTCTGTCCGCTACTCTACTCGATGTCAGCGACCACTGCAGTCTTTTTAACCGCCTACCGATTGATTGTCTGTCTGTTTGTCTGTAGCCTTATAACTTGACAACGGATGATCCGATTAGGACCCGGTTTTTTTCATTTAATAGGGTATTTTGTGGAGAGTGTTCTTAGCTATTTCTGATGAAATTGAAACAGTGGTTTCCAATATCTTGGAGTATCTATCATGTCAGATGGGATCTCTGGAACGGTACTAGCTAGATGGTTCGAGTTTGAGCTCAAATGTTTTAGACCATGGAGTTCTTCCCACATCTGGAACCTCAGAGACCTGATGATGACCAGGAAAAATCAAACAACAATTTCTCAGACAATCAATACCACTCCATAATGAATTCCTTGCTAATTCATTGCGTCACTAGTTGCAGCTGCGCCCATACAAAAGATATCAACGCGCCGCCGCCGCGTGCGCACCAACACTGCGTCTCCCACACCGGTGCGATGAGCGACGGAACCCGATCCCGTGTAAATCTCGCCACAGATAACACATAGGCACATAAAACTGACATGCAATAAGAGATCACGCAGCAAACGCGTCGCGTCGCGCCCTGATGTCCTCTCACCGTTGCGTGCGCATGCATTATTCATGCCCGCTGTCGAACTCGACGGACAATCCGTGCTCGGATCGACGTTTATGTTATATGTAGAGATTTGCTTTGAGATGAGAAAAATGTTATTTCTCTCGGTTTGTCCCAGTTACCGAGCAGAGTAAGTTACACACACTCGCAAATCAACACAGATATGCTGATCTCGTGCTAGACAGTAGGGATGTTACGGAGGTGGTTTTACCGGAACCGGAGTCGGAACCGAAGGTTTGAAATTTGATTTATCGGTGTCGGAACCGGATTCGGAACCGAAGTCGAAGGCGGAGATAGAAGAGAGATGTTCACAAGAAGTGCAAATTTTAAACCTTTTTTAATATTTATTGCTGAACTGGCCAGTATTCTTTTATGATGACGTTTGCGGCAATAAATCATGTTCATTTATGTAGTTCGACACTATTTAATAAAATATTGATATTTGAATATGTTTTCTCACTAATTTGCACTTAGCCGTATTCGCGTCGACTTCATAAAAGTAGTTCCATGAATAACACTTGTTTTTGGCTTCATTGATCTATAAATAAACTTGTCACAAATTCAATTGTAGCACGACTGACACATATTTCACAAAACAAACACCTGCACCGGCACATAAAGTAGCATAGCAAAATAAGCGATATTGCAGCTGAGAGCGAGCGTGAGGGGATATTCGGTATAACCTCCGATTCAAAATTATCGGAGGTAATTTCTCAGTTCGAGTATTATTCATTTTCATGTTGTTAGCCACGAGGAAAACGCCTTTATGCCTTGGATTGCCTGGGTTGGTACCACCCTCTTACCTATTTCTGCCGTAAAGCATTTAGGCAATCCATCTTAGTCCTCAAGGTCCTCAACAGCGCATCAAAACCCTCTAATATTAATACTGTGAGGTGAGGTGTTGGGCGAAGCCACATCCGCCGAGTGACATCGTGCACCGGCGGCTCCCACCGGACTCGACCACGCCAACGGCAACCCCAGGAGCCACCCGTAGTTACGGGTGGCGATTGGCACCGCTGCAAAAGGGCATAGCCCTGAAGCAGCCTCCCCTAGGGACGTGAGAAGATTTCGATGCCTGTGAGGTGAGATGTCAATGGGCGACTGTGACCATAACATCAGGTAGCCCATTTACTCGCCTGCTCTCCTTATTTAATAATAAATCTAGGTATCCCGAATTGTCACCATTTGCACCATACTCGTATAATATAATGGGTTATTCATCTAAGGATTCTTGTTTCTGAATAATTGAAGTCACAAGTAACTTAGAGACAGTCCGTAGTCTCATGTTAAGGTGATTACTTGTTATTATCCTAGTGTGAGGATCATTGCTGAACTATTGTTTGAGGTTATTAATTTTAATTTATAATGTTTAATTATAATTAACTTAATTAATTGATAATCCATTATTTGTTTTTTTATTCTATGGGACTAGTTCCTGAAAAACATTTTAATTAAATTCAAAATAGTCTTATAATACATGCAACTAAAAACGTCCATTCACCAGGGTGTGACGTCAGTGAAATGGTCAGCCGCGTTACCATCGACCACCACACCAAACATGTCCACTTCAGTAACGGTTTCACCAATACCGTCTATATGACTAATATATACGCTACATGCTCCACATGCGCAGACAAAACTATTTATATTATAATGCGTTTCCTGTCCGCCAGTCGGAGCGACTTTCTATTGTAGAGTTCAAGTGATGTGTGGACTTAGGAGACAGACGAAAAGGCATCTTCGCATTTTATTGGACTTGTTTCTCGTTCGATTTGTATCTAATCTAGATATTTTATTGCTCCTGCTTTTCTAAGTTATACGAGTATAAAGTTTCCTATTAAGAACGAGACACTGAAATTGAAAGTAGTCTCATTGTATGGGACATTTTTCATCCATGGATGGTAGATAGATAGATAGAAACACTTTGTTGTACACAAATACAGAAAAACTAAAAACTACAGGAATAAAAGCACGATATGTACAAAGGCGACCTTATCGCTTAAAGCTATCTCTTCCAGGCAACCTCTGAAGTTAATTGGACATTAAAGAGATTATGGCATTTTGAAAGGAATCGTTTCGTTAGAATGTCTACTTCATTTGTACGTATAAAGGAGATTGGGCGCTTTTGGACCTACGGTTTCGCCTCCAACTAAACATAGCGCATTTGATAGATCTCATCTAGGACTAGGTGCATCTTTCATTATGGGACGAACACTCTAACAAGTGTGGAATAGGAGCTAGAGATCAAAAATGTCTCCTCCATACTGACTGCTCTGATTATATTGACTTTGTTACGCAAGCAACTAAATAAAAATTAAGTTTCCACACGCCTCCTAGGTTCATTCCTTAATAAAAGACGTAGTTCTATGCTTGGTTGAAGGTGATAACGAAAAATAAATGGGTCCAAGCTTGTATGGGATCCGCCCAATCTCATTTGCTGGTTATCTTGACGTGACGATAATGTTATGTTTTAAATAATAATAAATCTTTAGCTGACTGCTTCACAAACTGCATCGCGACGCTGTGCGAGGTCTAATGTTCGATGCTTACAGCTCTCGTCATGAAGAAAGGTCCGTGTCTAGCGGTGGGATAGATAATCTAATATTTATTCACAGAAATCAATTATTATATAGAGGATCAAATATTATTACATTATTTTGGTAACTCTGTGTATTTATTAAACCTTTAGAACATACAGCTTACTAAAATAGGTTATTGAGAATGTATTTTTGATTTACTCAGAAAGATTGATACTAACCTGCCGCGATCTATTCTCATAATAATAGTTTATGCAACGGCCACGTAATGATAACGATTTTAACTTGAGAACTGTTTATGAAACGAAGCGACGTTGAGATTCATAATTGATCGTTCGAGTGTTAAAATCGCCATTACGTGCGTTGCATACGATACTTTTTTTACGACCATGATACAAATAAACAGTAAATACGAACCTTTACCGAGACTTCAACAGACGCCATGACAGCTAAACATGTTATTGGTAACTATGAAAACCTTAGATATGTTTGACGTATTATCGACATTGCGCAGACGCGGGTGTCGAGTTTTTTAAATGGCTATAGTACCAAGTAGTTGGCCAGTGAAATGTAGTGCATTTAAAACGTAAGAGTTCTTGTATGCAGTGCCATACAACAAAGAAAAATTTACATATTACAATCGAAAACTGTTATTTAATATTGCATTAAAACACTATTTTCAAACGACCAAGACGGATGAACCTCTTTATGTTATTGATTGTGGTTTCTTAATGAACAAATTACGAAATGGTAGGAGAATAACATTTATATAGTAAGTATATAGTGTGCTCTTTTAGATATCGCATTATTCAAAATAGTATCCGATTTTACCTTACTTTTAGATACAGTACGTGGCTAATCTTACCTAAGATGTATTACAAATACAATATCGCACCTCGCACGGCTATTAGCGTACGAGTAATGTGTGAAAACGTTTATGGCCAACGTGACGCGCGGTGCTTGAGGCTTCACTAATGCGGCTAATTGCGGCCAACTCTAATACGTTACTTATAAGTTATTATTAGACATAACCGGCAGCTTTACAGCCGATAATGCCGCTAATTGTCAGACACCTTAAATTACTAAAGAACCCTATAAATATTTGTAATTAAATCAAGTAAGTACCTACCTTTGAGAATCTTTTCTTCACTAACGTTTATCTAGGCATATCATATATTTTTATAAGAATTTTAACGATTCCAATTCTGGTCATTTTGGATGTTGCCACGAGAATGTGCCCCTCAGAAGAAATGCCCTATACTAAGTAAGTACATATTATTTACTTTCAGTAAGTTCAAAATTTCATTTTCAATCAACATTGTAAAATTGAAAACTGTGTCTGTTTTCGAAAGAAAACAAGGTGATATAATAAAAAGCCGAATCCCCGGTGTGTGCACGTGGCGGGTAGCGGCGCAGGCGCGGTCTGAGCGGAGCGCGGAGGCTTCGCGGGAAGTGGGTCAGCGTGCCCTTGACTTTGGCCCTGTGACTGCGCAGTGCGCGTGCGCAACAAAAACAAAAGCGCGCGCAGACGGCGCCCCCGCCCCCGCCGCCCCGTGCCCTGCGCCCTGCGGCCTTGGGCAGGGCGGCCGGCATATTGCAATTTTGCACTGAGTTGCCAGCTAACTAAAATTAGTTCATATCTGCTTGCCGCCATGCATAAGTTTCATAATATTGAATTAAAGATTAACTACGTCTGAGTTAAACATTAACCTGCCTTTAGATTGGACTGAATGCTATTCAATGTTATATTATATAAAATCATTTGATTCAGCCGTTACTCTGAATTTTTATTCATAGCTTTTCTTAGTACTTCTGCGGGACTGTTATCATAAAATTATCACTTCCCAGTGCCGGATTAAGTGCCTTGGATACCCTAAGCAATTCAAACTGCGGTGCCCCCTTCTCTTCGTTACCTTACGCAATGCCGTTCACGCGGAGAAATTCTGATTTGATGGAGGAGAGTGAGAAATAATTCCTCACTTTCCTTGAAATCCCGTAACTCAACCGTGGAGTAATTTTCTTTTCATAGCGCAGGTCCGTTAGCAGGGCAACACTGCAAGTCGGGGGTCACCTTCACCTTGCGGCGTGGCGCAGTGCTGCAGCGTTGCACTCGCGATAATTGTTATTATTAGCGAGCTTGTGAGCCGCGCCGCACCGTGCGGCAGGTGCGTGCGCGTGCGCCGCCTGATTTATGCGCTGTTCCTGCGATCATGTTTTGCTTGAAGCACAGCAGTTGCTTTGATTTGTTTTCATGTTTTATTACAAATAAGCAAGTGGTTTAAAAGCTTTTTTAAAAATCTGCATGACACACCACTCCTCTCCTACTTCTCCTGTAAGCTAGGATCGACAGATAACAATAATACTCTGACGTAAAATGCAATGCCTACCGTGAAGGTACGAGTAACGTACGGTAAGATAAGCGGATCCTGTCGCAACCTTGAAAACAAATAATGATAGATAAAAAGAGTTTTATAGAAGTACGAAGATAGGATTCCCACTTCCCCTAAAGGCTGTGAACGAGAGCCTTCTTCTTCATTCGCCTTTTTCGTCGATATCTAACCGTCTGGAATTATATTCGTTACTGGAGGCTAAACACGATAAGGCAGAAACGAAAGTGCACCGAAAGTAAATTTTAAATACTTATTACACCTCCCAATGGCGTGGTAGAGTGACGGAACGATTGTCGCGTACCGTGAAAGAGTTTATTCACAGACGTTATACTCCCCGCGTCACAGTGTACGTTACTACCAATTGAACAGATAGGCGGATTAAACTCGAGACGTTCAACCAGCATCTGTTGTATTTTTTTAGGTTGTCCATTAACCGAGTATTAAGATTCTAGTTAAAACTATCCACATATGGACATTGTTAATTTGTCATAACAAGGTATTTAAAATGGGGCTCGAAATGGGGGTCCAAATCTTTGTGGGACAAATGGAGCAAGTCGGGTATCATATGATAGAGCTTTATTTGTCCATTCCAAAACTATTTTTTTATTTTATTTTACGTACTGTAGTTTTTTACTTATTACCAAAGGTGAGAAAAATGATCGTTCAATCTCATCTCCGAAGTTTGCAAGTCAAAAAATCTGAATTAGTTTAAACTTATAGATGAATTATTTACGTTTATTTGCAGGAAAAATAAAACGGGGTTTCCAAAATTTATAATTTTTGAGAAATTAAAACAAAATTCCTTTTTATTTTTATACAACAAAAAATCTGAAATAATTAGTACCGATAGAAAATGTTGCATGTATTACTAGAAAAATAAAATGAAGTCAAAATATTTATGATTAAAAAAATGTTGTTTTTATTTTCAAAATGAAAAATACTTAGAAAGTAACCTTCGGTGCGCGAGTACGACTCACACTTGGCCGGTTTTATATTTTGTACATTAAATATAAGAAAAATACTGTATAAAGTAAACGATAAAAATACTTTTGAGGTTATTTCCACCTAATCTGGTTCATTGGCACACTGTACGCGTGTGTACAGAGCGTCGCGGCTTGTCTACAACAATAACAAACACTCTCTAAATCTCAAATAAGTATATTTTTATTCACAAAAAAGCGAAACACAACCCGCCTTAATAAGTTAATCTCGAAGCTCTAATGAAACGTCACGCGGCGACAAAGATGGAGCTGTCTGTATTGGGGTGCGGCCGCGGTGACCTTGTGTGTGTGGGGATAAGGTTCACTGTTGTATAGCGGAGTGAACTGGGAGTTGTCTCGTTTGGAGGGAAATAAACAATCTGGATGGAAAGATGGCGCGATAAGAGTGAGGTACCTGCTTGCGAGACCGGCAGGGTTGCCGCTATGATACTTCTTGGTTGACACTTATAAGAAGTAGGTTCATTTTATTCAGAATTTATCGAGTAACGGGACTAGAGGATAAACGAAAGTACATACATAGAAGTAACATAGACAGCCCAAATAAAATTAAAATTGATTTAATGAATATTAGATTATATTTTTTACAGAATCTAATTATGTCACACTTACTTAGATGTAAGTCCTTAGTCCTTGCCTGTGGTATCGACTGAAACATTTCACAACAGTCGATAACAGTTTGAACACTTGTTTGAAAAGTGTGAGCGAGGTAACCCTACCTATCGGGTGCGCAAACGCAGCGCAAACGGCAATCCGCACTGTGCGCCTGTAAGCTAAGCTGACATCACTATTCTGTGCACGCGCCCGCACCCTGCGACACCCGACACCGATCGACATCTTACCTACCTGTTATTTATAAAACAATTTTCTCCAATTAAAACCTATACTTTTCATGCATTATTTACAATAAAAACTTGTTCATATAAAATATATTTATCAGTTACCTAAGTCTATAGTTGTTTCTTTAGCAATTCGGTAGTTTCCAAGTAACAAATACTAAAAGCATTTCTTAAAAATTAAGAAATATACATAAATTGATGGTCAAATGTGGAAACAGAATTAAAATTCGTTGAAAAATTAAATGCAATCATAAATCAGACGATAGAAAGAAACGGCATTATGACGTCACTGTGTAGTAGCGCCATACACGCAGATCCTGGATACATTTAAAGAACTGTTTTGCTAAAAAGGGACAGAGCATCTCTCCAGTACTAAATTAAATCATTAATATCTCTTTAATGAGATATCGAAAAACAAATTTTAGATCCTTCTTCAGGAAGTCCATGATTTCAATTCGTTTTATTCCATCAATCATAAGTTGATTCATGGAATAAAAAAAATTAAGTCAAATATCGAATTGAAACACCTTTTATTTCTTATAGGTTGTGGTTTCCAAAAATTTGATCTAACGGAGGTAATATCTTTACCTCCGTTAGATCAAATTTATGTTTTATACCTATTACATAAGTACATAATTTTATAATTCTCATACAATTAATATACTATTATGAAAATTAAAAATCCTAAACTACACAATGGGTACAAAAAAATGATTCTTCATCCCAAAAGCCGCAACAAAAGTCCCGGTACAGCCTCCTACGCGAATTCTCACGTATTAGTGCAACCCCCATAAATTATCGGAATGCTGCATTTCATCCCCCCCCCCCCCCCCCCCCCCCCTTTACGGGGTCACCTCGGCGTTACAATAGCGCGACCGGAGGGGTGCAATGCAAACCAATCCAGCTGATTTCCTCACATGGGGTAGAAAATCCTCCTTGGGAAAATAAGTTCGTTGCTGGAAAAATAGAAAAGGGAACTAACTGGTGATGCTTCAAAAACTTAAAAAGTCCAGAAACTGATTTCCGCATTATTCCTCAAACAAAATGGGTCACAATCACAGATCTAATAGTTGTGTTGTAAATTGCAAATGATTATGAGTTCAAACGGAGATTAATTGTTTACCTTTTATTTATTTTTTGGATACAGTTTGTGGTTGGTATTGTGAGTGCCACTCACAAAGCCGGTTTTTATGATTATACTCATTTCGAGCTGAAAACGATATTTAATTTATTACTAGCGATACAGGAACAATTATATAGTTATCATTTTTTAATTAAACCATTAATATAATCTTATTTTTCTTGTTCAAACAAACATGAAGTAAACAAACCTTGATGTATGACTGAACGGAAACGGTTTCACAAGTCTTTATCTACACAAATTAGAGCAATACAGTGAAATTTAATGTAATTTACATATAATTTTCTACTTTATTAATTTATCACAATGTTTTGACAGAAACGTCAGAGCCAACAAAGTTTCGAACGCTAGGTGGCGCTGAAGTCGTGCACTTAGTGAATAGCGTTACCGAATCTACCTTTTGTATCGTTGACTTTTTGTATGAAAAACGGAGCTTCGAATCTGTGGTTTTGACCTTTAGAGGTTGTTCAAATAGAGTTAAATTTTCTTACGAAATAGGCTCTATCTTAAAGCATAACTATATTATGCATTACCTATGTAAAAAGTTAAAGGACACTGTATCGTAACGTTGCATCTTGAAGTGCTCATATCTCCTTTACAGATTACAGACATACCGAGTACAGTTTATATCTACTTATAGCTTACTGCTGCCGCGAAAAGGATCTCAATTCAGCTTATTGCTACAGAAAAGTAGAGTAGAGTTGTGTCTTATGATTTCAATTGTAACTTTTAAAAGTTACTTGTGTTTTATATACTACCAAACTCTTATTCACATTCAGTATGCCGCATCCATATATCTCTCACGTTCTCTGCTCTACCTGTTCCTGTCGTCCTAAAATAATAAGTGTACCTCTCTGATGCACTTTCGTTTTTATGCATCTCGGGCTCGATCTCCACTGCACTCTAAATTGAACGTCACCACCTACGACCACATTTTTTCCCCAAAGGTACTATTCCATTTATCTTTAAGTCATGTCATGATGCGATGCATTGTTAGCCATAAATGTGTGAGGCATAAATACATAAAAAATATTGGGCCCCATGATACTGTCCCAAAACGGGTGGAAGTCAGCGTAAAAAGTGTAGTTCGAAAAAGGATCGAGTTTTTTCATTATTTGACGTGGTATTATAGCACAGGTCGCATGGTATTGTTATTTGCGCTGGGCCGCCATGCTGCTTTTTGTCTTTTAATAAATACTCGTTTTTGTGCACCGTGGCGTTGCTTAGGAGCGTAACGTAACACTAAAATATTGATGTCGGGGTCTTAAGCGGTTCTTTGTTCGAGATTTTATTACCGTTTGGACTACTCGTAAAGATGAAATCTCATTATAAATTCTAGAAATACATTATCGGTTCAAGAGAGATACTGCGCAATTTTATGACTGACCTGACTGGCGGCCAGTGGCCGAATGTCACGACATTCCGGGCAACGTGAACAGTTAGAAAAAGTTCATAAATGTCAAGAATATTAAGTGCAGCCATAAGCGACATCACCTACGTACTGCCGTGCGTGTATAATGTATGCATGTATGTATTTCGTCCGAGTTCATTATGCAAATGTGTTTGCGAGACAGATTAATAGACCAACGACATACGAGTGGCGGTCGCAGGCGCGGTACCAGCACGACTGCGCGTGCGCACTGTGCTACCAAACCGCTATCAATTTGCTTAAAACAAAGTAGAAAGTATTTAAATAGAAATTGGTCCTTGCTGGAGATCGAACAAAATCTGAAGGCCGTGTTTGATAAAGATTAAATTAAAATTTTAACGTAAAAATTGCAACGTAAAATTGAGAAATTTTGCATTGGGCTTTGAGCACATAATTTTTATTAAGTACCTGACGAATTAAGGTTACACATAATATCGTCATACGCGCATCGGCCTTTGTGGGGCAGGCAAAGAGATAAGAGTTTCACCAATAAATAATCTGTTCTGAGCGATACCTATTTACTGATTTGTACTATAGAATGTAGGTACACTTTACTAATTAGTAGTCTAGTTTTCATACAGACAAATATACCAGCATCGTAAGTGCATACTTCAACAAAGATAAGGTAAATTTTGTTTGGTTGCACTGTGGTAGCTTAGTGTGCGCTCACACTAAACTCAGGTACTCTGCTAGAGATGAGCCGCAGCGTGTCTTTGCCATAAATTACCGATATTCAAATGATTCCGATACCAATTCGGTACCGCAATTAACACGCGAACTGGTTTGGGCTAGTGCTGGCCGTTACTTGTCGATAACTCTCAACATTGTGTCGATCACTCAGTATAATATAATATAACTTTTTATACAAAGCGACTTTTACGGATCAGATTGTCTTCAAAGCAAAATGTCCTTTGTATTTAGGCACAGAGAACTCCTTTTAATCGAATAATTTCATGATTATACACAGAACTCTGTTCTTTACAAACGTGTTGTAAATATTTTAAAATACATTCATGATATTGGCAGTTACTTACCTACTCCTAACTTGAATGGGTGTACTTTTAGTTAACGAGGTTTAACGTGTGTACAAGTAGGTAAGAGTTTTCTTTAAAGTATCGAAATGTTATTGACATCGACAAAAACCATTAAGTTATACCTGCACTAGAGCCACACAAACAAAAATTTTATTCATTCTCTAGCCAGTAAGTGTGCAATGAATCTTGTGAGTACGTTTGTGTACGGATCGAGATAATAACCGAGTTTTTTAAAATAAATTTACGAGTATGTAGTCTGTATTCCATACCGGTTCCACTCCGGGGCTCGCTGTATTCTTCGAATGATTCTAATTCCACTTACACATGTACCGATTACATCGGGTAATTATCGTGATTTATTTTTGGTGATTACGTCACTATTTTATATTTATTTGATGTCATCATTGAAATTGATACTTACCTACATTTAATTTTAGGTTTCCATTAATTGTTTACCTGTTAATTTACCCAATGAATTTAATTTTTTCCACGAGGTTTTTTGTCTATTTTGAACAAAGATATTGTTTAGTCAATTACGAGTCTACACTGGTCGTAGGTGTCCGGACTGTCGGGTATAAATCTTCCCGCGTTTACCCTACTCTAGCTAGAGATATCTGGTTTTATTTAAGTCTGGCTTTATGTTCGTTCGTTGCTCAAAACTAACAATGTACGAGCAAAAATCGATGCTGTATGATACGATGTAGTAGGTAGGTACTTAATTCGGTAAGTTCGGTCACACCCACCCACGCCGCGAATCGCGAGTTGCGACCGCAGCACAAAGCCATTAAAATACCGGAAACCGAGTTACATGTTCGGTTGAAAACCCCGTGAATCACATATGTACCTTATTGGCACCAAGTGTAACGATACCACTCATATTTCAAAGTCATTACAAAAAAAAAGTATTTACATATTTGTGATTGTGGTTTTTATTTACGGAAAAATTGTGTAATTGTGAGAAGATTCGTTATAAGTTGACTTAATATATGGGTTCCATTTGTTCACTCAGGTCCACATCATATCAGTAAAAGGATGGTACTCTTTTACCTACTAGTAGTAGATGATATGACTGAATAGTACACTATTTGTAGACTCCAGGAAATTAGCCATTCTTGGCCGAGGATAATTTTGGAAAGGCTGAGCCGAAGGCGAGGCACTTTATAAATACGAGACCAGGCTATTTCTATTATTTTTATCATAAAAGGCTATTTCCGTCGAAGTTTATAAAGGGCTTTTCTCAAATAATGCGAGGAAACTTAATTTAAATACTGCTTCCAAGGTCAAAATCCAGGTGTCCATAAAAGCAACATCTTTAGTTAGATATAATAACTTCCCGACCTCCTTTTAGAGAAAAACTACTTACATGTAGAGAATTAAAGTTTCCGTTGCTTAGGTAAATAACGATGAAAACAATCGAAAGCAGTTTTAAGACTGAAACTATAAATAAACGAACTAATGTAATCATAGGTACTTAAAATTAATTATACTTACTTCATTTGTTTGTACGGCAGCGAGTTGTGCTTACTAACGTTGGTACTGTAATGGCAGCAAAGTACACAAGTGAAGTTTTACGGTCAATAAAGTGGAGCCGGTGTGGTATCGCACAGACCGTAAGCAGTAACTATAACTAGCAGCAAGGCAGTAACTATGGAATGGCAGTAAGCAGTGAGCGGCAACCGGCATGTCCAGAAAGATTTATAGGCGCCATTACATGAGAAATACGCGTTTACTGGAAATCAATACAGCGAGAATGGATCGGCCGATACTTAAACATTGATACTTGTGTAGATACTAACCAATGTAACTAATTTGCAGACAGGTATGCGTCGGTGGCCTAGTGGCTAGGACCAGGCTCCCATGCGGGAATTTCGGGTTCGAAACCATGCAATGCTGAATGCCTTGTACCGATGAGTTTTTCGGATTTTATCGAAGACTTACGTACATTTACCGACTGCTTTAACGGTGAAGGAAAACATCGTGAGGAAACCTACATGTCTGAGGAAATGAAAAGTTTCCGAAGGTATGTGAAATCGCCTGGGGCGGTACCACCCTCTTGTCTATTTCTGCCGTGAAGCAGAAATGCTTGCATTTCTGTGTTTCGGTTTGAAGGGTAAGAGAGCCAGCGTAATTTCCGGCACATGAGGCAATCCATCTTAGTCCTCAAGGTTAGCAGCGCATCAAGAACCCTCCAACGTTAATACAGTGAGGTGAGGTGTCTATGGGCGACGGTGACCACTTACCATCAGGTGGCCCGTTTGCTCGTCTGCTCTCCATATTTAATAAAAAAAAAAAAAAAAAAAAAAAAAAAATCCACTAATCAACACTGGGCCCGCTCGGTGGATCATGGCCCGTACCCCCTTGTGGAAGGGGAGGCCTGTGCCCCAAGAGTGGGGACATTAATAGGCTGATGATGATATACGGCTTAAGCGAAACTGTTCAAAATTAAAGAGAGTAATTAAATGAAACTATTTTCTTCATAGCGATAACACATACTATAATTATACCAGTGGCGTCCTCGTGACACGGTTTTTATGTTTCTGGTCAACGTGTACTAAATATGTCTCTAAACTATAAATAGACATGATATTTCGAATGCAGCAGAAAACAGATATCACTTCGTATTTGATACGTAATCTTATTTTCTTTGAAGCACTTTGTGTATCAATACTCATGTGCTAGATCTGTTTTCTGCTGGAGTCGTTACTGTTTAGACATAGTTGCTTTTAGTCGCTACACGATCACACATTTCGGTGCTTCACTGACTGTCATTACTTCGCTATACTTCGCAAATACTCCGCATTCTCTCGCATGTACAGCACTTCCACTTTAACTACTTTCTATTAGGCTTCTTGTAGCTGTTACAAATATGTTCACTTACTCTGAAATCTTTACATTTTACCTAACAGTTATTCCAGTTTTGTGTTTTGTTTTATTAATTTCAGTTTTCCAGCCTATCCACGGACCTTTTCGTATCCAGTTACCCTTTTTGGTTGTAAAATACATTATGTTTTATTTTTTAAGAAATGAACGACTTCTGAAGTAATTGCCTTATTACGTAGCTCTATTATTTTCATTATTGCCATAGATTTTGGTTTATATCCTAATACTTTATGTAGGTAAGTAAGTATTCGCCATGCCTCTAGAACTTTTAGACTCGTAGTGTACCTATAGAATATACTTACATAGTTGAGTAGAAAACGTAGTAAAGTAACTCTTACCTTAGATTAGACCCTGGGTTTTAGTTCAGTCCTCGTAGCGAAGTCCTCGTCTGGAAGTGCTCCAGTCTCAACGTAGGGTCTTGCTGCTGGAAGGTTCGCTGTAGGTTCTTGACGTAGGGTCCGGCGATGAGCTGAGGAGTACAGTGTGTGATCGTGTGGCGGGCGACGGGCGGTGGTGACCCATGCGTGTGGCGCAGGCGGCGGGCATCGTGGGCGCGTGCGAGCGGCGCGCACGCGCGGCTGCGGCGGGCCTACGCGTGCGCGCCTCTGCCAGCTCGTCGGGCTCGGGCTCGCTGGCGCGCGGCGCGCTCTCCGACCCCGACCTGCAGAGCCGGCTGCAGCCCAACCTCTCCGCGTACTGGGTGCGTATCGTATACACATCGTACCCTGCCGTGTGCTACCAATATCGCATGACAAATAACTGTAGTTACAACTGAATTTTAGCAAACTTTATAGAAAACCATTCGGCTCTTAAAGGAGACTTCGCTCATATTCGACTATTGACGGCGAGGTTATAACAGAGACATAGAGACCGATTTTACCCCACACCTGAAGGTTTTATTAAAGAGCTCACAGACTGTAAAATACTGTGTCACTTAGGGCTATGCTACATAAGACGATTTTATTCAGCCGTGGACCACTACACTGAAGACTGACTGAAAAAGTCTGAATGGCCCAGTGTTGTTTGTTGTAATTGTGTCCATCTCCACACTCGTTCATTTATAGAGTGAGTAGTTATAATTATATAATAGGTACGAGTACTAACCGGTACTTACGGTACCAGGTATCAAACCCTAGAATTCTCCGTTGTGTATCATTGCTTGTTTTGATGTAGTGTTTCGATGTTGTGCTATGTGATCTGTTTGTTTGTACAATTTTGTTCATGATTTAGCTACTGTATATACTAGCTGTTGTAGCATGTGTAGAATAAGAAAAACTAAGCTCAACGCGAATGATTTTACAGCCGATTGTAGCAGGAGAAAGGATCAAATCCATCATAACAGGGATAAAAAATAAGCACTAACTTCTTTATCTCGTAAATATCCTGTTGAATACTCGTACAAGTACACTGAAATCCACTGAAAAGCAAATCGGACCAATAAAAGGCGTAAGTTTTTATTATAATTTTTAAACTGAATAATAATGTTAAAATTATTCCACATAGCGGAGCGATGCAATCGCCAAGATCTGCTCTTCATGACAAACACGTCACTAAATCTACACGGCCTCCACGCCCAAACACAGAGACATAAATATAAAGAGGCGGCTTGTTACCGTCTTTCTGTCCGCCGATTATTTATTGCACATTGCGCAGAACAGAACCCGCTGCCCGGCGGTATTCTAATATCATTCCTACATCTACATCCAAATTCCGAAAGATTTTAATAGAAATCACTAACATTGTTTATGTTACAGTACCGTCTTCCGAGCGGTACTCAAACTTATAACTTTGATTTTAATTATTGGTACTTACGAGTACATACAGGTAGTTATATTTTTTACAGTTCAGTTTGACTGTAACTTCGTAGCAGTAACGAATTTACTCTAAAATGGGTTAATCCAAGTTACAACCCTTGATTACAGATCGTTAAGGAAATAGAGTATCCTTCTCTACTGCTTGTATGCGATCTCTATCTCCTCCATACAACTCTATTCGTAGCACGCGCTACGAGAGCGCTACGCTTGCACTCGGGCGTAGTAACGGCTACACCTCCCGGCCGGCCGACATGGACAGTTTGAGAACCTCCAGCACCTATCCGAGACTCTCGTGTTTTATGGCGTATTATGCTATAATAATATTTTTTACTTAGCACATTTGTTTATACCTGCGTGCGCGTCGGTGTGTGCGCGTGTGTAAACACAGATCCGGGCGCTGTGTGCGGTGCGCGGGCGCGTCCGTACACGGGAGAGCATAAAAATGTCGTTTGCTGTATGCCAGCCGCGGAATCTAATAGCCAGCCGAATTTTATGTTCTTTCGCGGTACAAGATTGTGTTACACGGCGCGGCTTCGAGCTGTTATTTTTTGGTTCTTTGTACTCGAGTCGAATTGAGTGTATAGTAGGTTCTCAAGTGTGGCCGCCAATTAGCCGGGGCCGGCGTTCGCGCAGCTTTTGTTACACATGATTTATGTCTATGAGCGGTCTCTGAGATCTGTGGTCCTTTATTTTTGGGACCCAGTAATTATTTTGCGTAAAAATGTATTAGACATAAAATTAAATTATTTCTAAGAATGAGTTTAAAAGATGAATTTAAAAGTTGTCGGGCACTTGGGTTGATCATAATAGTCTGTTTATTCAAGATCGCTCTTCTAAGTCGTATTCCTCATTGCTGAAGGTCGTGATCATTCTAAGGAATTAATGACATTGAACGACTCTCGTGGCAAATTTCATTGCCATTGCTTTCCCCATTTCACACACTGGTTATCTCAGTATGCAGGTTTCCTCACGATTTTTTCCTTCACCGTCAGAGCAGTCGGTAATTGTACGTAGGTAAGTCTTTAGAAAAAACCATAAAAACTCATTGGTACATGGCATTGCCTGGTTTCGAACTCGGACCTACCCGAATCCGACGTCCTAGCCATGACGCCACCAACGCTCTTAATTCAAGATTTACATACCTAATTTTACAAATACATCAGATTTCTTGACTAGTAATACGTTTATGGCCATATAGAAGCGGTCTATCACATCATTGCCGTATAAAGTTCTATTAATTATGAAATTGGAAAGGCCCGACCAGTGAGCAGCGAGATTCAATAATAAGATAGGTACGCACGCGGAGGACGACATAAATTACCCGCGGCTTTAATTGGTGGACCACACACGACGCACTCGTGGTGGCGGTGACCACTGACCACTACAACCAGGAACGGTAGGTGTCGGGGTTTAATGTCTCATTCCATAGGTAGTGCATTACTCGGTAGTGCATTACCGTTGGGGAATGATGCCAGTTCAACGAGGTCATTAAAAGCGTTCTGTCGGTTTTTGAAATCAAAGTAGACGTAGTGGTCCAGACCACACTGTGTACTCTACTGTATTCAATAATCATGTCTCTGTTTCATTAAATAAGTACTTGTAGGTAGTATCAATTGGGGAATATTTTGATTATTAATGATGATTCTAGAGATGCGACTAAACTTCTAAGTCATATTCCTCATTGAGGAGAGTTCTATAGTCATTCTATTTCATTTTATTCTAGAAATAACCTTCTAGAGCGACTCTCTTGGCAGATTTAATGGAGTGGTTTGTCATTGCCTTCCCCATTTCACACACTGGTTATCTTAGTGTGCGGCTAGGTTTTCTCAAGATGATTTCCTTCGCCGTTAGAACATTCGGTAAATGTACGTAAGTCTTTCGAAAAAAATTGAAAAATGAAAAAGGCGTTGCA
Organism: Hofmannophila pseudospretella; assembly: GCA_947369225.1. Classification (NCBI taxonomy): domain Eukaryota; kingdom Metazoa; phylum Arthropoda; class Insecta; order Lepidoptera; family Oecophoridae; genus Hofmannophila; species Hofmannophila pseudospretella. The sequence goes on along the minus strand of OX376312.1, from coordinate 15,069,782 downwards.
TGGGAATCCGGCGTCAAAACCATTACACTATCGGCGCTCTGTTTAAGAGGGTTGAAAATGGTTGAAGGTAATATAAAAAAGCTTGTCGTTTTTAAAATCAAACTTTAGCCATCTATTGCTGAAAACATGTCTGCTAACATGTCTGCTTTCTTTCACCATAAAAAGTCACGCTGGGCGAAAACACACCAAAACAATTTTATTCACTCCTCAAAAAGTTCGTTAAAATTTTACCGTTTCCGATAGAGAAAACGCATAAATGTGTTTTTCCCCTCCTTTACATGACAAGTTCACGAGTGAACTTTTTATTTCAACGACAGTAAAAAGTCGTGGAAAGCTATCAAAATAGGAACTTAGTGTTTGATATTAATACCCGATTTATGGGGAGTTTAGTGCGTACAAGTTTTATGGGGGTTTTAACGAGACTGGTTTAGTATCGCGGGCTACAACGGGCCGGTTAATTAGTCGAACGATTAAACTTCGACGATCTCAGTCTGATATGTGGAATCTGAAGATGAACGCCTTCGACATTTAATATTAGGGTGAGAGCGCGCCGTCATTTGTTAGTGAGGTCCCGTACATACTAAAGTAAGTCTTTTCATTCGTTAAGGTTGACGAATAGTTAGTTAGGATTGTAGATAATGACATTTGCTTGTTATGATAGACTATTAAGCACCATGAAGATTACGGTCCTCAGATTGACAGATGTTACAGTGTATATGGAATGAGTTAACGATTTATAACAGTTTGCGGAAAACTGAAATGTAAGTAGGTAGTACATTATTGTCATTTGTGTTACGCCCGCCCCAAAACGTAACTCGGTCAACGTTAGATAGAAGTAGGACAACGGTAGCTTTGATCGTTGGCCTCGGACTAATAGATCTGTCCCGTAGGCGGGCGCCCGTTCCTCGCGAGGCGAAGACAGGTTTCCCTGCGCGTCCCCTGAACCCTAATCGCTCTAAGCCCCGCACTGGCCTAGTCCGGTAAACAGTTTTTATTCGAGTGTAGTCTATTATCAGATGAGATTGTCTCGGCGTCGTAAAGCCCGCCGATGTTTATTGGAGTATAATAACCGAAATAAATGCGCTTCCACTCGCCGATGCGATCTCTGTTTATCTTAGGATCGAATAGTTCGGTTTATGGTGCTCTTGCTGGCGTGGTGGTACTGGCCGGAGTGTAGCGGTCGCCATTGGGAAACATTTTTATGTACATTGTATTGTTCGGCGGTGAATTGTGATATAAAACTTTGAGATGTAATAAAAACACTGGTGTGTTTAGGCGTGTTGTATTTATGCGTGCGTAGGATCTATTTCTAAGTGCCTAACAGTATGGTTTAAATATAAAAATGAGCCAAGCGACTATCTAAGTTATGACTCCAGGAGTCATAAACCAAAAAACAATTAAAGAGCTAATTGTCTATTATATTTATTTGTATCGGTCCGCTAATTATGTGTTAGCGTAATGTTAGCAGAATATAATTTGTAGTTAAAAATCGATGTGGCTGCCTTCTGGTCGGGAAAAATTTAATTCGGATCATCAACACGAAAGAAGAAGTTAAAGTTGGATCGATATGAAAACGTAAATGGACGACGAATGTTGTAAAACAGTGGAATTGGGCTCTCGGAATTTATTGTTTTAGTGGAGTATCGATAGAGTCAGCTTGCTTGCTTATCGTATGGTTAGTGGCCAACCTATTTGTCAGAGTTGTTCAGGTCGCCCGTAGGCATCTGACATGGCTTAACGACCGCTGTCGAACGACAACAGCCGGGACCGACTGCTTAACGTGCTTTCCGAGGCACGGAGGAGCTCAGATGAAATATGACACTAGCGGTCACCCATCCAGGTACCGACCGCGACAACGTCGCTTAACCTGCACGATCACTTTCGGACCGTGCTCGCAACTAGGCTACGAGCTCCTCGATAGAGTCGGCAACTTTAGAATGTTCGCAATGCGTTCCTTACACAATCAAAGCGCTCCCGATTGAATTTTGTATTCGGAGAAGCGAAATTTTTGTTCAATTTTCCGAAAGTTCAATTTTCAGCTATCTGATTGGCTAACAATTGTTATAGTATACATGCGTATACTGACACACATGACCCCATACTGGTTGTTGCTGAGTACGCACTCAGCAACAGCCAATATGGTGTCATGTGGTCAGTTCATCACACACGTCGTAGATACGTGTAAGAGGTGCTAGTGTGTGCGTGGATGGCCGACCGTTTTGGGCACATCTCGTTATTTCTGTTTTATTGTATGAATACGTAATGATGTGGCCGAAGCGTTGCGACACCGCCAATTGCTGGACTCTTAGTACGGTACTAGGGGCAGAGACCAGCGCGCGGCGCAGACTAGACAGGCCAATGAGAGTTAGGTAGCAATAGATAGCCGAGCAGACAGTACGTAGAGATATTGAGTCAAGATTATTATAACACTGTTTTTGCAACTAAAGAGTAGACGGTTCCTGTCCAACATTGAAACATACAATACAACAAGTGAGGTTTATTGTAGAGTTATATACTTAACATAGGGCAATGCGACGATTGTATAATGTTGGCAGTTATCGCTTCCAGACTACCTTTCGATAGACTAATTATTGTTGAATGGAAGATGTAGGTTGTGGAACTAATAAAAGAATGATGTAGACAGGCTCCATTTGCCATCTGTCACAAATTGAATGAATGAATGAATACACTTTATTTGCACAAAATTAGTGTGATACAGTGCGTACGAAACAATTAATACAATCTAGGCGGTCTTATTGCTAAGAGCGATCTCTTCCAGACAACCTTGTGGTGGAGTAATTTTGGTAGCAAAAGGTAGGTTGTGCACCGTTTACAATAGCGAAATATGCCAATTATAGGTACAAATTATGCCTCATAGGTAATAAAAATCGCTGCAATTTTTTCGAACAACTATATTTTGCCTATGACTTGAATAACCGCTACATTTATTTAGGTTTTAATAGAAGTTACTTTCGCACTGATTGTCTCACAGCGGCGCTAACACTGTAGGTAGAGCGGAAGTTACCTTCGAGCAGCTTTACCTGTGTCACCCTCCTAATCTTTATCGCCATTAGAATTGAATTTGATAAGTAGGTATGTGGCATATGCTTGTTTATGAGGATCCCATATCTTTATTATTCAAATTTCTTGCCCGGACCGGTCGCAGTTAATTGCGTTGGTGTACACCACACGGACACTTGCCGTGGCTCGCCGGTGTTTGTGGTAAATGGGTATATTGTATAATTTAATTAGCCTCACATAGTGTAGCGGCCATCTCTCTAACACTAATTTATTGTAATGGGTACGAACTGTCGTTTCTCACGACGATTTCGCCAGTGTTTTTGGATAGTAAATAAGTACATTAATCTTTGGGCCATCGGTGCTTTATTCACTTCAGCGTAAAGCACGCGAGATGTAATCTTGATTATATTAATTGCCTTATATCCCAGTAGATTCATTTGTGCATAAATATCTAACATTTAATAAAATCGTAAAGGAAATTTTTTGTCTGTTTGTTTGAACGCATATCACGTATAACTACTGAACGGATTTCGATGGAGTTTTCACGGATATATTGAAATAAGTCCAAATTGACATCGTTTACATTAACGTTTTGAAAATTATATTTAAAAATGGGTCAAATGTGGGGGGTAAAGTTAGATTGGAACGCGAACGAATTTGCGGGCAACAGTTAGTTCCGTAATACAATGTCGTACATATTTTCGAGAGTTGATTATTTATAAGATATACCTACTCGTAATACTAATGGGAGCGGAGCTTACTGCTATAAAATATTAATTAAACTAAATCTCAAAGTTTACGAGGGCTCCGTTATGTGACGTTCAATAATTAGTTTTATTATATTTTTGATATACACATACGTAGATTCTAATTAAAACTTACGCTATAAACGTCGCTGAAGTGATTTTTATTGCCTCATATGGTACCTATATAATACCATAGTATAGGTACTTATAATAAATACGTAGTACCTATATTAATAATTTATTAAAATAAATCTAAACGGTATAACCTCAACATGAGGGTTAATGCAAAGTCAATATTCAATTTGGCGAAACTGGCTTTCTTTATACAATTATATACAGTTTATCTTGTATGGATTCCGTGGATTCTTCCGCTATAAATATTGTCGATAATGTTGTTTTAAATATAAATAGTCGAAAGCTACGTGTCTAGTCCACATTTGTGTAGTATGCGGTGTCCGATGGCTGGTGACTGATTTTATTGCATTCACTGGTTTATCGATCGTTGAGGAGACGGTTAGTGATCGTTTTCTAATACATTTAATGAAATGAGAACTGTAATCATTAGTCCATATATCTTCATAAAATACCCGGATCTTTACCAAGAGATCCACTGTAATAAGAAATCAAAGAAATGTATAGAACTACCTCCAAAAAGTTTTGAAAATGGCGAATTAGATTTTTTGTACAAAATAGGTGACCTCGAGTGAGTGAGTTGTATGAAAAGTCAGAAAAATGATGTACTTACTTTTTAAATTCCGAATTTTAAACTAGTATTTTTAATACAAGATAAGTAACATTAAATTTTTATTTGGGTACATTTTCTTTCCTTCTGTAATTATAATATAAATAATTTGAAGTTGTAAATATGTAAATAAACCTTTAATAGGTACCTAAAATTAATATTTATATATTAGATGTTAGTATTTACTATGTATGTATTAAAATATTTTTAATTTTTTAAAACCATATTTTTGAAATTTCCTTACGGTGCAGATAATTTTTCCATGGCAGAATATAGCCTATGTTAGGCACAATTCTAAGATAATTATGATGTATTTTGGTGCAACTTAGTTCGGCCGTAGGGACGTGATCGAGTAATACTCAGACACATCGTTCGTCTACTCTATTGGTAGGACGTAATATGTCAAAAAGTTTTCTTGTTTCTATGCACAATAAATATATCCATTTCTGTTTCAAACTCACGCAGGGAACCCATAACCAACAAGTTATGTGTCAATTTCAATTCAATAGAAATAGAAATATCATTTATTTGTAAATATGGGTAATGTAACATACATAGTGTTACAGTATCACCATATTCTGCCCGAAAGCGTACAAATTTTTGTTCAATTAAAGAACCAATCAATCATAAATTATCTATCAGCAATAAAATAATCAATCATAATAAATTAGCAAAATAAAGGTAACAAAACAAAAACATCAAAATTTTTACTCATACGTCTCAATTAAAAAAATACATAAGAATTAACAATAAAGATAGGTTTTTAATTAATTATAATATAAATGTCAACATTAATTAAATTTTGATGATGTCACATCTTATCACTAAGGAAGTCACTAAATTTCAATGCTCTATAGTAAATGCTCTATACTTTATGCTCTAGTAGTAAGTATAACGGGGTAGATAACCCATTCGTTCGCACCATAGGATGTAAAGTGAGTTGAGCGAGTGTTGTTTACGATTGCATTGGAGACAGGGGTCACGGGTTCAACAGTAAATACGTATTTTAAGTTTCCTTTTATATTTGTTATTTTTTTCTTATCACCAGTATGTTATGATAATTTACTAGATAATAATAATCTTATTTATTTAATGTTTTTCTCGTCAATACTTATTCTCGTGTAGGTTTTTCTGACATTAAAACCTTTAACACAAGCAATCACTGACACAAGCATATTATAAGAAACGGAACGAACCTATAGAAATTGAAATGATGTCTTGATCGTAAGATCAAGATCAAGAAGATTTCATTTTCAGCTCAGAAGTAGCTGTAGAAGAAGTGCGAGTGTACTGTACTATTCAAATCAAATCAATTGAAACAGGACTGTGTCTGAATTGAACATGAATAACTGTTTCAAAACGCGATATTTATTACCTTTTGCTTCAGACAACTGGAGATCAAGACAATTCTATGAATTGTATTCTTTTAAAATGGCCCATAAATTCGCTCGGAATGGTGACCACCGAGTAACAGTATGAGCCGTAGGTATAGTAGGTAGGCACGCTGTGTATGACACACGGCTGCGCGTGCGCATGTGTGGTGGAGACGGACACAATTGGAGCGGCCGTGGGCCGGACGTTTATTGCCGCATGCTAATGCCGCCCATACAAATATTGCCTTACGAATTGAAAATAAGTGTCGTCATATTTACGTTAGTAATATGATCGCTTTCTCCGATTTCCGTCCCTGGACTTAATTTTTGTTTTCAAAAACGATTGTTTGTTTATGAGAATCAATTCCAACACACTTCACAACACGTAGGTACGTAACATACCGTTGTATCATAGGCACCACGTTGGAGCCGTAGTTCACGCACCTGAAGTTATTTACGGTCCGGCCCGGAGCCGTGCGACCGGTCGCAATTACAATTAATATCGCCCGATTTACGATTTGTCGACTCCTCTCTAATGCTGCTTAGCTTATATTACAGTATACTGCCGTGTACGGTACAAGCACTACATGAGTACCTACCTACATTATAAAATTCCTCGTAACTGGCGGGTATTTTATTATTATAAAAGGTTTTTAATTAAATTCACGTGGCCGTTACTGATGAATTCTACTATTAAAAGACAACCCCCACGATAATAATAGAGTTGTCAAGAGGGTGCCATTGGTACTTTTATAGTCTGCGTTCATCACCAGCCTATTAATGTCCCCACTGTTGGGGCGCAGGCCTCCCCTTAACCAAGGAGGTTCGGGCGGGCCCAGTGCTGATTGGTGGATTTCACACACCTTCGGAAACTTTTCATTTCCTCAGACATGCAGGTTTCCTCACGATGTTTTCCTTCACCGTTAGAGCAGTCGGTAAATGTACGTAAGTCTTCGAAAAAATCCGAAAACTCATTGGTACATGGCATGGTTGTCGTGGCATGGCCGCATGGGAGTCCGGCATCCTAGCCACTAGGCCACCGACGCTAATAGTCTGCGTTATAAGGATTACATTTTTTTATTTAATATGCGATTAAAAATATAGTTAAAACAATTCGGGAACAAAGGCGCACTTTATTATATTCCCGGTCGAGCTTTACCTACTGTTTCTGATAAAGATACAAGATAGAGTACGGGTACAAAAATACTACTACGAGTTTATGTATTTATTTTACAAAAGTACTAAGTATATTTTTAATAAACAATTAGTAAAATAATCACAGCTACGAAACTACGATTCTTAACCTTCGATTTACTTACCTTTTATTGTTTACATACCGTGATAACGTATACTTGCTTAGAGCCAGCTTTTATTTATCATGAGTATAAGTAATGTAATGAGAATTGGTTTTCTGGTGTTTTGTAATATGTAGGAACTTCCATACATACTCGTGGTAGATAGATGGTCCCTACTATGCATTATCGGATTAAGTGTGTTGTAACTGTACATTGTCGGATTCGGTTATTCAAGTTTTCAATCGAAGTGCTATTCATATTTAAATTAAAACACGTTTAAAACTTAAGTTTAATATTTCTAACATAGATTTTGACTCGTTTTTGATAGCTTAGTTAATAAACTTTCCATAAGTATTTAATTATTTGTAACATTATAAATGTTAGTGTCACTAGCCAAAAGTTACAACGTCATTAAGAAGCCATATAAATTAATAATGGCAATAGACCCGGCATACGAGAAACTCAGATAATTAATTGTTAATATTATTATTTTATTCATTCGGCGATCTTTCGCTGCACTTTCTTATTTTACTGTACTCCCATAAACAACACCATCCATCTATCATTTTGTGACACTTCTATTAGCAATAGGCTTTGGATTTTCGCTCTTTTTCCTGTTGAATAGAGTGCACGGTGATGTTATGGTGTTATGCTGGTCGATACATAAATTAATCCCAGTGTTTATGTGATTTATCGGAGGCACTTCAAAGTGTCCGAGGGTCGCCGCCGACCACATTCGTCACTCGCGCCATGTTCACTGTCCAGCCTACAACAATATGAGCACAACCTTATCCATTCAACTATTTCGTCACTGAGTTTGTCATAATTTTCTCTGACATTTTATGACGCATAATGATCTAGTTTAGAAATATATTGAGACTAGTTTTCTTTTTTTCTAGTCTTATAGTTACTTAACAGCCAGACGACATTATATTCGCGTGAATATTCATAAGTCTGGCGCACACTAGACGGCGCGGGATCTACACATAATTTATAGATTAGATTTCTAACATGAATGACTATTGGCATGGCTAATAAGTAGCCAATCAATGTGCTGTACGCAGGATAAAAAAAACTTATCAAATCAAAAGTTTTTTATAGTACCTTAAAGTACATTTTCAACGCCATTTTTTAAAAACTAAAACCACTTCGGTCGTGTAATATGAGCTTTGGTGGCCTAGTGGCTAGAACGCCCGACTCCCATGCGGGAGTTCCGGGTTTGAAACCATGCCATGTACCAATGAGTTTTTCGGATTTTTTCGAAGACTTATGTACATTTAACGGTGAAGGAAAACATCGTGAGGAAACCTGCATGTCTGAGGAAATTAAAAAAATCCAAAGGCGTGTGAAATCCACCAATCAGCACTGGGCCCGCTCAGTGGATCATGGCCCATACCATGTGCAGCAAGGGGAGGCCTGTGCCATAATAGTGGGGACATATTAGTAGGCTGCTGATGAAGGTGCAATAGCTAAAAGGGAAGGAGCGGCGCAAGAAACTTTACGAAACTCTCATGCTATTAAGCTCTAATTTAAGCGTTTATTACACTTGATTGAATTTAGTCGACTAACTAGCCAGGCTTCTGTTTATAGAATGTGAGTATACTAACCGTACCGAATGCATTTACACTTAACCGAAATAAGCGCTTAAGTACTTAGTGTCGATTATCTTGATAAATTAATATTTTGGCAGAATATTTCACTACATCCGTGATTTTTTTGGTATCTTATCTTATGATATAATATAAGATATAATATAATATAAGATATATAGCCGGGAATAACCTGGCGGCACTTCAACCCTTGAGGATCCTTTGTGCCTACCCCATTTTTAACACTCGTCATCTCAGTGTGCAGTTTCCTCACGATGTTTTCCTTCACCGTTCGAGCAGTCGGTAAATGTACGTAAGTCTTCGAAAAATACGAGAAACTCATTGATACATGGCACTGCATGGTTTCGAACCCGGACCATTTTTTTGGTAGGTTCTTACGTACGTTCACTTATGTAAAATTCTATGGAATGAATGGTGTTGTACATATTTATATCGTCTGGTTTTTCGATGGTTTTGTTTGAAATATTCAGTTATAATTATCGTCTCACGTTCGAGTTCGATGGTGAATTAATTTGGAATCGAGACATTCATTCATATTTCGTCTCGGTTCATCGCCCGTTTCCATTCCATTATAATATGGAACTTCATCAGTTCGATTATCGAGTCGTCGAAAGCCTGGGAATCGCTATTATCTTTACTTTATGAGCAGGTTAATGGCTCAATCATGTATCAGACCACGTGAGGTGCAGCGTATCTCGGTAGTTTAACTAATTATTTTTTTAAAAGCTACTAGAGATGGAGTCTGGTCGGAGTCCGGTTCATCAGGCGCTTTCTAAACGCGCGTAACTTTACCAGTGCGCCAAATTTATTGCAATTAATTTATATGCTGATTTGTTAGCGGCCTCGTGGTGGCGGAAACACTCGCACATCACGACCATTTTCCAGGCATAATAGCGTGTCTCTAAAATAAAAGTGGCAGCGAGACATACGGCGCGGCATTGCGTTTGCTCGCTCTGCACTCAAAATGCAGAGACGCTGTTAAAACGACTAAGTATTAATTTTATTATATTTCAATAAAATATAGGACGTACTCGTATTTTGGATATAGTTTAGTGCTTGCATCTGCATAGACAATTAATATATTCCTAGCTGTCAGTGACGAATACAGTAGTGCCGTTGTTGTGACGTGACTCACAAACTTAAATTAATAAATGAAAGATATCGTTTCTGGCTTCTTTAAGTTTAGAAGTGGCAGATCCTAATGTGTAGGATCGCCTGGGTTGGTACCACCCTCCTACCTATAACTGCCGCAAAGCAGCAATGCTTGCATCGCTGTGTATCGGTTTGAAGGGTAAGAGAGCCAGTGTAATTACCGGCACAAGTCCTCAAGGTTAACAGCGCATCGAAAACCCTCTAATAAAATTATAGTGAGTCTATGGGCAACGGTGACCACTTACCATCAGGTGGCCCGTTTGCTCGTCTGCTCTCGAAATACAAAAACAAAATCGTAATAATTTGTATTTTAAATATCAATTTTATTTAGTTTGCTACACAATATCTTCGTACAAAGTTAGATTCACATTTAATATTTCAGCTCTACGTGGTTATACAGTCTCCAGGAACCGATCGTGCCCGCACACAAGCCACGGCCCGTGTGTTTACACCTCAAGTGTAGTTTATGAGCTCCGAATTAGTTAATGTATTCAGATTGCAGATTAAAAGCCTTTAATGAAGCAGGCGCGGAGATTTATTCCGCCCGTACGCTCCCATTTCTCCGCCCGTGGCTGTTCACACCTCGACGGTGTCGGCGATGTCGGCGAGCGGTGTCGATGGTGTCGAGAGTGTCTAGTGTGTCGACACTGCTGCCAATAACCATATTTTTATAGCCGTGTTAGAGTCGCATCCATCTTTGTGCTATCTTAACTCTGTAATATATTTTAGGTGTGAATGAACGCAATATGTGTAATTACTAATTAGTCAGGTACTTCCGAGTACATATAACATTCTATTAAGATCATAATTATGATAATTTTTATCTTCTGTACCTAATTGTTCGTATGTGTGCGGTATTGGAATTAAAATCTTTTTTTCAATTAATTCGCCACATGATAATTTATTATGTGGGGAACCTACTCATAATAATAAAATCGTAAAGGTAAATTTTTGTTTGTTTCTTTGAATGTTTGTTTCACGCAAAAACTACTGAATGGATTTGGATGGAATTTTCACGGATATATTTAAATAAGTCCAAATTGATGTCTAGGCCATAGATGTTTCAAAAATTCTACTAAAAAGGAGTCAAATGTGGGGCTAAAGTTAGTGTAGATCATTGTAGTCCAGGCGAACGAAGTCGCAAGGAACAGCTAGTTATTTTATTTTATATTTTATAATATCTTATCTTATGATAGAGGGCCGGGAATAACCCAGCGGCACTTCGACCCTTGAGGATCTTTTGTGCCTACCCTATTTTACACACTGGTCATCTCAGTGTGCAGGTTACCTCACGATGTTTTCCTTCACCGTTAGAGCAGTCGGTAAATGTACGTAAGTCTTCGAAAAATACGAAAAACTCATTGGTACATGGCACTGCATGGTTTCGAACCCGGACCTCCCGCATGGGAGACGGTGTCCTAGCCACTGTGTCACCGACGCTCTTTATTTTATAATAAGTATGACCTCTTTTAGGCACTACAATTTCAAAAATGTGTTGTAGGTAAGTCATTATTATTATTTAGTGTAATGAATTTTGGGCTTTGCTCTTGGTTTGGATTTTTTGCTGTGTCCATAGAATAGTCCAGATGGATGTGGCATTGCGGACGACTCGTGTGCAGCACGTGCAGCCACATGCATTTCACTTCACTTGATCTCAAATTAGGGTTCCATCTGACGTTTTTAAAAAAACCATTTTTTTAACTTTATATTGTTTATCACTTTACTTGACTTTTCCACTTGAATTGAAAGAATGATAGAAGTAAAATAATAAACATCATCAACCTTGTCAGCAGTGTAATTTATAGCCCACTGTTAAACATTATAAGTCTCCTCCAATGTATACCATTGATAGATAGATAGATTAATACTTTATAGCTCACAAGAAAGGAAACATAGAATAAGTGTAGAAAGGCGGCATTATCGCTCAGAGCGATCTCTTCCAGGCAACCTAGACGAAAGAAGAATTATTAATAGGTTGAAATATGAAATATTTATTGGTTTATATACTTTTAATACATAACATAACATATTGATCTCGAACAACTCTTTACATCCATCCACATAGCTTCTAAAATTAGAATTTTTACTATGTATAAGTATACATACCTTTGAATTTTTACTATGTATAAGTATACATACCTTTGAATTTTTACTATGTATAAGTATACATACCTTTGAATTTTTACTATGTATAAGTATACATACCTTTGAATTTTTACTATGTATAAGTATACATACCTTTGAATTTTTACTATGTATAAGTATACATACCTTTGAATTTAAGCGCATACTTTAAACCAGTAAGTTTTATTTTAGAACACTTATCTTTACAATATACTTTTTCACTTCAATTTACAATTCATGACTTTTCTATTTAAATACACAAATACGAGTAATTAACTATTCATATCTAATAAGGAATGCTGGAGTGCTGAAGCAAAATCATTTGTGGGTGAGATTGGCCGTCGCCTTAGGGAGAGGGGTTGTGACCCTCGCTCCGGGTCGTTCCTGGTGCAAAGGTTGTCCATAGCGATCCAGCGCGGTAACGCCGCAAGCGTTATGGGCACTTTTGCATCGGGAGCGGCAAGGGGGGAGGTTTATTTATAATTATTAAGTTATTAATTAATTGACATTATTTATAAGGAATAGAAACCATTATTTTTATGGAGCCGATTTTGAGGAACTCCAAACTTTTTTTTTCAACTTCGATCTTTGCTTCCTTTTCATTTAGGTAATTGTTAGTGTAAAGACTGTTATTATATTTATATGTGCATGCTACCTAGACATCCAGTCGCAATACAAATCTCTCACTGTGAAGACGTCGTTTAATTTTCTGAGCCGAGTACAACCCAAAATCAACCTTATCCCTCAAACATAGTGGTCAATATCGAGCCGGACCGTGCACAGTAGTTATCGAAGACTGCATTAGAATCAGTATCGTCGCTTGCGCTCGGCATCTTATCTACCTACGCGTCGCACCTGCGCTCCGTGTGAACAACAATAGGCATAATGTTTGCTGCATCCAAATAGATTACGATAAATACGTAAGTGAAATTTACTGATTTGCAAGAAGAACAATAATAGTGAATTATGTCGTTGCAATCTATTATTGAACAACAAGAGGATTTGTTCGGTTTGCTTAACAAAGCGCAAGTAAACTTCAAGAAATGTCCAAAAGTTCGACAAACCCCGGGATACTTACAAACAAAAATAAAATGCATAGAAGAATACTGGAAGGACTTCCGTAGTGGACATCGAAGCTTGTTCAACTCGACTAAGAAGGAACAGAGGACCGAGTTACCGTATTTCATCGAAGACTTACACAGTCAATGTGAAGATGTTTTTCTATCACTAAAAGGTGATCTTACCGATGTTCTGCAGAAAACGACCGCAAGCGCGTCGCCGCTAGAACCCGCACCCGCGCCCGCGCCGCTCGCCGGCCCCGCTCAGCGCGACGAATATAACTTACCGAAAATTAACCTGCCGATTTATTCAGGTACATATGATGAGTGGCAGTCGTTCGAAGATCAGTTCATATCTCTCATAGATAAAAACAAGTGCCTGAGCGATGTACAGAAACTACATTATTTGAAATCATGTGTGGTTGGCGAAGCGAGTAATACGATCAAGCATTTTCAAATTACCGATGCAAACTATGAATTGGCGTGGGACTGCTTAAAAAATAGGTACTGTCACAAACGAATACTTGTAAATACTATTTTGAAAAGACTGCTTTCTTTAAAGAAAATAACTGTGCAATCACCCACACAGTTAAAAGCATTAATTGACAACACACGAGAATGCCTGACTAGCTTAAACGCTATAAAAATAAACACCGATTCTTGGGACCCAGTGATTATATTTCTGACTATACAGAAATTGGATCAAGAGTCACACAAAGAGTGGGAATCATACGTAAGTAGTGAACATTACGATGATCTGCCAACCTTCAAAAACTTTATAACATTTTTAGAAAGCAGAATTTGTACACTCGAGATGATATCGCCTACGCCTGGGCCGAAAAATGCTATAAGAGAGCGTTCATACTGCACCGTTGCAGCCGCTGCGTCAACACAACCGACATGTATAGTTTGCAATGAAGAACACCTTCTCTGCCATTGCAAGGAATTTGGAAAATGGACTTCAGAGAAAAGATCCGAATATGTTAAGGAGCAACGTTTATGTTTTAACTGCCTTGCAATTGGACATTCGGTTTATTACTGCAGACAAAAGACGACATGCAGAATCTGCGGAAGACGACATCACACACTTCTACATTCATCAAAGGCAAAGGAAAGTGATTCAGCTAATAAAGAGGAATCGACGGAACGTATATCTTCAATACACACGAGCGCAGAAAAACAAGATGAAGATCCTCAAGACGTATCAATTGCCTCGCACTTCATTTCAAAATACCAAAGAGCGCTTCTGGCTACAGCCATGATTCCAGTCAGAAGCAGTTCGGGGCAAGTAACCATGCTGAGAGCCCTCGTCGATCCAGGTTCTCAAGCATCGTTTGTGAGTGAGAGAGCGACTCAAGTATTACATCTCAACAAAACTCCAATCCACGGCACGGTAACAGGAGTTGGTTCTACGAAAACGTCGGTCAGTCATGTGGTACAGCTAGAGGTTTTATCACGATACGAAGAAAGATTCAGCCTGCCAGTTAAAGCTTATGTATTATCAACACAGCTGACTACTAAGTTACCATGTCGAGAAATCAAACCAATGAAATGGTCACACCTAGACGGACTCAACCTGGCGGATCCGAAGTACTTTACGCCAGGGAAAATAGATATGCTGCTGGGTATAGATGTCTACACAGAGATTCTGAAGAACAATCTGATCAAAGGTCCACCAGGGACACCATGTGCACAAGAAACCACCCTGGGCTGGATTTTATTTGGAAATATCAATGACACACATTCTGATGAAGAAACTTTAGTCATGCACCATCACGTGGAGTTGGACTTGGATAACATGTTAAAAAATATGTGGGACATAGACCAATCAACCAAAAGAAATCTTACAGCTGACGAAAGATTGTGTGAAGAAATATACACAACTACTCAATGCAGAACTCCTGATGGAAGATACGTTGTAAAACTACCGTTCAAAACTGATCAAGTATTTGATGTAATCGGGGAGACGAGACATATTGCGTTAAAGAGATTTCACCAACTAGAAACAAAATTAGAAAAAAATTCAGAACTAAAGGAAGAATATTCGAACGTTATAGGAGAATATATACAACTAAACCACATGGAAGAAGTACCCAAAGAAGAGAAAGACAGACCAGCAATATATCTCCCTCACCATGCAGTTCTGAGAGATGATAAAGAAACGTCTAAGGTCAGAATTGTATTCAATGCATCAAGCCAAGGATCAAACAATAAATCGCTAAATGATCAGTTGTTTGTTGGACCACAACTACAGGAGGATTTACGGAGTATAATCATGAGATGGCGTATGAAACCAATATGTTTCGTAGCAGACATACAAAAGATGTATCGCCAGATACTTGTGACTAAAGAAGACGCAGATTATCAAAGACTTTTGTGGCGAAACAACAATACTAAAGAACTGAAAGAGTATCGCTTATTAAGAGTAACATTTGGCACAGCATCGGCGCCATATCTGGCGGTAAGGACTCTGATGCAACTATCCGAAGACGAAGGGAAGGATAAAGGGCATGAAAGGGTGGCACAAATAATTAAGGAAGATTTCTTCGTGGACGACTGCATGAGTGGATGTATGACAGCAAAGGAAGCTGTGAGGATCAGCCAAGAACTCACTGAAGTTCTGGCGAGAGGCGGATTCGAACTCCAAAAATGGGCATCTAATAGCACTGAGTTCATGAATGAAATCCATCCATCGCTGAGAAGCGCTCATGCTAACAAAGACATAAAGAGTGAACGTGTTATGAAAACCCTTGGTCTCACTTGGAACATGACTTCTGATTCCTTTCAGCATCAATTCAACTTGTCACAGCCACCTACTATCATAACTAAACGAAACATACTTGCAGATTTACAACGCCTGTTCGATCCCTTAGGTTGGTTGGGAGCTGCAATTATACTTGTAAAGATTTTAATACAAAAACTGTGGATCGAAAGATATGATTGGGATGATAAAGTGAGCAACATACTTGAAGAAGAATGGTTACAGCTGAGAAAGAGTTTTGAACATTTAAAGGACATTGAAATAAATAGATGGCTTAACACCAACACAGAAGATACAAACCAAGTAACTCTCCATGGATTCTGTGACGCTTCGAATAAAGCCTATTGCGCCGTAGTTTACTGCAGAGCTGAAACTCAGGACGGTGAATTCAATACAGGAATAGTTGCATCCAAAACTAGAGTGGCCCCGGTGAAACCTGTCTCATTGCCACGGCTTGAGCTTCTTGGCGCAGTACTTCTGGCAAAACTTCTTACGCAGGTCAGAGAAGCCATGAGAATACCTATCAATCAAGTGTATGCATGGACAGATTCCTCCGTTGTCCTCTCATGGTTATTAGGAGATCCTAATCGTTGGAAGCCGTTTGTCAGCAATCGAGTTGTAGAAATTTTAGACAATACCTGTAACACACAATGGTTTCATGTCGCGTCGAAGGAAAACCCTGCTGACTTAGGGTCACGAGGAGTAAATCTTCCTCAGCTTGTCAACAACAAGTTATGGTGGAAAGGGCCAGAATGGCTGAACAAGAAAGAAATTAAGTATTCCAGACCGAACATTATAGCTACTGATATAGAAAGAAAGAAAACCATACAAGTAAACACAAAAATAAAGGAAGATAATACACAGGAAACAATAAAATTCGATGATTTTGACACACTACAAGAATTACGAAAAACAATAGTAATTTGCAAAAGATTTTTAAACAGTAAGAAGCATCCAGAACAAATAGATACACCAATTACGACAGATGAATTAGAAGACGCTTTGTTGATATGTGTAAAAAAAGCCCAATTTAAAGAATACAGAGAAGAGATAGACAGACTAATTGAGAAAAAGAACGTAAAGAAGAACAGCAATTTAAGAACGCTTAATCCATTTTTAGACGATCACAATATACTCAGGGTGGGCGGACGGCTGAGAAATTCAAATTTAGAAATGGAACGCAAGCATCCCATAATTCTTGGAACTAAAACTGGTTTCACACATTTGCTTATAGCGGATGCTCATCAGAAAACCCTTCATGGAGGAATTCAAATTATGATGTGCTATCTAAGAACCAAGTACTGGATAATTCGTATAAAAAATGCAGTAAAGGCCTACATTCACAAATGTATGGTTTGTGCAAGACAGAAGGCCATAACAAGAGCACAAATCATGGGCGATCTACCCAAAGTTCGTACAGTACAAGCACGTCCCTTTCTTCATAGCGGAGTAGACTTTGCCGGACCTTTACAGGTTCTCATGTCAAAGGGCAGAGGAGCAAAGTCAAATAAAGCATATATCGCCATTTTTATCTGCATGGCTATAAAGGCCATACATCTTGAATTAGTGGGTGACATGACATCAGAATCATTCATTGGAGCATTCCACAGATTCATTTCTAGAAGAGGTAAGTGCACCCACATGTGGAGTGATCAAGGACGAAACTTCATTGCCGCTAACAAAGAGCTAGCAGCCGCATGGAAGGACGCCTGCTTTGAACTACCGGGCCACTTATCAGATAAGCTTTCAGCGGAAGGAACGCAGTGGCATTTCATACCTCCGTACAGTCCAAATTTCGGTGGTTTGTGGGAGGCCGGTGTCAAGTCAGTGAAGCATCACCTAAGAAGAATATTGACAAACAGCCTCACCTTCGAAGAAATGACAACAACCTTATGTCAGATAGAGGCTTGCCTTAACTCACGACCATTGATTCCTATCGACACGGCAGATATAGATGCAGTGGAGCCACTCACGCCTGGACATTTTCTTATAGGTGAAGCTCCAGTCACAATCCCTAACCCTGATCTACGTGATATCACCCTAAACAGACTATCGCGTTGGCAAGTAACACAGAGACTAGTAAGAGACTTTTGGCACAGATGGCAAAATGAATATTTATCGAGACTTCAAGAACGGCCCAAATGGCTTAAACGTCAAAATGAATTTGAGATTGGTGATATCATTCTTTTAAAAGATGATCAGCTCCCACCTGGAAAATGGTCCTTAGGGAGAGTGGTGGACAAACATCCCGGTCCAGATGGAATCACGAGAGTCTACAGCATTAAATGTCGTAATGATGTAATTAAAAGATCAGTTTCAAAAATGTGCGCACTACCAGTAGATAAGTCTTAAAAGTAAAGTTAGTATTGTGCCCATTGATAATTATGCATGTATTATCGATGTTTTTGTTATATTAAGTTTTGTTAGATAATTTCTTATTTTATATCCCTTTATAAAGAACTGCCGTTCTTTGGTGGGCGGTTATGTTAGTGTAAAGACTGTTATTATATTTATATGTGCATGCTACCTAGACATCCAGTCGCAATACAAATCTCTCACTGTGAAGACGTCGTTTAATTTTCTGAGCCGAGTACAACCCAAAATCAACCTTATCCCTCAAACAGTAATCGTTTTTTAGAAATTGAAATAGAAAATGTTTATTTGTTATCTGCAGCACACATGCAATTCCACTTATTTTTAGTATGGGATATATTATACAATATATATTCTTAAACAACTAAATTAATAATGGACGGCGTACATGCTGCATTCAGCACCATTTTTCATAAAGTTCCTATAAGTTCATATAACATTTAAACGTATCTGAGGCATAAAAAAACGGGAAACTCGCCATTCCTATGAAAGTAACTGACTTTACACAACGAAAACGTGACATCACCAGTAAAATTATTAGTTATCTACGGACCCCACAATCGTTCGGCGACACTGTTTGCTCGCCGACAATGAGCCGAGGTGCAAGTTTTTGCGTCAATTTTCGGAAGTGCCTAGAGCGTGCCATATGGCGGGTCATATTACTTGCTGTGACCCCCCGACCCCTCGCCGACCCCCCGGGCTCTTAGGTTCTGTCGGCAGAGGTTTTTGTAGCCAGCCCCTGGCTGTAATTATTTATTCCGATGTGCGGAACAAGCGGAGAAATATTCCTTGAAGTCGTTATTTTTAACCTTGGATGAAAATAAAGGCTTTTTCCCCTAATGTATAGGTAGGTAGGTAGGTAAATGTTATATTGTAGGGCAGGTATTCGTTCCTTCATGTTTTTAAGCTACCTGCCATAAGATATTCTAGAGGTGTATTTTCACAAACTGAGGGTGTTGAGAAAATCCTATTTATCTTTTCTTTGAATAAATCTAATGTTGTTGGTGTTTTAGTCAAGATTCATCCTAGCCTGAACCGAAACCCGTATTTTGTACGCGATATGCTAATAAGTAAGCGTGACCTTAGGTACCTGTATGGTAATTATCACAAATACTTAATAATTGTTGCATGTACTACACCACACCACTACCTATACGTAAACAAGGAAGATCTTTTATCTGTTATTGTGATCTAATAAGTAAATTCTGACATAAAATATGGTCTGTCTGTAAGTAAATATAAATTATAGACAAGGTTTTACCTTAGTAATACATAAATATAAATATTTATTTAAATTATTATTTATAAAATTATTATTTTTCTTTATTTTGTAACATTTTTCATAGCTTGTAAATATTGTCGTACATAATTTATAATAACATGACAGATAATTATCGTTAGTCAATCCTAAAAACTAAAACATTCTCCCTACACCGAAGAGCTCAAGGGCTTAGTCAATCAGTTTTTTAAATTATTTTTAGGTAAGTAGGTACTAATAACATCATCACTCATCAGATTATTTATTATTTAGCGTCTAATGCCTGGCATCGCACGAGTGGGAACCCGCCTTTTTCCTGGAGTAGAAAGTAGTACATAACCTTCACGGTAATCTACTCTACAAATAACAGAACTCCATTGATAAGTATTATGTAGGTAGTTTTATATATTGTCTACCGTCATTCGGCAGTTTAACAATTAAACGTTCGTTAAACTCACCTCCGTATATTATTTAATTCCAATACAATCTATTGGCGACGATTTGGTGAAAATAAGTAGTAGCAGTTAATTTAATAAAATTGCTAGACTGCCAAATGACGGTAGACAATATAATTATAAACCTACCTGCATAATACTTATCACTCCATCTAATTAGGTTCAGCGGTCCTCGCGATATATGCAAACACGC
This sequence comes from Hofmannophila pseudospretella, assembly GCA_947369225.1. Classification (NCBI taxonomy): domain Eukaryota; kingdom Metazoa; phylum Arthropoda; class Insecta; order Lepidoptera; family Oecophoridae; genus Hofmannophila; species Hofmannophila pseudospretella. The sequence continues at coordinate 15,049,621 of OX376312.1, read as the reverse complement.
ATTCTGTTTTAATTTTTTTTTAAATAACGCTCACTACTGAAATATATGGGATTCGTATAGAATATGTATTATTTAATCGAGTGAGTTTGATTTGAATCATTCGAGTAACAAGCGAACCCTACCCGGTGCGAATTAATACACAGGTACCTAAGTCCAAACATCAATTACCGATGCGATAATTGTTTAATTGCCGCGAAACTCCGCCAGAGTTTCGCGAATTACGTTTACACACGATCCGCCGCAAAAACTACAATTACAATCACCAAACGCCTATACTTGACAATAAAAACACTCGTAAACAAGCACTGCGAGTGCGCGTTTATAACGTCTACTCGTTAATTGCGCTCACACCGACCGTAAGGATATAAAAATGTACCATTCGTGTCTATTATCCAGACGGGCTTGTAAAATTTTACAATCCATTCCAACGCGGGTATTTCGGTAATTGCTAATGTAACGACCACTGCACCATGTTACCGATATTTTGTTTGAGAAATCTACAAAGGTTAAATCTTTTAATCACATTCCATCACCTGAAGGTTGCCTGGAAGATATCGCTTAAAGCGATAAGGCCACCTTCTGCACATTGTATTGTACCTCTCTTTATGTTGTATGTTTTGTTTTGTCCCGGGTGCGCAATAAAGTATATTTGTATTTTGTATTTGTATCTTTTCATAATAAAAAAAACAGCACATATTTTATCTTAATGATAAGAATAACCCAGCGGCACTTCGACTCTTGAGGATCTTTTGTGCCTACCCCATTTTACACACTGGTCATCTCGGTGTGCAGGTTTCCTCACGATGTTTTCCTTCACCGTTAGAGCAGTCAGTAAATGTACGTAAGTATTCGAAAAATACGAAAAACTCATTAGTACATGGCACTGCACGGTTTCGAACCCGGACGTCTCGCATGGGAGTCCTGTGTCCTGGCCACTGTGCCACCAACGCTATTTTAGCACATATACTATAAGTATAAGTTTTACGTCAAGTTAATAACGTGATAAATGTATAATTATCCCCAACATTAATGGTCAAAAATTGTACACGGCGCGAAAGGGACACAATGGTTAAAAAATCGGCAGTACCTGCCCGAATTTATTTAATTCCACCTTCATTAATCATGTTTTTGTGCACTCGGGTACGGCACACCCCGCGCCCCACCGATCGCCGGCCTGCGCCCGCGCATCCGTCGCGACAGTACTGCAATGGCAGCTAAAAGGTCTCTTGACAGCCGCACTGATGTCCCGCACTCTGTATCTATAAATTAAAAAAAAAAATCTCTACGACGTTTTTGAATAGAGCCCTAAATAGAGACCACCATCGAATTGAAATTTTAGTAGATACATCATTAATGTTTACAGTCCTAACAGCCGAACTATAGGTGTTGCTTGATACTATGAAATAACACAGGATTTTGATGACCGTTCTAAGTTAAATCAAAAGCTGATGCATTCGATACAAATTAAAAATTAAATAAATGAGCTGGGCTAGCTCGTAAATCTTCAAAACAGGTCTACCGTTTAAGTATGATATAGGTATATTTTGAAATTGCACCTGTAATAAGGCAAGAATTGTATGAATGTAAAACAATAAATAAGATTTTCTAGTTTGGTGCCCTAAAATCTAGATAAATTTTTGAAAAATATCCTAGAGCTCCACACAGTCACACTCACAGTCTATACCTATGCTATGTGTAATGCCTGTCTGCATTACAGTTTATACGTTAGGTCGTGTGCACAATATTGGGTTACAAGTTACGGTCTAATGCCAAAATCGTGTATCATACAGTGATATGCAGAAAAAAAAGCAACAATCAAGAGGTTGTGGAGACGCATTGTGTGCCATGTTGCCTGTGTGCGAACGACTTAACAAGTGTCGAGATTAATATTTGATAGCGTATGCTAAGAGAATAGCAACACAAAGGATAAAAAGTTCACTTTTTCATACCCTATAATAGTACCTGTCAAACATCACTATTTGCTACGAAAATCTATTTTTCCACCAAATGCTGCTTTATTCGTTTGGAAATAAGACGTATAACAAATTATTCGTTATTTTTCTAGCAGACAATGTATGTTAGTCGTAAGTGGAAGTCACAGGTAGATTTTTTTAAAATATTTATGGATGCAACACAGGGTCGTTATGACATCGCGGCTATTATTTCCTCTCGCATTGTGCAGGTAGAAATCACATTATTTGGATTTTGATATTGTAAGCGATATTTGTCCATGGGATCGGTCCTAAAAAATTGCATCCAAGAATTAAGGAATTTGTAAAGTTAGTAACACTTGAAAAACTATGGTGAAACGTGTTTACAACCAAGTCTCAGAACTGTGGTTTTAGAATTAAGTAGGTAGTAAATAATTTAGATACAATTTGAAAATAAATGTCTAAAACCGTAAATTAGTGAAGATGCAAGTTTATGGCCAGGTCCCCGTAGTTCTATTGACCAGGTTTATGATGGAACCAACGAACAATGATATCAAGATCAACTTTGGGTCCCTAGTAAGTAAGTAACGAACAATGAGAGAAAGAAATCTTTTAAATTCAGAGCCCTTCTTCTTTGACGATATGATGATCAGTGCGTCTCTCTCCATTACCAACGCTGCGCTACGCTATGTTCTCGCAAGCGTATTTCCACAAAAAAAACGTGTTTACTATAAATATTCCTAAAACTAAGTGTAATAATTTGTTAAGCGGCATTTATATTCAGAGGTTATCGAGATCAAACTTGCGACGTATAGCACCATGTCATTAGCCTGCAAATGATCGAAAGTTACACGTATATCCGCGTATACTTTGTGAACTAACTCGCCAATACACGCGGCTCTCATGGTAGGTACCATCATACACATTATGATTCAAATTGAATTAATGTAACGGCCGCATAGAGATTTATATTATACGTCGAACTTAGCATAGCGCTTTCTCGTCGCATTTGCGTAACCCCGATGTACAGTTTTGCCATAAATATCTATAAAACAATAAATGTTCTATCCATGTGTCTTTGACCTTTTCGGTAATATGATTGTGGAATTTATGATGGTATACTTTGTTTTTGTCTACATCTTTATTGCACGAAAGTTGATTGCAATAAGGCGATGATCATTATGGGTTTATATTTAAAGGTATGCGGTTTTATTGGTCTAAAATGTCCATACATCTTCACGCCATATCCCTTGCGGGGTAGGCAGAAATAATGGAGCGCCACGAAATCTCAGTCTGTCTGGCCTCTCTTGCTTCCTCTAAGTTATTCGTCGTTTCACGCAATATATAATGCACGAAACCCACATTGTTTAAAAAAAATTGTATTTACCATTATTTTATTAGAAGTAAATTCTGAATGGCCTTATTATTTATTTTGTTAAGGTTTCCGAGAAATATTTAATTGGGCATTACCACAATAAGGGTTAGGGTTAATCAGGGTTAATCAGGGTTTCGTATGATCATATAATATATATTTTTAAGACCAATTGTTGAAAAGAAATTGATGTTTGACACATGAAAAGCAATAAATGGTATGAGTATGAGTATAATTCTTATCTTACATGTTCCACTTTTTTCCATAAACAGTAACAAACTTCGAATGGGCCCACGAAACGAAGGTTGTGAAAATGAGATACCAGATATACCAGGCTGACGAGTCGAGTTTCAAATTCATTTATTCGGTAACAAATATACATATGATTTGCAATAGAACAAGGACATACTAGCGTCTCTAGACTCTATAATTATGTAGAGTGCTGAAAAGGTAACAAAGGGTGAGAAACGGACAATCAGCGCTATCTTTTTTGTACGAAAACGGTGGATTGCTGTGTAATCGCGTTGAGGACGGCGCGTTTGCTGATAGGTAGGTACCTATCAGCCCCCGTTGCAAAAAGATTTTATAGAATTTTCACGAAAAGAACTCGGATCGAACCATGAAAGATTTTCCTCATAAGTACTATCTAGTTTTGTAACCTATTCCAGAATCTAATTAAAACTTGAAATGGGTACATAACACATGGCTACATACATGTATAAGCATTCATTGTTTATATTATCGATAAGATACATCCAAACTAGTCTTGTACAAAGCAATGTTAGTTGCAGAGTCCGAAATAATACCATTGAGATCGTAATAAAATGAGTAGGTTACCAGCTCTCTGTAACCAAATACATTATTATTATTAACACTGCCCCACGCGTGGTAGAGAACGTTATCCATAGGTACAGCCACAAAAGAAGGTACTTTGTTTGGTGGGGCGAAGTTAGCCATCACATACCCGCGTAAAAAAGCATTGTATGTTACTTCAAACTTTATTTCAACTTTATAACCGTATATCGTGGAAACGATGCTTTGATTTGCTTTTAAATTTAATACGGTACCGTTGTTGTTATCTCTTATTAACATATATCTGTATCCGTTAAATGTCTTTCCAAATTTCTTCGTAAAATCAATTGCCCCGATGTTTTCTCTGCTGTGAAAGAATTTTGTGTCGATGGTATATTTCACATCTTCAATTCCTTTGTAGACGGCGGGCATCTCTCTGCTCGGAGTCGCCGGTATGCGAGACACCTTGAACTCCTCACTGCGAATAGTGCGATCAAAGTTCACTCTGAACACTTTGTTCGGTACTGCATCATGGTTGGGTATATCTTCTATCTTATCTTATATCTTTGTGAGTTCAGTGACCTTAAGATCAACTTTGAATATTGTGTGCACCATGGAAGGTAGAAATAGCATACAGGTGAATATAATCGAAACCATAGTAGTTATTACGAAATATCTGGGCCCTCTTGCTGCGCACGGATTGATGAATACCTTAGGTATTAAAACAGATTAAAAAGCATATTCAGCCATACTTTAAATTAGAAAATTGTAAGTTAATCTATTTTTGTTTCCAATTTAGAAAATATTTTAAACAGATCTGAACTCCAAAGTAAACTGTATGGTCCAAAAGATTTATAAATTAGTAAGCATTTGAACTTTAGTGCACAGAGTCACATACACTTACTGTTATCCTGTGGAAGATTTCGAACTACAATGCGATATTTTCTTGTAAAATTTAATAGTAAATATATGTTACATAAATAAGCACGTAACGTGGTGTGCAAATCAATCAAACACATAGGTAGAACGAAAATACGTATATTATATTACAGAGGGTAATTTTTTCTGTGTTACAATTTGTACTTGAATGATTATTATTCGAAATTGCAATAAAACTGAGATTGAAAGCGTAAAAAATTATAAATTCGATCGTTGAGGGTAAAATTTAAATTTTAAAAAAATCTGCTTCATTTAGAATTAATTAAATTCAGTGCCGTGGCGATTCAGCGTGGCAATGCCGCGAGCGTCATGGGGACCTTTGCGCCAGTGTCGACACGGGGCGAAATTTTTGACTAAGGCCTTTCATAATCGAAGTCTTTTTTTATTGACGAAACGTTATGTGTGAAACTGAAATAAACCATTAAATTCAGTTCAATATTGCGACATAATTGCAATTAAATGACTGTTTATTCCAATGTCCTACCTTTTCCCACCAAAATTAGTCCACCAGAAGGTTGTCTGGAAGAGATCGCTTTTAGCGATAAGACCACCTAGATTGTATTAATATGCATTGTATCATACTAATTTTGTGCAATAAAGAGTATTCATTCATTCTGATTATAAGGTCATTTTAGTATCAAGCTCACATACCTTACGAGGAGTGCGAGGTGTTCAGCGTGAGGTAGACTCCCCGACTCGCGGCGGCTCACAGCGATAAATTACGTGACGTTTTTGCGCGTATGTGTCGGTCGGACGCAGGACGTGAGAACACGACACGACCGGCGATCGCATCGCATGACCCTTTGCACGTGGCGTTGCAACTAGTTGCCACCGACACATGTGGACACTGAAGTTTTTTGCAGCTCTTCTCTATTCTGTACGCGAAGAGTCAGAAGTCATCTTTCTTTTGTGTACTTACAAGTATCTAAAAGTAGTAAGCATGTTTATTCACACGTACTAAATTACTAATATGTATCACACGTATTAATATGTATCACACGTACTAAATTTGGCCAAAGGTTCTATCGCTATCTTGGACCGTATTTATACACCAAGGTAAACAAATTACTTAAAATTATTAATCATACACGATATAGGTGCAAACAATCTTTAACCACCTGGCTTGCAACCTTGGACTATGACAGCACTGAGAAAATATTGGAAATTGTCCAATGAAAAAACACACATATACTAGTCATGCAGTCACACACCCGCACACTCTCACACATCCTAACACGCACACTCTCACACACCCTAACACGCACCCTCACTCTCACCCTCACTCTCACCCTCAACAAACACACACCCTCACCTTTCCACACCCCCACACCAATACGCACACATGCACACAACTTTCACTCCATGCTTACGTCTTAGTATCTAATGATAATTTTAAAATTGTATACGTTTATTTTTATTTTATTTTTTCCCTTTATATATCAAAATTGTTCTTAAATAGAAGAGCCTAAATCCCGCGACACAGGGTATCCTAGTGCGGGATTTAGAGCATCAACCATGTATTAACTGTAAGTCGCAAAATAAATTTATTTGTATTTGTATTGTATTTGTATTATGATTCAGTTTTACAGTTGTTTGTAACTTACAATTTTTGTAATGCTTAAAAAATTTCGTGATAGGTATTAATTTGTTTATAATATTTATATGTTTAGATACTATCCAAATAATAACTTTGACTTAAGGAAATAGAGGGATTGTTAATAATTATCTAAACTAAACAATTTACCGGATAAAGTCACATTCGGTTACAGTTTGTTAAAACTTCGAAAGTTAAAACTTGTCAATTCATTGGAATATAGTAAATAAAAATAAATATCAATTTTAAAAAGTACGAATTCTTCTTCTTCTATTAAGGGGCAGGCCCCTGTCGCTGCAGCAGTCTCCATCCGATTCTGCCCGCGCCTTCTCCTTAAACTCCTGGTACGATGAACTACCGCTCCAATCCTTTAACTGTTCCATATATCCAACCCTGGGACGACCTCTCTGTCGTTATTCTTAAATTTTCCTTCTATTATGGATTTAATTAAATCATTATGTCCGACTATGTAGCCGAGGTACGAGGTATAGGTACGAGTAATATACCTAAAACGATAATTCCATTATGTTGCAAATAAAGCGGTAATTACTTGTGTATCTACTTAATTATACGTAGACAGGCAGATATAAAAATTGTCGTCTCTATCGAGTCGAGGAGCGTATGGGTCCCGCGCGCCGAGCGGCCGTGTTTGTTTAGGACGCGGAGACGGTGCCAATACCGGCGTATTTACCCTAATTATATCCCTTGTCCGCCATTATGCCGTGATAATGTGCCGGGAAAAAATACACTGCTTCCCGAGGGTGGAGTGCCTGCCGCGTACGGAGTGACATAGCGAGCAAATGTTAATAGACGCTATGTGAACTATCGAGGTAGAGGCAGGTAGAGATCTGTACGCTTTATGTAGATTTGAGACAAATATAGAAAGGGAACATTATGTTGCGGTAACCTGCCAGTTGAATCACGTTAATTGTTTTTGGATAAGTACAAACCCACAGCACATTTTGTATTTATAGTCCATATTTTGAAAACTTAGATAATATACATCCAAAATAGTCTTGTACAAAATATTTTTAGCCGTAGAGTCCCAAATAATAGCACAGAGCCACTGAGATCGAAACAAAATGTAAAGGTCACCAACTCTCTTTATGCAGTGTCAGCGCCGCCCACGCGTGGTAGAGGACGGTGTCGACAGATGCGCCTCCGAACGAAGGTGTTTCGTTTGGTGGGGCGTATTTGGCGAATACATACCCGTGTAAATAGGCACGGTATGACTCTATAATTTTCGCTACAACTTTATAGCCGTAAATCATGGAAATAATGCTTTAGTTTTAATCCCAATGTTTTAGTTTGGTTGCTTCTATCTTTTACCAACATATCTCTGTATCCGTTGAAGTTCTTTCCGAACGTCTTCGTAAATTCGATTACGGGAAAGTTTTCCCTGTTGGGAAAGAGTTTTGTATCGATGGTGTACTCCACGTCTTCAATCCCTTCGTAGAGGGCGGGCATCTCCCTGCTCGGAGCCGCGGCACGCGCGAAGTCGTGACCTCGTCTCTGAGGATACTGCGCTTAAAGTTCACTCTGAACTTTTTCCCGTGGTGCGTCATTAATCGGTATATCTTCTGTCAAGGCAGCCCCACGCTCAACTGTAACTGACTGAGAATATGCTCGAACGGTACTATAACTATAAACTGATATATAAAGAAAAAGCTAAAAGATAAAATAAACTAATAGATACAATTTTAGCGGTACCTACTACTTAAAATTTGCCGTTCTCACACTGGTGCACGGCCATCCAGTGTTTCATAAAAACATTGGCATAGTCCTCGTGTATAGCACACAAAATTCTGTTGTTCGATTTTAACAATCTCTCTTGGAACGATGCAAAGAAGAAACTGTATACGGTATTTGTTGCTCCTGCACCTGTAACGTATAGGAGACCATAGTAAAGGTTGGCAGTTCTTTATTTGATGGTATACCAATCTGTAGGAATCAAAAGAATTATTTTATTATTAAACTAATATTATCGTTAAAAGACGGTGGCAAGACTAGCACAGGCAGGATCGATTAATATGGCGCACGAAAGAAGAGGCCTATCTCCAGCAGTGGGCGGAAATCGGCTGAAAATTATGATGATGATGAATTATCAGTTTTATACCTACCTACTTTTATTTCCAATTTAAATATGTAGTTTTAAGAAAGATATGAACACGTCCCCTGGTGAGCAAAACAATCAAAAACATAAATCGAAAATGTGTAAACAATTTTAAGGGCGATAAATGTTTAAAGTGTTACAAATTTGGAATCTGATTATTATAAATTGCAACAAAATTGAAATTGAAAGCGAACAAAATCATAATAAATTCGAGCGAACATTCAGTACCTATTTATTTTATCTCGTACTTATTATCAATTCTATTTTTTTAAATATATTTTTTTAGATCTGTCAACTATCATTCATCATCATTTAATGTAAAAATAATGTAGACTGATTTTTTTATTGTTCGTTCGTTCGTATCGGCGTTAACTTTCATAGTAACGGATTAACGATTATCGGCGTTAATTTTTTGACTAACAGTGGGCACTGTTAGTCAAAAAATTAACGCCGGCCTCTGACTTTAATCTTCAAACGCCGTTTAATGCACTTTTTGGCCGTGAACACCACGGACTAATAGAAATAGAATTGTATGCCACTGCACGTAATGGTAATAACTCGCGCTGTAAGTATATTATAGCTAACACTCGTGTTAAAATAGCTATCATTACGTTACATCGTATAAACTACTAATTGAGAATCTGCGAAAACCTTTTGCCTAAACACATTTCATCATCATCATTATAATCAGCCTATTCATGTCCCCACTGTTGGGGTACAGGCCTCCCCTTGTACAAGGGGGTACGGGCCATGATCCACCGAGCGGGCCTAGTTTTAATTTCTTCAGACATGCAGGTTTCCTCACGATGTTTTCCTTCACCGTTAGAGAAGTCGGCAAATGTACGTAAGTCTTCGAAAAAATCGGTAAAACTCATTGGTACATGGCATTGCATGGTTTCGAACGCGGACCTCCCGCATGGGAGTCCGGCGTCCTAGCCACTAGGCCACCGACGCCTTTTACAAAACACGTTTACTTAGAGCAATTGAATAATAGTCTCCCAGTAAGGGACTAAAAGTATCTTTTCGCACCCAGCATGACCTACATGTTCTCCGCTATACTACACATCAGCACAAATGCATAAGCTGTGCAGTGCTGAGACATGCATTCCCAGTGGGAGGCCTTTGTGGAAACTAGGCCGCACTCGCTGCTAGTGGCACTCTGCTTCCGAGGGCCGGGGAGAGGGTATCGTCTACCCTCGATGACTCAAATACTTACTTATTGCACCTTTAGAGAACTTACTAGGTTAAATTCATGTTTTAGGTTAAGTCAGTTTTTAATCTAAGTCCGTTAAACATGGCTGGTGGTGCAAATGTGTCCTTATTTGTAAGTTGTAGGTGGTACTCCGTGGTGCATTTTATAAACAGTTTAAAACCAATAAAATAAACTCGGGACACTATTAGAAACTTAGATTAGGTACGATTTTACATGTTTGGAATTTAAGAATATTTTTTGATGTGAATTTGATGAACGTCTTACGTTATGTCCAGGGGTTTGTTAGGAAAAATCATCCGTCGAAAATTATGTACTTTCGTCGTCTTCGTACGGCTAAACTATAGCAGATACAAAAATAATACTTATACCGCCTAAAAAATCTTTGATTTATGTCAAATAGTAACGTATTTTAGCGTAACTGAATCTTTTCTAATGACATTTAACTATGGGAAACTCTAGGTAAAATCTTATGTTATGAGGGGGGGCTCCGAGAAATCTTTTATGTCCTTACATGGGGGTGGCGGGGAGGGTGACAAAAGACCAAAATCGTTCTTACGTAATTAATGAACGGCCCCTAACACATTATATTTTTGATTCCATGTCAAAAGTTCGTCAAGGTATCAGGTGACAGTATTACATCAATTCCCAGGTGACCGCCTTTAGCGGTAATCGCTAAATGAAAAGTCCTCTCAAAGTCCTCCTCACAATCTCATAATAATAATGTGAGTGAGCGTAAGAGTGAGTTCAGTGAATCCGTTTTGGTTTGGCGGTCACTCCTGAATCGGAACAGTATCTATTCTATTTTACTCTATACCATTTCGTGGATTTTTAACTAGTGTCCCTTTTACCGTGAGTCTGGACGACACTTTATCTTCTATGAATAACAATAGTGTAGTGTAGTGACACCTCGGAGTCAAGAGTCACCTACTCGAGTCACTTTGACTCGCTAATAGTGCGCAAGTCGCGAGGTGCCGGCGCGGGCGCTGACCGCGTGCTGTGTGTGACATCGACTCCGGACGCATTTGCAAGTACAAACCGAAGGTACATGCGCGAGAACCAGTGGGGAACACTTCATATATTCTAATACCTAAATAAGCTTAAGGAGTATATGCTCCTCTTTGGCGGCTTTTCTGAAACGATTTGCTTCTTCGTTAATTATGCGAACGGCTAAAGTATGGAACAGCCTACCTACTTGCGACGGTGTTTCCCGAAACCTACAACAAATTGCGTGCACAGCATATATGCAAATAAACATTGCATACCCTATGTGATTTCAATCAAAATAATAAATAATACAATAATAATATGAATACCACAAAATAAAAACTTCGTACTTCCAAACAATTATCGAAAAAATATATTTCACGACATCTAGCGGCCAATCAAAATATTATTCACGTCTATAGTTCAAAATATGTAGTTCAAATAAGCTGGGAACGACGCGACGCTGCCTAAAATCAAACTCACAGAATTAAATAAACACGAACGCACAGTTTCCTTTTATCAGTGTGAGTAAAATCGCGAGTCAACAGTGACACATATTTTTTTATTTAACAAGGCATTGGCAACACAGGCCATCAGCCTAAACATTAATCGATTTAAAACAGTTTTTGGTTTTTCAGCATCAAAATGTTGTGGTGTAGACACATTTTAACACTCCTAGGAATTATGACGGAAATTTCAACCGGTCTAGTCTCTGGCGAATTCTCATGACCCGCCGCAGAATCACAGAGTGAAACTACACAACGAACCACTAACGAGAAGTTTATTTTAAGAGTTCAACACATTGTCACTGTTACTGAAGTTTGCTAGACAAAACTACACCGATTTTAGCTATCAAAATCACCAGAAAACAATTTTTGAGCAATAAAATAAATACCGTAGAACCGTCTCCATCGAAAACGTAAATAAAAAAAAAATTACATGCAAGCCGAGGGCGTTGTTTTTCGTCCACTTTTTGGAATCACAAGGCCCTAGAGTCAGAGGCTTTATGTTCAAGATTTAGCAGTGGTGTGGTGAACGACTCATACTGGAAGAAACGTGTTTATGAATATGTAGAAAACAAAAAACAAACACCTGATAGAGAATCCCTCTCAAAATTGGGTAAAGGATGCCAAATTATATTTTTCCATCCAAGCATTTAATGGAGCCGAGTTGACGGAGGGTATTTGCAGAGATGCATATAAAAAGTAACATTGCCCTTTAGAAAATCAAACTGCGAACCCAGAGGGGGACGTGGAATGTGTTCAATAGTACGAGAGGTCAAATCTCCATTCTGAATAACAATCGCGTCAAGCTATTTCCCATTATAATTCCGAACGGTCAATGCTTCCTACTTGTCAATTTTTCTTGCGCCAGATAGTTAAGACCAGAAAGAAAAATTGACAGAAACCTACTTGTCAATTTTTCTTTCTTCTTTCTTGCTGACAGAAATCAAATATTATATAGAGGAGCAGAACGAACCTGAGGGTAAATCATGCGTGGCAAAAACGCACACATAAGAGAAAGACAATACATGAGCCGCACTTGGGGTAAAACTACCTTCCTTTATAAATGAAAATGTTAGTACTGCTAGTCCTCTGTATGCGATACTAACGTGACTTAACAGCCGGTTAACCGTTTATACTGAGGGGTTAAGTAAAAAACAAGCTTAATTTACGTCACACTTCACCAAGCATTCTGACGTTCCCTGCCGGATTCGTACTGGTTTCAGTTTTGACAATAAATGCGAAGCGATTAGGAGTACAATAGGGTAAGAGCACAATGGTGTAAGGACTCATACAGTAAGTAATGGCATTATGGTGTGACGGGATCGCGGGTGATTTTTTATTTGCGCAATCCGTACTAAGCTACAGAAATGCAATGGATATTGTTAGATTTATTTTTATTTTTGTTACTTTTTGTACTTTATTATTTTGTATATTTTGTACCTATAGTAATATTTACAATATTGTTAATATGGGTTATACCTATATATGTATTGTTGTTGTTATACTTACCAGAAATAAAGAATTCATCATCATCAGCAGCCTATTCTAGTCCACTGCTGGACATAGGCCTCTCCCAGGGCGCGCCATTGAGCTCGATCTTCGGCTCTTCTCATCCAGCCGCTGCCAGCCACCTTACGCAGATCGTCGCTCCATCTAGCAGGGGGGCGTCCCACACTACGTTTGCCCAAACGCGGTCTCTACTCCAGAACTCGTCTACCCCAGCGGTTGTCGGTTCTGCGACAGATGTGACCGGCCCACTGCCACTTCAGCTTGCTAATCTTATGAGCTATGTCGATAACTTTTGTTCTATGCCGGATCTCCTCATTTCGGATTCGATCCAGCATAGATACTCCGAGCATAGCTCTTTCGATAGCACGCTGAGCGACTTTCAATTTGTGAACCAGTCGCACCGTCAGTGTCCACGTTTCGGCTCTGTAGGTCATTAATAAAGAATTAATTATTATTATTTATTTACAAAAAAGACAATGTTTTGTATTCTGGTGGGGACAGATGGGAATTTACTTTGAAAATGTAACAATAAACTTTAAAAAAAGCGATCTTATCTAATTAATTGGATGCACTAATTCTAATCGGATGAATTGTAATACGAGTAAGAATTAATAAATGAAGTAACTTTTTGTTTTCAGCATTTGTCATGAGTAGTTCCCATTTGAGCCGGTCAATGATCCGGTATTCCCTAATAGGGATAAAAATTGAAATTGAATTGAAAACCAAAAAGAATCAAATCAAACCGAAATCAAATTCCCATTTGATCCGGTCTCAGACTGGTCAGTAAAAATACAGTCAGGGATAGAAATTAATACGTTTATTTTCTCTTAGATAATATTAATTTATTCCTAAAAAAACAACAAATGGAACAATCGTAATTTGTTAAAAAATCTTTTAAAAACTAATAAGTACTGTCTACTTTCCCATGTTGCTTCACTTTCAGATTTCGAGCCCCCATTTCAGACCCCATTTTCATTATTTTTGGACATTATTTTTAAATTTCTTTTACCTAGTATGATGTGGGTAAGCAAGTTCTACAGATTTTAAGTCGATAGCATTTTTCCGAGTCCCTGACTCCTCGATTCTGAGGCACTGGATGTACCTGCATGTCAATGCGAAGTAGTAGTCCAATGCTTTGGGGTCGGTAACATTGGTTTTGGTATTATTTCTTTAATACATTTTTTTACTATCATAGCTTTATGTAATATAATATACGAACTTTATTTGTATGGACCCTGTCTGATATAAATATATAATAATAATAATTAGTAGTTACTGAGAAAAACAGCTATGACACACGTCTGTCTGGACGGACGGACAGACACCGAAGTCTCACCATAAGGTTTACTTTTTTACCGTTTAGGTATGGAACCCTAGAAATAATAATAATTGTCGTAGAAAAAATACTCCTTTTTTGTCATAAATTGTAAAATCGTGTAATGTGTTTTTTTCACACATGCTGTTAATTAGTGGCTACAAGTTGAATGAAGTACCTACGTAATTATTTTTTTGTAAAGTTTCCTTAGTCGACGGTACTATTATTTGTATGAAAATTAAATAGCGGTTCAAACAGGAATAAAAATAATGAGTTTTTTAAATTTTATAATGATCCGGTGAATACAGGATTTAATTGAAAAAAATGATTCCTTTACCACATATTAATTAACATTTCACATTAAACTATAACCTTCTCACTAGGAGTTGCTTGTCTCGTGGAGATTACATGGATACACACACTGACCACTTTACAGGCTATGTGTCAATCTGATATTCAGATTCCAGAAATACAATTTAAAATTAAAATTTAAGTTAAAGCTTAATGGGAATAAAAACAAAATTACCGGATGACAGTCACCGGATCGAATGGGAAATTTGTCATTACTAATATCTCATTATACAGATAATACAAACAACTATAGGTAAAGGTAATGTAAAGAGAGATGCTGACATAACGTCTCCGCTCCCATTTCCCGGCAACGTCTGTAGATTTTCCACGGAAGTTCATAGATAGCTGTATCTGGTCTAGACGGGCGCCGATCAAAGGGCTTAGGACCGTGTCTGTGCTCGGATGCACTCCTTTATGTGCAAGTGCATTCGTTTCCTTCATTAGCCCCTCACGTCTCGCGACGGCTCAGTGGAGAGGCAACGCGGCTTTGATCCTGATGGGACTTCTGTGGACCGTTTATGATCGTATTGTACTGTTATGTTTCTATTCCAACCAATATATGTGTCGAGACAAACCAGATTTGACACGTGAATGGTTCTCTCGAACCAGTGACGTCATCTACGAGTACTGTTTCGCATCGTTAGCTCTATTATTGCAAAAATATCAAGGATATAATTGAATTCTTACGATGCTTTATTTTATTTTTTTATTAAAAAAGGCTTATCCCGTGGAACTCAGTTTGACAGTACGAAACGAAATTTTGACAATCGGTCTCGTAAATCAAGCTCCATATACAATAGCGCCACCAGTAGTGAATGAATGAATGAATACTCTTTATTGCACAAAATTAGTGTGATACAATGCGTACAAAACGATTAATACAATCTAGGCGCTCTTATCGCTAAAAACGATCTCTTCCAGACAACCTTCTGGTGGAGTAATTTTGGTGGAAAAAGGTAGGTTGTGTAGTCTGACTGTAACAGAATTTCAGGCTAGCAGGCTGGGGGAAGAGCAGGGCACACGCATACAATGGGTGGAGGATGGTAACGCAAGTTTTCCAAATAAATAATTGTACAGAACATTTCGTAATTTTATTTTTTTACTAATTATAATGTATGAATAGAGCTGAATTAAAATAATGGACACTAAGCAAACAAGCAACGGCAAAAAATCTTATATGCACATTGCATCTTTCCAGCTCAGCCTAGTTGCGAGAAAAGTCGCAGCAGCAATCGTTAGAACATATCAGAAATCTACGGGCGGCCTGTACTACTCTGAAAGTAGGTTAGATACTAATAACCACATGACAAGAAGAAGATTGTAAGTATTGTTGGTGGTATACTTCATGCAGTCTGTCTGGTAGCATTCCATGTATCACTCTTACCTATATGCTAGACGATAGAGACGAAGCGACAAGAAAGCCAAGCCTTGAATACCCAGTATGTCTCTAACCTCGTTTTTCGAGTGCGATTTTCGTTTGAATTATCAAAACATCCTACGGAACAAAACCTCAGACGAGCAAACGGGCCAGCTGATGGTAAATGGTCACCGTCGCCTATAGACATCTCACCCCACTGTATTGTTATTAGAAGGTTTTTGATGCGCTGCTAACCTTGAGGACTAAGATGGATTGCCTCATGTGCCGGAAATTACACCCTTCAAACCGAAACACAGAAATGCAGGCATTTCTTATTTACAGCAGAAAGAGGATAAGAGGGTGGTATCAACCCCGGCGATCCTTCACAGCAGGATCTTCCACCGGTAAAGTGATTTATATATTTAAAACCGAACTTACGTCAGAAGTCCAATACGCAAAATCGAACTTAAATCACATTTATAAATAGGCTTGTACTTACTGTAACTTAATGTTAGTGAGTCATCGGTTAGTGTAGTGAATTTCCCACGATGGAACTTTCACTTAGTCACCCTTAATTGGAGCAAAATGTTATGTCCAACCAACCACTCACGCTTTTACGCGGAATCTACCACCACTTACTTACATAACTTGCAATAGTTTCATATTATGAGTATGGTTTTGGTATGAGTATGAGTATTATCAAACAAAAAGCCGTGGCCGATTTTCAGCCTTGTTGGGGATTAACTGAGTTCCAATTCACTTAAAAAATTTCAAGCTACTGCATTTCGGCCTCGAGTTGGAAGCGAGGAGGAAAATTCAGTGCATAAAGCCTCCCGTGCACCGTGAATGGAGCTGCAACCTGTTCCAGATCGCAAGAATGCGCCGACCCACTGCCCGAGTGCGCGGCCTGAGTGACTCACTGTGCCGGATCGATACACTTGGGAGACACATCGGATCCCTTATAACTTATAACAAGGAACGACTCACACTTCGATGTCTGATAAAGCGATTATCAAACCGCATATTGCTCGGAATATGATTAACATAATATCCTTTCGATTTATTAATTTATTAATCAATGCATCGATTTGATTATGTAATTTGAAACCGATAAAATCGTTTTTTTGCTTTCGTTTTGTAATCGACGCAGACGCTAACTTTACTGGCGCAGGCGCAGGTATCCGAGTTTAGATCGATAAAGAAGAACACCGAAATGAACACCGGCTGGTTTCTTACCCTTTTCAATCACTATTGCCCTAATCGCGCCCGATTTAGTTAATACTTAGACCGCGGCATATGTAAATGTACGGCGAGCAGTCGGCCCGGTCCTTCCGAGAACATCTCGACTCCCTAATTATTTTTAATTGCCGCAAGCGCACAGCCGTGGCCACGGCGCATGCGGCCTTCGACACTTAAACTTTTAATTTTTTTCGCGTCTAGTCACTGAATCACGTCGATTACTCTATAAATGAATCATGTCGCGGCGTATAGCCAAAGGCTACACGCGATAATTTAAAACAAGTAGATTTTTTACCTGACCCGTTTGTTCTCTGCGTTCTAAGAACCACGGGGCGGTCGTAAATAAGTAATGGCGCCCTATTATTTGAGTTGTAGTGTTCGCATAAATTTCGGGGCAGGGGAGGGGGCGGTAATTGCATCTGTGAGGATGCTTTGGAATACGATTGCGTATGCGCCGCCGCCACCGCCGCGGGTGGCTCCAATTTGATTTGAAGATTACGGTAAATTGATTGTAGATCTTCATTTTTGCAATAAATATGGTAAGGCTTCTTGAATGTTAAAATACTACTTACACCCCTTGGGTTAATTATTCTCCCTAATCGACACTATATTCTCGATTGTTCGAGAAATGTTGAGGATCTAATTACATACTAGGATAAACTTATTTGTAACTCCTCGTTGCGCTGCCGCTGGCGCCAATGCCATCGTTTGCTCATGTTGCTGAACCACGCCTGCGCCCGCGTCGCTTCCGCCTGAAAAAACTGTACAACATGCGTCCACGCCACATGTCGCAAGCGCAAGACAATGTCGCCATGCGTCGTTTTTGCGACACTTTTATCATTGATTTTTTTTTTCACCATCTTGCCCGGAAGCCAGGGGGTGCCGTTTTTGTACGATCTCGTATAATGGCACGGGTGAGAGCACTTTCGTCCAGTCAATTTGACCATCTTTAAATGGGTTTACAATTCTGTTGTTGTGTTTCATTTCATTTCATTTATAAATATATTACAATTACATACAGAACTGAACTGTTGGGTGTTCACGTGCGATTTGCTTTGAAAATGTTTGATTGACAACTAAATTAACGTCTGCGAGAGCTTATTGGAAATTATATTAACATGGCCTTGGGAAACTGATTGCGGTTGGTATTAAAATGTAGAGTTGAATAATGATTCGAAATATGTAAAAAAATAAGAGAGTAATCGTAGAATAGATACGTATTTCGATACGTATCTATTCTATAAATGGAACACAAGACTTAAACAGCAATGAGATCAACTATAAATACAAATCAGAGTTCAACACTCAGACTCAGCGCTAAACAATGTAATAAAAAATCACCTGATCATAAATTCCGAGATCCATTAACGCAAGGGATTTATCTGCGTATACCCTCATCTATACCTACACTATGCTGCAGCCGCACCACAAAATAAATAAATGCAGAAGGGGAGGAACTCAGACTCGCACGCATGCAGCGCACTGTTGTCATCGTTGTAGTTATTACACTGTCGGGATTTTCTTTATCGGTCCATCGGTGGCGAGGGACCGCCGCCGTGCTTGGCAGCATGTAGTTATTGCAAAGTGCCTCGTGTGGCGAATGAAAATAGTACTAAGATTCCTTTCCGTACTTATTTATTTTGTGGGCACACATAGCACACACACCCCCTCCGTTTGCGCAAGTGTCGCACGCACACCGGCGCGCGCGCAGGTACCTAAGTTAATTGCCTTCGTATGTTCAATGCTCATAAAGGTTCTACCTGCGGGTTCAGAGATCGGGTGTGAACCACATTTCAATAAGGTTCTTACGAGTCAAGTTTTTGACTATATTGATCTCAAATTTTAGTTTTCGTGATATCTGAATTCGCTGTTAATTTGACTATGATATAGATCATAGAGCTTTTCTTTTGAGTTTCTTATTTTATGGGGGACAGTTAAGATTTACAGGGTGGCCCAAAATAACGTTGAAAACTAATTTTACAAATAACTCAAGTAACTATTAGAGATACATGAAATTAAATTGTAGGTAAGTAAAAAAATAAACGAAATCCATACTAGAAAACAAATAAAATCACGGCTTTACATTTTTGAAATATCGTTTTTTAATTTTGTTAACGTTATTTTGGACCAGGGTGTAATACCTACGAAGGTTAAACGGAAATCCAATTCAGTAATTCATGAAATGCTTTCCACGATTTTCAGGCATAGCTTTCAGGGATTGAAGACTTCTTATGATATTCATGATACTCTTTATTTTTATTTATTTGTTCCAAAATCAACCCGATAAATGTATGTAGAGCCGTAGTCCCACTCCAGGTTGGTTGTAGTTTGGGTGGGGACTAGGACACCTTTCTTTACAGCATTTTTCTATAAGTATTCGTTTTATACAGGGTGGACCAAAAGTCCGTTAACATTTAAAATGGTTATAAAAAATACAAATGCTACTTTAGTGAAAAACTGTTTATTTAATAATAAAGTAGACAAATTAGGATTTCACTTTTTAAAAATAACATCATTCAAATGTGACCCTTGTTCATCCTGGCACACCTGTAACCGGGAACGGAAATTTTGCATGACCACCCGACAAGTGGTTGGTGAAATGTTCTGCATTTCCTCGCGTATATTTTCTTTTAATTCCTCAATAGACACTGGGTTGCTGATGTAAACTTTACTTTTGAGATATCCCCAAAGGTAAAAGTCCATTGGAGTTAAATCCGGGCTGCGGGGTGGCCAGTGAATGTCACCTCTTTTGGATATGACTTTTTGGCCAAAAATTTCACGAAGTGCTGCTATAGAGTCATTGGAGGTGTGACATGTTGCCCCATCTTGTTGGAACCAAGAGCTTCGATTAAAGCCTGAGAAGTCCTGTAATGCTGGAGCAAAAAAATTCTGTAGCATCACAATGTATCGCTCTGTATTAACGGTGACGGCGCGGTTTCTCTGATCTTCATAAAAATATGGACCAATGATTCCGCTGGCTGACAATGCGGCCCATACAGTAACCTTGGGCGAGTGTAAAGGTTTTTGGTGCTTCAAGTCCGGGTTAGTGTCACTCCAGTATCTGCAATTTTGTCGATTGACATGTCCATTTAGGTGGAAGTGTGCCTCGTCTGAGAAAAAGATGTTATTGAAGCTCGTAAACCTCTCAAGCACTTCGTTAGCAAACTGCAGTCTCTGAGCAGGGTCATTTGGCTTTAAAGCCTGTACAATTTGAATTTTGTAAGGATGTAAATGTAAATCTTTGTGTAGAATGCGATTTAGAGATGTTCTGGGCACATCTAAAGCACTAGACCGCTTTCGAGTAGAGAGACCAGGTTGTTCTCGAACAGACGCTCGTACACGCTCTATGTTTACTGGATCGCGCGATGTCCTAGGTCGGCCGGATCGTGGTTGACTTAAAGTTGAACCTGTTGTTTCGAACTTCTGTACCCATTTTTTAATCGTTTGAATTGTTGGTGCTTGATTTCTGTTCCGTATATTGTAATGATTACAAAATTTCCGTTTAGCTTCGGTCGTAGAATCGTTGTTTCGATAGTACTCGCGTACGCAAAATGCGCGTTGCGCTCCGCTGAATGACGCCATGGTACTAAATCCCTATTAGTAGCTCTCGCTTGTAGTAACACCCCCCGCGCCAATACCCCGCCCGCGCCGACGCAGCGACCTATTCAAATGTTAACGGACTTTTGGTCCACCCTGTACTACGAATAATAAGTACCAAGAACATTCAAGTTCGACTGAAATGCGGTCCACGAAAATTCCGTCAAAATTCAACATCGGTCAATTTCGTAGTCATTCCCTCTTTGAAATTTGGACGTGAAACATAAAATAAAAATCGAAAATATGTGTATAACGTTGTTTTTATATTCGAATAAGAATTAACTCCCACTTGAATGCAACATATCTAAGTCAGGAAAGGCGTTGGCCACAAAATATGGTTGCGTTTATGGCACGGGTGATGGTACAAACAGGCCAACCATACCTAGTCAGTACCTGCGCGCCGGCGGTAATTTTTAATTGACAAAAAAACCCGACCCAACCGAATTTATACACGGTGGAATTTATTTTATTACACGTATTAGTTGGTGGCTGCGCGTGTGTGCGTGGGCATAGTGATGCATTACAATGTTAAGGTATGGTGCGGGTCCCAATACAAAACACTTGGGATGGGCGGAGTAAAACAAGTCCACTCATTATTTAGTTATCTTTTTTCGATCAGCTTCAAGCTTTTAAGTCAGATTTAGTCTATTTTTACTTAATATGCATTTAGCCTTAACACGTACATTAATAAATTAGAAACATAAGCCGTTCAAAATTTAGGCAGACTCAAAGAAGGAAAAGGAAGACCCTTTAGAAACAGAGTTCAATCATAGCTATAGCAAACTATAACGGTGCCATTTTAACTACCATCCAGTTAAAAATTAAAAAGAAACCTCACTAATAAACCTATCCAACCGTCTGCCTTTCAAAAACACATTATGATATAGGATAGAATAGTTGTCTTTTATCACTAACTTTCATTCTGCGTATGTAGGTACAGCGCAATCCAAACTAAAGTAAAGTAAAATACACTTTATTGCACAAATATAAAACAACAAACGTGAGATAGAAAAGGAAATAATGAAGTACAATTTAGGCAGCCTTATCGCTAAGAGCGATCTCTTCCAGGCAACCTACGGGCAGAGGAAATAATTTCGAGAAAGAAGTGGTAGGTGTGCAAGCATTGTGGAAAACGTAAAGTAGGTATCCACCTCAATCTTCCAAAATCCATCGCTATGCGAATCACTGAAAGTCGCGATTCTGCAAAATTACCTATCACAAAAAAACTACTAATTAGTAGTTTTTGCAAAATTACCTATCGCAAAAAAAATACTTATTAGTAGTTTTTGCAAAATTACCTATCACAAAAAACTACTTATTAGTAGTTTTTGCAAAATTACCTATCACAAAAAAACTACTTATTAGTAGTTTTTAAAATTACCAATCACAAAATCTACTTATTAGTAGTTTTTAAAATTACCAATCACAAAATCTACTTATTAGTAGTTTTTGCAAAATTACCTATAACAAAAAACTACTTATTAGTAGTTTTTGCAAAATAACCTATCTTTTTTAAAATAAAGGCAGACAGAATCAAGACCGTCATCACATCCACGATAGTCTCACCAATTTCAAATCTCCAAAATCTATATGTAATTTGAAACGTTACAAATAAAAGCCAGCCCTACCCTGCATTGTTTTTAATCACATCGCCACAAATCGGATCACAAAAACGGAGTACCCACGTATGTGTGTACGTATTATGGAATAAAAACACATTACCCGTTTGAACGGTCGATCTAAGCCGATAGCCACAGGTAGACGCGCCCGAACAATGCCCACCCGTAAAAAATGCACGAAAAAAATCAGAATCCGACGCAAAAGCGGTAATGAGCGCACTGGCAGGCTGGCAGGGGATAATGGATCCATTGTCTATGCGGCCGGCGTTGCTTCTGGTGCCCTAAAAGCACTCTTTCCGAACTTACAGTTTTTGCTCGATATGAAAGGAATTTTTGTTGAAAAAAATTAAGGTTTTTGATTTATGTCATTTTTGGATGGTTACTTTTTGTGGAAGGTTTAATGGTAATGCAATTTCGTAGATCTTCTTATGTTATTGTAGTTTAACTTATTATTTCTTGGACTGTCAATTGTTGACGGAATTTAGAGTGTAAAACGGGTTATAAGAGTTTGAAAATCAATGGGCATTAGATAACCGCAGACTATGATAGGCAGCCTCTGCAGTCATTTGTATTCCTTTTTGAAATGAATTTGTTGGGTCAACAGATCTCTACAACAGAACTACTGCGAATTAAACCTACTTCCGTGAGTTTGTACCAGTCTTCACATTTCCATTTGAAACAAAGTTAATACTTGCGGTTGTTGGTCCTTGGTGAAACTTGTAGTACATGATTAGATTCAAATAATATACAGTTTCACAGGTTTTCACTGTATTTTATTAATTATGACCGGAACAGTATATTATTTGAATCTAATCATGAAACAAAGTTATTTTTACAAATATCAGTGCATCACGCGCGATACAAAGAAAACACCACCGGGACTCGAACCCACTCCTCAGACTTGCTAGCGCGATATCTAATAGGGTATTTGACAAAAAAAATTGTATCAAACTTACATTGACTTTCCGAAGATGAAGCTGGAATTCGTTTTGCGATATCTCAACTAACATCAGAGATATTAATGGGGAGATGCTACTAACAGTAATGGTTTGTAGTATCAAGTCACCCGGCGTTTTGTAACATCGCTTACTTCCTCTAGGTATCTGTCCATACATAAGTTATTTGTGTCTTACCTTATATCTACTACAAGAGTCTTGTTACCAGACCTAGAAGTATACTACTCATATTCTATCTCTAAACTAACTAACTGTATCCCCCTTCGTGTCTGTAATCTCGAGCCGAACTCGTCGTCTGTCACTTCACCAGTCTCCTCGTGTAGTCAACTAGTCACTCTGCCCACTTTACTTTCAACAATCCATTGACCTCCACATTACGAATATATGGCCAAGCCGCTCTTTACCGAACCATTCGCTTAATCTCTGAGAACGACTGTATGCTAATATAGTAATGAAAATGAAAGAATCGAGATGGTTAATGAGGCGACCGATAGTGGGCTACCATCGCCGTCTACCGTCCACCGTCCGTGGTCCGTACCGGACCGTATAGATCTAGGATGAGACGGACGGTAAACCTAGACCGGCGCGGCCGCGCGCGAGCCACTTACGTAAAACGCACTCCATATTGTACGGACGGGTATGCTAATAATCTCTCTTGAATTGGATTTACTTTTTCTAGTTTTAGGGTTCCGTGACAAATTAAGATTCTTGTGCCGAAAGTTTAGTTTTCGCTGTAATTTAAGTAGATGGTATCGTACCGCAGAAATTCAGGCACTGCATGAGCACCCATCTATAAATCCTCAAAGTTAATATAATAGCGCTTCGAAAATATACTGAGGTATCTAATAACAATACGTATAGAAATGTAGGTATATGGATTACAGTGACTACTTACCATCAGGGGCCAGTTTACACGTTTGCTCTCAAAAAACATCATAGAATATCAAGATTTTCATTGATCACATTTGAATTGTAAACAAACCCCTTCGAATTCATGAAGGTCAAATATCACAATATACAAAAAACAGAAATATGAGATTCATTGCAAAAATACGACTCAGCAGAAAGTCAAGTAATTTTAAAATCTCTTTCTAAATCAATTGGGTCCTTACTTCAGCGGTCAGCTGTGAATTATTTTCAGTCTAGCTATAGATACTGACTATACGGAACACTGCACATCAGAAATAGTTCTAAGCGTAGATTGTCAATGTGGTTATACTAATTAAAAGCAAGTTAATAACGCACCGGAAGCGAGCCGGCCGCACAGATTTATGAAACGACATAAATGTTTCGCCATAACGACCACATTATGGCCTTCTTACAACTCTCCCAATCCATTAGATATGTGAAGAATTTAATGTCGATAACTGTACTCCAGTGGAAACTGTTTATTGAATTGTAATTCATATTATTTGAATTAATTCGTCGTTCGCTGTACCAGCAATGTGCCGATGTCGTGTTGTTGAAAGTAAATTCAACATAGTAGTTTCTTGATAAATACTGTTTTTATGGATAGAGTGGAAAGGGGTTGGTTCTTT
This sequence comes from Hofmannophila pseudospretella, assembly GCA_947369225.1. Taxonomy (NCBI): domain Eukaryota; kingdom Metazoa; phylum Arthropoda; class Insecta; order Lepidoptera; family Oecophoridae; genus Hofmannophila; species Hofmannophila pseudospretella. Next base: position 15,024,696 of record OX376312.1, on the reverse strand, counting down.
TTTTAACTGGAATTTCCTAAGGACCGCTTGCGCAAAAGTGCGAGTTAAATGTTCTTAACCGTGGTTAGATAACCATGTATGGGTTAACTCGCAAATTGTCTATAGTTTCATACAAAAAAATTCAGGGTTTGCGTTGGTGCAAGGCGTTTTTGTGATTTAATCCGGGTTAGGCACTAACTCTCGAGTTATCTCTGAATTCGATTTTCGCACAAGCGGGCCTTAAAAAATTATTGTTCTTAAAATTACCTTGTACCTAACAACATAATAAGTTCTTAAGACCTCGCCTCGGGAGATCTCAGAGCTGGCGCGTACGCCTAAGCCTAGCCGTTCAGCGGGGTAACGCTGCCAGCATCCTGGCAACTTTACCGCATGGGAGCGCCCTAGACGACGTGTCCGCCTTGTACATATAGGTAGCGATAGGTAGTTGAATACTGTAAATAGCTAATTGTCTTTACATTGTATATTTTATTTAATTTTAACGTACTCTGTATAGTGTCTACATAAATATTATGTAATAAAGAATGGAGTTCTTAATTAAAGCAGTCGGTAATGTACATTTTAAGAACATCACCCACGACGTCTTTCTGAATGTAGAGTCAACTATAAATCTTGTAGAACGTTAAAAAACGTCAATAAGATTGTCCCACCAATCGCGTTTGGTCACCTAATGTGCACAGATAAGTATTATTAGAAAAAACAAAGGCGACTATTATACTACTCATGTCAATTGTGTGCGGGCTCAGTGTTGCGCAATGCGTGTGATCTGTTCGCCGACAAGTAAGGAGTTTCACATCACGCTTAATTCTAAAAAAATCAGTATATTTCCATTGGCAGACGTTCTGATTGCCGTGTCGCCCGCAATTGTGCGACATTATCGTCATTTTATGTAAATGCCTCGTTAATGCCTCGCTCCGAGAGTAGACTCCAAATAAATTATACGCGAGTAGGTGCGCGGGCGCAAATTTAGTATTATTTCCACATTTTTAATCTGTTAACGGTACGCGATATATCTTGTTTGTAACGTCTTCGAGGAAAGTATGCTGCGTGCGATCGTAGGAGCAGATAGATCGTGTTGAATTAGAGAGAGAAACAATATGGTATGTTGTACTTGTCGTGATAAATTGCGAGATTATTATTGTTTCTGACTTAAAAACTTGATTTATTGTTATTGCGGATTTAATTTACATATGGCAATATACGACTTATTACATGTTTTTGTGCCAGACTGTATGTAATAAAAGAATTGATTGCCTATTAATATTACATGAAATAAGTAATAAAATTATAAACTCTATCCTTATGTATGTAGTTAAAATCGGAGACAGAGTATATCAATACAGTCTCGCCGCCTGTGTCATGGTTAAATCTACGGTTGGCAACAAAAAACATAGAAATGTCATCTGTCAATATCTCACTGTCGATTTTTATCTTCTTTAAAATATAGCATAACTCTCACGTCCATAATCCCCGAGGTGGCGAGCCTATTTCCATCTACTGGGAGTAGTATCTATCCACAGAGACCCTCAGTCGCCTCATACGATGCCCACGGGAAGAGTTGGGGTGGTGCTATTCTGTATGGCCGGCACGACACGGCACTAATATTGTATAATTTACTAAAATGGGGTACCTTAACTTATTTGATAGACATCTAAGAGTGTTATTAGACCGGCACAGTCGACGTAGATCGGTGGTATTGTTGAACATTATAGACCGTTCAACGTCGATCATTGTTTGCTTTTGCCATCGTTTGAGCATTGATCGGACGTCGATCGTGCGATTGTCGTTTGATCGATGAAAATATTCAGCTTTGATTGATTGATCGCAACAACTAGCACAAGGTTGATCAATTGTCGTTCGATGTGTTTACAAGCCGCAATCATTGATCATCCTGAGCTATTACACCTACGCGGCCGCGTATACGCTATTGCGCCCGCGCCGGTTTAATAAGAATTACATCCTAAGGGCGGTTGTGTACTACTCCGTGTTTCGCCGGATCGGATCTTTCACTTATACATTACGCCCTAAGACAACGAGCTTTACTCTTCAAATCAATATTTTTTTAATCCTTCCTCTTAGTTACTGCCTCGCTCATCTGTCAAAAACGTTCAATGTTTTTTAAAGGCTCTAAGGAGATCGACCGACCCGACTCGTTATTGTTATTTATATTAACACTGGCCGAATTGCCGGGACCCTTCGCACTTGGCGTTAAAAAAAAGGTCAATTACCATTGGCGCGTTTGAAATGATTCTTATTTTGAATCAGCTAAGGCGGCTTTCCACTTACCCGCAAGTGGAAGTTTTGGTGCATTTGCCGACCGAGGAGGGTATGGAATGCAACGGATTGCGTTGCGTCTCGCGCTAGGTACACGTTTTTTGTGGGTGTGCGAGCGGGAGGGATGGCAGGGGTCGTTCGCGAAGTAAACTAATGGGGATTATACTCGTATTGTGGATTGCTCTCCGTGACTTATTTCTTGCGCTACATTAGACACGCTCTGCCTGATGTTATTAAAGTTTTAACTTTTTGAACTATTCGTCAACTATCGAACAACATTTCATCAAGAAGTAAATTTGTATTTCGATTGAATTTCGGCTGGTAGACATTGGCGTCCAGAAAGTAGGTGTACTTCACACAGATTGTGCTAATTATGATCAAAGATAACCATTGTGAGAGAGAATCAACGTGTAGAGAATTGATCATTAATTAAATACATTCAATAAAAAAAAACACCGAATGACCTAACAGACTTAGAATTTGAGAATATAAATATAGGTAAGTAAGTATACATGAATGAAAAACCAAAGATGATAACATAGAGTAGACTCTACCTATAATAGTTTTTCACCAAGTCTTGTACAGTCAACCACAAACTAAAGTATACCATCTGTCAAAAACCTTCGATTATATCTCAACATTATCTCTGCGCAATACGATATATTTCAGATTCTCAAATTTTGACGTTTTGGGTAGGTTGCCCAGTGGTCGACTGCACCTACCCTACATAATAAAATATGTAAGTATAACGTTTTATTTACACTTGTACGTTTCACTGACAACAAAGAACAAGATCAGCTGTGCAGATGTGTTGCTGACCGTTTCTTGTGCCACTCCTTTCCTTTCAGCTATAGCACCTTACGAAGCGGTGGTAGAGTAAAAAAGAATGACGTTGTAAATTTTTTGATTTGATTTTGATTTTGATCATAATAGGAAAATCTGTACTGCACAATTCCATCGCCTTCCAATTCCCAGTTTAAAAGATTAGCGCACTAAACAGAGCAAGTATGCAATGGCATCAGCGCGAAGCCTCGCTTGAGATGCGAATTAATGGCACAATGGGTCACATTGGGACCGGGCGTCCTTGGCAGCGCCTGTAGCCCCATAGCCCGTGTGGCCTGTAGCCCGTGTGGCCTGCAGGCAGTGTTGCCTGTGCCTGTTCGTAATGCGGCCTGGCCTGTACACGAGTCTCACATCACACGGACAGGCCGTTACATCCTGCAGTGTGCAAAGCCGCACAGTTATTTCTCGAATATTTTTCTGTTTCGGGAGCGCAGAGTAATCTTGTCCAGGGAGTATGTTATTTCTTATTGGATATTGTCGTATTGGAATGTATTGGAGTGGATGAAAGAAGAATGAAGAGTTTATTGGCAAATCGAAATCTTTAATATGACTTATTAAAACGGACAACCTTAGACTTTATTTACATAGATAAAGTGATACAAATGAATCAACGAATATTTACACTATTACAAACAAAGAAACTTAAATGGTATTACTTGTTTATTATATATGGCCCATTCCTCTGGGACGCGACGTGCGTTAGCACTTTCGCGCCCTGCCATCTCGCCAGCACTCGGCAGACTGCAGGTGCAGCTGCCGAGGTGGCGGCCCAGAGGAAGCACCTAAAGTACTCCAACCTGGAATCGATGTACGACTTCGTGCCTTTGGCAGTTGAAACCGCGGGACCATGGGGCTCCGAGGCCAAGGATCTGATTCGCGCTGTGGGGAGGCGAATTAAGGAGAGAGGAGGTGATCCGCGTGCCGGCCACTTTTTGGTACAGCGCATCTCCCTCGCCATTCAGCGAGGGAACGCCGCGAGTATTCTGGGTACTTTTGGCCATGGGGCACTTCGCGGGGGGCTGTTTGACTGAAGTTATTTTGTATAATTTTTGTTTAGTTATAGTATGACATTTTACTAATTTAAGTTTAAGAGATTATATGACTTTAATTTTTAATAAACCTTTATTATAGGTGGTCAAATATATTTTTAAACGTCTACTTATTATTGTTAGACTTAAAAATTGATTATTTTGGCATACTGAAAAGTTTCTACCAGATCTGCTGAAAGTTTCGTAATTTTGTTAATCGCGCATTTAGAATGTATTTCTATATAATTCTAAATCTTTCTTTCATATAAATAAGTTATTATCAAATACATGAACAATATAAACAAGATTACCTAGTACATAGCATTTAGAATAGGATAGTTCCTGTAGTTAGTTATAGACTTCTATACTTCGTTTTTTTAACGACAATCATTCTAAGTTTATGTTAATTTAGTGAGCTCTTTCCATTTATACCTAATGGCGAAGTGTTTTTCATCGTTCCCTCTGCCGAATGTGCTCTACGCTACGCTTTAAGTTTTAGACGGCTGTAAACAGTTAATAGGGTAAGTTTTACGACTGACGGTAGGGGGGAGGGAGGGGGAGGGCACGAAATATTTAAGGCTGTTTTAGTTGCTTATAGCTATAGTAGCCATACCGTTTACTACCTACAGTGGTGGGTAGGTTTATGATTAGTGTGGCACTAAAAAGCCAAAGAGAAAGAGGAGAAACTGAACACATTTAATGACCTAGAAATCCTTGGGTCATGGGTCCAGCTCAAATGACACCCAGAGACAGAAAAACTACTTTGGGTACACATCGAGGTAAGATGTAGGAAACCGTGCTGTTATTGGAATGAGAAAACCAATAAGAAAACTCATTCTAATAACAGCACGGTTTCTTACTTCTTACCTCGCTGTGTACTCAAAGTAGTTTTTCTGTCTCTGGATGTCATTTGTGCTGGACCCATGACCCAAGGATTTCTAGGTCATTAAACCTAACCTACCTACCTACCTATAACTCTATTTTTTGGAAAATAGAGTTATAGGTAGGTAGGTAGGTTAGGTTTATTATTAAATCATAATTCCAGAGCCTACGAGTAACTTCATTAATGTAGGTACAAGTATACTTGTAAAGTTGTAACGTACTTGTAATGTGAAGAAAAACATCGTGAGGAAACCTGCATACTGGATATCTAGGGTACAAGGGTAAGGCAATTGCAAACTGCCCCATACCCTTAGAATGATGACGACCCTCATCAATGAAGAATACGCCAAGAAGCAGAGACTACAATGCGAGTACATGACTGGTGCGGTAATTATCAGTGACCTTACAACACCGGTTTAACATTCATATTGTATACTAACTGTGTGGGAATCCAAACAGGGTATAATCTTAGAATACAGGTGTAATCAAGCCGCGCAAAAAGTGATTTATTTGTACGACTTGCGCCCGCGCAGCTTTCGCACCTGCTGCGCGGCGCGCGCTGTGCCACATGTTGTGTTCCATATTCGAACGCATCGGGTACCTATATGTTTTAACTGAATATAAATGTGCAGAAAAGTATGTCTCACGAACACTTTTCGTAGTGAACTCTAACCAACACGCTTTGCAACAAGAAATATCAGTCTAAATAAAAAAAATCATTTTATTTCTCATAAACTTTAGGATGTCGGATTTGTCGAGTAGTTCCCATTCGACCCGGTGTCTATGATCTGGTTTGCTAATTGATCATACTTTTCGTTTATAAATTCTTCTAGATTTGGTTGTGTCGTTGGGAAGGACGAATCCGTACTTCCCCCAATAATTTTAATATACTTACTTAATCGACAAACGAGTAAGTATATTCAGGAATCACACATTTTCTTTTCATAATTTTCTGAATGCATTAAATATTTTTAATTATGACCTATTATAAGAGTGCGTTACAAAACCATTTGAAAGTATTCACGTTGACAGCTGTACACGTTCCATTGCTTGTGTCAAATCTCAGCTGTTAACGCGCGGTAATGGAACATGGACAGTTGTTAACGGCAATTAATTCAACTGGTTATGGAACGCTCTCTTAGAATATACTTAAATGGCTATGAGTACGTAAGTACGTACAGACAGACTGCTATGAGGCGGCGGGGCAAACAAATCATTTTCCCAGGTCGGGCGCAGTTCTCCACGCTGTACTCTGATTGAAAGCGGCACGGCGCGGCGGAAACCTGCCCCTCCCTGAACTGGGTCACCGGCACCCCCGCTCAACCCCTCCCTTGCCCTCTCCCCCTTCTGCGACGTTGTCTCTCTACATTCCATACCCTCGCAGCTTTCAACAGCTGAGAACAATCAAATAGCCAGAGTCTGAGCCAGACTTGAGCTGTGATATTTATCATAGTTTCAAGGTTCGGTCGGAGATAATTGATGAACAGAACACCAATCAAAGCAAAAATACCGGACTATGGGTATAAAGTTATTACATTGTTTAAATAAATTCTTACTTACTTATTTCGTAAACCTTTGCATGTGTAGAGGGTAGGCTAGGAAGACAAACAGTACCAGCGCGTACACAACGACAACCCTAATAAAAAGACCACAAAATAATGCAAATATAGGATCAAGTCGTGTCGTCAATAGAGCATGACAAAAAAACCTTCAATTGGAGACTGTATGCCCCTTAAGTTTAGGTAGCGTGTTTTCTTTCTTTCTTTGTAATAGTTACTTGAAAAGCATCGTGCTTAAAGGTATATCGGATATGATTAGTTTCTGGGTTTTTGATGTCTGTTGGTATACCTATTACCTATATATTTATTTATTCTTTTTTTTATGTATTCTATTTATTTCTTGTTTTCTAAACCTCATAACATCGCTAGATTGATGATGTTCACTTGCAAATGTTGCAGTACTGTGGCTGTAGTCAGTATGTACAAGTTCCATTCTGATAGGATTTTCCTGCTTAAATGTTGCCTTGACATTATGAAAACCAAAATTTTATTCATTTATCTTCATCGCATAATAATTATACAACAAGTAATTTATAAAATAGACTCATCACTGATATCGAAATTGATTTATATTCTAAAATATTATATCCTTGACTTGAGAGTTGAGAGTAGGGAACATTGAAATTCTGAATAAATAATTGACAAAGTGGTTTTTACATAACGGCAACAGTCATCTTTAAAACGCTTGCACACGGATTTAAATGTGACCAATTGACACACAAAATAAACATTACGATTACTAAACTGGGAAAGTAATTTCAAGTAAGTATACTTCTATATTTCGAGAATCGCGTGAATCACCGCGGATCGAGAGACGTCAGAAGGAGCCTTCAGGTATCGATTACTCATGTCATTTCCATGCCATTACCGACACCGCGCAATTACCGGGTTTTGCCCCAGCGCAGCACAACCACCACAGATTAAATAAACTATAATCCGCCAGCCAGCCAGCCAGCACTAATCGGTGTGATCGGGTTAGCTTGGCACTTGGCAGGAGGGTTGGCAGAACATCAGCTGTCGCTGCAAGCGCGAGCTGTCTAACCCGTAACAATTTTTGGCGGTGAAATAGTGATGTTAAGATGGCATTTGCCGACTGTCGATAAAAATTCAACTCCTTTTTATATTATGTAGGCTTGTTTTGACGAAATCTATCCTGGATATACACACGTGCGCGTTAAGAAACGCTAGTTCCTGACTTTTTACCTTGAAGTCTTGAAGATAGTAATGTAATTGAATGTACATTATGGTGACCCTGACGACTTCATTCTACTAACCCCAGACGCCGCCGAATGGCTAAGAAACCTGGATATTTGGTTGTGAAATGTCACAGTACTGTTATTGTGTATAATTCCAACTGCCATACGAATAAATAAATAAATAAATTTACATTACAATGATACTAAATCTCAATTGATGATGGCATAGCGTAAAACATTTGGACATTCCTTCCTAATACATAATTTAATTTTGTTCTCTAACACACTTCAGCTGAAACCAATGAATCTTAATACACATGCAACTATGTAAATCTTACACAATTTTAGATATGAGATACCATATTTATGGGAACAAACGGGTATGGGAAAATATATCGATAATAACAAGTGTGACTCTATCTCTACTGGTCCTAGTGGTCATTTCGGTAATGGCGTGTCGGACAATGCATGCGAATGCGCGCTGCGGGCGAAGGGGGGCGCAGGCTGTAGGGTGTGCAAGGGCAGCCCGTGCCCTTCGCGCGGTCACCTTGCGCGCGCAGGTACCGCGCGTGCGTCTATTGTGTGCCGGCGGTACGCGCAACCTGATGCCAAATATAGCCCTACAACCTTACACGTTCGTGCCACCCTACCCTACCCTCTACCAGTAGAGCCCAATGTCGCCTGACTGCGTACACGCGGATCGATTCGTTATTCTAACGAGTTCCAATTTCAAGTTTGAATTTTTAAAACCAATTGCATTTTATAGGTGAGCGTGACAGGATAATTTAAGAAAGGAAGAGTTTGGATCGTTTTTGTCTGTTTTTTTGCGCGCGCGGCGGTGTGCATGCGATCGCGAGTAAAACTGTTGTTGTTACCTACTTGGGTTTTTTGCGCGCGCGTCGTTTTGTTTTGAAGCAATTATTCTGATATACGTTTAATAGTTATCGAGTAGTAATAAACGCGAGTATTTACGATCCGTTTCTGGTATAATTATGCACGGCGAGGCTTTACTTTTTGTTGGTTTAAAAAAGTGTTGTACTTAGTTTCTTCAGAATTAAGCTTGGCGCAAATTGTTCTAATAAAAACAAAACACGTTGTAATTAATACGATTAGATATACAGACAACATGAAATGGAAATAATGTCCGTTAATATTGTAACTTTGAGACGGTGATATTTTAAGTTTTTATTACATTTCTGAAACATGTGTGCCATTGTTTCGCCTTAGAAAAGGTCCAAGACAGTTCCGACGTCCCTCCAAGTTCCAATCTGCACATTATAAGCACAAAAAGAGAATATACACGTATTCACGGAACTGAGCTGGTGACGCTGCTTCTAACAATTTTCCTCTTGAATACTTTCTTAGATTAGAAATCTCAAAGTTGCATACTTTATTGAATCTCATTCCCTCTGATACTTATTTAGGAAAGCTATGTGTAACTAGGTATCTTATTGATGTTAATACATTAGTCGTATTGTAGTTACGAGTATGGTACCTTATTATTATTAACAGATGTTCATAATAAAAATAAATAAAAAATAAAATTTAAAAAAACCTAGGTAAATACGTCCATACGCCATGATGACCCAGCTAGTAGTGTCTAATCTATCTACTTATAGTCTTATATATCGTGGTTGACGGTAACAATATAGCTTTCTGAATATTTAGTGGAACATTTTGTCTTCGTCTATGTTATCATATCACATGTCTGTAATGTTGTGATATGAAATATACATACTTAAACCATTTGCAGAAAGGCTGGTCCGTGTTTCAGCAGTTTTGCAATAGATTCGATTCCAGAGTTTCGATTGGTATGAGACGGGGACAAAAAGATTGTAGGTAAACTATGCTAGTTGTGCCTACTTATAAATGGAAATAGGACTTTTCCCCTCTTTATCATCCATTCTTAATTGTTTTTCCGTTACTTACCATCATGACGACATGCTAATTATTAGAGCCACTATCAAAATCCAGTCCATTATTTTTCCTTTCTCATTTATTTTAGTTGAGTGAGATAACGGTCAATTAAAGCAGGGTACTGTTGTTTGTTTCACAGGAGTCCTCGCCGACACTGACACTAATATCGTCTAAGGTAAGTCAAGCCTGTGTCGGCATCACCATCATCATGTCATGACATTAGCTCGCTTGGTGCTGGTACCCGGTGAAACAAATAATATCCTGCGCTAGAGTTTGTTGTTTAGTTCTTTATGCACTTGTCCGGTATCGGAGGCGGGTTGATATTCAATCAATTAAAATTTGTGTGCGCATGCGTTTAGATAAGCCTTCATCATTCATCAATGCTATGGTTGTCTATTATGTATTTAAATAGGTATTATTGTCTTTGTATTAGTAGAGGTGTTGTAATGTAATTTATAAGAAATATTAATGTCATAATAATTTTACAAATATAATATCAACATTAACTTCAGTGGATTTATACATTTTATTGTCTACACTTAGTAGTAAAACAGCCAGGAAAATACTATAAGTAGGTACATACTATGTATGACAAAGATACAAAGAAATACATTACATTTATATTAATTGTCTGTATAAGCAAGCGGAAAGGCGACGGGGAGCCCATTCTTATACATAAATATCTGTGGAAACTCTACCTACTCTACGGTACATCACACGCTCGTACACATTAACATACAAATTGTCAAGATATCGCTATTTTTATTCACGTCTAAAGGTAATTGCACACATCGCTTCGCCGTCAACCCGACGTAGGCACGTAACTGACGCGGCTCAATATCTCCGAGGTGTCGCCGCGGCTACGGCTGGGCGGCGGCTGGATGACGGCTAATCGTCACTACAGGTGGTTTGCGCGCCATCTCCGTGCCGACAGCGAGACGTAAGCGTGACGACGCCCCGACGTAAGCGCGGTGACTGCGAGTTGACCACGAACCGCGTGCGGTTCACTAGCTTGTCCCGAGGCGAGGCGATGCTGTTACGACGGTGATTAGTGTGCGTTGCAGTATGGAGTTTGATACAAAGAATACGGAATATGAACGACTCGAGCTGAGGCGACGCTGATCACGTGTAGAGGTGATACGTGTGCGATAACCTTAATGCGTAAAAACTATAAATAGTAAATGTAAAGTAAAGTAATAAATAAGTTTATTATGTACTTACATAAATATCGGATATTCATTGATATTTATAGAAGAAACAAGCGTGTGAAACTTTCGAAAAGCTCTTGATGGAAAGAAATGGCGGAGTGTTTGATTTTCGTTCTAGATAGAAGGTAAATAACAAAGTGTTACGTTGTACTTTCATGAAGAATGCTTATTAACATAAATATTATTTCAATAAAGGTTCTTATAGTTTCAGCTTTAGAAGAAAGTCTCGTACGAACTCGACTCGTTTAAATATTTAGTAATTTAAAGAATAAAAACTACACGCTAGGTTCAAACACACTAACATCTAGCTAGACGATAATTGGTCTGAATAACAATTTACACAAGCAGGTTGAAGCAGGTAGGTGAAGAATAAAGTATTGGACGGCTCGGTGTCGTCACACGCATCTATTTCTGTGCGGTACTGTTACTCGGCGGTAGTACCTACTCGTATATACCTATCATACCGGTTGTAGTCGTGTCGTCTTCAGGTCGTCTCGCTCGTGGTGACCATCGACCACTCGCTCGACGGGGACAATTCGTTACCATTAGACAGAGACAGAACTGGTTGCAAACATTTGACTCAAATGATTTGAGTACCAATATGGCAGTGCGAATGTTTTGCGAGATTAACAACATACGAGTACCTACATTATAACTATATTAATTCAGAGTCGTACCTGAATAAATTGAATATGTTTAGTATAGACCATTAGTACCTACCATAATAAGTAGGTAAGGTGCTAAGTTATTAAATAAGTCAATGTTTGAGCATTAGAGTAGGATTATTTAGCTAAATTTAGCTTCTTCGTCTATTTCTTAGTCGTATTCCTGATTGATGAGGGTCGTAACCACATAACATAGAACGACTTTCTTGACAGATTTAATGGGGTTGTTTGCTATTGCCTTTCCCATTTCGCACACTAGTTATCTCAGTGTGTTGGTTTTCTCACGATGTTTTCCTTCATAATTAGATTTTTTGGTAGATGTACGTAAGTCTTCGAAAAAACCAAATAACTCATGCAATGTCATGTACCAAACATGACATTGCATGGTTTCGAATTCGGACCTCCCGCATAGGAGTCCGGAGTCCGGATGAGTTTTTCGGATTTTTTCGAAGACTTACGTATATTTACCGTCTGCTCTAACGGTGAAGGAAAACATCGTGAGGAAACCTGCATGTCTGAGGAAATTCTAAGTTTCCGAAGGCGTGTGAAATCCACAGCACAGCACTGGGCCCGCTCGGTCGATCATGGTTCAACCCCCTTGTGCAAGGGGAGGCCTGGGCCCCTGATGCTGGTGATGATAATGAAAAAAATGATCTCCCGGGCGGGCGTTCGTTCCTTCATGTATAATAGTAATCTGTGACTCAAGTAGGTAAGTAAAAATATTTTTAAATCCTAATGCCGTTCCTAGTACTGTTCCCACACTGGATCAACATTTTAACAGTCAGTTCAAGTGACATTAGACAGCAATCTGTTAGCTTAGTGAATAATATTCTTGACAAGTACAAATTACAATTAGGCATTACTCAGCGTCAGAGCGCAGGTTTCACACGACTGCGGCAATAGTTAGCCTCGGGTTGGCCCAATGCCGGCGGTGTCATTCGACAATTGAATGCGGATACCAGATTACTCATCCTAAGTAACTTCATAATAACTTAAATAATGATGAGTAATACTTATAAGCGTCAATGTGCGATATTCCCCTTGTGTGAGATATTAGTAGGTACTTACATATTTCCAACACCACACGAATATGGTCCTTTCTGTTGCTTCTTTATTTGGGCGACTTTCAAGACGATTCAGTTAGTTTTTACTGAATCTTAGGACCAATATGAAGGGCTGTTATACGTTTGACGCGTATGTCTGTTTGTCTATAACAAATTAAGGACGGGTATTTTGTCGGATTCGACGCAAATTGCCAAAAACGCTTTGGTTTTATTCTTAGCCATGGCTGATAAAAATTAGATCAGAGGTTTCCAAGATCGCGGACTATACAATATAATACAAATATACTTTATTGCACACCCGGGACCAAAACAAAACATACAACATAAAGAGAGGTACAATACAATATGAGTATGTATGTATGAAGTATGTTTGATGTAATATGGGATCTCTGGAACGGTATTCGAGGTGGTTCGAGTTTGAGCTCAAATGTTTAGGACCAAGGTGCCCTTCTCATATCTGTAATTTTGAGAACCTGATAATGATGACCAGGAAAAGTAAGAGGATTTCCACAATAGTTAGTCAGGGGTGTCGAAAATTTTTAGAAATTAAATTCAAAACAATACGTAAGTATGTATTACCTATTTTAGAGGTAGCTGACTCTACCACTAAACTCAATATAAACCAATTCATCTAAACACCTATCCCGTACCGGCCATTACCTATGCAAATTTCTGATAATTATTTATCAGACATTACGTATTTTTATCCTCAATTCAAAGCAATAACATCTCGAGTGAGTCAGTACCCCCGAACAACACTGAGAGGTGATTACGTGGTCAGTGTCTAGTACGCACTTGGCTACAATACAGGATGTAACTAAAACATTTGCACGACTTTTACCAGGAAACCCACTTAGGAATGTGAACAAAACATTTATACAAAATAAAAAAAACTATACTCCCATACATGACTCTAAATGAATTTTTTTATTAACTGCCGACTTGTGGAGATCTCCATTGTAAGTAAGTAAAAAGTAAGTAAGTAATATGTTTATTTCACACACAACAATGACCGAAACAGTTAATTATAATAAAATAATTATGTATAGTCAAAGGTAAACATATTGAAATCATGTCTGATGGTCTGCTGTTATTGTGAAAAGTGAAAAGGGCATCAACTCAGCTTATTGCTGCAGACAAAAATGTGGAGATCCCCTTACTTTTTCCTGGTCATCAGGTCCCCAATGTGGGAACAAAACATTTTTGCTCAAACTCGAACCACTAAACTATTAGGTATCATTCCAAAGATCCCATTTGACATTTCACAATATCTTGGAAAACCCTAATCCAATTTTTGTAAGACATGGCTAAGAACACACCGAACAAAATTATCAGTTAATCCACGTCCCAACTGGATTACCGGTTGTTGAGTTATGATGATGCCACTGACAAACATAATATGAAAAGTCGGAAAGTGTTTGAATACCATTTTCTAAACTTTTAGACAAAGTTATTCACCCTGTATATCAACGGTTGACCTTTCCTCGTGCTCACTGGGTTTTAGCTAGTGATCACTTGCGTTGTTGACTGGTTCTTTTTGCCTCCGCTACAGATCATACTCGGTGTTAATATCTACGCTACATTATTAATTTAGGTATGACTCAAACAATGTATTCGGCGTCTGGTATAGATTATACATTTGATTTCTTCTTAATTTTTTACTGCATTCCGGAGGTAATGTCTTTAGAACATTTTCGAAATCTATTTAGGTTCCCTGCCTATTAAAAATAAATAAAACTTCGTAATATATGGTGTCTGGAAGAGATCGCTTTTAACGATAAGACAGCCTGTATTGTATTCCACCATTACTTACGCAATGTCTTATTATTAAGTTTTGTGCAAAAAAGTATTCTATTTCTCTAGTCTTAGAAAGAAAGATTGACTTGCTTGTATATAGGTAATAAACTTTACTTTCATGGTTTTCCTGGACGATTTCTAGAATATTATCAGGTAGATTTTTTTTTTGGACACTGTTGGTTATTCTTTAAAAATAAGCACAATAAAGCACAGACTGTTCTAGCGAAAGTAAATAAGTATCTTATATTACTGTACTGGAAACTCTTTTACAGCTGCGATCGACAATGTCCGCAGTTTAGTAAGGCTTTAAGGAAAGGCAGAAGATAAATAGACCGATAAATAGATAGATAGAATATATCACAGAATGAATGAAAGCTTGACACCGGCTTGTTTAAAATGATAAGTACGAACGAAGTAACTAATGCAATAATATCATCTCTGGTAGCAAATATTGGCAGACTTAGAGAAACAGAAATCTCAGTGAGTCATCCGGAGAGAGATGTGATTATGCGTACCACGGCGGGCGCGTGGCGGGCGGCGCTGTGTGCGTACGCGTGCGCGTGCGCCGGATGCGACGCGCGCGCATGCCGATTGCCGGCGCGTAGACCTAGCATGCTATAGACATCGCTGAATTGAATGCTACAATCCTTTGAGCGCTGTATTCACCGGTCTAGCTTTGCACTTGAGGTACAATAAAGAGTTAAACGAAGAGTTAAGCAAGGGAATAGCCTTCCTCCACCATGCGGGCGCTGGTTTCACATGGCTTTTAGTTCCTCAGATGCACAGATTCCCTCATGATGTATTTCCTTCCTTCCTTCACCGTTAGAGCATTGAGAAGCATATGGAGCGTTCCTGGAATGGAATCGATCCCTCGCGTTAGGGTGCCCGGTATCCTGGCTACTATGGCAATGATAGAGCTAGGGAAACCTCATTTCAAATCACACACTGTATTTGAAAACCTTAATTTAGGTATTTAAGTTCATCAGTCTTTATTAATACCTAGTACTTTGCTCTACTTGGCAATTTAACCTGTCCGACCTAGATTATCACCACCCTCGAGATAGCCTGCCCTTCGCTCAGCCCTTACAAGGTCTGTATATACTGCACGTAGCGTGTCATGTCGATATATTATAAAAGAAATTATAGGTCTCTGTCTAAACATTTTCTAACTCTATATTTAGGAAAGTGACATCCACAGTGAAGTACAGATGAAGTGTCTCTGCTCTGTCGCTACTATAAATAGTTGATACTGGACAAGTGCGGAGGGGGAGGGGGGTTCCTAAGGGCTCAGGGGGGAAGGGGAACGGGGGATCGTCGCGTTTCCGTCGCAGGAGCACGTGGCGAGTGCGTTTTTTTCTTCTTCTAGATTTAATTGCGACTGCAGGTTTGTTTTACGATGAATAATGCTTCCTTCAGAGATACAGTCGTGTTCTGAATCTGTTAGTTTATGGAAGCTTACGAATACTTAGCTTCGTAATGGAAAGCTTTCGGATTGAGCCCGGGATTCCGCGAAGTCAGTGACTCAAGTACAAAAAGAAACAAGTAAGTAGATTTCTGGATGAGTTCAGAAATATTTGTTTTCTATATGAATCCATATAATTGGAACCAGGAAAATACTAAAGACAAAACTTCTGAAAAATTGTCAAGTGTTTCTTTACTATAAAAGCATTCCATTTTACTTAATATAATCGTTTGGCCTATTGCATGCTGCGTTGCCCAATCCCCTTTCTCTTCAGTTAATCGTAATTAATTATCAGCTGCGATAGCCTCTACCTCAGTTCCACGGTATTCGGTATTGGGTAACAGACGCATGCAAGTACTATCAAGTATCCGTAATCTTTACAAATGGCTCCTTCTCGATGCTGGGTATAATACGTTGCCTATAATACGTTTTACTGGACAAGTTCAATATACATTATACCTATATAGGTACAATGTATATTGAACTTGTGAACAATATTGTAACAAATTATATGTCCAGAACGACTGGTACACTGATAAGAGTGGAGGCGTGAAAGTTTGGATTAATACTTTGGATATGCTTTGTGCACTGTATTCCTTAATTTCAACGGGGAGGAAAAATATCTTGAACCATCAGGCCCAGGTGTACACAGTTGACCCTAGTCCATATGGAGGTCTGACGACTGAGCGAGCATGCAGAAATCAATTGAAAGAAATATATAGATATTCGATTGGACGACGCCAGCGCAACGTTAACATCAATTATTAGCATGATTTTATACAAAATATGTATGAATATCGCATGTGAATGAATCCAATAAAATCAACGAACAAAAATATCGTTTTGCGCGTAAATCAAAATGTCGACCTTTGTTTCCCAGCAGTGAATCTGAGGATGGATGAATCTTGGAGTTGGAGTGGGTACAGTAGACACATAATAGAACCTAAGTAGTCGGCGGCATATTCCACGGTGTGGTGTGATGTGGCAATCGGCGGCGTCGCACAGAAATAATACTAAATGAGTGTGGGCGGGATGCACTCGCAGGGAAATGTGACCGCGCGCGGGCCTGCAGCCACGTGCCCGCGCGGACGAGGCAAACTGTATGCAGCCCAAAGAAGTTGTACTTATAAAAAAATTAATTGCTGCAGCCGCAGCAATCGTTGGATGGTAGAGGCCAAACACCAACGAAACTGATATTTAGTTGACTTTAAATAGACGTACGTACTTATTTTAAGGATACAACTGCACCGATTTTGAAATGGAATCTGACCGAATCCATAGAATTAAAATTTTCGGTTTCTAGATTTTTCGATTTCTAGAGTTCGGTCCGAATCCATTTCAAAATTAGTACTTTGTGATAAAGGCTTTATTTAAGAAAATCATTAATAGAAGGTTGTATGTACCGTTTGGGCAAAATAATCAAGGGCAAACAATCTAGATTTTCGTTACAAGTTATTTCGTTTTTAGTTGTTTTAAAACGACACCTCGTCTGTCAGGTGAGGTTCGACTAGTCCGTATTTCTCTATTCCATTGGAATGTTTTCGAATTTTCTGTACTGAAATCGACGTAGGGTATATTTAATTCAATTTGAGATCTGTGATACAGGAATGCGATTCTTGCAGCGTTCGATATACAAAAGTCGAGCGCTACGAACGTCTTGTCTCGCTCACATATGTTATGTGAGCGAATGAGATAGGACTAATGTCGAATTCGACATTCCACTACAAGAATCGCATTCCAGAACTATGAAGTATGGTACACTGCTATGATTCAAGAAGCCGCATCCACACGGCATTCCCGGAGCCCTGCGCGCTCTCACATCGATGTATTTTTATATGTCTCGGTAACTTTTATCTCAGTTCTAAGATTATTCACGAGTGTGTTGAACGATATATTTACACTTTTACTTCGCCGTGCCTCTCTCTACTGCTGCTTTGATTTTCAGTAATTTGGAGGAACGCCACTGTTTGCTGCGCGGATTAAAGGAGTTTAGCCCAAAGTTATAGACGACGATGAATGAATCGGTGTTACATCATCGTGTATAAATAAATACTTTTGGTGAATGTATCGAGCACGTGGAGAACATTTGGAATTTCTCAGGTCGTTTGGCAGAGATAACGTACAACAATTAGTCCACGTGGTTTCTACTTGATCCTAGTTTTCCTCCATCCCTTCTATTTTCCATTAGAATACCTTCTAGGGTCATATTTGGAACCTCCCTAGAGTCTTGCCTACTTTCCGCTGGCTGGTGTGCTAAACCTAATATCTGGTTGAAGACGACATCTACAATTCTCTCAAAGCTTGATCAAACTATGACTTTAGTTGTTCTGAATTGAAAATTGACATCTGTATAATAAAAGCCGATCAACTGAAAGAAAAGTCGCATAATTAACTGAAATTTTCTAATTTATTTCATTAGTTTTTGGAACCCTTTGCAGATAGAATTAAAGTTTGCAAGTCAAATCAAAAATATGTATATTATTGTAAGATCTACAGCATCTTTAGCTCAGCTTGCGTTAGAATTTTGTATTGTAAATTGATACTACTACTATTACTATAAGAGTGCCTAAATACATGATTATGATAGTAGTGAGGCATACGAAAGCGAATATCTGAGCACAGAAACAATTATATTTAGGCACAGATATACCTAATGTTTTATGATCTGTACATGAGTCCACTAGACTTACGTAAATAAAAGTATCATTAGATTGGGTTTATTTTTACAATTACTGCGCGACACCGACGGCGGCGCACACGACTGGATTTATCCTCCTCGAGTAATCTGCGCGCGCGCCGCTGAATCACGTCCTCTCAGTAATGCGGGATTATTTTCAGATTCGAAACCCATGGGGGCGAGGGTACTCTATCTACTTGTGTCACGTTATTACAATTATTTCATTATTTATATCGCATTCAAACACTGTAACTACTTTGTACCAATTGAGATTTGTACGAACAGTGAATGTGTAACTGAGAACTTTACCAATTGAAAAATTGCACCAACTGCTAGAATGAAGAAACTACAATTACCCGCAAATACAACCAAAGATATCGAACTACATACAGCGCGTTCATTATTTTCCGATAGCGTATTTTATAACTTTCTTCAGTTTAATATTATAGTTTTCCCTCATATGCCTTTTCGTACACATGTGATGCAGTCCTGATAGATCAAGCTATTAACAGAATGAGATTTGACTAGCCATGGCAGAATATTAAAAACTAGACTTCAGTATTATCAATTAAAAGAAGAATAAGAACATATTTTTGATTTCTATAAATTCATGAAATGTGTCCAACATCACGGCACCGTAGGTGGCGCCGCTTGATGAGCGACATCTGCGCACGCGCTACGGCGGTACACAATACACATGAGACTTATTTATGACACATTCATACGAATATCAAGGAATCATAACAAAAACACATAGCGACAGGGTTCCACAGAGTAGGTATAGCTTGATGTGTCTCCACTGTACATATCTACGACACAAACAAATGGGACATATGATGTGAATTACTGAAAACTGCGCGCACACACACTTCACCGCCCCCGTATTAATAGACTCGAGTAGTGTGGGTACTCTGGCATTGCCGCAGCCGCCTGTAACGCGATCTCATACAATCATCTCAGCATTTCAAGGAAAAATGACAATTATTTTCGGACTAAAACATGTGTAATTTGTCACGTTGCGCTCACGCGCACCACAGTCGTTACTGTCGCCTCTGCTCCAGCTCTACGATCTAGTGCGGTCACATTATATACAAAAGTAAATTATATAGGTTGGAGTTATCTTCGTAATTTTATACCTAGTTTTCTTCAGCTATTAAACACAATACAACACAACACGCACACACTGTTGATTTCTTCGTCCGTGCAGTCTCTGAGGGGCCAGCTGAAGATCAGCGCTGTGGCTTGCCTCTGAATTATGCTGAGCTGGTGTACCCTTTTTGGCACTGTACCGCACCTGATTTTTGTGCTGCATGTATAATCTTTGTATGCTTCTGTATTGTGTTCTATATTCTGGTGCTAAATAAACGATTTCAATTTCAATAAATAAATCTATATTGTAGATTTTAATTATTTTCTCGTTTAGGACGCGCCTTGGGGTTGAGTGGAAGAGGCCTCTGTCATAGGATATGCTTGGATATGCTGCTGATAGTGTCTACACTACAGCTTTTTGCTGCAAATAGAACAACAGTTAAAAACTATTTCGATTGTGGCAACGCTACTATGAATATCAATGTTAGGTTGATTAGGATATCGTGATTAAGAATTTGTGTTATCCATGAAGCTGGCATGGTCCTATAAGGGGCCGAAGTCTCTATACGCCGCCGTAGACAAAGCAAAGGGCAAAGGGAGAAAGGGAATAGATGTACTCTCCTTCCTTGTTTGTTTGTGTGTTTGTAGTCTCTTTATTGCTCACAAAAAAAACTACACAGAAAATAAAAAATAAAAACATTAAAATATGTACAAAGACGGGAGTGTGTATGTGCATGTTCCTTATGTTTTAGCTTGGAATCACGATACAGGGTTATTATCATTTGACCATTTCGTAATTAGCAGATTAGCAGCAATTCACGGATTCCATTACAGTTTGTACCTAATTAATCACTCGCGAATACGGCTAGCGCTAAGAGGTGTACGAAATGGAATCGTCTAGCTAGCAAGACATTAACTAGCATCTGCATTGGTTCCGCATACAATAACACCAGTTACATAGCACATTTGTACAAATAAAATATACCCAAGGATTGCTTTAAATCCAAAATACTTA
The DNA here is from genome assembly GCA_947369225.1 of Hofmannophila pseudospretella. Taxonomy (NCBI): domain Eukaryota; kingdom Metazoa; phylum Arthropoda; class Insecta; order Lepidoptera; family Oecophoridae; genus Hofmannophila; species Hofmannophila pseudospretella. The sequence goes on along the minus strand of OX376312.1, from coordinate 15,004,023 downwards.
TAATGCACGTCAAATTCTGCATGATCTGCGTTATCATAAGTATGACCGGTCCCGGATAACTGTATATAAGTATTGTAAATGAGCGTCGGTGGTCTAGTGGCTAGGACGCAGGACTCCCGTGCGGGAGGTCCGGGTTCGAAACCATGCAATGCCATGTACCAATGAGTTTTTCGGATTTTTTCGAAGACTTGTGTACCTTTACCGACTGCTCTAACGGTGAAGGAAAACGTCGCGAGGAAACCTGCATGTCTGAGGAAATGAAAAGTTTCCGAACGTGTGTGAAATCCACCGCACAGCACTGGGCCCGCGTGGTGGATCATGGCCCGTACCAGGGTACGTTGTGCAACGGGAGGCCTGTGCACCAACAATGGGAACATTAATAGGCTGATGATGATGATGATGATTTTACAAGGAGACAATATTTTACTGAAAGGGTCAGAGAGTAGCTTGACGCACGTCTGTAATAATAACCTCGAGATAGACTCGCGAGGCCCCGAGGCATCTCGTCGAATAGTTTTAGAGCCTCTAGTTCGTTTAATTTTGGTGCACATACATACAAGCACTAATATTAGTATGTCCATCGGTAACAGGTTCCATAAAATAAATGACTTTTTCATACAATTGGTGTGTGGCGGGTATCGTGCGTCAGTTTATCGGTCCGAGAGATCAACGGCCCGATAAATCAGCTGTAACTCGTAACTACACGCGCTGTGATTACCGGACTTGTCCAAATTCAATTTGTAATTCTTATTATTTTTTAATTCATATTACATATATACATAAACTCACGTCTACAACACAAAATATATTTTATGTCCATAATTCCGAGGGGGTTACACAGAGGAACCATCGACAGGTAGTTCCCACTTTTCGCCGTAATATTTGGTGGACAAACGTGATAGGTGGCGAACCTATCGCCGTTTACTATAGGTGAAGAATAGTATCCACAAAATCCCTTAGTCGCCTCGTACGACACCCACGGGAAGAGTTGGGGTGGTGCTATTCTTTATGGCCGGCACGATTTATACTATTCGAGTGAAAACTCGAAAGGGAGTTATGCTATGCCGTTTGTACGTGTTTTCTATAATAATTAAGTCTAAATAGATAGATAGAGTAATTCTTTATTAGGAATTGAAACATAGAAAGGCGGCCATATCGCTCGGAGCGATCTCTTGAAGGATACCTAGGTGATAGTAGAATGGTTTTGTTTTACGAGTGTATACCAAAGATTATAAAGAGTATTATAGAGAGTATACTAAAACCTTACATAAACTTCCGCGTATAGAATCAAAAACGGCAGGTATAACTTATACTTTTTGATTTAACGCGTGCGAGTGTGAAGTTGCCGAAACTATCCCACAGTAATTTGCCCGATGCGGTCTGTGCCACTCGCTCGCGCTAGTGGGTAGCGGGTAGTGTAGTGCACGCAGCGGGGAGGGCGCGAGGCGCGGGCCGCGGCGACGTCGGCGCCTCGCGTGCCGCCCTTAATTGCTCAACTTGTGCGCCGTGTTTTACGCTTAGCGGCCCTGTTTACACTGCCACGCTTACTGAACTCTTACTGGACTTCTTTGGCTTTACTCTGCATCTTATCTCTAAGTTTTGAAGATCTTTGATTTGAAGGATATAAGTAACTACGAATAGTTTCAGGTCTAATTGATCACTAAGTGCGAAAACACTATCACCAATTGAAAATACCTATATAATCATTTTATTTTATTTAACATGTAACATGTCTATGTCTATTACCTATACAGGTTCTAGACCTAATTCTAGGCTCAAAAGTTTTTAAAATAAAGTAAGCAAGTTTTTAATATAGGTACAAAGGCATAAGGAATAGAATAAGTGTCCGTTATTCAAATTAATTATCACGATAATTTATTGGAACAAAATCGTTAATTTTCTGTGACTGCTGGATGTCGGGTTAAACAATGTATGGGAAAAAACACTGTCCTTTGTACCTATATCCCCCGCTTACTATAATTTTAAAAACTACAAAGGACAGTATTTTTCCCCAGACATTGTTAGCCCGAAATCCAACAGTCACAGAAAATAACGATTTTGTTCCAATAAATAAGTAAATTAATAATACTTGAGCTTCCCTTTCCCTTTTCTTAGTGACCCTAACGAGGCTGACATGGTCACCTTGTCGTGTACCAAAGCCTCTAAATTGAGATATAAAAAAAAAAGTAAATTATCGTGATAATTAATGTGACTCTACGAACGGGAGACAACTTTAAGAGTTTGATTTGCAAGTTCACTTCTGTCTAGCTTGCCAAGTCAATAGCTGTCCCAGTGTAAACAGAGCATTAATCGTCGTAGTGCGTGCGAGCTCGGTACTCACACCCCCCCGAGTAAGTTAGTTCACTTGTAAATAGAAAATGTCTAGCACTGCGAGGTGAGGCGAGGTGAGGTGACGAATCGACACTACGCACACACGAGCCTGATTATTTTTATGATTACTTTCTATTTTACCGTATAATTTTTTTTAACGGATTTAGTGTATTATCTCTAGGTTTACTAAATATTGACTGAAACCATTCAGAATCACTACATCGAGCAGGTAACTGCTCTGTATAAGGGATTCTAATTAACATTAGTTGGATGTTGTAGAATACAACCCTTATTATAATGGTAGGTTATTATAGTAGTTTATGCAACGGCCACGTAATGATAGCGATTTTAATATGAGAACTGGGTTCGCCTAAATTACAACGTTTGTAGTTCTATTTCTATCCAATTTCAATTTAGTTTTCGTTCCAATTCTATTTGGACACCAAATCGCATTCTGCTGGCGCATAACTCTCCCACTGCCACCTTTCGATTTACCATCGATCGAGCAAAAGTACCGTGGGAGGAACTTATGTTCTATCGTTAAATTTGACTGTTGAAGCGTTTTGTTACCGTTCAACTGCGATTCAATATAAACTTAAACGTTTTATAAGAATGCACAAATACGTTACTGTTCGATCGATTGTTGACTCGATCGGAACTTAACTGAAATTGGATAGTTAGTGGGTAGTAGCATACGAAATACGTCATAACGATGCAGTTTAGATTATATTTAGTTACGTTGTATTTAGTGGAATCGATCTCCTGTTTAAGAAACGAAGCGAAGCTTTGGGAATCTTTGGGTAGGTTTACGTGATGGTCGACGTACCTATGTTTACTTAAGTTTCTCTATGCCATAAAATAATGAGATTGGAATAATTTGTTGTCCTGCAAATGAAAAAGTGTAATGTAGTCTAAGGGGTCATCCATCCATAATTACGTCACACGTTAAGGGGGGGATTTTACGAAAAAAGATTTTAAATAATAGAAATATTTAGGAAGTGTTGTTCTAAATTGCAAAATCCACCTGTGACAAGGACGGGGGCTCAAGAAATCATGAAATTCGTGTGACGTAATTTATGTATGGCCCCTAAGTGTGTTCGTACGTTGGACAATGAGTGCGTTCCGGGACAGCTGTAAGCCAATATTTAAAAATATACATACATGTTCAAAAAAGACGCGTCTCATTTTTAGATGTAATTCTATTTATTTTGTAAAGTACTCGGAAATAAGTGAGAGGCATATCAGGGAACAATACATAAACTTATTATATAAGCCTCCTTGCCAGACTTACATTTATACGAAAAATTTGTATAATATATGTGTTTCTGCTTTTATAATAACCTGCCCGGTGATATAAAAGCAGCAAGTGACAAAACATTTATCTTATCTTATCTTCTGATACCGGGAATAACCCCAGCGGCACTTCGACCCTTGAGGATCTTTTGTGATCCTCAAGGGTCGAAGTGCCATTTTACACACTGGTCATCTCAGTGTGCAGGTTTCCTCACGATGTTTTCATTCACCGTTAGAGCAGTCAGTAAATATACGTAAGTCTTTGAAAAATAAGAAAAACTCATTGGTACATGGCACTGCATGGTTACCAACTAGGATCTCCCGCACGGGAGTCCGACGTCCTAGCCACGACGCCACCGACGCTCTGACAAAACATTTAGATTCAAATTGATAAACTGGCTCCAAGCACATTGTTTTTATGGCGTAAAAGAATATTTGTATTGTAAATAACGGGTTAGTTACGAAACTTGTCACACTAAAATATTTGCACACCTGCATGCAGGTTCAATACACGTACTTATTGTAATTAATTTAAGACCCCCGCTCCGGGTCGTTCTTGGTGCAGAGGTTGACCGTGGCAATTCAGCGTGGCAATGCCGCGAGCGTCATGGGGACCTTTGCGCCAGCCAGGGTCGACACGGGGCGGAATGTTTGCCTAAGGCTTTTCATAATCTTTTTTATTTTTTTATTGACAAAATTTAAGACCTAGTTCTGAAAATAAATAATTTCTATTCTATTCTAGCAATCTTCTTTTTACAAACTGGAGGACAATTCTATCCAGTTAAGTAGGTATAATGAGTAGTTACAGACAATCGTAACAACACCAAAAACAGCCGAATTCGCTGATGACTGGCAATTATTTAGCGAAAATAAGTTCTGAACACCTCCGCGGGGGGCGAAGCGCGGCCCCTCGCGTGCCGCCCTCGTGCCTCACGACGGTCCTGGCCCTCCGCTGTGTGCCCCACACATCGCGCCCCACCCGCGAGGGGCGCACCCTAACTCCGGCCGCAAGCGGCAATGTATAGCGCACTTATCGACGATTTCGGTTTCCCGGAGCGACTTTCAGACCTATAAAGGTTAGTTTTGACAGTGGGACAGGTGTTAAATTTATACGGTTCGGAGGGAAGCGGTAGCGTGTTTATGCGTTCACGATGATATCTTGTTAAATATCGCGCGGCGGCTCTTTATGGTGTTCCATAAATGTTAATTTTATGAAATATTGAAGCGTTACGAGTTGCCAACAATTTCCAGTGATTTGTTTACGATTGGGAAATGGGACGTTGAAGGTGTGCTAACTCGGCGCCAGCGCCGCGTTATCTGTCGCTTTAGATGGGTAGGTACCTACAACGATTTAAATTAAATATGAATGTAAATTATAATTAACTTTTTTAGAAATCAACCATCCTCTAATTAACATACGTACAAGAACGAGAAAAGTCTATTACAAACCTACTCGTACGTATACCTTTTTAAGATATCAAAACAAACCATGACACTCTTCTTTAAGGATTAATCTAAACAAAATAGAACTAAATGTTCTCTACTCCTTACTTAAATGTTTCCTTAGTCTATGTCAGCTGAAAGAAAAGCAACGTACACGGAAACGCGGCGCGCGCGCAGGGCACGATCCATTTCCCGAAACGCATACATTTACACGCGAGGTGAATGCACTCTCATTAAAGGGCCGCTGGTTTTAAACCTCCTCACGCATCCATTGCTGTCTCTCCACACGGTTGGCCCGGGTCGTTTGGAAGCGAGCCGGCAGTGTACCAGGCGAGGAGTGTCACATTACGCGCGGCCCTTATTTTTATTTTGTCAAATTGTAACTGAAATAAAGCGGCGGCGTAATAAAAATACCATTGGTACTGTTATTGCAGCGAGAGCTAGAAATAGCGGCCCGCACCATGGGACTGGTGACAAACCAAACTCGACACGAGCGAGCTGTATGAAACTGCTGAACTATGTCTCATTTTGAGTTCGTGCGTAATCGACTACTAAGTCACATCGAGTCTTTTTCTTAGTCGTATTCCTCATTGCTGAGGGTCGTGATCATTCTAAGAAATTAATCACATAGAACGACTCTCGTGGCAGATTTAATGCGGTGGTTTGTCATTGCCTTCCCCATTTCACTTACTGGTTATCTCAGTGCGCAGGTTTCCTCACGATATTTTCCTTCACCGTCAGAGCAGTCGGTAAATGTACGTAAGTCATTCGAAAAAACCGAAAAACTCATTGGTACATGGCATGCATGGTTTTGAAATCGGACCTTCCACATGGGAGTCCGACGTCCTAGCCACGACGCCACCGGCGCTAAATCAAGTACCTACCTAATATATGAATACGAAAAATCACTGATAATATTAGATAATCACTAATATTAATATTATGAATAGAGTGATTAATTTAATTCCACAGAATTATTCTACGTTCAACAATTCTAGGAAGCAATGTTTTGGTATACACGTATACATACGTATGGGCGCACTTTTATCTATTTTCGCGCATTTTATTGGCATATTTCAGTACTAGGCTCGGACTACACGACGACGGTTCTAGCGACGACGGTTCGGTTCCTGGTACCGGTATCGGCCGTGTAGGCGACTGCATTCAAACTCATGGTTGCGCTCAAGCCCCGCCCACTCGGTTCAGGAACCGAGCAGGCCGGTTCCAAGTGGAACCGTTGTACGTGTAAACGACAGCGCATTTTTGTTTGAGTTTATATGAAGCTGCGGTTCCATGGAACCGATCGATACGGGAACCAGCCTAGGAACCGTCGTCGTGTAGTCCGGGCCTTATAGTCTAAATCACATAAGTACCTAACGAATTTAAAAAAATAGTACTTACGAGAAAAACTGTCAACAGAAAGGAATGTTTTCTTTGTTTCTTAAAAGATTTGCACATAAAAAAAGATTTGTGTCTTTGAAGTAGGTACTATTAACTAATAAGCACGTTGACAGCACAGTGAGTGTTTTCTGATTTAATTTAGACTATGATTGCTCACCGGAAGCGATGCGCATGTCACGACGTAGGCATGTACTGACATGACATTTATTTTTAAGGCTGTCTGAGTTTAGCTAGCGGAACGATCGCGATCCTGTGGTCATTATCATACATAGTAAAGAATTTTGAAGAAAAGTATTTCACTTTGTGGAAACATCAATTGTCTAGAAATAAGTTCTTATTTGCATCAGGTCATTTGGTATCTAGACTCATGGAGTGTATCCGCCAAGTTCGGAACGAAAAAGGGCGACGACAGACGTGTGTTATATTACAGGAACCATTTCGAGCCATTTTCGATTTTTTATAACTCATAATATATTTAACCTACACATTAGAAATTTTGTATGTCTGTTAAAACCCACCAGTTACCCCTATTGCTTGCTTAAAACTAAATCCCTAACTTAGCCAGTTTTCACACAAGAATCAATCAAGAGAAGAGTTCAAGAATATTGTGTGAAAACTTGTTAAGTTAGGGATTTAGTTATAAGCAAGCAATAATTTTTATGTTTAAACAATGTTATATATTTCTACTACCTATGATGAAGGTTATTCCTCTGTCTACCCCTCGGAGATTATGGACGTGAGAGTTATGCTATGCTATATATTTCTGTAGGTACGTTTGAAGGATCGTTAATTGAAATTGGCCTCCAGTTAGATCTCAGTAGCTCTTTTAAGTACCTAATGAAATGTAATCGTGTTATGTATATGTGTGCAAATAAATTTTAATTCATTCATTCATTCATTCAATTCTTTTAACGGCGAAGCCGACAGGCCTTTTGGTTCCTTGCACCGAACTTAGCACCTTTTTTCACATGTATGTTTTTGGTGAAATATACTATGTCTATATACCTAGGAAGAGATTGATTGATTTGAAAAGATCTTTATTATGCAATATAATTACTTGTTCACAATTCAGTATTCATGAGCCTAAATTGAAACTATCTAAATTAGATGTTGTTTGTCAGACTAAATAGGCGTCTATATCAAACTTTAAACAATGTACTTATTAAGTGAATGGTATACTACATAATACAAACTTACAATTAAAATACAGATTGTTATCTATTTCATTATTGTTATCTATTTCGTTATTATTAACGAATATAGGCAGAGATTGGTGTTTTAGATACAGACCAAATTTTAGAAATTGTGAAATTTTTTGCCGCGAGCGGTGAAACCAAAAAAGGGTTTCAGGCCATATTTTTGTTTAAACGAAACATCACCCAAATTGTAAAATGGATGATGTGAACTTTTTCCATGTATTAAATAAACACTTACGTACGTACGAAGCGATTTGCTTCTTCGTTCATTATGCGAACGGCTAAGGAATGGAACAGCCTGCCGGCGTCTGTATTTCCCAAAACCTACAACCTTGGGATCTTCAAGGCCACAGTGAATAGGCATTTACTGGACCCATATGCTCCATCGTCGACCTCATCGTCGCTTACCATCAGGCGAGATCGAGGTCAAATTCGGGTTTCGAAGTAAATAAAATAAAATAAAAAATAACAACTTTTTATTGTTATAATTAATTAATGAAATTATTTAAAACATTATAATCAAATAAAAATATTGAATTCAGTACAAATGTTATACTACGTTATATTGTTGTTTTACTTTTATTTTTTATTCAATAACTTTAGCATTGTTTCGCATTATGAATTTTTTTAACCACTCCAACTAAACGAAAATTGTGGTTGTTATGTGTGTACAATACATGCGTCCATGTGTGCTCATTCCTTACGGCCGCCCACACGCTCGCACCCGCCCTGCGCGCACGCAGGCGGAGGCCGAGGCGCCGACGCCACTCTCAGAACTTTGTAGCGCATTATAGTACCTACAGTAGGTAAAACTCGAATCTCAAGGAAGCCGTCTAGAAAACCTAACATCGTCAATTTCTACGTAGTTTAGACTGTTTTCATTTCGATTTAAAAAATGCTATTAACAACTTCCAGTTACAGAGGCTTCATTCAGTGTTGTAGGTGTTCTGGCTCTCTGGATAATACCTAATTCGAGTTACATGATCAAAAATTTCGACTACCTATAGATTTTTTTGTGTATGATTTTTTTATCCCCGACCAAAAGTAAGGGATATTTATTGTAAATAACAAGCAACACTGATTTTTTAAATTTATTACTTGACGTCTGCTGTCATCCGGATGGATGATGAATCCACGATTCTTTGTTCGCCACGCTTAATATACGCCGTCCACTGATTAAATACTTAGTTCCATTTCTCCCAGCGATTTTTCCAAAATATCAGTTTATTTTATTAATATTATCTGTTCGTCAGTGGCATAATTACTTATATCATAAGTATGACTCAACAAACGATGATCTACATTAATTTTTTTTTTTGTAATAAAATTATAATGTATTTGGCTATAAATGTGATTCCATTCTATTCTATCCTATTGGGTGCGGGTTTTTTATATCCAGAGTGTTCATGTCATGTCTAATGAAAGTTAAGTCATGAGTTCCCAAGATCTTGGAGTATCTTTGATGTCAGATGAGACCTCTGGAACGGTAACAGTTAGTTAGGTGATTCGAATTTGAACTTTTGAGCTGTTCAGAAACATGATGCCCTTTCCATATCTGGGACATTGAAATAGGTAAGTACCTGATGATGTCAAGGAAAAATTAATAGGATTTCTACATAAGGATAAGTCAGAGGTTTCTAAATTCGGAATTTAGAGTTATAATCGTACTTGTAGAAGATTTTGTCTTCGCATTAGGTATTTCGTCTTTCGTGCCTTCTTCCCCTTGTACCTCCCGTCTATGCCACACACCGGTTTCGAAATCAATGTATTCCTACCAACACTTCCCGGCAGGCCAGTAGGGACATATCACAAGTGTCCAAAGTGAGCGTTACCGAACCCGTGTCAGGCGCCGCCGCCGGGTGAACGACTCGTCTCTATTTCAGTCGCATAATTACACTAAAAGGAACTACTTGTCGCCTGCCCTGCGCGTGAGCAGCTCTCAATGGAACTGATCGCAGTTTAAATTTGGAATAAGTGCGTTTGATTTCTCTCGGATGTCGTTGTCATTTCCTGAGCTTCGTGGTGTTTTGTTGTAGACACTCTTATTTTATTCGTAAATAATGATCCAAACACAGTTCAAACATAAGCAACCTAAACTAAATTAAACGAACATTCCATTAAATTAGTCAGGTGCCCTAATTCACACTAATTTTGTGCAATAAAGAGTATTCATTCATTCATTCATTCATTCATTCATTCTCTCACCTATAATATATATAATAATTTTTTTATTTAATCCGGCACCTGCCGAACAAAATAATAATTAATAATTCAAAATGTCACATCAAAGTAGCGGCACATGCGGTAAAATAATCGGCTGATGCGTAAGCCACCACGCCCCGACTATACATGCTCTATCTACACCTAACACCCATTAAACCCCAAATTCCTGCGCCACTAATAAAAGACTACATCTAATAATATTTGCGCAAATCGATGCGAGGCGCCCACGACGATAATAAAATAAAATTAAAATCGTATAACTCGCGCGTTGTTGCGCAAATACCGCGTACCGTCTACGACACCGACAATATAGTATACGTTTGATGGGGACAATGCGTACGTTATTACGTGACACATTATTACGAGTGAGCTGGAGCCCCGCCAACCGGACCGGGGTTCGCAGGTTCCATTCATCGGCACCATCAGCGGATTGACGAATCTTTTTGCAGGCGAAACTATTGGTGAAATACGCTGAACACTTGAAACTCCATTTCATTTCATCTCAAACCTGTAAGAACCGTATTTCTTGCGAATAAGTTAAGCCCGTTAAGCCCGTAGTAAAGTAACCCATTGTTGAGTCCTCTTCACGTGCACACCATTCTCCTCGATCTCTTAGTCATTCTCATCCACATCCTCCCGGCTATCTTTAAAATCTTGTTGGTCCACCTTGCGAACTGCCTCCCCACACTTCTCGGGGTCGCCACTCGAACAATCTTCTGGCCCACCTATCGGCTCTTGCATTCTACACACGCATCCTGTCTATCTCCGTTTAGTTAGATAAATGTGTATAGCACCGATTTAAATAATAAGCGTCGGTAATGGCTTGTAGAGCTATGAGAAGTCCACCAGCCACCATATATCACACTTTGGGCTGACGGCTCGGTAGATAATACATAATATGGGAGTTCAATGACATGATCTTAGCAAGGCTAAGTCTTCTAAGACTATACTGTAGTATAGGGTCAAAATAAGTTGCAATCTGATAAAAGCAAGAGCTAAGATTTGCATCGATACGTATATATATCAACTCAACAGTTAAAAGTTTAGTTTGACATCGTGTTCTTTTCAAGTTTATAGGATTTTGGAAGTAGATAATATTCGTGGTGATTCCATTCCATTCACTCCCTCTACTTACATTGTGTGCACACACAGAATAGGTAGATAGATTACAATTACTTCTGTAAAATATAATTTGCGCTATGATCCCTATTATGACTTTTCGTTAACTTTGAACTAACTTTTACAAACTTTTATGTAGTGCACCTAGCGCCATCTACAAACATTGTTCCTGCTGGGAACTAAGAGCACGTTGCGGTCGCCCTCTCTGTTTCCGGCACCGGAACTAGTGAGTTTGAGGAGAATCTCGACCGACGAGGTTACTGTCGCCGCTAGCTGTCTCGTAGCGACAGCGAATTTTACTTAGTTTTTCCTCGGTTCTGTAGATGGCGGTCATGTCGCCGTTTTGTGATTTTTTCCTGCTTGTTGTGACAACAATGTTGTCACATCGAATTTGTTCCGAAGGAAAATCTAGTCATGTTAATTATTTTTTTATGGAGCATCAATCAACTCCATACACTTGATCTTGGAACGCCGGCACTGTTTGTTATAATTGTTAATACACGTGACTGTAACTGTTAGGGACCGTATTGAGTCGATTCCTAGGTTTCAATTTCCTTAGAAATAAAATACTATAGCTACATCATTTTCAATTCAAAAATTAAAATGGTTTAATAAATCTCCTCGCCCGTAGCTCAGTTTGAAAGAATACTCCTATGAAAGACTTTAACGCACTCGTTTTAACAATATAACAAAAGGAAGTATAATAAAGGTACCTACCAAAAACTCTTTCTGAGTAAGGCATGTTTCTGTGTGATCTTCAAATTGCCACATGGTGAGGGAACCTGCTGCGATCGTGGAAGGAAGACATAGGGACCATCGATGACCGATTACTGACATAATACCAAAGGCCTAAATGCTTTCAAAGAAAGAGATAGTAAGTACTAATTATACGTAAGCATCAGACGGCGAGTGAGACAGCACCACCGCCAACTACTCCCGATAATGAAATGACAATGGCACTCCGACTCCAGGTGCCAGAGCGGAGCTGACAGATCAATGTCGGTGTTCGGGCCAGACGGAACCGCTGGCTCTGCGATCCTCCGCCAAACCCTCAACGACCACCCACCCTCTCACATCTAGACGTGTTACAGGACCCCGCGGGGCAAGCAGAGAAATCCCACAGTTCATTAGATGCTAGTCGAATTGTCAGAACTAGTCTTAACACTCACCTAGCAGTCAAGTTGTATTAATATGAGCCATGGTGCGTTGAGATAGGAGAGGTAATGTTTGCATGGAAACATTGCAGAGATGTGATCTAGTAGTAAGATATGGAGTGGGAGAATGTGAGACTATCGCTTATTTACCATACATCGCTTACTTACTTTACACAATTTTCATTACCTATCTTTTATGGAACCAAAATGCCTAGCAAAGTTGAATGGGTAAAGTATTGTCACAGCACAATTATGATGGGCAGAGTAGTCTATATACTGTCTACCTAAATGATGCCTTAAGTCAAATACCTATTGTTTATTTGTTCCCTCATAAGTTCATTTGTTTCATCATACCAAATTTGTTAGTGATACTTAAATGATAAACTGGGAAACTTGTTTATCATCCATCAGAACTTCAGATAAAGATCTCCTTTTGTCTGTTTCTAATCTTCCAACATAACCAAACTCTTCTTATTCTTTCTCTTCTATTAATAGCAATTTTGAAGATACGAATTCTGCCAATGAAGAGACAGTAATGGGAATAACAAGAATTGGTTGTATGGTTTTTTGAGGCTAACAGAACAGCTGAGGCATCTTTCCAAACTAACCTGTGACCAAACTCGAGTAGATTGAACAGCTGACATGTAATGACAGCAGCGGTTGATAGTCGACACATGTCTTCCGCCACTCCCGCGCCGACTGCTCGCAGTACGAGCCAGTATTTTTAGCGCAGCGCGGGCGCTCGCAGGCGCGCGCTCCGTACCAGACGTTTTTTTAACCAAAAACACTATTACAATGCATTCGTAGTGCCGATCGCAGTGTTAGTGTAGCAGTGCAGTGTCACAGTGCAATGTGCGTGTTATGACGAAGGCTGCCACCATGGACCGGCTGCGTCGACAGCGCGAGCGGTACAGGCTCGGCCGCAGGCGGGTGAGTTGTGTCTCACAGCTGGTCTGGGGTTGGGAATGTAGGTCGGTTATGTTGATGTACTTACTGGATGCTATAGGTATATTTACTTTATTGAGAAGATATTTGAGTTGTAGCTTTCAGAAAACTCATAGAATGGAATCATTTAGTACATACGACGAGGTATTTAAACGTGTTAATTCATTCATTCAATATTGTGTTGGTATACAAGTGACTGATCCTAAAGAAATTTTGTTGTCAGTAAGGAGAACTGACCGTCAGGACAGATATTTGTTATATACCCACCTGCATGATACATCATTAGCACCACAAGTAAATGCGAGACAAGATCTATTTAGTTGGCGTGTGTCGCGCTGACGCGGGATAAACAATTGCCAGCAGATGGCCTGCTGTTGTCAACGGACGCGAACTTTTCCTAGAAATAATAACGGCGACCTCGCGGAAGAAACCGAAACTTTAGTAAAACCAAGCAAGTAAAGCTGAGATTTGTGTCGGTTTCCGCGGGAAACTGCTGTTCGTTTTGATGAATAAAGCGTGAGTCATGCGCGTACGCCCGCGTGCACCGCTGGAGGACAATATAAATAAACAAACGACATGGGACGGCCAGTCCGCCGCGCACGCCTTGCCCCTTGCACGCGTTTGGTCCTAGGCTGGACCTAAGGACACAACCATGGTTTTGGCGGTTTCGTCCATGGCTTTCAACATCGAGTTCGCAACCCATATGTTGACTTTTGAAGAGCTATTTGTAAGTTGTAAGATTTTATATTTTCTGATTTTTTATACTAATGTAAAGCCTAGGAGGCCACCCCCCACAAAACCTGTAAGATCCTTATAGGACGCGAGTCTCGACTCGCTATTGCAATTTTTAGTAATATTTTCCTTGTTTAGTAACCGAAGCCTCATGTTCTAGATTCGTCCTTGATCTGAACAGCAAATGTTTGCAACCATTATTCGAGGGCTGATTATATCGAGAGAATCCTACCTATATACCTACTATACCTTTTATACATACCTTTTTACTTGATGTGAAGGATCGCCTGGGTTATTTGGTACCATACCCACCCCGCCCTCTTATCTATTTCTGCCATAAAGCAGAAATGCTTGCACTTCTGTGTTTCGGCTTGAGGGGTAAGAGAGCCAGCGTAATTTCCGGCACATGAGGAATCCATCTTAGGTGACCACTTACAATAAGGTGGCCCGTTTGGTCGTCTGCTCTCTTTGTTTAATAAAAAAAAATGTACCATCATTAGAAAACGAAGGAGCTCTCAGACCTCATACCCGCGCTGCTTTCAAGTACACCGTAAATAACGTTGACAAAAATAAAAAGTCGAAATTTCATAAATGGAAAGCTTTGTGATTTCGTTTGTTTTCTTTTATTGATTTCACTTATCTTGGCGTCATTTTAACATTGATTCTCCATGTAATATTTTTATTACTTATAACTTTATTTCATGTATCTCTATAGTTTTAGTAGTCAACGTTATTTTGGGCCACCTGTATTAACCGAGATGAGGCCATAGGAGACCTTCGACCTGTCGATCTCTCGAACTTCTATCTCGTTCTAGCTGTCGGTTGGCCGCTAGATCCTCACGATGTGTTTGCGGTACACTACACACCAGCGGAAGTGTCAATCACTATTACGTATTTACAATGAGGCAGCACATTGTTATCTTTAATATCTAATGTACACTATAAATGTACCAGTATCTATGTTGTAGGTACTTACTTGTCCAATATTTAGTTCACGTTTTTGAAACTAAAGCGAAATGAAACCATAGAAATCTAGAAAACCGAAAAATGGATTTCGATGGGTTTGGTAAGATTCCGTTTCAAAATCGCTGCAGTATGCTGAAGCTTCAGCTTAGGGTGCTATATTATGAACGTTCCGTAATTTTTTTAAATCAGGAATTTCATTCTTTCATATTCAGCAAAAAAATCTGTCTCCACTCTCATTTAGTTACTGTGTGGAGACTTCCACATTCCGACTGGAATGTCAATTACCAATAATAATTCCTTTTCGAGAAAAGTGAACTTGTTTCATACATCGAAATCGTAATAAACATTTCAGGAATGATTCATAACTACTCAGAATATTGCGTCCGAGTTTATTTTCATTCATGTTTTTTGCTTTTCGTTCCATAGATTGTATCATTTAAGTGTAAGACCGAATCAGTACTTACTATCGATTGATTAACTGAAATTGTCTGTTTCGTACCTTAGTACTTGTACATACCTAATACCAGGGTGACTCACGAGTGTTTTTAAACTTTAATATTAAATAAGTCCGCTCGTGGTAGGATTAGGGAGGGGATGCTGGTGTAGGAACGCGCTATGTGAGGACATGGATGACGTAACGTCATTGTATGAAAGGGAAAAGGTAAGATCTTCCACCAGGCGGGGTGTTGTGCCTGGTTACCAGATGTCCTGATCTAACTATGGATGTTTGGAACTCGTACAAATACGAATATACTTTATTGTACACCCAGGACAAATCAAAACATACGACATAAAGAGAGATACAATACAATGTGCAGAACGCGGCCTTATCGCTTTAAGTGATATCTTCCAGGCAACCTTCAGGTGATGGAAAAATCATAAGATACATAATATACGGGTGCAAAAGGCGTATAAAATAGATACTACCCTCAAATAAATAAATAACAATAATAATAAAATAATTAAAATAAAAATGCAAACCTTTGCAAGCTGCAAAGCAGTAGTAATAATATTACGTAAATACTATAATATATACAGTAATATAATACTTAATATAGAATCAAAAAATATAATAAATAATATACATACGAAGTCCCAGGAAAATTTCGATAGTGCGTTCTACACCGATGTGAGTAGTTACTTAATCGTAGTGGCGCGCGCGTTGTGTGTCGGTCGCCACACTGGCAATATTCGAAGGCTTAGTTTTTCGGAATTTTTATCTCTATAACTCAGACGCCTGGGGCGCATTGCGCGTACGCGGTAGAGGCCTACTTTAGAGTCGGCTGTTCGTACACTCAAGCTGGGAGAGAGATTTGCAATCATTCACTTGATTAGGTTATGGGTAGAGAGTTCAGATTAAAAGGTTCAACGAATAACAAAACAAATCACCGAGGAAATGACCCCGTCAGATTGACCGATTGTTCTCAATTGACCGCGGCGTTCAATCAAAATACATTGCGGCGTCATTGAACATTCGTCGTTCCAGTGTTCATCAAATTTTGAATTTGAACCTCAAGTTTCATCCTTACGAGATTCAATTTATTTAAAAAATTAAACCTGACGACCTTATCTAACGGAAAAATGGCTGTGAACAAATGTTAGAGAATTTTGGATCGAATAATGGTATGGATGAGGTTTTCGTCAGCGATGAAGTACATTTTCAACTTGAGTACGTAAATCGGCAGAATTGTCGTTATTGGTCTCTCAGTAATTCACGACATGATCCCGATTTGATGAATCCATGATGACGACGTGAAAACGATTTCACCAGAGTTGCGCAGCCTACGATGGGGAATATGCACCTTCGCTGGCAGGGGCGTTCAAGCTGACAAGGAGGACATCTCGACGGTCTAATTATTCATAATCAAAATCCGAATTTTCGTTTTCTAATTCTGTATCCATATTTTTTTTGTAAAACTAACTAGTGACTTTTCTTATCTTATCTTTTATCTTATGATAGGGGGCCAGGAATAACCCAGCGGCACTTCGACCCTTGAGGATCTTTTTTGCCTACCCCTACCCTGGTCATCCCAGTGTGCAGGTTTCCTCACGATGTTTTCCTTCACCGTTGAGCAGTCGGTAAATGGACTTACGTACATTTACTACTACTTATGTACTTAGTGACATTTAATAAAAAAATTAAAGTTTAAAATCTGGAATGAGTCACCATGTAGTTAGAGTTAGTAAGAGTTAGTTGTGAAATTGCGGTAGTTTAGTGACGACCAACGTTACGTCGCAACAGATTATTCTCAAACTGACCAATTTCTTGTATATTCCCAACACCACTTTGAACTGAATGATTGAAAGAAAATTGACGAAAATTAACTGCCATTTTTGTCATGTGCTCATTTTAACATCTACACGTTAATGTACTTTTTGACCATTGTACATTATGACAATGGGACAATCAACCACATTGAACATTTTGGCATTTGCACGTACTGTACGTGGCGTCTTTCAT